>CM031244.1:492916825-494343492 GCA_018340775.1 Taxus wallichiana var. yunnanensis
ATAAAATGGTGAAAGAATAAATAGAGGCTAAGGATTGGTAGCATGAATTTATTATGACTAGGTTCATTGTTTTGATTTGGAATCTTAAAATACACTAAATCCTAATGTTAACAAATAACAGAAAGAAATGTGATTTAAATAAAAGAAAAGTACACTTAATCTTTTAATATATTAAATTCCTTCATTGTTAATTAAATAAAATGAATGCAACTATTTATTCTATCTTTTTGTATTTTTAACAAGCTTTTTGAAAGGAAAAGAATTAAAATGAACTAATTAACTAATGTTTTTGTGTTTTCTAGATTATTTAAAGAAAAATGAAATATATTTCTCTGCATACGTAAATTATTTAAACTAAATCTATTACGTCTTCTAATTAAAATAAAACTAAAATAGGGAATAACTAGATGTGGTTATTCCTCTATTGCAAGTTTTTTTGTAATACTACTCTAAGGAGGAAGTACTCAAAATGTTATTAATCTAATAAAATAAAACTTCATATGACAAATAGTTTGCCTCAATTTTTTCATAAGGGAAGCTTCTCATAAGAAATTTCCTCCTTGCGTAATAAGTGTTCCCGAAAAATTACTTCTTAATTAATCAAAATAAATAAATAATAAAATAAATGTGAAGATTTCCCCACTTCTCCCTCTAACCATTTTCCCAAGCATATCCACATGGATAAGACGGGAAGAATATTTATGGAAGAAATACCGAACAAAAATGTATATGGTAATTGATGGAATATTCTATTTTTAACAACACAATAAATAACTTCCTTTAATTCTAATGAACAATGCCTATATTAAAGTTTTAAAGAATTGAATTACATCCCCAACCTAGTCACTAAAACAATATGGTATCTTATCCAATTTATGTTGAGGATGAATCCATTGTCCCCTCATCTTCAAACTTCTTCCAATGTGTGAGATCCAATTGATCTGAGTGAGTAAGGCAGTAGATATCAACATGAAATAAAGAAAGAAAGTGGATGGTTTGGTGTAAGGAAGGTAGATGGAATGTGAACAACAGGAAACAAGATAAAGAAATGTCTATCGTGTAAAAACCTCTCCAAAACATGGAAGCATAACAAAAATCCAAATTTTCCAACCCATGATATGAACAAAAATTCCATTTTTTATAAGCTTCTAGAGGAGGAGAAGTCAAGAACACATGTTGATCATGTAGACACATCAATTTTACCACCCTTTTATTAATCAATTTTCCCACATCATTACCACAAAATCCCATGAAGAATCAATTTGCATTATTTTATTAATTAACCTCATCATTACATAATTAGAAATTATGCGTCACACAGCCACCTCTATTCTCCACCATGACCCACTTTTAAATTAAATATATGGGTCAAATATTCCACTAGCCCCCATGTTCCCCACTTCCGAATATAATATTCAGTTTAATTCTCATCCATGCTCCATGTCCCCCACTCAAAAAATCATGGTTAATTTTCCAAAACATGATTAATTAGGTCTCCCTAATTAATCCTATACTAGAGGCTATAAATATATCCCTTCCCCCTTCAAGAACAAGTGATAAATCCAGTTTGAGCTCTCACATTCTCTTTGTATAAAACATCCCTATTATTGCCTTCATCCCAATGTTCACTTAAGTCTATAAGATACCCATCCCCAAATCCATTATTTTCCCTTAATTTGTGTAAGTTAGAGTTGTCGATCATTCATGCAGAAAAGTCACCTTACATTGAGGATCACCTACATTCCGATCCATTCTGGGCCCATGTAAGTCTTCTCCCAATATGTGGTTCACAAGGAAAACATGGAGGAGAAGGTATACTTGTGATTTGTCTCTTTTTCAGTACCATTTGGTTTTCATTTCTTACATTCTCGCACACACTCGGTGGGACATAACCACACCCTTATTATTGATTTTGTGTTTTATATTATTTATTGTTATTATGATGATTTTCATACAATAATAGCATTTTTAACTAACTTTTACATTGTGGAAGTTTTTTTTTTTTTCTTGAGTTTTTTTTTCTTTTACAAGTATTTTATTTCCATATTTGGTTAGTTGTGGACCAAGTTCGTAAGTGTTTTCACTCAAAGTGGCTTTGTAGAGCCCATTTCCCTTTTCCCGAATCCCGAACACTCTTAATCTCACTTTCCTATACCCTTACCAAGATCTTGGATCCCCATCTTTTCATACTAATTCCCCATCTCTACCTAACCCCTTCTAAATCATAGAGTTATACCTCCACATTCCACCAAGCTCCTTCCTCACACGCACACTACCTTCATCCCTATTTCATATTTTGTTAGTGCATATTTTTTATCTTTACTAACTTGTGTGTAAATTTGGGTTGATTTGATTTAGATTTACATTTGGTGTATTTCACTATTTTTGTTGTTTTTTGTGTTCACAGAATGAGTTTTTTTGTAGTTGTCAAAGGATCTAAAAACTAGAATCAGATTTCAAAAAAAAAAAAAAAAAAAATCTTTTTCCCAAATTAGGTATTTTCCCTCTAAATTTAGCTAGTCACATCTAGATTTAGTAGGTATCTAAAATTAGAGGTGTTTTTGTGACATTTGTTTTTTTGGTAGTGTTTTTGTTGATTGGTTAATCAATCTCCTTGAGCTCACACATCCTCCTCACCGAACTCCCCACCACATTCCAACCAACCCCATCAAACATAATCGAGCTTCTAGTAAACACCAGCCTATTTACCCCCTAACCACCATCAAACTCCATCCTAACCACCGTCAAACCGAACCTTGTCAAACCCACACTCCATCCCAATCACCACCGATTTGGACCCTATCTCCATCTTCAAGATCTCATCCGCACATACAACCTCCCACAATCCTCTCCAACCATTTTGACTCACACAACCCCATATCTAAGCTCCTATAATACTCTATCCAAACCCGAGTGGTTTCCCTCACACTAGTGCCAAGATTTTATCCGACACCACCAGCCTTGATCCTTCCTCCATTCCCCTCTAAGTTACATCCAACAACAGCTCTCCCTAATCCAAGCTCTCGACCGAGCTCACTCCAAACTCTCCCTAGCCCGGATCTCCTCGCATCCCATCTCCCCAAGTTTGAAACCCCAACTCCACTTGACCTGCCTATGCCTATATGCATCCTTATAACTATGTTTGATAAGACAAGCTTGAGCCCTAACCTAGGTCTTATCCTACCTCACACAACAACATTAACATTTTTAGGGTTTTTTATTTTTATATAACTTAAAACTTAGGTCACAATTTTTTTAACTTAGGATTAAATTTGGCCTATCTTATTTTCTTGCTTATTTGTTTGTGATTAAATAGTTATGTTATCCAAATAGATCTCCTAGTGATTTGGATAACTTGCATACACATTCTGGCCCTAATTTATTCATTGAAGAATTGTGCATGCTCAAAATCACTTAGCACATTCCCTTGGTCACAGTTTACCCGCTCCCCTTTCACTTTCTCCTTCCACTTCTCCCTTGCACCCACATTCCGTGCATTCACCTTCTTCCTAGTCAGCTTCTTCCCATCCCGTGCACCTTGCACTTACTACTAAGTCCTTGGCCCTTTACATGTCGTACCCATTACCTTGTAATAGTTGTGCCTTAACCATACATTCTCTACTCACCAATTTGCTTCATCTCCCCATGTGTATCGTGTGTGCCCCCTTTTCACCTTCCTCTATTTTCTTCATGCGCCCTTCCCTCATGCCCTTCTATACAAGATCATCTTTTGATACGCTTAAGTGTGTCTTACACAACTAGTCAAAGCACGCCAACAGGGTGCTAAATCCTTGCAACAAATCAATAATTGACATGTGGCAAAAATGACAAATTGTTGTACATTTGGCCACCATCTCAGCTAATCCACATGTGCCACGTGTTTTTTGTATGCCAACGACTCTAACATCTTCTCAAAAGTATATATTCTTCTATAGAGCTTAGATTGGCATGTGCTTGGACTTGTCAGAGAGTTGACATCAGCCATAGTGCTAGAAATACAAAATTCAAATTTTGGAAGATCTGGTATGTGAGAAATGGGAAAACATATTTCTAAACATCGATGAGTAGATCTGATTGCTCCAACCACCCAATTTGGTTTGATCCTCCATCCTTTGTCTTCAACATGTCAAACAGAATGGGCAAGTGTATTTCATAGATTTCCATGTGGATTTGTAGACATTGAATGCTTCTTGTTGGTGGTTATGTTTCAAATTCAAGTTTTCCCTCCTTTTCCCTTCTTCCTCCATGGATTCATCTATAAATGTAAGAGAAAGGCTCATTTGTTATGTTGTAGACACTCTAGATCCTTGCGCATATTATTAAGAACTCTATATTTTCTATATTTTGAGTTACTGACACTCTATGTGTTTGGCTCTTGCGTGTGGATATCGACCTCTCTCATCATTGAATAACTTTGTGCATTTCTGGAAGTAATAGAAGCATCATTTTGTGACTATTCTTTGTCCTAATGTGTTTTCATTCCTTCTTCTTTCCTCTTATTTTACATTGTGTGTTAGGTTGTGCTATTTCAGTCCCCTATAGTTCCATATTTAGTTGTGTTCCATGAGAACTATCTCGGTGAATGTGTATTTTCCTATGTTACTCATGCCTATCCTCTTTTTATGCATTCCCTATCATTCTCACTTAGAATAGATAATGTTCATCCCTTTTTCTGGTGCTATCACCTTTTAGTGTAGCGTACTTCATGTTATCCTTCTTTCCATGGTCCTTGGCATTCTTAGCTTAGTTTCCCCTTTTATCACTAGGAGTAGCAGTAGCAGAGAAATAGATAGAGGAGCCGGCCTTTTCTGGAGATCTATCCTAAGCTCGCAAGGTCATAAACTTGGGGACAATTCCATTGTGGTCTCAAACCCTTGGCCATTCTCGAGATCTAAGATGTGGGTGCACCTTTGAGAAACCACTAGTTTTGACACACTCGATGGGACTAGTATTGAAATATCAAATTTCATATCTCTAAGTTATGGTGTGTGAACTTAGTGTTTTAGCCTTTGGAGGCTCATTTCAAACACATTTGGCGACTCCCAATATTTTAAGATCTCTGTTTCAGTAGTCCTGAGTGCCTTTCATGAGAAGAGTGCACACAAAAAGAAGTGCATTAGCTGAATATTATTTTGAACACCTCCAGCTATCCTTGAGAAGAGTTCGTTCTAGAAATCCCACGCACACATCTTTATCTCTAGCATGTGACGCTGATTCAAATCCTCCTCAAAACACACAACCTGCATGCCCTATAATGGCACATCAACAACCCCTCCATTAAGAAACTTTGCAAACTTTGTTGGAGGGATTCCCTTACTCCTAGCCATGGAACATGATACGTTGAATGTCGTGCTCAAGAGTATTCCTTACTTTACTAGTGAGAATCAAGTCATCCCCAAAAGCATATCTAGGATGTAGAAAATGTGTGTTCACTCTATCTAATCACACATGATGATATAATAGTTAGATTTCTTGTGGCCTCTTTCAAAGGTAAAGCACTTCAATGGTACCAAGGCTTGAGACTTAGATCTATCACCACTTGGGATGAGTTGGGAACAACTCTTTGCAATTACTTTGATGATAAGTCAGATCACCTATCATTGGTGGAGCAACTGACAACAACAAGGAGGGAACCCAATGAGCAAATGAATGATTTTAACATCAGATTTCAGAAGACTTGGGACATAATTCCTCTTGTGGTAAGACCTACAGCCCAACATGCTTTCCTTTATTATCTAAAGGCACTCAACAATGATATTTCAGTTATGATCCAATCTATGGGAGGTAGGACTTTACCAACTACTTATAGCATTACAGTAAGGGCATAAAATAGTCTCATTCAGTGTGAAAAGTTGGCTCCTAGACTACCCATACCCCTGGTTCCCGTAAATGTCACAGCGCCCCAACCTTCTATGGCCCCTTTCCTATCTCTCGAGAAAAGTGCGTAGCTAGTTTCCTCAATGTCCTATTCTTCATCACAACAAAAGGAAGATGAAGAATTGAAGGCCTTGATCATAAATTTATCAAACAAGGTCATATCATTAGAAAAGCATCAAGCGCAAGCCTATAGAGGAAATTCCAATTAGGCATATGGCCAAGGCAATCAGCCTCTGACGGAATCAATATGGAAATCAAAGATATGCACCCAATCAACAGAATGATAGATGATGGCCTAATACACAAATGCCCTTGCAAGTTTTTCCTCTCGTGACTTATTTCCTAGCACCCATCTTGAGCCGAGTGCTTGTTCCAGCTTTAGAAAAACTTTGCATAAGAGTCAAAATGGTGATTCCTTGCCACATGCCTCATAGTCAATATTATTGTGCTAATGCTTATGCACACCCAAGCCTTCATAATCCGTAATCCATCATCCTATGAGTCCTTAACAAGCTTCCATGAAGTAGATAATCCAACAAGAATAGAAGTTCCTTTGGAGACCAATTCGATGTTCTTGGCCTTGAGGACTCGCACAATCAACCAAGCTCCAGAAGATACAAATAGTCCACATGCCCAAGCTATGAACAACATGAGATACAAGAAAAGAATTTTAGAGTCACGTGTGTAGGTTATAACCTCAAAATGTAAGTAGATCCTTAGAAAAATAAATAATTAGACAAGGCATCATGTAGTAGAAGCACTCAAATCCCTATACAGAAGCCCCTCGTAAAGCTCCGTCTCAAACAACATGGGCCCCTCATTTGGTAGGCCAAGCTTTTACCCTAACTAAAATTCAAACTTCCATGCCTCGAACAAGCAGTCAAGATGGGATGTTTTTCCCCAAATGCACAATATGGGAGGGATTTCGTTCAACATTTTTACTAGATTAAGAGAAAAAACATAAATGTCACAATATGGGATTCCCTAACCATTCCATCTTAGCGGATCTCGTGCATTGCATGAAGCTCGACACAACTCCCATGTGATAATCTAGCTATGAAGAAGCCACACAATTCTATCAAAATATGCCAAGAAGAGGAGAAATAAGTAAGTAAAGTTGTTAAAACCCCACCCTTTTATATGTCCTTGATTATAGGAAAACACCTAGTGCATAATTGCATGATTGAATCAAGTGCTAGTACTTCTATTATGCCTAAGAAGATAGCTGATGTCTTAGGTCTGAAATATAGCCCTTTATCTAAAGGAATCCTAAAAATTGATGGCTCAATTGTAAGCACCTTAGGAATCATCAAGGATCTTGAGTTAACCCTCCATGCATGTCCAATCCTGATAATTACTCAAGATGTGTCAATTATTGACCTACCTCCTTTGTTTTCCATATGTCTATCAAGATAATTTATTGCCAAGGTGGGTGGTTACTTGTATTCTAATTAGTCTCATATGTTACTCAAGACAAGGTATGGTACCTAGTTTATCATACAAGATGAGCCCATATTTTCCTATAATGTAGAGTCATATTTCCCATCCCTCTCTAGTCCAATTGTCTTATCCAAGAAGAACAAGTTTCAATTCCTGAAGAACATTCTCTTCCACCCTCTATTCTAGACCTAGTGATTGTTGAATGGGGAGAAAGGAATCACAAATTTGATCCCCATGCTAAAGAACTAGAAGCCTATGAAATTGGGCTTGGTACTTATTGCATTCTAGAAGAAGATGTTATGCTTCCGTGCGCGCTCATGGGAGACAAAGTTAAAAATGGTCTATGGAAGTTGTGCTTTGATGGATCCAGAAGTAGAAATGGCATGGGAGTAGGAGTGGTTCTGATTTCCCTTGAGGATGAGAAATTATTCTCGCGCACAGGTTGTAGTTTGCATGCTCTAACAATGTGGCAGAATATGAAGCATTGGTGCATGGCTTGCTCATTACTGAAAATAAGAAAATTAAAGCACTGCATATCTTTGGGGACACAAAATTGATCATCCACCAGGTCACCAACAAATTCTAGAAAAATAATAATCTTCTTAAAGCTTATAAATATAGAGTTTGGGACCTACTTGAGAGCTTTGATGCCCTTAATCTATAGGTAGTCCCGCACAGAATGAACAAAGAATCTGACCAAATGGCCGCACTTGGTTCACAATTTTCTCTTCTTTGAGGAATTTTTAAAAGGAAACACTCAGCACATTAAGATGGTGATCAGACCATCCATTCCAAATAATAACACTAGCTGGTAAGTGTTTAATAGTGATGCGCAAATCGTCCAGTTTATCTAGAATGAAGCTGAATTTTCATCAAGTATGCAAGTTGAATTGCATAATAGCTATGGTGACAAAGTAATATAGCTGAAGAAAAATAAGTTTCCTAAAGGTCTGGTCACCTTAGAGAAAATTTTCATCCCTGATGATGAGTTCAAGGGTGAAGAAAGATACATGCGCGTCATGCAAGAGGACTACTCACCGGACTTGTGTGAATGAAGAAAACAAGCCTTCATCTCTCTTTGTCAAGAATACGTGATATTTTATCATGGGATTATGAATACCTCAAAGGTTTTGATCTAAGTATTTCTCAAGACTCCATTGACCTTGATCCTGGTATAAATCCCCTCGCATGAAAGCAATGACCACCAATCCAAAAATAGAGCCCCTCATGAGAAAGGATTTATCCAAACTCATTGAGGCAAAAATTATCTTTCCCATCAAATATTCTACCTGGGTCATGAATCTTGTTCCAGTGCACAATAAAAATGGTGAAATTAGACTCTATGTTGATTTTAGAGATTTGAACAAGGCATCTCTAAAGGATCATTATCCTTTTCCTTCAATAAAGTAGATTTTGCGGACCATAGCTTTAGTGCGTAGATGTTTTCAATGCTAGATGGGTATTCGGTTTCAACCAGATCCTGTTAAGGAACAGATCAATTCAAAACAACATTTACAACCAAGTGGGAAACATATGCATATCATAAAATGCCCTTTGGTCTGTCAAATGTGGGTGTAAATTTTCAGCGTGCCATGGATATTACCTTCAAAGGTTAAATCAATGAGTTCATCTTGGTTTACTTGGATGATATAACCTTCTTCTCAAATAAGAGTGTGGATCACATGACACACCTAGAAAAGGTCTTACAGAGATGAAGAGAATTTGGGGTATCTCTTAACCCCAAGAAGTGCAATTTTGTGGTGGTGCAAGGAAATCTCTTGGGCCACGTGGTTTTGAAGGATAGCATCATGATTGATCCTAAGCACGTTTCAGCCATCCTATCCCTTTCCCTTCCGTGTACAAAAAGGCCTTACAAGCCATTCCTTGGTAAGATTAAATTTGTTAGGTGATTTATCCCTAAATTTACGGGGATGGTTTGAACCATTACCCTTATGCTCAAGAAGGACATAGACTTTAGATGGACAACATAAGGAAGAGAAAGATTCAAAAAGATCAAGAAGGAAATTTCTTGTGCACCAACACTCATCAATACAGATTATTCAAAGGATTTCATCCTTTATGCTTATGGTGCAAATGCAAGTGTTATTGTTTTCCTGACTCAAGGAAATGAACAAGGACTAGAACAGCCAATGACCTTCTTCAGCCAGATGTTGAAGGATTATGAATTAAAATACAGTCACATAGAGAAGAAATTATTTTCCATCATGCACGTGCTCAATAAATTCAAGAGAATGATCACCACCAATCATGTTAAGGTATTAGTCTCCCACTCTTTGGTCAGAGACTTTAACATAGGAGTAGAAATTAGTGAGAAAAGAATGTGATTGGTGACCAAATTCATGAAATATGATGTGATTGTTAAGGCCACAAATCTATTAAGAGGAAGTGCACTCTGCAAGCAGATTGCTGAGGATGCACAGAGTGAACCTGAGGCTTCATTATTTATGAATGAATACCTTCCGCGTGTAGAACTTTAAAAAATATAGACCCTAGCACACATGACTGGATGAAGGACATGATCAAATTCCTTTTCGAGGGTGCATACCTTCTCGGTTTAAATAAAGCAAAGAGAAGACATATGAGGTTACAATTTGTCCCTTATGTGTTGATTGATGGACTTCTCTTTAAAAGGAATCTTGATGGCATGTTGTTAAGATGTATTAACAACGTGCAAGTGCATCAAAAAAATGTTAGTAGAATTTCAGGATGGATTCTCTGGTGGACACTTCTCTATCAAAAATACATCAATAAAGATCATAATGGAAGGTATATTTTGTCCTACCCTATTTGCAGATGCACATAGGTGGGTCACAAAATGAAAATAATGAGATTTATTTACAGGAAAGAAAAGATTAGCAAGATGTTTCTCCGACCAATCCAAGCAGATCATCCCTTTACACAATGGGGTCTCAACTTCATAGGCATGATTAATCCACCTTCAAGCACTAGACATAAATGGGTGCTGACAACTACAAATCACTTCACCAAATGGACAGAAGCCGTACATCGTGCTTAAGGAATTAACCGAGGCACTCATCCTTGACTTTCTTGAGGGTTTAGTCATAAGGTTTGGTGTTCCTCTAACCATTATCTCTAATAATGCAAAGGCCTTCCTTGGTGCTAAAATCACCAATTGGGCTCTATTCTCGGTATTTATCTCAAAAATCCCTCCAACTTTTACCCTCAAGGAAACGGTCTTGCATAATCAAAAACAATAACCCGATCGTAACATTCCACGCATTCACCTTCTTCCTAGTCAGCTTCTTCCCATCCCGCATGCTTTGCACTTACTACTAAGTCCTTTTCCCTTCACGTGCCACACCCATTACCTTGTAATAGTTGTGCCTTAACCATATGTTCTCTTCTCACTAGTTTTCTTCATTTCCCCATGCGTATCACGCGTGCCCCCTTTGCACCTTCCTCTATTTTCTCCATGCACCCTTCCCTCATGCCCTTCTGTGCCAAATCATCTTTTGATATGCTTAAGTGTGTCACATGTAACTAGTCAAAGTGTGCCAATAGGTCACCGAATCCTTGCAAAAATCAATTATTGACACGTGGAAGAAACAACAAATGGTTGTACATTTGGCCACCATCTTATCCAATCCATGTGCACCACGTGTTTTACGTACGATGACAAATTTGACATCTTTTGACATCCGTATCTTTTTCTATAGAGCTTAGATCCATGTGCACCTAGACTTATCGGAGAGTCTTGACATCAGCCATAGTGCCAGAAATTAAAAATTCAAATTCTTGTGGATCTGGTAGGTGAGAAATGGGAAAATGTATTTTTGAACTGATGAGTAGATCTGATTGCTCCAACCACCCAATTTGGTATGATCCGCCCTCCTTTGTCTTCAACACGTCAAATAGGCATGGGGAAGTGTATTTCACAGATTTCCAAGTGGATTTATAGACATTAAATGCTTCTTGTTGGTGATTATGTTTTAAATTCAGGTTTTACCTCCTTTTCCCTTCTTCCTCCATGGATTCATCTATAAATTTAAGAGCAAGGATCATTTTTTATGTTGGAAACTTTGGATCCTTGTGAATTTTGCTAAGGACTCCATATTTTCTATTTTGAGTTGTAGACCTCTATGTTTGGCTCTTGCATGTGGATATCATCCTCCTTCATCAATGTAAGAGTTCTCATGTATTTCTTGAAGTAATATAAGCATTGTTTTGTGACTTTTATTTGTCCTAACATTTTTTCATTCCTTCTTTTGCCTCTTCTTTTTGCATTGTGTGTTGGTTGTGTTATTTCAGTCCCTTACAGCCCATATTTAGTTGTCTTCCATGAGAATGATTTGGTGAATGTGTATTTCACTTTGTGCTACTCATGTCTATCCTCCTTTCACATATTCCCTGTCATTCTTTCTTAGAACAGATAGTTTTCATCCCTCTTTTCTAGTGCTATCGCCTTTTAGTTTAGTTTACTTCATGTTATCCTTCTTTCCCTGGTCCCTTGGCATTCTTAGCTTAGTTTTCCCTTTCAGCACTAGGAGTAGCAGTAGCAGTAGAAATAGATAGAGGAACCAACCTTCTCCGGAGATCCATCCCAAGCTCGCAAGGTCCCACAACTTGGGGATAGTTCCATTGTGGTCTCAAACACCTCAGCCCTTCCGAGATCTGAGATGCGGGTGCATGTTTGAGCAACCAACAAGTTAATTAATTTTTTAATTAATTAAAGTCTTTTGGATCCATTCAATTTTCACTAAAATATTCCAAATAACTTAATTGAACTAATTCAGGTATACTTAAATCTAGGATCATCTAACATTCTTTAGTTTCTTTTTGTGATATTGTGCAAAAATTAATGCTTTTAAAGATCAATTTTTATGTAAAATTATTTTTCTTAGAGGTTGATTTTTATGAAAACATTATTTTTGTTCAATAGAAGAAAAATTCTAACCATTAGTTTGCGAGTCCATCCTTCTCTCGAATTATAAATGATGTAACACCCAAAGAGATCATTTCAAAGGGTTTGTTTTACATCTTTCCATTTTAAGCAATTTTAAGCCCCACTGATGCCACCCGGCCCTGCCAAACAAAAAAATTCCTTCCATCCAATTTTTCCATATCAATGACTATGACTAAACATTTGTAATATATTATTTAAATTGTCTTGTGTTGACTAGTCATTTAATTCAAAACACCCTAATTAATTTAGGAAATATATTTTAAGTAATTTATCTTCATTTTATCATTGCACTCTCATCTTGATCATTTCTCATATTTTTATATTATTCCCATCTTTTCCAATTGTTGGCCACATATTCTCTTTTCTCACACTCGTGAGTGATCTTGAAAATGAAAACGACCTTGATTGTTTGCTTTGATTTTTTTCTTACAATTTATTTATAGGATAATTATTGATCTCTTTCATTAAGGACCACATTGTTTGGAATTTTGATTATGCAAACCCTCTTCTAACACTTTCTCCACAAGACTCCTCGGTCATAAAGAAGTTTAAAAATTGAATTGATATTTTGTGCTAATAGCTAGTCCTTTCATTGAAATAGCTTAATTAATTAACATACTTTAATTAATCTAGCTTCATTTTCTCATCTAACTCTCACCTTAATTATTGTTCACATTAATTTTCATTATTAACATTTTTCCGATCATTAGCCACGCATTCTCTTTTCTCAAGCTCTCGAGCAATCTTGAAAATTAAAAATGACCACGATCATTTTCTTTTATTTTTCTTCTCACATTTTGTGTGTAGGATAACTAATAATATATTTCATGTAGTATTGCATCACTAAGAAATCTTATCAAATAAAAAAATACTCCTAACATTTTATCTCGTAGAGTCCTTGGTTAGAGAAAAAATTAAAAAATCCCAAAAATAAAATAATACACTAAGGTACACTCTCCTTGTCATCCTATTTTTCTTTCAAAATGGAATGAACCTTGTTTTTAACCAGTTTATAATCTATATTTTCATGTAGAAAATGTGGATTTCATCACCTCTTACGCTACACTGGTGAGGTTCAACACCATGCACCACCACATTTGCATTTGCATTACACTTGAGACCTAGTCTCAAATAACATTTAGTATCTACCTCACCTTTGGTCCCCACTTATAGGTGATGTTATCATGATTAGGACTACTGCAAGTAACACATAACATAGCTATAACAACAAAGTATGTGGCATCATCCCTATAAATATTTAGGAATAATTAAGGACACCATTCACATATCATTCCCCCATCACCCTTCCACCTTTTCACAAATCCTATGCATTAGACGTGGTGATTCACTCCTCTAAGTAGGTTAGTAATGAATTGGTGAGTCTCTTCTAGTATTCTAAGGGTTCCCTTTACCAATTTTGTCCCTGTATAGATTTGGTATATCAAGACTAGGTTATATCGGAAGACACATCTATATAGAGAGTTAAGAGCCTACATTATCCCATTCCATGGTATTCTGATTGTTGCATTATTTATTAAACATCAATTTTCCCAACATATTTTTTCTTTCTTGAGCCAAAATGTTTCATGAACATGACTGCTTGTTGTTTGTAAACAAGATATTTTTGTCATATAACTTTCATCAAACTTAGATTATACAAATGTTTATGTTATAGCTTACAAGTCCAAGTCATGTTCTAGAAAATACCAATCCAAAGACAAAAATAGAATACATACTCATAAAAACCCTCAACATCAACAAACTAATTCAATCAAATAACAAAAATCCAACCCTTACATTGATTCTAAATCATTAACATGTTTAATCTAACCACAAATTCATAATAGCTTGTTTGAGCTATATCACACTTGACTTAATAGCTTGTTTGATTTTAATCCTTACATCATCACTCATTAAGATTTCTTAAGCTAAATCAACCGAAAATTAATAATACTCTATTTGAGTTATATCACACTTGTATCAAGTAGCTTGTTTAATTTTACTCCTTACATCATCACTCGTTAAGCTTGTTTAAGCTAAATCAAAAACAAATTCATAATAGCTTGTTTGAGCTATATCATACTTGTATTGAGTAGCTTGTTTGAGTTTACTCCTTACATCTTTACTCGATAATATTTTAAAACCTAAATAAAAAAAATTCATACTATCTTGTTTGATTTATATCACACTTGTGTAGACACAAAATCACACACTATAGGCATTATTTAGTCTCGGTCTCATACTACTATTCATAAGGTTTTGAGTGAAGAAAGTACTAATTAACTCCCATATTTTTGGCCATTTTACTTTGCTTTATTTCATCACCGCCGCCTCTCACACATATATGCATATTATATTTATGTCATTCTACGTCATTTTATCCTTGACGGGCACCCTTAAGTGCCCAGATCCTATTCACTGATCCCTTGATCCTTTTTCTACTTTATCTCCATATTTTGGGCACTTTCTAGCCATTTGATCTTTCTATATTTTTAGTGATTGGCCTTTTCGGGTTAATTACAAAATTATAACAAGAGAACCATATAAATATAAAGTTATAATACCATAATGAGGGACCAAACACTAAGCACTACTATCATCACCTAAGGTTGCATCCATCAAAGTATCCATTTGCATCCATCTAGCTCCATCACAAGGAACAAGGATGGTTCATCTGCATCACACTACATAGGAGGAAATTTCATTCTATTTCATCCACCATTTTATTACATTTCTACACATAGTTATTACTCTCTATTTTCACAAAGTGCGACTGACACAAGAACACCTAGGGCATGATTGCAAACATAAGAACATAGAAATGCATCGGGTCTAAGATGTAGTGCAACACTTTGAGTTAATAAGTCCACCATTGTGGCCACTAAAGACAATTCAACCCCTTCATATTAATTTTTATTTTTATTTAGGGGTTTGATACTTGTCTTGGGGTTTTGCAGTTTCATTTTCATTTTAGTTTTCCAAAGTGACATCTTTGCGTAGCTTAGCAAAACTAGTGCAACAGGAAGCGAAGGCAAGAAAACATCAAACAACAAATTGGAAGAAGGTTATAAAGTATTTTCACATACCATGGAACCCATATTTCATACTAGGGTGCCCACAGGTTCCCCTCTTCCTATCCAGTGCCCCAGTCCACTCATATTTCCTAGATATATACTTCGTCACGTAGTTTCCTCCTCTTGTTTCTCCATCCATCTCTACGAAATAGTCTAGAAAGCTCATTGAATCATCCGAGTTCTTTCTAACACTCTTTACACTCTATGGTTTTACATATCTGATTTATTAGTTGTTTCGGTCACTTTTCCTTATTTAGTTTAGCTCCCATTCATTTTTTTACTTATTAGATTAACTAAATTAAATCCTTACATTTTTAGTTAATCAACTTATACCGAGAAGCTTGTTTTATTGTACTCCTTACATGGTAACTCATTAAACTTTCTTAAGAAAAATCAAACATAAATTCACAATAGCTTATTTGAGCTATATCACACTTGACCTAAGTATCTTGTTTGAGCTTACTCCTTACAGGCTTACTTGTTAATCTTATTTAAGCCAAAAAAGGCTCACACTCAATAGCTTGTTTGAGGTATATCACATTCATATCGAGTATCTTGTTTAATATTAATCACTAAATACTTACTTATCAGCTTTCTTAAGTTCAATGAAACCCTCACTTATTCATTTATCCATACCTCTTAGCTTTTTTAAGGTTTGTCTAAGTATATACCTATCAACACCAATGTAATAATTCACAATAAAAAAACACTATATTTGGTCAATATGATAGTTCAGATGAGGAAAATGAGGTTAGAAAACCCAAACTCGATAACAAAGAATGGGAGCAAATTGACAAAATGTTACACTAAAAAAACCAATATTTAGTTTTCCTCTTATAAATGGGAGAGAAGATACCTTCTAATTTTGGTGTGGAAAACTTGAGTCACCTATAGACCAACTGAGTCAAGTAAGTGCAACAAAAATATGACAACATGAATAACACCTCTAATGAAGAGTTGTTTACAAAAATTCACGAATTACAACAACTTACACAAATTATTTATAAGGTTGTTGAGAAGTCACATGATCAAGGAATAAAACAACCCACTTATAAGGATAATTATTTCTTCGATACCCCACTATAAAAACCTCCAATCACACAAGAATGGAAGCATATGAAGGAAATGATCCTAAGGTTGCAAAAAACAAAACAATTAAATTTTAAAGAACTTTTCCCTTATCCATTTGATAAACACATGTTACGTATACCATTCCCTTCATCATTTGAAACTCCAAAGTTTGATAAATATAAAGGAAATGGTGATCCGCATGAACATGTTAAGGAATTTTTCATGTAGTGCCAAAAGTGGCCTATCATGATATCTACCTTTTACGTTTGTTCCTAAAAATTTAGGTGGAAAAGCTTTAGATTGGTTCTTAAAACTTCCAAAATAATCCATTACAACATTTGAAGACTTATTCGAAAAGTTTTTTTAACACTTTTCTTTTAACTTACAATTTGAGGTAACCATGATTGATCTTTGCAATACCAAATAGAGAACAAATGAAAAATTTGCATTGTTCCTTTAATAATGATGAGGGATCACAAGAAGATTCCCTTACTCAATACCTAAAATGAAACTAGTAAGCATTTTCATCTCTAATCTTAACATAAAATTGTCATTTCAAATGCAAATGCATTTATTAACTAATATTGAGGAAGCCATCAAAAAAGGACATAAATCAAACAATCCCTCATTGCTAAGGGCTTTCTTAACACCCCCTTTAGATACCAACCTCATAAGGACATCTATCCAAATCACGATAAGTCATGATTTTTAATCGAAATCAGAATGTAGTAAACGATGGAGTTATCGATTCTCGGTACGTCCAAAACATCCAAAACAATCCATCTAAACAAATTAAATCAAATAAGAAAGCAATCATTATTCCTAATAAGGAGGCTTCTCCTCGAATTCAGATGAAGATATTTTACTCCACTTAGAGAAAGTTTATCTAGCATCTTTTGTCACTTGGACATCAAAAACATGATCACATACCCCATTGTCAAACCCTTCGAAGAAGGTAAACCAAAACCTAAATGGCATTGATATAATGAATATTATGAATACCATCATATTAATGGTCATCATACAGACTTATGTATGAATCTCTTCCATTATGTACAAGATTCAATTGAGTGTGGAGATATTAAATTTGAAAGAAATTTTGACACGAGGATCCCTAATGAAAAATTAAACATTTTCAAAAATCATTTTCCTAAACACGATGAAACTTCAAATACCACAAAAGATAAGGGTCAATCATCAAATAATTTTGAGTATGACTCAGTCATATCAACCATAAATTATGAACAAAACCTAGTTGGTACTATTAAAATAAAATCCGATTGTGTAATTACCACTAGAGAAAAGAAATTTTGGGTTCCTACAACTAAACAATCATCTATCCCTCTCCGGGGTCTAACACAAAATCTAACATCTAACCCAAAAGTTACATCTAATATTCAATCTATCTCTTCTTCTAATTATTTTAATATCATTAAATAATTGGAAAATACTACAGCATAAATTTCTATCATGAAATTTCTTAAATTGTCTCCCATGTTATAGAATATTTCTACATGGACATTCACGAAGAAGCACATGTCGGAATGATATTAACTCCAAAATATTCCATGCCTTAATTGTGAATCTCTCACCACCAATCCTATCCTATCATTTGGACCCATTGACCTTCTCAACCCAAACATTACTAACAATCAATATTTATACGTCGAATATTTCATCACCCACCATAATTCAAACATGTACTCATAGATAATGGAGCATCATTGAATATTTTCTCCATGAAACTATTACAATGTCTCGGTTATATTGAAGAAAACTTACAAAATAATATCATAACCATTCATGGATATGATAATAATGAAAGGAAATCTATAGGAACAATCACATTACCACTTAAGGTTGGACCAGTCACATTGGACACATTATTCCATGTAGTGGACTTAGAAGTTCCTTATAAAATTCTCCTTAGTCATCCATGGATTCATGTCATGAAGGCTATCCCATATACATATCACCAGTGCATAAAATTCCCTCACTTGAACAAAGAATTCGCACCGCTTACTGTAAACCCAACCCTTAGAGTCTTTGCATAATCCTAGAAGGAAGCTATAAGTATGTAAAATATTATTCTTCAAGAAAAATCATCCCCACCATGTATAATCCCTTTTTCTAAAACCATGCATATCGATCCAGATATGCTTCCAAAATATTTTCCACAATCATACACCAAGAGTCACCCCCATGAATCTCCTAAACAACCCTCTTATAATCAACCCCCTTCTTCTAACAAACCCTCTTTTTCTAATAAGCCCCCTTCTTATAACCAACCCTCTTCCTCTAACCCTTCTTTTCTAACCAACCTTTTACATTTACAATACACATGTTGGTTCCTCAACACACACATTCAAGATTATTGATAAAATATGTGGTGAGTATCGGTTCCAAAATATCGAAAAATCTTTTCACACCGGTAACTCACTTTCATCCCCTTGTAGCTATGGAAAATCCAATGGTCCCCATATCAAATTTCCTACCACTTATAACCTAGGTAATTAAGTATAGTGAAATTTTTATTATTTTGACAAGGAACATATTACAAGTTCCTCAAGATCATGGTCATATAATGAAAAACTCGCTTCTTTCTATGAATTCCCTCAATTTACTAAATCCCACGGGATAATGGAAAATATGCAATGGAAATGTTAAGGGCTTGACAAGAGTGAACAAGGTTGTTTGGATCTGGTCATTTATACAAAAATCCCCATAGAAATGAACCCGGTTTCAAAACATTTGAAATGTCACCTATATTATTATATGTCTCAATTAGTAGTGAGTATACTGATTTTGATGATGAAATAGGTTATACACATAGTATATTTGATAACCTTGTGGAAACCAACATCTTCCTTGAAATTTTTTCAAGTAATACCATTAACCTTGTCTACCCTACCCTTCTTCTAACTAACCCTCTTCTTCTAATCAACCCCATTCTTTTAACAAACCCTCTTCCTCTAACCCTTCCTCTTCTAACCAACCTTTTACATCATACGATATACATGTTGGTTCCTCAATGCACACATTCAAGATTATCGTTAAAATATGTGGTATCGGTTCCATAATATCAAAAACTCTTTTCACATTGGTAACTCATATCTGTCCCCACATAGCTATGGAAAATCCAATGTTCTGTATGATGGAAAAGTGACAAGCGAGCATGGGAATCTACAAGCAACTCTTCCTCGCACTCGACCTCCCGAGGTCGTCTTTGAGAGAGACAACCGGTGGGGATTGAATATGTGTGGGATGCAGACAAACTAGTTAGGTAATCTGATGTCTTTGACACGCACTAGTGGAAATTGTGAATCTAAGGCAAAGAAGGCCCTTCTAACCTGAACTGGTGTGATAGATCGATCAGCAAGGATGACTGCTCGAAGGCTCCAATCAATATCGAGCTCTGGCATGATTCGGTCTATGGGTTGTGGAATACATGGAAAATGACCAGGGATAGTTTCATGTATGTTTCCAGATAAGGTCATAGGGTGGATGGTAACTATATTTGACTCTATGGGTGATTCTCTGGCTTAGTCCAGAATTCCCTAGCTTCGTTAGCTGCTATGTCTAACAAGGATAACTGTTCAATAATGATAGGTGGAAGTGGAGTAGATCTGAATACTAGTGTACGTAAGCCAGCGTCAATGTCAGACTGACTAGTAGATTTGTTGGGTTGAGGGATTTGTGGGTCACAACCGTAGATTCATGGTTGTTGTGGTCCTGCTATGGTCATGTGCAGGATCAGTCCCTAATCCCTAGTATCTAGTAATCATATGCTTTCTCAGCTTCTATATTTAGAATTAATAATTGTGTGATCTTCTCAGAGTATCTTACAGGTGTTTGTGCAACCTTGAATTCTCAAGCTAGTATCTATGTCTATGAGAGTATCCCCTGCTTCTGGCTGTGGGACCAAAGGATCACAACCAAAGGTTTTCTCTCTTTCAAACCCTTCTACAGTCATGTGGATATGAATCTAAGGTAATCTATAGTTTGGTTGATTTGACCAAAACGTATGCACTTTGTCATCTTCTATGTTTAACTTGCTTAACTGGAAACTAATTTTTTGTAAGTTTACTATTGTTCGGAAGACTTGGATCCTAAGATTCTGATCTATATCGATTATTCTTTGTGACAAGATTGGGTTGGGGCACGATTGGCTTGAATACGTATTCTCTCTGGCTCTCTAGGTCCCATTATTGTCATACAAAAGAAAGTTATATAAATCTAACTAATAACATAATTTAAACTAATTGTGAAAGATATATATATGTATATTCCTAAATATGATATATCTATCTACTAAACATAATTTAAAGAACAACTATCTAATATATCTAGAATTGATAGTTTAAAATAACAAATTAAAATAAACAAGATAACCGAGTATATCTATTTGTCTGCATAACCGTGAACCTATTCTAAATAATGAAACAATTGATCTAGTTTATTTGCAAGACTCTCAATCCTACCTTAAAGTAAGAAATGAATCATAGTTTCTCGAAACTATCAATCCCCATAGCTTCCCAGCAATATCAAAAGTAAAATTGATCAAATAAAGTGATTGGCTACTTTATTTGATATGTTTCTAATTAGAACTTTGAAAGCTAGAACCTAGATTATGTAGAACGGTGGTGAATCCGATGGTGTGTGTGATCTTGTCCCCTCAATGTGATTTCCTCGTTCCTTCGTGTTCACTTGGATCCAGAAAAGTGTGTAATGCTAGCATCAACAGAAGTAGATATTGGGACAAAGGCAGCTTAGGATACAGACTGAATACAATGTGAGTAGGAGAGAGATAGCGCAAGAGTACAGAGCTTGGTTTATGTAATTCCTAGTGGGATTTATTGCGAGTCATGCAACATAAAACGTCTAGAACCTGAAACTATCCTGTTTGAAGAACAAAACCTGCAACTTTAATGGCTTCCTATTGAAAACAAACTATTTTACTCCAATGGATTGGATGAAATATCAACAACATTTGCACAAGATGGATATGTGGCTTCCTAACAACAAAACAACACTAACTAGGCATGCAATGAAAGAAACTAAGAATTCTAAATAAAATGAAAGACTAATCTATTGCAATGAGAAATTCAGAGGCAAATTTGAGGGGCCATTTTCTTGAGCACAAGCCAACTATTTATAGCATTTGCATTTACCCAAGGTAAAAACCAAATAGAACTCTTAAACTATAAACAATGGCAAAACACTATTCCAGGGAACCAGAATCATTAATGCAAGCTTATGGCGGTGAAAAAAAGCTGGTGAATCATTGAAATTTACGTGAGTCGTGTTAAAAGAGCATTCTAGAAAACACGTAAAGGACCGCCGCCTAGGCAGGGCAGCGGTTTCGTAACTAAAGAGAAAAAGGCCAAGAAAAGAGGGGAAAAGAGAAAAAAAAGCACGCGGGGGCTAAGCGGGGCATGTGGGATGTTAATGCACACTTGGGGAGCTTTTCCGGATCCTGAACACCTTGCGAGGAGACTTGTATCATCATTGGGGTACGTGTTACGTTGTTCCATGGTGCAGTACCCTACAATTTTGGGTACGTACATTCCCCATATAAAATTTCCTCCCACTTATAACCTAGGTAATTCAATATAGAAAAAAATTTGGCTATTTTGATGAGGAACATATTCCAAGTTCCTCAGGATCATGTTATATAACAACAAACTTGCTTCTTACTACAAATTTCCTCAATTTACTAAATCCAACATGATAATGAAAAATATGCGATGGAAATGTAAAGGGATCAGAAAGAGTGAAAAAGGTCATATGGATTTGATAACTTATACAATAAACCCCCACATATATGGCATTGGTTTCCAAACATTTGAAAGGTCACATGTATTATTATATGTCTCTATTAGTGGTGAGGATATTAATTATGACGATGAAACATGTTCTATAAACAATCTCTTTGATAACCTTGCGAGAAACAAACCTCTTCCTTGAAAAACTTTCCATTAATATCATTGACCTTATCTATCCTACCCTTGTAAATCAAGATCCATCACATCATGTTTCCATGAATCAAATACTTGATGAACCCATGAATGTTATCCATCTAAAGAAATTATATTCCTAAGGTGTTCTCTATCCTAGGAGAAACCACTTGTACATTCTTTATATCTAGCTCACCTAAAAACAATCCTAAAATTTTAAATCCATTGGAATATAATTCTATCATACAAATCACATATTCATAATCATCATCATGAGATGAATATTAATATTTCTCATATTAAGTATTTTTCATCTTAGACTTCTTATGATTTCTCCCATTTCGGATATTTTCACCTATGGTCATGCCTATAAGTTTAGTGATGGAAAACTCCTCCCTTCAAAGCATTTCTCTCTTTAATAAAAATATTTATATACTTATTTACTCATTTTGTTTGACTGCCCATCTCAAAGTATTTCGGACACCCTAAAAATACATACATATTTCTATCTTGCTTCTACCCAAATAGAATTATTTAAATTAATTATATCTTGCCACAACATACTCATTTGGAATTAATAAAATTAATTCCATCAATTAAATACCCCCTTCTAGAATTAATTAAATTAATTCTATTTCCTAAGTCACATTCCCACCCTTTAGAATTAAATAATTTAATTCTACTATGCCTTTGGAATTAATTAAATTAATTCCTACACCATTCCTAATATAATTAAACATAGCTAAATACTAATTAATTTAGTTATTTATTTAAAACCTTTGATCCACTTACACTCTACTTCACTCTACTTCCATAAGCCTCTAATTGTGGGGGCATGATTTAACAAAAATATAATTTTATGCTAAAAACCCTGTATTGTAATGTAGCAGTTGATAAATAAAGAAAAGAAGTACAAATTTGGCCTAAGAAATAAGGAAGATAAAATTGAAACCGTAAGTGCAAGATAAAGTAAAGGAGACTTAGTTTATTTGTAAATCATCATGGACTATATTGAGATGGAATTTTGATTAAAAAAAGAAGGAAGGTTGTCACAACTAAGCCCATAAAATTACAAAAGTGTCAGAACAGGATGGACTAGGGCACCTTAACTGGGTCAGTGGAGCTTATGCAGTGTAGACCTCCTCTTAGCACATGTGTGGAAATCTAAATTTTACATTGTTGCAATATGTTCATTGAATTTTGGTGTTAGTCGCATGTGTGTCACTAGTTGATTATCGAATTCTCCTGAAACCTGCAAAGAGAAAGAGCACCTTCACAATCCAAAAAACACATCAAATACTAGAAATAAAAATATGCAAATGGGGAGTTATACTAGCCCTAACAGTCCACCCAACCGAGTGAACTTACGATCTAGGTGTTGTGCTACATTTCGAGATCCATATATTTTTGCGTGTGTGTGAAGAATTATGTCATAAGTGGATCTTGTGCCGAGGCGCACTTGAATACGAGAGAAATAGATAGATGTAGAAGATTTAAATAGATGTGTGCGTGGAAAAATGAACTTACCCTCCTATGAATTATATACGAGAATAATGTAGTCCTTTTTCCCTTGAATGATAGCTAGATGCATATTTTGATGCTCTTAGAATTCTCTTGGATGAAACCTCATGTGACAAAGAGTATATACTTAGTGCTTTGTCCTTTATGATGGTCACATAACTTTGTATTTATATGATTCCCTTATTTGAATTTTGTAATTAACCACTAAAAGGCTGACCCATAATAAAATAAGATGCCAAACAGCTAGAAAAGACCCAAAATATGTGAGCAAGATACAAAGAGGTCGGGGTGCCCAAGAGAACGGTAGTGCTAGGAACTTGTGTCTTGGCTAGGTGTTGGTGTCAAGCCTTAGAAAAGATGAAGTATCAAAAGTTAGACTAGGCAGTAGGATGTGTAAGACCAAGAAGGAAACCAAAAATAAAGCATGAAGAGGCCAAAGATAGTGGTCAATTAGTATTTTTCTCACTTAGGAATCATATGAATAGTGGTATGTGATCAGGACCTAGAAATGTACCCAAAGTGTGTGATTTAGTGTCTACATTTCCCCCAATTTATGTTTTTGAGTGAATACTCAATAACATAAAGTAGATAGAAGATGTGTACCTGATAACCATGTAGATCGATGGAGAGAAGTGTGCCGAGGAGACAAGAAAAAGTGTGGAGTGATAAAAATGAAGTGTGGAAGATAGAAAAGAGGAAGTGACCCTAGGGGTGAAAATCGTATGTGTATATGTCACGTTGTACCTATTGTTGATGTCACTTGATGCTTGATGATGTGAATATTTCTTCCCATAAGGATGGACCTACAAGAGAGGAGAAAAAGAGTATTCAAAGTCATGTATGTGAAACATTTGATCCAAATATGTCAAAATCATGTAAAATTGTATAAATGTGAAAAGTAACATGTGCACCTAATCATGATGAATAAAGAGTTTAGAAAGGATCATGAAAATTTTGTAGAAGGACATTTTTTTGGGTGATTTCATGCCATGAATGATTTATTTGGGAGTTCTCATGCCAAGTGCGATTTTTTTAGGTGATCTCATGCCATGGTAGAATAAGGTTAGGGAGAAAGGTCTAGTGTTATTATCCATCCTTTGACTACTTAATGACAATTTATATACCAATACGAGATGGTGTGATCATGGTTTTTTCAATTCCGATCCAATTCAATCCAATGCAAAAAAATAAACAAGGTGAAGTCATACATGTTGATTATATTAGAGGACGGTGACTGTAATGAGAAACCCAATGTGGAAACTCTAAAAAATTGTGTTGATCTGAGAAAAATTATGGAACTTCCCCCTGGTCATAGGTGCCCAAGAAATGTCAGGGGTTTCCAGGTTCTCATGTTTGTTTCTGGGAACTTGTGTTCATGTTGTGCTGAAGACCTAAATAAGATTTTGTGTCATTTTTATGATCAAGAATGTGATGTACCACTATTGAACTGTGTTGTTCTGTGACTATGAACTATTATATGGGGTGATTGATTCACCCAATGATTCCCCCCTCATTTGGGTTACATGTGACGTTGCTAGGAGAATTTGGTTCAAAGAGGACCGACCGATGAACTATAACGATATCCTATAGAGGAATGTTCTTAGTAGAAACCAAGGCACACATAAGCAAAGTGGATCAAAACAAGTGTTAATGTAAACAAGGTAAACACACATATAGAAAATAGTGTGTAAGATATCACACAAGAAAATAAAGTATACCATACAAAGTGGGTTCCAAACATGGGACATCACTCATAATGTCGCAAGACAATCGGGGCTAAAGTGGTCAAAAGCACACAAGTAGTGAACAAGAAAGACATAGGGTGAATCCCGAAAATAATGGCATATAATAGAAAGGAATGGAAAACAATAACAAGTAAAGTAATAGAAAACCATGGTGGAAAATAGACTGTAAGAAAAATGGTGCACATATAGCACCCATTAACATGTTAGAAATATAAAAATGTATGTCAAAATGTGTATGATCTGATATAATATATTTTTCTAGTATGAATAGGAAGTAACATGAATCGAAACAATAACACATGTGACGAGTATGAAAGTAGATACCCTAGAGCCACTTTGTGGGGTTGGTAAGAGGTATAGTGCCAATAATCCATGTTGTGTGTAATAATATATGTAAAGGCTTCATTCACAACTAGAAGGAAAGTGAATGTGCATGTGTATATAGAAATATAATGACATAAAAATATCTATCTAGCATGTGTAACAAAGCGTACATGTAAGCATAAGAAAACAAGATTAAATGTGACCAAGATATGTAGTATGTTGTGAATGTGAATGGAATGGAATGCAAAGTGAGTGTGATAGGAGTAAATTTTCCCCAAGAAAATGTGGATGATTATACATGAGATGAGGTTAATTTATAAAATGTCCCTCGATGGCCAAGAATGAACCATAGAATAAGAGTGCATCATCGGGAGATGGTTTGAATTGCTCACTAGAAAGATATGATCGGAAAAGCATAGAGTATGGAGACGAGTGAGTGTGGTGAGGTTAATTGTAGATTTATAACCTCATAATTTGAGTATGAATAGTGTAACTAGAGTATTTCATTGGGTAGTAAGTTTGGCATGTGATAATAGAGTCGAGAAAGATATATTATGAATGTTGAGTGTGTAAAGTGTGTATGATGTGTGATAAGATCCACTAGAAAGAGATGTGATGAATGTACATAATGTGAAACATGTAGTGATTTTAATTTCATGAATGTAGTATGTCCTCAATATTCAAGTGTGAACCATAGCATGAGATTGTGTCAATGGTTAATGATGATACAAGTGTATCAAGATGTGTGTGAAAGACTAAATGCAAAGTGTAGAGTGAACAAGTAGAAATTTCAGACACCTAACTATGCTAAGAGGGGGAGATAGTAAGTGTTATTCCCCCAAGTGTATGATGATGAGAATTATCAAGTAACATTTTCTAAGAGATCGTCATTTTCATGGTCAAAACCAAATGGAGATGCATTAGAGACTTGATAAGAAATAATATGTGGTTGATCATATAAGGAGCCATTGTGGTGCAAATTATACATGCCCATTATATATTCTTCATTAGTGAAAGGTGTTGGTGGACATCCATGTGCATACCATCAAGTGAGATTCTTTGAATAGGTAATAAATGAGTCATTTCAAATAGAAACATGGCTGAAGGGCATAAGAAATGTCATATAAATATGAGTAGAATCTAGAGTTCCCCAATGTAGTCAAGCCAAGGTTACCCAAGAGTTAGCGAGAGAAGTACGAGGAGTACGAGAAACAAAGACCAAGCGATGAAAGAATCTAAGACCTTAAGTAGTCATGATGTGAACAAATCCATGATAGAGATGAGGAGAATGAGGTGGTGGAAGTAGATCCTCAAGTGTAAAATCAAGCTGAGAAAGGATATCATATGTGCAAATAGTCTTAGAGTAAGTGGTATCAAATGGAATATGATGCCAATAAATATTTTCATGAAAATAATGCATGTGAAAGGAGGAAGCACAGACGAAGATTACTCATGAGAAGATGAGGAAAGTGTTATAATGTCCATTGTATGGATAGACCCCCAATAAAGTACCATAAAATTAGTTGAAGGAGGATTTTTTTGAATTGATATTTTCTAGGATCGAAAGAAACAAAAGTATCATTGAAATATGACTCATCAATCTCAATAGGAGTGAAGTTAATATTGCATAATGTGTCATCATTAAGCTCTATGACATCAACCTCATCATTAGAATCATCAGTGTTAACATCTTCGATTAAGATAGTATTATCATGGATATCAATAGGAATGGTGCTAGACATAGGAGTGAGAGAATTCTTGGAAGATGGAATGGTGGTGGTGACTAGAGCAGACACAATAGGTGAAATGAGATCAGTAGTGTGAATTAGAATGGATGGTATGCTTACAGAGGTGGAAGAGAGTTGTGAAGCACTAGATTGACCAATATCATATGTGTTGAGATTGATATATGGAATAGGTGTGATGGAGGAATGGGAATAACGTGAGAGGTTCTATGTGAAAAAATTAGAATGGATCATGGTAAACTATAATAATATGTTCATAGCCATCATGTAATAATTTAACACACCAATGAATAGTAGATGGGACAACATGCATTATGTGAATCCGAGGTTGACCAAGCAATAAATTAAATTGAAATGAAGAATCGATGATGAATAATTCCGTATGAATAGTCTTAAGATAAACTTGTATAGGTAATGTGATAGTGCTAAGGCATGTCTAAGTAGTGGATTCATAGCCACGAATGAGAGTATAATTCTTAGAAATGAGATTATCAGTAATGCCAATTTGCTTTAAGAGAGAGTAAACACATAGATTAATTGCAGATCCATTGTCAATGAGCACATGTTTAATACAAATGGTGCCAATGATAACAGTAATAAGTAGAGGTGCACATGAATTATCAATCGTAGATGGTGGTATGTCCTCATCAGTAAATGATATAGCACGTGGCAGATTTTTGAGTGACTAAATAAGCTAAGTGAAGGCCACCAGAAAATTAATTTTTTCAATGTGAATAGAATGAAGGGGGGCCTCTACTGTTTGATGACAATCAGGTACACTCTTCAATAAATCATAAAGGGGGATCTTATCGAGTGTATTCTTAATTTTCTCTATGATATCATAACTCTTAGTAGTAATAGGAGTTGAAGAATTTATAGGTGGAAAAATAGAAACCAGTTGATTCATATGTGGATGAGTGTGGAAAGTGGTTACTACATTGATAGTTAGATCAGCGCTAGGCATAATAAAGTGAGGAGGATGTTGAGTATGAACTTGCATAAAATTAGTAACAGTAGTAACCATGTTAGAAACCTTAGTTGGGGTGAAATAAGGATAAGAAGATTGATCCATGAATTGAGAAGAAGAATACATACTCAGAAGGTAGGGTTTGAATGGATGGGTTCACCAAATGATTTAACAAAAATAGAATTTTATGTTAAACCCAATATTACAATGTAGTAGTTGATAAATAAAGCAATGAAGTACAAATTTGGCCTAAGAAATAAGAAATATAAAATTGAAACCTTAAGTGCAAAAGAGATTAAAGGAGACTTATCTTATTTGCAAATAATCTTGGATCATGTGCCGAGCTAGAAAACTAATAGAACAAGAAGGTAGATTGTCATAAACAAGCCCAATTTTTTTAAAAGTGTTATAAAAAGCTGGAATATGGCACTGGATTGGTTCGGGGTGCCTAGGTGTTGTAGACCTCCTCTTGGTACATGTGACTCGAAGCTGGTTAGTATATTAATTTTACGAGTGTCACAAGATTTTCACTAAATGTCGGCGTTAGTCACCTATGTGTCATTGGTTGATCACCGAATTCACCGAAACCTACAAATAAAAAGAGCACCTACAAAAACCCAAAACACGTCAAATCCTAGAAAGAAAATATACAAATGGGGAGTCGGACTAAGCCCGGTGGTCATGTAACTAAGTGAACTTATGATTTGGGTATTGCACTACATTTAAGACTCCATGTAGTTATGTGTGTGTGTGTGTGTGTGTGTGTGTGTGTGTGTGTGTGTGTGTGTGTGTGTGTGTGTGTGTGTGAAGAATCATGCCCTAGGTGGCTCTTATTCTAGACGTACTTGATTAGTGATAAATAACTACATGTAAAAGATGTAAATAGATGTGTGCATGGAAAAATTAACTTCCCCTCCTATGAAGTGTATGCGGAGAAGAATGAAGTCCCTTATCCCTTAAATAATAGCTAGATGGATGCTTTGATGCTCTTAGAATGCTCTTAGATGCAACCTTAGGTGATGGAAGTAGATGTTTAGTGCTTAATCCTTTATTATGGTCACATATATTTGTATTGATATGTTTCCCTTGTTTAAATTTTTAATTAACCACTAAAATTCCGACCATTAAGAAAAAAATATTCCCAACAACTATAAAAAATCCAAAAGATGAAAGCAAGTTACAAGAGGTTGGTGGCACCCAAGAAGATGGGGTGCACAGGAATTGGTTTCCTAGTTGGGCGCTACTTGTCTAGACTCGAGAAAATATGAAGTATCAAAAATTAGACTAGGCAGTAGGGTGTGTAAAACCAAGAAGGAAACCAAAAAGAAAGCAAAGAGGCCAAAGATAGTGGTCAATTAGTAATTTTCTCTCTTAGGAATCATATGAATAGTAGTATGTGATTAGGACCTAGAAATGTACCAAAAGTGCATGATTTAGTGTCTATAAGGCAGCAATAATTCTCATACAAATACTTCTTAGATGAATTTTGTTGGGCCCCTAAAATATTGACTAAGTTCAAAAGGGCACATAGGCGCGCAAGGCCTAGTTAAAGAAAGGCGTGCAAGGAGAAGGCACATAGAAAAGGGTTTAAGGAAGGGTTTAAGGAAACCCGTGGCACGCGTGTAGACAAAGCCAAGGTTCCAGGACTTAGCCATATTAGGAATTTTGGGTAGGGTACGAGGAAAATGTGACCTAACTGTCGCATGCAGAGTGGATAAGGTGCCATCTTGGCGACAGGTTGGCCACGAGAAGGAATATGCCCTGCGGTAGAGGCTTCTAGAAGGACATCATGGCACGGAGTGGTGAGCTCAGGCTTGGAGGAGCATGCGCTCCTAGAGGACCACATTTAGACACTTGGCGATGGATCTGAGGCCACAGGAGAATGAGTTGGCAGATCAAAGAGGCTATATATACAAGTGCTTGTAGAAGTAAAATAGATACGAAAGATACACACGGAGAAACATATAGAGAAAGGGAAGAGATCTACGAAATACCAGTAAAGAATCACATTAGCTTGGGAAAATAATGGTAGGAAAGGATGTATCGGTGTTGGGAATTATAAATTTTCTTATGAGGGCCTAATTTTATAAGTGTAGTTATAATGCAGGACTACGGTCTTCCTTTCTATGACATTTTGTAATGGTCTAATGAATGTAATAAGGTTACCAAGTTGATATGAATATGAGCATTAATGGTTCTGATACATACATCCTTCTTCATAGTTCTTTCTCATTTATTTTTATGAACTAGTATTAATGCTTGTATGATTGAATTTCTATATTGGTGTAAGTTCTTTAATGTTAAGAACTTTATGTCCTGGAATAACCTATGAGGATCTAGAAGTTGTTAAGAGCTCTATGGTGATTATATGTTTTATTTCCTTTCCAAACTCTTAAACTCATATCATAAATGATGTTGTTAGGTTGTGGAGCCTATTTTTCATGTGTGAAAGTGTTGAAGAAGCTGTACACTAAGAGTCTTGTACACTTTACATGTATCCTCGCCGGGGTTCGGGCGCATTTCCCACAAACTTTTTTAGGTGTAAAATTTTTGGCCTCGAAAAATGCACCCAACATATCGGGAAACGTGCTTTTCTCATATGGGTGAGTTTTTGACCCATAGGTTTATGGGACGGAGTTTTCCCATGTTTTAATACCCACGGTTTTGTAAAACTGCTTAGCGATTGTCTATTTATATGGTCTTATGCATATGATAGATGTACAAGCAAATGTATTACGATGTGTTTTGAATTCGGTTGTGAATTTTGTAGAGTTTGTTGAGCATAGCTCCAAACGGATCTGGGGTATTGTATTGAGAAATCGGTGGCTTGTAATAAAATATGAGCAAGCGATTCTTGGTGGACGTAGCCCAAATTGGGTGAACCACGTTAAATACTGTCTCTTTGTGTTTTGTTATTTTATTCTACAATTTTTATTTGAGATCTGTAATAATTTCTGCATATTAGTTTCTATTGTTGCGATTCTGTGAGGGATTATTCCACATATTTTATCCCTTATTTCAGTAATGTAGATGTTTCCCACTAAACTCACATAAAAGAGAGACTTGGAACCCGTGCATGCCTCGGGTGAGCTCAAAGACCCACCGGGTGATAGGCCGGTGTGTGCATGGGTTTTCTTTCCTTTGTGATGGGGGTAAAAATGACTTCATCTTGGTTCTGTTTCCGGGACATCTTTTCAAAGTTGTATTGGGAAATGGAAAACATCATGGTCTGGATAATGAGTAATGATAAAATGTTTAAATTTGGAAAGTGTTGAATCATGGTTCAAGAGCATGGAGGATGAATTTCCTCAAAGATTCAAAACTAGACTTGAATTTAATACACGTAGGTGGATGGAAGAGAACCTCTACCATGAATTGTATGAAACATTTTTCTATTGCTTCCTAGCAGAATTGTATGAATGGCTCTCAGCATATGCATATAGATCAAGTTGGTATTATAGATCACGTGCGTGGACCCAAGAAGAATACCAGAGGCTACATGATGCAGATCGACGTGGACTAGTGCTTTTGATCATTGGTGGAAGGGTGTGTTGGCTAGCTACACTCTGGAGTATGCTATTTCTACATATTCTTGTCTGGAAGTTACTAAGTTTGAATTTATGTGGGAGCCCAGAGGATCATTTCTACATGTTATCCCTTTGGAAATGAAGATCTTGATTGTTACTTTGAGTTTAGAGGCATTTCTAATGGCCGGCTAAACCATTTTGAGCACTAGGTGAGGAAGCTAGGGTGGAGGAAGATGGAAGATATTACGACGGAGAAAGAAAGGGAGGAGAGACAACTCAAGTATATTAAAGCACATTAAAGGGAGATTTTTAGATGACGTGAGGCTACAAGTGTAATGTATCTATGGAGGAAGACGTTGTGGGAAGGAGTTGAGGTTCACGCGGAGGACATGGAACCTAAGCAGTCTTTGCTACCCCATCTTGGCAAGTGCGTAAGAGAGACCCCTTTGGCTTCTGATGAGAGTTCATCACACGGAGAGAGAAGAATCGTTGACATGTATCTAAACCCACCCAGTGACCAAACCCTAGTGCTTTGTTTTCTAGATCAAGGAAGGAGTATGATTGACCCAGTTGGTATTAGTAGAAGTGACAGATCTATGCCCAGGAGATATATTTTTTCTGTTACCACTTCTATGGTTACACATATTCTAGTATTTGAAGGAGTCTTTGGACAAGGAGCTAGTAAACAGGCCTTTGGTCTCACGTGCCTGGGAATGGCATGGGGTACAATAGTGGTAGTGGGGAATTATCATAGACCGTTGACACATAGTTTAGTGGAACCTTGGGGACACTTGGCACGACTACTACGGGACTTGATAGTTCGGTGGATCTGGTGGGTCAAGAGGAATAGGACCTGGTGAACTTAGTGGTACTGATGGATCTGGTGGTTCAGGAGGCACATGACCTAGTTGACCTTGTGGATCCAGTAGTGGAGGAAATACTGGAGGGAACCTAGGATCTGCCTCGGGAGGACAAGGGGCCCAGCCACCCCCTCAAGTCTTCTTTGAGATGTCTTTACATTTTCTAGATTACGAGGTATTGAATATACTAGATAACATGTTCACAAGTGTGAGCTACTATGGCACGCAAAGGGGATCACAACCTCGGAGCAGAAGGATAGTTAGTTTATGACTACGTTGTAGGGGTGCACACATACCTAGTATAGGAAATATGACCCTCATCAAATAGTGGTGGATTATACTACTTTAAATAATGCCTTCTTGGTAGAATTCCACATCCTTGAGTTTGAACAGAAGAGCATCAATGCCCTAAAGGAGATTCAACAAGGAATGGAAAAGAGTGTGTGGGAGTATGATGCACACTTTAAAACTCTCTTGTCTAAGTTATCATATGATATTCACCCTTCACAACATGCTCAGTGGTTTTTGGAGGGTTGATCACACATTTTAGAAGGGCCTTATCTCATAAAAATTTCATAGACCCACGCGAGGCGTTAGAAGATGCTCTATGCGCCAAGGATGTTGGAAGTGTTAACACTGGTATTAGCCTGTTTTTGAAGGCTCAGATTGTTGCAATGGCTAAGAAGTTGGAAATTTATCTGTGAACTCAACCCATGAGACTCGTAGTGGTTTATGGTATACTGATTGTGAAGTAGAGTGTCATGTCAAGGATAGTTACCCCGAGAGGATAGTATATGTTGTGATAGTATCTTGTGAGATTTTTCATAAGTACCATGATGCAAGTAGATGCCCCTTGTTACAATGCGTAATTTGTAAGAATGTGTCTTGCTATTGTAAGATCTGTACCTCTAAAACCCATGATACTAAGGATTATAGGCTTATTGATCAAATCCATGAGGCCATTTATCATGGGGTGCACGAAACCAACATTGCCAATAGTTCTAAGGGTGGTGATCTCTGTTATGAGGAGAATGTAGATGAAGGTGCATGTGGAAGGGGATTTCGTGGAGGATTCCGTGGTCATGGTAACTGTGGAGGAAGAAGTGAGTTCCCATGTGGAACTTTTTTAATTTTGGGTCTATAGAGAATTACAAATGAGAGTTCCCAGACCTATTGTAGTGCTCATGGTGTGGGAAGAAACACAAGTATGAGGAGTGCCCTGAGTTATTTGAGCACATGAATCAACAACAACGAGAAGAAAAAGGGTGCTGCAATTTTAATAATTAAGAATATGGACACAAAATGGATGTGGTGGGTAACGCATGATGCATCCTTAGAACCTATTTTAGTAACAACAAGAGTAGAGGCCATGCGCGCAAAGGAAATACCAAGGCAGAGGACTCTAGTTTCAAGAGAAGAAGTGGTGCATGGAAAGTACCTAGATCTTGCTCATCAGAAGGAGGTATATCAAGATACCATGGACATCATTTAGATTTTACAAGGAGAAATCCAGTGTCTAAAGGAGTAGTCTAGGAGGGAGGATCAAAGGAGGAAGGTTGAGGTGCCAAGAGATGACCTGGATGAGGTCAGGGAAGTATGTAAAATGCTAAGGCAAGAGAATGTTATTCCCTTTCTATGAGCATGGTTGAGGGAGAAGGTACCACACGCCGGAGAAGAGTGCGAGAGGCAAGTACTACATGCAAACCTTCCCCCTCACAGCCTTGACTATGACAGGGAGATCACGTTAAATGTAGTAGTGGATGGATGGCTGCTTGAGTAATATCCTCATTGACACAGGTGTGGAGGTCAATGTTCTCACATTGGATGTATGACATCAGATGGGAAGGCTTGCATTACAGCCATCTTCAAATGTGTTATATATGGAAAAAAAAAAAAGGAAATTCCCATTGGTGTCTTAAAAGATGTGGCTATCACCATTCAGGTAGCTAAGTTTACTGGGGACTTTGAATTCTTGGTACTCACCGAGGCAGAAAATTTCCCAGCACTACTTGGGCACCCATGGTGTTACAAGAACAATGCGGATCTTCAGTTCAACAAAGGGTACATCAACTTTGAAAATGAGGAGGAGCAAGTCATCATACCCCTAGCTGATTGGAATTCAAAACCCTATATTGAACCTTTGGGAGAATAGGTCCTGGATAGAATATATGTGTGCTCAATCAAGGATCCAAAGATAATCCATCCTACCAATGGAGTTATCTAGTTTGAAGATGCTCAATCGGTAAGTGACACCACCAGTCTAGCATGTGATAATTGGGTACATGGGACCTACGAATTGATTGAACGACATCTAAGAGGATTAGTGATAAAGGTGACAAAGGCACACACAGTTAGGTGCCTAGGAGGAAAAGAGCTACCTAAGTACTCAGGAGGGGCCTCCCTAAGGTATTTTTATAGAGAATGGAAGCTCAGTGGAAGGAGGAAAATGAAAGAAGAGGGATGTTAAGTTACGTCCTACTAGGAATTGCTACGTGCTGGTGGGCAACACATCAGGATAATCTCTTGGAATGGTGCAAAGTGAGAATTTCCTTCTCTGTTCATTTCTCTAGAAGCAATGCACCCACCGCCATCAAGGAATACCATGGTAAGGATCCCGCCTCTTTCCACGTCCAATCTGTGAAAGAACCTGGAGGGAAGGTACATGAAGCTTTGCCACCATCCCTCTGGGTGCACAAACTATATTCTAAACGTAGGGTTACGCACACGCATGGTACATACATTCTAAGACATGCCACCAAACAGGGAATTGGAAATAACTAGCGGATGACCTAGTTCAAAAATTCGAGTATCGAAGTACCAAGCCATCAGTTGATAAGGCATTACAAGTTGTCAAGTACCTTACCATGGGGGATAGTGCCATGGAAGAAGATAGGCTGTTAGAATTTCTTAGTGAACTAGGTTTGGGGAGCACTTTGAAGAAGAGGAAATAGAGGAAGATCAGTTTGAGTGCACGTGTGTGAAAAAGGAGAAAGGAAATCTTGTATATGTGATTGATGGGGAGGAAGTAGAAAGCTTGGATGTTAACCATTCTGTAGGGACACGTGAGGTAGTGGACAATGTTGATACTCATATGCGCACCTACCATGAACCTTTAAAAACTAAAAAGGTTAACATCAGCTCAGGAGAAGAACCTAAGGAAGCTATCATTGGAGATTATTGGTTAGAGAAGGAAGTCTATAAGATCATTGATCTTTTGTGCGAATTTGAAGATTTATTTCCACGCGGGTACCATGAGCTCAAAGGAATCCACCATTCCTTGGGGGAAATGAGGATAAATCTGAAGGATAGTGTGCACTTGGTCAGGAAGAGACCCTACTAGATGAATCCCAATTTACACGTGAAGGTAAAGGAGGAGATAGAAAAAATGATAGCATCTAGGATCATTGAAGTTGTTGAAGAATTAGAATGGATAAGTCCAATGGTAATCAACATTAAGAAGGATGGGTGGATTAGGATCTACATGGATTATAGGGAGCTAAATGTAGTGTGTCATCGATCCTTTTCCAACCCCCTTCACTGAATAAATTTTGGAGGGAGTCACTGGGCGTGAAATCTATTCCTTTATGGATGGATTTTTAGGGTACCACCAAGTCCAGATTACAAAGGAAGACCAGGAGAAGAAAAATTTCACCACTAAATGGGGAAGTTTTACATACATGGTCATGCCATTTGGGTTGAAGAATGTGCCTACTATTTTCTCATGCATAGTGGTATAGGCATTCAGGACTTTATCCAAAAATTCTTTCAGGTCTATCTGGATGATTGGATGGTGTATGGGCTAGTAAAAGACTATTGTGATAATTTGAGACTAATGTTTGAGAGGTGTCGCAGTTGAGGATATCCCTCAACATTAAAAAGTGTTTCTTTTCTACCCCTTTGGAACATTATTGGGGCATATCATATGTAAGGAGGGCTGGCTAGTAGATCCTGCCAAATTTGCTATGATTGTGGGATTGGGGAGCCTACTAGCCAAAGTGTAGTGCGTGGGTTTCTTGGACATGCGGGATACTATCAGAAGTTCATCAAGGGGTATGCCAAGATTACCGTGCCTTTAGAAGAATTTATCAGACATAAAAGTGTCTTCCATTGGGGAAAGGCACAACAGAAGCATTTGATACATTGAAAGATAGGCTTTTCACCACACCTATATTATCTTTTCCCTCTTGGGATAAGCACTTCCATGTTCATGTAGATGCTTCTGGAATGACCATTGGGGTAGTGATTACAAAACTTGGTGAGAGAATTTTTGATCATCCCCTATGCTTTGCAAGCAAGAAGTTGACACCATTAGAGAAGAATTATACTATGACTGAGCGCGAAGCATTTTCAATAATCTACACGCTTTACAAGTTCAAACAAGATTCTGGAAACTCCCTTTGTGTTTTACACCGACCATATGGTGTTAAAGTACTTGGTGAACAATCCCATTCTACAAGGGTGCATATGTTGATGGGTGTTGTTATTTCAAGATGAGTTCACGGTAGTTGTGAAGCCAGGAAAAAGTAATTGTGGGCCTGATCATTTGTCAAGGATTTATTCAGGGGAGGACACATAGAGCATTGAAGAGACAATGCTAGACACACAACTATTTATTTTTCAGCACATGCCCTTAGATTTGGAGGAGATTTAAGTATTTCTAAAGGAAGGTGTGGCACCAGAACGGATGAAGACATTAGAGAAGAAGTAACTAGCCATATGTGTCGTTCTCTACATGTTGATCAGTGGGGACTTATATAAATTTGGGCGTGATGAATTTTTGCGTAGGTGTGTACTAGAGAATGAGAACCTTGCCATCATAGAGGAAGCAATTGGAGGAAGTGCTGGTGGACATTATGCAAGTGACGCCACCACACGTAAAATATTAATGGTAGGATTGTGGTGGGAAACTCACGTATAAGGATTAAGGGCTATTGTAAAACATGTGACCACCGACATCGCATTGGAAAACCTAGAAGAAGAGATGAAATTCCTTTGCACCCTATCCCTAGCATTTAACCTTTTGAAAAATGGGCAAAAGACTTTGTACGCCATATTGCACTAGCGGTGCGAAGGACTAGATCACGCTACATAATCACTTGTATAGACTATTTGACACGGTGGGAAAAGGCAACCCCAACTAAAGACTCGCAGAGTAGCTATAGCAGCAAGATTTTTGTGGGAAAACATTATAACAAGGCATTTATTCCCTTTGAGTTTAACTATCAATAGGGGTACACATTTCTTGAATGAGACCATGAGGATCCTGCTAGCAAAGTTCATGGTGGCTCATCACAAGACTACACATTATCACCCACAAGAAAATGGAACCACAAAAATGTTTTAAAAAAATATTGAGTCATAGCACGATAAAAATTTGTGATGTCAAAAGACAAGATTGGGATGACAAGGTATCGCCATATTGGGGGCTTATAGGACAACTCATAAAAGGCTGAAAAAAACCACACTATTTCAATCGGTGTTTGGCATGGAAGCTATTCTACCAGTTGTGTAGACACTAAAATCAAGTCACACTCCCCTTTGGTCCCTCGAAAATAAACACCTTCATCACATTCACCTAGTCATGCCCCCTTCACCCCACTAATATTAATTTAATTTAATTAATTCATTATCCTCACCATCTTTATTATTTAAATATCTTAATTTAGATAATGCCCACACATCCACCTCACCCTAAGACCTATTCTTAGTAAGTTGCCATAACTAACTAAGACTTACGCAAACCCTAAAAATCAATGCCTACATTCCCTCTAACCAAATTCCTACATGCTTACAAGAATCTTCTAGTCTAATCCGTGGGTAAAACGACATGAGATCCCAGAAAATCAAGGGGATCTACCTAGTTTAGTAAACCTAGGAAATCCCACCCTAACCAATGTTAGTTACCCTTAACCACCACCGGTTAAGCCGAACCATCGTCGGTCACCTTTTAATCCCCAAAATAACCTTATTTTTGAGGTTGGAAAATTTTGACACATTCCCGAGAGATATCATATCTTTTGAGAACAAGTTTCAGTGAGAACACACATGTAAAGATGGAGATCAAGAATTTTCTCTTACACAGGCATCCAACATTTACCAAATAACCATCCAGCACTCACTCCAACACATATTTGATCCAATCAGGTAAAAAAGAGAGCACATGTAGCCCATGCAAGATCTCTCCAACGTTTGGTGATCCTCCACAACATTCAACCTCTTACCAACACCTTCATTCCTCACTCACAAACATCCAGAACCAGATTCCAAGTAAGTAGAACATTTTACTCCTCTGGTTCATTCATTTCATCATTGTATTTTCATCCTTTGTTCTCCTAGCCACCCATTAACCTCCTTTAATACTCACCCCTCCATATACCCATTAAAACCTCACCAAATCCCATCCAAATAGCCTAATACCTCATTCCACCAACCAAGTCCTTTGTGCAATCATAAGGGAGATCCAAAGCTCATTCTGTGGTATTCTCAGTTTTCCACGATGGCGGAATCGCACCGGTTCTCCCCAACCGGCGTCGGTCACCCTTAACTAGCATCGGTCTCTATATTTACCAATATAACCCATAACAGTGACCTACCCACCTATCCCCGCATCACCCTTAGTCACCTGTGACCTACCTAAGACCTCTGTTAGACCTACAGAGACCCAGAACCAGTTACCTGACCTTCAGATCTTATTTTAACCTAGCCTATTAGATTAGATCTTCGTTATTGTGTTTTAAGTGAGATACCTAAATAATTTTAATTACAATAGGATTTACTTTATTACCAGCATTAAATTGTTTTAAATAGTGGATTGACACTCTTCTAGGAAGTATCACACTTCCCATATCTAGCACATCTTTAGGTAGTCCACTTTGCATATATTGTTTAATTCTTTACGGTGGTCTTGCTTTCCATTTCGTAGTTCCTCCTAGCCAAAAGGAATCTCTCACGATCAGTGGCGGATTCAGATGTCATACACGCACAACAACCCATCAACCAACATTCCAATAGGTATTCCTCCTACACCAGTTACCCTATCTGTTTTGTTAATATTCAAAGAAATTTCTAAGAATCAAGTGAAAAATTTTTGGCATGCCCACTGGACCCATCCAAGGTTCCTTGCATTTTATTCATTCCTAGGAAAATTTATGTGTTTGTTTCCCTTAAAATCATACACATTAATTTTCTTCCTTGGTAACCTTGTTTTTCTTTCTATTTTCTCTAAAAGAAACCTTTTTTTTTTTTTTGGTTTTCTTACAAGAACCATTTCTTCTTGTTTTCTGCATTAGTGAAAGAGCATACTTTCTCCTATTCCTCTCATTATGTCATTGAATTCCAAATTTTTATTTGGGATTAAAAATCATTTCATTTCATTCTAATTTGCTGCATTAGCTCACATTAATTGAGGGAAACCTATACACTAGAATTCATGCGTAGTTAATGGTTGACAAACAAATTGTAGAAATCACTTTCTTTCTCTTTCTCTCTCTCTCTCTCAGAGTCTTATCCAAACTTCACAAAAATTTGAAAATACAAAATTCTTAAACAACATCTTACCTAGAAGAAGTTGTAGGTGATCACACAATCATGGTATAGTGGGAACCCACTCGCTCCTCTGTCGAGTCATACTTCAGAGCGAGGCCTGCCCCCACCATAACAAACCTGAAACCTCACCTTGTAGATATCCTTTTTGTAGGAAGCCATCCTCACAAAAAAACTCTATTTTACAGTTCATGTGTCAGTCCTTAAATAACATAAGCTAAACAAACATAATCAAAAAATCACTCTTAGGATCGTGTTTTTCTTAGTGTTTCTACTTGGCTTGCATTTTGAGGTGAGAGGTCACGCTCTTCATTTTTCCTTTTTCTCCTTGCACACTCCTCATCATAGTTGGTGTATTCCAGCTTCATCTGAGTGTGCCTGGACCATATTCTCATCATTCTCAAAATTTTGGGTCTGATTCCACATCAAATTTTAACTCACAACCATATTTTCTTCACCAATATTTCAATTTCACGAATGGCGGTGTCGACCATCATCGGTCTAGTGACCATCATCGGTTATACCCAACCGACATTGGTTCACTATCATTTTGGTTAACCCACCCAAAAGGACACCTATTCACCTTCTTCGACAATTCAGAGTCTCTATCACTATTATCATTCCCATTGACCTACTAAATCTCATCAAAATTTGACATACCTAGAAAATTTGGTCTTATACCTGGTTTTTGGACCAACTATTCACTTACCACAGTGACCGGCAAAGTGGTTACTTGTGACCGGAGTCAGTTTACCCGAACCGACATCAGTTGGCCTCTGTCATTTTCCAGTTGACATTTCATACCTAATCCGCTTATTACCACATGTTTTACCTATTCTTGTTGTTTTTTTGTGTCATTTACAGAAAAGCAACCCGCCTTTGATTGATTGTACTTATTCACATGGTGTTGACCCGAAGACAAGCAAGCGCACTTTTATTCCATGCCGCTTTTCAACCACTCCCACCTATCCCTTCACCACCTTCCATTTTATCACCCTCCCCGGATCCTATCCAACCTATCACTATTGCCACCAGAGATTAGGAGTTTGCACGACTCCTTGACCAAAATGTTGCCACCTTGTAGTTTTACCTTTCCCACTTGTCCACTCAATATGCCTCGGGTTAGTTGATATATGGCATGCTCGTATCTATCCCCCCGACTCTCACTCCTACTCCTATGTCATCCCCATCTAGCTCCGTTCTTCCCGTATCTACCTTACCCCTAGTCATTTCACACTAGGTGTTATAGCTATTATGACTGTAATGTCTTCTACCTCCGTTGCACCCACCACATCCACCATACCTTTGACAACCACTCAATACACAACCTCATCCTCTCCCATTGTCTCACCCATACCTATAGCTACACAACCACCTCCCATGTTGGTGACCCCTACCCCTTTTTAAAACATTGTCCTTTCTATTCCACAATCGTTCACCCCCATTGCCACTAAGGTTACCATGACCCTTCCACCTCCATATACATACTACCACCACCTCTGTTTAATCTATTATTCACTCTCGGTACATACCCCTATTTAACTACCTCTTTCTTAATCTACCTACATGACAACACACCATTTACTTTGGAATGCCACCCTTGTTACATGCCAAACACCAACCATCTTACGTTATAGAAGGCACCCAATCATCGCAACCTACCAACGACCTAATTAAATTAATGATGGACAAGATGTAGATATTGGAAGCATCGATTTCTAGTTCCCACAATATTCTCACCTACAACAAGATTTGTAATGAGCCTATCCACCCATCCATTCCTATCCATCCATACCCCATGCATTGGGAAATGCCTAAATTAAACCGTTTCAATAGCAAGGAAGACCCACAATATCATTTGTGGTCTTTCAAACATGGGTGCTACCTAATCACCCACAATGATGCTTTTCTCTTAAGGAACTTTCCCATGTCTCTGACTACATTATATTAGTAAATTGGGTTACCTAGAAACTCTATATTTTAATTTAATCAGGTAGCTCAAGCCTTCTTAGATCACTTCTCCATCAATATCGTCAAGAAGGTTACCATGACTAACCTATACTCCATGTGCCAATATGATGACGAATCTATCGCAGATATTGTTACTCGCTAGCGTAGCCTGATCAATCATCTCACCTTCAAACTACCACAAACAAATAATCGAGCTATTCATGTGGGCTTGTGTTAGACATATCTCACCGACCTCTGCAGGTCTAAAATTTCCAAACCTTTGATGAAGCATTCACCATGGCATGAAATCTAGAGATTTGGGCCATTGATGAGAAGAAAATCTAATTATGCAATAAGAATTCGAATTTAATTTGAATGATACCTCTTCTTCTTCTAAATTGTAGAACAATTATTCAAAGGCCAAGGGCACCACTAACATAGTGATACTTAAGGTCATCCTAGCTCATCCATCAAATCAAGCTAATCCCTCCTCTACTCTCTCACCCATTCAAACTTTTCAATTCGGATGAGAACAACAAAAATACACCCCAATTAGGGATCCTTACTCTTCCATCTTAGAAAATCTCATTAAAGTTGGGGCCATCACCCTTCCACCTCTAAAACCACACACTTTGGTTTTGACCCTTCTCAACCCACACACGCATGGTATAAAGAACATGACTTCTATAACTATCATCGAGTAAAGGGTCACGGTGAAGACAATTGCATCACTTTCAAAAAAATTGTCCAAGAAATGCTCGAGAAAGGCAAGTTAACCATGGATAATACTAATGCACTGCCAATCAAAAGTTACACATCTTCAAGAAACCCTTCCCCAATCATGCCCCTTCGTCTCGATCAAACCGGTGAGACCTCGGCTCATGATAGCCATACCCGCGAGGTCCACACTATTTTCATTGATGCACCCATTTCTTCCCAATTACCTCATATTCCATCCATAGAAGAAATTATAGCCCGAAGTCCTCCTTCTACATTGAAACCTACCTCACCTATTCCTCCACCCACAAAGGAACACATTTCACCTCCTTCCTCACCTCTGGAGGAGCCTTCCTCTAACATTGATACCATTTTAGCTTTAGCTTCTCCACTAAGGGAACTGTCACCCAGTACTCCTTTAGTCCATAGAGGAGCACCCATCATCTCCTCCACCTATAGAGGAGCATCCATCATCTCCTCCACCTACAAAGGAGCACCCATTTTCTCCTCCACCTATCAAGGATCTAGTAGAGATACCTTTGCCTCTAGGTGAGCATTCTCCATCAGCTACCCAAGATCATGCAGACCTACTTTTGGCTCTCTTACCCATGGAAGATGAAGATAGCTGATACTTCCACTATCTACCCAAAAATATTTCGACCAATTGAACCAAGCAAAACCACCTCTATCATTACTTCTTCCACGACACCCATCATCACTCAACACACTCCCTTACGCATAACCTAACATACATCTAAATCCAAGCCCACACCTACAAAATCTTCCTCGACTAAACCTATTACTACCTTGAGGTCACCCTAACCACCAGCCTTACTCATCCACTTATAACACCGGATTTAGCTACATCCTCCAAAATCAACACCAAACCCACTCCAAAGACCCAAACAAGAACCAAACTCATATAACTCATACCCGAGTGGCACCCATCACACCTACCTCACCTTCACTTGTTCCATCCGACTTAGGACATCAACCTCCCAACATGGTCAAGTAACCTCCACCCATCAATAAAGAAAAACACAACATCCCACTCCTTCCTCGCAAACCTCTAACATACCTTAGTGCTCAACATGGCTTACACCCACACCTCGCAGCATCTTTACCACCCATACCTCCAATACCCTCAACAAATTCTTCACTACCCACTACACTTCAGTCTTTGTCCCTCACACCCCCTGCATGACCCGCATCATCTACCTTCACAACACCTCCATTATCCCCATGGGTAACTCGCCCTCTTCCCCCATTTTCTTTTCCTTCTAGACCTCGTACACCCATATCACCCTTACCCAAGAAGGTGCAACCCAAAGACAAAACTCCACTACCCCCAATAAGGTAGTCAAAACAACCACACACCCTCATGCCCATTCATCTACCATACCCCTACCTAAACAAACACGACCGACACCTAACACCACGTCGGCACCCAAAACCATATCTCGACCTACTCCCCCTCCTATGAGTACCATTCTTCAAAAATCAAATGTAGCTACACCCAAACCACTTTCACTTCCCATTGTGACCCGCCAATAGGGTCCTATGCCAAAATATTAACCAACCTCCTTGAGACTTCCATCATTACATTATCACCGCTTAGACCTTATGACCCCCTCAAACCCAAGCCAAAAGGGCACGATGTGGTGAACTGCAAGGCTTTGAAAAATGTCCTTATCTAGTTGTGTCCTCCTGAAGCCAACTTTGACAATGACAACCTTCTCGATGAGGACCTTGCTTCACTGACACCCATTCCCACAAATCCTTCACTCACCGCCCACTCAAAAACATAACCTCCACCCCCACATCTCTTAGAACCACCTCCAAGATTCAAAATTAACATGGTTTGCATCAAAGATATTGCTACACCATCACCCAAATGTCATTGCGCTCGAGTCACCTCATAAGGATTTTCTTCCTGGTAGGTTTTTTCCCATCATGTCATTATACCACTCACCTTACACCTTCTCCATTTTCTAACTCCCCACAAATCAACATGATACACATCACTACGTGTTCTTAGAGGGACAAAGGAAAAGAAAAGGAAACGACTCACCAAAAATCCTATACCCAACATACCATTTACACACACACCTAAAATTACCTTCCGTGGCCCCACATACCCTATTTCTAATGGGGTCACACATCACACCATGCTCAAACAATTACACCAACCTCCCCACAAAATGTCTCTATATGACCTCATCCAAACCTCGACTCCCATCGTCAAGCTCTCATGGAGGTTCTTCAATCTATTGAGGTTTTATCCAATGACCCTACACTTGTAGCCTCCATCAAACCCCCCATAATGTAGCCTCTCTCACAAAATTTCCAACTTTATCCACACCTCACCCTAATCACCAAATAGCCTCCCTTAGGTTCTCAAAGGAAGAGATTACACCACACCAAACAGATGACCCACCCAACCCTCTTCATCTCTATCCACATCGATGATATACGTGTACGATGTGTAATGATTAATGGGGGCACTAGCATTAACATCATTTCATCCCATGCATTCACTCAAATGTGCATACCTGAAAATTACATGCATAAACATCCTATCATGTTGCATTCATTAAATGACGTTATCACTTCTACACTAGGAACCATCATCGTCCACATTTGCATGGGCCCCCACACTATTCCATAGTATTTTTACATCTTGGAAGGGGAATTTCAATATAAATTTTTGCTTGGTAGACCCTGGATTTGTGTCATGGGTTGTGTTCCTTCCACTTTGCATCATTGTGTAAAGTTTGAGCATGAAGGACATACCTACACTATCCCAACTGATCCATCACCTTTTAAAACATGCAACATGCTTTACCAACCCAATGATGTGCTCATACCCATTAAGGTGTCTACCTCCATAACCACTACCACTTCACCTACACCTCCACTTACCAGTACAGTCACTACCTCAACCACACATGCCTCCTCCATTCCTACCACTGCCACAACCTCCACAACCAGTCAATTAGGGTCCCAATCCATTAAATCCACCTCCGTATCAACCTCTGACACATCATATATTCTAGCTACCCACATACCAACCACTGATCCCTTGGAAGGAATTTTTCAATGCCTCACTGGGGAGTACCACTTATATAGTGTCAACACATTCCTTACTCCACAAGAGTATGGAATTCTTCACCAACACCCTCGCTATGATCACCACATAGGAGAATTCCTCCTTTATGGTCCTCCTCACCTTCATACCAGTCTTACCTATGGGGGACTTGATACTACCACTTACACACCCGAACCACCGTCACAAACTCACCCATTTTCCATTGACTTCCAGTCTCTCACCAATCACCATTTTTCCCACACCTTCCTACACCATGTGCGTGGAAGGGTTTTGGTTTTGGATTTTATGAGCAAGGCCGCCATACTATTATTCCATGTACCACCCAAAAACATAATGACCATAGTGGTATTGGCTTTCTTGAACCACCTACCAAACAGGCCTACATTGAACTCATCAAGGACATCAACCCTTCTCCACCTTCTTCACTCACTCCACCTTCATCACCACCTTCGCTGATGGAGTTGATGGATCTAGAATCTATCCCTCCTAACTTTTTTTTTCATAAACACCATTTCCTTGGGGCCTTTGACTTATCAACACGAGGGTGAGGCCCCTTCCTCTCTTCCCTTCCTGTATCCTAAAATGATCGATGACGATACACCTTTAATTAACATCGTTCAATGTTAGGATGATGAATCTATACTCACCTACCTTGGTGCAGAAGACTCATATATTCATCGGTTGTTACCCTCTGAGACACAAACCATGTTAAATGAATTGACTATCGAGATCAACATTCATACTCAGGACGACCCGCACATCCTAAAGATCGGTCAATCTTTAGATGCTACTAAACAGGAAGCCATCACTTCTTTTCTCAAATATCATAACCATGCTTTCACTTGGTCTTATGTAGACAAGCCCGATTGACCCACCATAGTGGTCCACAATATCATAACCATTTCCCATGACAAACCCATCAAACAAAAGTTGAGGAAAATGCACCCTCGCATTTCCCTTCTTGTCAAAGAAGAAATTTAGTGCCTTCTTTTCATTTCCTTCATATTACCCATTGATTATCCTCATTGGATTTCTAACATTGTCCCTGTCACTAAAGCAATAGGGGACTCGATTATCTTTCTCTATTTGTCTTACCTCCCGATCTCACCCGTAATGCACAACACTCCTTCCTTAAAAAGGTATCTCATTACGTCATCATGGGGGCATCCTTTATAAGTGTGGCTTTGATGTTATTCTCTTACGATGCCTCACAAGTTCTTAAATTCCTTATACCATTAAGGAGGTTCATGATGGAATATGTGGAGGTCACTTCGGTGGCCTTACTATTACTAAGCGTATCCTTCACCTAGACTATTATTGGCCTACACTTAACCATGATTATTGCGACTACGTCAAGTGTTGTGTATAATGCCAACAACATGCCAACCTTCATCATACACCTCGTCATGCCTTACAGGTCACTTGTGACCTTCGGCCCTTCTATCAATAGGGTTTGGATATTGTTAGAGAGATCAACCCCCATTCTTTCCAGCGCCATCAATGGATTATCACCGCTATCGAAAACTACACAAAATGGGTTGAAGCCATACCACTCATCTCCATGAAAGCCGAGAAAATATGTGAGTTCATCAATCATCACATCATTTTTCACTTTGGTGTTCCTCATCATCTCATCACTGATAATGGAAAACAATTCAAAAAAAAACATTGCAAAAACTTTGTGACACCTTCGGTATTCAGCTAAGTTTCTCCTCACCTTATTACCCACAAACCAATGGCCAAGCCGAATCCACTAACAAAACCTTAAACAAAATTCTCATGAAATTGGTTAACGATATTGGGAAGGACTGACATATGCACATTCCTTTTTCCCTATGGGCATATCACACTAGTATTTGTACTTCCACTGCTGCCACACCATTTTCTCTGGTCTATGGTACAAAGGTTGTTCTACCTCTCGAAGTCTAGATTCCCTCACTCTACATTTCTCTCCATGACATGCTCAATGATGATGACTTTTGTCAAGACCGTTTAGCACAACTTGAGTTATTAGACGAACATCATCTTAACACTCTTGATCACCTTCAATTTTACCAAAAATTTATCAAACATGCCTACAAAAAATGTGTCCATGAACAAACCTTCCAAGTTGGTGACCTTGTCCTAAAATAAAATCAACATATAAGTAAAGCGAGAAAAAATTAAAGGGGGAAAATTTTCTCCTAATTGGCTTGGACCATACATGGTAACCCATACTTATGGATTGGGTGCTTATCATTTATCTTCATGTGATTGTAAAACCAAATCTGAGCCCCTTAATGCCTTGCATTCTCGACCATTCTACTATTGACCTATATTCCTACCTCACCTTTTTCCTCTTTCCACGCTCATCCCTTGAGCGCTACCCACTTCTTACACCTCACCAATGATTAAAAAAGAATCATGTGAGTACCCGTCACTTGTTATCTTCTCTTGAATGTGTGTACCATGGCATTTGCATATAGCATGATTCTCATGGATACTTTTCATCTACCTTTAGATGAGATCCCATGGTCATTTCACCCTACTTTATGAACAAGAATCCTATTCTTCACCTTGGTCTTGTCCATGACTTCAAATCTCTCACTTAGGACACAATTCATTGAGTCAAACTTATAATAAAATGACTCCCTCAAAAGGACATCGCGCTCTCGACAATCAATCTGTTATATAAATAGACTACTCCCTCGAAGGATAGCTATGTAAAGCTCTTTAAAAACAAAACAAAAAAAACAATGAGAGAAATCGAAGCTTCCCGCATTGATTAGTTTCATGAATACCTCAAGGATTTAATTTATTCATCCCATATAGACTTCCCATATTGATCAGTTATCTCAAATATAAGTCAAAACAGAAGAATTTTAGTCATGGACTTACCCATTATGACCACGGATCTCTTACCCAACAAGCATGCTACCTCATAACATATAAAAATTAACCATCTTTCACCCTTATCACCATTCCCATTTCCTACCGCCTCAAGGGACATCTTGAAACCAATACATTTGGTGATCATGTGACTACTTTTCACCTTAGAAAAATCAATCATGCAATCTCTTTAGGGTCTTACGTTCATCACCTCTTCCAAGGTATGATCTATTTGGTCTGATCCTAACCAATCAGGTGGCTTTATTGCCCCCTCTTATCTTTTGACCGTCTTTATTTACATTTTGATTACATTATACAGGACTTGGTCCTCGATGCTTACCTTTGGGGTAATCTTCTTCTTTTACCACAATCGACATCACCTATATCACTTTACCTATAACCCACTCACACCTAAATTACCTAAACCCATCATGCCTAAAAACCTACCAACTCATTTTCATACCTCCTCATATTCTTCCCTAGCTTATGGGAGAACTACATCGGCCTAAGGTCCCTTTTCACCGGGACTATGTAGGCAGCACTCCGAGGGCATGGGGCCCTTGGAGGTTATCTCGGCCTCTCTTTACCCTAAACAATTCATTTTTCATCTTCCTAACACTACATCCTACTCCACTTAGTGTCCTTTTTATATCAAAAAAATAAAATTGGAAATTAAACCAAACAAACAACGTTTGCTAAAAAAATTTATCATCATCACAACATACATTTATTATGACTACCATTTCTCTACCATCATCATACATGTATTATAAAGCATCTTACACATGACCCATATCATCATTTATTGCACAAATTAATGAATCACAACTTCAACCAATTTCAACTTAACCATGGCTAAGACCTGACTCAATCCATGCCTAAACCAACCTTACTCCACCATGCCTAAGCCAACCTTTGACTCAATCCATGCCTAAACCAACCTGACTCGATCCATGCCTAAGACCAACTTGACTCGATCCATGCCTAAACCAACTTGACTCCATCATGCCTAACTCACCTAATTTCCATCCATATCACAACAACAAATCAAAAGTCTCATCAAAACACCAACAAATCAAGCATCTCATGTATCTCATCATATAAATAAATATGTATCTCAATACAATGTACACGAGATATCCAATCATGTCCATCATCTCAAAATAATTAGCATGCAGCCGATACTCAATACTGAAATGTCATCGACGACACGCAAGCCGGTATCATATACACCAAACAATAAAACAATACAAAATATCTTTGCACGTTTGGATATGCTCAAAATATAAAAAATCTCATACATCCTCACTATCTTTGGCATGCGGATAATGTATATCAACAAAAGACTACAATAAATAAAAAATCAGGAGCCATATATCAGGCATCTCGATGGATATCCTCCATATCTTTATCACATGTACCCTTTTCCTCCTCAGCCCCTATCTAGCGACCTGCTAACATATCCCAACACATCATAGGTGGTGGCTGGGTCCCTACTAGCACCTCACCTAGAGCTAGTCTCTGTAAGCTAGTGGACTCTCTAGATCCACCTCGAGCTTGATGGCCCCTTGTGCTCTCTACACTATGAGTGTGGGATCTAGTCCTCTCACTCGAGGCTTGTTGTGCCCGGTACTCTCCATAGGATAGAAAGTATATCTCGACCACCATTAGCTGATCCTAGTAGTATCTAGCCTCACCTAGGGCATCCCATAACCTAGACATAGGCATGGTCTGTGGTGGCCCCATGGGCCTCAACCCCTATACATCTGCCTCATGGACCTGTCCCCACTCCTACCTGTGAAATGGGACCCTGTCCCGATGCCTGTGGTGGTACCCTCTACCCCTGTACCTATATCTGGGCCTGTAAGGCCCCAATCTATGCCTCAATTTTGGCCAACTAGCCTTACACCCTGTCACATGTGCGTATAAGGCAATACTATGACCATCATCTCCATCTCCATCTCCATCCCCACCTTGTCCATCCGGGCTCAAGACTAGCCACTTGAACATGTAACTTGGCCACCTCTCGCCTCGAGCTTACAAGTTGTGTTTGTACCATACCCAACTATGTAATCAGAGTAGCCACCTACCCTTATAGGGCATCTCTTTGCAGCATGATGGTGGCTAGATTTGGCTACCTCGGTCTAGGTGGTATGGCTCGTAAATACACTGCCCACCACTATCTATATCTGTCTATGACCCTGACATCATCAATCTACCTGTCCACGGCCTTCTCCTCCAACCCTATGGGCACTTTCAGATGTGGTAAAGGTAAGGGCATCTCCATGTCATCTCTCCTATACTACGAGAAGGGTGGAGCTATGTCCTGTAGTAGGCCAAACTCTTGCTAACTCTGTCATTTGGGATCATCTCGTGCTCCCACTGGCATGCCGACCACTCTGTATCCATCTCAATAGTTAGAGCTCAGCTAGCTCATCATGCATATGCCTATATGATGGGAATTCCACATATGGCCTCCATATGATGTCCACTCCAAACAACCCCTCCAATAAACACCAGAAATAGACCACATCATGTGTGGGCATGTCTGATCTCCACTCTACAAAATCAGGAACCCATCGTGCTGTACTGCCCCACCCACACAAATCTCGGTGGAAATACATTTTATCGGGGCATCCCTACGCCGCACACAAACTATGTGCTCATAAGCCCAACAATGAAGTAAAAAGGTACAAGATAGGTTGAACCTGCGTAGCCTCCCATATGCCCATAACTCCCTATATAGCTACACTAGGAATGCTGGTGCATAGGGAAAGTGGGTGTGGTATATCATCATGTCATGTAATAGCCCCATCAAAGATTGGGGAAACCGGCCACCATCTGCATCTAGCAATGCAAAGCATAACACTACCTCCATCAATAGAACTACTAGCTTCATCTCCTCCAGATAGGCTAGGTACATTTCTCCATAGTGCATGCTAATGCTATGGAATGTCAGCACATCCATCCCCTCTCCAAACACCATTAGCATCATCTCCTCCGAGGCCTCAAAGGAGATCGAATAGACCTATGTACCCAATATGGGTAGCCACAGAATCTTGAACACATCCTCCGGGGTGACGGTGATCTCACCCTTCACACGTGGAATGTGTTGGTCATGGAATATCATCTATCGATGAGCTCGACCATCGACTAGGCTTTTGGACCAAATGTCAATAGCGTCGGACCCCACTCAGGCCCACTTCCTCCACATGTTGTAGCTCCTGAGGGTTCGTTGCACTATGAACTGTCATGAGAAGGGGTGGAACCCTTTCCTGCATGTGTAACTAATCTCTCCCCTGCATCCAACACAAACAACAAGTTAATCTACATTTCTCATACCCATACTCATCCACTATATTTTTTCTACACCCTATTTTTCCTCTACCCATCTCAACCACCCAACATACATCACTTTTGGCCCCTTACTCTCCAAAACCCGACTGGTGTTGGTTCTCTCTAACCAACCCCGGTCACCCCTAAATTAGCATCGGTCACCTATTTCATGACCGATACTGGTTCAATAATACCAACTCCGGTTTAACCCGACCGATGTTGGTCACTGTTGCGGTGAAAACCCACGACCCCCAAACCCTCCCTTCTCAAAAAATTCCTACCCTGACACTTCTCCCACCTAAAATCACCTACACCTCCCCCTACACCTCATTCCTTCCCCTCTTCTCCCACTTATCTCTCTCCCCCTCTTATTTGACCTAATTTACCCTCCCATCTTCCCAATTTTCTTTTCCCACCCATAATAAAAAAACAACAAAAACCCAATTTGTAAATCACCTAATCTATCTAACAAATTACAACAAGAGTTGGATGCTTACCTCATCATGTTGTCGTCATCATCATGGTGGCACATCTGGCCATTGCACTGTGGCCCACCCGATCCCTCTCCAGCCTTTACCATCACAAAATCTCTACCCACATCTCCAACCAATCAAATCACACACACCGATCCTGTGGACCCACCTCTCAACAACCAATCACCCACTGCTCAGATCACCAACTCACCACTCCATTCTGTTCGAGACACTTTTCCCTTTTTTCTCTCTCCTTTTTCATTTTCTCAATTCACTAAATGACAAATGAATAACAAAAAAATATGGATTTTTTTGTTTTTATAACAAACCCGACCTAACCAATGCTGGTTTTACCTTCACCGGCATTGGTCGTGTGCCCTACCTTACCTAGGTCGGTTAACCTCTATCATAGCCGCTACCCTCGACCGACATTGGTCACCCTCTCTTGCACATTTCCCTAAATTTTACCCTATTACCTTGCCTATCCCTCCATTTTTTTCCATACCTAACCTTTACCCTGACCATTTACCTCACCCTCCATACCTCATCGTTTACCACCTACCCTCATACACCTTTGGGGACTCATTATTTTACCCATACCTCGACCTTACCCATGCCATGACCTAGATTTTTGGACTTGAACCATCACTAGTGACCTTTTACCTCATGTATTCACTATATCTTACGGTATTGTTACCTGTGTTATTGACCTCTAATGACCTTACCTAGCCTATTTCCATGACTGTTTATCCTAACCCTACCTTTGGTGTACTGGAACATACCTAAATGTTATTGCACCTGATCTACATCGTGTTTCTTGACCATATCCTATACCTTGGATATTGGAATCACTTCGACCTTGTTTGGATAAACCTATCGACCTTAGATGATGTAGATTTTTCTGTTCTTCAACCCGGTAGCGTGATATAGTTTATACGTGTGTGTGTGTGTTTAGTGTGTTTATGTTACTATCTTTGACCCTAACCCATTACCTAAATTACCCAGTAGACCTTGCTTCCTTTTCCCCTATTACCCACCTTCCTCTTCATCACCTTCACCTTTTATCAAACCACTCACCGCTTCTTTTGTATGCCTCTTCGAGTTCTTGGTTTGAGGGGGATCACCTTCACCAACACATGGGGCAACCACATCTTATTTTTTAGCTTTCTTACCAATACAAGATACGCAAGAAAAAAGGGCAAAATGTAGATACTAAAATTCAGTCACACTCCCCTTTGGTCCCTCGACAAATAAACGCCTTCATCAAAATCACCTAGTCATGGTCCCCTTCACCCCACTAATATTAATTTAATTAAATTAATTCATTATCCTCACCATATTTATTATTTAAATATCTTAATTTAGATAATGCCCACACATCCACCTCACCTAGACACCTCATCAAACCACCTCACCCTAAGACCTATTCTTAGTAAGTTTCCATAGCCATCTAAGACTTATCCAAACCCTAAAAATAAATTCCTACATTCCCTCTAACCACATTCTCGCATGCTTACAAGAAGCTTCCAGTCTAATCCATGGGCAAAATGACACAAGATCCCAGAAAATCAAGGGGATCTACCTAGTTTAGTAAACCTAGGAAATCCTTCCCTAACGATGCCTGTTACTCTTAACCATTGTTGGTTAAGCCGAACCATCGTCAGGTCACCTTTTAATCCCCAAAATAACCTTATTTTTGAGGTTGGAAAATGTTGGCACATTCCTAAGAGATATCATATCTTTTGAGAACAAGTTTTAGTGAGAACATGCATGCAAAGAAGGAGATCAATCATTTTCTCTTGCACAGGCATCCAACATTCACCCAACAACCATCCAGCACTCACTCCAACACATATTTGATCCAATTAGGTAAAAAGAGAGCATATGTAGCCCATGCAAGATCTCCCCAATGTTTGGTGATCCTCCACAACATTCAACCTCTTACCATCACCTTCATTCCTCACTCACAGATGTCTAAACTAGATTCCAAGTAAGTAGAACATTTTACTCCTCTGGTTCATTCATTTCATCATTGTATTTTCATCCTTTGTTCTCCTAGCCACCCATTGACCTCCTTTAATACTCACCCCTCCATATACCCATTAAAACCTTGCCAAATCACGTCCAAATAGCCTAATACCTCATTCCAGCTAACCAAGTCCTTTGTGTAATCATAAGGGAGATCTAGATCTCATTCTGTGGTATTCCCTTTTCCACGATGAATCGGCACCGATTCTCTCAACCAGCATCGGTTACCCTTAACCGGCATTGGTCTCTATATTTACCAATACAACCCATAACAGTGACCTACCCACCTATCCTGCATCACCCTTAGTCACCTGTGACCTGCCTAAGACCTCTGTTAGACCTACAGAGACCCAGAACCAGTTACCTGACCTTCAGATCTTATTTTAACCTACCCTATTAGATTAGATATTCCTTATTGTGTTTTAAGTGAGATACCAAAATCATTTTAATTACAATAGGATTTACTTTATTACCAGCATTAAATTATTTTAAACAAAGTGGATTAACAACCTTACAGGAAGTATCCCACTTCCCATATCTAGCACATGCTAGGTAGTCCACTTTGCATATATTGTTTAATTCTTTTTGGTGGGCTTGTTTTGCATTTCGGTAGTTCCTCCTAGCCAAAAGGAATCTCTCATGATTAGTTGTGGATTCAAAAGTCATACGAGTGCAACAACCCATCAACAAGATTCCAATAAGTTTTCCTCCTACTCCTGTTACCCTATCTGTTTCGTCAATATTCAAAAGAAACGTGTAAGAATCAGGTTGAGTTCATGATACCTTCTCTATGAATCACGCACGTAGTAGGGATGGCTGATGAGCAAGTGTTAGAAGAGAGAATTGAGGAATTGATGAAGATAGATGAAATATGATCACTCTCCGTGGATCCAAACAATAGAAAAATCAAAGTAAAAAGCATGACATGATTACCACATTAGGAATAAGAATTTTTAGGTTGGGCATATGGTCTTAATGTATGATTCTAATTTTTTTGTGCCATCTAGAAATTGAAATTCCATTGGTTGGGTCCCTACAAAATCTCATACATCCTTGGTAGAGGCATGTGCTATTTATAAGCATTGGATGGAATGAAATTTCTTGGACACTTCAATGGGAGTAGGCTAATACCCTATTATAAATAAGGCTTCTTGGTGTTCTTTAAATAAGGTAGTTTTTCCGGATAATTTAGAATTTCCCGTACGCACTTCCTTTCTTGTATTTCCCTTTAATTGTTGCTGTTTTTTTTGCACCTTGGGCATTGGTAACCTTGTTACTTTTTGAAGGTTTTTAAATGTGCAGAGGGTCATCCATCATTTAAGTGTGGGGTGGAGTGATGTGAAGGAAAGCATGGGTAAAGTGCCAAGGAATATTCTATTGAAAAGGCCAGTTGAATGGCCCTGTTGAAAGAGGTGCATGAAAGAAAAGGTGAAAAGGATGGGTGGTGTCAAGATAAGGCTACTTTTAGATCCCACGTACAAAAGGAATAATCACATAAACAACAAGAGGTAGGTGAGAGAAAAAATCATGACAGAAGAAGTACCTTTGGCGCAGGTGACACATGCACAAGAGTCTCCTGTCGGGATGGATTGGTTATGCGCTTGAGAGGGTTGGAGATCATGCGCACGGGATGGGCATGTAAGTTAGGGAGAAGAAGTCAGGATTTGTTTGAAAAATCTGCTTTAAATGTTAAAATTATGTTGGTATTTGAAGTAGCATTTAATGTTAAAAGTAGGAAAAAATATAAATAAAGGTCTGAACATTTCATTATTCACTTTGCGTATAAGGAGAAAGAAGTACTTGTGCATCTTTACAAACTAGGGCTTCCAGAACTAATCCATGTGAAGAAAAATTTGAAAAGTGTGAGCATGAGTCACTAGTTTGGATTTGTAAACTAGAGAGAAGGGATTTCATAGGTGTAAGAGAAATAGTGAGAAGGCGTCGTTTGTGAAGGAATTATCCTAGTTAGGGTTTGAAGAACTAGGGCACAGGTTTAAGGGGTTTTCTTCACAAGTTTGAGATCTAAGGTTGGAGGGAGTGGAAGAATAGAGTAACAGGAAGTGATTGAAGTGATAAGAGAACCTAGACAATGGCACCCAAGAAACTAGTTGGCACACCTAAGAAGGGAAAGGGCAAGGGAAAGCAACAAGAAACTATCACGCATACAAATGAAGAGTGGTACACAGAAATGCAGTACCCAGATGGAGTATTGTTGGGAAAGGAGTGGGAGTCCCATTTGAGAAACATGTCTGTAAATGATTACAATCATCATTCGAGCACAATCAAGAAGGAGATGGTGCTAGAATTAGTGTTCCCAACAAATAAAAGGACACTTTACGCGAGAAAAGTGACAAGCGAGCATGAGAATGTACAAGTGACTCTTTCGCGTACCCGACCTCTCGAGGTCATGCCGAGACAGCCGGTGGGGATGGAATATAGGTAGTATACGGACAGACTAGTTAGGAAATTTAATGTCTTCAACACGCACTAATGGAATTTGCAAATCTAAGGAAAAGAAGGCCCTTCTAACTTGGACCGGTGTGATAGATCGATCAGCAAGGATGACTACTCGAAGGCTCCAATCAATATCGAGATCTAGCGTGATTCGATCTATGGGTTGCGGAATATGTGGAAAATGACCTGATATTGTTTCGTGTATATCTCCTGATAAGGTCATATGGTGGATGATGAATATAATTGACTCTATGGATGATTTTCTAGCCTAGTCCAGAATTTCCTAGCTTCATTAGCTGTTGTATCCAGCAAGGACAGTTGTTCGACGATGATAGGTGGAAGCGGAGTAGACTTGAATACCAGTGTGCGTAGGCCAGTGTCTATGTCTAATTTTCTTATGGATTCGTTAGGTTGTGGGATTTGTGGGTCACAACCGTAGACTCGTGGTTGTTGTGGACCAGCTATGGTCATGCGTGGAATCAAGTCCTAATCCCTAGTATCTAATAATCATATGCTTTTTCAGCCTCTATGTTTAGAATCAATAGCTGTGCGATCTTCTCGGAATACCTCACAGGTGTTCTTGCAACTTGGATTCTTAGGTGGTATCTATGTCTGTGTGGGTGTCTCCTGCATCTGGTTGTGGAACTAAAGGATCACACCCGAATGTTTGTTCTCTTTCAAATCCTTCTACAGTCATGTGGATATTTTCTAGGGTAATCTGTAGTTTGGCTGACTTGACCAAAATGTATGTGCTTGGTCGTCTTCTATGTTTAATCCTCTTAATCGTGAGGCCCGATCGATTTGTAAATCTATGGTTGTTTGGAATACTTGTATCCTGAGATTTTGGTCTATGTCAACTATCGCTGTGACGAGGTTTGGTTGAGGCACGATTGGCTCAAATATATATTCCCTGGGCTCTTGAGGTCCGTAATTGTCATAAAAAGAAAAACTAAGCGTAATGAAGCAAATTCTAACTACGTGAAATAAATCTAACTGCATATAAATTTTATTCTTCTATGAAATATTTAACAATTTTAAGGAAAGCAAACTATTTTAAGCATATCTAGAAATAATAACTAAACAATAATTAAAAACAGACAAGATAACCGAGTGTGGTTATTTGCCTGTGCGATTTGTAGAATTATTCTAAATGAATAAAATAGCCTATCTAATCTACTGCAAGATTCTCGATCCTACCTCGAAGTGAGGAGTGAATCATAGTTTCTCGAAAATATCAATCCCCATGACTTCCTGGCAATATCGAGAATAGAATGAAATGAAATAAAGTGATTAACTACTCTATTTGATATGATTCGACTAGAACTTTGAAATTTAAAACACGGATTCCATGAAACAGTGGCGAATCGATGGTGTGTGTATGATCTTGTCCCCTCAGTATGATCTTCTCGTTCTTTCGTGTTCACTTGGATCCAGAAAAGCGTGTAATGCTAGCACCGATAGGAGTAGATTTTGGGATAAGGACAGCTCAGAATGCGGGGCCGAGAATGCGAGTAGGAGAGGGATAGCGTAAGAGTACAGAGCTTGGCTTATGTGATTCCTAGCGGGATTTTACTGCAAGTCATGCAACATGAAGCGACCAGAACTGCAACTATCCTATACGAAGAGAAAAACCTGCAACTTTAATGGCTTCCTAAGCTATTCCGTTCCAAAATAAAGACACTGCTTGCACAAGTTGGATATGTGGCTTACCAACAACTGAATAAAGCTAACCAGGTATATAATGAATTGAACTAAGAACTCTAAGTCACAGTAAAAATAAATCTACAGCAAAGAGGAATTCAGAGGCAAGCTTCTAACCGGATTGGATGGAACAACAGCACTGCCTGCACAAGATGGGTCTGTGGCTTACCAACAGCTGAGCAATACTAACCAAGTATGAAATAAACTATGCTATCAATCCTAAGCAAGCTAACCAAAACACTAAAAATCAGAAGACTCTAACAAGGAAAAATGGTGACCAAAAGCTCCAGCTCAAATTCTTCACCATTTGCATGTGCACAAACCATGCATTTATAGGAATTCCAACACTCAAAAACCAAAACCAAATTGAACTCCTAAATAATAAACAAAGAAAAAACACTATTCCAGGGGACCAAAAACATAAATGCATGCTCAAGTCGGCAAGGAAAAGCTGGTGAGTCATGATATTTCATGCGGGTCATGTCAAAAGAGCGTTCTGGAAAAAGCACACAGGGCCGTCGTTACGGCGGGCGCGGTTCTGGGACCGCCGCCTTGCAGGTGGCGGTTTCATCACTGAAGGTCAAGAGGCCAAGGAAAGAGGGAAAAAGGAGAAAACAAAGGGCGTGGGGGCTAAGCGGGGCATGCGGGATGTTAACGCATGCTCGGAGGGCTTTTCGGATCCCGAACACCTTGCGAGGAGACCTGTATCATCATCGGGGCACTTGTTACACTGTTCTGGCAGTACAGTACCTTACAATTTTGGGTACATACATATTTCCCCCTCGGAGAAGCGTTTTAGCCATGAAGAGGCATAAAACGTTGGGTCCGAGTATGGCAGTCCCAAAATGGGGAGTTAGAAGCTATACCTTACTCGTCCATGTGTTGAAATGACGCCATCGAAATTCCCGCTACCTGCAAAATGAAAAGAGAACTCAAGTGCAGATAGATACAATAACTTGGAAGATAAACGCTAAAATAATAGGGAAGAGAATGTACCATTCATGCGAGGATAGAAACTTACCTCCATTAGCGCTCCAAACCTGCGAAAAAGATTCACTTTAAAACGAAATAGAACGATATATATATGAAAGTGGGCCCATTTTCCTATTCATTTGTGCGAGTTGATTTGATTGGTTTTGAGCTCTAGGACCCACGGTGATGGTTTCTTACGCGAGTAGAGTCGAAACATTCGCAGCGAGATCGTGATCATGCCTCCATGAGCGGAACACCAACCTCAGCGATCACAGGTTGGTTTTCTTCCATTTTGTGTTTTTCCCTCTTCAAATTTGAAATGGCAAATTCTTTGCAATGGGGGGATTATTTTTGAAAATGTTAGGTTCAAAAGGTCCATCTAGGGGCGCCTACTGGGTAGGCTTTGTTTTTAGTTAAAAATGTCATTTTTTGCTCATTTTGGGCTTTTTGGGGTTAACAACCCGCGCGGGTTTTGAGACTGCGACCGCGCCCTGGCCCGGTGGAGGTTACATGACCGCCACCCTATTTAGGGGCGCGGTTACACGACCGCCCGCCTTAAGTGGCGATTCTGAAACCGCCCCTTGCTCAGGGCGGTGGTTTTGCATAGAATGCAAAAGAACTTAATTTTTGAGTTTGCACTTGTACTTTTATCACTTCCATATGCTTTTATGACTCTCTCGATATTGATTAGATACTAACTTGCTCTGTTTTGTGTGTTTTGGTTGTATGCAGGTGAGAGCAGAGTATATCAGATGGAGCCGAGAGAGAGAGTGTGATTGGCTCTCCGGGGTATTGGATGCCCTTTCTCAGGATGAGGAGGATACATTACAGAGGGCCGGCATATTGCGTATATCACGCGTGCCCCATGTCACACCATCCAGTCACATACTTTGTGACTTGTTTTCATATTGGGATGCAGATCGGAACACTTTCCGACTGCCAGGGGTCCGTGGTGAGTGGACCATCACTTTGGAGGATGTCTACCATATCCTGGGGGTCCCGATCATCGGGAGGAGACTCACCTGCCCAGAGGCAGGGGGTCTCGAGCACAGATTACATAGTGGGCAGGCTACATGGGGGATGCAGCCATCTCTACGGGGTCGAAGAAGGGAGTGAGAGTTCGATCGATTCCTTCTTTGCCCATCCCCGTATTTCGACAGGCTATCATGGGGATCCTTGCCTCGAGGCTGATCGGGGACAAGGGAGGAGATACTTTATTATACTGCTGGGCCCCCATCATTGCACGAGATAGAGGGCATGGCCGGATATATGCAGGCGCGAGATATTACAGGGACCACCTACCATGACTTATACAGGGTGGTCCGTTTGCAGGGACAGTCATTGAGCCACCCGACTCTAGTCATGAGTTGGGTGTACGAGCATTTTATTCCTTATGGCAGAGGGGTAGAGGTGGCAGACCCAGGGGCTGTGAGGGTAGCTAGATGGTCAGATATGTCGGTGCTTAGAGCACCTCACCAGCCAGTTTCCTCCCTTACCACAGCAGATATGGAGGCGACACCGTACCGGCTTATGGCCGGCATATGGGGCGAGGAGACCCTTACATTGATCTCCTGCTCCACCATAGGGCAGCTTATCGACCACGTGGGATGGGTGGAGGTACACCCTTTTGGCAGAGTTCCTCAGTAGTTCGGCCTTCCATATGTGGGCATGCTTCCCCCAGCGGCACCAGTTTACAGATCAGTCCGCGAGGCTAGAGGGGGGCCTAGAGGCCGTGGTTGGATAGCGATCACTCCTGGCACTCCTATTGCAGCCAGGAGGGTAGTTCGGGCCAGAGGGAGAGCCGGTGCACCTCGGGCACCTTTGCTTCAGATTGCTGCGGGTCCCGCTCATGCAGCGGCGATGACCCTATAGATATCGACTCCACTTCGAGGAGCTTACGGAGGGAGGGTCGGAGGAGCGGAGACGGATGACAGCGATCTGAGTGGCATGACACTTAGGATATTTTGCGGCGAGAGAGGGCCGAGCAAAGTGCGAGAGAGAGAGACTCTAGCTTCGAGGAGCCACTCTCCCGGGGCCATGGTGGAGAGGATGAGTCGGTTGTGGGGCGTCATATGTTGCTCCTACTATGGGCAGCTCCTCGGTCGGCGGCGGCATCTGCGGCGGGTGCCGGCCCCAGCGATCCATCCTGGAGGCCCACCGATCCGAGTAAGTTATCCTCTCATCTTTTCAATGTTTGTTTAATTTAGGATTTTTAATTGCTATCTCTCCTTGTGTTTGTATCTTGTATATTCTTAGCCTCTTGCCTAGTTTCTAATTTTTTTTTCTCCTTTGTTTGCAGAGACTGTCGACGAGTGGCGGGATCTAATCCGTAGGGTATGCACTGATTCCCTGATGATCCCTATGGATAGGACCCGTGCGGAGCTATGTGTAGATGCCGGGAGCCCTCGGCGGCCGGTAGGCATGCCGCGTCTTCGCTCCCATTTGGCACGTGGTCGGGATGGTGTCGACTCTCCGTCTGAGAGTTGGCGAGCTATAGGATAGCCGAGCGTCTTATGAGGAGCCATTCTCATGGCGAGACCACGGCTACCCTCTCGGGACCCTAAGCCCTCCGTGCATTAAAATCACCGGCGTGGCCGGAGCCCTAGGCGAGGGCTCGCACCTTGAGAGGGGTCGCGCGGGGTTGAGAGACTACTTGGCTCCTATGCATTTTGTACTATAGATTCTTTTGCATATTACGGGCTCTTTGAGCATTTTGACCATGCCTAGAGCATGATGGCATTGTATATAAACATTGATTATTTATATATATGCATTCGCTTTTGGATCAAAACTTGTCAGTGGTGTTTTCTCTTTCTGTTTCCAACTGCTTGTGTATACTACGATGTATGTTTTATATGCTTTCTAGAATGTATGCAATGGAAAACAGATGATGCAAATGTTTGCTTTATTTTTGTGTTTCATGATGCTGATACATGATATTGTAGATATATTGTGATTTTAAATCTTAGCTTTTGTGAGCAATTTGGATACCTCATGTTTGTTTTGGCAAAGTGATGAAAATAACCAGTATGATGAACAGATTAACTTGCCCCACTCCTAACTCCACGCAACTAGTAAGATGCGAGGGCTCATCACCAAGAGCCAAGAAGGGCGCAAGTTATGAAATATGGTGAAATGATAGTGATGAAAGATAGACGAAGCTTTGGTGGAACCAAATTGAAAACTACAAGCTTACTCTACCTGAATGACTTCATAGTTTTGGGTGCAACTTGTCTTGCGGTTTATCTAGACTTAGACCCATAGATGGCCACATAGTAGACAAAATCTGGATTTTTAGGATTTTAACTCTCTTGGAATTTTGAACATCTGATTCATTCATTTTTGACTCAAAGTTTGAATAGTTTGTTTATGACCTTTTAACGTTTGCATTGTCTAGAGGACCCCCTACACTTTGCCCCATGCTACTAGTAAGAAGCATGGGTTTATCACCGTGGGCAAGGCATAGGTGAGTAAGGGCATTTCCATCCTTTCCCAACCCTACGTCACTAGTAAAGATGAAGCTCATCACCGAAGCTTGGTGGGGCAAGGAAATGTGTAAAAATAAAATTTTCTGTTTTAATCACTTTTTGACTTGTCTTTTTGAGTAAAATGTTAGTATATGCTTATTTCCAAAGAGATGTGTATATGGGATAGATGTGACACCATGAAGCTTCTAGAACAGACCATAGGCAAGACACCTATCCTAAGAAGAAATCAAAGTGAGAACAAACTTGCAGATCTTGGTATGGTTACCGTTAAGACTTCGTCATGTTTGATTTTGTTTGATAAAAGATTCCAAGATGATTTGATGATACACGAAGATGGAGGGATATGATTAGAAAGTTTTGTGTCAACAACATCATGAGTTTGTAATGAATTGCTTTGAGAATAGATTCCTTGATCACAATTTGTGTAAGAACAAGTGGAAAAAATGATCTAAATCTATATGAAGATGCAATGTAAATAGTTAGATAGCGGTGCTGCTAGTTGCTTATGCGTAGAATCGCTTGAGGTGCAAGGAATTGACTGTTTCACCAAACTCCTCACCTTCTAACGTACATAAGAGATAAGCACCATTTCCGTAGTCTTTCATGACTCGGTATGGGCCCAACCATTTGGGCCGGAATTTCCTTCCTTCGCCGGTCTTCTTGTCGATCCGGCTGTCTAGTCTTAGAACTAGATCACCTTCGTATATATCGCGTTCATAGACCTTCTTGTTATACTACCGGCACATTCGGTCAGCATAAGCTCTATGCATTGCTCAGCATCTAACCTAGTTTCATCTAGGCTTTCTAGTTGGGAAAGACGTGCTTCTCTGTAAGCGTCTTCATCCAGAATCCCTTGTAGTGAAATGCGGAGACTGGGTATTTCGACCTCAAGCGGAGAACTGCTTCTGCCCCAAATACTAGCGAGAAAGGAGTTTCTCCCGTTGGTGTTCTTATTGAGGTTCGGTGGGCCCACAAGGCCGGATATAACTTCAAATGCCAATCTCGCTTGTTTTCTTTCACCGTTTTAAGGAGAATGGCTTTCAGCGTTTTGTTTGTTGCTTCAGCCTGTCCGTTGGCTTGGGGATAATACAAGGAAGCCATATGATGGCTTATCTTAAATTTACTGCATAGTTCGTGAACTTCTTCATTTTTAAAAGAAGTTCCATTATCAGAGATAATGATTTGCGGGATACCGTACCTGCAAATGATTTGGTTCAAAATGAACTTGGCGATTACCGACCAGTACAGTAGTAAGAGGCATGGCCTCCACCCATTTGGTAAAATATTCAGTGGCCGTGATTATAAAATTATGGCCGTCTGTGGATGAGGGAGAGAACTTCCCTATCAAGTCCAGGCCCCATGTAGAAAAGGGCCATGGAGTTGCGATTGGTTGTAGAGCTTGTGCTGGCATGTGGATCTCGTGGGAGAATTCTTGGCACTTATGACACCTGCGTGTAAACTCTATCGCGTCATGTTCTAGAGTGGGCCAGAAATAGCCCATTCGATGTATTTTTTGAGCGGTGGCATGGCCACCGAAGTGGCCTCCACATATACCGCTGTGGGATTCATGGAGAATCCTCTTGGACTCTTCTGTGTCGACACACCTTAAGAGCATTCCATCGAATGCTTTTCGATAGAGCACCTACTCTATAATGACGTATTTAGCTACGATTATGCGTAACCACCTTCTTTGTTGTGGTGTAGCTCCTTCTCGATATGTATGGTCCATGATATAATTAATGATATCAGTGTACCAAGGGCACTCAGAGATAGCAGGTTGAGTTTCGATGTAGTATACGCATTCATCTGGAAAGTCTAAATCTACTAGATCGCCTCCATCTAATGGATTATCAGCTAACCAATCCGCAATGATTTGTCCTTTAACTGATTTCTGATTTACAAATGTTAATTCGAACTCTCCCATTAAGGTTATAAAACGTCCAGCCTTTTTAGACAAGGAACCTTGTGTGAGAAAAGTCCGTAAATGGTCCGTCTTTACCATGACCTTTGTTTCTTGATTCAGCATGTAATGTCTTAGGCGTTTAGTAGCAAAGACTATGGAAAGGCATTCTCGTTCTGCCTGTGTATAGCGTGTTTCATAGTCGAGCAAATTTTCGGCTAATGAAATAAATCACACGTTCTCTCTTGTCATCGTCTTCTTGGGCCAACATACAGGCCAGCGAGACATCGGTAGCCCGTGAGTATAGAATTAACGGGCGATCTAGCTTAGGTGGCATTAGCGTAGGTGGTGATAACAGGAAATGCTTAACTGCTTCAAAAGCTTCATTGCAATCTTTAGTCCAATCAATGCTATAGTCTTTCTTGAGTAGATTGTTGATTGGATGAACGGTGAAGCTTAGGTCCGGGATAAATCTCTGGATTGCACCCAGCTTTCCGAGAAATGATCTGATTCTAGATTCACTCGAAGGTGGGACCATTTCGAGGACAGCCCGAATTTTGGTTGGATCAACATCGATCCCTCATGACGATATGATGTAACCTAGGAGCTTTCCTCCTGTTACACCAAAGACGCATTTCTCCAGATTTAGCGTAACTCCGTATTCTATTAGGCGTGAAAGAATGATGCGGAGTACTTCGGGATGGTCACAGTGCTTCTTGGCCTTAGCCAATAAGTCATCTACGTAGGATTCCATGATTTTATGAATTAGATCGTGAAATATGTATGTCATGGCCCACTGATGCATATAGTAGCACGGTTCTTGAGACCGAATGGCATAACAGCGTAGCAATAGGTTCCCCAAGGAGTTATAAACGTGGTTTTAGCTTGATCTTGCTTGGATATTCTGATTTGATTGTATCCCGAGAATCCATCCATGAGAGACAAGAGTTCAAAACCAGCTGTTGCATCAACAATAACGTCTATGGATGGTAATGGGAAGTCGTCCTTAGGGAAAGCTTTGTTGATATCTCGAAAATCTATGCAGATGCGTATCTTTCCATTCTTCTTGAGAATGGGAACGATGTTAGATACCCATTGGGAGTAGTCAACTGGCTTGATGAATCCTACCTGAAGGAGTTTTATTACCTCCTCTTTTACCATGAGAGCTACTTTGGGCTTCATGGGTCTTGATTTTTGTTTAATTGGCTTTGCATCTGATCTAGTGACGAGGTTGTGCACCATGCATGTGTGGGTGCGACTCTGTCATCTCTTTGTAATTAAATGCAAATGCCTTTTGATGTTCTTTGAGAACCTGAGTATGTATTTCCACTTCTTCTGGGGTTAACGAAGAACCTAGTTTCAATATTCTTGGTTCATCTTCTGTCCCGATGTTGACATCGATTGTTTCTTCGATTAAAGAGGCGTTACCCTCTTCGAACTCAGGTGGTGCTGGAGGTAAATCTAAATCATCCCCATTTTCTATTGCGCATATGCTAGGATCCCTTTGTGAGGGAAGATCCATTACAGGATTTCCGAAGTAGGAAGATGAATGCGGAATCAGGGATAAATCTAGCATGTGATAGGAGAGATGTAGTGCTGCATAGGCATTTAAATAATCTAAAGTAGCCACATCATTTCCAACATGGTCTAGGATGGTAGATTCACTTCCGCTTGAAAGAGGATTTGTCATTGTTTTTATCAATGGTTCGTCACGAATGGATACTGTGAAGTGAGTGTCTTCTAGCTCATTGCTTGGAGTGAAGCGTGATGCTGAGGTTGCTATTGAATCGGCGAGAAGATTTTTTTCTCGCGGGATTGCTTCAATGGATATGAAGTTAAACGCCTTGCTTAAATCTAATACAACATTTTTGTAGAGTTGTAAATGTTCGGCTTTAGTTTCATATATTTCAGAAACTTGGTTTGTCACTAATTGTGAGTCTCCCAAGACTCTGACGTTATCAATACCAATTCTTTTGGCTAAGGTGAGGCCAAGAAGAAGGGCTTCGTACTCAGCGCCGTTGTTTGTGCATTCAAAGTTTAACTTAAAAGCGAATGGGAGGACTTTCTCCTCGGGTGAAGTAAGAATTATACCTGCCCCCGCTCCATAACGACATTTAGCTCCATCGAAATGGAGAGTCCAATACTTAGCCGGGAGTATAGATGTTGGGGCATCTGTTGCGTTTGCGCACTCTACTTCTACCATACAGAGATCCTCTGCTGGCAAGGAACCAACACCTAGAGAAAATCCCATGCCTACTGAATCGAATGGTAAGAACATTGGTGAATCTTGTTCTATCAACTCAACGATTTTCGCAGTAGTCCCTAATGATATTGTTTCTTTAGTTTTACCTTTAGGGGTTGGAATTGTTTTGGCTATGCTGGTAGTTTCAAGATCCGTCGTAGGTATCAACTTTTCCTCTGGCTTTGGGTCAGAGGGTTTATTAAGTTGGTTTGTTGGAAGTTCAAATTCTGAGTGCACCCCTGGTCTTTTCTTTAAATCAGCTAGGTGCAAATCGAAAGGTTTTGGATCACCTTTGGCTACAAATACCTTTCCCAGATGCAAGAATCTTACTTCTTGAAATAGCGTGGAAGGGATTGCCTTCATTCGATGTATCCAAGGTCGGCCGAGGATCATATTATAGTTAGTTTCCCGATCTATAATATAAAATTCAGTCAAGATGGTTTTGGGCCCTAAGGTGACCGGCAGTATTATAGTTCCTATCGAAGTGGCTTTAAGGCTATCATAGCCTCTCAAGGTATTTCATGTAGTGGAACAGTTCATTTCTCCATATCCAAGTTTTTGGAGGAAAGAGAAAGGGACTATGTTAACTGCGGCCCCGTCATCAACCATTGCCCGTTTTACATAGTTATTATAAACCCACACTTGTAAGTGTAAGGCTGGGTCACCTCGGCGTGTGATCTCAGCATCTGTGGGCATTTTACTTATTTCAAATATGAATTCGACATCCTTGTCCAGCTGCCCCAGGAGGGTGGATATCAAAATCTACGTGATTTACTTGTGTCTCGGGAGGTGGAGTGATGTTAATTAGATGGCCTAGACCTAATGCTTCTAAAAGAGCAGCTCTGTGAGGGGAGAGTTCTTTAGTAAGTCTAAAAATGAAATGTGTGAGAAGGTCTTTGTTAGGTCATTAATTAAATCATACGCACCGATGAGTTTTTCAACTATTTGCTGACTCTTATCTGTCTCTGGCAGATGACTCGGGCTCGGTTGAGAGAAGTACTCTCGTGTTCTTGTTATAGCTTCGATAGGTAGTTCAGCGTCTAATTCTACCAAACTAACTATCTTAGGTCTCGGTTGAGCTCCCAACTGTGGCGCGGTTGTGGATTTAATGAAGTCGAGGCTTCATGGTCATTATTTCCCGTCATTGCACCTTTGTTTGTTCGGTTGGATTCAACCTATTGCTGTCATGATTTGGGAGTGGATCATTAAAGATTTTGAGGGGAGCATTACGAGGAGAAACGCCCCTGCGAGAGTATTTGGTGATGATGAGGCGGATCTCGCAAAAACAAGTCTCATGAAGAAGCTGTCTTTGTTCTTCTGGCAAGCGTTGCATAAATTTATTGTAGTCGCGGCACGTTCTAGTGTCGTGACCCCAAATTTTATGGAAACCATAATAAGAATTGGGGTTGTAATTCCCGTTTTGTTGGTTTGGTGTGTATTGTGGCCTAAAATTCGGATCAAACTGTTGCCTATTAGGACTAAAGTTTTGGAATTGTTGTTTAGTTTTGACTTTGGTTTTGATAACCAAATGAGTTTTGGCTTGGCCCTTGCATGGGATTTCACCGTTGTTGTTGTTGTTGTTGTGGATGGTTAAAATCCACTGTATTGACCGTTGGGGTAAAGTTGTTGTTTCGTTGGTTGTTTGTTTGTGACGGAGTATTAACAACATTTACCCTCTTGGGTTGGTCGGTTACCCCATCCGTTGTTACCCCATGATTTTTGTTAAGGATTTTGGGTCCTTGATTGACATTTGTGGTAGTTGTAGTATTTTGAGTGGAGGTGATTAACCTCCCATTTGTTCCGTATGTCTTACGACCACTATCTATCGCTGCTTGATCAATTCGCAGAGCACTCTCAAGTACCTCATCATAAGTCCTTAGTGGGAACTTCTGGACTTCTTCCTTCACTTCTCTGCTGAGAGAATGAAGGAATAAATCACATAGTTCCATCTGATCCATGTTTGGAGCACTTGCTGATGAATAAAGAACTGTACGCCACCTCTGGATGAAATGGGCGACAGATTCATTGTGTTCTTGTTTGATATGCAAGAATTCCCTGATTCCTGTTCTCAATAGTTTGTTCATGTCAAAGGCTTTGATGAACTCTGACACGAGTTGTTTAAACGAATGTATGGAAGCTTCAGGTATTCTATAATACCAATCAAGAGCGATGCCTTCCAAGGTTTTGGGAAATATTTTAGCAACAACCCCATCCCAAGGAAGTAATTCTCGTATGGCAGTAGCGTAAGCTTTGATATGCGCGTTTGGATCTCCCTCACCCTTGAACTTGGGCAAATCAGGGAGAGGTCTTGGAAGCATAACGCTTCGTATGGTGAAATCTAAGGGTTCCTTTAGATATTCTGAATACGTCCCTATTGCATAGCTTTCGACCATTGATGGTGGTTGCTGAGGGAGTGGTGGTGGGATAGGTTGTTGATATAGTGCAGCGTATGCGTTGGCAGGGGCATAGGGAGGTCCTGCGTTTGAGCAAACATGCTGGGAGAGGAGAACATATCTCCTTGTGGGGATTTAGAGTACATGTTTAAATAGGACGGGGTATTGTCAAGGAATGGATTGTTTGACACTAGACCTGGAGGAATAGTGTTAGAGATGGTGGGCCTTGTTGGCGTTTGTTGTGGATATTGAGGAGGCATGCCTAACGTGCCTACTCCCGTAAGGAGATCTACCGGCCAGAGTGGTATGGAGGATTGGAACTTCCTGTTTGTATGAACGGAGAATTTTGACTTGCTTGAGCCAGTTCTAACCCTCTCACTCTTTCTACTAACGTTGAAATGACTTCATTTGGTGAAGTCACGGTACTTTTCCTGAGCGGCGTTTGTTGTATACCTTGGTGTTGTAAAGGTACATGATATCCTGTCATAAACTGATCGCTATCTTGCCAAGTTTCTCCAAGAATATTTCCTGTATGCAGTGGCATAGAGGTATTTTCTTGAAAAGAGATCTCGGGTTGTATTTGTAAACTTCCTATAGGTGGGTACATTCCCCGGGAGCGTTGTTCACTCCTAGGATAACGTATTGATTGTCCATCATCTAAGACCAGGTATGGATCTGATTGCCTACTAACCTTGTGGTCTGAGTAGTATTTGAGGAGACGAACCAGATTCTCCGGTAAACGTCATATTGTTTGAACCTGAAGGCTCTATTTGTTGGGTTCGAGGGGGTTGATCTAACTCCTCAGTTTGAAAAGATGAACTATATCTGATTCTTGGGGTTTGTGTTGACAACTGATTAGTTGAATAGTTGTCACCCCATACTGAGAGCGAGGGTGATGATTGCCTGTTCATTGGGCATAGTATGCCTCGAGACCCAAGAGGGGTCTGCCATATGCATCGAATCCCGACATATTCGGGGGGTATATGAATACCCGCAGAATAATGGGAAGGAGCGAAGGTGATTTGTGAAAGGAAATGTGATATTTATGACTCCGAACAAGAAGGTAGGAAGTTTTACGTCAGCTTCACTAATTTCGTTTGATTCACGTCGGGTTCACCAATTTTGTTAGTGAAACTGATGTGATTGCTAATGAGGTATGGAAGGTGAAACAGACGTCAGGTTCACCAATTTTGTATGCCGGAAAAGTGACAGGTGAGCGTGAGAATCTACAAGTGACTCTTCCACGTACCCGACCTCTCGAGGTCGTGCCGAGACAGCCGGTGGGGATGGAATATAGGTAGTATACGGACAGACTAGTTAGGCAATCTAATGTCTTCAACACGCACTAATGGAATTTGTGAATCTAAGGCAAAGAAGGCCCTTCTAACCTGGACCGGTGTGATAGATCGATCAGCAAGGATGACTGCTCGAAGGCTCCAATCAATATCGAGCTCTGGCGTGATTCGATCTATGGGTTGCGGAATACGTGGAAAATGACCTGGGATTGTTTCGTGTATATCTCCTGATAAGGTCATATAGTGGATGATGAATATAATTGACTCTATGGATGATTTTCTGGCCTAGTCCAGAATTCCCTAGCTTCGTTAGCTGTTGTATCCAGCAAGGACAGTTGTTCAATGATAATAGGTGGAAGTGGAGTAGACTGGAATACCAGTGTGCGTAGGCCAGTGTCTATGTCTAATTTTCTTATGGATTCGTTAGGTTGTGGGATTTGTGGGTCACAACCGTAGACTCGTGGTTGTTGTGGACCAGCTATGGTCATGCGTGGAATCAAGTCCTAATCCCTAGTATCCAGTAATCGTACGCTTTCTCAGCTTCTATGTTTAGAACCACTAGTTGTGCGATCTTCTCGGAATATCTCACAGGTGTTCTTGCAACTTGGATTCTTAGACTGGTATCTATGTCTGTGTGGGTGTCTCCTGCATCTGGTTGTGGAACTAAAGGATCACACCCAAATGTTTGTTCTCTTTCGAATCCTTCTACAGTCATGTGGATATTTTCTAGGGTAATCTGTAGTTTGGCTGACTTGACCAAAATGTATGTGCTTGGTCGTCTTCTATGTTTAATCCTCTTAACTGTGAACTGATCAGTTGTAAATCTATGGTTGTTTGGAATACTTGTATCCTGAGATTTTGGTCTATGTCAACTATCGCTGTGACGAGGTTTGGTTGAGGCACGATTGGCTCAAATATATATTCCCTGGGCTCTTGAGGTCCCGTAATTGTCATAAAAAGCAAAACTAACTGTAATGAAGCAAATTCTAACTACGTGAAATAAATCTAACTGCATATAACTTTTATTCTTCTATGAAATATTTAACAATTTTAAGGAAAGCAAACTATTTTAAGCATATCTAGAAATAATAACTAAACAATAATTAAAAACAGACAAGATAACCGAGTGTGGTTATTTGCCTGTGTGATTTGTAGAATTATTCTAAATGAATAAAATAGCCTGTCTAATCTACCTGCAAGATTCTCGATCCTACCTCAGAAGTGAGGAGTGAATCATAGTTTCTCAGAAACTATCAATCCCCACAGCTTCCCTGGCAATATCGAGAATAGAATGAAATGAAATAAAGCGATTAACTACTCTATTTGATATGATTCTGACTAGAACTTTGAAATTTAAAACCTGGATTCCACAGAACAGTGGCGAATCCGATGGTGTGTGTATGATCTCGTCCCCTCAGTATGATCTTCTCGTTCTTTCGTGTTCACTTGGATCCAGAAAAGCGTGTAATGCTAGCACCGATAGGAGTAGATTTTGGGATAAGGACAACTCAGAATGCAGACCGAGAATGCGAGTAGGAGAGGGATAGCGCAAGAGTACAGAGCTTGGCTTATGCGATTCCTAGCGGGATTTTACTTGCGAGTCATGCAACGTGAAGGCGAACGTGAAGCCTATACGAAGAGCAAAACCTGCAACTTTAATGGCTTCCTAAGCTATTATGTTCCAAAATAAAGACACTGCTTGCACAAGTTGGATATGTGGCTTACCAACAACTGAATAAAGCTAACCAGGTATATAATGAATTGAACTAAGAACTCTAAGTCACAGTAAAAACAAATCTACAACAAAGAGGAATTCAGAGAAAGCTTCTAACCGGATTGGATGGAACAACAAAGACCGCTTTGCACAAGATGGGTCTGTGGCTTACCAACAACTGTGAGCAATACTAACCAAGTATGAAATAAACTATGCTATCAATCCTAAGCAAGCTAACAAAACACTAAAAATCAGAAGACTCTAACAAGGAAAAATGGTGACCAAAAACTCCAGCTCAAATTCTTCACCATTTGCATGTGCACAAACCATGCATTTATAGGAATTCCAACACTCAAAAACCAAAACCAAATTGAACTCCTAAACAATAAACAAAGAAAAACACTATTCCAGGGGACCAAAAACATAAATGCATGCTCAAGTCGGCAAGGAAAAGCTGGTGAGTCGTGATATTTCACGCGGGTCGCGTCAAAAGAGCATTCTGGAAAATGCACACAGGACCGCCGCTCTGAGCAGGGCGGCGGTTACAGGACCGCCGCCCTGCTCAGGGCGGCGGTCACGAGACCGCCACCCTGCAGGGCGGCGGTTTCGTCACTGAAGGTCAAGAGGCCAAGGAAAGAGGGAAAAAGGAGAAAACAAAGGGCGCGGGGGCTAAGCGGGGCATGTGGGATGTTAACGCATGCTCGGAGGGCTTTTCCGGATCCCGAACACCTTGCGAGGAGACCTGTATCATCATCGGGGCACTTGTTACACTATTCTGCAGTACAATACCTTACAATTTTGGGTACGTACAGGACACCAAAGGAATTCCCCATCTATGACAATGACATAAAATTCAAGTTGGAGAAGTCAGGGTTATTACAACTCTTTGAGTTTCCCTACTTCGGGAATCCTGAGTGCTTATACCAATGGTTGATGTCAAACGTGCACAAAGATTACTTCCACTTCACAAGGTGTAAGATGCCCATTACATCTCAGCTCATTTAACATTTCACAGTGCCTTATTTGTGAAGGAGATAGTTTGGAGGATGACTTAAGTGACAAAGAGGCAATTAAGGAGACTGTCGCCACCTATGCATACAAAAAGGGAGGTACTATGATATCACAAACATCAAGGACCCAGTGATGAAGATGGCCACGCACCTTGTAACAAAGATAAATGGCCAGGAGAGATGGACCTAGGTTAACAAGGCATGGTTGCATGTTTGCAAGAAAATTTCAGAGGGCACCATCTACAACTTGTCTACATTCATCATGGATGAGATTGTCAACAACATGAAGGAAGGTGAAAAAATCCTTTTCAGTAATGTCCTGTTAACCATTGTGTTTTTAGAGATTGGAGTATCGGATGCTTTGGAAAAATTTGTGTGGGAGTACCTGTTGAGGACCCTTTACCCGTGAAGAGATTTGAAAATTATTCTTGTGACAGTATGATGGTCGTGCACAAGGACCACTTGGAGAATTGGTATACGTGCCTAAGGAATGCATTTGAGGTAGAATGGAGGATCCCTAAACAACTACCATTGGCCACCAAGGGAGAGGTCAAGTTTGTTGTGTACTAGCATTTCTGCCTGGGCAGATTCAAACTGCAAGATGAGACATGGAGCCCATGGTGCAAGCTCCCCTTTTCCTTCATAGCTCAACACTTCCAAGAGGGAGTGAACAGGTTCAGAGAATCTAAGAAGTTGAGGTTGGACCTTGGTAATCTAGACCAGGGGCCATATGGAAATGTGTACGTGATTGGTCTACCCCAATAAGCACACGTACATGGAGAGGTACATGTCACATGAGGTCCAAATGGTGAGACCCATGACCTTTCCCATTGCAGGAGGATTTGAATGCATATACCTCCACATAAGACCCAAAGCTGAGAAGGGCACATATCTAGAGAATGAGATATCCATACTGAGGACCCAACTGGTAGAAAAGACCCATGCCTAGGTGGGAGGAAAAAGAACCAGAGAAGAAAATACCAAGTGTGGTGGATACACAGGTAATAGGTTCCCTAGGACAAGCACGAGAACCAATATGTACTCACACAAGAAGAAGTCCATAATCAAAGAGAAGACTCTAGAGCTAGAAAATCCGTTAGATAAGGAGTCATCGGAGGAAGAAAAGATAGATTCACCTACACCGGAATCCTGGTTAGGAAGAAGCAGAGGGTAGAAGAAGAGACCACCTTAGAAGAGACTAAGAGTTTGGAGAGGTACATAGGTGAAAAGGATGATGATGATGAGGAAGATGGTAGTGAAGAAGATGATCCTGAAGAGATCAAGAGCCACCCATCTTCAATGTGCATGATTCAGAAGAAGAAGGTGGAGAAGAAGAATAGGGGTTCCATTTCATACGACGCAAGGGTAGTCAGGAGGGAAAAGGCACCTAGGACATAAGAAGAAGTGAGGAGGTTGGTGCATAGAAGAAGAGGAATCCAAGCCTTACATAGGAATAGATAACCAAGGAGGTAGAAGGAGAAGTAACAAAGATCATTGAGACCTTGGTGGAAGAGGAGTTAGAATGCAACACTGAGCTGGTGTTGAATGAGGATAAGGTAGAGAGTGTAAAAAGGACCATGATAGCACTGGGAGGCCCACTTTTGCTGTAGTTGTTCCTAAGGGCATGCGCATGGGAGGAAGGCACACGGAGGAGGAGAGGATAGGGATGGGTTATATTAATGACCCCAACAAATTGTTACACGTACAATTCCAAAGCACAGTTCCAATAGAGGAGCTCATGGTGATGTCATCTTTTGATAAGGAGGATGCTTACCCATGGAAAAGGAAGATGCTCTCATGGGAATTTGAGTCCCATCTTGATGAGCCAAAATTTGAAGTAAGCAATGGGGAAATTATAACATTTCTAGAATCAAAAGGAGACAACCCATTGGTGAATGCTCAGTAGCTCTTAGATGAACAACTATGCAATGTGCTCAACAAGGTCTTCGTTGAGGTTGAAGCTAGACTCTTCGGGTGGAATGATAAAATCAAAGATTTGGAGGATGAACTAAAGAAGAAAGAGGAAGAGCTAGATACATGGACAAAGGAGATAAGCCAAGAGAAGTTGATCGGTGCCCGGTTGCGGCGTGAGTTAAGGGATGAGAATGCTAGAGTACGCAAAGTTTACAAAAATGTGGAGTCCATTACAAATGCCATAGTGTTGAAGCATCCAGACCTAGCACCTACCATGTGGAAGTATGCATCTACCCTAGAATTCTTGGAGGACTTAACAAGAGCCCTCACCATGGAGAGGCAACCGCTAGCTTTGGAGTCTGTAGAAGAAGTGGCCACGTGCTTAGAGAAGGAGGATAATTTGAAAGTCATGGCACTCATAGCAGAATACAAATAGGTCTATGCTGATGTAAATATTTCCTCCCCGATCGCCGAGGCCGCGTTTAAAAAATGCGTGGAAAGGGACAAAGTGGTGAGCATGCTGGTTGCCAATGATGAAGTGGAACTTAAAGAGTTCTAGGAGAAGAAAAAGGAAACAGAGTAGATCAGGAAAATATTCTATCCGAGGTCAAAATGAAATCCAAGTCCATTGAAACCTTAAGGGGTTCAATCAAAAGCTGGTTTAAGGAACTATACCTATAGATTACACAAAGGATGGTTCATTTTTGAGGATGTTGGAAATGAATTAGAAAATATTTTTGACACCATGAACACATAAGGGGATGGGCTAGGTTTTGAATAGGTGAGCACCGTGGTGGGTGATCTTTTCCAGAGAGCATAGAATGAAGTCGATGCTTGGAAAAAGTTAGAGGCCAACTTACAAAAAAATTTCCCTAGTTTATTACAGTGATGCCATCACTATCCCATTCTTTCTTCTTTCCCAAATTCTTCATCCCCTTATTCTTTTTCCAAGGCGTAAGTCTACTATGATTCCTTATTCATTTAAGAAGTGTTCCCGTGGGTAGAGAACACTTCTTAAATGAATAAGGAATCATAGTGTGAGTAGAATAGGCGTAGTGTGGGGTGATTTTGGGCCCCTAAAATATTGGATAAGTGCAAAATGGTGTGTAGACATGTAAGGCCTATTTGAAGATAGGCGTGCAAGGAGAAGGCACATAGGAAAGGGTTTAAGGAAGGGCTTAAGGAAACCCGTGGCACGTGCGTAGAAAAATCCAAGGTTCCAGGACTTAGGCATGTTGGGCATTTTGGGTAGGGTATGAAGAAAACATGACCCGAATGCACATGCAGAGTGGATAAGGTGCCATCCTGGTGACATGTTGGCCCCAGGAAGGAATATGCCTTGCGGTAGAGGCTTCTAGAAGGACATCATGGCACAATTTGGTGAGCTCAGGCTTGGAGGAGCATGCACTCCTAGAGGACCACATTTAGACACTTGGTGATAGATCTGAGGCCACCAGAGAATGAGTTGGTAGATCAAAGAGGTTATATATACAAGTTCTTGTAGAAGTAAAATAGATATATAAAGATACACATGAAGAAACATATAGAGAAAGGGCGGAGCTCTACAAAGACTCTGTAGCTTGGGAAAATAAGGGTAGGAAAGGATGTATTAAGGGTTGGGAATTATAAATTTTCTTTTGAGGGCCTAGTTATATAAGTCCAGTTATAATGTAGGACTATGGTCTACCTTTCTATGACATTTTGTAATGGCCTAATGAATGTAATAAGGTTACCAAGTTGATATGAATATGAGCATTAATGGTTTTGATACATACATCCTTCTTCATAGTTATTTATCATTTATGTTTATGAACTAGTATTAATGCTTGTATTATTTCCTTTCTGTATTAGTGTAAGTTATTTAATCTGTTAAGCACTTTATATCTGGAATAACTGCAAGGATCTAGAAGCCATTCTGAGCTCTATGGTGCTCGTATGTTTTATTTCCTTTCCAAACTATTAAACTCAGATCATAGCTGATGTTTCCCACTAAACTCACATAAAAGAGAGACTCAACACCCACGTGTGCCTCAGGTGAGAACCCAATTCCCACTGGGTGATAGGCCAGTGTGCATGGGATTTCTTTCCTTTGTGATGGGGGTAAAAATGACTACAAATTCAAAGATAATGATTTCCCTGACAAATTTTTAATTGCACAAACATGGTCATCTTATTATTTCTAGTAATTATAATTATTACCTATAGATTCAATTCAACCCAATATCCACTTCTCATGGCCTCACCCTCAGCTATAAAAGTTGGCCATTTACTTTGTCAATCTATCCCTAGATATTTGAGCAAATTACATCCAACTTATTCTAAATTTTTCCCTCTTTCTTATGAAAATATGCTCATAGCATTTACAAAAACATTTGGAGAACAATATTAAAGGGGATCCAAAATCCAAACTTTAATAAGATCAAACAAGCTTCAAGCTTATATGGTATTATCTTGAGGTTTTCAAGAAGTGTGTAGTTAAGGTAATCTGTATGTGTTTATTTATCTTCTATTTCGAGATTTTACTTGTATTACATTCGACACACTCGATGTGAGCTCCCACATTATTGTTTTCATTTTATTTTTCATTTTAAAATTTAATTTTGTTTGTGTCTTTCTTGTCTTATTATAACCTTTCTATCAAAATTTTAGGTCTTCGGTGAAGTACAAAAGCCAAAAAAACACAAAAACTATTTTCCATGTCATTTTTCTCACATTTAAATATTTCCGTAGTGGATCTCTACGTTATCATACATATGTGTTTGTTAACGTTCATGTTCATGTGTTTTTTCACTTTATACACACTACTTGTTACAAAAAAGGTGTTTTTACACTAGCAAACACACTTGAATGTTAGTACACACCGTCAAATGCTAGCACATCAAATAAAAATCATTTGTTATGCTAGAGCATTCACATTGCACACGCTAGCATTTCACTATGTGCACTAGTATAACCCATCTTTCGAAGGCTATAGATTTTGCTCCAAAACTTGAAATGACTCCATTATTTTTATGAAAAGGTCTCGAGATGAATTATGTAATGAACACATTATTTTCATATTTTACCACAGTATAAAATCAATGGTTTCATTTCTCCTAACACTTGTCATTTTTTTGTATGTTAGGTTTTTTTTTCTCTAAATTACTAAACCTTGTGTGTATGTTTCCATATTTATTTTCTAATGTCAAATTGATCAAAATAGTGCTTAGTTTTGAAATATTTGCTAAGGATTTGTTTTTCTAATCATAACAACCTCACGTGTATGCTCTTTCCTTGCACTTTAATAAGTGATCTTGGAAATCATAAACATGATCATTTTAAGGTGTTATTTAGTATTAATATACCTTTTATTTTCTTAATAAAATTGGATACCACATATATGCTCTTTCCTTGCACTTGCTAATTGATCTTGGAAATCATAAACGTGATCAATTCTTAAAATATTTCGAGCATTAAATTTTTTTATTTTCTTAATCAAAGAAACCTCATGCATATGATCTTTCCTCACACTTTTTAAGTGGTCTTGGAAATAAGAAATTTGGGTTCACTTCTTTTCATTTTGTCCTCTCTACCTCAGGAAAAACATTCTAATCCTTGTTTGCGGGACTAGCTCTACAAAAGGTTATAAAGCATTAAAACTACTAACTATAGGTTACCTTGAACAAAATTTAAAATAGTTTAGTAATGACATGTTTCCTATGTCAAATATCGGTGGTTAAGACAATCTCATCTCTTAATTAAGATAAAATTAAGATGTAACATTCTATTTGTAGGTGTGGTTGACAAGGCTATTGCTCAACCGCTATAACCATGGGAAGTGCTATGGATTAATCCATAAAACTCATTTGAGGAGTACCATAAGAAACCCAAAGTAGTCGGAACATTGAGGTAACTAGCTGATGAAATGGGTACCTTTTTTCCCAACCGATTAGTACAAGTTGTGAGATTACATCCACGATATCCTTAGTGATGACCCTAGTGTGATTTATTTGAGAAATATATTTTCTCTTTATTTCAAAGGGGGTAAAGTAAAGGTAACATCTAGCAATAGTGATGCCTTTGGATTGGGTATACTACTAAAACCTAATTAAGAAAACCACCTTGAAAGCCACACCCAGACTAATCCAATCTAAGGTATAGGCTAAAACATCTATAAAAAAAAATTTGTTTTCGCATTTTATTTTCTCTCTTTTCATTTATTGATTTGTGTTCCACACTTTGATATATTCCATTCTCACTTTTATATCTCTTTAAAATTTCCAAATACTCTTTATTTTGATCCAATTTTGTCTCATTTTCACCTCTTTGTACATGAGTCTTAGTCTTGAGTTGTGGATATCTTCATCCACACTCAAGTACTTTAAAAAAACATTTTAGTCTTGACATTTTGATACTTGATTTGTCACGGTCAAGCACCATCGTGATTTCCTTAATTTATCATCCTTATAAGTATTAAGTTTAACATTACATTATTGAGCTTCAAACATTTCATCTTATGTCATCACAATTTAACTTTATATTTCTTGAATTTTGACATCTTCAACCCTTCTTTTTACGTATCTTTTAAAGCATTTACATTACTCTAATTTGAGATCCTTAAATAATCCTTTTCTCATCGTCTCTCATATTAAATTTTTCAAGATTCAATCTTTCCATTGTCATCTTTCCACCTCTATATTTTTACATTCACACTTTTGTCATCTAAGTATTATCATTCCTTTTTTAGTCTCCTCTCTTAACATTCATCTCATTAAAGAGTCAAGCACTTTCATCGTCTTTCCAAGTCTCCACTCTTAATACCCATCTTGTTAAGCATTGAGAATATTTCATTGTATCTCTAAGTCTCCTCTTATATCTATTATTTGATGGAAAGTTGAGCAAGCCAACCTCTTTCACCTCTTTCCTCTTTACATTCACTTTGTAAAGGGTCAATAGAAATTTCATTTCTTTTCATCTCTCTTAACACTCACTTTGTTAAGTGCAATATAATCTAACATTTCAATCCCCTCTTCTACCTTAACAATACTCATTTTGTTAAGTGTTGCAAAGTATTATCCTTTTGTTTCTCTTAACACTCATCTTTTTAAGAGTTAACATTGTGAAATTTTTCACTCTTAACACTCCTTTTGTTAAGATTTGATCACATCATATTGTTAATTCTATTCTCTTTTAAACATCCATTTGAAAATTTGGGCAAACTAACCTTGTTAAAGTATCATATCTTTTTACATTCACATAGTTCAAATTTTGAGAACATTACTTAGCTCATAAAATAATCCTCCCATCTTAGCATTTCTTTTGCTAAGAGTTCTATAATCGGTCTTTCTCTTTTAAATATTATTCTCTTAATCCACCTTGACATTTGTGTTGTTAAGGGTTGAATATAACAATGTTTTCAAATCCCTCATCCATCTTAACATTCACATTGTTAAGGTTTGATTATATCAACTCTTTTTCACTCCTATTTTCTTACATTATTTTTGTAAGGAATCAAGTAACCTTTTGTCATAGCTAAGTTTCTTCCACCTTAATATTCTCTTTGTTAAGGGTCAAGAAACTTTGTTTTTCAAACTCTTCCATATTTACATTCACGTTGTAAAGGGTTGAGTAGTTTATCATCATTTCACACTTTGTCCATCTTAACATTCACGTTGTTAAGGGTCAAACAAATTAAATATTTTCAATCTCGCTTCCTTCTTAGCATTCACATTGTTAAGGGTCGCATCGTTCAATATTTTCATCCCCTCTTCTATCTTAGTATTCATTTTGCTAATGGTTGAGTTCTTCATTTCACTTTTTATTCATTCTCCCTCATTTTTCATTACAATGGTGGATTCACACAACTCATCATTTTCTCAAGAATGGAAAATGATGAAAGACACCATTTTGGGTATGCAAAAATAATGCAAACAATTCAACTTTGATGAATTTTGTCATTACCCTTTTAGCATGAAAATATTACACACCCTTTCCAAAATATTTTGAGATTCCCAATTCGATACATACAAGGGAAAAATTGATCCAATAGATCATATAAAAGCATTTTTCATTACATGTCATGAAGTGGCATATAACAATATATTTCTCTTATGCCTTTTCCTAGAAGTCTAGGAGGACAAGCTTTGGACTGGTTCTTACACCTTCCAAAGGGATCTATCACCACCTTCATAGACCTCTCGAGAAGTTCATCAAACATTTCTCTTTCAACCTTGACTCCAAATTCACCTTAAATTACAACACAAAATCCCTCATTCTAAATACAATGGGCGTAATCATTACAATTATCACCACCATAGCACTCATTATTATAACTCTTGGTTTATCAATCACATCTACAATTTTTTCAATGATGGTGTCACATATAATTGAAATATTCACAACATACATTAATAATCAATCAAAAAGCCTATCATAAAACCTAGCAAAAGCACTACTCATGCAAAGTTAAACGTAAGTGTACACCTCTCGGAGAAAGTATTTCTAGTGTATTTCATAAGCTAAAACAGGATAGGATGATAATATATCCTCTTACAAGACCATTTCTTAAAGGTGAACCTAAGCCATACATATTTTTACTTCCATCACAATGATGGTCACTTTGAATAGATAGATGTGTGTGTGTTTTAAGAATTATGTCCAAGACTTAATTAATGACAGAGAGATCTTTATAGAGCTCGACAACATAGCTATCGTAACCAAAGGCACGTCAACTACTACAACTTATCAAAAATATTTGAATTTTTCCCCACATCTGTACATATTTACTTTCAATGAAATTAAATAATCAAGTATCAATCTCTTCTCCATATTTTCTTTCTACTATTCAAACAACCATTGAATATGCTTTAGACAACAACCTTTCAACACTAACTGAGATATTCACTTCACTTCAAGACTCCTTTTAACCCTTGATGTAATCAAAGACTCGTAGAAGAGGGTAAATCACCTATAACTATTGAGATTGATTATGTTGTTTCACCTATGGATCCTATGCCTAATATCTATTATCTTGTTGTTGAAACACAACCACAAAAAGTTTGGACACTTGCAACAATGCAAACTTTCATGTTTGTAATCCCTCAAATTACCACTCTTGTCAAAATATTAGCAACGATGGTTCCTACCGTCAATACATTTACATGCATACGCTCCATGATTTTCCTATACCTAGGAATATCCGTATACAACCTTTTCAAGATTTAATGTCAAATATTTCATCAAATCAATTACTCCCTATCCTCAAGGAGAAATATTAAATATTTTATCTCTATGGCCTATAAGGAATCTTGTATATACATCCGTATATCAATCCTCCTTTCCTCACACTCTTCCACTCACAGATGAAAATGAATCTAAACATATTACCCACGTTGACAATCCTCTTCTAACATCACATAGGTATTTCAATCTCATCGAAGACTTATTCAATAATACATCCTTTGACATGGCCCTTATCCACCCAAGTCTTGTACCTCAAGACTCATTGAATCATTTGATTCTCTCCTTTGACTTGGAATTTTGTCTACCCAAGTCTCGTACCTCAAGAATTGTCAAATAATTTAATTCTCTCCTTTGACTTGGACCTTTCCCACCCAAGTCTTGTACCTAATGACTCATCGAATCATTTCATTCTCTCCTTTGACTTAGACCTTGTCCACCCAAGTATCATATCTTAGGAATCATCAAATCATTTGATTCTCTCCTTTAACATGGATCTCGCTACCCAAGTATCATAAATCGGGACTACCGCAATCATGGATACATTAAAATCCATTGATCCTCTCCTTTGACTTGGATCTTGTCTTCCCAAGTCTCGTAAGTCTTGGGACCATTCCATTTTAATAAACATGAACCTCTCTCCTAATGATTCCATTACAATATATCATACATCAAACGTCGAAAAATTCAAAAGCATAAAAAGAAAATAGAACTCCATATTAAACCTTTGCTTAAAGTATTGTTTAAAAAGAAAAAGTGGATAAACAAGTGTAAATAACATTAAGCATTCCTTTTGTTGGAAGATATCTTAATCACACCATTATCATATCTTTACATTATTCATATCTTATGACACAAACTAATTTTTTCCAATTGGGTTTTGTATGTCTCACATTTGTTATGGTTTCTACCATTTTAGATATTTTTATGCATGGTTTTGTCTTGAAGCTTACTGATGGAAAATACTCCTTTCAAATAAGATATCTCTTTAACATAAATAACTAAAATTATTTACCTAGACCTTTTGAATGTGCATCTAAATCTAGGGTGTTGAAACCTTGTTTCCTACTAGTCACATGTGGCTAAGACTTGGGGGTAAATGTTCCTTCCCAAGAAGCACACTATTAATCAATAAGGACAAATCAATCTAATAGATTAAAAAATTATAAATCAATCACTACACCTTTCATCCTTCACAATCTTCAAAGGTGATGAGCCCATACTTCTTAATATTAGTATGAGAATGGGAATGGACGCAAGTTCCCTTACTCGCCTACATTTTATCTTCTGTATTGAGACCTTGTATCTTTCTAGTGACATGGGAAACATGTAGGGGGTCCTTTACAAAAATAATTAATAAATAGTGTTTTTTAAATAATTATTAATCAAAAACATCCCAAGAAGTAATTTAATTACTCATGTTAAGAGAGAAAACAATACATTCAACCATATTTTTTCAATTAGTAGGCTATCTACGAATCTAAGTCAATTCTAAACCTATAAATTAGAATAATCTTAGAGTTGATCAACTAATCCTTCTGGAGATGCATTACATTTTTCTCATGTGGATAATTGATACACCTTATGCCTCGAGAATCCATCATCTTCATTTTCATATCAATCTTGAACTCATTCTTACGTCCTTATTGTCTCTCATTGATGAGCCTTGGCATCTTTCTAGTTACGTGGAGTCACGAGTGGAGTGAGACATCCTATCATTACATCATCTATAGTTATGTCAATTAAATGGAATGCTTTTAATTATTTTCACTTGCATTCAAGCTTTGCAACCCCTTTTACTAAGTTAAAAATCAAAACATTCAAATATTTTTCAAAAAATACAAAAACAATATAAAATTGTTCCAAAAATAAAAAACAGTGTAAAATCGAAACAACAAAACATTCAAATAATGTTTGACCAACTTTCAGAAACTGAATAACATACTTTAAAACTTTCTCCATTTGACAAACTCTTCATGATTATTCCAAATCATCTTTCGTTAATCACTTTTCTTACCTATGGTGTATATTTATGCTCGAGAAATAAATTATCCTTTCACAATATAAATTTGTTTAGGGCACACTTAGATTAAATCTAATACAGATCAAACTTCAATGGGATTAGAAAAAAATTGTTTGGAGTATCTAAGCATCACACTGCTCTTTGGCCTAATCAAATCATCTCTCGTTCTAATATATCACTTGGGGGCATTCATATATGTCTAGTTATTCAATGTGGAACACATTCAGAGTGTCATTAGATGTCATTTTTACAAATTGTGTTGTATTGTTGCAGTTTGTCAACATCATGATGATGATTTTTCTTCTCTTCATTTGTTATTTTATTACACTTTGTTTACTTGCATTGTAGACCAATTGCAAGAAATTTCTTTACATCCTAGTTCACATATAACTTTGGTGTGGTTCTATCTTGTTCATATTGGGTATGTTTGAAATGTGCATTGTATGATTTCAATAAAATATTTTATCTACAATAAATATGGTGTAACACATATGCCGCTCCTTTTATTTGCATCAAGTTTTTCAAAAAAGTAAAACCATAAAAATATATATTCAAAAATTCACAAAAAATCATTAAAAAGATTAAAAAATCATAAAATTGATAAAAAAATAAAACAAACATTCACTTATCATAGAAATAATACAATTGGAAAATCCTTGATGTGATTCTTTCAACATTTCAACATAGTCTTGATAAATTCATACCTTTATCTACTACCCTAGTGATCGTTCCACTTATGACTATCACTTTCTTCTCTTTGCACGATTACTTACTCTGCTTGGGGAAAGTCACAAAATTATTTTTCCTTCGCGATATGAATTCAATTGGGGAAATTTATTTTAGATCATTTGTAAAAGGATCCAACAAGAGTGTCATGAGGAGTAACTTTACTCTGCTCTTCAGTTTGATCCTATTCCCACCTTGGGAGCATTTGCATCTATTTAATCATCATTGTGGCATGCATTAGGGGCATAGTTGATTGTATTATTTTTCAAAGTTATGTTGCATTGTTGATGTTTACTTCTTAGACCAATTGCAAGCAGTGTGATAACATTTTAGTTCCTTATAACCCCGATTCCTACAATTACTATTCATATTGGGCATGTTTTCCTTTTTCTCTTTTCTTTTTCGTGTTTGTGTTTGTTTACGCGCATATGGGTTAACCATCTTGATTATTCTATAATCATGGTGACAAATCTATTGTGAAACAAAAAAGAAAATAATTCTCTTACATTCACACTTTCCAAATGCACTCATGCTACGAGAATAATTCTTTCATCCTTGTTCAAATTCCTTGTCTTCTTCCTATCAAACAATTGTCCACTATTTTTCTATCTCCCACCTACGTGAGGGGGAATTCCTCTACAATCCTACTTGTTGAGTCATCCAAATGATTCACAACTTTCTTCTCATTAGTCTTAATGTGTCTACTATCTTTAAAGTGTTATTACTTCACAATGGTACTTTAAAGAGGGAGAAATGTAAACATCCAAAAATACATACATATTTCTATCCCTCTTCTACCTAGTTAGAATTAATTAAATTAATGATACCTTTCCAAAAAAAACCCTTTGGAATTAATTAAATTAATTCTATTTCCTAAGTCACATTCCCACCCTTTAGAATTAAATAATTTAATTCTACTATGCCTTTGGAATTAATTAAATTAATTCCTACACCCTTCTAGCTAATATAATTAAACATTTAATTAAATAAATGGTTAATTATTCCCTCACAAATAAATACTAATTAATTTAGCTATTTAATTAAATCCTTTTATCCACTCACACTCCAATTCACTCTTCTTACACAAGCCTACAATGACGGGGTTAGCAATAATTCTTGTGCAACCACTTCTCAGATGAATTCAAATATAATGATTTCCCCTGCAAAGTTATAACTACACATGCATGGTCATTTTACTATTTTAGGTAATTATGATTATAACTTATGGAGCCAATTCAACCCAATATCCACTTCTCATGGCCTCTCCCTCAGCTATAAAATCATGTCGTTTCCTTTGTCAATCCATCCCTAGAGCTTTGAGAAAAATGCATCAAACTTCTACAAAATTGATTCTCGCATCCTTGTGAAAATATGCCTGTAACATCTATAAACATGTTTGGATAACAATATTAAAGAGAATCCATAATCCAAAATTTAACAAGATCAAAGAAGCTTCAATATTCTATGGTCTTATCTTGAGGTTTGTAAGAAGATTACAATGAAGGTAATCTATGTTTTTTTATTTATCTTGTGTGTCTATGATTTTAATTGTATTACAAGTATTTGGTGTTGAACCATCACATCCTACTAGTCATGTGGGGATAAGATTAGGGGTAGACGTTCCTCCCCAAAAAAATAACTAAAATAAGGCCAATCAAATAACTTCGTATATAATTAATAGTTATACCTTTCATCCTCTGTAATCTTTGGTGTTGATCCCAAAATTATTACTAAGTACTATGAGGTCAGGGAATAGAGGAAGGATCCCTTACTCGCCTACATTTTATCTTTAGTGTTGAGTCTTTTCCTCTTACTATGGGCATGAGGAAAACCCGGGGTCACTACAAACACAAAATACTTTAAAATTCAAAATTTATTAAGTCTATAAATTCCCAGAGAAGTAATTTGGATACCCAAGTTAAGAGAGAACTATCCCTTAACCTAATATTTTGAATCAGTAGGCCACTCACAATTCTAAGTCTAGTAAATGACCTATAAAATGAAAATCATTTAAGAACTAGTCCAGTAATCTTAAGAGGAATTAAGTCATAATTTCCCAAATGGACCATTATTAAAACTTGTCTCTACATTCATTTTATATGTCCCAAGTGTCCTTCTTGACTCTCGGTGATGAACCCTCGCATCTTACTAGTTGTGTGGATTCAAGGGTGGAGCTAGAATTCTTCTCATTATGTCATCAACATAATATCCTTCCAATGGAGAGAAAAAATTAATATTGTTTGAAGCATGAGTTACTGTGAGGCACAATGTACATACATATGATATCCCATTCCTTCTATCATATCACCTCTCATGACCTCTACTTTCCTTTAGTTAGGAATTTTACCATCTAGTATATCATCCACCTCTAAAAACACTCAAAAATTCAAAAAAATCCAAAAAAAACTCAAAAATAATAAACAAAACACAAAAATCACTAAAAATTCCAAAATATCCAAAAAACAATAAAAATGCAAAAAAATCACAAAAATCATGACAACACTCAAAAATTCAAAAACTCCAAATAAAATCACGAATCCGAAAACATTTAAATAATCACAAAATCCTATAAATTTACAAAACTCAATCAAAACTAAACAATCAACACAATTCAAACTTTTAACTCCTATCCTAACAATTTTTCTAACCATCTTACGACTATCAAATCCAAATCATCTCTCCCTCACATGTATGCTTACTTGTGGAAATCCCAACTCTCATTGTTTATTTTTTGAGGGAAATGACCCAATCCATCTTGAATTGTCATACCCTTGCTTGGGGGCACATCCAATCAATTGTCACTATGGAACACATTAGGGACAAATTTGAAATTTCTTGTGTTGCATTGTTAATTACAAGTTTACTATTTGTTTTCTTATGTATTTATATATTACATGGGACATATTGATTTTATGTATCTTGGTGTTCCCTATAATATGATTCTTTAATATAGCATTACTTCTCTCATATGAATGCATATCATATAAGGGCATCATACCTTTTTTATGTCCCCTATCTATGTTGTGTTACATATTATAGTCCAAATCACCATGATATTTTATAACACGATGCATCATATTATGTGCTATATTAACATTAATATGCTTTTATCATGTGCATATCTTCCCGCATGATCAACAACCTAATTTACACCACTTCTTTTCACCCTTCCTAATATCTCCTACGGATTACTTAATCCTACTTCACCACTCATTGTGGAATATGAATCCTACTTGAGGTTATTCCTCACGAAGAATTCACTATCTTGTAACTCCTCATCCCCCACCATGGCCAACATGTATTTTATCCATTCATCCTCCCTTGTCATAAAACCTACACATCATCTTCACACACCTCACACTTGTCACCATTCCTGTCCCCTTCCCCCACTATGTGTGTCTTCACCCCTTTTCCTCCCTCTTATGTGTCCCTTTACACTTCTCCACACCTTTTTCCTTCAGCTTGACAGTCTTACTTAACCATCCATATAGCATGGGACTCTTATTTTAGGTAACCCCTCTTACTAAGTTTTTCCCATTGTATAAGCTCCTCAATCATCACATCTATCACTGATTACACCCTAAAACTCTTGTAATATGACTATCTAGTAAAGACTAACACCATAATAGCCTAGATCCAAACTCAATCTTAATAATGAAACATCAAGATCAAAGCTTAAAAGTATGCATTAATGGAAACTAAATGAAATTAAACATTCAATCTGCAAGCATCCTTACTATGTGATATTATTACCAATTAACATAGACCTAAATAGATCTAAGTGCAACCAAATTACGGTTGGTTGGTTACTCCAAAATGGTAAGAGGATATCTCTAACAATGGCTACAAGGCCATATTAGATATCCCTCTACTAACCAATATGAATATTGGATGCAAAGATTAAGTAAGATAATCCAAGAAGGAATGCTCTTAGTCATATTTATTCTATGATATACTAATCAAATTATGATGTAAAGTATAAAGTTAGGTTCTTAGTCCTTTTTATAGCTTTCTATTTGGAGAAATTTAGCATCTAGGTACATGTGGGACTAAAAGCACAAAGTAGATTAATTTTTTTTAATTAGGATTAGTGAATTAACAAGTGGTTAGCATGTGAGGAGCATTAATTAACCACTTAGGGACAATTAAGAGGCTACGATAAGCTTTTTGAGCCTTATGAGATTTCTTGAGGGAAATGGGGTGATTTTAAATGGTTGGAAGAGGGGTTTGAGCTAATAATAGGGTTATTTGATAAAATAAGGGTAAATAGGATTAATTAGCTAATAAACACTAATTTTTTGTTTGGAAGAGGATAATAACTAATGATGTATCATCAATTAGCATATGGAATGTGATAGAGGTTAGTTAATCAAGAAAGTGTCATTAATTAACCAAGATTGAGTGAAATATTATTTAATTAGCGTAAATCACTAATTGGAATGGAAATGGTAAGAATGAGAGTGATTAGTGTGCTTTTATCAACAAGATTGAAAAATAATAATTTAGGTGTCTACATTTGCCCCTATTTGAGGTGAAGTAAGTGATGTCACTTAAAACATAGTAGACAAAGCATAAAAAATTAGTAGAATGAAGGATGCCCCTCAAATGTTGATGGGATGATAGAAAAATTCAATCGATGATCAAAACGGATAGAAGAAATAAGGTGGAGAAAAATTAATAGTGATAAGACATGATAATGGAGAATATAGGAATAGATTTTTACATCCAATCTTTCAATGAGCAACTTTGTTTCAACATGTTTCCCCTATGATCTAAATCATTGGCCTTTATTAAAATAAATAAAAGTGTAAATAACATGAAAATATATATTACTAACAAATTTTTCAATGCTAAAAATGTGTAACTCCATGCAACATTCATAATGTAATGCAATACGAGAAAGTAAACCAGCTAACCTAGAAAAGAAATAAGTACAATTACACATACTCAAATAAACAATGTTCAAGACAGTTACACCAATGTTTTTGTTATCAAGCTTAAGTTCTCAAATGTTCATATTTTAATGAAAAGGGTTAAAAATGGTTCCCTGAGAAAGGATACATGCAAGGGGAATAATGATGGACACAAGTAGTCCCATGGAAACCATTTGTGAACTATGACATAGTCTTTGGTAACTAATTTTTACACAGAGTACCGACATAGTAAACAAGCCAACTTTGTTAATGGAGGTAGATCAAAATGATTCGCAAGTCATTTAAGCCAGAACAAGAAATAACCTATGAAAGATGGTTTTGTAGGACAAATTTCAGTGTTAGAGGACAATGCATTTGATACAGGTTTATCTCAAGCGTGCATGTCATTTATCAATTTTTGAAAAAATTGAATTTTTACAATTTTTGGATTTAATAATGATTTTATCATTTTTTTGTTGAAATATTTTTGTTTTTTTATAAAAATTTATAGAATAAAATGATGTATAAAAATTAACGAAGTCAAATGACTTTGTCAAAAATCATCAGAAGGAAAAAATACGCCCATGTAGAAGAAAGGGTCACTGGGAAGGAAAAATATGCCCTAACGTAGAAAAACTATTCTAAAAGTGATTATTTATCACAAATAACCATCAAAAGTAGTGTTAAAATACTCCGGAAGAAACACGGTGGTCACATCACCATCTACAAGCATCGTAGAAAGTGAAAACATCATGAGGGGGAGCTATAAATACCTAGTTTGGTGGAGGTAAAACCATCACATCTAATTCATTTACACTCCTCCTTTGCTAAATTTTTAGAGAGAGAGCTTTGACGTTGAGAATTATGGTGTGGATTCAAAGACAGAACATTGCATAGATAGAGTCCAAGAGTTCAGGAGTCCTTCCCACGACCCTATGATGATATGTAGATTTAAAATTGTCATTTAAGTTCATTTATTACACGTACTAAGTAGGAGAAATCATAATTTCACGCATGCACGAGCCCTTGGGTGTGCATACACGAGGGGTCACACTAGCACAAAATTAGGCACACAAGCGCAACATAAAAAAGTGGGGTTATTAGGGGTGTGCACATGTGTAAAACTTTATGAGTGAATGTAAAATATGACGCTACCAAGCACAAAACTAAGGCTTAGCCACTAGAATGTGTGCACGCATGAAAATGATGTGCATATGAAGTCGGGAGCGCATGCGCAACACAAGAAAATGAATTTTCTAGGGCATGCAAAGTTGTGAAAATAGGAGAACGGGAGTGGAAGGAGGTGCATGGGAGCGCTAGGGATTTTGTGGGTGTGCTAGGGGACGCTAAGGCGTAATTGTTTTAAACCCTAGGCTAACCACTAAAGAATAATTTCAAAATTGTTAACCTTAGGAAACAATTTAGGAGGAATATAGGAATATAGATGGAAATATAACACCTTAAGAAGATGTTTTTAGAAGAAATGATCCTTAATTAAGTGTTTCTAAAACCTTGTAGGAAAAATTGTGCAATCTAGATACACGGAGTGGTTCATGCATCTCATAGCCTTTGAGGTGACATTTAGATGATGAGAGAAGTGCGGGTTGATTGTCATTCTATATGCCACTGGTTTGGACTATGCTATACACATGCCCCGCATCTAACTAGATCATGACCTTCTTACGCCTTAGCAGAGATATGGTGGAGCAAGTCACATGATTTTAGACTACCCACGGTGTGAGATGACTATTACACTAGAGTATGTTTGGAAGATACTTTGAGTACCTATCTAGGGTGATTTGATATATTATAAAGGACATCGAGGCCGATTCATTCCTTCCTCTATGACATGTTTCTACATCGAGATATTCCACGAGTGGGTATGTCAATGGATCTCTATTCTATGTTCGATGATCGAAGTACGTGCGGATACTAGTTTACTTGATGGCTCTTTCCTACAACATCCTGTTACATGAAAATATGGGTTCACACTTTCTACTAGGCCTAACTGGAGTTATATACAGACTTATGGATGGTGAGGAGCTTTACTAGGGATAGTGTGTATTAGCTTACTTGTATTGGGATCTTCACTTAATAGTATACCGAGGTCAATAACCTTACATCTAAGACCTTATTATAGATATGGGCATGGGACCATATAGCTATAGTATGTCCACACAGAGTAATGTGAGATAGAGATGCAGGTGAGCCTTCTATTTATGGATGGGATTTAGTGAGCGATGATGTACACTCACACCTTAGAGATATTCTCTATTACAGTGTGTGCCTTGATGATTTACATTTACATCTGATCATATCATGCGGCCTTATAGATTACATAGGTGGCAACATGATGGTTACCACTTTTTGTTGCTAAGATATACTAGTTCATTATTGAGAGTTGGGGTTACATTAGAGATTGGTATAAAGTAGACCAAGTTTAGAGACAGTTCGGTCATGTTTAGGCGTCCCACACACAAGACTTTTGATATGGGTCCACACATTAGGCCATAACGAGATCTTGATAGCATCAATCGATGGCATCACATCGATGGGTTCCATTGCCCTAGGTCATAGATCTTGGGAAGACTATCGAGTATGCAACATGGTATACTACAATATTTTCCTTTTGCCTTACCATTCCATAGAATCTATAGACATAGGGATAGCCATGGCGGCACAATTTCTACATAGTTAGGATCTCAAGGATAGAGTGAGATTAGGCTAGCCGAGGCCGAGGTTGACTATAGGGAGAGGATATCCAAATGTTGCAGGATATGGAAAGGTTCCACACCACACCACGGGAACAAGGGTAAGTCTAAGTCCCACAGGTCCATAGTACTATAATAATAGTAGCAAGTGTTAGTAAAACATCAAGTAGTGGTACATCCACATGTTCCACTACAGGATCCTTTGTCACCACCCCATATTATCCCACCACACATTCCATTAGAAGGTGGATGGGAGGGAGGAGATGGAGATGATTCAGATGGGGAAGATAGAAGAGACAGATGGGGGACCCCACCAAAGAGTCCACTAAGAGGAGGATGGGGCCAGGAGATAGTGGAGTTAGTTTCCTTATGGCGGGTTACGTTGGGAGGTAGTAGCACAATAGCTACAGGTCAATGCAGAGAGAGATCGCTTAATATTATAGAAAGATCGAGATAGTCTCGCAGAGAGGGGACAACTATAGTCTAAGTAAGACCAACTAGCTATCGAGAGGAATCATGGACTGCAGAGCGTAAACAGTGCTCATGTGGACATAGATAGAGTGACAGGGGAGTGTGATTCTCTCAAAAATATTCCAAAGCAATTGGGATACATGATATACTCTCGAGTTTTATGATAGCTAGTGGCAAGGCATCATATTAGAGGGATTTGTACCATGAGGTAGTCCTAGAGGGACATATGGCCACTCCATTTAATTAGTTAGCGATTAGTAGGTCCAGATCTAGATCATAGAGGACCTCATGATCTTCCGTATCACCGCATAATCCACTAGCATAATAGGTGATGTCATCATAGGTTCCACACTCAGCTTCCTCATCACATGTCTCATAAGTAGATGCCCCCTCCTCGAGATAATACCATATTCCACCTTAGGGTCATAGGCCGATACCCCAAGGTAGGCAAGATTCATGGGTGATTGTGTTATATTATGTTGATGACATATGTACATATGTATCTCTTTTTGATGTATGCCTTGATATGAAGGCACATTTTTTATAGATGTACTATGTATTGTTTTTTATTATGCCTTGTGATGAAGGCACATTTTTTTGTATAGACACCCATGATGGCTCATTGTATCGATGTATATCAAGACACATTATTTTATACATGGACATTTATATTTATGATGATTTATGATGATGATGGATTGTATTTACTTATCACATTTTGTGTTTATGAGATAACATGTTTAATCCATGTTTTTATTATGGTCTATGTTTGAGGGGGGCATAGAAGGTGGTCCCTCTTGCCCCTCTTGGTGATATTATATGATGTTAGCTTAACATACATGTTTAATTTTCATGTTCATGATTATGTATCTTAGCCTTTATTGATATATGATGTATATATGTGATGATAGATGATATGATGATGAAATGACAATAAACTATACAAGAAAACAACAAGCAAAAATTAATCAAATCTAATCAAAGCAACACAACTATATACAAGTATGCAAGATAAAATGAATTCAATGCAATGCACCACATATTAAAGTAACACTCAATCTAAGTAAGAAAATGAATCTAATTTAAATCACACAAGATGAAAAATTAATGTAACCAAAACTATACAAAACAACTAAAAGTAAGAAAACTACTACTTTGTTTTTGCGGGATAGTTTTGAAACATTTTTCATTGTTTTTGGAATTATCTTGAGACAATGTTCTATTTTTTGGAGTTTTCTATGGAATATATCTAAAAGTTTTGGGTTTTTTTCCGAATAACATATTTGGATGTTTTGGAAATTATCAAAAAGTTATACAAATGTTTTTTATGTTTTCTAAGAATTTTTTTGACACTCAATGCAAGGAAATGAATAAACATGGATTCCCAAGAATTTGATGGGATATATAAGGGTAGAATTCCACATGCTATGAGTAGGAAGTGATGATGCAAATTTTTCCCAAAGATGAGATGGGAATACTAAAAGTCAAACTCTTTGCAAAAACTAGGATTAACCAAATCAAGGCCAAGAGGGATAGGCTAAAAAAACTCGATGCAAACAATGACTAGTTTGGGATAGAGCTATCATAACCCTAGACCTGAAATTCTTGTGAACAAATGACCCTTCAATGGTGCCAAAATAGGTTTACACCAAGGACTTGTCTAAAGTGCCACCATTGCATGGTTTTCACTATTGGATGTATTTATTTCTCTTTTTATTTTTCTATTTTTATACTTTTTACTTTTCTAGATATTTTAGGGACCCCACACTTAAGCAAAAATGTTTAAGATGCATTGTGTTCATGGGTTCCTAAATTTTGTGACCATCTAAGTAAGCAAGCTTGTAGGCTCCTCGAACCAAACTTAGCGACCACAACATATGGCCCCAACCAATTAGGCTCAAATTTACCCTTCTTCTCCCAGTACTTGGTGGTGTTGAACTGATTTTATTTTAGTACCAAGTCTCCTACCTCAAATTGATGAGGTATCACTCTTTTTGTAACTTTACCGCACTCAATCTTGATACACTTTAAGGTGATCTAGAGCATGAAGTTTTTTCTCATCTAATAGCTCCAAATATTCTAGTCGATCTACTTTGTAGTCCTCCTCTTAATTCGGTTAATCTCTCAACTCTATATGAAAATAGGGTAGATTTATCTCTAGGGGTAGTATGGATTCTATGCCGAACACTAGGGAGAATGGAGTGATACCTATTAGAGTGTAGATAAATGTTTGTATACCTAGATGGAAGGTTGAATCAAATGCTAGTTATGGCTTGTTGTATTCACCATATTCTCCATAATATGGATGAGGGTTTTATTGAAAATTTGGCTTACATATTACCTTAAGGGTAATAGGGGTTGAAAATTTGAGATATATTTGAATTATTTTAAAGGTTTTGGTTGTTCCCTTTTTACGTGCAAATCCAAACTTCCCAATTAGAAAATGAGATATTGCACTTGTTGCTCTGAAGTTACCTCTGAGTGGATACTTCTGTATAATTTTCATAAGAAGGAGGTTTCTCATGATGAGCATGTTCTTCATGGTCCTCAAAATTAACTCTAACAATTTGTATATGATAGTCTCCATCATTTTTGAAAGGTACCTCCTCATAATTTTTTCATGCAGAAGTAGAGGCATGACATGGGTTTAAGATGTCATTAATATTCCGAGAAGGATGTTCTACTTCATCTTCTCCATGAACCATACCAAAAATGAGAGAAGGGTCAATCATAGAGGGTAACCTTTCTCTCGATCTCTATGACATGCATTAGGACCTCATGTTTGTTTTGGTATATATAATCATCAAAGTGGGTGGGATTCAACTCAAAATTCACTTGAGGAGAATTCTCCTCACCACCGCTATGATCAACCATGATATTTTCTTCTAAAATTGGGTTTAACATGTCATCTCCAAAGTTACTTGCCCCTATTTTTCGATGCCCCATTCTTGTGGTAGGAGGCATAACGTGAAAGTTTTTACCAAGGTTTGACTAAAAATGGACCCTATGTAAATTTACGCAGTGTAACGACATTAATTCATCAAAAATAATGTTGAATAACAAATGGTCATGAATCCAAAGGTCAATATGAACCCAACAATACCAAAGAATAAATAATGATACACACTAACACAATATATGACAAGAAGTACCTAGGACAATATAATTAAGCACAAGACTAAAATCCAATCACAAAAATAGTTTACTCCCTACGTTTTTCCAAGATAGGCTCAAAGCAAATAGTGACAACACAATATTACCACTTAGGCCAAGTTTAAAATAAACAAGACCTAAATGCTAAGAAAGTGTTGATGCGATCCTCCAACAAGGTATACTAAAACCATTTTTAGACACCAACAAAGTATAAGTCTTTGAAAATGGAATTTACAAAAGTGAGTAGCGTAACAACACTATTTGGACACGTTAATCAAGATTTGCAAGAAAGCAAGATTTTAGTATCAAAATGTTGTTGCGATGTGAACAAAATAACCTAAACACTCACATAAACTCAAGGTAATGTTAGGATTAAAAAATAACCCTGAGTGTATCAAGAAGTTACTATGCATGTGAGCAATGTAAAAATACAATTTAGAGACTTGGACCAAGTTTCACAATGGAAACAAGACGTAAGTATCACAATTGTATGGCTATAATACGTGTAGCATAACAACTCAAAGGAATTCAATGATGATATCACCTAACTATAATGATAATTATTCTTAATATGGGTGTGAGACAAAGGTCCTACTAGAACATGAAGATGTACCATTCACACTTTCAACACTTACATTTCAACATTACAACCTAGTCATGCAAGTAGACTACAAAAGTGGTGGACATGATTATTTCTAGTGGTATCCATGTATGTTGTTCTTATTTTGTCTCAAATGGGAAACAAGAAAAAATAGCTATAAACCAAGTGATGATGAGAAATACTTGGTGTAATTTTTTTCTGAGTTTCACCTTGTCTTAGAACAAGTGAAAAACTAGGACAAAGTAACACATCGTAAGTCTCATGATGAAGTAACACGTGTTTTCAAATTTGAGATATTCTCCCCTTATTCGACAAACAAGGTTTTGAATCTAATTTTTTTTCATGTTGTGAGAGATATTTTGAATACAATGGATAATTCAAATTGGATCCTAGACATAAGCTTAATATTCACTCAACTAGGTGTCACAAATTACCTCTGTGAGCTCGGTTTTCCAAGAAAGTCACATCAACTAGTCTTGGAGTATCTCGGGTTTACTTTAACCCCTTTAATACAATGATAAATAAATGTGTTTAGTTGTATTTTCACCGAGTCACGTGAAGATAGTCTTGACTCTAATCTCTTAATGTGTACTAATCAATTGGGTAGTGGAGCAATTTCCCATTTCATTCACAAGGTTTCCTCTTGCGTGAACTAATTTGGGGTTCCTAGGATCATCCCTCTTGTTATCTTAAGCCTTGTGTGACAGGAAGTTTCTCCTAGTTAAAGTGGGTGAGCCGTAGCTCTTAACCAAAACCTACAATACAAGTGTGATGAATAAATGTGTGGTGTGTTTTCTTATCTTTTGGATTAGGAAATTTGGTTTAGACCACCATTGAAACCTACAACACATGTGTAATTAGAGGTTTGTTTATATTCTCCTTTCTTTGGAAATCATTAGGTCCTACACAAAAATATTTATTATTTATCCAAAAAAAAATACAATATCATAAAAAGAGGATTAAATGTTGTTTTTGGTTCTCAAGATCGTCCAAGGATGTGAGAGAAGAGCATACACAACAAGCAACCCAACTAGATAACAATGAAAAAATTGTAAATCAAATAACCACCATAATGATTTGTAAATCAAGGTTCATTCCCAATTAATCCAAGTGATTTTTAGTGAAAAACTAAAGTTGTTTTTGATTCTCAAGATCACACAATGGTGCAAGAGAAGAGCATACACAAGCTTTAGCCTTGATTTTTTATCAAATGAAAAGATATTAAACTAAAGGATCATATACATTCCAAATGAAAAGTTCATTCCCTTAAGCATAAAAATGAATAATGAAATTTCCTACTTACTCTAAGGTTAGCAAAAGAAGGTTTAAAGTTGTTTTTGATTCTCAAGATCACACAAGGTGCAAGAGAAGAGCATACACAACTTTATCCCAAACTCATAAAAAGCATGGAAATCAAAGCATTCACCAAAAACTTAAGTAAATTGTTAGAAAATATAATTTAAATGTTGAAACCCTGTAGAAAATAGTTATAGAAACCTACAACCAACTATAAACCAAAAATCAGAAATGCCAACTTTGAAAAAAGTGTGAAAATTTACACATAATGCACTTGCACACTACAAAGAGCATATGCACGCCCCTGTGAGCATACACGTGATCCCGAGAGGGTATACGTGTTAGGTTTCGCATACATGTACCTCTATGTTTTTAACACATTTAGTGTTTCATACACTTTCCCAAGAGGTGTATGCACATCAATTTAAGCGTATGCGCATTCCCATCACAAAAATTAAGTCACATAAGGCTAAAAAGAACATTACGTATGCATAACCCGAGAGGATTATGCATGTCGAGTTGAAGCGTATACACATGCCTTGAAGCTTATGTGTGCCTCTTTCAGAGAATGTGCATCCCTTTTATTAGCTTCTTTCCTATAGGTATTCAAAACATAGATTTTGACAAGAGAAACTGATAAAGCTCAAATCTTTGACATTCTAATGTAATTTCAGCAAAGCACTTTACCTCCTTTGATCCTACAAAGAACATGAAAATAAAGCCTTAATTAATTCTTGAGTTTAAACAACTATAAAATTTTGAATTTATTCTACAAAAATTTGAAATTTACTCTAAAAAAGCTTGAAACTAATCTAGAAAACTTCAAATTGAATATAAAGGACAAGGAGTAAGTCAATATCTATCGGCATGCCAAATGATAACACCACAAACTCTTGTAATATTAATAACTAGTAAATGCTAACACCATAATAGCCTAGAGAAAAACTCAAGCTTAAGAATGAAACATTAGGATCAAAGCTTTAAAGCATGCATTAATGGAAACTAAATGAAATTAAACATTCAATTTACAAGCATCCTTACTACGTGAGATGACTACTAATTAACATAGACCTAAATAAATCTAAGGAAATCAAATTATGGTTGGTTGCTACTCCAAAATGGTGAGAAGATCTTTCTAACAATGGCTAAAATTCCATATTAGATATCCCTCTACTAACCAATATGAAGATTGGATGAAAAGATTGAGCAAGCTAATCTAAGGAAGTAAGGCTCTTTGTTATATTTCTTATATGATATACTAATCAAAGTATGGTCAAACGTTTACAGGTAGGTGCTTAGTCCTTTTTTAGCTTTCTATTTGGAGAAATTTTGCATCTTGTTTCATGTGGGACTAAAAGCACAAAGTAGATTCAAGTTTGTTCATCTTGATTAGTGAATTAACACATGATTAGCATGTGAGGAACCTTAATTAACCACTTAGGGTCAATTAAGAGGATAGGATAAGATTTTGAAGCCTTGTGAGATGTATTTGAGGGAAATGGGGTGACTTTCAATGGTTGGAAGAGAGGTTTGATCCAATAATAGGGTTTATTGATAAAAACAAGGGTAAATAGGCTTAATTAGCTAATAAACGCTAATTGTTTCTTCAAAGAGGATAATAACTAACGATGTGTCGTCAATTGGCATCTAGAATGTGATAGAGGTTAGTTAATAAAAAAGCATCATTAATTAACTAAGATAGAGGGAAATGTTAGTTAATTAGTGGAAAATCACTAATTATAATGGAAATGGTAAGAATGAGAGTGATTAGTGTGCTTTTAGCAATAATATTGCAAAATGGGAAATTAGGTGTCTAGAATCACAACGCGACCATCACCACAACAAACATCTTTTTGGCCCACCTCTTCATCTTGACAATCTTACCTCATCACTCCCGCAACATGGGAATATTACTTGACAATTCCCCTCACAATCCATATTCTCTACCGCATATCTTCCTCCATCCATTCATCCTACACTCCTTTTGTCCCTTCCTTCCTCATTACCACCTCCTATCACCACTTGCTCCATTCTCACAAACACCATCTCTTCTTTTCACATTCTTCCTAGTATCCATCTTCTGCTTGGTAATCTTACTTATGCATCCTCAAATTATGGAAAATTTACTTAAGGGTTCCCCTTCAGTCCATATTTTCATATCATCTTTCTCCATCTCTTCAAACCAATCCTCACATCACCACATATCACACCAATTTTATTCCCATCATTCCTCATCCTCATTTCCATCTTGACAATCTTACTTAACCCTCCCCGCATCTTGGCAATATTACTTAAGGGTTCCCCTTAAAATAGATTTTTCATCACGAACTTCCCCATAAAATCAATTTTACTCCCTACCGATTGTTCATTCCTTTGTCATCATCATATCTATAAACCAACCAATCTATCCCCATCCACATTACATTCTTGTTTCTCATTCTTCATCATCACCATCCTCCACTTGCAGTAGTCTTACTTAATCATTTCCACCACATGAAAATATTACTTAAGGGTTCCCCTTAAGATGGATTTTTTATTATGTACTTCTTCCTCCACCCACCTATCATTCCTTCCATTGATCATTCCTTCCTCCCTGTCTCCCCTACCAACAAAATTTTCCTTCATCCACTATTTTTCATCAACCTATCACATACCATGACCATTACCTTCAGCTTGCAAATCCTACTTGATCACCCTCCTCTTGACTACTTTCCTCTCCCTATTTTCCCTATTCTTCTTTTCTTTTTCCATTTCACTCTCTGAACTTCTTCTCATATCTCGTTTCTTGTTGTTCTTTCCATTTATACTCTTCCTCTCGCATCATGTCTTATCATAAATCATCACTCACTCTCTTTTTAATCCTCAATATACTTCTTCTCTTGTTATCCTAAATTTCTACCCATGTTCCCCACCTCTAATTGTTTTTTGGTCTTCCCTAATATTATTTCATCATCATCTTCCATTTCCTCTTTCACTCTCTTATTCATGCTCCCCTTCTTTCCACATCTACCCTTTTTGTGCTTTCTTACTCATCTCTTCCTTATCCATTCTTGATTATAAATATATTTTTTTGTCTTGATCTTACTCCTTGCACTCCATGTCATTCCTCTTTTCATTATTATCTTTACATTCCTTACGTTACTCACTCTCAACTACATATCATCATTCTTGACTTCCTTTCCTTGAATATTATCTCCTCTCTTCCTATCTTTTATCCCTTCTTTCTCATTGTCCCTCTTGACTTCTCACACTATCACCACTCCCCTCTACAACACCTACTCCAAAATTTTGATAGGTTTCTTCATCACATTTTTACATAGCCACGGAGTTAAGGAAACAAAATATAAAGCCAAGAGATAGCCGTGGAAGATTGGACTAAGCTGTAGATAGTAGAAGGAATGCAGCAAGGTAGTGACAAAGTCTTGGTACATTATAAAAGTTGTAGAATATTGAATAAATTCATGATACACCAAAATAAGTTGTAGAAAGTCAACAAAGAGCCGCAGAATGAAGACAAACAAAAACAATATGTGACAAAAGCCAATAGTGGTGAAAATCAAAAGAAGTGACCCTTGAATTATTTGTATTTTGTATATTTATTTTAATTATTCCTTTGTATGAAGGTGTGCTATGAGAGATGTATGTGAGCATCACTATAAATTTATGAGAGAATAGAGAGAATCTGTGTATGAGAATGAGACTAATGTAATGAATATTGAAATATGAATGGGAATTGATGATTCATAGAGATCCAAAATGACTCTACTTCATCAGATCAACTAGCAACAAAGAAATAAAATGAAGAAATAGAGGTTATGTCTTTATGTTAACAGAACTGCCATTTTGTGTAGAGAGGAAGTTATAGAACCTCCACACAACCCAGGTGATGTTCCTATAACTACATCCAAGCCAAGGGTGGTGGTCTTGTGACCGCTGGTCTACATTGGGTGGCAGCCCTGACACTTTCAGATAGAAAAATAAAATTCAAAATGAATAATCCTAGAATTGGAAAGGTTGTCTATGTCTCTTCTCCTCCATGACCTATCCCATCCTCCAGTGTATGGGAGGACATAAGAAATGATATAAATACATGTAGGAAGGATATTTTTGATCATAGAAGCATGAGAACAAGTGAGAAAGGAATTATTAGTGGTGGAATTGTGTTTGGAGAAGAAAAGAGTTTTGAGGTAGAGAAAGCAAGTAATTGGGAGGAAGTGTGAGATATTATCTACTTCTCTTTCATACTTATTGTAAATTTTGTACTTCTTATTTGAATTGGCCAATAAAAAGAGGAAAGAAAGAATGTTTTCCCTTCCTAACTGGTTTTCCTCCTCCGAGGTTTCTAGGATAAATGTTTTTGGTGTTCATGAGTTTATATTCTTTCTTTTCCTAAAATTGTTGATTCTAAGCATAAGCAGATTTATTCACTAGCTATATTTGTCATTTTCTAATTGAAATTAGAACAACATCGTTTAATTTTGATTCTGTGAAAAATTCCAAAGTAGAGAGTTTACAGATCATTTTGGTATCAAAGCTAACAATTATTCAGACTATGGTATTCATTTTTGGATTTTTCTAATAGTTACGAGATCTAAAGGTGAAGAGGCTTAACCTTGTGATCTATATATTTCTATAAGGAAGTGGAAACATAGAATTTAGGGACAAATGGAGGAAGAGAACTTGGTATATATAATCAAGATGCTTGGAGACCATGATGGATAGGACGTTTAGAAGACAAGAAGAACTTGTAGATTTGTAGAAGATTACTTCTATTAAGCAAGACTCCATGGAATTAGTAGTTCGAGGATTAGGAAAAAATTTCAGCATAGGGAGGAGCCACCATGATGAGTAATATGGGGAAGAGCATGAAGAAGAGACTTCAAATGCAAGAGAGAAGGTAAAATATGATCATGCTATCTTTAAATTTAAGACGAAAGTTGAAATTAAAAGATTTGAAGGACAAGTAGATGCAGAGTTTCTTGATAAATGGTTAAAACAATTAGAAGTATACTTTAGCGTTCATAATGTCACTAAGGCTCAAAGGATCACCTTTGCACACATCTCAAAATGAAGGGAAACACTCTGGTTTTGTGGAAACCTATCTAACCACTTGTGAAAAGAAGAAATGTCCTATTGTGAAATCTTGGCAAGAACTTAAAGAATTACTTAGAGCTAAATTAATCCTATTGGCCACAAGATTGGCCAAATGATTAAATGGTAGTGTTTTAAAAAATGTCATGGTCAAAGTGTGCAAGACTATACTATAGAGTTTTAGAGGTAGGTCATGTTACTAAACATGGACTTGGAGGATGATGATATTCGACTAAGTACTTGGGAGGAATTCACACTCAAATTTGAATAAAAGTCATCTCCACAAAGCCCAAATATCTCAACGAGGCAAGTTTGCAGAATAATATATAGATGATGAAAATAAGCAAGGATAAGTAGAGCAAAGGGAAAATAAGTGAAAAATCAGTAGAAGAAAAGAACATGGAAAACAAGTAACAAAGGTAAGTGGAAAGGGAAAAGTAAACAAGTTTCCACTACTTTAAATACTTGTAAAGATCCCAAGAATTTTTGCAAGAATTGTGATATCAATGGTCATACCGAGGCTACATGTTGGAAGTTGCATCCGGTTACATCTCAAGAACACCAAGGACTCAAAGAAGTCCATGATAGATGTAAAGACAGAAGGGGAGGTAGAAATTGAAGATGACTCGATGTAGACGAGAGGCTTGGATGTACAACCACCAACATGGATAGTCAGGAAGAGGAGATGAGTATACTATTCCAAATCAAAATATAGATCAAGAGAACTAAGGTAAATGCTTTGGTTGATACTGGTTCTCAATATAACTTGATTTCTAAAGCAGTTGTAAATAAGCTTGGTCTTGAGACTTATGATCATCCACACCCTTATCCTTTGGGTTAGGTGAAGAAGGGTGTTGAAATTTAGGTAAAAAAATATGTCAGTGTCAAGTTTGGGATAAATTCACATTATATTGATGTATTGGAAGTTGATGTTATTCTACTTGATGCTTTTGATGTTGATTTCAGGAGTCCTTACTTGTAAATCAGGGATGTTATATTTATGAGAAGGGAAAACCGATACAGATGGGTCAAGGATGGGATTAGATACAACATATAAGCACACAAGTGTAAGAAACATGTTACTATGGTGAGTTCTTACCAAGGAAAATGACTTATTCGTAAATCATAATCAGTTTTGTTTACTTTTGTTAAAGGATAAATAAGATGGGGTAGAAATTTTAGAGATTTCTAACCATGGAAAATAGGATTTGTATAGTATTATTTAGTCTTTTTAGGAATTTTTCAGGCTCCCACTGGATTACCACCAAAATGGGAAGTAGCGCATGAGATTCAGCTATTTCTAGAGTCCCCTCTACCAAACATCGGGTTGTATAGGAAATCATTTATGGAGAGTAATGAAGTAAAGAAAAAACTCCAAGAACTACTAGACCAGGGTGTGATACATCTGAGAACCTCGCCATGCACTTCGCATATTGTGATGGTTTTGAAGAAGGATGGTTCTTCGAGAATTTTCATCGACTACCGTGCTTTGAACAAGATCACCATAAAGTACAAATATCCACTTCCCTACATATATGATATCTTGGACCAGCTTCAACATGCTAAATTATTCATGAAGTTGGATCTCAAGTTAGGTTATCACCAGTCGAATGGAGGAGGATATATGAACGATCGCCTTCAAGAAAAATAATGTTTTTACAAATGGTTAGTACTTCCATTTGGTTTATGAAATGCACCCACTACACCTATGAGATTGATGAATGATGAATTATGGGTTTTCATAGATTCATGTTTCATTGTTTATCTAGATGATATCTTTATTTATAGTACTACATGGTAGGATCATCTAACTCATTTGCGTAAGTCTTACAAGTTCTCAAGGAGAAACAACTTGCTTTGTAATATGTAGAAATGTAACATCCACTTTTTGTCACCTCATATCTATATTTTTTATTTTTTTAAATATTTATGCAGCTGATTTAAATACCCATATATTTAAATCTACATAAACCTTAATGCAAACCATTTCTATTAACTTTCATGAACCATGTGCAGCTGTGTGAGAGAATATTGAACTTACTCGTTATCCCTCAATGCTCTATACGAGCCATACATAAAATGTATCCCTTTGGTTCTCCTTCAACAGATATGATATATAAGTGAAAACCCCTAAGTGTGTACTGGTTCCTATATGTACCCAAAATTGTAGGGTACTACATCACCGTAAAGATGGTACACATACCCCAAAGGTGATGATATAGGTCTCCTAACAAGGTGTTCGAGATCCAAAAAACTCACCAAGTATACGTTTATATCCCGTGTGCCTCATCCGATCTCTACATGCTTTGTTCTACCCTCTGCCCCCCTTTTCCTTATATTTTAGTATTAAGTGAGGAGACCGCCACCCTACCAAGGCAGCGGTCCTGATCACCACCCAGGATAGGGTGGCGGTCCTTTAACCACTACCCTGTGTAGGGTGGTGGTCCTGTGCGCATTTTCCATAAATTTCTGATGATTGCGTCAAACGTAAAATTCAAATTTCTATCCACTTTTTCAGCTACTTTTCTTTGCATTTATGTTTTGGCCTCCTTGTAAATAGTGTTTTCACTTTGTTTAATGGTAAAAGAGTTCCATTCCAAGTTACCTTCTAGTGAATGCATTTGCTATAAATAGCCAGCTTGTTTTCAAACAAATGGCCCCTCTCCTTCTCTAGTTTAATCATTTAGTCTTTTGAGTTTCTTACTTAGAATTCCAATAGTTTCATGTTTTGCATCCATTTTTAGTCTTCCTTTGTTGTTTAGAGGTCATTTGATCTTCTTGTTTCAATCTTGCTTCATGTTGTTCCATGTAAACTAGTTTAGAGTAAGGTAGTTTCATTCTTAGATTGGAATCCATTTAGAGTTGTAAGTTTTGTCTGGTCACAAAAGATAGTTTCTAGAACTCTCGGAGTATTTGTGTTGTATTCCCGCAATAAATCTCGCTAGGAATTGCATAGTCAATCTCTGTTCACTTGCACTATCCCTCTCTTACTCACATCAGATACGGTCCATATCTAAAGTGTCATTGTTCCAAAGACCTTCTTCCCATAATGTTATCATATACATGATTTTCTAGATTCATGAGAACACAAAGGAATGAGGAGATCATACTTGAGGGGACAAATTCACACATGATTGGATTTACCACTGCTCTATAAACTCCGTGCTTGAGCTATCGAATTTCTAGTTACAACATATCAAATAAAGTAGTAAATTATTTCATTTTGGTTAAAATTTGCTTTTAATATTACCAGGGAAGATGTGGGAATGATAGTTTCTGAGAAGCTATGATTCATTTCTCACTTCTGAGGTAGGATTGGGAGTTTTTCAATTAAACTAGTTGGTTATTTAGATATTTAGGATAAATTCACATCTGCACAGAAAATAGCTACACCAGGCTACTTTGTTTGTTTTAATTCTATTACTAGATCAATGGTCCATTTTCTAAAAATATTAGAATAGATGCTCTTTTAATTTCGTTAAAATACTTCATCAAAAATACAAAAAATAAAAGAATACATGCATAGTGTAGATACATCTTTCATAATTAGTTTAAGTTAAAAGTTGAATCGCTTTGCATGACAATCACAAGACCTAGAGAGCCCAGAGAATACATATTTGAACCGATAGTGCCTCAACCAAATCTCCCCACAACACTAGCTAATATAGATCAAGACCTTAGGATCCAAGTATTTTGAGCAACGGTAAACCTACGAGCAATTAGTGAACAACTGAGAGAGTTAAATATTGAAGACGACAAGGCATACACATTTTGGTCAAATCATCCTAACTATAGACTACCTTGATAGGATATTCGTATGACTGTACAAGGACTTGAAAGAGAACAAATATTTGGTTGTGATCCTCTAGTTCCACAACCCAATGCAGGGGACCTCCTCATTAACATAGACACTAGCTTACGCATTCAAGTTTCCAAAACACCTATAAGGTATTCTAAGAAAATTACACAACTCCTAGTTCTAAACATAGAGGTTGAAAAGGTGTATGATTATTGGATAGTCGAAGGAGAGATTAACTCTTCATATGACCATAGGAGGTCTACCACAACCATGAACTTACGGTTGTGATCCACAGGTCCCACAACCCAACGGGCCTACTAATCAATCAGACATTGATGCTAGTTTACAAACACTAGTATTTAGGTCCTCACCACTCCCACCAGACATTATTACACAATTCTCCTTATTAAACGTAGCAGCCAATCAAGCTAAAGATTTTTGGACTAGACCAGAGAATCATCCATAAAACCCCGAAGAATCCACTACACCTCCCATCACCATTTTCATGACCTTGTCTAGAAATATACACGAAGCTCCCACAGGTCACTTCCCACATATCCAATAGCTAATAAATAGGATCTTGGTAGAACTCAACATTGATTGGAGCCTCTGAACAACTATTATATCCGAACAATCCATTACACCAATTCAGGTTAGGAGGGCCTTCTTCGCCTTAGATTCGTAGATTCCATTATTGCGTATTGAGGATATAAGATGCCCAACTAGTTTTTCTGTATCCATATATATTCCACATTCACTGGCCATCTTGGCACGACCTTAGGAGGTCAGGTACGAGGAAGAGTTACTTGTATATTCTTATGCTCGCATGTCACTTTTCCATCGTACAAAATTGGTGAACCCGACGTGAACCAAACAATTCTTCCTCTTTTATTTTCATTTCTTTCATCCACCTTCACTCTTTCCCATTATTCTGTGGGTATTCATATACCCCCAAATATGTCAGGATACAATGCATATGGCAGACCTCTCTCAGGTCTCGAAGAAAATTATGGTCAAACAAATAGACAACTATCACCCTCACTTTCTACATGGGCTGATAACTATTCAAGTAATTACTTGTCATCTCAAACTCCCCCTCAAAGAACTAGTTCTAGTTCTTCATTCCAAATTGAGGAGTTGGATCAGCTTGCACAAACACAACAACCAGAGCCCTCAGGCTCTAACAATATGATGTTTACTGGAGAATCCACTTCATCTCCTCGGGTCTTGTTCAGACCACAAATTAGTAGACAGTCAGATCCACTCCCATTTTTGGATGAGGAGTACTTAGACACTACCCTAGAAGTGAAAACACTTCCTAAACATGTATCCACCTACAAGGAGTCTATAAATACAATCTGATACCCTACTCCAAGAAAACACCCCCATTCCTCCACCTATGGGAAATGCTCTTGGTGAAGCTTGGCAGGGTAATGATCAATTCATAGTAGGGTATCATACCCCTTTACAACCTCAAGGTGTAAAACAAACACCATTAAGGAAAAACACTGTATCTTCACCAATAGAGGTCATTTCAGCTTTAGTTGAGAAGGTTAGAGGATAACTTGCTCAAGCAAACCAAAATTCATATTTTGGGAAAGCAGGAATCCCCAACCCTCCGCATCACCCCAGTCAGGTTGACCTCCTTATAGGAATAGGCACGTTAGGCATGCCTCCTCAACATCCGTATAATTACCCACAACAAACACCAACTAGGACTGCATTTTCAAATGCCGCTCCAGTTGAAAATATGATACCTCCCGGCTTGGCACCAAACAACCCATACCAAAACAATGCTCCTCCCTACTTAAACATTTATTCAAAATCACCACAAGGAGACATGTTCTCTTCTCTTGGGATGTTTGTTCAACCATAGGGATTCCCTTATGTCCCTGCAAATGCATATGCTATGCCATATAAAAACCATGCCACCCCCACCCCCTCAGCAAGCACCATCAATGGTCGAGGCCTATGCAGTAGGGACTTATTCAGAATATTTAAAAGAGCCCCTATACTTCACCATATGAAGTGTTATGCTTCTAAGACCTATTCCTAATTTAACCAAATACAAAGGGGAAGGAGATTCAAATGCACGCATTAAGGCCTATGCCACAACCATATGGGAATTACTCCCTTGGAAAGGGGTTGTTGCTAAGATATTCCCTAAAACCTTAGAGGGTATTGCCCTTAATTGGTATTAAAGAATACCTGAATCCTCGATACACTCATTTAAACAACTCATGTTAGAGTTCATCAAAGCTTTTGATATGAAAAAATTATTAAGAATAGGAATCAGGGAATTCTTGCATATTAAACAAGAACATAATGAATCATTGCTCATTTTATTCAAAGATGGCGTATGGTTCTCTACTCATCAAAGCAAGTGATCCAAACATGGATCAAATGGAACTATGTAATTTATTCCTTCATTCTCTTAATAGAGAGATAAAGGAAGAAGTCTAGAAGTTCCCACTAAGAACTTACGATGAAGTACTTGAGAGTGCTCTCCGAATCAACCAAGTAGCGATAGATAGTGGTCATAAGACATATGGGACAAATGGGAAATTAACCACTCCCAATCAAAATATTGTGGCCTATCCTAATACTCGAGAATGCTAATCAAGGACCTAAGATCCTTAACAAGAACCGTGGAGTTACAACAGATGGAGTAATCGACTGCTAAAATAGCAAACATTGTAAACATTTCACCACCTGTTAATAATTAGCGAAATAACAATTTTACTCCAACAATCAACACGGTGGATTTTAATCATCCACCACGACCACAACAAAAACAACAACCATGAAAAATCCAAACACAAGGTCTAATTCAAAACCCAACTGGATATTAGAGTCAAAACCAAAGGCAACGGCCTCAAAATTTTAACTCTAGCAACCAGCAACCTTATCAGAATTTTGGGCCACAATAGGTTTCAAATCAACAACCTCGAAATTATAATCCCAATTTGTATTTTGGTTTCCACAAAATTCAAGGACACGATACTAAGACTTGCCGAAACTACAATAAATTCATGCAGTGTTTTCCAAAATATCAAAAACAACTCTTTATAGATATGTTTTTAGTGAATTCTGTAGTACTAGCGCCAAACACTTACACAGGGGAAGTTTCCCCTCAAAATGCACCCTCAATATCTTTAATGATCCACTCCCAAACCATTCTAACAATAACAAAGTTAGATCTAAGTGGAACAAAAAAGGTTTTGTAATAAGAAACAATGATCATGAAGCTTCAACTTCATTAAATCCACCGGTTACACCCCAATTAGGAACTCGACCGCAAACTAAGATAGTTTGTTTGGTAGAGTTACACACTAAGCTACCCGTAGAAACCATAACAATAACACAGATTATTCTTCTTAACCAACTCCAAGTTATCCATTGGAACTAGACAACATTCAAAAATGTTAGTAAAACCCATAGGCGCCTATGATTTAATTAATGACTTAACTCAAACATTCTCTCACATCTCCTTTTGGATTTGTTAAAAAACTCTCCCGCCCATAGGGCTGTTCTCTTAGAAGTGTTAGGCCTTAGTCATTTAATCAACATCACTCTTCCTCCTGGAAACACAATTAAACCATGTAGACTTTGATGTCTACCCTCCAAGGAAGCCGAGATAGGATACTCGAGTATATATTTGATATAAGAAAAATGCCAATGACACTAAAATTGCATGAAGAGGTGACCCAACTTTACATTTACAAGTATGGGTTTATAATAATTATGTTAAATGCGCAATGATTGATGATGGGCCAACATTTAACATAGTCCCTTTGATTTTCTTTAAAATTTAGATATGGAGAGAGAAACTATTCCACAACACAAAATATGCTAATAGGTTATTATAGCCTCAAGGCCACCTCAATTGGAACCATAGTTTTACCAGTCACTTTAGGACCCAAGATGGTCCTCACCAAATTTTATATTATAGATCAAGAAACCAACTATAATATGATCCCCGATCTTCCATGGATACACCGCATGAAGGCAATCCCTTCCACGTTATTCCAAGAAATAAGATTTTTACACTTAGGGAAAATATTTGTGGCACAAGGTGACCCAAAACCCTTCGATATACACCTAGCTGACTTGAAGAAAAGACCAGGCATTCACTCCAAGTTTGAACTCCCAACAAATCAACTTAGTAAACCAATTAATTCAAAACCAAAAGAGAAGTTGATACCCACCACAAAATTGGAAATTACAAATCTAGTCGAGGGCATTCCAACACTCAAAAATGAGACCAATGTCATAGAAATAGTGTCACTAGGGACTACCACAAAAATTGTCGAGTTGCTAGAGAAAGACTTACCTATTCTCCTACCATTTGATTCTATGGGTATGGGATGCACCCTAGGAATTTATTCTCTTCCATCATACAAAGTTTTTATGGTAGAAGTAACTAAAGCGAAGAAGAAAAATACGACAAATATCCCAACATCCATTTTTCCAAGAAAATATTGGACTCTCCACTTTGATGGAGCTAGATGTCACTTTGGAGCTGGGGTAGGAGTGATCTTTACTTCACCTAAGGGAAATATTCTACCTTTCACCTTTAAATTAAACTTTGAGTGTACAAACAATGGAGCTGAGTACGAAGCTCTCCTCCTTGGCCTCATCCTAGCCAAAATAATGGGTTTTGATAACATTAGAGTGCTAGGAGACTCGCAACTAGTTGCAAACCAAGTCTCTGAGGTATATGAAACTAGGGTTGACCATTTACAGCTCTACAAAATAGTGGTATTAGATCTAAGCAAGGGATTTAACTTCATATCAATTGAAGCAATCCCATGAGAGAAGAACCTTCTCACTGATTCAATAGCAACCTCAACTTCCCATTTCACACCAAACAGTGAGTTGGAAGATACAAGTTTCACGGTATCACTTTGTACTAAACCGTTAATACATAAAATACCAACAAACCCACTCCTCACTCATGGAGAGGCTGAGAATGATTTTCCTATCTTGGATCACTTTGACGGTGATAGAGTCACTCTCGAATATCTAAATGCCTATGCAGAGCTACACCTTGCTCACCGCATAGTGGATCTTTCCCTAATACCACATTCCTCTTCCTATTTTGGAAATCCCATGGTAGAGTCTCCTCCACAAAAGGATCTCGATATCTACGAGGTGGAAGATGGAGAAATCTTGGAACTACCTCCAACCCCACCTAAATTTGAAGAAGGTAATGCTTCTTTAATAGAAGAAACCATTGACATAAACATTGGAACGGAGGAAGAACCAAAATTTTTGAAGTTGGGATCCTCGTTAACTCCAGAGGAGATATAAATACACACCCAAGTCCTTAAAGAACATCAAAAGGATTTCACATTTAGCTATAAATAAATGACAGCATTGCACCACACATCATGGTACATAACCTTGTCACTAAACCAGATGCAAAACCAATTAAACAAAAGTCAAGACCAATGAAGCCAAAAGTGGCTCTCATGGTAAAAGAAGAAGTAATAAAACTTCTCCAAGTGGGATTCATCAAACCTGTTGACTATTCACAATGGGTATCTAATATCGTCCCTGTTCTAAAAAAGAATGGGAAGATATATATTTACATAGACTTTTGGGATATTAACAAAGCTTGTCCCAAATATGACTTCCCGTTACCATCCATTGACGTTATTGTTGATGTAACAACTGGATTTGAACTATTGTCCCTCATGGATGGGTTCTCAAGGTATAATCAGATTAAAATATCTAAACAGGATCAAGCCAAAACTACGTTTATAACTCCTTAGGGAACTTATTGTTACGTTGTCATGCCTTTCAGCCTTAAGAATGCCGGCACTACATATCAGTGGGCAATGACATACATATTCCATGATCTTATCCATAAAATTGTGGAATCCTATGTGGATGACTTATTGGCCAAGGCCAAGAAATGTTGTGATCATCCAGAAGTACTCTGTATCATCCTCTCATGATTGATTGAATATGGCATCACTTTAAACCCAGAGAAATGCGTGTTTGGTGTGACAGAGGTAAACTTCTAGGCTACATTATATCTTCATGAGGGATTGATGTCAATCTAGCCAAAATATGGGTTGTTCTCGAAATGATTCCACCATCGATGAGTATAGAATCGGGTCATTTCTTATGAAACTTGGTGCAATCCGAAGGTTCATCCTGGATTTAAGTTTTTCCATTCATCCAATCAACAATCTATTAAAGAAATATTATAGTATTGATTGGACTAAAGAATGCAACAAGGCCTTCGAAGCAGTTAAACGCTTCTTGTTGTCTCCACCCACACTAATGCCTCCTAGACCATACCACCCTTTGATCCTATACTCACGGGCCACTGATGTCTCGCTAGCCTACATGCTAGCTCAAGAAGATAATGATAAATGAGAACATGTAGTCTATTTCATTAGCCGAATGTTACTTGATTATGAAACACATTATACATAGGCAGAGAGAGAATGCCTTGCCATAGTCTTTGCAACAAAATGTTTAAGACATTACATGTTAAACCAAGAAACAAGGGTCATTGTAAAGACAGATCATTTGCAAACATTCCTCATGCAAGGGTCTTTATCTAAAAAGGCTAGGTGTTTCATAACCTTAATGGGTGAATTTGAGTTAACATTTATAAACCAAAAATCTCATAATGGACAAATCATCATGGATCGGTTAGCTGAAAATCCATTAGATGGATGCATTTTGGTAAATCTGGAATTTCCTGATGAGTGTATATACTTTGTCAAAACCAGGCCCCCCATCTCTACATGTCCCTGGTACACTGATATCATCAATTTTATCATGGACCACACATACCGAAAGTGCCACATCACAACAAAAAAGGTAGTTACGCATTATCACTACTAAATATGTTGTTTTAGAAAAAGTACTCTATCGTAAAGCCTTCGATGGCATGCTTCTAAGATGTGTCAACATAGAAGAATCCAAGAATATTATTTATGAATCCCACAGTGGGATATGTGGAGGCCACTTCGGTGGTCATGCCACTACTCGCAAAATACATCGATGGGCTATTTTTGGCCCACTCTCGAACATGACATAGTAGAGTTTATACGTAAGTGCCACAAATGCCAAGAATTCTCTCACGAGATTCACATGCCAACATAATCCCTACAACCAATAGCAACCCCATGGCCCTTCTCCACATGGGGTCTAGATTTGATAGGGAAATTATCTCCCTCATCAACCGATGGCCATAATTTTATAATTACAGCCATAGAATATTTTACCAAATGGGTAGAGGCCATGCCCCTCACCACCGTACTAGGTTTAGTAATTGCCAAGTTCATTTTGAACCAAATCATTTGTAGGTATGGTGTCCCACAAGTCATTATCTCAGATAATGGCACATCCTTTAAAAATGACGAGGTCCATGAGTTATGTAGAAAATTCAAAATAAACCATCACACGACCTCTCTTTACTACCCTCAAGCCAATGGACAAGCCGAAGCAACAAACAAAACATTAAAAGCTATTCTCCTCAAAAAAGTTAAGGAAAACAAGTGAGATTGACATCTAAAACTATATCCAACCTTGTGGGCCCATCGAACCTCAATAAGAACACCAACAAGAGCAACCCCTTTCTCATTGGTATTCGGGGCAGAAGTAGTTCTCCCACTTGAGGTTGAAATACCCAATCTCTCGCATCTCATTACAAGGGATTTTGGATGAAGAAGCTTATAAGGAGGCATGCCTCTCTCAACTAGAAATCCTTGATGAGGCCAAACTAAATGCCAAACAATGACACAGAGCCTATGTTGACTGGATGTGCCGGTAGTATATCAAAAATTCTATGAGTGAGAAATATATGAGGAATATCTAGTTCTAAGACTAGACAGTCGGATTAAAAGAAAACCGGTGAAGGAAGGAAATTCCGCCCAAGTGGTTAGGCCCATATCGGGTCATGAAAGACTACGGGAATGGTGCGTATCTCTCATGCACACTATAAGGTGAGGAATTCAATGAAACTATCAATTCCTTGCATCTTAAATGGTTTTATGCATAAGACATTAGAATCACCACTTATACATTATAGCTACCTACATTGCATTAGTCATCTTGTTGTTTCATTTTGTCCACTCATTTCATAAAATTTGTAGTCAAGGAACTTACTCTTAAGAAATCTATTACAAATTTCTGAAAATATTGGCAAAATCATTCAAATCACATCTCTTCAAACATCATCAAGTAATTTCAAATCTTATCATCAAATTTTGACAGACAAGTATTGACGAAAACCATACCAAGGCCTGCATACTTGGTTTTTCTCTTTCTTTCTACTAGGTAAAGTTGTCCTTACCTATGGTTTGTTCTAGAAGCTTCTTGGTGTCACATCTATCCCTCTTATGTCTCTTTGAAAGAAAGGATATCCCAAAGTCACAGATCAGAAGTGTCAAAATCAAATAGAATCAAAAATACCAAGCAAACAGAATATTTTATTTTACACACTTCTTTGCCCCACCAACCTTTGGTGATAAGCCCACATCTCTTACTAGTGGTGTGAGGTTGGGAAAGGAAAGAAGTGCCCTTACTCACCTATATCTTTCCTTTGGTGACAAACCCATGCTTCTTACTAGTGGCATGAGGCAGGGTGTGGGGGTCCATTCACACAAATCAACAAATCTTGGTATTCTAGAAATACAAATCAAATTATATTAAGTAAAAATAAATGTCCAAATTCCAAAGAGATCAAATCCTCAAAACCATATTTTGTCAACTAGGTTGCCATTTATAGATCTAAGTCTAGATAAACTGGAAAGTAAGTTACCTTCTAAGCTTGGTGGTGGTTCTGAGTAGGGTAAGTGTGTAGGTCTAAGTTTGGTTTCTGTCACTGGTTTTTCTATCTCTCATCATTCCATTTAGTCAAACTCATACAATTTGTGCCCTTCCCAACTCTTGGTGTTGAGCCCTCACATCTTACTTGGTTGCATGGAGTTGGGAATGGGGCAAGTTCATCTCTTTATCACTATACATTCATCACATTTTTCCAACATAAGAAGGAATCACAAACATTTCCCAAAGAGGCCAAAAGTTCAAAACTATAACATGTTCATCATCACATGTCAGCATTACAAAAGCATATAAAGTAAAACATTTTGTTTAACATTTGTTATCATTTGGCACCCATTGCATACATTCTAAAAAGCATGAAAACAAATACTCTAAAAACATCTAGTATACACATGGGAAATGAGTCACAAAATTCTAGACACCAAGAATCTAGATCCAAAAAGATATATATATATATATATATATATGGTGTTTCATGTACAATGCCATCATGCACTAAGGCATGGTCAAAATGCTCAATGAGCCCGGAAAATACAAAACAATCGTACATATATCTGACCAAAAGTCACTACAGAAAGACACTATGATCTCTCAATCTCTGCGAGATCCCTCAGAAGGTGTATGACCGCACCTAGGACTCCTGCTGTGACGACACTCTAAATGGATGGAGGGCTCACGATCACAGCCAACAGCTGTGGTCTCACTATGAGAGTGACTCCTCCTCATCAAATGCTCAGCGTCCTATATCCAGCCAGCTCGGTGCGAAGGGAGGTAATGATCTTTGCCACCTTCCAGATAGGGGAAAAGACATCTGTATGTCGACCAGCTGCTGAGGGCTCCCAACGTCCTTAGTGAGCTTGGCCTCGAGTACCATCAGAAGGGAGAAATAGAGTGTCGCACACACCTAGTGAATCAAGTCTCACCATCCCTCAGCAGTCGCTGCAAATAAAAAGGAGAAACACACAAGTTAGAAAGTTGTCCAAAATAAAACCAAAGATAAACAAAACAACAAAAGGAAATAACAACTAAACAATTCTAACTAAAGCAAAGTTGAGAAAAGAGTAGTAACTCACTCGGATCTCCAGGCCTCTAGGTAGGATCTCTAGGATCCACACCGCCACTGACACTGCTGCTGACTGTCATCCCTCTCCCACATCTGGAGAAATGTGATGGCCTACCATAGACTCACCATCTCCCCCTAAATCTTGAGAAGGAAACTCCTCTGAAATCAAAGTCACCTTCTCTACACTCGCTCCGCCCTCTCGGCCCACAAGATATCCTGAGTATCATGCCACTCATAATCGTTGTCATCCTCCTCACCTATCCCACCAGCTCCAATCTCCATCTCCTCTCTGTCTCTCCCCCTAGTGAACTCCTCGATTCGAGTCCACATCAATAAGCTCATCTTTGTTATGGGTAGGACTATGGTAATCTAAAGTAAAGGTGCCCGAGGAGCACTGGCTACCCCTCGAGCGCAAACCACCCTCCTAGCTACGATGGGAACACCAGGAGTGACCGTGGTCCAACCCCAGCCTCTAGGACCTCCCCGAGCCTCACGAACAGATCTATACACTAGTCCCACTGGGGGAAGCATGTCAATATATGGGAGGTCAAACTACTGTGGTACTCTATCAAAGGGGTGGATCTCCAACTTCCCCGTCTTATCTACCAGCTGACTGGTAGTGTGGCAAGTGATCAATGTGAGTGTCTCCTCTCCCCATAACCCTACCATGGCCTGATAAGGAGTAGCCTCCATGTCTGCAGTGGTCAAAGAGGCAACTAGCTAGTGAGGTGATATAATAACAGTCATCCCTATCCACCTTTCTTCCTTGACGGCCCCAAGATCCTCTACCTGTAAACTTCTCCCATATGGAATGATGTGCTCATACACCCAACTCATGACAAGAGTGGGGTGGCTTAGTGACTATCCCTGTAGTCTGACCACCCTGTATAAATCATGGTAGGTGGTCCCGAGGATGTCTGATCCCCAAGAATAAATGCGGTCATGGCCCTCAATCTATGTAATGATGGGATCCCAATAATATAAGAGAGTGTCCCCTCCCTTTTCCCCAATCAATATCAAAGTAAGGATGCCCATGATAGCCTTGTGGAGCATAGGAATATCTGAATCAACAATGGAGTGGACCTTCACCCCCTTCTTTGACCCCATGGAAATAATGACATCCCCCATATAAGTGGCCCACTAAACCACCTGAGATCTCGACACTGTTGTCTTAAGAGACAGTCACCTCCCAAGAATTAGGACCCCAATATGTGATAAATGTCCTCTAGGGTGATGGTCCACTCACCCCTAACTCCTAGGAAATTGGAAAGTGTTCTCGATCCGCATCCCAATATGAAAATAAGTCACATAATATGTGACTAGCAGGTGCAACGTGAGGGACCTATGCAATCCTCCAAATGCCAACCCTCTGAAGAGTATCTCACTTTGCCTGAGTGAGTGCCTCTAACACTGCTGGGAGCCAATCACACTCCCTCTCTCGGCTCCATCTGATGTACTCCTTCTTCTGCATCCACCCAAAAACACAGAAAAAGAGTAAGTTAGTAACAAAAATGACTAGAAAAATTATCAAGAACATGTAAAAATACTAAAAATGCAAAAACAATTAAATAAAACATCTTTTTTTGCATTCTGTTATGAACCACCGACTCATGCAGAGCGGCAGCTTCCATAATCGCCACCTTCTAGGGTGGAGGTCTTATGACCGCCGCCCTATGCAGGTGGCACCCTATCTCGAATCGATGAATGGCTTGTAAGCCCTAAAAATGCACAAAAACACCATTTTAAGCAAAATAAAGACCTACCCTATGGGCACCCCCCCTAGAGACTCATTTAAAACTAGCATTTTCAAAAATAATCCCCCCAAGACAAAGATTTCAACATTTTTACATTTTAGGTTTAAAAGGAATGAATTGAGAAAAACTAACCTGAGACTTCACGGGTTGATGTTCTACTCTTAGAGGCATGATCACGTTCTCGCAACGGACGTTTCGACTGTACTCTCACCGAAAAATGGTCACCGTGGGTCCCAGAGCTCAAAAACCACCAAATCAACACGTGTAAATGAATAGTAAAATGAGTTCATTTTATATATATAGATTTCTAAAATTGATTTTGAATGTCTTTCGTAGGGTTGGAGCGTCGACGGAGGTAAGTTCTAAACCCCGCACAGATGGTAAGTCCTCATTTCATATCAATTTAGTTTTATTTCTCGATTTATTTTATCTATCTGCACTTGAGTCCCCTTTTTCATTTTGCAAATAGCGAGATTTTGGATGGTGACTTTCCGACAAACGGGCATGTCAGGTATAACCCCTAACTCCCCATTTCGGGACTGCCATACTCATCCACCATTTTACGCCTCTTCATGGCTAAAACACTTCTCTCGAGGGGGTAATATGTATGTACCCAAAATTATAGGGTACTGCACCACTGGAAAGATGTTACACATACCCCAATGATGATACAGGTCTCCTCGCAAGGTGTTCGGATCCAGAAAAGCTCGCCAAGTATACGTTTGTATCCCATGTGCCTCATCCGGCCTCTGCGTGCTTTGTTCTACCCTCTACCCCCTTTTTCCTTGCATTTTAGTCTTAAGTGATGAGATCACCACCTTTCCAAGGTGGCGGTCCCGTGACCGCTATCCAGACAAGGCGATGGTCTCGTAACCACCGCCTGTGCGGCAGGCATCGATCCCGTGCACATTTTCCAAAAAGTTCCAATGATTACATCAAATGTAAAATTCAAATTTCTATCCACTTTTTTCAGCTACTTTGCTTTGCATTTATGTTTTGGCCACCCTAGTAAATAGTGTTTTCACTTTGTTTAATGGTAAAAGAGTTCCATTCCAAGTTACCTTCTAGTGAATGCATTTTCTATAAATAACCAACTTGTTTTCAAACAAATGTCTCCTCTCCTTCTCTATTTAATCATTCATTCTTTTGATTTTCTTGCTTATAATTCCAATATTTTCATGTTTTTCATCCATTGTTAGTCTTCCTTTTCTTTTTAGAGGTCATTTGATCTTCTTGTTTCAATCTTGCTTCATTTTTGTTCCATGCAAACTAGTTTAGAGTAAGGTAGTTTCATTCTTAGATTGGAATCCATTTAGAGTTGCAGGTTTTGTCTGGTCACAAAAGATAGTTTCTAGAACTCTCTGTATTTTTGTTGTATTCCCATGATAAATCCTGCTAGGAATTGCATATTCAACCTCTGTTCATTTGCACTATCCCTCTCTTACTCACATTGTATATGGTCCATATCCAAAGTTTTCATTTTTCCAAAGACCTTCTTCCCCTAATGCTATCATATACATGCTTTTCTGGATTCATGAGAACATGAAGGAATGAGGAGATCATACTGAGGGGACAAAGTCACACATGATTGGATTTACCACTATTCTATAAACTCCAAGTTTGAGCTATCAAAGTTCTAGTTACAACGTATCAAATAGAGTAGTAAATTATTTCATTTTGGTTAAAATTTGCTTTCAATATTGCCAGGGAAGATGTGGGGAATGATAGTTTCTGAGAAGCTATGATTCATTTCTCACTTCTGAGGTAGGATTGGGAGTTTTTCAATTAAACTAGTTGGTTATTTAGATATTTAGGATAAATTCACATCTGCACAGAAAATAGCTACACCAGGCTACTTTGTTTGTTTTAATTCTGTTACTAGATCAATGGTCCATTTTCTAAAAATATTAGAATAGCTGCTCTTTTAATTTTGTTAAAATACTTCATCAAAAATACAAAAATAAAAGAATACATGCATAGTGTAGATACATCTTTCATAATTAGTTTAAGTTAAAAGTTGAATCATTTTACATGACAATCATGGGACCTAGAGAGCCCAGAGAATACATATTTGAACCGATAGTGCCTCAACCAAATCTCCCCACAACACTAGCTGATATAGATCAAGACCTTAGGATCTAGGTCTTTCGAGCAATGGTAAACCTATGAGAAATTAGTGAAAAACTGAGAGAGTTAAATATTGAAGACAACAAGGCATACACATTTTGGTCAAATCATCCTAACTATAGACTACCTTGATAGGATATCCATATGACTGTATAAGGACTCGAAAGAGAAAAAATATTTGATTGTAATCCTCTAGTTCCACAACCCAACGCAGGGGACCTCCTCATTGACATAGACACTAGCTTATGCATTCAAGTTGCCAGAAAACCTGAAAGGTATTATGATTACTTGATAGTTGGAAGGAGATATTAACTCTTCATATGACCATAGGAGTTTTTCCACAACCACAAACTTACGGCTGTGATCCACAAATCCCACAACCCAACGGGCCTACTAGTCAATCAGACATTGATGCTAGTTTATGAACACTAGTATTTAGGTCCTCACCACTTCCATAGACATTATTACACAATTCTCCTTATTAAACATAGCAGCCAATCAAGCTAAAGATTTCTGGACTAGACCAAAGAATCATCCATAAAACCCTGGAGAATCCACTACACCTCCCATCACCATTTTCATGACCTTGTCTGGAAATATACACGAAGCTCCCATAGGTCACTTCCCACGTATCCAATAGCCAATAAACAGGATCTTGGTAGAACTTGACATTGATTGGAGCCTCCGAATAGCTATTATATCTGAATGATCCATTCCATTATTGCGTATTGAGGATATAATATTTCCCAACTAGTTTTTCTGTATCCATATATATTCCACATTCACTCGGCTATCTCGGCATGACCTCGGGAGGTCGGGTACGAGGAAGAGTTACTTGTAGATTCTTATGCTTGCATGTCACTTTTCCATCGTATAGTTCCACCTATGAAATCCACAGCATCTCACATCTTAGATAATAGTGAAATATCGACAGTGTAATCAGCCACTTACACCACTTTGCGCAAAGTTTCTAAGTCATGTATGTCATGCTCAATTCCATGACAACACACATGTCATTAGGAAATTGTCGTTTCACTTTATTCACTTATTCAGTTATATGGAATCACAATTGTTAATGTTGTAAACAGCTAAGAGTCTTGAACAAGGTACAAATCCAGTTTAACCTACACGAAGACGTACCTCTATGTCATCCTATGATGCCTATGGGGGAGTAAGTGTTTTTGTAACAATTCACCTTGTTACTTTGACCACTTCCCCCGTAGCCATCATAAGTTGATATATGGGTACGTACCCAGGAGGTCTAAACTATTTTTGTAACTCTATCAAGGTTTGTACTTAAGACAACACCACGCCACACTACAACCTCTTGATAAGATAACTTGGTACAGTTGCTAAATAACAGTATCCTAATAATGACATCCATCATTATAGGGATATGACTGTGTAGCAATTGCAGTGAGTTATCCCGCCAAGAAAATGGTATGGGACATGGTGTCTAATGTTTTCAAGATAATAATAATCATTTAAGAATAGTCTAGGTTTTACGACACCTTCTCCACGAATGGTTCGTACTTAAGATCCGGTTTAAGTTGATCCTAGGACCTTAATCTTTGTATCACTTAATTACCATATTAGGTTTCAGGCTTAAGTTAACCATAAATGGAGAATGATACTATTCAGGTCTAAGACCATAATTACATATTAAAATTTGTCCCTGCTTAATCGATTAAGCCCATGTTTCCTTTATTTCATCTTAGGGATATATACTTACATAAAACTATGTATAAGTATGACTTATTTTTGTATCAAGTACTATAGAGTCATAGACTATTGATGCCAATACACATTTTAATCTTAAACACTCCCCTTTTCCTAGTGGCAACTTAATCAAGATCGTTCATTTGTTTTACTATGTCCAACCAGTAGATATATCAGAGTATATGCTATGAGAGGTTAGGATGGGCTACTAGCCCTTTTATCCACTCCTACCATAACCTTTCTCATAAGGTCTTTTCTTCCTTTAATACTGATCATTTACTAATCCTCTTTATATAGAATAACAGAGTTGACTAGGGTTAGGATTAAGATACTATGTTCTTTCCAACTTAGTAAAGTGTGTTCCCTTTTACCTCCATTGTAAATGGATATCATGATGGTATGCTCATACTGACGCATTATGGGACAATCCCTTTTGAATACATTATCACCTCCTAGAGAAAATTATCACATTCTGTGATTCCTGAATGGTGAAGCCAATCTTGTTACACCTTCATGTCAACTTCTTTGGTGACCATAGTTGTATGACATTGTAAGTCAGCTATAGGACCAATACCCTCTTCCTTCAATTGGAAGTAAGTCTACACCCACCAAATTTCTTTATGGTTGTATTAAACTTATCCTTACATAAGTGTGGTTCCTAAACCTTCATAGAGGTATCAACGTACCTTAGTACTTGATTATTCAGATTCGAATCCTCTTTCACTTGAATACTCATCAGACCTAGATTTTCTTCCAGATATCACAACTCGACCTTAAAGAATTAGAATGCTGCCATGAGAATAGTAGACAACCGAGTATGGTTTACTATACCACTTCGGATATAAATTCTTAAACTATTTTTTTGTCAACATGGATCATATTATCCATGAAGTCCTTTTTACTTCATTTGCAATTTATCTTTCCCAAATGCCATTCATTCTACTTGATCCATTATTGTTCTCTTACATGGCATCACATCTTAATTCAAATGAGAGTGGGTCTCCACCATTATTGATAATGGTTTAACTTTAAGATCTTAATTCATTTAAGTTGGATTATACTACATGACCTTTCAAGGCATTAGATATGATCCATTACTTAAGAATATTATCCTTTTATCTATCTACCGAAACTATTGCTATTTACCTTTTATCTCATTAATAATTACCTCTATTCTTATTAATTGAGTTCATAGTAGTTGAGGTTAGAGTGTAGCAGGGTAGCCATACATGCTACAAATACATATTCAATTCTTCTCAGTTATGCCAATTGGTGAGGTCACATCACCAGATATTCCAAACATGATTTAAGCAAATAGAACTTAGTTATATTCCAATGATATGTAGCAATGTTGCAAGCATTCATACCTATGCTGCGATTCCCACCTACTTTCAATAGTACTTGAAATAATTTGAGATATTTCTTTATTTACCTCATTATTAATGAGTAACATATGTTAATGTGTAACATAATAGAATGTTTTCTCAACATTTCTACTTGGTAAATAGTCCATAAAAACTACATATTTTGCAACTTATTGATAGTGGTTATCATAACCAATAATATTTCCAAGGTATTAATTTTATTGCAAACCATAATACGAAATGACTCATGCACCTAAATGGAAATCATATATCATATCTTATATTTATTCGAATAGTTGATCTGTAAAGATCTTCGAATTTCTTCTCAGAAATTAAAGAATAAGATTAAGAGGTCAAGTATCTAATCAAACTTGAACATAAATTGAAATAGGCTTAATACCTTTGGTTTAAACAGAAATCTTTTCTACACATCATCAATTGTCTTATTTATTTTAAAAAGAAAATGATCAAGAAGAAGCTCATAAGTGAGTCAAAATATTTTAAGCTCAATAGTCATCATATTCTCAATAAGTATTGACTGAAAATTACAGTCTCAATACTATCAATCACTCATACATTCTAAGGAAAATACAAAATGCCTCATCCAGACTTCATTTGCCACAAAGTTCCTTTTTCCCTACACTGAAAAGTTGATGTACAAAATTGCACATGGTCAGTCCAACATGACTGGCATGAATAGCCCTTTTCCCCGCTTAATAACTTATGCAATATAATATTGACTAAATGATATGCTACAACATTAAGATCAAAGTAACAACTCAATAATGCAAAGAATCAATCATCATGTGTTTAGAATAATTTCTTTTCATCCATCTGAAAACTATTCACTATCATAATTTTAAATGCCTTAATAAAAGGAATTCATAACAACATAGGATTAAAGCATTCATTGCATTCATTCCCTTTGCAATAACATAATAAATTATAAGTCTAAATCAATTGTTGTTAATATTTTCACTAGTCTGAAACATGAAAAAGTGGAAAGTAATCACTAGCTTATAAAATACAGAAATAGTATAATGAATTTCAGCCCCGATGAGACTAGAGATGTCAAAAGATAATGAAGTAATAGAAGTTATCTATCCCTTGAACTGGAACTAATATTTTCCAAATCAATTGAAATGAAATTGATGAGATCTAATTATCTCGTGATCTCATTTTCCAATAAAGGGATATGGCGTACTTGGTAGTCGCCACTGTCTTAATGGAATTGATCCTCAAGAAAAACTTCTAAAACATATAATTATACTATTATATCCTTATACCCTTAAGGTATTCTTCCTAGTGTCCATAGGGACTGATTTCAGTGACCTACTCGATGCAAGTAGCGAAAATTTGCTAGAAATGATATTCGAACAAAAACTCTTAAAAATGTTCTTCCTCCTTACTTCCCATCAGGCATCTATTACTAGAATAGGTCGATAATTATTTTAAGAAAATATATTCACTTCCTTTTAGGTACAACTGATATACTCTTACAAGAATAGATTATTATTGTTCTTTAATCCTAGTCAAATATATCTTACTAGGGAATCCTTAATTTTTCCCAGATATAGAAACCACTAAACTCAACATAAGACATTAAGCTATCAAATTCCCTAGGTACACGTTAATATGGTAATTTCTAATTACCTTTAACTGAATCAAGAGCCTTCTAAAATACATGCAACCTTCTTGCTTTATCAAAACCCCTTCCATTTAATGTCGATACTAATCAATAACCCAAGGGAATAACTTATTACTGGTTTATTTGCATTTACAAGAGATAACCGATAAAATATAGCTAACATCATATACAGATTTTAGAGTTCACAAGTCAATCACTCACACTCAATCATGCAAATTGTATTACTAGATAGAACAATATAACATCTATGTGGTATCTATTATTAATGCATCCAGACTAACTGGATGAAACTGACCGATTAGAAATGATCAAATCAAGAAATCCCCCTTGTGGGTTTTTATATAGGATTGACATTGGGTTCTCTAACATGATAACAACCCCAAGTTCCAGAGGGGAAATTAACCCAAAACTAAACACGGTTTTAGTTTTACTAAGAAGCAAGTATTAACTTCATAGTACTAAAAATTACAGTGCATCCTTTTTAAAGCCACTGAGGGTTAAGTTTCAGGCCTACAAAATTCATATTATTTTGTTTCCACTGTGCCATAACAATCCCCTAAACCTCATTATTATCAGTAGACATATTTTTATAGCGACTCAAATAAATTCATAAATCAAAATGTCTATAGCTATGTCCATGTTGAAGACCAAGGACTAAGTGATTGAGTCTTCAAGATTTCAACTCGGTGACTGCATATTAGCCATCGATATCCCCAATATTACTATTTATCAACTAATCCTCGAAAGCAAAGTAATCTGAAATTGAACACAATTTTAGCTATTAAGTGAAGCCAGCGTAATCCCCATAATACCAAAAATTACAGAGTATGACACTTAAGGTATTTTCCTTAATGGTATAAATATTTCAGGCATCTGGGTAATACCCAGAGCTAATGAATTAATATTCAAAATAGAGAATGATAGAACTCAAGAAAATGAGTTTACACTTCCCAATAGTATAACAACACTCAGTTCTAACAGTAATAATCACGCAATACAACAACACCAAATAGTACACATAATAACCTTCCTCACATGCATATTTAACCAAAGAGAATGTTGCAGAAGATTATCTATTCAAATATCAGATTGAATAAGATATTAAGAGGGGGAGAGAGTGATCCATGCATGTTAAAAATCAAATACTTCCACCTCGCAATCCCAAACATTATCCTTCACCACCGAGATGTGATTACCAATGCTCCTTGTGCAAGACCGAACAATACACAGCTTCCAAAAATAAAAATAATCTATCTCATGTATCTGCTGGTGTCCGAATCACAAGCACTCACAACTCGCAACTCGATGGGTTGAGAATCTCAAATGCGATTGCACAACATGGAGCTTTTCCCAAGTGTGGACCTTGCAAAATCGGAAAAGCTCTCCTGATGAAGGCCGGTTCCTATTCCTCTGCTCGTATGCACACGTAAAAATGCAGAGGGTCTACTCAAAACCTAATCTAATTTTTCAAGGAGACAGGGGTAAGAAAATGCAGAAAATAAAACCTAAACTAACGAGGGTGATGCACCGAGGAATGAAGAACACCTGTCTTGCCAATAAACACAGACCCAAAAAAATGTAATGCAAGATCATGCACATATAACTGTGATTTACAAAGTGAAAGATCAAGAAGATGCAAATAAACACCGAGAGGGTTGATAATCATCCATGCATATGCATTAATTTGCTCCAAAGATTGATACAACACACTGCAAAATGCCAAGAGGCAAAGCTGCATTACAGTTTTAAATGGGAGGTTTTAACTCCACAGATTCACCTGCCAAAGAGAAGAAGGGAGGGGCAAAACAAGAATGTCCAACCTTTAGAAAGAAGCCCCTCCTTACAATTTATAGGAAGAATGAGAGAGAGAAGAGAGAGAAAGTCCAAATCTACCCCAACCACCTCAGGTTGTATCTAATTCATCTCATTATGGTGGTAGGTGAGGACCATATCAAACCCCAAAAGTGGCAAACTGTATTTTGCATTTTTAAGAACTTTTTCCCACCCAATTAAAGATATCCAGTCGTAGTTAGGTAGAGGACGCCGTAGGCTTTCCGAAAAGTCCAACCTTGTGTGAATCCCTCCCGACCAAAAGTTATGGCCATCTCAATATCTCGGGCCGTGGTCTCCGAATCTCCTGTCAACCGCTTCGTAATGTGCGCCTCCCGAAGGTGCGCTTGGCGCATCCATATGCATGTTGACAATCCTTTTCGGGCGCCAAAGGTGCAAATATGTTTGTGTCAACAACCCTTTTTGTGCGCCAAAGGCGCATTCATTTTCATGTCAACACTCTTTTAGTAGGCGCCAAAGGCGCGATATGTTTATGTCGACACATGTTTACGTGCGCCACTTTACTCGCGCTTGCGCATACATTTCTCATGTTGACACTCATTGTTATGCGCCATTTTTGTACGCCATGGGCTAAGGTTTGAATTTCTTTGGTTTCCATATTCTTCCGCTTGTCTATATCTACCCGGGGAAGATATATACAACAGATCCATCTTCTTATACAGAATATCTGAGCTCCTTTAATAATCCCAAAATTTCCAACGAGCTATCTTTCAAAACTACATGCAAATTTTGTTCCAAAAGTGGAGCTTTCGAAAGAAGAAGAAGAGTTCATAGTCGACATGCAAGAACAGAAAGAAAAATAGATTTCCAGTAGTTTTGGTAGCTTCTTCAGGAAGCTACCCATTTCCCAATATCATTAAAGTGTATTAAATATATTCAATGTTATTTAATATCCAACCAGCCATCACTGCCGGCCTCTAATTTCTCCTCCATAAAAGGCGGGATTCTCAAATTTAGAAAAATTTATTTCTTTTTCCAAATTTAACTAATTGCATGGTTAGAAATATAACTAACTGTTCACATGGTGAATAACTTCATCGATATTGAGGTTTGTGATTAACTAATCCTAGTAGCAAAAATCATAAATTGCATTAACCTATACTTGTTAGGTCTTTAATGTAGTTATTCAGCTTATAAATCCTTAAGCCTCATGCATGGTCTATATAGTTAATAATGATACCCATAAGTATTTGATTTCATTGTCAAAATACAAGTAATATTAACCTAAACACTATCTCATAGCCTCATGGTTATTTTAATGATTGAATGCCTCTATATAACTTAAAATGTTATTCAATTAAGTACATAAACTTATAGAGGTTTATCATAACAGAGTTTGCATGGAGGATATTCGGATAGGATGAATACGATGATTACAACTACTTTATAAACATGCCCACTAACGAATTAATCAAACATTTATCCCATGCTACTCAATGCAAGATTTGATCAAACTTGCTATAACATTCATGTAAGAAACCAAGCTCAATATACAATGACTAAAGTATAGAAGTTGCGTATAAGTTCAACCATGTTTTTGTAACTTTAACTCATCCAACATGCAAAATTAAAACAATAATAATAATATCCATGAAGGTATAGATGTCAGTTATGCATCCCATAAAGAAATTTCATCTTCTCTAACTAGAAGGTATTTCACAACACATAGCATGACCACATAGCCATCCGGGATGATTACAAAAACCATCATCTCGTAGAAACAAGGTAGTGTACCGACACATAGAATGAATCACAACATTACCTAGTTTGCTGCTATGTGACAATAGGAGCCACTAAGATGTCACGTGTACAATTTTGCATGAGTATGCATACCCTTTTGGCTATGCGTACGTGTCCACAACAGTACACAAGATAGCATAGCGGTACCAGCTACCACGTTACTTGCAAATTATTTAAATGCTTCAATTCATTTTATGACAAAAGAGAATGAGGGATTGAGGGGTGTAACAAGAAATGTGAATTTTCCAAACAGTCACTTTTCTATCTTAGGCATGTGGTTGGCAATGGAGAGCTACGAGTGGATCCAAAGAATGTGGAAGCCATCACCGCTTAGCCAAAACCAACATGAGCCACAAAGACTAAGATTTTTGTTGGAGCAAGACAAGACATGCGGAAGTTCATTCTCGGCTTCCCCATGATTCAACCACCTCTACACATAGTGGACGGAAAGAGTAATGGTTTTTACTAGGGTAAGTAACAATACAAATCCTTTGAGTTATTAAAATACAAGATTAGTCATACACCAGTTTTTTCTCTTCCTAATTTACAAGATCCCTTTGAAGTAGAGATAGATGTCATTAATTATGTTATGGGCGTAGTGTTGCTTCAGGGAGGTAAACCTATATGTTATCATTCTAAAACTTTTATTTCAGCACTTAAAGGATATTCAATATATGATAAGGAAATGTATGTACTAGTTCATGAAATTAAAAATGGAAGCATTACTTGTTGGGTAAAGAAACTATTGTGGACATTGATCACAAACTTCTCCAGTATTTGCAAGTACAAATTCTAAATTGTAGTAGGAAAGGCACTAAAAATGGATAGGGTTCCTTCAAAAGTTCCATCTGGTGATAAAATACAATAAGGGTAGTAAAAATGTGGTGGCAAACATGTTGTCTATGACACCTACATAGGAGAATTTCTCCTTCTTAGCCACTATCTCTCAAATTGAGCCCTTCACAAAGGAAGCTTACATAGAGGTGTATTCCTAGGATAGATACTTTAGGGTGACATTTCAGTAGTTATAGTCCCAAGGGTATGAAAGGAAAAGCATTAAATATTGTTATCTCAAAGATAGGATACTCTACCGATGGGGGATCTTTGTGTTCCTAAAGAAGAAAGACTTCTATTGATGAGGGAAGCACATACCTCAAAATTAGGGGGACATTTCAATGTTGGTAAGACCCTATCCCACTTTCAAAGGTATCAAAATTTAGCCCAATATGTAAGAAGAAGTATCAAAATTTATACGTGGATGTAAACTTTATTGTACCAAAGCGTAAGACTAGGAAGGAGGGTTTGTATATACCTTTGCTATTACCTACTTATCCATGGGAGGAAATTTCTATGGAATTTGTAAGAGGATTACCTATTTATAAACATGGCCATGACTATATCTATGTTCTTATTGATGGATTCAAGAAGATGTGTATTATTATGGCATGTAAAAAGATAATAAAAGCACATGGGGTGGTAGATATTTTATTTGCTAATTTATGGTTGTATTTTGGCTTGCAAAGTCTATTGTTTCTAACAGGATTCTAGGTTCTTGGGGAAGTTTTATACTAATTTGTGGGATAAGATGGATACCAAGTTACAGAGGAGCATAGATTTCAATCCACATATAGATGGATAGATAGAGGTGGTGAAAAGGAATTTGGTATAGTTGATTAGAGCATATAATAGAAAATAACCAAGGATTTGTGATGAGTCCTTAGCCTACATTTAACATTCCTATAATTGGGCAATACACACATACACTATGAAGTCACCATTTGAAGCATGATTGGTATATCTACCTATAAATCCACCGAACATAAAATTTGGGAAGAATAATGAGGAGGAGACATGAGACATAGAGGTGACTAGAGAAAACAAATTCATTGAGAGGATCTGGTAAATCCATCTCAAAGTTAAAGAATAACTAGAGAAATCTCAAGCCGTATAAGGCTAGGAACGATCAAAGACCGGAGAGAACATAACCTTCATGTTGGAGATAGATTTTGGCTTTACTTGAGAAAGGAGAGACTACAAGGTTAAGCACGGAAGCTCAAGCCACTACGATATGGACCCTTCAACATATTAGAGCAGGTTGGAGAAAATGCCTTTCGGCTTGATTTTTCACCATTTATGAGGATGTACTTAGTACTAAATTGTGAGAACTTGCACCTATATGATCCATCCATTCTAGATGAAGATGAAGGACTACAATTGCTACATTATATTGAGTATTTCATCTTAGACTCACGAGGAAAAATGGAGGAGGATGTAGTGCTACCGTAAAAGGTCAGAGAGACTAGAAGAGGTCTGCAAGAGTCTTGGCCGGTTGGAATAAAAGGGAAGACACCAAGGCAGGCCTAGTGGTACTCGAAGGAGCAAGTGAGGGAATTATTTTCTCATCTACTCCCCCACTAAGTATTTTAGGAACCAAAATCATCCTAAGTAATGTAGGTGTGATCCATAGGGATCAAAAATGAATCTACTTCATCAGATTAGCTAGCAACAAAGAAGGAAAATGAAGAAATGGAGGTTATGTATTTATGTTAACAAAACCACCACTCTATGAAAAGTGGCAGTTATAGAACCACCTCACAATCCGCATGGTGGTCTTACAACCACTGCTTAGCCAGGATAGCAGTCCTATGACCATCGGTCTATATTGGGTGTTAGTCCTAACACTTTCGAGATAGAAAAATAAACTTTGAATCAAACAATCCCAAAATTGGAAAGGTTATATATTTCTCTTCTCCTCCATGACCTTTCTCATCCTCCAATGCAAGAGAGGACATGAGAAAGGCTATAAATACATATAGGAAGGAGAGTTTTGATCATCAAATCATGAGATCAATTGAGAAAGGAATTGTTAGTGCTGGATTTACGTTTATAAAAGAAAGGAGTTTTGAGGTAGAGAAAGTAAGTAATTGGGAGGAAGTGTGAGATATTATCTACTTCTCTTTCATACTTATTGTAAATTTTGTACTTCTTATTTGAATTTTCTAATAAAAAATTGAAAGAAAGAGCATTTTCCCTTCCTAACTGGTTTTCCTCCTCCGAAGGTTTCTGGATAAAACAATTTGGTCTTCATGAGTTTACATTCTTTCCTTTCCTGAAATTGTTAATTCTAAGCATAAGCAAATTCATTCACTAGCTATATCTGTCATTTTCTAATCGAACGTAGAATAAAAACATTTAATTGTGATTCTATGAATGATTCCAAAGTAGAGAATTTACAGATCAATTGATATTTTGGAGCAAAATTTGTTATGCATGTTTACATTCTTTTTATTCACCAATTAGAATGGTTTAATTTTCCCATGTAAATATCTAATAATAGGTAAAATTTTCGTAATTCTCACATTATTGTCTAGATTTAGGGTCAACATTTTGTGTCTAATCCCAAGTTCCTTTTTTATTCAAATGTCGGAAAATATCACCACTAGGATATTGGAAGCCAACACTAACAAAGATAGAGGATTGGTGGGAAAAACAAATTCATATCTTTGTGAAGGGAGAATAAAAATACTAAAGGTGTCATACAAAGAAATATAATTAGAAGTATTTGGAGGATATAGAGAATATTTTTGGTCATAGTTTCCACATTTGTTGTGGCCTTGCATATTAGTTCATGTTAAAAGAACAGAGTGGTCATGATTACACTTGAGAGAACCTTTTGAGTGGACTGCAGCAAAAGTTAACCATAGTTAATCACCTTGATGAACCTTGGACTAGGGAAATTGATTACGGTATAAGATTACCCTAGATTCATATATAATTACTTGGGCCATACAAGGTTGGACCAGTTTCAACTACAAGAAAGGTGAAGTCTTAAGTGGAGCAAGAGGTCATTTTCTCAAATTAGTTCCATTCTTAATTAAGGTTTTAATGGTAGAAAAAGGGTTAATCAAAAGATCATAAAACTTATTTTATAGGACAAGCACCATAGGATGGCGTACATGAAGAGGGAAATCCAAGAGACATAACTTATTAGAATTAATGGGGTGTTGGTTGGGGTGGTAGAAATAGGACGACATGAGAAAAAGAAAAAGACAAAGAATTAGATAGTTGGAAAAGAGGGGATTAAGAAAATTAAGAAAGTTAGTAATTTAAAAAGAGTAACTAAAATGAGGAGGATGGAAGAGAGAAAGGATAGCCACAAAAAGAAAGAGTTGGAGAAGAATTTAGAAACAAAGGATAGAACAAGAAGAAAGAGTGAAGAAATTTAATGAAAGGAAAGAAAAATGGAATAAGGTTAATAAAGTAGAGAAGAAAGTAAAGAAGGAAGAAACACACACCTTAAGTGAAGGCCAAATTTTGGCTCACCTAGAAATGGATACGTAAATACAAAGTCTATCTATAATACTCACATCATGCGGAGACCAACATCATTTGGTTACCCCACGTAACCCCATGGTACAATACACCATAGAAATTCCAATTCAACAAGTGATAACGAGACAATCTATTCTAATGAGATATTTACAATAGTTAGTAGGTGGTTTAGAACTAGATTTTAAGAGGGTATTAGAAGAAGAAGGTTGGGAAGAAGAGGAAATAAGAACACCATTATTGATTAAAGAAAAGGGTGAAGAAGAAGGAGAAGTTACTAGAATGAAGGAATTAATTGAAGAATTTGGAGAGAAAATAAAAATAGTAGATGAGGAAAATGAAGAAAAAGAAAATATGGAGAAATGAGAGGGAGAAAAGATAGAGACAATAGAGGAGAAAGATGAGGAAGGAGATAAATCAGAAAAATAAGAAGAAAAAAACATAATAAGAGAAGGAGTGACGAGGGATTAGAAGAAAGACATAGATTAAGAAATAATAAAGATAGGAAGGTAGTTATGGAAAAGGATAGTTATGAAAAGTCACCAATTAAGGATGCGTCCCCCAACCACCACATGAACCCAAAGGAGATGACCCCCATATCGGTCTCCATTCTAAGTGCCACTTGAAACACTGATTAGAAAGATGGAAAAGGGAGAAAGTTTGGAAGAAAGATATCACCAATTGCAAGAAGAGATAGAAGAGACAAGAAATTGTAAGAGAGTTCAGAGAGTTGTTAGGAGAGTTGTATTTTGATATTGAATTATCAAGAGATAAAGGAAGAAAGAATAATTTGACAAAGGTTTAGAATCGTCAAAGAAGGAAAAACCAATAATGTAATAGCTAATTAGTCAACCTCGCTTACATCCTCAAATAGTCGAGATGGCACTTTGAAATTCAAACTACCAAAGCATTTTGCATAGATACAACCAACTCTATAGAACATTTATTCATATTGGATTCTCAATGGAAGGGTAAAAATGTCACAGATGACAATGTAAAATTATAGGACTTTATAAACACTCTAAGAGATGATGCACTACGATGGTATATGAGAACTAATGCCAAAGGAACTAAGGATTGGGATGCCATTGAAAAAGAGTTCAGGACATACTTCCATTTTCCTAAAGCACCATCAAAAGGGGTGAGTAAGATGAGAGAATTGGTTCAAAGATAAAATGATACAATCAAATATTCTAGCTACAGGTTCAAAACTGTGACAAGTAAACATGAAGATACCTTCATGGAAAAATAACGGATCAAATGGTTCACTTCAAGACTCCTACCTTACATCAGAGGAATGCTAGATGGAAAAAAATTCAATACACTCTCAGAGGAAATAGATATGGATATTATATTGGAAGCCCAACCATGGCATAGAGAAGGAGAAACCTCATTAAAAACAAAATTAGAGAGAGTGTAATTGTATCTAGAAAATTTGAAACCCCAACAAGAAATTCAGAAGATCAAGATCTTAAGAAAATTTGACCCCCAAGAAATAGTGCAAGACCCAAGATTTTGTGTGTAGTATTTTGTGTAGAAGGACACATTAAGTATGACTGTCCTTATCTAGAAAAATAAAAAAGGGTTGAGATGTGAGGAAACATTCATCACAAAAATCCTCTTCTACTCAAGAGAAATAACATGGTGTGGCATTCGTAGGTTATGGGACCAAAACACTCAGGATGTTTTTCCTTTATTATAGGTAGTACTACCTACGAATCAATTGATGTATTGTACAACTTGTGGTTCCTACAATCATTATCACCACACATTCCCCTCAGTAAAAGCACTCAAATATCTAAAGGATTACAATACCATGAGAGTAATGGAAAAATGGAAGAATCCAATACCTACCCCTCCCCTCCCTCACAATAAGTACCTACATTGACTCCATTACCTTCCCAACCCATAATCACTGGTCCTCGGTATCAAAATTAGTAAGGTGGAAAACCTCAATTTGGAGGTGGTTATCAGGGGAATAACTATAATCATAATTATTTAGGATACTATGATGGAGGATACCTTAGAGGTTTTAGAGGAGGTTACCAAGGAGGATATAGATGAGGTTATATAGGAGAATATCAATGATGATACAACAATTATCAATGAGGAAGAGGATACCAAGGATACAATGATGGAGGATACCACAGAGGCTAAAAAGAAAATCAAGGAGGGGGTTATCAAGATAGAAGACCAATGAACTACTACAAGTATGGACAAGATGGACATCTAGCAAGGAAGTACACGGAACATGATCTTTTTGGTTTATGTCATGAAAGAGGTCATGATTATTTTAGCTTTCCCAAAGCAGCTCAATTCTATAGGAATGGAGGTACAAAATTAGAGGCCTTGGGAAGAGATGCACAAAATATTGTTCATCACATTACAAGGATACCATGGGATGATGATACAATAGAAAAAGACAAGGAGAGAGTGTCTAGCTCAAGAAGCAGACTAGAGAATAAGGAAAAGAAGGAGGAAACAAAATAAAACTATATGAGAATGAAAGAAGAAAAATCATGAAATAATATTGAAGAACCAAGATATAGGGCCACAATTACTACTAGAAGTTCCATGGGAAGGAAATTATACATGGAAAGAAGAAAATAATCGACTACCCTAAGAAATCTCATTTAAGGGAGAAGAATGGGATTTTAAAGACATTAGGCAAGACCTTCACAATAAAGAGGTGGAAAAAGAAGAGAGGTAGTAAAGAAGGCACAAACCCAAGAGGAAATAGAAAAGAATTGATTTAAGGAAGAAGAGATCATTTCTCTAAAGGAGATAACTAGACTAACAATTAAACATGGTCTTACAGAGAAGTTACAATAATTCAACAAGTATTGGAAAAAGAAAAAAAAAACCTTTAATGTTTGAAGAATTGAAGCAAGACCTCATTAGCAAAAAAATAAATGTCTTCCACACCTAAATAACATGGCAGAAATATTCCATCTATTTAGATGTTGACATATTTGATACCACTATTACCAAAAATTTCTTGATCTTGGCGCAGATGTCAATATGATGTCAAAAAATACTTAGGAAATACTAGGAAGGCCTCCCTTGGAACCCACTAAATACTTCATTGGATTGGCGGATGGATCATCAAGACAACCAATAGGTGCATTAAATAACATTGAAGTAAACTTTATGGGAATCAAGAAATTGGTAAACTTTGAAGTTATCGAGAACGTGGCTATAAATCCATCTTATGATGTTATCCTAGCTCTAGAATGGTTTGTGGATTGTAATGGAACATTAAATTTAGAAGAAGAGGAAGTAATAGTACAAGCAGATGGAATTTGCGTACATGTACCATTACATGTAGGGATGAGTGCTACATGGGTAGAAGAAGTGTGGCATGATACAAAGGAAGAATATTTTGATGACATCCAAGGAGTATATGCCTTAAAAATATTCTAATATTGAAAAGGAATTTGAACCTAACTCAAATGGAGAAATATCAGTTAAATTGAGCCTACAACTAAGTATTCAAATAATTTTGTAGAGGCATAAATTCCCATAATCTAGAGAAAGAAAAATACATTATGCAAGAAGAGTACCGCCACGAGTAATTACACTAGATGATGTCGCAGATGATCATTTTTGGTGTGAAAAAATGAATTTGAAGAATAATATGGATAATATTCTGCTAAAGAGGAAATCAAGAAATGCCTATATAAAGGTTATATATATTAAGTCGTGGGGCTTCCCACCAGAATTTTCCTAAGTACTCAGGGTTTGGAGACATAGAGGGTTATTTGTAGAAAATAAAGTGGATATTTCCAAATTAAAAAGCAAGAATGAAATATCTCGGATGACACCCTGACAATTAATGTCATGGGATGGTGGGAAACCCACAAACCTAACATCTCTCATTGGAATTCAGTAATCACAATTCTAAAAAAGGTTTTTGGAGAGTGGAGGTTATTACGTGGTAATACCTGAATATACTGGTGAAAGTGATCCTTAAAGGCACATAAAAACATGTGAAAGACACTGTAAAATATATGGAGAACAATCTCCCTTGGTATGGAAACGTCTATTCATCTGGAAACTTGGACCCATATTGCAAAGTCATGGTATATGCATCAAGAACTCAGGCGAGAGACAAGAAATTGGAACTAGATCGTGAAATATTTTTGCCACACGTTCAACTTCTAGGATGTGGATCAGGAACTAAATAATCTCAAGACTTTTTTATTCTTAACCCCATACCGTACTACAAAAATATTCTCACAAAAAGTACTAGAAACAAAAGAACCACCAAGGGAAGAAAATTTGAACAAAACTCTAGAAATGGCACATTGATTTGTAGTAGAAAAACAAGAGAGAGATAAAATGCCTGAGAACTTAAGATATAAAACAATTGAAGGCTAAAGGGAGATAGTGGAGACCAAGGTGGAAGAATAAAAATATTATTATCAACCTCTAAAGATAAGAATAGAGAATATTGATACAAATGGAGAAGAGAAACTTGCCAAGATAGGAGACTATTGGTCGAAGAAGAAGTAACAAAGGTAGTTGAACTTCTTAAATAATTTCAAGACATATTCCCAAAATATTTCAAGGAATTGAAGGGTATAAAATAAGAACTTGGCACAATGAAGATACAAATCAAAGAAGGGTTCAAACCCTTGAAAAAGAGACCATATAGGTTAAATCCTAACCTAAAAGTCAAGGTAAAGACTGAAATAGATAAAATGTTGAATGTTGGAATTATAAAGCATGTTGATGATTCAAAATGGATAAGTCAAATGGTAATACAAAACAAGAATATGGGAGAAATAAGGATATGTGTAGACTACATAGAGTTAAATAAATCTTGTGTACATGACCCATTCCCAACGTCATTTACAAAAGAAGTGTTGGAGAATGTTGCAGTAGAGAAGTCTATTCTTTCACTGATGGGTTCTTTAGATACCATCAAGTCATAATCACCCCTGAAGACCAATCAAATACTACTTTTTCTATAGAATAGGGTTCATTTATGTACACGATTATGCCAGTTGAACTCAATAATGCACCCACAATGTTCAATAGAATAATGATTACTGCATTCAAATAATTCATTCATGATTTCTTAGAGGTATACCTTGATGATTAGATTGTTTATGAATTATATGAAAACCACATTCAATTATTTTTATCTCATTTTAGTGATTCTAGCTAAAATTGATATAACCATAGTTAAATTTTGGAAAAATCTCTTAAATTTCCCTTTAAGAGAGATTTTTAGGGTTTTCAGGCTTTCACTGCATGAAAACATGTTCTTTACATGCATCATGTCTCATGTTTCCCAAAACCTGAAATCTGAATTGACTAAATCCTTTGTGTTGGGTTTTCAGAGGTTCAAAGCATCGAACATGCTTTTTCTATCACATGTTTCATGTTCCATGTTCCCCAAAACCCGCAACCTAAAACAAAGCCAGTGTGTCAAGTTTTCGGAACTCAGAAGCATCTCAACATCTCATGCTTCATGCCTCATGTTTCCCAAAACCTGAAACCTTAAATGAACAAAATTATTTGTGTCAGGTTTTTGGGGACTCCAACCATGATGACATGTCATAAATTCCCAGTTGTTTGGTAGTTGGCACATGTCGAGCTATGTGTAATAAATTTTAGGGTTTTATAAATAGTCAGTTTTTACACGTCATTTTTACCTTGTATGATTTTTGATGCGTAGAATTTTTGTGCATGCTTCTTCCTCCTCCAAACCCAATTGAGCTTCTTGATCAATTTTTGATTCATCTTCAATTATTTTTCAAGTTTATTGAAGGTATTTCTCTCCTCTTTCTACTTTTATGCTTTTTGGGGTTATTTTTGAGGTGTTCATGATGGATTTTGCATTTCTTTTCTCTTCCTTCTTGGTTTAGGGTTTTGGGTTGCTTATTCTTTGTTTTTATTACATTCCCATTGAACCTCTTGTTTGGAATTCACCCTTAGGATATTTTTTATTTTCCCATAGATGGTACCCTATAGTTTTCAAAAGGGTTAAAAAATTCCTAACTAGCAACATGGCAGGGATTTTTCATGTCCTGACATCATAGAAATCCGATTGCATCTATTTCAGGTTTTACAGGGTGTCCGACATCATTCAAGTTCTACCTTTGTTTCGGGATTATCCAGTGCTTGACATCCCCCAAGTTCCACCTTTGTATCGGGTTTTGCAGTGTGCTCCGACATCCTCCAAACTCCGCCAAGTTTCGGTCTTGACCAAGTTAGACACTCTTCCAGCTTCCACAAAGTGTCGAGATTATCACCTGCTCAACATCATCTAAATTCTACCATTCCTTTGGGTTTTTCAAGGTGTTCGACACGGTCTATTTCCCAAAACACAAAATCTATACTGTCGGGTTTCTAAGGCTACTTTGTAAGTTTCAACACTTGAATAGTAGGGCGGGTCTGTTCACTTGTTCAACAAACATCTAGACCAAATTTCTCTTCCAGTCATTTTCAAGACTCATCATGTCAGACTCTATCCCTTCTAAGTCTATAAATATTAAGTAAAAATATCAGAAGACAAATTCTTCTTCTTATATAAGTTACAATTATGACATCTAAGACACAAAGCTCGACAATATAGACATGGAAGACTTCTAGAAAAGGATCGAGGATTCTTCTCAAAATTCATGGATGAATTCAATAGCCAGTAGTGGTCTCCCACTCATAGCAGGGTTTCCAGTATCAGCCCAATGCCTTGAATTCATTTTGACATGTGATTCTCACTATGAATCAGCCTCGTGCTTAGTGAGAAATCAAGCAGGAGAGTCTATAGTAAAATTAGATGGAGATTACTTTGATCAACTCTTAAAGTTGAAAAACTTTACAGAATATATTGATTTAAATCTTAAGTCAGCACAGAAATCCTAGGAAAAGATCAAGAAGATGCATCAAGCACGTGAATAAGAAATTATTGATCAAGGCCAAGCCAACTATTTCTAGGTTTCCTAAGTCGGTCCCTAGAAGTGATTTTATACTTGAGGTCAATGATATCATCACCCTACTGAGCCGGTTATTTGGGCTCCTAGAGTCAAAGGAATTCCAAGGGTGGATGTATCAATTCATGGTCTTCATAAAGAAGAATTACCAAGGGATTGATTGGGGCACCTTAATAAGTGATGAGATAGACTCTCAAATGAAAATGGTCTTGTCTGACTGGCAATTTCTACATGATGTCATACGTCACCTATGTAGCAATGGGGAATGAGAAACTACCCGGGTTGGATGTAAAAGGGAACTAAACAACTGAGCACATATATCGGTACTTCCCTCAACTGACAATAAAAGGATCCAAAGATCAATTCAGAAGAGTGAATGATGCCTTATTTTATGAAAACATTTGCAGGCTGGACCCTGAGCTGAGAAAGAGAAGAGTTTCTAATGAGGCATGGGTGGAAGTCTCAAAGTGGGGTTGCATCTTTTTGTAATTCAATAATTTCACCTATCTTTGGGTGGTAAAATTCTAGGGTAACCCTTTCCATTTTCCTAGGTTTCTAGGTGACAAACTCATCCTTATGGATTTGGTCAGACAACTATTGGATTTCCACAAGTTCCAACAAAGCAGACACAAGGCCGTTGTCTCCTTCCCAATTTCCATTGGAAGGTACACATGTTATACAATGGTGAAGGCCAAGAATGTGGTGCACGAACTTCAGAAAAACTAAAAAGCATATGAAGTTCAGAGAGGGATTCGATATTTGAGGAGTCCTTAAGTCCTATGGAACCTTGTATCTACATGTGCCCCATGTAGAGGACATCTGGGTTGATCTTCGAGATGAGGTTTCCATCCAAGAAAATACAATATCAGACTGAATCTTGAATAAGTTTAGATTTTAGATCTGGAAGATATCCCTAAAGGCACCATAGAAAATGAAAGTGTAAGGAAACCTAGGTATAAACAGTCAGATGGAGATCAACTTGGATTCTTGGCCATTGATTGGTCCTTTGCTAAAAAGGCTTCTATCATCGAGAGAGCTATTCAAACCCTTGTCCACACTAAGGCATGGCTCATTTCTTGGGGAATGAGTTATAAAGAAAAGAGTTTTTCAAAGATAGCTACTCAAGAAGCGGGACCCTCTAAGGGAGAAAAGGAAAAGGATAAAAGCCCTACCAAAAGGCAAATAAAGTTTAAGTTTTTCAGAAGAGGAGAAAAGTAGGGGGCTGAATCATCTACTCCCACATAAATAGTTGAGGTATTGGATTCTCCTCCTCCTCCTGAGAACAAGAAGAAATTATTTCAGAAATCGAGGTTAGTCAACCTCTTATTTCCCCTTTTGTTGATTGCTCATCAGAGGTAAGCCTTGCTCTTGCTTCTCAATCTTTGACTTTAGAATATTTACCCCTCTCCCCCAATCTCATCACCACATGGCAGCATTTTCCATGGCAACATTTTCTATCTTTCACCTCTCTCTGTTGGACCTATGTTGGCTATAGAAATGCCTCCTCCTTCCACACCTTCATTTCCTTAGTCTATTCCCATAGTCACTACACTTGCAGTCATCACGAATCTGCAAGAAAATATTCCTCCACCCATAGATACAACCATGACACCTCTAATAGGAGCAAATTATTCTATTGTACCTCAATGGTTGGTCGACCAAACTCTGAGAAAGAGGAAGGTGGTAGTTTCCTTACCATCCTTCAACTTCAATTCACTCAAGGCCTCTCCTACTAAATCTGCCAAGAAACCTAAAATAGTTTCAAGGGTTTCAGTAGATGCCTCAAGGCATAAGTTTGTAGAGATTTCCACTCCTGCGGCTGACAAAACCAAGGAGAACATAGCAGCTTCTGATTATCAGATTACAAGGGTGGATTTGGGAAAGATAACAACAGAAGTAGCACATCAAGATGCATAAGATGCCATCAATGTGCTATGCCAAAAGCTGAAGGAAACAAAGGTGAGTAGGGATGAGCTAAAATAGAAAGTGGAATAGTTGACAGAAGTATTTGCTTAAGCTCTCAAATCCCTCTCACAAAACCCCGGTCATCTTCTACTCCCACTCCTATTAGGTTCGACTTCTCATCAATGCCTATTATTGAGAAGATCAATGAGAAGGGGAGAATGGTGGATGAATGGATTCAGAGGTTACTCCTTCAAGGAAGGAAAGTCATTTTTGATACAATAGAGGTATACAAATCCTTGGAGGAAATTAAAAGGATGGTGACAAGATGAATGATGAATTTTCACAGGAGGCTAGAAACCTCGAACTAACTTTGGAGGCCCTCAATGCACTAAGAAAATTCCATCTCGGTCTTAGTGGAAGGATTCATTCCACATGGGGATAAACACTTCCAGCTAACCAAGGATATCAAGTTCAAGATAAAGATTCTCAGTGAAGCTTGCAGCAAGTTGAGAGAATCCAGAGATCAGTTGATTGATGCCACCAATGATATCAAAGAAGAGTTGTTCAAGATATTTCCCAAATTATTGGATGAAGGCTCAACCATTCTACCTGCTGATGGTTTCTATAAACAAATTCAGGAATTGATCGAGCAAGAACCAACTTCTGTCTTTGATCTAAGCGTCATTGATAAATTTATAAAGATCGAGAATGTTTTGGAATCTCTGAGAAAACTTAATAAGAGATTGAAGAAAATTCCTGAAATGCAAGTGACACATAAGAAACTTGCGAGGTTCTAAGTGATTATTCTAGTGTGCTAGATGAAGCTAAAATGTAAGGCATAATCCAAAAGTTTCAAGAGTTTTGAGACAAGTAGGCATCACTGAAGAAGACAAGGATGAGGAAATAGAATAAGCAATAATATTACATGTCATTTCCTTCTAGAAATTGACATGTCTTTTTCATTTCCGTTTTGTCACATAGGAAGCAAATTTTTACTTGTTCTCCTACATGTGAGAGTCAAGAAAAATAGGAATCTTATTAAATGGCTATTTTCTAGGATTTTATCCTATTTTCTCTCTACCCTTTTTATTATAAATAATGGATGCTTGTGTATTCCAAGGGGACTTTTTGGAATATTAAGAGCTATTGTGAAGAAGAAGAAAAAATTTGTATTTTATTTTTAATCATTGAAGAATAGAAACAAGTGTTATTTTACAAACTTTGTGTTGTGGGATTGATCTGTCTTGAGAGATTGTTCTTATGTTCAAAATCTTGAGCTATTCTTTGTTTTGTGTTCTTAATTATTTTAATCATTTCAAACATTGCACTCATTATCTAAAACTTGTATAAGTATTTAGTGATCTATGTTTGCTTGAAATAAAATACATTCCTCTCATTCCCTTTCCGCTCTATTTCTTCTATAATATTTTCCTTTTAATTCTTCCTAATATAAAGATTGTAACATCTCCATTTCATATTGATATGGATTTCGGATTGTATCCCAACCCCAATGGTTAGGATAGTGTGGATATTGTATATATTATTTCTTCTATGTTTTAGATTAGTAATAAATAGGCAACCTCACCTGTCTTTGAGGAGGGATTTAATCCCATGTACTATGGTTGAACCTCATATTTTGGTCTAACAAAATATCCAACCAACAGTTTTTGGTGACTCTACTAGGGAATACGGATTGATAAGACTAATCTTATCCTATTGGTGTCCGTGACTCCGTTATTTTTTCAAAAGATCTATTTTCTAGTTCAAGCTAGCCAGAAAATATCTTCACTCGGTCAAGTTGAGCTAGGGGTGAAACTGATCCATTCTTTGATTTGCTTCAACAACATAATTTTAGACTTTCACCCAACAATGTTGCATCTAGCCGAGCGAGAAGTTCTTCACCTATCCGAAGAACTCAGGTTCTTAAGAACAAGAAGTTTCTACAACTTATCATGCATTATTCTTGTTGGATACTCAGATTCCTGTACACTTCATTCAAAATAATGGCAAGCACAACCTATGCCTTGGGGTGTGGCTATTGGTCCTCTTTCCCTAACTCCACCATTGCACGATCTACCACATGGGTCACGTAAGAATATTCCTAAGTTCAATGGTGATGGGAAGCAACACCCTGATGAACACATCACTTCATTCTTTATCACATGTGGTATTCTTGGAGTTTCTCATAAATACATATCAATTTGACTCTTCGTTGAGGCATTGCATGGTGTAGCAGCAAAATGGTTCTACCATCTTCCGAATGCATGCATTACCAACTGGAATACCATGTAGTCTTTATTTGAAGCAAGGTTCAAACTGGATGAAGACTCTCATGCCTTGTTAGCACAGCTTACACACATGAAGAAGGAGTCTTATGAACCCATGAAGGATTTCATATCCAAATTCAACAAGTTGATTTGTAAGATTCTAGAGTTAGCCATTCCCAATCTTGAAAATCAAAAGTGTTTCTTCATCAATGCTTAGCCCCCTAATGTGAGCTTCTTGTTGAGAAGATCTGTTATCCCCAATTTGGCCACTACTCAAGCTACAACCATTGAAATAGAAGATGATCTTATTCTAGCTGGAAAGATCAGGAGATATTCATCTAAGCCTAAAAATCAGATCTCTTCTTAGAGTACTACTGATCCTATGATTCAGAATATGGCCAATGACTTAATCACTTTAAAGAAGAAAATATCTCAATAAGCAACCAACATTCCTTATCGGGATATTCCTAGACGAAATTTCAACAATGCTAATGGCACTCCCACAAGAGATAGGAATCGGTTGATCGCTGCTCCCACCAGGCTGGCCATTGAAGCTCCTCCTATCAACGCAGCATTTGAAGTAGTTGAGGAAGATGAAGAACTAGAAAATCAATATTCCCACGAAGATTTTGAAGCTTCAGATATGTTGATGAGTCTTTTGACGATTCAACTGGCAACTCCAGCATTGGGTACTTGGAATATGAGGAAGATGAATGTGAGTAGGATGGTCAGTCATTTGTAGTCTTCACTCGATCTCAATCTCAGAACCCCAGAAAATCCAGTTGAAGGTTCTAAGGATAAAATTAAAGAAGCTCTCATGGTTATGGCTAAAAGAGGCTCTCTCATCTCAGCACAAACTGAAAAGGAGACAAATAAAAGGTAACTTCATCTTCTAACTCTTTTTCTCCTTCCCTCAAGGCTAGTACCTTGCTCAAACCAGTGTAACCAAAACTAAGCCCTCCATCATTCCTTCATATACCACTTTTGACATCATTGATCATGCAAAGAAAACCAAAATCCAAATGTCGGAAGCCGAGTACCTACAGTCCAACCCTGAGAAATTTGAGAAACTTTCCAAATTCATTAGAAGTAAGGCTGCTATTCCTTCATCTTCAAAAGGAATTTTTCCTAGCCCCACTCAGCCTTTACCTCAGAGTAATATGACCTCTGCTACTTCTTCAGGAAAGATTGAACTGTTTTATTTGTCCTTACTTATAAACGGTTTTAAACTCAACAATTGCATAATTGACTCAGGAGCCTCTGATAACATAATGCCCACAAAAGTAGCTCATGCCCTTGGACTCACCTTGACTAAATATTATGGGTGGTGTTATTCCATGGAAACCAAAAAAGTCCCCTTGATTGGCCAAATCAAGGATGCACAATTTGCATTTGTTGCCTTCCTTGAAAAGAGAGTGAAAATGACTATCCTGGTTGCTGATATCCCAACTACTTATGGTATTCTCTTAGGAAGAGGTTTTTACAAATATGTTGGAGGAGAAATCAACATGGATTGGAAAAATATAAAATTCCAGTAAATGGATTTCCTCGTGTCCTTCACCCCGAAACACAGGGAAAAGTACCTTGTTTACTAAGTCAGATGATCCCAAGGCTCAAATTCTCTTTGAAGATGTAGGCTTGGGTAATTATTTCATGACATCTGAGGTGCCCTCTATAGAAGTCAAAGAAGAATATCCTAATGTTTTTGGACCCTTGAGTTTGACGGAGCTGTTCAACTACTGGGTCAGGTGCTGGCGTGGTTCTTATATCTCCAAATTTTGATATTTTTCCCTTTTCTTTCAAGTTATAGTTTGATAATACTAATAACACAGCTGAATATGAAGCTTTGTTATTAGGATTAGAAATGGAAAGACAAAAAGGAATCCAAAATATCCAAGTACAGGGAGATGCCGAGTTGATTATGAATCAAGTAAGGGGGACCTATCAGGTAAAAAATGATCACCTAAGACATTACAGGAACAAGGTTTGGGACAACATAAAATGCTTTGATGCTTTTTCCATTAAGGCAGTCTTAAGAGATTACAATGATAAAGCTGATTCTTTAGCCATATCTGCATCTCTTCTCCTTCCTCACCCAAAGTTCAAACAAGACACGTATACCATTAAGATTGTGTATCGTCCAAGTGTTCCAGATAACTCAACACATTGATAAGTGTTTAATGATGATCAATAGGTATTGTCTTTTCTTGAGAAAGCTGATAATTTTAGTGAGCTTTATTTTGAAGGATCAAAATCAGATTTCTGAGTCCATTTCAATTCATATCAAGAGATCGATGGTGAATTCATCCAGCTCAAAGGCAATAAGATTCTGAAGGGATTAGTTTCTCTGGAAGGTCTATTTGACAATCATGACCATTTCATTCAAGATAAAAGGCAAGCTGAAGGTGCGTCCTCATCAGAGGTAGATCAAGTTAATCTGGGCTCTCCTGACCAACCACAGATGGTAAACATCAGGAAATGTTGTTCCCTGGAAGAGAAAGAAAGATTCACTTCACTCCTGAAGAGATATATGGACATCCTAGCATGGTCATATGCAGATCTGAAGTCTTTCAAGCCCAAGGATGTGCAACATAGCATCCCATTGAAACCTGATATTAAACCCTACAGGAAGAAGCAAAGGCATTACAACCCAAATATATTAGGGACTATCCTTGCATAAATTCAGAAGATGTTAGATGCGAGGATTATTTTTCCAATCCATCATTCCATCTGGGTTGCTAACATTTTCCCTGTCAGAAAGAGGAACGGTGAAATCTGGATTTGTGTTGACTTCCGAACCTTAATCAGTCTTCATTGAAAGACAATTATCCATTGCCCATCATGGACCAAGTATTACAAACTGTCACTGGATTAGAAATTTTATCCATGCTTGATGAATTTTTAGGGTATAATCAAGTTGAGATAGCTATTGAAGATCAACATAAAACATCATTCACCACCCCATGGGGAACCTTTTCTTACAGGAGGATGCCTTTTGGTTTGATTAATTCCAGAGCCACATTTCAAAGAGCCATGGAGTTGGCTTTCATATATTTGATGGGAAAGGTCATAGTTGTGTATTTGGATGACTTGACAGTCTTCTCTAAAAATTGAAGTGATCATTACGATCACCTGGAGTAGGTACTCTTAAGGTGTAGGCATCATGGGATTTCATTAAATCCTAAAAATTCCATGTTCGGAGTAACAGAAGGAAATTTGTTGGGTCATATCATGACTAAAGAAGGAACCAAGATCGACCCAGAGAGGGTGAAGGCCATCCAAAGCCTTACCCTACCCACAAGCAAAACTGGGGTGCACTCCTTTTCGGGAAGGTCAATTTCCTAAGAATATTTATACCTAACTTTGCTAATAAAACCAAGGATATCCTTGGGATGATGAAAGGTAAAACTCCATTCGATGGAGCACTAAAGGGAATCTTTCTTTCAAGAAGTCAAAAGAGAAATTTCTCATGCTCCTATTCTGGTATGCCCAGACTTCAAGAAGGATTTCATCATGTACAGCTATGCTTCCGCACATACAATATCAGCCATCCTGATGCAGGAGAACGAAGAAGGAATCAAAGCTCCCATCACTTTCATGAGATGCCCTCTAAAGGAACATGAATTAAAGATGTCACAAATTGAAAAGCATGCTTATGTAGTGGTGAGAGTAGTGAAACATTTTAGGTATTATGTGTTAAGTTCTCACACTCTCATTCTTGTTCCTGATACTGTAGTTAAGTCCATTTTGACTCAACAAGAGTTGGGTAGTCAACGGGGTAACTGGATAGCCAAAGTCCAAGAATATGACTTGGACATCAGACCTACCAACTTGTTATGAGGAAGAGGCATGTGCCAACTGATTGTAGAAAATAAGTCTGTGACAGAGTATGAAAAACTAAAGATACCTCTTCAGAATTGCCAATGGTGCTTTTTGTAAGCACAACCGATGAATGGTATGCAGATATTGCTTTATTTTTAACATACGGTGAATGTCCCCCACATTTAAGCCAAAAAGAGAAGAGGACAGTAAAATTAAGGTCTGTAAGATACATTCTATGCTATAACGGTATATACAAGAAGGGTATTGATGGTGTGTTCCTACGTTGTGTTGACAAGTCTCAGCAAATAAGGTTGCTAGAATCCTTTCACAATCTAGCGTGTAGAGGAAATTTCTCTTCTTTTGTGATGGCTTAAAAAATATTATGGGCTAGGTACTATTGTCCTACTCTCTTCCAAGATTTAGTAGAATGGGTGGCTAAGTGTGAAGCCTACCAACATTTCATTGGCCACCCTAAGCTGACAGCTCTTCCCTTGAAGCCTGTGGTAATTGAGGAACCTTTTCGCCAATGGGGAATTGATTTCATTAGAATACTAAACCCTTCCTCTAGCATAGGTCATAATTATGTGCTCACCACCACTAATTATTTTACCAAGTGGGTGGAAGCTACACCAATTAACCAGGAAACCTCCGAAACTATGTGTAACTTTCTCAAGGAAAATATAATTGTTAGATTTGGTGTGCCTCACAAGATCGTTGCTGAAAATGCTTCAAATTTATCATCACATGAGTTGACAGAATTTTTCTATGGATTTGGGATCACATTGGCTCATTCATCCGATTATTACCCCCAAGGCAATGGTCAGGCTGAATCAAGCAATAGAACTTGTGACCATAATCAGAAAGTTGGTTGATGAGAATCAAAGGACATGGCACAAAGCATTGTATGATGCATTATGGGCAGATCGGATTACTCCTAAGTGAGCTATTGGAATGTCCCCATTCCAGGTGTTATATGGAATTGATGTTGAGATTCCTATCTCTGTAGAATTGCCAGCCTTACGGTTGGCTAAAGCAATTGAGGATGAAAATTTTCAAAGTTCCATTGAGAAAAGGATAATGTACCTAGCTAGGCTAGAGAAGAACAAATTAAGGTGGTGGATCACATTGCAAACCATCGAGAAAATTAAAAAGGATATTTGACAAGAAATTAAAGCAATGTGATTTCTAGATTGGAGATCTAGTACTTCTATAGGATAAGAGAAGGGAATGTAAAGGGTTGCATGGCAAGTTCGACTCTTAATGGAAAGGTCCTTACAAAATCCATCACCAACGGTGAAACTAGATTATGTCTATCATAACTTGATGGAGAGTTGCTTCCTCTACCTTTCAGTGGCCAACATTTGAAGTTGTTCCACCAGTAATGCAAGATTCTCTCTTGCACTGTATTATAATTTATTTTTGTTTTGTTTTTGCTTTCTTTCTTTCTTTCTTTATTTCTTTGTTTTCTCTTATTCTAACTCCGTATCCCAATGGATAGAAGCTTCTTGATTTTGAGTTCTCTTCCTTTGATGTCTCAAAGAAATTCCCCAACCGGAGCCAATTGTTATCTCATTTTAGTGATTCTAGCTAAAATTGATATAACCACAGTTAAATTTTGGAAAAATCTCTTAAATTTTCCTTTAAGAGATATTTTTGGTTTTTTGGCTTTCACTACATGAAAACATGTTCTTTACATGCATCATGTCTCATGTTTCTGAAACCCAAAATCCGAATTGACCGAATCCTTTATGTTGGGTTTTATAGGTTAAAAGTATCAAAACATGCTTTGTCTATCGCATGTTTCATGTTCCATGTTCCTCGAAACCTGTAACCCAAAACGGCCGATGTGTGTTGGGTTTTTTGAAATTGGAAGCATCTCAACATCTCATGCTTAATGCCTCATGTTTCCTGAAACCCAAAACCCGAAATGAACCAAATTCTTTGTGTCAGGTTTTTAGGGACTCCGAGCATGATGACATGTCAGAAATGCCCAGCTTTTTGGTAGTTGGCACACGTGTCGAGCTATGTGTAATAAATTTTAGGGTTTTATAAATAGTCAATTTTTACACGTCATTTTTACCTTGTACGATTTTTGATGCGTTGAATTTCTATGCATGCTTCTTCCTCCTCCAAACCTGATTGAGCTTCTTGATCAATTTTGTGATCCGTATTCAATTATTTTTCAAGTTTATTGAATTTATTTCTCTCCTCTTTCTACTTTTATGATTTTTAGGTTAATTTTGAGGTGTTCATGATGGAGTTTGCATTTATTTTCTCTTCGTTCTTGTTTTAGGATTTTAAGTTTCTTATTCTTTGTTTTTATTACATTCCCATTGAACCTCTTGTTTGAATTCACCCTTAGGTTATTATTTTTATTTTCCCATAGATACTACCCTATAGTTTTTAAAAGGGTTAAAAAAAATTACTAACTAGCAACATGGCGGGAATTTTTCATGTCCTGAAATCATAGAAATCTAATTACATCTATTTCAAGTTTTACAAAGTGTCCAACATCATTCAAGTTCCACCTTTTTTTTGGGATTATCTAGGTGCTTGACATCCCCCAAGTTCCACCTTTGTATCAGGTTTTTTAGTGTGCCTAACATCCTCCAAACTCCGCGAGTGTTTCGGTCTTGACCGGTGTTAGACACTCTTCCAATTCTGTAGTGTGTCAAAGATTATCACCTGCTCGACATCATCCAAATTTTTCCATTCCTTTGGTTTTTTCAAGGTGTTTGACACGATCTGTTTCTTGACACACACAATCTAGTATGTCAGGTTTCTAAGGTTGTTTTACAAGTTTCAACACCCGAATAGTAGGTCGTGTCTGTTCACTTGTTCAACAAACATCCAGACCTGATTGCTCTTCTAGTCATTTTCAAGACTCCTCATGTCATACCCTAGCCCTTCTAAGTCTTGAAATATGAAGTAGAAATATCATAAGACATATTCTTCTTCTTATATAAGTTACAATTATGACATCCAGGACACAGAGCTCGGCAATATGGACATGGAAGACTTCTGGAAAAGGATCGAGGATTCTTCTCAAAATTCATGGATGAATTCAATAGCCAACAACTGTCTACCACTTGCAGCAAGGTTTCCAGAGATATCAGCCCAATGCCCCGAATTCATTATGACATGTGCTTCTCACTATGACTCACCTCCCCGCTCGGTGAAAATCAAGCGGAGAGTCTATAGTAAAATTAGATGGAGCTTACTTCAATCAACTCCTAAAGTTGTCCAACTTTATGGAATATGTTGATTTAAATATTAATTCAGCACAAAAATCCTAGGACAAAGATCAATAAGACTCGCATCAAACATGTGAAAAAGAAATTCTTGATCAAGGCCAAGCCCTATTTCTAGGTTTCCTAATTCGGTCCTAGAAGTGATTTTATACTTGAGGTCAAAGATATCATCACCCTACCGAGCCGATTATTTAGGCTCAAAGATTCAAAGGAGTTCCAAGGGTAGGTGTATCGGTTCATGGTCATCATAAAGAAGAGCAATGAAGGGATATATTGGGGCACCTTAATACGTAATGAGATAGACACTCAAATGAAAATGGTCTTATTGACTAGAAACTTCTAAATGATGTCATTTTTACCTATGTAGCGTGGGAATGAGAATATAACTAGGGTTGGATGTAAAAGGGAACTGAATAACTGAGCACATATATCGGTACTTCCCTCAACTGATAATAAAAGGATTCGAAGATCAATTCAGAAGAGTGAATGATGCCTTCTTTTATGAAAACATTTGCAGGCTAGACCCTGAGCTGAGAAAGAAAATAGTTTCTGATGAGGCATGGGCGGAAGTCTCAAAGTGGGGTTGCATATTTTTGCAATTGAAGAAGTTCACCTATCTTCGGGTGGTAAATTTCTAGGTTGACCATTTCCATTTTCCCAAGTTTCCAGGTGACAAACTCATCCTTATGGAGTTGGTCAGACAACTGTTATTTCCACAAGTTCCAACAAAGCATACACAAGGCTGTTGTCTCCTTCCCAATTTCCATTGGAAAGTACACATCTTCTACAGTGGTGAAGGCCAAGAATGTGGTTACAAACTTTAGGACAAACTAAAAATCATATGAAGTTTAGAGAGGGATTCAATATTCAAGGAGTCCTTAATTCCTATGGAACCGTGTATCTGCATGTGCCCCATGTAGAGGACATCTAAGTTGATATTCGGGATGAGGTTTCCATCCAAAGAAAATAAAATAGTAGACTGACTCTTGAATAAGTTCGGATGTTAGATCTGGCCGGTATCTGAAGGCACCACGGATAATGAAAGTGTCTTGGAACCTAGCTATGAACAGTGAGATGGAGATCAACTTGATTCCCAACCATTGAATGGTCTATTGCTAAAAAGGATTCTATCACCAAGAGAGTTGCTCAAACCCTTTTCCACACTAAGACATGGATCATTTCTTGGGGATTGAGTTATAAAGAAAATATTTTTTCAAAGATAGCTACTCAAGAAGTGGGACCCTCTGTAGACACTAAAATTAGGTCACACTCCCCTTTGGTCCTATGACCAATAAGCACCCTTTATTACATTTACCTAGCCATGACCACCCTTCACCCCACTAATATTAATTTAATTAATTCATTACCCTCACTATATTTATTATTTAAATATCTTATTTAAATAATATCCCCACATACAGTTCACTTAGACACCTCACCAAGCCAACTCAACCTAAGACCTATTCTTAGTAAGTTGCCATAACTAACTAAGACTTACCCAAAACCTAAAAATCAATGCCTACATTCCCTCTAAGCACATCCCCACATGCTCACAATAAGCTCCCAGTCTAATCCATGGGATAATGAAATGAGATCTAGGAAATTAAGAGGATCTCCCTAGTTTAGTAAACCTAGGAAATCTCACCTTGGCCAAAAAGCCGCTACTTCCCCTAACCGTCAGCGGTTAAGCCAAACCGCCATCGGTTACCCTTTTAACCCCTTAAATACCTTATTCTCAAGGTTGGAAAACATTGGGAGAAGGTTGATGAGAAATAACACATATCATAGAGATAACACATCTTCAGAGAGAAAATTCCAGCAAAAAATCCACATGCAAGGAAGGAGATTGAGCATCTTCTCCTGCACAGCCATCCCAGCCATGATCTGATCTATCCAAGCAAAGAGGAGTGTACATGCAACCCATGTAGAAGCTTTCTTTCAGCTGGTGATCACTTACAACCTTCAAACCTCTCATCAACACCTCCATCCCTCACACACAGGCATTCAGGACCGAATCCAAGTAAGTATAACATCATACTTTCCTAGTTTATTTCATTTTATCATCCATTGTTTATCTTTCCCCCTATTGACCTTCTCCAACATTTTCACCTCCATATAACCATTAAAACCTCACCAACGCCTACTCCAGTAACCAAATATTTCATCTCAACCAACCAAATTCCTTTGTGTAATCACAAAGGAGACCAAAAGCTTGTTCTGTGATATTTCTAGATCTCACAAAGAACTGCACTGTCACACCTAACTACCGTCGGTCACCCTTGACCAATATCAGGTCTATATTTGCTCATACAGCCCTGAACAGAGACCTACCCACCTAATTTCACCTCACTCTCATTCACCTGTGATCTACTTGAGACCTCTATTAGACCTGCAGAGACCTAGAACCAATCATTTGACCTTTGGATTCTATTCTAGCTTAGCCTGTTAGATTAGATCTATTTCTTATTAAGTTTTAAGTGAGATACCTAAATCACTTTAAATAATGATAGGATTTACTTTGTTTACAACATTAATTTTTTAAAATAGTGGATTGACAACCATCTAGGAAGTATCACACTTCCCAGATCTAGCATACGGTAGGAAGTTCACTGCCCATATTGTTTAATTCCTTCTTGTGGTCTTGTTTTCATTACAGGTAGTTCCTCCTAGCCAAAAGGAAGCTCTCACGATCATTTTTGGATCTAGGAGTCATACACGTGCAACAACCCATCAACCAACATTTGAATAGGTATTCCTCCTTTTCCTGTTACCCTATCTATTTCATCAACACTTTAAAGAAATGATTTAAGAATCAAGTAAAAACATTTTGGCATGCCACGTGGGACCCATCTGGGGTTCCTTGCATTTAATTCATTCCTAGGAAAAAAATTTGTGTTTGTTTCCTTCTAAAAAGTGTACACACTAATTTTCTTCCCTGTAATCCACCTCTTCTTTCTATTTTCTCTAAAGGAAACTTTTTCTTTTGGTGTAATTAAAAAGAACCATTTCTTCATGTTTTGTGCATTATAGTGAAATATCATCCCTCTTCCTCTTCATCTTATTGTGTCATCAAATTTCACATTTTCGATTTGGGTTTAAAAATAAGTGCATTCCATTCGATTTATTGTATTAACTCACATTAATTGAGGGCAACCCATACGCTGGAAGTCATGCCCACCGATGGTTGACAAACGAATCATAGAAAAGCACTTCGTCCTTTTCTCTTTCTCTCGAGTCTTACCAAACCTTAAAAAATTCAAAATACATACATTCTTAAACAACATCCTACTTGGAAGAAGTTATAGGTGATCACACGATCGCGATAAAGTGGGCACCCACTCATTGCTTCTGTTGAGTCATACTTTAGAGTGAATTTTTCCCCACCATAACATACCTGAAATCTCACCTTTTAGATCTCCTTCTTTGTAGGAATCCATCCTCACCAAAAATCTATTTCACAATTCATGTGTCGGTCCTAAATAGCATAAGCTAAACAAACATAATAGAAAAGGAACTCCTATGATCGCATTTTCTTAGTGTTTATGTTGGGCTTGCATTTTGAGGTGAGAGATCACATTCATCACTTCTTTTTGTTTGTTCATCCTTGCACGCTATTCATCACAACTAGTGTATTCCGGATTCACCTAAGTGTTCCTGACATATCATCATCATTCTTAGAATTTTCGGTCGATTCTACATTAGATTTTAATTCACAACCTTTTTCTTTCACCACTATTTTAATTTCACAAGAACCATCATCGGTTACCTCTAACAATCATCGATTATACCCAACCAAATCGGTTCCGTGTCCTTTTGCTAACCTACTCAAAATAAAATTTTACTTCACTTTCTTCAACTTTTCAATCTCTTTCACTTTCAGCATTCCCATTGATGTTGTAAACATAATAATATTTTGCATTCCTATTATATTTTACCTTCGCCTTGATGTTCACTCACTGTCCATTTTCTACAAGAACCGGCATCGGTTACTTGTGATCGGTGTTGGTTTGCCCTAACCGACATCGGTTATCCTGTTTCACATTCTAGCCACCATTTGGTACTTAATCCACTTTTTGTCACCAGATTCACTTGTTCCTATTGTTCTCTATGTCATTTACAGAGAAGCAACCCTACCTGATCAAGATCTTGGTTCACATGGTACTTACCCAAGACAAGCAAGCACCCTCATATTTCATGCTAATTATCAACCACTCCCACCTATTCCTTCACCACCTTCCATTTTATCACCAGCCATGGATCCCATCTAGCCTATTACTATCACTATCGGAGATGAGGAGTTCACACGACTCCTTGACCATAACCCCGCCGCCTTGCGCTTTACCTTTCCCACTCATCCACTCGAGATGCCTCGGGTAATTTTATATACGACATGCCTATATCTATCCCTCTAACTCTCGGACCCACTCCCGAATTGGCCCCATCCGGCTCTCATGCTACCCGTATCTACTTTACCCCCATTCATTTCATAGTTAAGTCCTATACCCGCCATGATTGCCGTGTCTCATACCTCTCTGTGGCACCCAACATCCACCACCATACCCTTGATGACTACCCCAAACACAACCTCATCTACCCCTAATGTCTCACACATACCTGTAGCTACATTACCACCTCTAGTGTCAATGACCCCTACCCCATTTCATAACATGGTTCTTTCCATTCCAAAATCGTTAGCCCCTATTTCCACTAGGGTTACCACGAACCTTTCACCCCCATATACATACTATCAACAACCTCCCATTTCATCCATTATACATTCCTGGTACATACCCCTATTTCACTACCCTCTTCTCCACCACCCTACATGATAGCCCTATACACCGGAGTGCCACCCCTGTTATATGCCCAAAACCAACCTTCTCACACTACAAGAGGCATCCAATCATCACAACCCACTAATGACCTAATTAAATTGATGTTAGACAATATGTAGACATTGGAGGCATTGGTTTCTAGCTTCTGTAACACTCTCACCTATGATGAGATTTACAACGATCCTATTCACCCATCCATTCCTATCTGTTCATACCATGTACATTGGGAAATTCCTAAACTCAATCGTTTCAATAGCAAAGAAGACCCACAACATCATTTGTGATTGTTCAAACACAGGTGTTATCGATCTCTTGTAATGATGCCTTGCTTTTGAGAACCTTTCCCATGTCCCTCACTAGACCTACATTAGATTGGCATAGTGGGTTACCAAAGCACTCTATATTCTCATTCAATCAGGGTAGCCCAAGCCTTCCCGGATCATTTCTCTATCAATATTGTCAAGAAGGTTACTATGACTGATCTATATTCCACACATCAAGTATGAGGATGAATCTATCACAGATTTTATCACTGGCGTTGCACGCTCTAATCAATCAACTTACCTTCCAACTGCCACAAACTGAACTCATCGAGCTCTTCACACGGGCTTGCGCTAGACATATCTCCCCAACATGTAGGTCCAAATGTTCATAACATTCGATGAGGCATTCACTATCGCACGAAAGTTAGAGATTCGGGCAATTGAAGAGAAGAAAATCTAATTATACAATAAGAATTTGACATTCAAGTCGAATGATACCTCTTCTTCTTCCAAAACACAAACCAATTATTCAAAATCTAAGGGCACCACTAACATAGTGGTACTCAAGGCTGGCCCAGCTCATCCATCAAATTAGGCTACACCCTCATCTAATTTGTCACCCGTCCCACTTTTCAATTCGACGAGAGTAGAAAAATATACCCCAATTGGGGAACCTTAATCTTTTGTCTTAGAAAAGCTTATCAAAGTTGGAGCCATCACCCTTCCACCTATAAAACCACACACTGGTTTTGACCCTGCTCGCCCCATGCCCGCATGGTATAAAGAACATGATTTCTATAACTATCATCGAGTAAAGGGTCATAGTGACAACAACTACATCACTTTCAAAAATATTGTCCAAGAAATGCTCGAGAAAGGTGAGTTAACTGTGGATAATCCCAATGCCACCCCCAACCAAAATCTACAAATATTCAAAAAACCATTTCCCAACCATACCCCTTTATCCAATCAAATTGGTGAGACATCAACTCACGATACCCATACTCGTGAGGTTCACGCTATCTTTAATGATGTATGTGTCACCTCCCAATTACCCCATATTCCTTCCATAGAGGAGATCCTAGCCCAAATCCTCCTTCCGCATTGGAACCAACCTCCCATGTTCCTTTACCAAGAGAGGAACACATTTCATCTCCTTCATCACCAATGGAGGGGTCTTCATAACATTGAGACCATCTCACCCCCGCTTCACCACTTAGAGAACATTTACGCACGTGAGCTCCTCCACCCATAGCGGAGCACCCATTACCTCCTCCACCCATAGAGGAGCACCCATCTATTCCTCCACCTATAGAGGAGCTCGATCATCTTATCCACCCATTATAGACCCAAATTGAGATACCTTTGCCTCTTGGTGAGCATTCTCCATCAACTACATAATCTCGTAGACCTACTTTCGGCTCTCTTACCCACTTGTTGACGCTAGCCAATTTCTTGTCTCTAAGACACATTTTACGGGAATTGCCATTAGATCCTCACCAAATCCACCCATAGACATGTCATTCTCATGTTTGGTCGATCACTTAGATTATGTGGATAAGGCTTTACTATGGGGGCATCCCTTACTCCTTGTCTCAACACGATGCAAAGATCCCTCGCCGATACCTCCACTATCTACCCAAACACATTTTGACTAATCTAACCAAACACAACCACCTCTATCACAACCCCTTCCACGACACTCCGTTATAACTCAAACCACACCCTTACCCATAACATGACCTACATATAAACCCAAACCCACACCTACAATATTTGCCTCAACTAAACCTATTAGGGTCACCCCGACCACCACCTTACTTATCCACCTATTAAACTATATTTAGCTACATCCTCCAATGTCAATACCACACCTACTTTGACACCCAAACCAAAGAACCAAACCCGTCAACCTCATACTACACCTACGCTTGTCCCATCTGTCTTAAGACCTCGCTTGCCCAACATGGTCAAGAAACCTCCACTCATCCATAAACCAATAACACAACAACCCATTCCTTCCTCACAAACCTCTAACCTACCTAGGCACATAACATGACTTACACCCACACATGTATAATCTCTTTACCACCAATACCTCCAATACCCCGAGCTATTGCTTCACTACCCAAGATGGTTTAGTCATTGTCCCTCACACCCCAAGCACGACCCATGTCATCTACCTTCACAGCACCCCCATTATCCCCATGGGTAACTCACCCTCTTCCTCCATCTGCTTTTCCTTCTAGACCTCATACACCCACATCACCTTTACCCAAGAAGGTGCAACCCAAAAACAAAACCCCACTACCCCACAATAAGGTAGTCAAAACAACCACACACCCTCCTACCCATCCATCTATCTGTACCCCTACCCAAACAAACACGACTGATACCTAAAACCACACCGGCACCTAAACCCATAGCTCGACCCATTCCTAATCTTCCAAAAATAGTTCCTCGATAATCAACCACACCTGCACCCAAACCCACGTTCACTTCCCATTGTGATCCACTAGTAGGGTCCTATGCCAAAATTTTAACCAACCTCCTCGAGACTTCTATTATCACATTACTACCACTGACCTTACGACCCCCTCAAACCCAAGCCAAAAGGGTTTGATGATACTAAAATTTACTCATACCATCATGTGTCAGGGCACGATGTGGAGAATTGTAAGGCCTTGAAAACCATCCTTATCCAATTATGTCCACTAGAAACCAACTTTGATGATGATGACCTTCTTGATGAGGATCCTGCTTCATCGAAACCCATTCCCACACTGCCCACTCAACAACCACAACCTCTACCCTCACAACTCCTAGAGCCACACCCAAAATTTGAAATTAACATGGTTCACATCGTGAGAACTTGCCATTCCATCACCCCAATGTCATTTTGCCTAGCTCACCTCACAAGGCTTTTCTCCTCCAGTAGGTTTTTACCTTTCATATCATTATACCACTCATCCTACACCTTCTCCATTTTCCAACTTCCCTCAAATCAACATGATACACGTCACTACACGTGCGCAGAAGGGAAAAGAAAAGGAAACTAACCCACCAACCAATCCTATACCCAACATACCATCTGCACCCATACCTAAAATAACTATCCGCGGCCCCACGTACCCCATTTCTAATGGTGTCACACATCGCACCATGCTCAAAAAATTACACCAATCTCCCCTCAAAATTTCCTTATATGACCTCATCTAAACCTCGGAATCCCATCGTCAAGCCCTCATGGAGGTTCTTCAATCTATTAAGGTTTTACCCAATGAACCTACACCCATAGCCTCCATTATCACACCCCATCATGTAGCCTCTCTCACCAAATTACCACCTTCATCTTCACCCCACCTTGTTCACCAAGTGGCCTCCCTTAGCTTCTCAGAGGAAGAGATCGCACCACACCAAAATGATGACTGGACCTAGTCCTCTTCATCTCCATCCACATTGACGACATATGTGTACATCATGTGATGATTGATGGAGGCGCTAGCATTAACATCATTTCATCCCATGCATTTGCTCAAATGTGCATACCTAACAATTACATGCATAAACATCAAGTCATGTTGCGTTCATTCAATGACATTATCACCTCCACACTAGGCACTATCATCCTTCACGCTCATTTGGGTCCCCGCACTATTCCAGAATTGTTTTACATTTTGGAGGGGGAATTCCAATATAACTTGTTGCTTGGTAGACCCTGATCCATGTCATGGGTTGTGTTCCTTCCAATTTGCATCGTTGTGTAAATTTTGAACATGAAGGACACACTTATACCATTCCATCTAACCCATCACCTTTAAAAACATGCAACATGATTTACCAACCCAATGATGTGCTCATACCTTTCAAGTCATCTACCTCTACAACCAATACCGCTTCACCTACATCTCCACCTACCAAGACAAATCGTTTCTTTCACCGCACATACCTCCTCCATTCCTACCACTACTATAACCTCCATAGCTGACCCATTAACTTCCTAATATATTAACTCCACCTCTGTATTGACCTCCAACACATCATCCATTCCAACTACCTACATACCAATCACTGATCCTCGGAAGGTGTTTTCAACGCCTCACTCTAGGGGAGTACCTTGCTATATAGTTTCAACACATTCCTTACTCCGCAAGAGTATGGAAGCCTTCACCAACACCCTCGCTATGATCATTGTATATGAGAACACCTCCTTTATGGTCCTCCTCATCTTTGTACTAGTCTCACCTATGGGTGACTTGATACTACCACTTACACACCTGAACCACCATCACAAACCTACCCATTTTCTACTAACTTCCAATCACTTACCAATCACCATTTTTACCACACCTTCCTGCACCATTGTGAATGGAATGGTTTTGGTTTTGTATTTTACGAGCAAGGCCACCATACCATTATTCCATGTACCACCCACAAACATAACAACCATAGTGGTATCAAATTCCCCAAACCTCCTACCAAACAGGCCCACATTGAACTCATTGAGGACCCTAACCCTTCTCCACCTTAATCTTCATCACCACCTTCACCCTCCACCTTCATCACCACCTTAACTGATGGATTCAATGGATGCCGAATCTATCCCTCCTATTTTTTTTTCATAAACACCATTTCCTTGAGGCCTTTTACATATCAACATGAAGGTGAGGCCCCTTCTACTCTTCCATTCCTGTATCCTGAAATGATCAATGATGACACACCTGTAATTAACGTTGTTCAATGTCAGGATGATGAATCAATACTCACCTACCTTGGTGTAAAAGACTCATATATTCATTGGTCGTTACCCTCTGAGACACAAACCATGTTGAATGAATCGACTATCGAGATCAACATTCATACTCAAGATGACCCACACATCCTAAAGATCGTACAATATTTAGATGTTGTTGAACAAGAATCCATCACTTCTTTCCTCCGAGATCATAACCATGCTTTCACTTGGTCTTACATGACATTCCCAGTGATTGACCCCACCATAGTGGTCCATAATATTAGTAACCGCTCCCGATGCCAAACCTATCAAACAAAAGATGAGGAAAATGCACCCTCGCATTGATCTTCTCGTCAAAAAATAACTTCAATGCCTTCTTTATGTTTCCTTCATCTTACCCATTGATTACCTCATTGGATTTCTAATATTTTCCCTATTACTAAAGAAACAGGGGGAATTCACATTTACATGGACTTCCGTGACCTCAACCTAGCCTGCCCGAAAGATGACTTTCCCTTGCCCAGTATTGATCAACTGGTTGACCTCACCACTAGTTATGAGATGCTATCATTCATGGATGGCTTCTTGGGTTATAACCAAATTTTTCTTGCCCCGGAAGATTAACATAAGATAGCATTCATCACCCCTTGGGGGACCTTATACTATCAAGTCATGCCTTTTGGCCTTAAAAATGTTGGTGCCACATATTAGCGTGCTATGACTTACATCTTCCATGATATCATGCGTCACATATTAGAAGATTATGTGGATGCTATCTTGGGAAAATCTAAACATCGCTCCGAGCACCTCACCGTCCTCAAAACCATCTTTTACCACCTTCACCTAAGAAGTGCATCTTTGCAGTTCTTTCAGAAATCTCTTGGGATTTATTGTTTCCCTCTATGGTATAGAATTTGACGCTACTAAATTCAAGGCCATCCATGAAATTCCTTCACCTACTAACCTTCACCAACTTCATAGCCCGTAAGGTAAATTTCAGTCCATTCGCCGTTTCATTTCACAATTATTTGATCGGTGTCAACCATTTCATCATCTTCTTAGGAAGGATGTCTCCTTTAAATGGGATGATGACTATCAAAAAGCTTTGCAGCCTTAAAACAATACCTTATCCAACCACCCGTACTCATTCCACCTAAAGACGATCAACCTTTTTCCTATACATATCAGCTTTCGATCATTCCTTGGGAGCCATGCTCGCTCATAATGATGAACAACACAAGTAGAAGATGATTTATTACATAAGTTGTAATCTTTTGGACTATGCAACCCGATACAAGCATCCCAAAAAAATTTCCTTATCCTTAGTTTTCATTGCAACCAAACTCCGCCATTAACTACTCAACCGCAAACCTATGTTGTGACTAACACCGATCCCTTACACTTCATGTATGCCAAACCTTATCAAAATCAGTGTGTCGTGCAATGGTTTATGCTTTTAGCTGATCTTGACCTTGAATTCATTCATCAAAAGTCCATCAAGGGCAAAGGTATTGCCAACCAATTGGCCAACGCACCTATTTCTGGGGATCAACCCTCTAATTTTGACTTTCTAGATGAGTCAATTGCTACCCTTTCCCTGGATGAACCCCCTTACCAAATGACACTCTTCTTCGATGGTTCTAAGTGTTAGTGTGGGGGCGGGACTGGTATTATCCTCATTCCTCTTGATGGAGAACCCATGCCTTTGTCTTTCAAACTAGACTTTGAATGCACCAACAATATTTCGAGTACGAAGTGCTCGTACTAGGTCTCCAAGCCGCCTATGCCCTAGATGTCAAATCTATCAACATCTTTGGTGATTCAAAATTGGTCGTAAACCAAGTCAATGGTATGTACCAATGTCGTAACAAGATACTTCAAAAGTATAAACAACATGTCGACATACTTTTGACCACCTTTGATCATTACACCCTTCAAACCATCCCATGTTCAACCAACAAATTTATAGATACCATGGCCTGCTTAGCTTCCCAAATACATGTTTCCCTTCTGCGATTCTAAAATATTTGTCACTATACAATGCCTCCATTCACCTTCTTATTTATCTCATGATGTTTACTCGATTAGAACCGACACCCTAGACCTGAGTGACCTTTGGTATAAACAATACTCTGATTACCTTTCTCTCTCCATCTTACCTCTTGATCTCACCTGTAATGGACAATGTGCCTTCCTTAAAAAGGTCTCTCATTATGTCATTCAGGGGGACTCCTCTATAAACGTGGCTTTGATGGTATTCTCTTACGATACCTCACAAGTTCAAATTCCTTATACCATTGAGGAGGTTCATGATTGCATATGTGGAGATCACTTTAGTGGCCTTGTTGTTGCTAAGTGTATTCTTCACCTAGGCTATTACTGGCTGAACCTTAACCATGATTGTTGTGACTATGTCAAACATTGTGTCAAATGCAAACAATATTCTAGCATTCATCATACACCCGGTCATGTGTTACAAGTCACTCATGACCTTTGGCCCTTCTCTCAATGGGGTTTGGATCTTGTCAGAGAAATCAATCCTCATTCTTCCCAATGCCATCAATGGATCATAACTGCTACCAAATACTACAAAAATGGGTGGAATCCATACCACTCATCTCCATGAAAGCTAAGAAAATATATGAGTTCATTAACCATCACATCATTTGTCACTTTGGTGTCCCTCATCGCCTCATCACTGAAAATGGAAAACAATTCAAAAATAGAACATTACAAAAACTTTACAACGCCTTCGGCATTCAGCTTAGTTTCTCATCACCTTATTACCCATAAACTAACAGCCAAGCCGAATCCACTAATAAAACCCTCAACAAAATTCTCATGAAAGTGGTTGATGATACTAGGAAGGATTGGCATACGCACATTCCTTTTTCTCTGTGGGCATACCGCACTAGTATTCGTACTTCCACTGTGGCCACACCCTTTTCGTTGGTCTACGGTATAGAGGTTTTTCTGCCTCTCGAAGTCTAGATCCCCTCACTCCGCATTTCTCTCCATGACATGCTCATTGATGATGACTTTCATCAGGACCGCTTAGCACAACTAGAGTTATTAGACGAATGTCGTCTTAACGCTCTGGATCACCTTCAAATTTACCAACAACGTATGAAAGGTTCTTATGACAAACATGTTCATGAAAGAACCTTCTAATTCAGTGACCTTGTCTTGAAAGAAAATCAACATGTAACCAAAGAAAAAAAAATTAAATAGGGAAAATTTACTCCTAATTGGCTTGGACCATACATCGTAACTCATACCTATGGATCAGGTGCCTATCACTTATCGTCACTTTATGGTAAACCTGAACCTGAGGCCCTTAATGCATTGCATCTTCGACTATTCTATTTTTGACTTATCATTCTACCTCACCCATTATCTCTTTACAGGATCATCCCTTGAGCGCTATCCATTCCATACACCTCCCTAATGATTAAACAAGAATCATGTGAGTACTCGTCACTAGTTATCTTCTCTTGCAAATGTGTACCATGGCACTACACATAGCATGATTCTCATGGATACTTTTCATCTACCTTTAGATGAGATCCCATGGTCTTTCCACCTTGCATTTTGAACAATATTCCTACCCTCCACCTTGGTCTTTTCCATGACTTCAAAGGCCTCACATGGGACCAAACTCCTTGAGTCAAAATTCTAATAAAAAGATGACTCCCTCAAAAGGACATCTTCCTCTCAACAAATTGCTACTATAAATAGATTGATCCTCAAGGACAACTATGTGAAGCTTTTAACAAAAAAAAAAACGAGAGAAACCGAAGCTTCCCACATTAATCAACTTCATGAAGACCTCAAGGAGTACCCTATTATTTATCCCATATAGACTTCCCGCATCGATTAGTCTATAAAAAAAAAAAAACCTTTTAGTCATGGACTTGCCCATTGTGACCTAGGACCCCTTGCCCAAAGGCCCTGTTACTCAAAACATATAAAATTAGCTACCTTTCACCCTCCTTACCATTTCCACTCTCATTTCCTCAATTTCCTCAAGGGACATCTTGGAATTTAGACATTTGGTGATCCTGTGACTACTTTCATCGTAGAACAGTCAATCATGCAATGTCTTTAGGGTCTTATGTTCATCACCCCCTCCAAGGTATGATCTACTTGGTATGATCCTACCCAATCAGTGGCTTTATTGCCCCCTCTTATCTTTTAACCATCTTTGTTTACGTTTTGATTACCTTATACAGGACTTGGTCCTCGATGCTTACCTTTGGGGTACTCCTCCCCTTTCACCATAATCACCTTCCCCTACATCATTTTACCTATAATCTACCCACACCTATTAAACCTAAACCCACAACATGCCCAAAAACCTACCAACTCATTTTTATATTCTTCCCTAGCTCATTGGAGAACTACATTGGCCTGAGGTCCCTTTTCATTGAGACTATGTAGGTAGCACTCTAAGGGCATGGGGCCCTTGGAGGTTAGCTCAGCCATTCTCTACCCTAAAACAATTCATCAACCATGCCTAACTCACCATTTACATCACATTTCACTTAGTTCCCCTTTTCTAACAAAATTGTAAATTAAGCCACATACATAACAAGTTACTTCCCATAGCCTACATTTATTACACCTACCATCTCTCTATCATCACTATGCATAGATTGTACAATATTTCACATATGACCCATAATATCATTCATTACCAAAATAATGAATCCTAACCAAACCTAACTCGACCATGCCTATAACTTTCAACCATACCTAACCAAACCCAACTCAACCATGCTTATAACCTTTGACTCGATCCATGCCTAAACCAACCTAACTCGATCCATGCCTAAACCAACATGACTCGATCCATGCCTAAACCAACCTAACTCCATCATGCCTAACTCACCTAATTTCCACCCATATCAAAGTAAAAATTCCATATCTCATCTAACACAAGCCATAAACCAATGTCTCATAAACACATCAAAAAATCACAAAATACCATGTCTCTCATCATATAAATCAATAAATGTGTATCTCAATATACATGTCTATCTCATCATGTCTATCATCTCAAAATTTCGCACGTAGGCTGATATATATAATACAAAATGTCATCGGCACGCAGTTGTCTCATATATACAAAAGAATGAATCAATACAAAATATCTTCGACACACAGGCCGGTATATGCTCAAAATATACAAAATCACTCATACATCCTCACTTTCTTTGGCACGCAGGCCGACATATATATCAAAAAATCACTAGTATACATCAAAATCAGGTGACCGCATATCAGGCATCTCACCGAATGTCCTCCATCTCTGTGTCCCCTACACCCTCAACCTCTTATGTCCCTGTTGGCACCTCACCTAGCACTTGTTGCTTTGTGAGCTGGTGGCCTCTCTCCCTGATCAGGCCTTGGAGCTCACTGACCTCCTATTCTCTCCACACTATACATGTGGGATCTTGTCCTCTCACTGGACGCCTATTATGCCATGTACTCTCCATAGGATAGGAAGTCTATCCCAGCCACCATGATCTAGTCCTGATAATATCTTACCTCACCTAGGGCATCCTGTAACCTAGATATAGGCATGGTCTGTGGTAGTCCCATAGGTCTCGTCCCCCGTACTCGCCCTATAGTGACCTACTCTATAAACCCTACCCCGCCCTGCTCGTGAACTGGTACTTACTCCCTATGCCTCGTGGTGGTGCCCCGCCCATGTGCCTATATCTCGGGCTCGTAATGCCCCAATTTGTGCTCAGGTTATGGCCAACTCGCCTTGTAAACCTACCACCTTAGCCGATAAGTGTGCCACCCGACCATCTCTATCTCCATATCCTCCATCTCATCCATCCTCTCCTCCCACCATCTAGGTCTGCAGACTGGTCACTGTACTTGTAGCTCTGCTACCTCTCTGCCTTAGATCCTCCAGCCTATATATTTAGTATACCTATCTCGGGTAATCAACGTGTCGTTACCTTCCCCGTAGGTCATCTCTCTGCTGCTTGTAATGATAGCTAGGTCTGATTACCCTGTCCTAGGTGGTATGGCTCATAACTCGAGCCACCCACCTTTGCTTGTACTGCCTCGTACATCGGGTTTCATCTATCCACCAATCCACTAGCTACTATAACCTTTGACCAATAAAATCTCCCACCCCGATCTCGTGGACCCGCTACTCACAAAATTAATCCTCGTTAAATCACACTATCCTCTCACCGTCATGTTTCCTCGAGACACTTTTCCCTCTTTTCTCTCTTTTTTCATTTATTCACTTTGCAAATAACAAATGAAAAATAAAAATGTGGATTTTTTTTTATAACCCACCCGACCTAACCGACGTCAATTACCATTAACTAGCATCGGTTTCTTGCCCTACCTAACCATCACCGATTTTCCTATACCGACGTCGGTTATCCATGACCACCATCAGTCACCCTCACCTACACATTGCCCTTACTTTTCCCTTTTACCCCATCCAACCTTTACCCAACCCATTACCTTACCTTTCCTGACCTCATCACTTCCTACCTCCATTTTTCCTCCTTTGGGGACTTCTTATTATTTTACCCCTACCTTGGCCTTACCCATGCCATGACCTAGATATTTGGACTTGGACCATCGCTAGTGACCTTTGACCTCATGTGTTTGCTATACCTTGCAGCACTATTACCTGTGTTGATTGACCGATGACCTTACCTAGCCTATTGTTGTGACCATTTATCCTGACCCTACCTTTGGTGTACCAAAACATACCTAAATGTTCCTGCACCTAACCTACATTGTTTTTCCTAACCATATCCTATACCTTGGATATCGGATTCACTTCAACCTTGTTTAGATAAACCTATCAACCTTAGATGATGTAGAGTTTTCCTGTTCTTCAACCCGGTAGCATGCTACAGTTTATACGTGTGCGTGCATTTGAATATTGCTACCTTTGACCCTGACCCATAACCTAGATTTCCTGAGTAGACCTTTCACCTTTTTTATCCCCCTGTTCCCACCTACCTTTTCCTCACATTTTCCTTTTATCAAACCACTCACCGCTTCACTGTTGCCTCATCAGTTCCTAGTTTGAGGGGGATCACCTTCACCCACACATGGGGCAACCACATCTTATTTTTGTTAGCGTTGCTTACCAATACAAGCTACATAACAAAAAGGGGAAAAATGTAGACACTAAAATTAGGTCACACTCCCCTTTGGTCCCGTGACCAATAAGCACCCTTTATTACATTTACCTAGCCATGACCCCCTTCACCCCACTAATATTAATTTAATTGATTTAATTAAATTAATTCATTACCCTCACTATATTTATTATTTAAATATATTATTTAAATAATATCCCCACATAAAGTTCACTTAGACACCTCACCAAGCCAACTCAACCTAAGACCTATTCTTAGTAAGTTTCCATAACTAACTAAGACTTACCCAAACCCTAAAAATCAATGCCTACATTCCCTCTAACCACATCCCCGCATGCTCACAAGAAGATCCCAATATAATCCATGGGATAACAACACAAGATCCAAGGAAATCAAGAGGATCTCCCTAGTTTAGTAAACCTAGGAAATCCTACCTTGACCGATGCCGGTTACCCCTAATTGTTGCCGGTTAAGCCGGACCACCATCGGTTACCCTTTTAACCCCTAAACTACCTTATTCTCAAGGTTGGAAAATATTGGGAGAATGTTGATGAGCAAGAACACATCTTAGAGAGATAATGCATCTTCAGAGATAAAATTCTAGCAAAAAACCCACATGCAAGGAAGGAGATTGAGCATCTTCTCCTACACAACCATCCCAGCCATGATCTGATCTATCCAAGCAAAGAGGAGTGTACATGCAGCCCATGCAGAAGCTTTCTTTCAATTGGTAATCACTTTCAGCCTTCTAACTCCTCATCAGCACCTCCATCCCTCACACACAGGCATTCAGGACTAGAATCCAAGTAAGTATAACATCATACTTTCCTAGTTTATTTCATTTCATCATCATCTTATTATCCATTGTTTATCTTGCCCCCTATTGACCTTCTCCAACATTTTCACCTCCATATACCCATTAAAACCTCGCCAAATCCTACTCCAGTAACCCAATATTTTATCTTGACCAACCAAAGTCCTTTGTGCAATCATAAAGGAGACTAAAATCTTATTCTCAGATATTTCTAAATCTCACAAGAATCGCACCGGTCACACATAACTGTCATCAATACCCCCGACCGATATCGGTCTACGTATTTTCTCATATAGCCCTAAACAGAGACCTACCCACCTAATTTCATCTCACCCTCATTCACCTGTGATCTACCCGAGACCTCTATTAGACCTGCAGAGACCCAGAACCAATCATTTGACCTTTGGATTCTATTCTAGCTTATCCTGTTAGATTAGATCTATTTCTTATTATGTTTTAAGTGAGATACCTAAATCATTTTAAATAAAAATAGGATTTACTTTGTTTACAACATTAAATTGTTTAAAATAGTGGACTGACAACCATCTAGGAAGTATCACACTTCTTGGATCTAGCATACATTAGGAAGTTCACTGCCCATATTGTTTAATTCCTTCTAGTGGTCTTGTTTTCATTATAGGTAGTTCCTCCTAGCTAAAAGGAATCTCTCACGATCGCTTGGATCCGGAAGTCATACGCACACAAAACCCATCAACTAACATTTGAACAAGTATTCCTCCTATGCCCATTACCCTATCTATTTTGTCAACACTTCAAAGAAACAATCTAATAATTAGGTGAAACAACCTCCAAAGGAGAAAAGGAAAAGGATAAAATCCCTACTAAAAGGAAAATAAAGTTTAAGTTTGTTAGAGAGGACAAAAACAGGAGGGTAAATCATCTACTCCCACACAAACATTTGAGGTATTGGATTCTCCTCCTCCTCCGCTGAAACAAGAAATTATTTCAGAAATCGAGGTTAGTCAACCTCTTATTTCCCCTTTTGTTGATTGCTCATCAAAGGTAAGCCTTGTTCTTGCTTCTCAAGATTTGACTTTAGAATCTTTATCCCCTCTCCACCAATCTTCCTCACCACATATTTCAATGCCACTCTCATCATCCATGGCCAGCATTTTCTCCGGTCTTTCACCTCTCTCTATTGGACCTACATTGGCTATAGAAATGCATCCTCCTTCTGCACCTTCATTCCCTTAGTCTATTCCCACAATCGCTACACTTTGCAAAGAATCATGAATCCGCAAGAAAATCTTCCTCCACCCACAAATACAACCATGAAACCTCCAATAGGAGTAACTTCTTCCACTGTACCTCAATGGTTGGTCAACCAGACTCCAAGAAAAAAAAAGGTGGTAGTTCCCATACCAGCCTTTGACTTCAGCCACTCAAGGCCTCTCTCCCGCCAAATCTACTAAGAAACCTAAAATAGTTTCAAGGGTTTCAATAGATGCCTCAAGGCATAAGTTTGCAAAGATTACCACTCCTGCAGTACGACAAAACCAAGGAGAACATAGCAGCTTCCAATTATCATATTACAAGGGTGGATCTAGTAAAGGTAACAATAGAAGGGGCATAGAAAGATGTCATGAATGTGTTATGCTAGAAGCTAAATGAAACAAAGGTGAGTAGGGGTGAGCTAAAAGATAAAGTGTAACAGTTGACAGAAGTATTTCTCGAGCTCTCAAATCCCTCTCAGTTAACCCCATCATCTTCTACTCCCACTCCTATCGGGTTTGACTTCTCATCGGTGCCTATTATTGATAATATCAATGAGAAGGGGATAATGGTGGATGAATTTTTTCAGAGGTTACTCCTTTAGGGAAGGAAATTCATTGATGATACAGTAGAGGTATACAAATCCTTGGAGGAAATGAAAAGGATGGTGACAAGATGAATGATGAATTTTCACACGAGGTTGGAAACCTCGAACTAAATTTGAGGCCCTTAATGCATTGAATTGAATTCCATATTGGGTATTAGTGGAAGAAGGAGTCATTCCACATGGGGATAAACACCGCTAGCTAACCAAGGCTATCAGTTCAAGATAAAGATTCTCAATGAAGCTTGCAGCAAGTTGAGAGAATCCAAAGATCGCTTAATTGATGCCACCAATTGCTATCGAAGAATATTTGTTCAATATATTTCCCAAATTATTGGATGAAGGCTCAACCATTATACCCGTTGATGGTTTTTATAAACAAATTCAGGAATTGATCGAGCAAGAACCAGCTTCCGTCTTTGATCTAAGAATCATTGATAAATTTATAAAGATTGAGAATGTTTTGGAATATTTGAGAAAACTTAATAAGATATTGAAGAAACTTCTTGGCAATGCAAGTGACACATAGGAAGCTTGCATGAGGTTCTAAACAATTATTTTAGTGCACTAGATAATCCTAAATGCAAGGCATAATCTAAAAGTTTCAAGATTTTTTAGACAAGTAGGCATCATTGGAAGAAGACAAGGATGAGAAAATGGAATAAGTAATGATGTTACATGTCATTCCCTTCCAGAAATTGGCATGTATTTTTCATTTCCGTTTTGTCACATAGGAAGCAAATTTTGACTTAATCTCCTACATTAGAGTTAAGAAAAATAGGAATCTTATTAAATGGCTATTTTTTAGGATTTTATCCCATTTTTTCTCTACCCTTTTTATTATAAATAATGGATGCTTGTGCATTCCAAGGGGGACTTTTGGAATATTAAGAGCTATTGTGAAGAAGAATAAAAACTTTGTATTTTATTTTTAATTATTGAAGAATAGAAACATGTGTTATTTTACAAACTTTTGTAGTGGGATTGATCTGTCTTGAGAGATTTTTCTTATGTTCAAAATCTTGAGCTATTCTTTGTTTTGTGTTCTTAATTATATTACTTCATTTCAAACATTGCACTCATTATCTAAAACTCGTATAAGTATTTCGTGATCTATGTTTTCTCGAAAGAAAATACGTTCCTCTCATTCCCTTTCACTCTATTTCTTCAATAATATTTTCCCTTCTAATTCTTCCTAATCTAAAGATTATAACATCTCTATTTCATATTGATATGGATTTCAGGATTTTATCCCAATCCAATGGTTAGGATAGTTTGGATATTGTATTTATTATTTCTTTTGTGTTTTAGATTAGTAATAAACATGCAGCCTCACTGTCTTTGAGGAGGGATTTAATCCCATGTACTTTGGTTGAACCTCATATTTTGGTCTAACAAAATATCCAACCAACAAGTATTAATATCGATGTTTCAAGAATTTAGAGCATTACAAATATCTCTGAATTTGAAGAAGTGCATATTTTAAACCCCATTTGGCACATTATTGGGACACATAATTTGTAAAGAAGGGTTATTAATTGATCTAGTGAATACTTCAGTGATTGTTAATCTACCACCACCTAAAACACAAAAGGATGTAAGAACAATTATTGGCTACACCGGTATTATCAAAATTATGCAGAGATAAGTGCACCATTGGAATAATTATTGAAGAAAATGATGGATAAACAAATATCATGGTCAAAATAATGTTCGATGCCTTTGAAATCTTGAAGGATAAAATTATGCATGCACCTATCCTAATTTTTCCATATTGGAAGGTTCCTTTTCATGTTCATGTAGATGCCTCAGAATTGCAATTGGAGTAGTACTGCACAACCAAGAGATAATATGGATCACCCAGTGGCTTTTACAAGTAGAAAACTGGCCAAATCTGAAAGGAACTATTCTACAATAGAGAGAGAAGCACTAAGCATGGTGTATTCTTTACATAAATACCACCAATATTTGTTGGCTACTTCTTTTGTGTTCTATACAGACCATGAACCATTGAATTATTTACTAAACAACCCAGTTTTGTAACGGAGAATCTATAGATGGTTGATGTTATTTCAAGAATTTGATTTTATTGTGGTTGTTAAGCCAAAAAAGTTAAACAATTGGCTAGATTACTTGTCTATAATAGAAAATGGATAGGATGAATGACCAATAGATGATGATTTCCCCTATGCTCACTTATTCATAGTTGAAGAAATTCCAAAATAATTAGATGAAATAGCCTAGTTTCTTACCACAGGGGAATTTCCATATGAGTACACCAAGCAACGAGAAAAGAAGTCCGATCGAGAGCATTCCCATTCACTTGATTCAACGTTAGTTGTATAAGAAATGTCATGATGATATCCTTAGAAGAGTAGCCTTATAACATGATAGGAATAAAATTTTGATAGAGGATCATGAAGGAGTAGTAGGAGGCCATAATGGAGGATACTAGAAAAATATATATATTAATAGTTGGTTTATGGCAGCCCACGCTATTTCAAGATTCCCGCACACATGCGATCTTGTGATATATGTTAAAGGATAGTAAAACCAAATTCTAGTTATGAAATGCCTCTCAAACCAGTGATAGCATTGGCTCCCTTTGAAAAATGGGTTATAGACTTTACTAAACCAATCAATCTAGCCATGAGACATTGACAAGCCAGGTTTATCATAATAGGAACTAAATATTTGACAATATGTGCAAAGGTGGTTCCTACTAAAGATTACACTATAAAGACGATATCAAGGTTTCTATATGAGAACATAATTACATGATTTGGTTTCCCTTTAAGCATTACCAATGATCAAGGTAAACATTTGGTCAATTCCACCATCTAAGAATTGTTAAGAAGCTTCATGATTCACCACAACAGAAGCACACCTTACCATCCACAAGAAAATGTCACATTCAAAGCATTCAACAAGGTACTAGAAAAGGTACTTATAATGATATGCATATTACAATAAATGGATTAGGAATTGAAGATGCCTTTAGTTTTATGGGCTTACATCACCACATACAAAATATTGAAAAAATACTCACCTTTCATATTGGTCTATGGATTAGAAGCCGCGGTCCCTATAGATTTTGTAATCCCAAGTTTAAGAGTGATAATATCATTTAGAATTAATGAAGATGCTTCACTTCATGAGAAGTTGATTGATTTATTAAATATGGATCGGAGATATTCATATCTACGTATAACCAAACTCAATAAAATAAAATACAAAAAGTGTGGCATGACTACCACATAAAGAGAAAAGAATTTGATGTTGGGGATAAGGTGTTATTATATGATAGTAAGTGGAAACACCCTAGTAAACTCAAAGTAAGATGGTTGGGACCATACATTGTCAAAGAGATCCTACCTTAAGGAGCCATAAAACTACAAACTCTACAACAAAAGGAACTACCAGGATATGTCAATGGAGCCAGACTAAAAAGATACAATACTTGAAAAAATAAAATAAAATAAAATCTAGCGTATCAAAACTAGGAATTCAATGGATAGGATGAGGGATAGGATGAAAACCTACAAGGGTTTGCTTACTCTAAAAATATGGGAAATAATAAAAAAGTTGGGGGAGGAAGAGTCGTAGAGGAAAAATACCCACATAATAAGGAGAAGGAAAAGTTGTGGAGGGAGCATACCATGCAATAATGAAAAAAAAAGAAAATAAGAATCTGCGGATGGAGGATACCCTAATGATGCAAAGAAAAATATGTTGTATAAGGAAAATCATGGAACGAAGGAATGAGAAAAAACCACACAATAAAGAAAGGAGTAAGCCATTGAAGGAAGGGATGAGAAAAACTATAGAAGGAATACAAGAACAAAACCGTGGGACAAAGGAATACAAGAGAAAAACCGTGGAATGAAGGAAGAAAAGAGAAAAATCCCTGCAACAAAGAAAATAAAAATTGTTCAAATGAAGGAATGGGATAGAGAAGCTGTGTGATAAAGGAAAAACGTGAGACGAAAGAAAACCACAGAACACGTAAAATACATGGAATGTAAAGTAGAAACCACAGACAAAACAAAAAAACTATTCCACCAACATGTAATAAGTTTGGTAGGTGTAAGGAGGAAGATTATAAAAGGTGTTGATAAGGAACAAACTAAGGCATGCAAAATCAAAAAAATAAATAGAGGATTCACCAACTAAAGTTTGAAGAAGTGAGCTAGGTAAGAACTAGGGAAAATTCATAAGGAAAACATGGATACCCATTCGATGTTACACAAACAGAGCTACCAAAGCCAAAATTCATGAATCATTCCATGAAAGAAAATAAGTGTGATCAAGAGGGAACATTTTCACATATTTCCTATAAAGTCATCCATCCACGGGATTATAGAAGTATATTCATTCTTAGATTGTCAAATACGACCAAACACTACTCAAGTTAGATAGAGAGTTACTCATATAATAATACCCCAATACAAAGCATCTAATATATAAGAAGACTACCAAAGTGATCAATGAATTCAAAATTGATGCATGGTGTCACAATCCATATTTCCCTAGGGAATATCATGCAATTCGGGTTCTTCTGAGCCAGCTACAGAACTAAATGTTGTATTTGGATCAACTATACCCTATTGATACAAAATTTATGGCTAGGGTTACAAGATTATGGGCACAAGGATGCTCGGTGATTACAAATAAGAAGACAACATTGAAAGATACAACACTAGCAATGACAAGAAAATTCAAAGTGCAAGGTACACATCACAGGTATTGCCATTAATTCACTCAGGTATGTCGCTAAGGCCATATTCTTAAAGATATATCACACTAATAGATAAGATGGCACCCACGTAATTAATACACAATCATCCCTATGAATTTACTTTCAGAATATAACCTAGTTGTATTAGTGGACTCAAAATTTCATGAAACACAAGGAAAATAAAATAAGGAAAGCACACACATTTTGTTATGGATCAATATTAATATGTTTAGTTATGTACTTCAGAAAAACCCTACCCAACAAGATGAAATTGGTGGAATAGCGCTCGATAAACCAAAGGTGGCCAAGAAAATTCAGAACATATGAGTAAATTAGATGCAGTTAACCAAATTACATCGTTATTGGGGTGGGTAAATAGAATAAGGAAAATAATTGGAAATAAGGCACGGGTTTTAGAGAAAATAGTGGCACAATACGATAAATAAGTCTACTTCATTAATGATATTGATTATACCTTCATCTCACCCACAACTCCATGCATAGAACACATACCTCCATTACCATATGAGGCTTCTGATGAACTAGTGGCCACATCAGTTAAAGCAATCGAAATCTACTTGTGGATCCTAGGAAACAAAAACTATTAAATTTTGATGAGGTGATTGAAGAAACATTTGAAGAATACAGGAAGAAATACCTAGATCAATATGACAAGATATAATCCAGTAAAGGAGGCCTTACAACTTATAAAATAAGACCACAAAAGGCCCTATTGTGGTAGAATCTACCACCAAACACCAAAAAGCACTGACGTTAAAAATAAATTGAAAGAAGTTGTGGTCAATACAGAGGAAGAAGAATCATCACATGAAGTGGAAAATATTTCTGAATCAGATGATGAGAAAAATCCTTCGGCCTCACCATCATTATCACCACAAAAACTAGCACCACAATTTTCAGAAGAGGTAGAGCCATGGGTGGAAACTCAATTGACCAAGACAACATATGGATATTATAAGAAGTTCTTATGTCTTGGCGGTATTTCACAAGTAGCCCAAGAATATGAGGCTAGTACATCTGAACCGATCAAATGGCCATAAAACCATAATATATTACTTGGAAAAATATGACGTAGTACTTATAGATATTATATGATTACTTCCATCGAGTTGGCTAAAGAGATCCAAAGAAGGTAGAGGTGGAAGAAAAAAACCACTTACAAGCACTACAACAAGAATGAATAAATTTAAAGCACAAAAAGAAGAATACTTTCACATATCAAAACCGCATAAAGGAGGTAAAGGATTAATTGGGTTACTTATTAAAGCAATAAAAGAAAGAGAACAAGAATCCACAAAGGGCACACTCAAACATCCAAAGACATAAAGGTAGTAGTGGAAGAAAACAAGAGGAAAGGCCTTGAAGAATAAAAACATAAATCCGTGGAGGTGGCCTGATAAAAGAAGATAAAAACACAAAAAGAAAGAACAACAGAAAAATAGAAAGAAATTGAGTAAATTACAAAAGTAGATAAAGTGAAAGATTGAAAAAGAGTTGAGATTGCATAGAAAGAAGAGGCGTAAAAACAAAAATAATGAACAAGAGGAACAAGAAAAACAAAAATAGATAACGGAAAGGGAAAAAGAAAAATAAAAACTAGAGAAAGAGGAAAAGGATAGGAAATAGAAAGAGGAAATAGAAAATAAGTAGAAAGAAGAGAAGGAAAGAAAGGAGAAAGAAGAGAAGGAAAGGAAGGATAATGTAGATAAACGCAGAAAGAGATAGTGGAAAGAAAATAATGATTAGGAAGAGACAATGAAGAAAGAGAAGGAAGAAAAGGAAAAGAAAGAAAAAGAAGAAGAAAGGAAAAAAAAAGAGAGGAGGGAACAAGAGAAGAAACAAAAGGAAGAAGAAGAAAAGAAAAGAAAAGATAAGGAATTGAAGGAGAAAGCACATAAAGAAAAATAAGAAGAATACAAGAAGGATGAACAAGATAAGAAGGAGAAGGAGGAAAAATAAAATAAGGAACAAGACTAGAATAACACATTGCCATAAATATTAGCCTCAAAAACATCCACAAGTATGATACTAGCACAAGCACTCAAAGATTATTTGGAAAAGATCAAAAACACAACGTAATAACAAAAAAGGAGCAATCAATACATTTGTAGCAAAGGGTGATGGAACAAAATAAAAAATACTATGAGGTAAATTTAGACAAACTCACGCCCTTACAGAAAATAACTTGTAGCCAAGTGCTAGAACAAAGTGCCAAATAGGATTGGATGCAACATTGTGTTGACATAGAAGAGGAAATGCAAAATATATTATCATCTATCCAAATAACAAAACCCCATACAAGTATTGCTTCCAATCTACATATAGAAATACAAACAAAAAAGGCAATAGTGAAAATATTAAAAGAAGATACAGTTAATTTGGAGGTAGAAAACAATACGATACGCGAAAGTGTTGTAGAAGAATATAAACATTAAATCTTAAGACACAAATCCTAGAGAATCAAAAAATAAGGAAATAATTACAATCCGCTGTAATTAAGTTAGAGACATAGTTATATAATGTCGCGACCTATTACACTTATACAATTAGACGACCAAGTGAAACGAAGGAAGAAAAAGATTAGATAGAAAATTTAGAATGACATATTCATATCAAATCAATAGCATATGATATAAATAAGGAAAATATGACACCCAAAGAAGAAAGATATCTAAACTAACTAAAAAATATCAAATGAAGCAAAGGGAACTGAATGAAAAGATACTGGATATGTAAGAATGCAACACATCACTAGATAGGGAAATAATTTGAATGCATCAAGAGATCACCACTGCCCAAAACATATGTAGTCAAGTGCAAGAAAAGTTAGCACCATCTGATATTATTCAGTTAATCTAGGAGAATACACAACTACAAGAATGGACAAAGCAGATAGATGCCCATATAGAATTGTGGCCTTATTTTGAAAAGAACATTATGCCACAAATAACTAAGTACATCCCCTCTACTCCACCCTAAAGAAGAGTAAGAGGTAGGGCATCCAAAATACCCAGGTTGGGAAAGTCAAGAGAGGGAATCTTTCCTATGCTAGACATATAAGTTTCTAGGGGTTGATGCTCTTACCCTCCAAATTTTGTGTCCCATAATTCTAGTTAGGCGAGTCAAGTGAGGGAAACTTTCCCTAAGTCATACATATAAGCTCCGGGGTTGATGCCTACATAACATTTTTGGATAAAATTTTCAAGAAAAATGATAGTGTTCTTCATTAGTTGTTGTCTCAAGGATGAGACAAGGTTTAAGTCAGGGGATGATGTTGATAGGGTTCTTCATCACATTTTGAGATAGCCATAGAGTTAAGGAAACAACCTTCGAATCTAGGAGATATCCATAGAAGATTATAACAAGTCACGTATAGTAGGAGGAAATCCACGGGGGTAGTGACAAATCCGTGGTACATTAGAAAAGCCACATAATATTGAATAAATCCACGATACACCAAAAGAAGCTGCAGAAGTTGACAAATATCTACTGAGAATGAAGAAAACCAAAATAGTATGAGACAGATTTGACGCCGACATAGGCATGAATCAAAAGAAGTAACTCTTGAACTATTTGTATTTTGTATATTTATTGTAATTAATCCTTTGTATATGTGTGTCATGAGAGATGTATGTGAGAATCACTAGAAATATGTGATAGAATAGAGAGAATCTATGTATGAAGGTAAGTGCACCAAGTTGGGGGGCCAAAAGGGGGTCTTAAGTGGATGATTTTTTTAAAATAAAAACTTCAACTTGTACGAGTTTTTTGAAATAGTTACACTTAAAATTGGAAGATGTTTTATAAACATGAATCGTATCATTTTGAGTCTAGTTTCTAAGCTACTAAATTTTATTGAAAACAGATAAGTTTAAGTGGGTCAAATAACTAAAATACCAATAGGTGCTCATGTTTTTGTTAAAAAACATAATAGAGTGACTTTCATTCCCCCACCATTTTTAGCACCATTTAGTTTTTTTTTAAACCCTTTTATTATAAAGATAGCTAGGAGCATCTAGTTTGGGCTACATTTTTTAGATTTTTTTAGCGAGTATTTATTTTTATGATTTTTCTAGTACAAAAATTTTAAATTTAAAAACATAACAGAGCTCCGACCATGCCCCCAACTACCTCAAAAATATCAAAAATTAGATTTTTTTAATGTGTATAGAATTTGGCCTAGTTTGGGCTAATATAATGTTTTTGCAATTTTGATGAGCTGAAAAAATGATAGATGTGTTTAAACTTCAAAAAATAGCTATAAAAAGGAATTTTTAGAAAATAATATGGGGACCTTATATTAGTTAGAAAATTTGAAAACTTATATTTTTAGAAAGTTGATAGTCTTCTCTACGTTGTGGTATAATTGTTTTTAAATGAATCAATTGTTTTATATCGATTTATGCTAGTGGAAAAGATATTTTTGCATTTTCCTATAAAAATATGTAGTTTTCTATTTTTTAGAAGTCCATGCCTCAGGCTTGGGGATCCAAACCGGATCCAAGCGTCAAGGCATGGCATGGAAAAATTAAAACAACAAAACGCATACCCATTAAGTTCTATACTTATTTATTGGACCCCAACGTATTTTTCCCCTTATTAACGGGTTTTATATCATATTTTTGTTTGTTCTACACATTCTTTATGAATTTTTAGTACTTCATCTTGTCCCCTACCCCACAATATATTATTCTGCAATCATGGGTGACAAAAATGACGTAAGGATGCAAATAAAGTCAATAACAAGACACCGAAGCAATTGGAAGAGCTGAGAATTAAGAAAGTGAAGAGGATGCAAAAACTTCATGCGGGCAAGGTACTTCTGTTGTATCAAATGTATCTAATGTATCCGAGAATTTGTTTGAATTGAATGATAATGTTGGTATGGATGAAGAAATTGATATGAATCCAATTGTTGAACCTTTACCTAAGAATCCAAATGTTGAAGTTTTACCTAAGAATCCAAGAATTGAACCTTTACCTGAGAATCCAAATGTTGAAGCTTTACCTAAGAATCTAAATGTTGAAGTTTTACCTAAGAATACCTGAGAATCCAAATGTTAATCCTGAAATTTGTATGGAAACACTAAATGAAGAAAGTAACCCTCTTAATGAATCTTCACCTCTTAGAACATCTCCTTCCATTTTGCGAAGAAAACCAATTCACTTAATTGAAATTGATGAAAACATTATTAAACCAATGCCTAACAAAATGTCTGATAGAAATGTAAGAAGAAAAGCTAGGGGAATTCGGGATAATTACTTTGTGAATTTAAATGACACACAAAGATGTCAATTATTTGTTACATTGATGAAATTAATTAAGATGAGATCTAAAATGAAGACCCTGGGGTTAATAACTTCTAATTTTATTGATCGAAATGCGACAATTGTATAAAATATACATAAAACCAAGGAAAAGTTTAAGTAACCCACCTGAAAAAAACTTATAGAAATTGTGGCAAATAACTATGGTCTAACAAAATTCATTAGGTTGACAAATTATCTAAAATCAGCATTCATGTCATTGGAAAAATATAATATTTTTGAAGTAAATTGTAGATGGAGTGGTGAATGGAGGATAATTCATTGGCATGAAGGATATTTATTGAACAAAACAAATTTTAAGTCTAAATGGAGGTCTGCCACATGTTCCTTGACTATCACTCAACCTTACCTAACCATGGACCTAAAACTTTATTGAATTGGTTCATTCCATGGGCTTGGAGTCCATAGAATTCATTTTCCTTGAGGATTTATGGAATCCTACATGTTCACCTGATATCCAATTCTAAATGTTGGGAATACTTTTGCATACCTTTACACTTAGGTTCCTAGAATGGGTGACACTTGGTGCTCCTCATGTGCCAAGGCTTATCAAAAGTTTTAGTGACTTCCTAGGTAGTTAACAAAGTATTATAAATTTTGCGGGTTTTCTAAAGGTTTAACAGCTTCCAATATAGATATATGTGTGTGTATGGTGAATTTAATGAAATTTAAAAAATACTAAACATGTCGGTGAATGAGACCAAATGAATATGAAGGTTTCATAGATTTCTTGGTGATCCAAGAATTTTTAAAACCCCAAACCATCTATCACATGATGATTCAATAAAAATATATGTTGGGATTGGAGATCCATTGGCTATTCACATGGGAAAAATTATTGTTTGTGGAAATTTTGGGTGAAATGTGGTCACTGTCATGGTCATAAAAAATAGCCAAATTCATATTCCATAATTCCTACTTTTAGCCAAATTACGAATATTATCCACTAAAATTTTATGTGCATAAAACATACCAAACTATAGGTGCCAATAGACACACCAAATATAGTAATACTACATGGTGTACACTTATTAATTGTATAGTAAGTGATAAAACAATTAATACATGTTTGATTAGAAAAACAAGCAATAATGAAAGCAATAGGGAGACATACAATTCTTGAGTCACCAATAACACCGACTATTGGGATTTCTCTAACAGACTCCCATGGAAATAGAATAATACATCTAATATTCTAAAAGAATTAATTTTAAAATTTGGGAATGAGAACACAAGAGTGTCACCTAATAGAGAGATACAAAAAAAGAAGAATAGGTTCTCGTAATTGTGAATCATGTGAAAAAAATTCTTTGATATGACTCAAACACAATTGTTTTATAAGTTTGAAAATAAAAATCCACAAATTAATATTAGCCAAATATTATTTGAAATGAACAAATCCTTTTATTTAAAAATCAATCACTCACGTACCACTTGTTGTAAGCATCATGTTGAATTTTCAATGCATTATGATGTTTTTTTTTCAAGTACGCTCATTTTTTTCATACTTGACATCATGTTTAAGGAGTGTGGATTAAATGTCCCACCAAAATTTTCAAGGGAATTTATTCCAAAAATATTTTTGAAATATCAAGTAGACAATTTTTTTAAAACAAAGCATATTTGGATGGAACGTGAAATGTATGTGGTGGCTTTCCAAATATAAAAAGTTTTATCCATGAAGAGAGTATAGATTCAATAGGAAAATAATTGGTTGGTTTCAGAAAATATAAATCAATGGCATATCAATTAAAATATGGAAAAGAATCTAAGAGGTGTGAGCTTGTTACATAATAGTTACCTGTAAAAGAATATTTGGTCAAATTTAGAGAGGAAATTGTTTATGAGTATGCAAGGAACACACATAGAGCTCAATGGTTGGATGAAAAATTAAAGTTAAGAAAGGACACATTACCACTTAGCACTATTGTTTTAGTAGTTGACTTCATAGATAATTACACATTGCAACCACAAATAGAGGTTCAGTCTCAATACTATAACTCGGTGTAAGTTTTTATTTTCATGCATATAGCATCCATGCACTCTCCAAAAATCATTGAGCAAGATCAAAAAATATTAAGAGAGTATCATTTCTACATCAATAATGATCAAACACATTCTACATAATATGTGCAAGGGTGTTTTCAAGTGTTTTATGTGAACTTGAATAACAGAACATTTTTTTCAATCAACATTACATGTGGTCGACAACTATACATCACAATTCTAGAATACACAGATGTTTTATTGAGTAAGAAGGATCCACAAAGAAAAATGTGTAAAACATATTTGGATTTTTATTGAGGTAGGACATGGGAAAGGAGAGCATGATGGTACATGAGCATGTGTGAAAAGAGCACTTGTAAGAGAAGAGTTAAATTTCAAGGATGGTGCTAAATTTACAGATGTAAGAAGCATTATTGATTGGTGTGTCAATAACATGGGCTCTCAAGATAGTTCAATGGTTCATAGATATTTTTGGTTGATAGAGGAACAACATTTGGAAAGCTATGAAGATTGTATGACAGTTGCAGGATCAAGTGATATGCACGAGTTCCATAGTTTAGATGCAAGTTCTTGGACTCTTTATACTAGGTGCATGACATGTTTTTGTATATCATGCATTGATTTTGCATGGAATGAATGTGAGTCACAACAGTGGGTGGACGAATGGATTTTTAGACCTCTAATTCCACTTGACAGTGTATATGAAGTTCCACGAGCATTACAACTTGCAGCACCTTCAGATCATATGACAACATCACCTGAATTTGACCAAGTCTCTGATTTAGTGCAACAAGGTACATATGTATGCCATGTTTTAGATTTATAAATTATTAAATGATCAAATTTTAATGTATTTTAAATTTGAATTGATTTTTACTTTGTGATTAGGGAATGTTTTTGTAGTTATTTTCATAGAATCTAACGAAGAGGGAACATACTACTTATTGTTGTTTATGTGTGTATTTTCCACATCATTAGGTGAGTCATCTCACTTAGGTGAGATCATAGTCCATGTGTCATTTAGGGGTCATTGTGAGATTCTCTTACGTGTCGGTGCATCAAAGCACGTCGGCGTCAGGTGTGTCATATGCATCATTGGGAGTTACACTTCTATTCCGGAATGTAACTCCCCTCTCTACTCGAGTTGTCATGATTGCAGCACTAGAGGTTACTCAAAGACCTCCTATATGTACACCCCATTTGATCTATGAGATAGAGGAAATTTTTTGGCTTAACCAAGTTCTTCCCATGTTTCAAATCTTTTCATGCACATTCATTTGATGCTCACTCCTCCCGAGATCTCTTCATCCTATCGCTCACACGTCCGTTGATGTGCATGTTATTCCTCGTGATCCTCACTTGTGGGTTTTAAACCATATTTCATGGTATCGAGTGGATCTTGTGGATCTGTGCACTCCTCAGTGTTGCTTGTGTGTTTTTGGCTTCCGGCATGATATTCAGATTCTCGTGTGTGTGTCATAATGGTTATTCCTAGTGTTGCATTGATTTCAAGATTTTTTTGATTTTTCGGTGTTTGTGGTTTTCCAACTTTTGCATGTAGTTTTCAGAGGTGATTTGGATTTTTGGTTGTAGTTTGAAGTTTCATTGCAGAGTTTGAAGGTCTGGGTTTTACATGTTTTTCATTAACCTTGACCGATCGATCTCCTCAACCATTGTGTTCACTTCTGGCTCTACGTTGGTTTTTGCAGACCGTGGTGAATTGTTCTGGTTGTTCCTTCACCACACACGCCTTCCTCTTCTGACCTGCTCATGCCTTTCTTGAATTTCCTTCATTGTTTAGCCATGGCTCTTTTTGCCTCTCGCATGAATGTAGTCTACATTAGAATCTTTGCCTATGGTCCTTTTTGACCCATGTATTAGTTAAACATGATTGGATTTTGTTTGTTGCAGTGTGCTCATGTCTTAGCATAGCCAACTCATGTTTTTGGTCTACTCATGTGCCAACCCCCTTTGCCTTTGGTTTCTTGTTCTTACTTTGAACTCGGAATTGAAGTGTTTGGTTGTTAGCTTGCCCTGCTTGTGCAATCGGTTTCACGTTAAAATCTCAAAGGAATACTATCACACAATTGTTACCACTATGGTCAGTCTACTTGACCATTCAAATCTCTATGCACAAAGCAAAGATTGGCATTCAAATTTTTATCATTGGCATTCAAACCACAGTGCTCAATGCTGCAACTCACATGGTTACATGCACAATCCAACCACACACTACCTCCAACATGTGCATTGAAACCATTATGTACATAGCCTGCTCCCACCTACCTTGGAATCTGTAAACGGCTCCTCTAGCACTTTCATCTTGGTCAAGACCTCCAACCTGTAGCACTTAACACATGGGCTCTCTTCTCTCCACCGGAAGTTACCACTAGCTCATCTTGCACTCAAACACACTCCACGTGGCTTCCCACTCTATGCATTGCATTTGGAATCCTTGTTCAAATGTTAATTCTATAGCTTTGGTATGTGGACTTAATTAGAGATACCATTCCAAACATGGGGCCCCCTCCTTTCTTTGTTTTTTAATGTTTTAATATTAAAAAAACATTCATTTTTGGCATTGTAACATTTTAAAATTTGGGTTTTTGGTTGTATTGCTTACCCTCCTATGAGCATCAAAGACGGAGGGCAAGGTCCGGTAGGCAGGCGTAAGGCTAATCCCCTCGCAAGCAAAAAATACCCCTACTAAAATTCCATGTATTTTCCAATGAGTACCCACATGATACCCTTTGCACTCATTTTGAGCACTTTTTTAATGTGTTTGCAATGTTTAGTGACATTTTCCATCGATTCATGGAATCATTTTAATGCCATAAATTTTGACTCGCAGCTCATTTTTGAGTGCTTCTTTAGTCAAAGTTTCATGATTTTTTGCACATTACGTGATGACATTGTCATTTTTGTAAATGCACTACTTTATAAAGTGTTGCATTCTGGGGGGTTTGATTGTACTCTTGGGCTTTCACACACAGACGCATTATCAAATTGATAGAGTCCGACGTCTTGAATTTGTGCATCTTGCATTTTTAATCATGGAGAGTGATCTTTCCAAACTTGAGCTTCATAGGATCACTTTATAGCCTCCGCCACTTCTCACCGGAGAGGGAATGACTCACTGCATGCTTCCATGGAATGTTACTTCACCCATGAGGGTCTTTTACCCTTATTTCTTGGGCCGCCTCGCACTATCGATCATCATCATCTAGAGGACTTCCTCGATACTTGTGACCACATATTTGGTCACATGATGATGCATGTCTCTCGTTCTCTCTAGTTTCACGTGGCGTACTCATATCCACCTCGCCGTGTCCTGGAGCATTCTTCAGTCCCTCTATGGAGACCCTTCACATACTGCTGCCATTGTTGATGTTGTTGATTCATTGTCTCTTCCATTTCTTTATGTGATGGTAGTTCTACTGACATAGACTCATTTGGTTCTACTTCTACCGATGAGGATTGTGCACCTGGCTCGATGTCGAGAGTACTACAGAGGACTCTTCTTCTCTTTCTCTCACTATTCCGAGAGTTTTGACACTTCCCACATCTCATTAGATATCGAGCAGTCTCCTATCCAATCTTATATAGTCATCACACCCACCTCCTTTCCACTTCCAGTGTGTGAGGCCCCTTCCACTCCTTTACCTTCATTAGATGACTCATACCTATCTAACATCGCTCTTCTATTTGTTGAGCCCCCTCATTGGGACGAGTATCTGCCTGACCTTAGTCATCTTTTTATAGAGTCTACTTGTGATGCACTACAGGTCCCTCATCCATCTACAGGTGTTTTAGAGGATTTCATCATCTCCGTTGTTGGGAGTGCCCATTCTGGGACTCTTACCACTTCCACTTTTCCAGAGACCTTCATTGATCCACCCTCAACTGTGGATCCCTTTTCTGTTGTGGAGGATGTTTTGTTCCCTTCACATCACTTGGACATCCTTTCTACGAAGTGTTCCTCTTTTTCACTCTGACATTTCTACGCATGTGGCATTACCTTCAGTTCCTTAGCACTCACTTGCTAGACCTATGTCACACTTTTGTGCACCAGACTCAGAGTTCTTTGTGTTACCGCTTCGCTTTCCTTTATGGAGTGGGTGGACTTTCAGCACATCATTTTTATCCTTCCTAAGGGTAGGCACACAATTCAGTGTGGGTGGCTCTTCTTCATTCTACAGGCAGAGGATCTCATCATCAACATTCTTTTGGGAGACCTCCTATATTTCCAAATTTCAGATCCATCCATGGCATCTTCTCGCATTCCTCTTATCTCCCTCTTCTTCTATCTTCTTCTTCTTTTCGAGAGATTGCCTCTTTGTACATGGGTACCTTTTCAGCTCGCCTATACTGGGACCCATCTTTGGAATCTTTCTTAGATTAGAGAGTGTTTTTTTCTCTTGTGGTGGAATAAAAATAAACACTCCTTTAGCATTTACGTGGCCACCCCAATGTATGGGCATAGTCGGTTTGGTGCCAAGAGCTTCCATTTGCAAAATATTGCATTGGACAATGTTACACTATTCTCTGCATGTAAATGAGATGGGATAGAAAAATTTAGATCTATTCTATTCTATAAACTATGGGACATGATAGAGGAATGTTTCATGATGCTTCATGTAAAATTTTAGGTCAAATTTAGGTCATTTGTTAAAGTTATGTTAGTTTTTGTAAAATGACTTTTGTTCAAGGCTATCCGACCAAAAATGTTACATCTTTGATGTAATTTCTCACACTCCGTTGCACCTAGAGATGACTCGTCGATCCTAAACCTCCATGTTAGGACCCTCTAAGAAATCCTGTATCTTTTTTCTCCATCTCCATTCGGTTCTCTCACCATTGTTTGGAAACACGTGAAATATTGCAGCTTTAAGTAAGTGTAAGGTTGTATGATGCAATAATTTACAAATTGAAACTCTTGGTGCCAAAAACTATGCCAACATATTAGGGTGGTTAGGTAAATTCTAGGGAGGTGTTTTTTCAAAGGTAAAAGCTCTGCTTCCGGCTACCTTGTCTCGGAGTAGTCACTTAAGAGCCCTAAGACCAAACAACTTTATATCTTAGATAGGTGATTTCGAGACTCCATGACACCTAGAGATGTCTTGTTAAATCCTACACCTCCATGTCGGGACCCTCTAAAAATTCTCTCTTGGTTTTCTCCATCTTCATTTGGTTCTCTTGTTGTCTTCTTATTTGTAAAAGAACAAAATAATGCATTTTGAGTCAAGATAAGGCTATCGACTTAATAATTTGCAAATAGAATTTGTCTGGGCACCAAACTAACTTCACCAACACATCGGGTGGCCATGTAAACAATAGGGGAGGTATAGTTTTGGAGGAAAAATATCCCAAGTTGCTTCCGGTCTACCTTGTCCAGCATAGTCCTTTAAGATCCATGTGACCAACAAATGCTATATCTTTGACATTTGATTTCTTAAACTCCGTGAAACCTAGAGATGACTCGTTAGATCCTACACCTCCATGACGGGACCCTCATTTAAAGCCTCTCTTAGTTTTCTTGATATCCATTTCTCTCGATGTCCTATTATTTGTAAACATGTGAAACAATGAAGTTTGAGTCGTAAGGCTATCGAGAGGCAATAATTTGAAAATGGAAGCTCTTGGTACCAAAATTACCTCACCAAAAGGTCGTGGCTAGGAAAATTCTAGGGAGGTTTCGTTTTGGAGGCCAAAGCTCCTAGTGCTTCCGGATACCTCGTCGGGCATAGTCCCTTAAAATCCCTAAGACACAAAAACATTATATCTTCGACAGTGATTTCTCGACTCTATGGCACCTAGAGAAATCTTGTTAGATCCTACACCTCCACATCAGGACCATATACTAAAACCTCTCTAAGTTTTCTCCTCTCCATTCAAATCTCTTGTTTTCCTATTGTTTGCAAATGCGTGAAATATTGTAGTTTGAGTCAAGATATAAGGATGTCAAATGAAACACTTTTCAAAAGGAATATCTTGGAACCAAACCGACTACTCCAATAGATTGGGGTGGCTAGGTAAATTCTAGGGGAGGTATCATTTTAGAGGCCAAATCTCCGAGTGCTTCTAGGATACCTCATCCAGACGTAATCCCTTAAGAGACCTGAGACCAAAAAATGTTATATCTTCGGCAGTTGATTTCTTGAACTCCATGGCACCTATAGATGTTTCCTTAGATCTTACACCTCCATGTTGGGACCCTCTACAAAATATTCTCTTAGTTTTCTCCATCTCCATTTTGTTCTCTCATTGTCCTATTGTTTGCAAACACGCAAAATAATGCAGTTTGAGTCAATGTAAGGCTATCAAATGCAATACTTTGTAAATTGAAGCTTTGAAGCAAACCGAATGTTCTAACATGTCGTGGTGGCCATATAAATGATAGGGAGGTGCCTTTTTGGAGGTCAAATCTCCCAATGCTTCGGGCTGCCTCGTAGTCCCTTAAGAGCCCTCAAACCAAAAATTGCTATATCTTCGACATGTGATTTCTTGGACTTTGTCACACCTAGATATTTCTCATTATATCCTAAACCACTACATCATGACCCTCTATGAAATTATCTCATGGTTTTATCCATCTTAATTTGACTATAAGCATTGTCCTATTGTTTGCAAACGTGTGAAATAATGCAATTTGAGTCAGTGTAAGGATGTTTGATGCAATACTTTGCAAATGAAGCTCTTAAAACTAAATCGACTTCACCAACACATTGGTGTGGCCAAGTAAATACTAGGGAGGTGTCATTTCATAGGCCAAAGCTCCCGATGCTTTTGGACACCTTGTCTAAGAGTAGTCCCTTAAGATCCTTGAGACCAAAAACATTATATCTTCGACAGGTGATTTCTTGACTCCGTGGCACCTAGAGACATCTCTTCAAATCCTACATGTCCATGTCGGGAACCTATACAAAATAATCTCTCGGTTTTCTCCATCCCTATTCAGTTATATCATTGTCCTATTATTTGTAAACGCGTAAAATATTGTAGTTTACAGCATCAATGTAAGGTTGTCGATGCAATAATTTACAAACGGAAGCTCTTGGTGCCGAACCGACGATGCCAACATGTCGGGAGGCTAGGAAAACACTAGGGGGTGTTTTTAGGTCAAATCTCCTAGTTCTTCTCGGGGGTACCTCGCTCAGGAGTTCTTTTTCAATGACTAGATTGGCTTAAGAATGAATTTGGCAGGGAATGACTAAGAACACATAGGGTTTATCAATCGCATGGTAAATATTTATTGTTTAGTTTTTAATGGGAGTCAGCTGGCCTATGGCTTAGTGACCTTCCATTCATTGATAATTTATGTATGATAAACCCATGGATGCTTTCAAAAGCACCTTCAAATAGATAGGGGTAGTCATCAATCATAGTGAAGGGTGTGATGTGATTTCCAAATAACTTGAAATGCCTACATATTTAGAGGTAATAACATGAATCTGGATAGGATTGACAAACAAGAATCATTGAGTTTCTAAATCAGAATGTCATTTCATCTGGAGAGACATTCTCAAGTATTGGAGTAATGCACCTAGAGAGACATTCTCAAAATATCAACAGATGAAAGGCATTAAACGGTGATGACTCTCTTTGAACTATTGAAGCTTGTAAGAATTTTTGGGCATCCTTAGATCCTTCTATCCATTCTTGTTGCAAAAACATTTTCTTAATGATGGTCCTAATGATTGTATGCTTAGGTGTTTTAACAGGGGAGAAGAATGAGAAGCATTGAAGAATGTAGTAGTTGCATGATGATATAGGAACTAGTACAAAGAGAGTATGAACAAGAAGAAGAACAGATAAGGTAAATACACATATACACATTGATAAATTGAATGAATAATTACTTAGATTAGGTAACTCTTTATATACATACATTATATAAATATTGATTTCCAAATTTTGATGCATATTATACATTGAAAATGCTAGTACATGTACATCACCAATAAATGAAAAAATAATCCATAATGTCTTAAATATTGTCAAGTGCACATCATATTAGTTTCATGCAAAAATAATCTTAGAAATGTAATGTCTCATATAAAAATATCGAGTTCCAAATAGTATTTTAATGTGCATAATAAATATAAAAATTATCGAATAGGTCATATACCGTGAAGTTCAAATGCCATATATACATACATACAATTCCATGCACATAGGAATACAAAAATGTCATGTAAGACATGTATATATTTCCTAATCATCAAAATATATCCCTCTCTTAGCATTTCTTGAATAATGCCCTCCCTTAGACAAAGATGGAGATCTATGAGATGACTTTGGATAGTCTCGAGCCCATGTTACGATTCATATTCCATCGAATACTTGCCTTTAGTTGAACCTGTAAATGCAAACAATTTTTTTTGGTCAAAACTTAATTTATAAATGTTTTCAACATGTATTTAAGACCATGCTAATGAAATTATTTACATAAATACACAAACTTACCACAATCTCTCGATCATGTCAATCTACATCTCATGCTCGATGAGTCATCGGAGCTCCCCGGAGCACAAATGGGGGTATGAAGATGATGAGATCGAGGATCAGTATGCCCTCAAATCAAAATAGAGGGTTGAGGTTCCCTACATACACATAATATCACAAAATCAAATATTAGAATAAGCCAAACTAGAATTAAGTACATGTATGTGTAATGACAATATTTTAATTAATTTTATCAATATAGAACTATTATTTTTACCCGCCACACCCGTGAATCAAATTAACAGTGGCTGCCACCGCCGTAGGTAACTCCTATGTATATAAAATGAAGGACATTATTAACATAATTTAATAATTCTACAATGAAGGACATTATAAACATGTAGTTTAACATAATATAAATTACACGAGCAATTTAACTAAAATACATGTTGTTTAAATACCTTAGTGAGTTGTTGCAGACAGATGAAATCAAGTGACAACACCTTTATCTACTTTTCACGAGAGATGGCGAGGTGTCTAGTGAAGTCAACATCTTTATCAAACATGTATCACATGAGTTATATGAACATACAAGAACATACATATATTTGACTTCAAAATGTGTGTGTAATATATATATATATATATATATGTATGTGAAAATTTTATAGAATTAACATTCTAAATTACCTTTGTGAATGTATGTGTACGCATGGTGCTTATCACCTATGGTCGGATGAAGACGCCCCTCCCACGTGTTGTAATATCAATGCATACATGTACAAATATAATTATTTCAAAATTTAACATATATAAGTAAATCAAGTACTCTGATATTTTTGTAACACACATAATAAAACATAAAAATACCTGCGAAGGTGATGCCGATGACTGTAATCCAAATGTATTTCTCAAAAAGGCATTTGACATAGTGGCATTATCATGTGAACCCCCAACTCCAACTCCACTAAAATAAGTAAGAATGAAATTATCGTCCTCCTCGCCCCAAAAATATGCTACCACATGACAAGAAAATATGTGTCCTCATGCTAGTACTCCCGAGGGAATACTTTTTGTACCTCCTCGAGCATATGGATCATAAATATCCCTCATATGTCGAACAAGGGTCGCAGATAGTCCCTAAAGAATGTGGAGTTTATCAATCTCTAATGTCTCCTTCACTGCTAGAGGGACAGCCTCGGTGAGAGGAGGCTTCATGGGGGAGTTTACCCTACTTAAATAGGTGCACATTGTGCACCTAGTCGATCCTATGAAAATCCTTTTCCTCGGCCCTAGAAATCTTGAAAATCAAAATAATTTGGGATCTCGTTGAGGATAAACTTGCAATAGAGTTTCCTCATAAATTATAGTGGCACCTCGTTGTTATTACAAGGTGGAAAATCAAACACCATCCACCATCGGTCCCAAAAATTATTTTTAATCAAATCATTATTACACCAATGGATGGGAAACTATTTGCATGACAACGAAATAGGGAAATTAGTGTGGGGGTCCATGAATAAGGTGCATATGAGGTCTTTTGTAATTTTTTTTTTCTTTGCATCCACATATGACAATTTGTTGGAATAATAAACCCTACAACCCTCTTTGTAAGATGTCTAATAATCAATTTTCCTTTTTCCATGTCTACTTAAGAAACTAATGCCTCGATGTGTTTACAAGAGAGGCGCGGTGGGACTTTATAGATTGTTAATCCCTCATTATTTTGATTAAATCCTCAATTTAAATTTTGTTCTCAACTATATGGGTCATAAATATTCTTGACTTCCTGTGGATGTTGAGTAACTATGGGAGGGCTGGGAGGGATGACAGAATAACAGGGTTTGGTTGTGGTTGATTCCCTTGACCTTGAACTATAAAAATAAAAATAAATGTATTCAATTCAAATTCTACTATATAATTACCAAATTTCAATGCAGTTTTGAGAAAATAATTGTGCCTACCTCTTCTTCGTGGCACCATCATTGATTCATATCTTCCCGAAATTCAGAGATAATCATTTGAGATTGAGATCTAGCTGAATGAAAAAATGAGAGGGAACATGTAAGCTCCGAAACTTGTGTTTGAGGGAGATAGAATGATAGAGGCTTTGGCTTCTTTTCTATTTATAAAAGGAATAACGTGTATGCGTTATAGGCTTGGTAATTTCCAAACCTAGAAAAATATAACGTGGTCACATTATAATATAAATAAGCATATGCATTTTGTCTATTTTCAGGTTTTTGTCCACTTTTTGGCCCCCAACCTTGTGCACTTACCCATGAAGATAATACTAATGTAATGAATATTGAAATATGAATGGGAACTGATATTTTGGAGAAAACATTGTTATGCATGTATGCATTCTTTTTATTCCCCATTTAAAATGGTTTACTTTTCCCACGTACATCACTAACAATATGTTGAACTTTCCTAAGTCTCACATGGTTTTCACAATTTAGGGGCAACAAACAGCTTTCTCCATCCAAGTAACTTTTCTTTATTTATCTTCTTTTTCATCATTTTATACTACTAGTCCTCATTTTCCCCATTTTCCTCATCCTCCTCATGCTCCAACCACATCTCCATGCGGTTTGTTCCACTTTCTCTCTTTCACAATCTCCTACCCCTTTTCTTTTTATGCTTTCACCCTCATATCTCCATTATCCTTCTCCAATACTTCTATTTTCATCATCCAATCCTTTTCCTTGCTATTTTAACACTTTTCTTCATCCTCCTCTTCACCGCTTTCATCCCCATTTCACTCTTCTCTAATCTTTTCTATTTTTTATTGTCTCCTATGATCCCCTTCCTTTATCCATCTTATCATCTTCTATTCAATTATCCCTATTCTTTCATCCTTCCTAATTTACTTTCTTCACCTAGTATCCTTCTCTCTCACTCTTCATCCTGACATCCATTCCATTCCCTCCTTATTTCCCATGATCATTTTTTGACTATTTTTATTTTGTACTCTTCATCTTCTTTAATACATCCACTCTCACTCACATAATCCTCTACTCACCTAATTCCTCATCACCATTTTCTTATCCTTCCTCCTCCTTTTCAATATCTCTCTTTCTTGCTATATATTCTTCCTCCTTTTCTCTCATTCTTCTTCCCCCATAATTTTTTCACCTTCCTCATCTCCTTCATTATCTCCCTTCATCTTCTACATACATCTCTATGTAGTTTCTTCCATATCCATATCCCCTACAAGTTACAATTATTTCCCCATTCTTATCTTTCCTTATCTCGCATCTCAAGCTTCCTCACTTTGATTCCATTTATGCACTTTAATTCTTCTCATCACCATTTATATCCCTTCATGGCTATTAAACCACACATCCTTCACCTTTCCATTATCTTCCCATAAACTCCGAACATTCCTATTAAACTATTTGATCCATTTCAATCTCCATTCATGTCTATTTAAGTCCCTCAACACATCATCACACCTAACATTTAAGGCCAATTGAATTATTTCCCCATTTATATACCCATGTTCACCATCCCCTTTCTACCTCATTTTATTCCTCATCTACCAAGCATCGATATCTTATTTAATATTACTTTTTATCTCATATTTTCAAGATATTTTTCATCTCCACTATTCTCACTAGCTCTCTTGAGGGGGCATCATCCTGTTTGTCACCAAACACACTTCCTATGGTTTTTTTCTTAGAGGATAGATAACATAACACTCATCACTCATAATTTTTTCATCCTCTAATAACTTATTATTGAATGAACACCTTCATTAAGAAGAATCTTTTCAAATCCATAAATCTAACCACCTAGGGAATATTCATCCATTACATCTAATTTATTTGAAAGGGAACTACTTTCATAACACCCTTCCAAAGAGGAGAAAATTTAGACACCTCAATTTTACCACCCTTTTAATCGTTTAATTTTCCCATGTCATTCCCACAATAGTCCATGTAGAATTAATTGTAATTGGTGGATTAATTAACCATCATCATTACCTAATTAATCTTTCCACATCACATGCCACCTCCATTCTCCACCATGATCCACTTTTAAATTAAATATACGGGTCAAATCTTCAAATAGCCCCCATTTTCCCTACTTCCAAATATAATATCCAGGTTTAATTCTCATCCATGCTCCATGTTCCCCACTCACCAAATCATGGTTACTTTTCCAAAACATGATTAATTAGGTCTCCCTAATTAATCTTGCACCAGAGGCTATAAATAGAGCCCTCCCCCCCTTTCAAGAATAAGTGAGAAATACAGGTCCCAATCCCTCACATTCTCTTTGCATAGATAATCCCTATTATTTCCTAATCCTAATGTTCCCATAAGTCCCTATTTTACCCATCCCCAAATCCATTATCCTCCCTTAATTGGTGCAAAGTAGATTCGTTAGATCGCTCATGTGGAAAATTCACCTTATGTTTAGGAGAATCTAAATTTTTATCCATTCCATTCTCATCCATGTCTTCACCCAATAATCTGAGGTTCACAAGGAAAACATGGAGGAGAAAGGTATACTTGTGATTTATTTCTCTTTTTTGTTACATTATAGTTTTCATTACTTGCATCTCAAGAAAGGATGACTTGGCCAAAAGAGAAGGATTCAACATATAATTTTTAACAATAAGGAAGGAGAAATCAAATACCTTTCCAATGAGCCTATTTTTAGCTAGTTTGAGGAAGTAATGTAAGATAAAATCAAACTCAGTAATCAAAAATGCATTCAAAAATGTGTATTTTTAATTTTGGTTTGCATGATGTTAGGATCGACCTTCTTTCTTGAGGGGCGCATTGTGTGCTCTTTCAACAAGGGGCAGTTATGCAACCACTATTAAAGACAATGTTAAAAGCTAAAAATCATCCTTGTGAGAAAATTGAAGTCCGTGAACAAATTTAAGGCAAGGGTTTAAATTGATTCAAAATGGGGGTGTAAAGAAGATGGAGGGATCTATATCTCATTATCATCTTGGAAGGAGTTTTATCATCATCGAGACGTGCCCCATTTCAATGTTATACCATGTAATTTTTGGGTGTGCACAAACCCCACAAACATATATGTGTTGTATCTTCAAATTTAATGAGTATACATCATGAATCATCTATAGGAAAGTGTTGGGGGAATAATGTAATGTCCTCTTTTCTAAAATAAAATAATTTATAATATTTTAAGATGGTCCTGGTAAATTCTACATTTTAGGGGGAAATAATAATATTATTATAAATATATTTTAATACTTATTACTTTTTCTAGAAAAGGGATAAAAATTTAAAAGGAGATGAAATGGGAAAAAGAAAAGAAAAGGGGAACTTTTAGTTTCATAAATAAGTTGGTATTTGGAGTGCATGCTTTAAGATAAAGGAGAAATATATCTCCCAAGGAGATCGATCCTCATGGTGATCACATTTTAGAGATTTGGAACCACATTTGAGCTATACAAAGGGTTCGGTTGGTTCATTTGTGCATCATCATCTTGTGAATTATTCACTTTACTTTTAAAAATTGGGGCATTGAGCTCTCATTTTCAAACTTTGAAGATAAAAATACTGATTAGATATTATTAGGGATGGAAACCCTCAATATTCACAATACTTGGGGATGAAAACCATCATTTGTTCCATTGGTGTCATCATCTGGGAGTCACATTTGGTCTTCAATATTCAGAATTTTAGAACGCAAGGATTTTTATCAGTACTAGGGAAAACATTCCAGCGAGGGCACACCTTTTTGGGGTTGGCACATTCATTTTGAGCTTGATCTACCCATTTGAGATTTTAGAATCACTTTTCGGTGGGTTTTTATGGTAGTTTTTATATAAATACTATTTTATGATAATTTTGAGTTATCATTTACATTTTTCTCAAATATTTATGAAGATATGGAATTTTGAAGTTTTATTTATGTTTAGCATTAATTAATTCTCGACAATTTGTAATTCGTGGTTGAAGAATTTATTTTACATGACTTCATCAAGGGTTTCATGTTGTTGATGAATTTCTAAAATTTTGTGTGGAAAAGAAAAAAATCTAAATTTACCCTAGGTCGCTTAGGGTTTGGTGGACCTAAACCAATTTGTTTTCCCAATTCTTGCATAAAATATTATTGTTTTCATAAAAATCAGATTATCTACATGAGGTTGTCATTATTTCCAGAAATTTCTCATTGTATGAAACTAAACCCCCTTGTAATCTTGAAAAACTTATCAAAATTATAGACTTCCAAAAAAAAATGCATAAAGTCATGTAACATTATCTTAGTGTTCCATGGGTTCTCCTAAGATGTATGAAAAGGAAGGATCAATTTCGACTTAGGGAGATTTTTGGTGGTGTTAATGCTTTTGGAGTTTATTAGACTTTTACAACATTGAGGAAGTCAATTTTCCATGGCATCAAATCAAACTCTTGTATGTTGAAGATAAGTCAAAGCACCGTCTCGATTTACACGCCCACAAAAATTGGAAAACGTTTAAGGATAAGATTTATATAAAGAAAGAGTGGGAAGAAGCTTAGTGTTTCATGACATGAAAAGCACAACATCATGTGGACTTGGAAGATATAGAGTTCCCTGAATTTTCTCAATTATGTGAAAAAAACATGAATTCCACCCAAAAAAATCATGATGCAAAGTAGAATTTCTACCAAGTGTCACACGATGACAGAATAAGGAAAATACTTTGCAGATTTTAGTGTGAAGTAAAAGTGTGAGAAGTTATAAATCTGTGGTGATTCAAAAGAAGAGTTACATGGATTATTAGAAGATAATGGCTTGCATATTTCTAAATCTGCAGAGACATGTTGAATACCAAGAGTGGGGATGAGGTTAGAATCTGCAAAAGTGAGTAAAGTGAAAATTCATGGTGAAAGTCACGACACATTCAAAACACCGCAAGAGAAATAAAATCTGCATGTAAATGGAAATAAAAACATAGATGGCTTAATGCATTGCAGGGGTTGAAAATGACTCAACATCATCTAAAGGATGTGAAATTTGTGGAAAACCATGATATAATCTAGATTTTATGGATTACACAAAAGAGTTATGCCTAATTTGAAATCAAATATACAAACACTTCACTAACTAGAATTTAATAATTGTGGGCGTCGTCTTCCTTGACCTATAAATATGATGGCAAGTAATTGGATTCATGTCATACGCCCATACCTATCTGTAGACATCTATGGCATTTGGTCCTTGGTGGTTGAATCAGTAATCATTTTTATTCCCGAGAAAATAGTCTAATCCCATGCGCGCCATCCTATCACATAGCGGGTGTTGGGCTCTCACCCGATGCATGCGCAGTGTCATGCCCTCATTTATGTGAGTCTTGTGAGAATACATTGATCAATGACATAAAATTAGATGTAAAAAGGTAAAGAACCATGCATTCATTTTGAGAGCTTAAGATGAGGTATTATATTAATATACCCATTAAGATAACCAGAGAAACATTATATGAATAATAGATTTGATCCATACTAGAAAGGAAATATACTAGGATTCACACCATGAAAATTTATAATTATAACAGAATCTTGTATTCATATTAGTAAAATTTCAGTAGCCATATTACATTCACCAAGCCATGACAGCCAATGTAACAATGTAGATCAGACTTATGCATCAAAACCCTAACTATTCTCCCATATTACAAAAATATTTTTACAAACCCATCCCTCTAGACAAGATTTTACTCCTACAGTCCTCTAAATGAGAACCTAAACTCTCTTGAACCTTCTTATCATTCCTATAAAGCTTCTCCTTTCATTCTCTCTATATCCATCATCCCTTCTTCTACCCGAGCATCTCTATATATAGTTGTATTGCCCACCACCATGCCTTTCTGAAGTAATAGATCAGTCACCAAGTGTTAAGGTGGTCCTCTAATGGAGCATGCTTCTTCTCATCCGAGATCTCCACTCTCTGCAATGATGTCTTTCTGGATCCTTCCATTACATGGAATATTCCTTTCTTGACCACCAAGTTGCCAAGATGACACCTTATCCACTCCGCATGCTTAGTCGGGTCACACTTTTCTCATGTGCTTCCTGGAACATCAATATGGATAAGTCCTAAAAAATTTGCTTTGTGTGGGCATGCGTGCAATCGTGGGTTTTACTAAAACCTTTGTTCTCGCCTCCTCTACCATGTGTGCCCTTATTTATATTGGTTCTGCATGCCCACGCACTCTTTAGCACTTAGCCAATATTTTGATGCCCAGCATCACCCCACACTAAGCTTATTCTCGGTCCTTGAGAACACCTTCCTTAAATGAATAAAGAATGGAAGAATCTGAATAGTTGGAATAAAGAATGAAGGAATGAAGAATGAGAAATGAATGAATTAAATAATGGGGGAGCACGAGAAGAATTTTTTTATTGCTTTGAAGGAGTGGGAAATCCTTTCCAATATCTTCCTCAATCTTCTCCCAAGAATCTACCTCACTCTACGCTTGCTGACAGAGGTCACCTACTATGGCACTCACCTCCTCAAAACATAACTTCTCCTCCTTGGCACTCATCATATAAACAATACCCTCCAGTTGGTTTCCAAGGTCATCGAGTGCATCCATCATGTGGGTGATCTAGGGATATAACTCCTTCAACTATTTTTTGATCAATCCTCGCAAGGTCTCAATAGCTTCTAATTTTTCTCCACTTTAACCAAGATCTTATCCCTCTCTACTTTATTACCCTTATTCTTCTCTTGAAATTCCTTGAGTTCCGCTTCATGTGTAGCAACTAAAATTCTTACTACCCTATCCCTATCAATAATTATCATAAGCGGCCTCAAAACTTGTGGCAAATGGTCTTTACACCAGTGAGGAGTTTGGTATGCCGAGAAATGATCTCTACCACCTTCAGCTTCTCCTCCCTTTCTTGGCACATCAGCACCTCTTTTGTGGATTCTAAGGTGAGTTTCTACCTCTCCATTATGAGGATGCGAGTCAAATCCTCCAAGCACTGCAAAGTTGATTCATATTTTTTCTCAGGCGGTGCTAGGTCGGGATGCTTTAAGACAATAGCATTTGTAATCATCTCAATTTTCTTATATACTTTGTGCACCCTTTCCTTCTCCTCTTTCAGTTTGCACCTTAGCTATGCACTAATTATTTCTTCTTGTTTCATATATTTTCTTTTCTCGATAGGCTCCTCCTTATTTTCCAATTCCGCCTCTTGGAATTTCACCCTATCATTCCTTCTAAAAATTCTGGCCTCAACCTCAACTAAAAATTTGTTGAGTGCATTACGACTTTCTCATTTGAAAACTATTGAGAATTTACTAAGGGTTTTATCCCTTTTGTCTCTAGCATCTTCATTAGCGCCCCTTGGCTTACTTTGAACTCAAGTTCATCAATATGGGATTCAAACACCCAAGATAGCATTTTCCTGCTTCGTGGGTATCTTCCTTCTATGTAAAATGATGGTATGGTCAAGAGTAGTTATGTTGTACGGTGCTCTTGAAGCGTATGTGTAGCACCTTTCTTGGATAATTTATTTAACCCATTCCTTGTCCATGTGTTGCCACTACACTCTTCCCACATATTTGCACAACCTTTGGAAAGCTTACTGCTAGGTTGGGGTCTCCACCCATGCTACCATACTCTTTTCCAATGCTCTCCTCTTCTATCTCCTTGAGCACTTCATCCATGTTGCGCTCTACCTCCTATTCCACTAACTTTTTGATAATTCCTACCACTTCTCTCTTTGTGGCCTCTTCTATTTGCTCCTTGGTGAGGCTTTGGGTCCTCTGATCTCTCGTGTTCACTTCTTCACTCACCCCTTTTCCTTGAGCATTTTCTTCCTCCTTTCCATTATTATCTTCACTTCCTTATTCTTCTGAATCATGTATATAATACATAGGATGATTCTGAAATTATTCATCCTCATCATCATCCTTCTTGCCCCTGTAGGCCTCCAAGCCCTTCGTTTCCTCCGAGTCTTCCCTCTTCACCACCTTAAGTTTCTTCCTAACTAGTGATTCCAATATAGGAGACTCTTCCTTCTCTTTCTCTCTAATAGGTGACTCCTTCCTTGGTGACTCTTCTAGTGTGGGAGGCTCATCTTGCTCTGGAACCTCTTCTTTTGGGGTATTCTCCCTAATTGGGGACTTCTTCCTACGTGTGTAAGTGTTTGTCTTAGCACTTGCTTCCAGTGCACCCATAGATTGTGTTGTCTACACACTTGGTGTGTTTTTCTCCTACACTTCTCTTTCCCTTTTCTTTGGTGCAGCCTTCTTCCTCCCTGTGGGGTCCTCAATAATGGAAACATCATTCTATAGGTAGGCACCCATTTCAAACTTTGTTCTAATGCACAAGTATACTCTTGTTGCGAGTCCTTCCGAAATTTACACTTAAAGGCTTCATCATCTGTACTTTGTGGGATACATACTTCTCCACATATGTGCACTTCTTCGATATACGAGCTTTTGATGCAGCTCATGATGGTCTTGTTCCACTTCACTCAGGTCAAACCTTAACCTTTTGGCATCCTTGAACCGGTTGACCCTACCTAGAAATACTACACGGTGAAAGAGAACAATAATTTGCACCATGGAATATGAGTCCCATCCATCAGAGTGAATCTTCTAATGCAAAAATGATGATACACAGAAAACTTAGCCACTTCACCTACAAGCATGGGAAGTTTCTTAGGTATCCTCCACTCTACCTCAAATGCATTATGCATTTACTTGTACCATTTTTCTAGGCACGCCTTTTGGGAGGTCGCCATGGTATCACAGGTATACTTCTCAAACCTTTTTGTAGGTGAGGGATCTTCTTATGGATACTCCCATATGAACTTCTCTATCCCATCAGGCACTCAAATTTCTTAAAAACAATGGTGAGAAGAACACCGCCAAAAATTATCTTTTCCCCCTCCTGCACACACACCTAATGATTTCATCTGTAATAAAGGAAGACAATTTATAGATGGTTCCTTCAAATCTTCTGGCATACATTCAACCATGCCTTGTTTACTTATGTCCACCTTTCTTGACCATTCATCTTGGTAACCAAGCATGTGGCCATCCTCATTATAGGGTCGGGGATATCTACGATATCAAAGTAGTGTGAACCATTCTTGTAGTCATAGGCCTCCATAATCTCCTTGATGGCCTCCTTATCATCCAAGTTGTCATCTATAGAGTCCCCTTCACAAACCAAGCCAATAAAATTTTATATGAGTTGAGGGGTTATGTGCATTTTGTGGCTTGTAAAATAGAAGTGGTCTTTGTGCATGTGTGACATTAACCATTGGTATAACTACTCAAGCTTTCCAAAATAGGGAAACTCATATAGTTACAGCAACTTAGACTTACCCAACTTTACCTTCACCTCATTGTTATAGATTGGCATACCTTCTGGTGTCCTTGTATCGATTGGACAAACCAGGTTCCAACACCATTTAATTCTCTCGTAGTACTCATGTGATGGTTGTATTCGCTAACGGCCATCTTCCCGATGTGTGATAACCATTCTTTCCTAGTAATACTCCATATGGGTGCTCAATCTCTTCATACCACTCCTCATTAAAACTAGTTGTGGCAGTTTGTTTCCATTTTCCGTTCTTCTTCTATGAAACAGTCACCTTCTTTGGTGCCATTTTTACTTATCAAGTTACAATATAAACTCTTTTTCTCCTCTTTCTTTCTCTTCTTGATCTTTTGGCTCAACTCCATGGATGAATCCTTCTACTTCGTGCCCTAGCTGTAAAACCCTAAACTTGAAAAATTCTTCCACAAGATGGCGTGCTCCTCTGAAACTTTCTTCTCTATGCCTATGTACTCCTTCCACTCTGGTTTATAGATCAACCCTATTCATGTACTCAAATATCTATGATTATTTCTTTACACAAATATCTCTTTGCAGATTCCCTATTTCGCAAGATCTCTTCAATTTTGTAATCGCAAGGTAAGTAATAATGTGCCCGACTTCATACTCATAGCTTTTTCCCCTTTCCAACAATAAATGCTACACCACCTACCAATGTACTTAGCATTAAATATAGATTTTTCCACTAAATCCAACCTTAGCACCCTTACCCAAGTGCCCTATCCTATGTGAAAATTTCCATAAACTTCAGTGTGCATGAAAAATTCCTTACCGATCAAAGACTCTTACACGCGCATCTGCCGCACACCAAAGTCACTTCTTCTGTCCTTGACCTAATTTTTTTCCCTTGCCTACCTCATGTTGTTCCTACACTTCTTATCCTTTATACATGGTCTTTGTTAAGCTATCTTGACACCAAAATTCTTATCCACCATTTCCACATGCATTCTTCTATCTTTCGTGCCTTTAATCCTTTCATCTAGGCCATACAACTTTTACTACCATCTTGTATCGCACTTCGCACTACTCCGCATTACTCCACCCCACACTAAATCAAATGTGCGGTCCTCTACACATACAAAACCTTTTGAAAGTAATAAGTGGTTACCGGTGCACAAGGCACAAAATAGAACAAAAATAAAGGAACAAGAAACGAGAAAGGGAAACACAAGGAAAGGAAATGCATAAAGGGAAATCCTAAGCTAACTGGAAATACTGCATATTTACAAACATAAGGAAGACTTATTTATAGTAGGGCTTTAGCCTAATTCCATTGAAATGGCCAAGTAACCTCGTCCCATCCAAAGGTTTTGAATTGGCGTAGGTGCACGAGTCAAGGATGTACGAGATGATGTAAGGGCCCAACCAATGGACTTTCAACTTCCCAAGATGGCGTAGAAACTTGGAATCATACAAAAGCACCATTTTCCCAACCTTAAACTTCTTATTCTTTATATGAAGATCATGCCATGCCTTTTATCTAGCCTTTTCAAGATTATTCGACTCCATCTAGAAAGTGATCATCTCTCATCTAACCGCATCAATTATTGACCCTTTCCTCGAATTCTTGTTCATCATCCAATCCTCCTACACACGTTATACGTAGCGATGGTAACATGAATTCAACTAACAAAAAAACTCGTACAAACACCAATTAAAATGGTGTGTCCTTATTCAACCTTTTATAGGTTGTCATGTACACCATAAAAAGCTCGATACCTTTTCATCCCAATCTTATCTTCCAACATCACAAATTTTGGTTAGTGTGTGATTTAGTATTTTGTTAAATGCTTCAGTAGTTCCATTTGCTTAAGGGTGATAAGGGGTAGTCCTATGATGGGCCACAATAAATTTTGCAAATAGAATCCTGACCATTTCATTTAGAAAATGTGTACCCCTATCACTAGTCAAGCTCAAAGGACACCTATACCTGTTGATTATGTTTTCCCATAAACTCTAGCAATTGTCAATGTAGTGTAATCTATTGTAGGTTCTACAGTGCCTTACAAAACTCAATACAATCCTAGTAAATACTTTCCCACCAAAGCCCTATGAGTATAATCTTTCACGTGATTATATTTCTTACAGAGTGTCTATTAGTGCAAATCTACAAAGACTTCCCTAAATGACCTTCAGATCTGCAGTCTAGAATTGGATCATTTAGTGTGATTACACAACATTGAGTTTCCTCCAAGGTGTGGGACCTTGCAAGGTGAGAAAACTCTCCATATTGAATTTGGTTCTTACTCCTTTATTTAGGTGTATGCATGAATTTACAGAGGTTCAATACTAATTCCTACTCTAAATTCCAAGGAGATAGAGTTGAAGATGCAAGAAAGGGGAAACAAAACTAAGCTAAAACGGTGATACACCAAAGGAGTGATGAACTTCTATTTTGCAAATAAACACATATCATAAGAATGTAGCACAAAACATGCACAAATTTCCAGAATATAATGAAAGATCAGAAGACAATGATAAACACATGAGAGGATTGGAAAATCAATCACAAAACATACATTATCATTCCCAAGTTTAATACAATGCATTACAATGGCAAGGAGGCAAAAATATGTGTTACAACCTATATGAGAGGTCTGAAACTCTACAAATCTACTTGTTAAGGAAGAAAAGAGAGCTTGCAAGAGAAAAATTTCCAACATTACAATAGATTACATCCCCTCCATTTATAGCTGAAGAAAAGAGAGGGAAAACAGAGGAGGAAGCAAATCTGATCCTTTTTCTCAACCACCCGCCATTAACCCTTTCAAATCAGCCTACAATCCATCAAATCGAGCTCCTCTAGCTTCTATTTTGCATGTTGGAGAGAAAAAATGATGAATTTGGTGAAACATAGCTCTCAAAGCAATCTGATCTCACATTTATGGCATGAGAAGACATTTTTAGGGTTTTCCTCCATCAAAACGAGTTGATTCTTCATCCTTGGTATGTGGGAGAAAGCAACCATGGTGGATTTGAGCAAAAACAACTGATTTGAATCAATCTGATACGCATTAAAGGCATGAAAGACATTTTAAACATTTTATCCATCAAAACCTACAAGAAATGATGTTTTTATTTCTCCAATGCATAGAGGGGCTCGAGACCTTTCCAAAAATTTTGATTTTGTTCAAATCTAATCTTTGGATTGAAAGATATGCCCATCTAAAGATTTAGGGAAAAATCAGGGCATAAATTTGGGCACAAATTTTGAGGCATGAATTAGGGCACACTTGGCGGAAAAATCAGATTTTAAAAGGGTCCACGGGGTCAAAATTTACTTTTTGCACTTTTGGAAAATTTTCCAAAATCCCCGCTTTCCGTCACTCCGAGACACATGGCACCTCCTGGTTCACCGATGGAATCATGGGCCCAAACTTTTCTTTTTCCTTTTTAATTTTTCATTGGGAAAATTTCCCAAAATTTCCCCGCACTCCGCTCTCCCGGTGACATGTGTCAACTTCTAGTTGCTTGGCGGGGATGTGCCTCAACTTTTTCCTTTTGCACTTTTTGCAACTTTGGAAAATTTCACCAAATCCTCCCACCGCCCGACTCCTCCACTACATGGACACGTGGCAACTTCAAAATGATCTGCGGGCCTTTGGGCTGAAATTTGACTTTGGGCATTTAACCCCCAAAGGGCTAAATGCCAAGTTTTCCTCCGCGGGCTGCGCCAACCCATTTCCTTCCTTCGTCGGGCCTACGGGCCAAAATTTTCCTTTGTGCCCTTTTGACCAAAGTGCCAAAAATTAACTTCCCCAACGTCCGCCACTCCACCCTACCATGTGGCACCTTCTCATTGGCCGTGGGCCTATCTAGGGAAAATTTCCCAAAAAACTCTGCTAGAGCCATAACTCAAAAATTACAAGGAGTTGGGAGGAAAATTTTACCTTTCTGGAAAGGTGAGAAATTTTTCTATCTGATGGAATCATGCCAAAAACTTTTGAGTCCCTAAAGCATGAAAAAAATTCATTTTAAGTACCAGCAAAGGAAATGGAGGAGGAGTTAGCCAAAAATAAGCATGGGCTTATTTTGGATAACAATTTTGGTGACTCAGAGGGGTCATGTGCCTGCTGGATGAAGTGACCAGATGCCTTGAAGCCTCCATTGGGCATGGAGTCATGAACTCAACTGCTTCTTACTCTCAATTCATTAGAAAATCTCTAAGATGAAGATTGTGAGAGTAGAAAAAATCACTTTGACCTGGAACATGATTTGCAAATATGCATCCTTGGGGAAATAAAACCTATGCCAAAGCACTTAGGAAAATGTAAATATAAGCTAAAACAAAATAATTTGCATAAGAACTTGGAGGAATGAAAAAATCTAAGCTAGTATGTACAAGGTGAGAAGTTTCCTTAGTAGCGAATGCTTTAGATGGATTCCATTAACTGGAATCTGCAGTTCCTCACCATCCAATGTAGACAATTGGAAGGCATTGCTATTTTTTATATTTTTTGACCATGTAGGGGCCACTCCAAATGGTATAAAATTTTGAATGCCTTCCTGGCTTTACCCGGTCTTTATCCCATTTCAACACTAAATCTCCAACTTGGAAAGTTCTAGCCTTAGCTTTCCTATCAAATCTTCTCTTGATCAATGTTTGGTCTTTTTCCATTGTTTAGGCTGCATGCTCTCTGATTTCTTGGAGTTTCATCAATTATGCATATATAACCTCCATGGGCTCAAACTCTAACAATTCCAATTGTTTCATGAGTTTCAAGGTTGGCAACTCAAGTGACATAGGCAAGACTACCTCTTTCCCATAAACAAGTCTAAATGGAGAGTTACATGTGGACCTCTTAGGAGTTATCCTATCAGCCCATAGAGCTGATTTGAGCTTAGTGTGCCAAGTCCTCTAATTTTCATCAAGAGTCCTCTTGATGATCCTTAATAGATTCTTGTTTGTGGACTCATCTTGGCCATTACCTTGAGGGTAATAATTTGATGAAGTGCTCAAATAGATCCCATTTCTAATAGCCCATTCAGTTACCTTTGATCCTATGAATGCCAATGCATTATCTGATATTATAGTGGCAGGTATACCAAATCTATTTGGTATCCCTTCATAGAAGTCTAGTATGTTGGATTCATTTTCCTCTTTGAGTGCCACTTCCTCAGACCATTTGGTGAAGTAGTCATTGTTTGTTAGAATCCATTTGTGCCCTTGGTTTGAGTTTGGATTAATGACCCCAATGAATTACAAACCCCATTGCATGAATGGCTGGTCAACCGAGATTGGGTGTAATGGAATTGTTGCTAAACTCTCTTTTCCCGTGAAGAATGTACAATTCTTGCACCTCTTGATCCATGCATAATAATCACTAAACACTTTAAGCCAATAGTAACCAGCCTTCATGATCTTGAGAGTTGTCACTCTTAGAGAAAAATGACCCCCAGCTGATACATTATGGAACTCTTCTAACATTTTCTCAATATTATTTGTCCCAATGCACCTCGGTAACACTCCATTGATATCCTTTTTGAACAAAACACCATCAACAAGTGCATATGGAATAGCCTACAATCTGAAGTGTCTTCTTTTGGATTGGTTCATCTCTGGAGGACATATGCCTATTTGTAAGAAGTGCATTATGTCTTGGGTCTAGTAAGGAGTGCACACACCACCATTTTCTTCTTGTTCATCTTTTTGTTCTTGGATGTCCTGTAGCATCAAAACAACATTCTTCTCTTTGTTTGCTTCAATTGGTTTACTCAAGGCCAATTGCTCACACAATCCATTTCCTTAGACTAGCTTGGTGACTTTGATCTCAATTTCATATTCCATGACATGAGTAATCCACTCTACATGTTTTTCATTTAGATCTTTATTGAGGAGGAAGTCTTTAACTCTCACATGAGAAACCAGCAGTTGAACCTTGTTGTTTGAAACTAGATGCTTAAATTTCTTCAAGCTCCTAATCACTACAAGAACATGCTTCTTAATGAATGAATAACTCACTTCATAGTCCTCCAAGATTTGGATAAAGAAGGCAATTGGCTGCTCTGCATTTTCTTTTTTATGATGTACTAAAATTGTAGAAATTGTATCACCACCACTAAATGCATAAAGGATGAAGTCTTTGGAGAAATCTGGGTTAATGAGAGTTGGATCCCATGAGATAGCTTCTTTAATTGCCTCAAAACTTGCCTTACCCTCATCTCATGTCCATTTGAAAGCCATACTTTTCTTCAACATCGTAGTTATTAGCTTGACAAGGGCTCTAAAGTTTTGAAATAACCTTCAACAACATTGATTCTTCCCAAGAAAATTTGAAGAGCCTTCTTATGACTTGGCAATGGCAGTGCTCTTATTGCTTCAACCCTCTTTAGATCAATTGCTAACCCTTCTTTGAAAACAATGTGGTCTAGGATCTTGCCTTCATGAGCTAGGAATATGCATTTTTGGGATTCAAAGATACCCTAAATCTTCTACATCTTTGGAGCACTTGTCTCAAATGAAAGAGATGATATGATGCACTTTTAGAAAATATAGTAATATCATCTAGGTATATCATAACTATTTTTTGATCAATCCCTTAAATTCCATATCCATTGCCCTTTGGAAAGTAGTCCCAGTGTTAGATAGCCTAAATGGAATTTTCTATATGCATAGGTTCCCCATTTGGTGGTGAAGTCTGTTTTGAACTGATCATATTCCTTTACCATGATCTGATTATACCCCGAATAACCATCTAGCAATGAAAACCTCTCGAGAGCCAAAGAATAACTTGCAAAATCTACTCCATAGAAGGAAGTGGATAGTGATCCTTGAGGGATGATTTGTTCAAATCTCTAAAGTCTACACACAACCTAATTTCCCCACTCTTATTTCTAACTAGAACCAAGTTTTAAACCCATCTTGAATGCTTGATGGGGAATATGATACTTGTTTCTATTAACTTATTCAATTCCTTCTTCATGAGAGGCATAATGTGTGGATTTACTAGTCTTTGTTTTTACCGATGGGCTTGGCACTTAGATCTAATTCAATTGTGTGTTGAGCTAGCTTGGGATTGAAACCTCTCAAGTCTTCATATCTCTAAGAAAATACATCCAGAAATCTTAGCAAAGTTACATGAATTCATACCTTTCTTTCTTGGTTTCCACTTTACCAATTTGAAGTGACTTACCTTCTCCAACTGAGATGGGCTCTAAATCCTCTCCCTTGACTTGGATGTTTTCTTTCTCCTTCATAAATTTATCATTAGGATTGAAGATAGACTCTAAATTCACAAGTCCTTTTGGTTGTTTGTTGGTTCTCAGTTGTACCACTTGATCACCGTATTGTTGTCCCAACTTTTCCTGATTTTTGGCTGAGAACTCAGCTTCCTCTTGCAAGAAATTGATGATATTTTGGTCACTCTCAAAAAATTACCAACTTGCATTGTTTTATGGCACTAATGGCCTCACAATCACATGGATGTTTGGTTGTATTTTATCTCTTTTGATACTCTCCACAACATCAAAATTTTCCCCAACTGTTGTAAGCCTATCAAAGAATCTTGGTTCTCTTTCCTAGGGATGGAGTTGATGTCAAAATCCTCAATGAGATCCCACACCCTATTCCTATGACTTTTGAGCAAGTCATTCTTGGTAGCATGTTTTCTCGTTAACTTGATTAACAATTATATCACTATCACCAAAGACTTGTAAGTTTTGATTCCTCTCTTCCTTGACCAATGCAATCCATGTTTCAAATCCTCATATTTAGTAGTGTTGTGAGAACATGCAAACTAAAATCTAAAACATGATTAATAATTAATGCCTTGAGGTGAAACAAGCATAGTGCCTCCTCCCGCACCTTGTCTACTTCTTGATCCATCAAAGAAAACTGTCATACCTCATTGTCATCTCTATGGTCTCGGCTTGGTGATGCTAGGAAGAGGCTGATTTTCTTCATGCATGTAATAGACTCCTAGTTCAAATTATTCCATTTTCTTGTAGGGATTAAAATCATATACCTTTCTTTCCCATTCATCCAGAGTCAAATTTGGAATATTTACAACTTTGGTGTCAACTTCATGTGTGCTTGGATAATCCTCAAACCGTGAACAGTTGGCTTTGATTGGGCTTGAGTATGAGGTTAAATGTGAAATTTTGCAATAGGTTCAGATCTGATTGTGGCCTTGGCTCCATACCTTTTCCTAAATAGCATGTGTGACCAATCAGTAGATAGGTATCCTCCAATTATAGCTGTGAAATCCCTTGACAAACATGTGGCAAAGAGTGGTGGCAAATCTATCATTGACACATCTTGCAAAACAGTGACATTGGGGCATGCATGCAAAGTAAGGCTCAAATATTTGATTACCCCAATTATTGTTATTGTTGTCCCATTTAATTGTACCACCCCTTAGATATGACTTCATATTGAAGGCCCAAATGATCAGCTATTTTCTTGGGCATCACGGAACTACTTGCCCCAGAATCAATCATACAATTATGTACTATTTTATTCCTAATGATCAATGAAACATAGAATGGAGGGGGTTTCAAATTTTTACCTTGTTGTCCTTCATGATTCCCTTAGGCTGAGTAGAATTTGTGAGTACCTTCTCTTGCATATGAGCTAGCTGATTTGAGGTTGACCAATTCTTCATGGTAGCTTGTAATAGATCCATTTATCCTGGGATGGATAGTGACTCCCACATAGATATGTTCACATTGGTCTTCTTCATTTGTTCAATGATGTTAAATGGGGATGAACCATATCTTTGTTTCCTTTAGTCTCGCACATTCTTTTCTTTTACATGGGCTACAACAAATAGCATTTGAGCCGGTTTAGAAGGTGGCTTGGGCTATCTTTGCACATTTGGAACTGCATTTTACTTTCCAACACCTTATGGAGTGATGGAAGGTTGTGGATCACTTGGACATGATGACTGCCCTTCACCAATATTCCTCTTCTTTTATTGTGTGTTGGCTGCTACACTCTGAGAATGTGTTTGATTCACACCACAAAAATTTTCAGTCTTCTAATTCACAAGTGTAGTCTCATTTAGAGTTGTATCTTGTTGAAATGTCCCTTGTTGTTGGTTTGTTTCTTGACTCGCTTCACTCTCTACACCAATTGTTGCCACCATTAAATCTTGGTTCAAAGCACCATTGAAGCACATAGATTGGATGTGAGGTTCATTGCATGGGAAACACCAGTCATACTCTTGAGCTATATTATTTTGCAGACCGGTACTAAGGCTTTCGAGGTAGATGCAACATGGGAGTTATATGGCTGAAATGGTCTATTAGTGAGAGGCCTTACTTGATTTTGATTTTCAGATGGGTTGGGTGGCCTATTAGGCTGATATGGTTGTCTATTAGGCTGAGTTTGAGGCTGATAAGAAGGCCTAAAACTTTGAGCTTGCGCCTCTTGAGCGTAACCAGCTCATTACCTAAATTTTGTAATTGTTTCATAACTTCTTGAAGCTCATTTGAGGCACTAGAGGATGAAGTAGAAGTTTCATTTGAACTCTATTTTCTAGGAGTAGGAATGGGAGATAAAGTAGGTGCTTGACTAGTACTTGGGTTTCCCAACTCGGATATAAGGGCATAGGAGGCCTAGGTGCAATTTTACCACTTGGATCAAACAATTTTCGGTCCTAATGGTGATGTTGTAAGTTGCAGGTAGAGTTACACCTCTCATAGATTGGATCAACATAGAAATGTCGAAATTTAAAGCCTTGAGAAATTATAAGAAAGCACCTTGAGATGTTGGCCTCACCGCCAATGGGATTCTAACCCATGTTCTTTAAAATCTGAAATTGAAGTCTTTTAGCGGCTCATTGGGAGCTCTCTGGATAGTTTTCAATTGCTCCAATAGAGACAAGTTGTTCCCTTTCTCTCCAAATTGGTTATGGAGGGTTGTACATAACTCGGTTCCAAATCTAGATAGAACTCGCATCAAGGCTCTGAACCATTGCAAGGCTTTCCTTTGAATGAATATGTTAGAATTTGACAACAATCCATCTCAATAATCTCATGGATTGCATAAACATTAGCAATGTCTTTGACATGATCACCGTGAGTGGTCCGATTTTCTCCAAGAAAGTATGGAATGTTCTTCAATACTACAATTGGAACTAGGTTTTATGCATTGAGAGCAAGTGGGATACTACCAATAAAGTTGACATAAGAATTGGATTGTGCCATTATGATTGGCCTAAGAACCCTTGTTGATTGGATGAAAGTTCTACCAGGTGGAGGAGTTGATAGAGTTTTTTTGGTGGAGATGGAGACCTTTGAATCCTTCTACCCATTTCTCTTATTTCTAGGGATAATTACAAATACTCAAACAATTCCTCTTCTTTGGCCCTTGACCTTTTTGGATCCTTCTCATGAATTTTCAACCTTCGACTACTGAAACTAGTTGATTCTATCCTTTTGGAGTCACTAGATGTGAAAATCAGGGATCTTTCAAGCACGAAATTTACAACAATTACACATCAAATTTGTTGTAATGAAGATGAAGACCTCTAAGGTCCCACTAGGTGTGCCAAAACTATTAGTGTAAATCTATAGCACCCCTAAATGACCTTCAGATCTACAATCTAGAATTGGGTCATTTAGTGTGATTGCACAACATTGAGTTTCCTCTAAGGTGTGGGACCTTATAGGGTGAGAAAACCCTCCAGATTGAAGTTGGTTCTTACTCCTCTGTTTAGGTGTATGCATGAATTTTCAGAGGTTCAATACTAATTCCTACTCTAAATTCCAAGGAGACAGAGTTGAAGATGCAAGAAAGGGGAAACAAAACTAAGCTAAAATGGTGATACACCAAAGGAGTGATGAACTTCTATTTTGCAAATAAACACATATCATAAGAATGTAGCACAGAACATGCACAGATTTCCAGAATATAATGAAATATTAGAATACAATGATAAACACATGAGAGGATTCAAAATCAATCACATAACATACATTGTCATTCCCAAGTTTACTATAATGCATTATAATGGCAAGGAGGCAAAAATATGTGTTGTAGCTCAGTATGAGAGGTTCAAACTCTACATATCTACCTATTAAGGAAGAAAAGAGAGCTTGTAAAATAAAAATTTCCAACCTTACAATAGATTACATCCCCTCCATTTATAGCTGAAAAGAGAGGGAAAACAGAGAAGGAAGAAAATCTTATCCTTTTTCTCAACCTCCCGCCATTAACCCTTTCAAATCAGCCTACAATCCATCAAATCAAGCTCCTCTGCTTCAATTTTGTATGTTAGAGAGAAAAAATGATGAATTTGGTGAAACACAGCTCTCAAAGCAATCTAATCTCACATTTATGGCATGAGAAGACATTTTTAGGGTTTTTCTCAATAAAAATGGGCCGATTATTCATCCTTGGTGATTGGAAGAAAGCAACCATGGTGGATTTGAGCAAAAACAACTCATTTGCAGCAATATGATATGCATTGAAGGCGTGAAAGATGTTTTAAACATTTTCTCCATTGAAACCTACAAGAAATGATGTTTTTATTCCTCCAATGCATAGAGGGGCTCGAGACCTTTCCAAAAAGTCTGATTTTGTTGAAATCTGATCTCTAGATCAAAGATATACCCATCTAAAGATTTAGGACAAAAACAGGTAATAAATTTAGGCACAAATTTCAAGGCATGAATTAGGGCACACTTGGCGGAAAAATCAGATTTTAAAAACGGGTCCACAGGGTCAAAATTTACTTTTTGCACTTTTGGGAAATTTTCCAAAACTCCCCACGCTTCCACCACTCTGAGACACGTGGCACCTCCTGGTTTTCCGATGCAATCACGGGCCCAAACTTCACTTTTTCCTTTTTGATTTTTCATTGCAAAAATTTTCCAAAATTTGCCCACACTTCACTCTCCTGGTGACATGTGTCAGCTTCTTGTTGCTTGGGGGGATGCGCCTCAACTTTTTCCTTTTGCACTTTTTTGCAACTTTGGAAAATTTCACCAAATCCTCCCACCGTCCCGACTCCTCCGCGACCTATACATGTGGCGCTTTCAAAATGATCCGCGGGCCTTTGGGCCAAAATTTGACTTTGGGCATTTAACCCCCAAAGGGCTAAATGCCAAGTTTTCCTCTGTGGGCCCGTGCCAACCCATTTCCTCCCTTCGTCGGGTCTGCTGGGCCAAAATTTTCCTTTGCGCCCTTTTGACCAAGCACCAAAAACTTGAACTTCCCCAATGTCCGCCACTCCGCCCTGCCACATGGCACCTTCTCATTGGCCGTGGGCCTGTCTAGGAAAATTTCCCCAAAAAAATCCGCCAAGCCATAACTCAAAAATTATAAGGAGTTAGGAGGAAAATTTTACCTTTCTGGAAAGGTGAGAAAATTTTCTATCTTGTGGAATCATGCCCAAAAAATTTTGAGTCCTTGAAGCATGCAAAAATTTCATTTTAAGTACCAGCAAAGGAAATGGATGAGTTAGCCAAAAATTACTATGGGCTTATTTTGGATGATAGTGTCCTCCTACAATCCCACCATTTGCTTCCTCTATAATCGTCATGCACTCATGTTCTAATACGCATCGGTGCAGAACCTCATCATGACCTAACTTGTACAGATCTCCACTAATTAGCATATAGGGCACGACATGAATTGCTAATTGTTTTCTCTCCAAATCCTTCATCCCATCCGGCACCACAATTGTTTTAAGGAACACTGCAATATCTTCTAAGTACAAGGGCACACGCAGCAACCTAAATAGTTGTGTGTCTAGCATGGTATCCTCAATTCTCTGTGCATCATTTCTCGAGTCATTCCTTGATAAGTTTTCAGGTCTTGAATTACTTTTTCCTAGTTTTACCACAACTGAAAACTCAAATTCTTGAAACAACAGAACCCAACAACATATGTGCCCTTGAAATATGGACTTATTTACCAAATACTTTAGTTTCATGTGATCTGTATATAATATAAAAGGTTTTGCCAGCGACACTTCCCGAACTTATGCAGCTCATAGATCATTGAAAGTGCCTCACGTTTAGTATTTGTGTAAGTTTGTTTTGCTAGTGTCAACTTTCAACTTGCAAAACAAAGTAGGTGATCAAAAATTCCCTCACTAGTTTGTGTTAGTACTGCTCCAATGGTTGTTCCCGAGGCATCAATATGCACATGGAAAGGATTATCCTAGGAAGGGAAATGTAGTATGGGTGCAGTAAAAATTCTATCCTTCAAAGTGGAAAATGCCTTCTGTTGCACTTCCCCCTAATGAAAGGCACTCTTATGCTTAAGAAATTCTTCCAAAGGCATGGCAATCTTTTTATATCCTTTGATTAACTTCCTGTAGTACCCCGTATGCCCAAGAAATTTGTGCACTATACTCTAACTAGTAGGCTCTCCCAATCCCACAATAACAACTTTGGCGGGATCCACTAACAATCCGTCCTTACATATAATATGTCCTAACATGGTTCTAAATGGAGTAGAAAAGACACATTTCTTAATTTTGAGGGATGTCCTCAACTGCCGACATCTCTCAAACATCAGTCTCAAATTTTCACAATGGTATTTCACTATCCCATACACCATCCAGTCATCTAAGTAGAATTAATGAAATTTATGGATGAAGTCTTAAAACGCTTGTACCATGATGTGCTAGAACACAGCGAGTGCATTATTCAATCCAAAAGTCATGACTATGTAGGAAAATCTTCCCCACTCAATAGAGAAAGTTTTATTTCTCTGGTCTTCCTTTACTGCAACCATGACTGGTGATACCCTAAGAACCCATCCATGAAGGAATAGGCCTTACACCCGGCTACTCCTTCCAAAATTTATTCGGTGAATAGGGTTAGAAAAGGGTCAATGACATACATTGCATTCAATTCCTTATAGTCAACATAGATCCTATCATTCCATCCTTCTTAATGATTATAACCATTGGGGTTAACCATTCTAATTCTTCCATAGCCTCAATGATACCATGTGCTATCATATTGTTTATCTCCTCCTTGACTCTTATGCGCAAGTTCATATTTATCTCGATAGGGTCTCTTCCGAATCATGCACGCACCTTCCTTCGACTTGATCCTCATCTCCCCCAAGTAATTGTGAAATCCTTTGAGTTCATGGTACCCACGAGGAATAGATCCTAAAAATCATGCAACAGGTCAATAATTTTTGAAACCTCTTCCTCCAACCAATAATCCCCAATGATAGCTTCCTTAGGTTTTGTCTTTTTCCCAATGTTAACCTTCTTTGTTTTCAAGGGCTCATGGTAGGTGTGTGCTTTCTCATCAGTGTTATCTATGACTTCATGCGTACCTTTAGAATGGTTAACATCCAGAATTTCCATTTCTTCACCATCCACTACATAGACCATCTTTCCTTTTTCGTTTTCAATGCACGTGCACTTAAGTGGTATCTCTTATGATTCTTATTTATTGAAACACGTCTCCAAACTAGGTTCACCCAGAAAATCTAGTAACCTATCTTTTGTCATATCACTATCTCCCATTGTAAGGTGTTTGACAACTTGTAACGCCTTATCCATTGATGGCTTGGTACTTGGTACTCAAAATCTTAAATGAGATCATTCGTTAACTCTTTCCAATTCCCTATCTAACGTCATGTCTCTAAGTGAATATACCACACACACGCCCAACCTTGTAAGGTGGAATATAACTTATGCACCCATAACGAAGGTGGTAAATCTTTTGTTCCTTCCATCCAGGCCTTCTCACATGCTTGGATATGGGAAAAGGTGGGTTCTTTTCCATGGTAGTCTTAGATAATAGTGGGTGTGTTGCTTACACCTGAAACCTTACAGAAAATGTGACTCTTACCTTGTGCCACTCTAGGAGACTCTTTCAAAGTGTTACCCATAAACACACCGCAATTCCGAGCAATTTATAACTAAGCATACTTCTCCTTTTGTCCTCATTTTTCCACTAATCCTCCATTTCTCACAAGAAATCATCATGGATTTCTCCTCCATGATAACTTGGTAGCTTCTTCCTTCCCAGTGCTTGATTGAGTGTGCCTTCATCACCCTTGTTATAGATCCTCTCAATTGTCTCCCAATTAACTCATAAGTCCCATACACCCAATTATCACATGATATTCTAGTTGTATCACTCATTGACTAAACATCCTCAAATTGGATAACTCATTCTATAGGATGAATTATCTTAGGGTCTCTAATGGAGCACACATAGATTATGTCGAGGACTTCCTCTCCTAAGGGCTTAGTATAGGGCGCTAACTTCCCTTCTTTTAAAGGGATGATAAACCTTTCTTCCTTGTTCTTTAAACTCATATACCCCTTGTTAAACCATAGGTCATCATTATTTGTATAACACTAAGGGCGCCCAAGTAGTGTTGGAAAATTATCCACCTCGAGAGAGCACCAAGACTTTAAAGTCCCCAGTGAACTTGGCCCCTTTAATAGTGATAACCGCATCCTTCAAGACACCAAAGGGAATTTCTTTTGTCTTGTTTTCCATATACATCACATTCAAAGATGGCTGTAATGTGGGAGACCTTCCCATTTGATGCCAAGCATCTAGTGTGAGAACATTGACCTCCGCTCTTGTGTCAATGAGGATATTGCTCAAAATCCACCCATCAACAACTGCATTCAATGTGATCTCTTTATCATAGTCAAGGTTGTGAGGAGGAAGGTTGGCATGTAGAACCTACCTTTCGTGCTCTCTCCTAGCACATGGTACCTTCTCCTATAACCATTATCCTAGAAAGGGAATGATATTCTCATGCCTTAACATTTTACACACTTCCTTGACCTCATTCAGATCCTTCCACGAGCCTCAATATTCTTCCTTTGCTCCAACTTCCTTGACTACTCCTTTAGACATTAGATCTCTCCTTATAATCCCCGAATCACATCCATAGTCTCTTGATATACCTCTTTCTGATGAGCAGGGTCCAGATACTTCCCATGTACCACTTCTTCCCTAACAACCAATTTTTGTCTTGGCATCTCCCTTATGTGTGTGTAGCCTCTGCTCACGTTGTCACTAGTACAGGTTCTAATATTGACTCACGCACCACTCTTGGCATCCACTGTGGGTTGACCTTATTTATGCTTACCATCCCAACACCTTTATCCTTGCGGTATTATTGTCTCATGTGTTCAAACATCTCAGGACATTCCTCATACTTATGCTTATTTCCGCACCATGAGAACTACATAGATCGGGACACTCACGTTTATAATGCTCTGTTGATCCATAATTATAGAAATTTCCATGTAGGAACTCATTTATTCCTCTCGTCCGTGTTTATCATGTGTCCATGAAATTCTCTGAGAAAACATCTTCCACCCACCCCTCCATCTGGGTTCCCTTCATAATGATGATCATCATCCTTGGAACTACCTATAAGGCTAGTCTAATGCACACCAAGATCAATGGCATCATGAATTTGATTAATTAGCCTACAATCCTTGGTTTCATGGGTTATAGAGATACATATCTTATAATAACTAGACACATTCTTGTGCATCAAGTGTTATAGTAGAGGACACATACTCACATCATGATCCTCATGGTAGATTTCATAGTTTATTGTCATGGTACGTACCACTTTCTGGGGGGGAAATTCTTTTGTATGCCCTTCCACTTCACAATCTCTGCATGAAAGACCACTACAAATCTCATGCACTAAGTTCACGACATCTTCTCTAACTATTTGGAAATTGTAGCAATTTGAGCCTCCGGAAAGGGGCTCACACTGGTATCAACGCTCCTAACATCCTCAGTGTGTAGGGAAGCTTCCAAGGCCTCACACAGGTATGTGAAATTCTTGTGTGATAGTGCCCTTTTAAACGGTGTTATAAATCCCCAATCAACCATTGAGCATGCTTAGAGAGGTGTATGTCATAGGATAGTTTTGATAAGAGTTTTTTGAACCATGTGTCATACTCTCACACACTCTTTTTAATTACTTGTTGGATATCCTTGAGTGTTGATGCTTTTTTCTCAAACTCGGGGATATGGAACTCTACTAGGAAGGTGTTTTTCAACACGGTGTAATCCATGGCCATCTCGATGGGGTTCATACTTGCGGTACCATCTATGAGCGCACCCTGCATATGTTGCTACAAACTAAATTACTTGTTGCTCTAGGGTAGTGATCCCCTTTTCACATCATAGCAATTCACAGCTTATACACATACTCTATAGCTTCCTCAATGCCTCTGTAGTTGGGTAGGTGCAAAGACATCTCAAAAAATACTTGCGGGGGTGGGTGAGATCCTTTTCCACCTAACCCATAACCTTGGTTTCCTCTTGTGTTTACTCTGCCACCAAATCCACTCGACCCACTGTGTCTTGTTCCTCTTGACCCACCAAATCATCTAGATCTGCTAGGTCCACCAGTCCTCTAACCCATACACCTCCTATAGCTGAAAAATGGCCTGAAGTGGTCATGCCTAGTGTCCATAATGTCACACCGAACTACGTGCCGATGGTTTGTGATATTTCCTCGCTACCAGTTGTGTGTCCCATGCCACTCCTAGATGCGATACCTAAACTTTTGTATTTTCACCTTGTCCAAAAATTCCTCAAAATATGAGAATGGTTTGTGCAGCCATAGATGTCCCAAATGAGAAATTATATCTCTTAGGCATAGATCGGTTACTCCCTCCGATACCAATTGGATTAACAATACTTATCTCTTGATCTAGAAAACTAAGTGCTAGGGGTTGGTCACTATGTAGTTTCATATGCACGCTAATGGCTCTCCTTTATCCACACGAAAAAATCTCATCGGAGAAGGTGAAGGGGCTTCTCTCCCATGCTTGCCAAGATTGGGTAGCACAGAATGCTCAAGTTCCAAGTCCTCTACGTGAACCTAAAATCCTTCCCATAATATCTACCTCTATAGATCCATCACACCTGCAACCTCATGTTTTCTATCCATCTCCCTTTCACAAGTTTCACTATACTTGATTCATCCCTCTTCCCTCTCCTTTTTAGCCATAATGTCCACCATCTTCCTCTACCCTAGCTTCCTCACCCAAAGTGTTCATAGAAGCTTAGTTGGCCATAGGAAATGCCTCTAAACTTAGATTAATGATTTAGATCTTCTTATCCAAAGGGATAACATGTAAAAATGATCCTCTAGGTTCCCATAAGAACTTGAATTCAGCAACATCTAGACAAGAATATGTAGAAATGGCATATTCTAGAGTATAATTGGTCAACACTCCTTTCCACCAATGGTCAACATCACACATCCAAGTCAAATCCACATCATTCTACCTTTGGTAATCATCTTGGGTCCACACACATGATCTATAGTACCATCTTGATCTGGATGCATATGCTGAAATCCATTCATACAATTCTACTGGAAAGTAGCGAATAAAGTTTCATACAATTCATAATACAGTTCTCTTCTACCTATCTATGTGCATCAAACTCAAGTCTAGTACTTGAATTTCTGAGAAACTCATCCTCTGTGCTCTTAAACCATGCTTCAACACTCTCCAAGGTCAGGCACTCAGTCATCACACATCAATGGAACCAAGATGTAGATGTATCCATTTCTCACAACAACTTCAAAAGAGGTCTCTCAAAAGAACCAAGATGTAGTCATTTTTATGCCCTTAGAACAACAGTCTAATCCCATGTGTGCCATCCTATCATCCAGTGGGTCTTTGGGTGCTCACCCGAGGCATGCACAGGTGTCGAGCCCATCCTTTATGTGAGTCTTGTGAGAATACATTGATCAATGACATAAACTTAGATGCAAAAAGGTAAAGAACCATGCATTCATTTTGAGAGCTTAAGATGAGGTATTATATTAATATACCCATTAAGATAACTAGAGAAACATTATATGAATAACATATTTGATCCATACTAGAAAGGAAATATACTAGGATTCACACCCATGAACAATTTATACTTAGAACAGAATCTTATATTCATATTAGTCAAATTTCAGTAACCATATTACATTCACCAAGCCATGACAGGCCAATGTAACAATACAGATCAGACTTATGCATTAGAAACCCTAACTATGCTCCCATATTACAAAAAGGTTTTTACAAACCCATCCCTCTAGACAATATTTTACTCCTATAGTCCTCTAAATGAGAACCTCAACTCTCTTGAACCTTCTTATCATTCCTACAGAGCTTCGCCTTTCATTCTCTCTATATTTTCATCCCTTCTTCTACCTGAGCATCTCTATATATAGTTGTATTGCCCACCGTCATGAATTTTTGAAGTAACAAATCGGTCACCAAGTTTCAAGGTAGTCCTTTAATAGAGCATGCTTCTTCTCATCCAAGCTCTCCACTCTCTGTAATGATGTCTTTCTAGATCCTTCCATCGCATGGAATATTCCTTTCTTGACCACCAAGTTACCAGGCTGGCACCTTATCCACTCCGCATGCTTAGTCGGGTTACACTTTTCTCATGTGCTTCTTGGAACATTGAATTTGGCTAAGTCCTGAAACCTTTTGCTTTGTCAGTGCATGCACACCATGGGTTTTCTGAACCATTCTAAAACCCCTATCATGTGCACCTCTACCCCGCACGCCCTTCTTCATATTGGTTCCATGTGCCCACGTGCCCTTTGGCATTTAGCCAATATTCTGAGGCCCAACAAAATCTCTCTCCTATTGGCTCTTCTTTATCCTTCTCTCTTTTTCTCATTTTCTCTATAAGTATGGAACTCATGCATTATAAATGAATAACATCCCTCTTTTGTTGTAAAAACACCAAGGAAAAATGGTGGCTAACTTCTCACAAGTTTCATACCTCATATTTTGTCTCTACGATGTATTTTTTTCCTTCTATCATGAAAGTAATTTTCTACACATCCTCTTGCATATAAAATCTCATGCTTGTGGCTACTCTTTGTCATATGTTTGTGTTTATTATGTTATTTCATTTCCATTATTTCTATAACATGTTGTGTTCATTTTCTACTTGTAGGTTTTCCATTTTTGTGTTGTTAATGTGGTTTTTCAGGTCTATGGCACATTTTTCTTCCCTCTCCTCCTACATTTTCTCCCGTTCTTCCCCTCATGGAGAGTGATCGACCCTATATTTCGGTGTTATCACTACCCCTTTCAGCTTAGGATTTTCTTTATGCATCTCTCTCCCTTGTCCCTTGGATGTGTTGGTGTAGGTTAACTAAGAGGTAGTGTTGGTTTTATGTTAGATAGGTAGAAGAACTATCCTTCTATGGAGGTCTCTGTCTTAAGATGTAAGTACCACACTTGGGGAAGTCCCATGTTAGCCAAAAGTATTGATCTTCCATGATCAAATCTAGGGTGATACTTTTGAGCTTCAATAGTTTTGTCACACACTGTGGGACAAATATTTAAGCTCTTTACAACTTCATATCATCAATTTTTATGTGTTCTTGGTGATATTCATCATTTGGAGGAAGTTCTCAACTCATTTTTTGACTGCATTATTCAAGTAACCCATTCTTTGAGTCTGCAGACCATCCCCTTCTCCTTTCCACTCATTTTCATGTTTCCATTTCTCTCATGGCTCTCCAAATATCTCTCCCATTCTCTCATTTTAGTTTTACCCCACTTCATTTGCAGGTAGTGGGATGATGTCCCCAAAATATCCCTAAAAACCCTACCTCTTTTCCATATAAATAGAGATAAATCTCTTATTGATCACATTCAATATATAGCTAACCATATTGTCATTCACAGTATCGGAAAAAGAGAACATTTTCCTTAGACTTGTTTTTTCATCCTTCAATATATATAGCAAGAGATTGGTACAATATTTTGGCTCCATAATCCATTTCCACATGGGATTAGGTGGGAGAAAAACTAAACAACCAACTCAATAAGAATGCAGATGTTATCTCTCTCATGGAGAACCTCGGGAAAATACAATGAGATTCGGTGGAGTTCATCTCGTATTTCAACATCATAATCTCAAGTACAAGGCTTATAATCCCTCAATAATTCATACCCTCACAAGATATGGCATTATTTTACTATTTGAGGTCCTTTGATGTTGATTTAGCTACCTTGATCCAAACAGTATGATGGAATGATCTTCCTCAAACCTTTACCATTGTATTGTAAGATGAGAATATTTCCATTAAGGTTGGCCAAAGGAAACAAATCCCCATTTCTTTTATTCCTCCTCGCGATTTCAAATCTTCCATAACCCATGTGTAAATCAAGTAAAATCCATCATCCCACTCTAAAAACAAGAAGATCCTTTACTCCATAGTTCCCCTTTTAGTATTCTAAAATTTTATAATTCCCAAAACATACCCTATGATCTGTAAAAATTCCCCATCTCCACCCAAGGCATAACCCAACTCTCTAAGACCTTGTCACAAAGGTGTTTTGAGAAGTTGTGTTGTTTTAAATTTTCCCCAATCCTCTACCTAACCCACACTCGAACCAAGTTATCATACAAGACATGTATGTCACGATGTTTGCTATTTCCATGAAGAGGATAAACCATAGAGATCAAAATATTTTTAGAGATCATTTGGATTCCCTAATTGATCAAATCAAAGTCGTGATCCCAAGCCATATCTTCTTATAGGTAAATTTATGTAGTGGCCTCTCCTTAATGTCGCACCTCTAATCAATTACGCCAAGGATGAAAACTCCACATATTTTGAAGATTTGTGTGATTCGATTGAGAGGATGAAAAATATGAAAATCCACAAAGGGAGGAAGCTAGTGAAAAAATAGTGCAAGAATATTTCATGGGTGAGACTCATAATGGACTGCGAGGTTGAGGAGAAAGTTCTTTTCAACACTTTTGGCATTCATGTATAATAGAACAAGAATGTGTCTCAATGGATTGCACTCCTAAGTATTTCAATTTATAAGGATATTGAGGTAATTAATAGGAGATACACATGAACTTGCATACGGTGAGTAGATTTAAAGGGGTTACGGTAGCGTTAAGGTCATATATCCATAGGTTATTAATCCCTACACTAGGTCAACCTAGGGTTTCTAAGGTCCGTAATCAAGATAGAGGAGATTACCTTCCTAGGATAATGATAAATGGGTGAGAATTATGCTAACTAGTATAAATGTACATATAACACTAAGCTAACATAAAGCAATGGGGAAGGGAAATCAGCTAATCTATGAAAAATGACAAAGTGATTTGAAGCACTTACCTATGGGGTGGTCATTGGCGCATCTAACTCTCCAGAGAAGCGAGAACACCGAGAGATATTCATTATTAGGTGGATAAGGGGAACATTGTTCATGGCCTAAGATCACTATAAGTGACCTAGTAGTGCAATCAATCCAACCAATAAGAAGATTTTCCAATATAATCCAAGTAAAGTGTAAGTTGAACTAAATAATTAGTGATAAAATGCAAAGTTGGTACAAGAGAGAAAAGTGAATGGAAGTTCCTATGATTTTGGCTTCCTTCCTTTATGAATTTCAAAGTGTGGTGTGTATATATATGACATCATTTCCCATGAGGGATGGCGTCGGATAGGAAAAAAACCTAACATGTACACCATCTCCCATAGATGGAGGCATTGGCAGGATGCTAAATGTCATAAAAAGTGAAAATAGGTGCTATGGATCATGAAAATGAATGAATAAGGTTCTAAATGGTGAGATTCAAGGAAGGTGTTGGGAGCGCAATGTGTATGAGACATAAAGGAAAAAGGATAACTAATGTAAGGACAATTAACGATGGGACCACATAGCGATAATATCTCTATGTATTTTCTAACCCATAATGATTATGTTAATAGTCATACCCCATTCCCAAAAAGCCCTATAAGACACCCACTCAAGAAATAGATACACAGCGACCCTTATCTGGATAAAGGAAATTGTCAATTATAGGTATGAAAGATAAAAATAAAAAAGTTAGGTGTATACAAATGTCCCGATCGTTGATCATTGCATGTCACAATAGTGAAACATGAGGTGTTCAATAGAAATAAATGATACGTAATACTAAATTCAAAATTAGATATTGAAGTAAGGACTAACTAAAATGAAATATACCCACTAATGCGTACTTGATAGTATCACTCATTTTTATGTATTGGTGCAATCAACACTCCAAGAACCTGCGAAGCAAAGTTTAAAGGAAACATTAGAGGATCATTAGTAAAATAAGACATAAATCACCTAACTAACAACACATAGAACGCATGTCATGTCATAGTGTCGATATGGTGTAATGTCATAGATATTGTATGGTGATATGGTGTCAAAAATAGGCAAAAATTGAATATTCTCAAAATTATACGTGTAATAGGTCAAAATTAATAGGTCAAGATTATGATCAGGATGCAACAAACAACATACTTTGTGGAGTTCGGGAGAAAAAATGACATTGGTTGGAAGATTAAGGTTCATCGCGATTGACTTTTAATACAAATATTGGTTTTATTTAGGCATTTGCATTTTTATTTGCTTATTACTAATATTGAAATTCTAAATTTGAGTGTATTTTGACAACATGACACAAGTACAAGGTGGCAATAGAGGATGAGGAGGCATCGCACGCGGAAGGGTATGACCACGAGTAAGTCGATTGCATTTAATTTTGTTAGGTAGATTAGGTTTTAATTGGTCTTTTTAACTTTTTAGAGTCACCGGGCGTCATTCCTATCCAAAATTGCATCATCGGTAGGTTACAACCAAATACAAGTGGGTTTTGGAGGGATTTGAATTTCATTTTTTCATTTTTTCAATTTTTGTGACTCAACTTTAGGAAGGTCGGGTTTTGGCTAGATGTCATTAGCCCCTTTATAACAAAAAGGGTCGATAGCATCGAGTGGAAACAAAAATTGTAAGGGGATGATAGCATTAGCCAAAGGGAAAATGGCATAGGAAAATTATTTTCAATGGTTGATGGCATTGGCGAGGGCTAATGACATTGGAAAATTTGTAGGTATAAGTTTGTAAATTTTGATTTTTTGTTATAAATTGATTTTTAGACTTATAATGTTTTTTTGTAATTTTATGTGTGCGGGAAGAGCATAGGATCTTCTATGGAGGATTATGGATGTATCTTGGCTTAGTGGTTTAATTTTTGGATTAACTTAGGTAGAGATGACCAAATGACATAGTTGGGGATTTGGGGGCATCATGAAGATTCTCGGGGTGCCATTATATTTGGATCTACTACTGAGATGTTTTTAGTCGTATTGGAGACTAGCTACAACACCTTTGTTGGTGGATAGGATATAATACTACGGAGATGGTATTGACCTTGGAGGATGTTCATGGGATTTTACGGTTACCCATTAGATGGTCTCGTATGTATTATTATTTTATTTTTGGTGTTATAGATCATAGATCCCTAGCCATATGGGCTAATGGGAGAGAGACATAAGATGAGATGATTTTATGTGTCACGGCTCAACACAATACATGTTACAGGATTTTGGTGATTCATAAGGTTGTTATGGGGATTTTTGTGGGACAAATAGTGTGCCATAAGGTAGATAGAGTCATCCCGTTATTTTTATAAAAGTATGTAGAGATGTTGTAGATCATGGTGTGTGTTTTAGCTAGGGCACCACTATATGGGTACATTTGGTGCATGATATCTATAGGGTCGGCGTAAAGGTCAAAGGGATGTGGGACCTATCATATTATTGACATCGTGGATATATGAGAGGTTCTAGATGTATAGGCCGATAGGGACACCATTATCAATAGCGGTGGATTCTCCATGAGTGCTTTGGTGGGCACGGGGTGGAATTGAGATCACTTAGAGCATTTTGGCAACTAGCACAAGTGGTTCTGAATGATGTTATATGGCATCCCTATGTAAGGAATGTGGATCAGTGGCCTAGTTGGCCCAAGACATGTTATTTAGAGGCCATCACTAAGGTGACAGGGTATTACATATATTGGGTGGGGACCCATATGGTGAGCAGGTCTGAGGTAATTTAGACAACCAGCACCCATGGTGACACCATCATTGTCACCCTACAAGTGTCTACATGCTAGAGAGGACATAGAATTATAGGTGAAGTTACCATCACTATGACCTCGTAGGATATGGTGTACATGGTCAAAGATAGTGTCGATATGGTGGGGATTCTCATGGCCTAATACAAAGCATAGGAGTGAGTGGCTTACGGGAGGGATCCAATGAAGGATCTTCCAACACAAGTACACATGACAAAGTTGTAGGTAGAGTTGGTCCTAGCCCTATGGGGGTGTAGCAAGGAAGCCAAAGAACATGGTTGAGGAAGCATAAGATGCGGAGGCTAGGAGGAGGTTATGTGACACTAATCGAGGTCTATATGGTCATGCATCTCGAGGCGCAGAGGGCCGGACCATAGCATAAAGGGTATATGACATTGATTCCTCGAGATAGGTGGGAAAAGTATATAGGAGTCGGAACTCATCATAACGACGAGGAGGAGGAGGTACTAGATGGCTGCGGAAACAATGATAATGTCAATGAAAGGCCTAGGAAGCCAAGTATTTGTGATATTACATTATTTAGATGATTCTCAAGAAATGGTTTTTACATGCTATTTTTGTATTATAAGTAACATGTGTTATTTTATTTGGTTTTGAAGAGCAGATTATGGAGTGACACTCCCTTATAGAGATTTCCCACCATGAGATCCTAGATCTAGTGCTAGATGTCCATGATATTGCAGTGATGGTAAACACAATAGCACCATCAATGAGAGATTCATGAGTTTGTTATGTCCAGTTGGAGAGGCATCTAGGAAACTACGCCGATATAGGGATGCATATGTATCTGTAAGGTAAAACTTAGTTTACGTAGGTTAATTATGCATTTACCTTAGTTAATTATTAATTAGTGGTAATTTGTTATTAACCATTTATTGTTTGTAATTGGGAATAGTATTCTTGTACAAGTCTTTTGTCTCTATTGTATTTGTTATATGGTTATATTGTTTAAAACCATATATTTATAATTATATGTGTACGGGATTGTATATTGTTTTAGTGTTTCAACATCTCATTTATTTTCACATGGCTATTCAATTCCTATAATAATTGCAACACATTCATTGTAATTTTGATTTGATTGATTATCAATAAATTAAAGAGGCTTTCATCCCTCTTCTCGAAATTACATTTTGTACCAGTGGGGTTATTTTGGATTGTGGAGAAAATAGAAACTTTCGGGAGTGTTGAGGAATTTTGAGAGGGTAATCATGTGTGTGTGAGCCATATGAGCCACCTCCATTCGCTTCATCCAAACCTCTACATTCCCATCTCCCAGCAGGATAGGAAAGCCTCTAGTTTCATCTCTTGTTATTTGAAAAGAAAAAAATTACACTTTGGTTCCCCCCTGTGCAGGAAAATTTTCTCCTAGAGCCATTTTTGGTTTAAAGAAATCAATTTTTTCCCCAATAGGGGTTTATAGCTAAATCTAGCTGCCCATATTAATTCTTTGCTATAATTAGCATTCTTGTTAAACTTGGAGCCCTTTGTGTTGAATTGAAGGCCAGACTTTGACTGAGCTCTCCACAGGTCTCAAACCGAGATGGCTTAGGACATAGGTGGGTTTCTTTGTGAGAATCGAGTTGAGTTATTTCAAAGGGGCTAGTTGAAATTCATTACAGGGCGATCTGGTTTCATCCACAGAGCTATTTGGATGGTTCTTCATACCCACCAAGCACTATTTGGTGGATCGAGTTAATGTTGGAAAAGTCGGCATCGAATCATCTTAGCATGTTGGATTGTTTCTCCCACCGAGTTTTCAAGTGATTTGACTTTTAACCACATATAACCACTATAAATTAACAATGGTCGAGTCTCCCTTTAACATTGATGTTGAGACCAAACATACAATCAAGCCGTGATCGAGCCATAGTGGAGTTGCACCGGGCTTGCAATGGTCATATTTCAAAGCCGAGTTGATCGGTGGTGTTGTATTGAGCCACACATTGGCAAGTTGGAAGAGATGAGTTTTTAGCCTCCCATCAAAAATCGATCATGTCACATACCACTACGGTGAACATTGAAACCAAGCCATCGAGCCTTTTCCATTCAATCTCCCCTTACCCGATCTAAGTGTGTCAATCAAAAATTGGTCGAGTTGGACCCCTGTCAAGCCATCAACGTCCAATCCCTCCAACCGCTCCATCAAAAATCATGCAAACCAAGAAAAATTAAAGGCAATAATCAATACACAAGTGGCGAAAGAAACCAAAACAAATCAAAGTGATTGTCAAAAAATAGAACAAGGAGATAAGGAAGGAATAAGTGGAAGATCCGGTTTGTTAGAAAAACCTAATACACCATCACACTCAGCCATAACCACGTGTGTCATCTAGGCGGTGCCATGTCAATTTCAAAAGGTTAAACATTTCAAGTTTTGCTTATATATTATTTGTTTCATTTCTTTGTATATGCACTTAGAGCACTCTAGTGGCTATTGGCGGGTTGTTAAAACACTTTATGTGGGGAGGTGCCGAGTTTGACCCCCACCCGAGCCAAATTTTTTGAACAAGTATTGGATTTAGTGGCCATTTTATCAGGAACCACCAAATATAGAGGGATAAAACCACTACTAAACTGCCTATCTATCTCTAAACCCCCTAGCAAATTTAGAGGAAAAAACCTAATTTTGGGTGAAAAAGTAATTTTCTCCTAAACTACCTATTTTTTTATTCTGGTAACATTTTCTAAAGGGGGTCACTTAAAACTACATTTTAAGCCATTTTTAGCATTTTTTTGCTCAAAGAGTTGTATTGAGCTCCAAAGGCCACTAGGGCCCCGAAAAACAAAACAAAACTTCATGTCATTCAATTTTTTAAATTTTGAATGTAATTGTATATTTCAGTGTATTGTAGTAATTTTTAGGTTTCCATATTCAACAGTAAACCATTGTAACTACTTAAAACTGGCATATATATGTACTTAAAAATAATAAAAATTTGGTTTTGTATCACTTAAGAGATCTCTGGATCTTTTGAAGCATTCGGTATCAATAGTTCCTATGGGAAGCGCTTATGGGTAAAGTCATCGTGATTACTATTGCACTTAACGCCTAATATAGCTATAACAACAACATCTAGGAATCGACCCTTTAAATCGACGGGAGGTAATAAAGACACGGTACACACACTTTGATCCCTCTCAATCATCTGTGAATGATTTCTCAACTTAAATCTCGATGAGAAATTATCCGAGTATATAGAAAAGTTATGCATGCGTATGAGGATATTTCTTTGAACCGGTGTCAATAATCACACAAACCCCTTTCAAAATTGTCTTGGTACCACGTATAGGATTATTTCACGTACGTTAATGCCTCTTTCACATACTACCAAGTATATAGAAAGGGCAAGCTTCTTCCACGTACAAAAGGGTATATCAGAAGGGCATGTATATAGAAAGTTTCGGTATATTGAACTAACATTATATAGATTGGGAGACTATATACCTAGACTTATAAGATCCTTTCCCTTTATCAGTTGATTCTAAAAAATGGGCACCAATTCCCCTAATTTTTTTCTTCTAGATTCACAACTACTAATAGGAAATAACTATGGAGCATGGAAGACAAAAATCAAGACACGGCTTGAGTTTAAAGAGATTTGGACTGTTATGAATGGTACTATCACTAGATCACCAACTAATACAACACAACAGAGAGCAGTTTGATAGATCGATCGAAGGCCAAGTCGATAATCTTGTTTGTAGTGTCGATGATGTGAAACCCTACATTCGTGATGCCAAAGAAGTGTGAGATAAGTTGAGCACAAGTGTATGAGGCCAAGAACAATAATGTAATACTTGAATTTGCGAGTTAGTTACACACACTTGAATTTCAAACAAAATGACAAAACAAAATCTTTCTTAAGAAGAGTTACATAATTAAGGGCTTCAATTTTATTCCTCGGAGAGGAGGTCACTAATTAAGCTCTCGTTCCCATTGTTATGAGAGTACTCCCTTCTTCATACCACATTTTTGTGACAACACTCAACTTGTTAGATCAGACAGTGAGTTTTGAAAAGTTGGTAAACCTACTACAACAAGAGGAAACAATGTACAATAAAGATGATGAAGAGAAGAAGGCACTTTCTTATCATCAAAAATAAAATGAAAAGGAAAAGGATAAGATCATTCCTTTCAAAAGTCCCAAAATCATAATCAGCATCAAGGGGACAAACAACAAAAGAAGAAATGTCCTATCTGTAAAAGAGGACATGAGTGGAAAGGTTGTTGGTATAATACTTATAATAAAGGTTCATCAAGCAACTCTAGACCTCAACACCAACAATCTCACAAGTGACATTATAACTACAATCAAGGGAAGAAAAAGGGGAACTGGAAAATAAAACCCCGTCAACAAGGAAATAATGTTGAGCAATAAGAACATTTAGATATTGAAGACTACTTGTACACTGCTCAATCAAATGAACTCTCCACCTCATCTAGTGATGCATGGTATGTTGATTCGGGAGCCACTCAACAAATGACCAGCCACAAAGAATGTTTTACTTCAATGAGGGACATGCCTTTGAAAAACCATGTTTCATTAGGTGATGATTCTTCATACATAGTTCAGGAGATTGAACATTTCTCTAACCCTTGGTTCAAGCAAATGTAGATTTTCAAATGTACTATATGTCCCTGGGTTGACTAAAAATCTTTTGGCGATCACAACTCCTAGATCATAACTTGAAAATTGATTTTGATACACATTCCAACAATAAAATGTGTTTAATTCGAGACAAATCATGAGGCTCAAAAATAGTTGCAAAAGCCTCCAATGTGGGATGCATGTTCCAGCTTGGTTTTGTCCACAAAGATGATCAGGCACTTGTGGCTAAGAACTCTACCTCTGCAAATTTTGGCATTAGATACTTGGTCATATCATTTTCAAGTATCTCGAGACACTTCACCAACACAATATGGTAAAAATATTACCATCTCTCTAGAAGGATACAGACAAGTGTCATCACTACCTACCAAGCAAACAACATAGAGCTTCATTCCATAAAAGTACTTATCGACCTCATTATAAGCTTGACCTAGTTCATACTAATATTTTTGGTCTGATGCAACTGATTCATTCTGTATTTTAGTACTTCATGCTTTGTGGTTATGACTATTCAAGAAAACTATGGGTTTTTGTCTTCACAAGAAAAGTGAAGCTTTTGAAAACTTCAAGAAGTTCAAAGTGGTTGTTGAGAATGAAATTGTTCATCACATCATAATTCTACAAATCAAGGGGGAATTTACCAAAGTGATTATTTCAAATCCTACTAACAAGCTCACAAGATTCATCAAAAATGCCTCCTCCACACACACACCGCAAAGAATGGTGTTGTTGAGAGAAGAAATCATACTATCATGGAAATAGTGTGATGCATGATCGATGATTCTGGACTAGTGAGGACATTTTGGGCAGAAGCAAGCAAAAAAACAACAATTTATTTGTTGAATAGAGTGCCCATAGTTTCTCTTGATGGAGTAACACCACATGAAGCATGGTCAATGTAAAAACCATCTATTTCACACCTCATAGTATTTAGGTACGAAACAAGTATGCACATACCAAAGCACAACAGAAATAAATTTGATATGAAATCACAAAAACTCATCTTCATTATCTACATTGAAGATACTCTTGGTTATAGATTAATGGATCTGAACACCAAGAAAGTCTACACCAACAAAGATGTTGAGTTTTTTTTTAGAAAAATGAAGTAGAGATGCCTCCTCCGAATCACCTGATGTATATTTTTCACCAATTCTAAACATAGAAGCTGATATTCCCATAGATGATGAAAGTGATGATGGGGATGATGGTGATGATCAGATAGAACCATGACCCATGGGAAGTAGTTCATTGTATGCCCAAGTGGTATACTAGCATGCTACGAGATGCACAAGAATGGATGCTCCACTAGATGGATCCACCAATGGACCACAGACTCATAGTAAAGCAAGAGAAGAAGTACACTTTACTTTAATGAGTAGAGTTATTGAATCGGATGAGCCTTCTACATCCGAGAATCCATACGGTCAAAATATTAGAAAGATTCCATGGACTTTGAGTATCAATCGGTGATGAAAAATAACACTTGGCAACTTGTCAATCTTCCACCAAGGAAGAAACCCATTGGATATAGATGGATATTCAAAACAAAATAAAAAGCAGATGGGACTATAGAAAAGTAAAATCAAGACTGTAACAAGGGGTACAAAAAAAAGGCATAGACTATGAGGAGACATTTTCTCCCATATCTAAGATCAAAACAATAGGTATGATCTTTACTCTAGCTACACAGTTTGGTTAGAAAGTCCACCAGATGGACGTAAAAAGTTCCTTTCTGAATGGATATTTACAAGAAGAAGTCTATATGACTCAACCTAAGGGATATGTTATACTTGGTCAAGAAGAAAAGGTATGCAGACTCATAAAATATTTATATGGCCTTAAATAGGAACCTCGGGCTTGGTACATCAAAATTGATGAGCATCTCGTACAACATGGATTTGTTATAAATCCATACGATCCCAATCTCTACCTCAAAAATCAAGGGGAGATTGTGATTGTTGTTGTCTATGTCGATGATCTAGTCATCATTGGCAATTCAGTGAATATGATCAATGCAACGAAGAAAGATCTTAATCGATCATTCGACATGACATATCTCGGTGATGCACTATTGTCTTGGATTGGAAGTATGGAAAAAGGAGAATCACATATTTGTTTCTCAGTTGAAGTATACCAATACAACACTTGAGAAATTCAGGATGATGGATTGTGAACCTATTACTTCACCTATGGAAAACAGTTGCGATTATCTTGTTTAGATCCATCTCCTCTAGTAAATGCAACTCTCTATCAGTAGTTGATTGGGAGTCTCATTTCCTTGACCTACACTAGACTAGATAGCATCTTTGCAGTGAGTTATATATCCAAGTTTATGCAAGAACCTAGATTTTTTCATTAGAAGAAAAAAGGTGAATGTTGAGAAATCTCAAGGTAATAATGGATCTTGGTCTAGAATACAAGAAGAATAATAATTTCTTCTTGATTGGATATTCGATTCAGACCATGTAGGCAACATTGACGACAAAAAATCCACTTCAGGGTTTTTGTTCTATATGGGATCTGGACAAATATCATGGGGAAGAAAGAAACAACACTTTGTTTCTTACTCTTCTACAGAAGCCGAATATCATGTTGTAGGAGAAGTTTTCTGCAAGCGATATAGCTACATCGCATACTTGAAGGACATGGAATACCACAGGAAAAACTGACAACCTTGTATGTTTACAATGAATGTGTTCTCAAACTTGTTCGCAATCTAATTTTTCATGAAAGAACAAAGCACATTGAGTTATAGGTAAATTTCATACGCGAGCATATCTTGAAACACAATATACAAATTCAATTTTTCCCAACATTTGAACAACGAGGATATATCTTCAAAAATTCACTTGCACGTGACAAAGTTGAGTTCGAGATAATTCCTCTCCTCATCCCTTGAGAAAATCTAAAATTAAGGGGGAATTTTAGGTAAAACTTAGTTTACCTAGGTTAATTATGCATTTACCTTAGTTAATTATTAATTAGTGGTAAGTTGTTATTAACCATTTATTGTTTGTAATTGGGAATAGTATTCCCATACAAGTATTTTGTCTCTATTGTATTTGTTATATGGTTATATTGTTTAAAACCATATATTTGTAATTATATGTGCACGAGATTGTATATTGTTGCATTGTTTCAACATCTCATTTGTCTACACATGGTTGTTCAATTCCTATAAGAATTGTAGCACATTCATTGTAATTTTGATTTGATTGATTATTAATAAATTAATGAGGCTTCCATCCCTCTTACGAAATTATAGTATTAGCGAAGAATAGAAACATGATGTAATATCACAAAGTCTATTGTAGGTGTAGGAATCCCTAATTCAAGAGCGGGAATCTCTCTTACAAGATGTAGAGAGAAAATATTAGAGGATCACTTTGCATTTGAGGCACGAGATCATGAGAGTGTAGGAGAGGCCTCCGGGCTCGATCTAAGGAATACTCTCTAGCCTACATAGCTAGAGCTACCAACATGGACCCATCATCCCAAATCATTAAGAAAACCTCCACAGGTGATGAGGGTGTTTGAGCCATTTTTAGATGGGTCAAAGCCATGTATTGATTTTGTATGATTTTTTTGATGTATAAAAACTGATTCGAGATATATATAGATGATGATTTTGGTGATATTGTATATGGGATGTTTGTTTTATATATGTTTATTTGTTTATCATTTTCTTGTTTTCCACATGTATGTATGTAATGATACCCATGGTACTTAGGAATAATGATAATGTGATTATATAGGTAAAACCAATGGGAAGGGGATTGGTAAGATAGCCCAACCCATGCGATGTGAAGAAGCCAAGGGTGGAAAAGGGCCAAGACATCCAATGGTAGGATGTTAGGATGCGGTCATGTAGATAAATCCAAGCAATGCCATAAGCCTAAGTGAGGATGCACAAAATACCATGGTGATCCAATAGGAAATATCAAGGTGTATGAAAGCCAAAATAGGCACAATCGGGACCAAGGCACTCCAACAATAGGAGAAACTAGGGAATACATGATTATAAATCCAAGCATGGAAATCATCCTAAGAAACGATGTATCAAGATATAAGGAAGTGAGTGCAAAACCCAAGTGGGGATCAAGATCCCAAGTGAAGGTAGAAGGTATTGTTTAAAAACCCAAGTGGGGGTCGAGATCCCAAGCGAAGGTGAGGGTTTAAGAAAAATAAGGAAAATAAAATATAATCAAGGTATTGTAAACACGAGGGATAAAACATCACAATGTATTAGTTATTATATCATCAACTTGAATAAATATGTTTCTTCTAAAGCACGATTCATGAGAACCTTTATGGCATGTTGTGTAATAGTGACTTGTTAATGAACTTCATATCTCATGGAAAATAAGGTTTCATTGATCTGATCCTTCAGTCGGGTGAGAATGTCATGCCTAGATAATATCCATAGTGGGATGAGGATTAGAGTGAGGTGGTGGACCATAAGTAGGAAGTGGTCTATTTAGTCGAGGGGAAAGTGGTTGGTTCCGAGAGGAATTGGCTCCACACTTCTGGTTGTATACACCTAATTTTTCATGCTTTATATTTTCATGCCTATTACTAACAATTTATCTTCTAGGTTAGAGGTTGATAATGCATCTATTTCTAGGAATGGGTGCCTTAAGGGGCTCTTTTCGGATAGGGGTATGGTTATTCACGTAACCATTGGGTTAGGGACAATACATGGAGAGAGAATGGATTTTGGGTCCTAATTATACACACTTCTTTTGTTATTTTCTTGCTTTGATCTATACCCTTTAGACACCTTACTTGCACATGACCATATTATTTTTCCTTGCATTACTTTTTTTCTTCACGACACATTACACACACCACTTGTCTTATCCCTCCCTAGCCGATGCCATCACCCGTGGGAGATAACATCGGCACAATTTCAAATTCCTTGCCAACATAATCACCCATGGGAAATGGATTTGATATAAATACCAAAGAGAGAAACATTTAAAAAGGACATACCTCAAAGATATACAGGAAATCTCCATTTTCTCTTCTCTTTTGCATTAACTTGCATCTGCTCACACAACTCTTGGATTTTTACACCTTGACTCTTGGATTGGATATTATTCTTTTTGGATTGGTTTTCTTGCATGCTTGGGTCACCTATAGTGAGTTAGGACATGATTTTTGTTCTTATCCACCCAAAATCTATTTTGTCTTAGTGTATGGTCCTTTGGGAGATAGATGCATCAGCGAATTTCCCATCAACATGTAAGTTTTCTAACTCGGCTTTTCATTTTTCATAGATTAGTATCTTATCTATTTTATTATGTACATGTTAATCTAGCATCTTATGTACATGTTATTTTAGCATATTTTTATATAGCTCTTTATCTTATGTTGCATGCTTTACTTTAGTTAGTATAGATCTTGTGTTTTTTTATTCATCACCCTAAAAATACCGATACCCCAATAGCGTTCCTTCCTCTTTCTCAATCTTGGGCCTCGGAAACCCTAGGTGGACCTAGTATAAGGTTTACTTTCATTTTCATATGTGGTCTTAGCGGTTCCTTTACCCCCTTTGAATTTTATCTATTATGTGTCGGTATTTGTGTGTCTCTTACTCATTGCCTCAATACCCTAGTTGAACAGATGATAGGAGTGCATGTTGTCTAGACACATTTTTCCTATATACATCCTTGGTGAACCTGATGTGAACCTCCTTTTGTACCTTCTGATCAAACACAACTTGTTAAAATCATCCACTTTCATTCATTTTTATGTCATTTTAGACCTTAAAATCCATTAAAAAATCCCTAAAAACCAATTTTCCGACACCTTCGGCCCATGTGTTAATTTTGTGCGAGTTCGATCTTGTCTATTTTGTCTAGATTTCATCCCAGATGCCTTTGGCCCCTATGTAACCATTTTTACAAGGCCAATTGTTTTGGTATCCTATATTTCTCATATTTTTCTTAGCCATATCATCTCTCCATCATGGATTATTTGGGCCTGGGGCTCTCTAATTTTGATGTGTAGTCATTTCTAGAAACCAATCATCCAAAATCTAATTTTCCTTTCTACACATATTTTTGTGTGGTAGGAGCCAATAGAAATAAGTATAACACCCATAATAATAACACCTTAGGGGATGAAGAGGAAGAGTTTCATATTGATGATACCTCTGATCTTCCACCTAAGGTCCAATAGTTCCTTGAAAATTTTATCAATACAAGGGGAACCATAATTATTGATCTAAAAACATCATCTTAACTTCATGTCTACACACTTGATAGTAGGGTAGATAGCGGGAAGGTTACTATGACAGGATCATCTAAGAATGCCTCTAGTTCTGACCCTACAAATCTCATTTTTCAACTCATACAAAATATGAATCAACAACAAACCACTACTACAACTCAACTTCTCCAAATACAAACTAACATGGTTCAAATGGTTACCCGTTTCAACTCGGGCTCTTGAGGTGCATTACCCCTCCCTTACCTAATGGACCTAATGGGGCACCTATTTCCTAGCCTCCTATTCATAACAATTTTTTGTGGGTAGACCAACAAGATCCTCTAGAACCTTATATTACTAGCATGGATATTGGAGGCATTTCCCCTTCCATTTCCTATGATGGATTAACCGATCCCACTCTCCACATAAAATATTTTAGTAATATTTTTAAGGAATGGATTAAAGTTATCTCTTACACTATTACTAATCATTTAGCTAAGACCCTCACTGGGATGCCTTAGATTTGTATCATACTTTACCCCCTAACTCCATAGTGGAGCTAGAATCTTTAGTAACAACCCTAGTCAATGAGTTCCAATATCATAATCTACCTGAGAATAATATCAATGCTTTCATTAATTGTCAAAAGCAATGTAAAGATTCAGACAAGGATTTATCAAATGATGGAATACTTTGTTTATTAAAGTAGAACATAACATGATAAATGATATCCTATTCCAACTTTTCCTTCAAGCTCTAGAACCTCACCTTCAATATAAGGTTAGGTATTTCTCTCCTACTTCCTTAGATGAAGCTTTTGAACAAACTAAGAGGAAATAATACCTCATGAGGGAGTTCTAGATGGCTCCTCCTAAGTCATAAGAATCCAAACAAGTGTAAATCCTCCAAATTTCAAACAATAAGAATGCCACGATGATGATTCTCATATACTCTTCCTCTTATGGCTTCTTCAAGTAGGAATGTCTTCAATATTGATCAAAAAGATAATAATAGTAAAAATAAGCTTGTTTATTATCAACCGTTGACTAAGGATGAGTGTCGAAAACACATTTCTAAAAAATTTAGTCATATCATCAATCCCTCTCGACCTATACCTCAATAGCATGATGATAAAAAAATTTGTTGGTGACACACTAACTTGGGCCATTCTCATGAAAAATGTAATGCCCTTCACATGCCTGCCATTGCATTATTTCTAGGTCCTTAATTCAATCATGATGCCATCACTAGAGAGAATTTGACCAAAATGGTCAAGACTCGTGATGCCTAAAAATAAAAGGATCATCATATTTCTATCAACCATGCTAATCAAGATCTCAAAGTCTTCTCTCATCTTATGCCTAACCATACTACAAGTGAAAGTTCTAAGAAATCGAGAAAATGTTGTAAGGAATGTAGATGATCTTGATTATCCTCCCCAAAACACAGATTGTCATTAATGATGTGAGGAATGTTATAGCATACATAGAACCTAAATATCCTCCATCATTTTAGCCTTGGACTCATAGGGTCATCTACCCTTGTGTCTTTTAGAATCATATTCCCAAAGACAAAATCCCATATTTCGCAGATGCCATCAACCCTGTGGAAGAAGCGGTGAAGGGCCGAGGGTGTCTAAAACCCTTCCTCCAATCACGAGACCCATTCATCTAAGCCGATGGCATCGAACCTAAACAATAATAAATTTTTGATGTCTCCCGGATTACTCATCCTCTGTTATCCAAAATTCACCCCCTAGGGTAAATTTTGATAACATGCATCGAAGATTCAAATCCCAAGCAAATTGATTGATTCGAGCAAAATCAGTTTCTAGGGTCCCTTCAGGTATTTTTCTAACTCCCCTGGCCGAAGAAACAGGGAGCAAGCTCTGAGTAAATGCAAAAAAAAGTTGCAGAAAGGCAAATAGGTTGATCCAGGAAAGAGTGTGAAAATTGGCTAAGTCCTGCTCAAGGTAGCATTTGGGACAAGTGGGACAAATGGAAGCGGATCGGCCGAAAAGCCTCTAGGCGGCCCAAATTGCATTTGGGACAATCGGGCCAGAAGTACGCGGCGGGCGCGAAAAGCCGATCCGGCCGAAAGAGGAAGAAAAATTGGCTAAGTGTTGCTCGGGACGTTTGGGACAAAAAGGCCCGAACCGGCCGGTTCGGCCGAAATGAGCACAGGCAGTCCAAAAGAAAATGGGACAAATGGGACGAAAGTACGTGGCGGGCGCGAAATGCCAGTTCGACCGAGAGAAAATCAACTAACTGCTGAGAGGGACAGTTCGGGACAAGCGGGCCGAAAAGGTGTGAACCAACCGGCCCAACAGGCGAAAAGGTCAAAAGCAGATCAAGGCAATTGGGACATCCGGGACAAATGGACGCGAACCGGCCGGTTCGGCCGAAATCAGCACAAGGAGCACTAAGCAATTGGGATGTCTAGGACAAAAGGATGCGAAGGGCGTGAAAAAGCCGGCAGGGCCGAGAACCAATCAGAAGCCGCCACGTGTCTCAAGGAAAAAAAAAGGTCAAAAAGGTCAAAGGGCAAGTTTTAAAAGGTCAGCCCGAACCAATGAAATAGCGCCACGTGCCGGTTAAGGGCCCCACAAACGAATTTCAAAATGAAAGCCCACGAAAGATGGAGGAGAGAGAATTTCTCGTCCAATCAGCACGTCCCACGTGTCGTCCAGGTGGCAGAGCGCGGGAAAGGATTTCAAAACACGCTTTCGCCTGTTTTGTGCCCTAAATCTTGGATCGTCATAACTTTTGATCCAGAGCTCGGTTTGCACGTTCTTTATATCAGCGGAAAGCTGGTGAAATTCTCTACACGATTCTCGGGGTCAATCTTGCACTTTGGAGTAGTCTGGAGGAAAAAATTGAGAAACGGCTCTGATGCATATTCATGGCCGGAAATGACATTCCAGCGACCAGAGTTAATGCAGAATGGGTCGCATTCTCCTGTAATCCGGTCAAAATGATAGGGTATGGGTTTGTAAGGTCCTCCATGCCGTTTTAATACACCTGTAGTCAAGAAAGAATGGGCTCCCATGCCTTTGTACGTCTCCTGTTCCCTGGGTTCGACCCTTGCATTTTAAAAGCCAGTTTTGGGCTCATTTCAAAGGGGAACATTTTTGGGCATAGCAGACTTCTTCTTTCACCTTCTTCAAGGGATTGATGAAGTATCAGACCTCTCCAAGGATTGTAACAGTTTTCTTTACCTCTCTGAGGGTGTAATGCGTATTTTGATATTAAATTGATAATGCAAGCTCTGTGAATGGGTTTCAATCCTCTGTTTGTATTATTTGCTTGATTTCAGATGCTAAATTATACATTATCGATCATGTATGTTTTTATGTTGTGAACCTTGGTCTGTGTCTATTTGCATGACTAATATGTTTCACCACTCCTTTTTGGTGCATCACCATCTTTAGTTAGTTTCAATTTTTTGCACTTCTACCCCTGTCTCCTTGCAAGTTAGAATAGGATTAGGATCTAGACCTCTGTAGCTTTGCAAAATATAGATCTAAATCAGAGGAGTTTGAGGAACCAGCCTCTAATCTGGAGATTCCTCTCTCAGTTTCCAAGTCCCACACTTGGAGAGAGGTTTCCATGTTGTGCAATTACACTGGATGCAAGAGTGATCAACCTAGAAATCTGATCAGCGTCCAGGGGTGCTGTAATTTTGCACTAACAGTTTTGGCACGCCCGGTGGGACCAGAGGTCTCATTTTTTTTGCAGCAAAGTTGATGTGCATCTGCTGCAATTTTCTTGCTTGAAAAGAGCTATTATTTGCATATCTGGCGACTCCGAGGGGAAGAATCAACTGGTTTCAGCAGTCAGGCCTGAAAGCTTATGAGAAGAATCACAAGGTCAAGAGTTGGAGAGGAGGAAGTACTGTTTGAATACCTGCAATTATCTCCAAGAAGAAGGCAAAGAGGAAGAAGGATTCAAAGGTCCCCATCTCCACCAAACAGAACTCTCTCAACTCCTCCACCTGAGCGGCCTTTCTTTCAATATACAAGGGTTTTAAGACCAATCAGAATGGCGCAACCAGTGAACCCCTATGTCAACTTCACAGGCAGCAGCCCACTTGCTCTCAATGCACAAAATCCAATCCCAGTAGCAGCATTGAAGAACATTCCATACTTCACTGGAGAAAACCAGACCACTCCTGGTGATCATGTCAAAGACATTGCTAACATTTGTGCAATCCATGAGATTAATGAAATGCAAGTAGCTGTCAAATTGCTGGCATCCTCATTCAAGGGAAAAGCATTGCAATGGTTTAGGAGCCTTGAAGCTGGCTCTATCACAAACTGGAATCAGCTGTGTATTGCACTTCACAATCAATTTGGAGAGAAGGGAGACAACTTGTCTCTTTTGGAACAACTAACAACTATCAAGAGAGCTTCCAATGAGCAGCTAACTGACTTCAACTTCAGATTTCAAAGGTCTTGGGATAGGATTCCAGTGGCGATCGGGCCAACAAAAAGGTGCTTTTCTATATTACCTTAAAGCTTTAAATTCTGATATTTCTATGTTGATTCAATCTATGGGAGGCACAACTATCCCTGCTGCTTATAGTATTGCCATTAGAGCTGAAAATTGTCTGATTCAAGCCGGCAAGCTAGCTCCTGGCCTCCATGCCATTATATCCAAGTTTAGAGAGCCCAAGTACTAGTCAAGCACTGTTTAGCTCCTATTCCCACTCCTAGGAATCGAGTTCAAATGAAGCTTCCACTTCATCTCCAAGTGCCCCAAATGAGCTTGAGAGGTCATGAAGCAACTACAAAATTTAGGTAATGAGCTGGTCACACTTAATAGACAAAGAAAACTCAAGGTTTTAGACCTTCGTATCAGCCTCAAGCTCAACCTAATAGGCAGCCATATCAGCCTCAAAGGCCACCCAATCCAGCTACAAATATGAATCAAACAAGGCCTCCTGCCAATAGACCATTCCAACCCTATAATCCAAATGCCATATCTGCCTCTAAGGCATTAGTACCAGCACAAAACAACACTTTGCCCAGGAGTATGATTGGTGTTTTCCATGTAATGAGCCTCATAATCAATCCATGTGCTTCATGGTGCTTTGACTCAAGCTTTAATGGTAACAAGTGCTGGTGTGGAGGATGAGAGTAGTCAAGAAAATAGCCAACAACAAGAAATATTCCAACAAAGACACTCGCCCCCAAATGACACCACATTGGTAAATTGGCAAGCGAGGATTTCGTGGCATGAATCGGCGGTTTCTCAAGGTGTTGCTGCCAACACAAGGTCAAAAAGGAGAAATTTGGGTGAAGAACAACCGTTAGCTAGCCCCAGCCAATCCACAACCTTCCACACTCCACAAATGATTGGCAAGCAAAACCCAATTTCAAATGCACAAGGGCGATCCAAGAACAAATTTAGGCCAACTCAAATGCCATTTATTGCTGCCCACATACAAGGAGAAAATGTGCGACCAAGGGACAAGAGAGAGATCCTTCATCACCATTCAAGATATCATTGATCGATGAAGAAGACAAACGTCAATATATCTATGTGGGAATCCCTATCCATCCCATTCCAAATAAATCTGCTGCTGCAAGCTGCCATAAAGGATTGGCCAACTTTGAATCAGCAGGTCCAAATGTAGGAGAAGGTACTCACAAATGCTGCCCACCCTCAAGGAAATCATGGAGCACAACAAGGTAGAATGTTGAAGCCTCCCCCTTTCTATGTTTCGTTAATCATTGGAAATCAGCTAGTGCATAATTGCATGATAGATTCCGGGGCAAGTAGCTCAGTTATGCCTAAACAGATAGCTGATCAGTTAGGGCTCCAGTATGAAATAACATCTAAGGGAGTAGTGCAGCTGGATGGGACAGCAATAGCAACAGTTGGAGTGATTAGAAATTTGAGTCTTACCTTGCATGCATGTCCAAATGTTGTTGTCTTACAAGATATATCAGTCATAGACCTTCCACCACTCTTTGCCCTTTGCTTGTCAAGAGATTTCACAGCCAAGATTGGGGGATATTTGTCCGCTGATTGGTCTCACATGCTATTCAGAACGAGATATGGGACTAAGGCCACAATTAGGTCAGAACCTATTGCAGACTTCCACATTGAGCCCTATACTCCAAGTCATATTAATACCAATTGCTCAGCATTTGATCAAGAAGATCACCTTGGCACTGATGAAGCCGACACTAAGGTTGGAAGTATTCCAGATTTGACTCTTGATGAATGGGCAAACAAGGTACATGCTTTTGATCCTTATCAAGAAGTAGAAGAATCTGAGCTAGGGGTCTATTGCATACACGAAGAAAGTCAACCTATTCCTAGCATCACCAAGCCAAACCACAAGGATGACAATGAAGTATGGCAGCTATTTTTCGATGGATCAAGGAGTAGACAAGGTGCAAGAGGTGGAGCCATGCTTGTTTCACCTCAAGGAATAAAGCATTATTCAGCTTTTAGATTTCAATTTGCATGCTCCAATAACACTGCTGAATATGAAGCCTTGGTGCAAGGGATGCATTGGGCAATCAAGAGAAAGATAAAGAACTTGCAAGTTTTTGGGGACAGTGAGCTGATTGTAAATCAGGTCAAGGGACAACATGCTGCCAAAAATGATCTACTCAGATGCTACAAGAACAGGGTGTGGGACCTCATGGAAGATTTTGAGGGCTTTGGCATCAAATCCATCCCTAGGAAAGAGAATCAAGCTGCTGACAGGCTTGCAGCAGTAGGGGCAGCCTTTGACATTATAGAAAACATTCAACAAGACAAGGTACAACCAAACATCCACGTGATTGTGAGGCCTTCAGTGCCGGATAACGATGTCAGTTGGCAAGTATTTGAGAATGATCAGCAAATCATCCACTTCTTGCAAGAAGAAGCTGAGTTCTCAGCTAAGAATCAAGAGAAGTTGGAACAGCAATATGGTGACCAGGTGATACAGCTGAGAACTGACAAGCTGCCCAAGGGACTTATCACCTTGGAGTCCATTTTTAACCCCAATGATCAGTTTAGAAAGGAGAAAGCAAACATTCAGGTTAAGAGAGAAGATTCGGTATCCATCTTGGTAGAAGAGAACAAGCCATTGCAAATTGGAAAGATGACAACTGAACAGGAAAGGTATGAGTTCATACAGCTATGTCAAGAATTCCCTGACGTGTTTGCTTGGAGTTATGAAGATTTGAAAGGGTTCAATCCCAACTTAGCTCAGCATACCATTGAATTGGACCCAAATACTAAGCCTATCAGGTAGAAACAGAGACCAGTCAATCCACACATGGAGCCTCTCATGAGGAAAGAATTGGACAAGCTGATTGAGTCAGCAATTATATTCCCAATCAAGCATTCTAGTTGGGTTGCCAACTTAGTTCCAGTCAGAAAGAAGAGTGGAGAGATCAGGCTATGTGTTGACTTCAGAGATTTGAATAGAGCCTCTCTCAAGGACCATTATCCACTCCCTTCCATGGAGCAAATACTGCAGGTCGTAGCTGGTTCAGAAAGGTTTTCACTACTTGATGGTTACTCAGGCTTCAATCAAATTATGGTAAAGGAGGAAGACCAGTTCAAGACAGCCTTCACAACCAAATGGGGCACATATGCTTACAAGAAGATGCCATTTGGACTATCCGAACGCCGAGCAACATTCCAAATGAGCTATGGATATGGCATTCAAAGGCTTGATCAACAAGATAGTGCTGATATACTTAGATGATATTACTGTCTTCTCAAAGAATGTTGCAGACCATCTCTTTCACCTTAGGAAAGTGTTTCAGAAGTGTAGAAAGTTCGATGTGTCTTTGAATCCTAAGAAGTGCATCTTTCTTGCACATGAAGGGAAGCTCCTTGGCCATATTGTCTCCAAGGAGGGATTAGCAATTGATCCAGAGAGGGTCGAAGCCATAAGAGCTCTACCATTGCCAAGCCACAAGAAGGCCCTTCAGAGTTTCCTGGGAAGGATAAACTTTGTTCGGAGGTTTGTCCCAAATTTTGCAGCCCTTGTCAAGCCCATCACTAAAATGTTAAGAAAAAGCATGGCTTTGAATGGATGGCGAAGGCAAGGAGAGTTTTGAAGCAATCAAAGAAGCCATCTCCCAGGCACCCACTCTCATCAACCCAGACTTTTCCAAGGATTTCATCCTCTATGCATTTGGAGGTGATGACACTATTTCTGCCATTCTGGTACAATGCAGAACAAAGATAATGATGAGCAATGATTGCCTTCTTCACCAGAGCCTAGGTGACTGCGAAATGAGGTACTCTTTTATTGAAAAGCATGTGCTTGCGGTAATCGAAAGCTTGAAGAAATTCAAGCATTTAGTCTCAAACAACAAGATACGATTCTTAGTCTCACATGTTTGGGGTTAAGGATTTCCTCCTCAACAAGGATTTGAATGAGAAAAGGGCAGGTTGGATCACCCGTGTCATGGAGTATGACATTGAGATCAAGATCACCAAGCTGGTAAGAGGCAAAGGTTTGTGTGAGCAGCTCGCTTCCAAACAACCAGACAACCCAGAAGATGAAGAAGACGTTGTCCTGCTATTACAAGATGATCAAAAATAGGAAAATGATGATGTGTCCACTCCCTGTTGGACTCAAAATATGATACATTTCCTACAGACGGGCATGTGCCCTCTAGAAATGAGCAAAGCAAAAAGAAGATACTTCAGGTTGCAGGCAATTCCATATGCCATCATTGATGGAGTTTTGTTCAAGAAGGACGTGAATGGAGTGCTGCTGAGATGCATTAACACAGGTCAGATTCAAAGGGTGTTGGAAGAATTTCATAATGGACCAGCTGGTGGCCATTTTGCACCAAGAGTGACAGCTCTGAAAATCATGAAGGCTGGTTATTATTGGCCTAAAATCTTCAGTGATTGCTATGCATGGATCAAGAGGTGTAAGAATTGTGCATTCTTCACAGGAAAAGAGAGACTCGCTGCCCTTCCATTGCATCCAATTACAGTAGATCAGCCATTCATGCAGTGGGGTTTGGACTTCATTGGAGTCATCAATCCCAATTCGAGCCAAGGGCACAAATGGATTTTGACAGCCACAGACTACTTCACCAGATGGACAGAAGCAGTAGCACTCAAAGAGGCGAATGAGTCTAGCATCTTGGACTTTTACGAAGGGATAACTTCCAGATTTGGTGTACCTGCTACAATAGTCTCTGATAATGCATTGGCATTCATCGGATCTAAAGTGACTGAGTGGGCTGTCAAGAACGGGATTTACCTGAGCACTTCATCAAACTATTACCCTCAAGGTAATGGCCAGGCCGAGTCTACAAACAAAAACTTGCTGAGGATCATTAGGAGGACTCTTGATGAGAATCAGAGGGCTTGGCATACCAAACTGAAATCAGCCTTATGGGCTGATAGGATAACTCCCAAAAGATCCACGGGTAACTCTCCATTTAGGCTTGTCTACGAAAGAGAGGCAATCTTGCCCATGTCACTTGAGTTGCCAACGTTGGAACTCATGAAACAGCTGGAGTTGCTAGAGTTTGAGCCCATGGAGGTGAGGTATGCAGAGTTGATGGAGCTGCAAGAGATCAGAGATCAGGCATCCCAAGCAATGGAAAAGGATCAAGCTTTGATCAAAAAGACCTTTGATAGGAAGGCCAAAGACAGATCTTTTCAAGTAGGAGATCTAGTGCTGAAATGGGATGTGGATAGAGCAAAACCAGGAAGGCATTCAAAATTTGATGCCATTTGGAGTGGCCCATACATGGTCACAAAGTGCAAGAGCAACAATGCTTTCCAATTGGCCTCATTGGATGGTGAAGAACTGCAGATTCCAGTAAATGGAATCTATCTCAAGCGTTGCTTCTAGAGGGAGGTTCACTACACCTGTAGATATTAGATTAGATTTTCTTTCCTCCAAGTGCTTGTGCACATTGTTTTGCTGTAGGTTAGTTTTGTTTTCCCTAAGTGCCTTGGCACAGCTTGCTGTCCATGGAGATGTTTAGCATGTCTTTGCTTTCATCAGGTCACATTCCATCTTCCCCTTGCACATTCTGAGTCAGTTTGGATTCTAACAGAATATTTGATGACTCCATGCCCAATGGATTGCTTCAGGAAACTGGTCTTTCCATCTAGCAGGCAGATGATCCCGCTGAGTCGCCAAATTGTTATCCAAAATTCACCCCCTAGGGTAAATTTTGATAACATGCATCAGAAGATTCAAATCCCAAGCAAATTGATTGATTCAGAGCAAAATCAGGTTTCTAGGGTCCCTTCAGGTATTTTTCTAACTCCCCTGGCTGAAGAAACAGGGAGCAAGCTCTGAGAAAATGCAAAAAAGTTGCAGAAAGGCAAATAGGTTGATCCAGGAAAGAGTGTGAAAATTGGCTAAGTCCTGCTCAAGGTAGCATTTGGGACAAGTGGGACAAATGGAAGCGGATCGGCCGAAAAGCCTCTAGGCGGCCCAAATTGCATTTGGGACAATCGAGGCCAGTACGCGGAGGGCGCGAAAAGCCAATCCGGCCGAAAGAGGAAGAAAAATTGGCTAAGTGTTGCTCGGGACGTTTGGGACAAAAGGCCCGAGCCAGCGGTTCGGCCAAGAAATGAGCACAGCGATCCAAAAAGAAAATGGGACAAATGGGACGAAAGTACGTGGCGGGTGTGAAATGCCAGTTCGACCGAGAGAAAATCGACTAACTGCTGAGAGGGACAGTTCGGGACAAGCGGGCCGAAAAGGCGCGAACCGGAACGAGTGAAAGGTCAAAAGCGATCAGAAGGCAATTGGGACATTCGGGACAAATGGGCCTTGAACCGGCCGGTTCGGCCGAAATCAGCACAAGGAGCACTAAGCAATTGGGACATCTGGGACAAAAGGATGCGAAGGGCGTGAAAAATCCGGCAGGGCCGAGAACCAATCAGAAGCCGCCACGTGTCTCGGGAAAAAAAGGTCAAAAAGGTCAAAGGGCAAGTTTTAAAAGGTCAGCCCGAACCAATGAAATAGCGCCACGTGTCTAGTTAAGGGCCCCACAAGCGAATTTCAAAATGAAATCCCGTGAAAGACGGAGGAGAGAGAATTTCTCGTCCAATCAGCACGTCCCACGTGTCGTCCAGGTGGCAGAGCGCGGGAAAGGATTTCAAAACACGCTTTCGCCTGTTTTGTGCCCTAAATCTTCAGATCATCATAACTTTTGATCCAGAGCTCGGATTTGCACGTTCTTTATATCAACGGAAAGCTGGTGAAATTCTCTACACGATTCTGGGGTCAATCTTGCACTTTGGAGTAGTCTAGAGGAAAAAAATTGAGAAACGGCTCTGACGCGTATTCATGGCCGGAAATGACATTCCAGCGACCAGAGTTAATGCAGAATGGGTCGCATTCTCCTGTAATCCAGTCAAAATGATAGGGTATGGGTTTGTAAGGTCCTCCATACTATTTTAATACACCTGCAGTCAAGAAAGAATGGGCTCCCATGCCTTTGTACGTCTCCTGTTCCCTGGGTTCGACCCTTGCATTTTAAAAGCCAGTTTTGGGCTCATTTCAAAGGGGGAACATTTTTGGGCATAGCAGACTTCTTCTTTCACCTTCTTCAAGGGATTGATGAAGTATCGAGACCTCTCGAAGGATTATGTAATTTTTCTTTACCTCTCGAGGGTGTAATGCGTATTTTGATATTAAATTGATAATGCAAGCTCTGTGAATGGGTTTCAATCCTCTGTTTGTATTATTTGCTTGATTTCAGATGCTAAATTATACATTATCAGTCTGTGTATGTTTTTATGTTGTGAACCTTGGTCTGTGTCTATTTGCATGACTAATATGTTTCACCACTCCTTTTTGGTGCATCACCATCTTTAGTTAGTTTCAATTTTTGCACTTCTACCCCTGTCTCCTTGCAAGTTAGAATAGGATTAGGATCTAGACCTCTGTAGCTTTGCAAAATATAGATCTAAATCAGAGGAGTTTGAGGAACCAGCCTCTAATCTGGAGATTCCTCTCTCAGTTTCCAAGTCCCACACTTGGAGAGAGGTTTCCATGTTGTGCAATTACACTGGATGCAAGAGTGATCAACCTAGAAATCTGATCAGCATCCAGGGGTGCTGTAATTTTGCACTAACACCTCCTTCTAATCATATTTTTGAAGATCCTAAACACTCTCAACCTACTACTCAGTACAACCATGACTAGTGGGATCCTCTAGAAGAACTTTCTCATTTGTTCATCTAGGTTCCCTTTTTAGAGATCTTATGCACATTACCTTGCTACTGTGAGTTCCTAATGATTGCTATGTTTGAAATGAACATCCCTTTTCCTCCTACTTTGGGGCAGCCTCCTATATTGCACGGCTCGAAGAAAACATACATCGTTAATGTAAGGAGCATTTCATTTGTACTGAGATATTACCACGAAACTCAAACTTGTATCTATTTCCCTATAGCTGTTATGATTCCAAATAAACTCTTATTTCAGGCAGACGATCCTCCACTTTTCATCTCCATACAAATTATTCAAAATATGGTTAAGCGTACGCTCATCGGCGAAGGTGTCAACACATGTGTGGCCTCCTTGGATTTCATCAAGGCACTTGGTTCTTGAATAGATAACTTAAAACATACTACTTTCTAGGGATATGATCATCAAAAGATGCCTCCCATGGGTTGCATTTGGCTTCCCATCACTATTCCTCCTAGGACCATACATGGAAAAGGCATGGTCTTTAATTGTCCCTTATAATATCCTCCTAGGTCGACATTGGACTCATCCTATGCGTGTAGTCACTTCTTTTGCATACCAATGTGTCAAGTTTGTTCATCAAGGGGCTATCTATAAGATTCAAGGTGACCTAAATCCTTGGAATTATGACACTCTTCAACAAAATGGGATATAAATTCCCAACCCTTCAATAATTATCTCCTATCTCATTTCGTGAATCTCATCACTTGGCGATCCTTTTGAGTTCCTCTCGTGTCAATACGCGTCATCTGGTAGAAATCCTTACACTAGGTCAACCTAGTGTTTTCAAGGCTTTGTGTATACATATTTTTCATTTTTCACCTTTCATACTTATTACTAACAATTTCCTTTGTGCAGATAAGAGTCAATGATGCATCTATTTCTAGAGTGGGCTCCTTAAGGGGAACTGTTATTCATGTAACCATTATGGGTTAGAGATAGTACATGGAGAGAGTTTCATTATTTGTTCTTGGCCTTAGTTTTCCTTGCACTAGGTATCCTTGTCTTCCTAGGTCTCATGCACATCACATTCACATTTTCTTGTTTGTTTTCCATCACTTGAAATATTTTTACCCATATCCATTGTCTATGACACGTTAATTTTACTTTTCATAACACCTTACCTCATTTTGCCATCCTTGGATGACACAATCACCCATGGGTGATTATGTCGGTGTTTTATTTCCGTTCGTCGATGTCATCACCTGTGGCTAGTAGTCCTATATATACCCTCACCTCATTTGACACTCATAATAAAAGGAATCCATAATCATTTGGAATGCCATTATCTCTACTCTTTTGTGCCATCTTCACATATTATCACCTATCTCTTGGTTCATCTTGCATCTTTATTATATTAGATTAGATACTCTTCTTCTTGGATGGTATTTTGCACTATTAGGTCTCTCTCTCTCTCTCTCTCTCTCTCTCTCTCTCTCTCTCTCTCTCTCTCTCTCTCTCTCTCTCTCTCTCTCTCAAGAGATATAGATGCATCACTGACCATGATACATGTACAAGGTGAGTTCTCTAATCATCTCTTATCATTTTTCATAGATAAGTTAACTTCCTTCTTTAAAATGTTATGTTAGCTTACGGTTTGATATGTTAGCATAATATTTTCATCCATTATCATCTCTAGTTATCAATAGTTTCATTTCACTTATTAAATTTATGTTTCTTCCATTCCTCTCCACACCCAACTACTGATATCTCATTAGTGTTCCTTCCTCTATCTTAACACCAGTCCTTGAACATTCTAGATTGACCTAGTTTAAGGGTTACTTCCCTCTAGATATGTGACCCTAGAGCTCACTCTATCACTTTTTAAGTCTATCCCATTATATGGTGTTACATGGTGTTTCCTACTCTTTACCTCTACACCCTTTTCAAATAGATGATTTAGGATTACATGTTATTAAGACACATTTTGGCCCGCATATATTCTCGGTGAACCTAACATGAACCTTGCTAACCTTCTAATCGAACACATCTTGTTAAAAACATCCATATTTCAAACTTAACTTCATCTAAGCATCAAAAATACATAACACCTCAAAACCTCATCTGCACAAATACCATCACCATTGGGAGATCATGCATGTCTTTATTTTCTAATATTTGAATGCATTCAGCCCTGTGTAGACTTGTTTGCATGGATGATTCTATTTATTCTTCCAAATATGCTTCCGGATGCCTCCATCCCCTATCTACATTTTTATGTATGGCAGATTGTGTTTTTACCCCCATTGTTAGATCTTTTCTCAGCGATATCAACACTCCATCATGGATTATTTGGGCCTAGGTTCCTCTGAATCTCTTGTGCATACTTTTCTGAGTCATATCATCCTAAAGAAAAAATCCCCTTTTGTATGGATTGTTGCATTGTAGGAGCACCTATAAAAATCCTTCTACCTATCATAATAGCCAACCGGAGGACGAGGAGGAAAAAAACCATAATGATGATCATTTTTACCATCCTCCTACGATATAGAACTTTCTATCTCAGTTTCATCAATACAATGCAAAATGAGAAGAAATTCTTGGCAAACACCTTCTCAAATTTGTCTCTGAACAACTAAACCATAGGATAGAAAAGTAGAAATCCACTTAAATAGGTTCATCTAGAAATGCCTCCAATTCTTACTCTAATACCCTCATTCTCCAACTCATTGAAAAAATGAGCCAACAACAATCTGCTACAATGGCTCAATTTCTCCAAATGCAAGCTGACATGGCTCATTTAGTCAACCATCCACTAACGAGGATCTTGGGGCACCACACACCCTCCATTTCCAAATGGGCCTAATGGAATGCCTATCACTCAACCCCCCCATTCGGAAAAATTCCTATGAAGTCCAACAAGATCCTTTAGCACCCTATATTGCTAGTATGGATATTGGTGGCATTTCTCCATCTTCTCTTATGACGGGTCTACTTATCCTACCCTTCATATCAAGGATTTTGGAAATCTTTACAAAAAAGTGGATCATAACCAATTCATACACTGCCACCAAAATCCTAACAAATACATTTACAAGATTTTATTTAGATTGATATCATACTTTTCTTCCTAATTCTATAGTTGAGCTAGAGTCCCTAGCTACGGCCTTATTAAATGAATTCCAATATCATGATCTACCTAAAAATAACGTCAACACTTTCATAAATTAGCATCAATCTGACAACAAATCAGCGAGAGGTCTTTATCAAGCACTTGAAGACCCTATCCACATAGGAAGAACATAACATGCCCAATGATATCCTCTTTCAAATTTTCTTACGAGTCATTGAACCTCACCTTTAATACAAGGTAAGGTCATTTTCTCCTATTTCCTAGAATATTCCTTTGTGAAGACAAAAGGAAATACTATCTCATGCGGGAATTCAAGAAGACTCCATCTACGACACAAGCTAACAAACAAGTCAAAATCCTTCAACATTCTAAAAACAAGAATGCCACGGATGATGGAGTCTTAAATAATCTTCCTCTTATCGCTTCTTCAAATAGAATTATTTTCAATATTGACTAACATCCCAAAAATAAATGCAAATCCAACTATCAAGAACCACTAAGTAAGGAAGATTTGAAGCATCATTTTCCTAAACCGTTTACCGCAATTCTAGATCCTTCTTAACCCATTCCTCATTGGCATGATGAAAGTAATTTTTGTTGGTAGCATGATGATTGATGTCATTCACATGAGGAATGGCATGCACTCTGAATGGATATCATTAGCTTCTTCTTAGGACCCAACTTTTATTATGATGCCATCACTCGTGAGCATTTGACCAAAGTAGTCAAATCTTGTGACATGGCTCAAAAGAAGGATTGTCATGAAGCCATCAACCAAGCTAATGAAAAGATAAAAATATTATCTAATCCTATACCTAATCATGATGTGACTGAAAGTTATAAAAATCAATAGAATGCTACAACAAATGTATTCGACGCGAATTACCCTCCTAAAAATATGGTTGTAATCAACAATGTAAAATGTGTCATAGCTTATGTAGAACTAGAATATCATGTAGCATTCCATCCTCGGACTCACTAAGTAATATATCCTTATGTTACTTAAAATTAATCTCCTCAATTTTAAAATTTCCTCCTCTAGACACCATCAGCCCCTATGAAATTCTCCTATAGGACTGATTGTGTCTAGATCTGCATCTGTATCTCCAAACACCATCGGCCTCGATGTGAATCAAACTTTCAGTGTTGATGGCATAGGAAGTGAGAAAAATCAGTTTCAAAAGTCTCTCTAAATACCCTTTTTCCTTCTAGATCTATTCGAGGACTCCCAAGACTCTCGTTTTACTATAGAGTCTAATCATAATGAGTGAGATCCTCTCGAAGAACTTTCCCAAATTCCTAGTTGAGTTCCCTTCTTAGAGGTCATGTGTACGTCACCTCACCGTTGTCAATGTCTCATGATTGCGTTTTTCTCCCTTTTTATCCCTCTTTGGGGCAGCTTCCTACATTGCATGGCTCAAAATAAAGTATCGCCAACAATGTCACACTTGATTAAGTTTTTTCTCATTGATGATGGAACAGCACAATTGTGGCATCGATAGATTTCATTAAGGCTCTCAAGTATTCTATTGACAACCTAAAATCCACAAAAACTACTTTTTAAGGATATGATGGCCGATAGATTCCTCTTATGGGGTCTATTTGGTTACCCATCACTATTCCCCCTAGGACTATCCATAGCAAAATTAAGGTATTCAATTTTCCGTTATCTTATAACATTACTTTATGGTGGTCTTGGATTCATCGTATGTGAGCCATCGCTTCTTTTGTATGCCAATGTGTGAAATTATCTCACCACGGAGGTATCTATAAGATTCAAAGGGATGGTAACCATTGGAATTATGATACACTTCAGAAAAAGGGGACATACAATCTCTCCGTGCTTGAGGAACTATCACCAATTCCCTTTCGGGAATATCAACGCTTTAACTACCCTATAGATACTCTTTGCAAAAATTCCAATCATCTTGAATTGGTCAGAACATGCCCCTAATCTCTTAGAATCGGATGACAATGAGCTTGGTGAAATCACCCTCAAAATCAATAAATCGACCTTAGTAAACTCATCATATCACATCTTCCTCCTTCCTTGTGACCTCACAAAAAGGAGTCTTTAATTCTATATTTATCTCAAAAATTTCCTAATCACGTAGGAGTGTATGGTCCAACTCAAAATCATAGTCACTCGTATGTGATGGATGCTTCCATATCAGATTATGATGACAATTATGCTTTAGACAAACCCCATCGGCTAGTTATGCACTGGACTCGTGATAGGAAAGTCTTGCACTACCAAGAAACCCTACGCACAAAAATTACTCATGATGTGAATGTCATCCTAGTCAAGAAAAACCTCCAAGAATAGTTGAGTACTCTTCCTCACCAACACTGAGCCTTAGATTATTCCACCGGCTACACCTACACATACTACCATAGACTTAGCTAACCCATTTTCCTTGACAAAATATTGGGTTTCCAAATTTGACTATGAAATTGATGATCTCATGGGTGACGATCTTATTTATTATTCCTTGATGATTTCTCAACACACTTTGCTCCATCAACACCATCCTCACCCATCACATCGGTATCCTTATCATAAACTACCACCATCCCTCTACAACCTACAACACCTATCCCCTTACCTCTTTCCCTTATGTCTCCTCGGTCTTGTGTGGTTGATCCATACTACACATGGCATGAGGCTCTTGGGTATGATGTTTCAGTATTATATATATTATCAATGACACATGAAGAATCTTGAATTTGAGGTCAAACGTGATCAAAACAAAAAGGATTCACAACCTTATTTTTAATCTCCTTAATTTAAATCTCATCATGGGTATTGTGTGCACACCGATGTCAAATATAAGGTTTAGTCTGGAAAGCATCCCATTCCAAAACTCCCTCTCACAATCATAAGTGTGGAGACAATTCCTCTAGAAATTGATGGTCTTTTTAGACACCTAAAATATGTTTATGTAGTTTTAATACTTAAATTGCATATCTTCTTTCCCATCATTTGGACAATTGATTTACACTTCATCGAGAAAACATCTCGTCTTCTCTCATTGGTTCAATTAATGATACTTCATTAATTAACCACAATCTTCACTCTCTTTTGGTCAATTGATGACGCGCTTCATCAATAAAACACCATTTTCCCTCTATTCCTGTTAATTAATTACATTTCACTAATTAATTATCCTTTCTATCATTCAGAATGCCAATTAATGACCTTTTGTTGATTAATGTCCACTTCTACTTGGGTTAATTAATTATTATTAATTAATTACGCTCGCTACTCTAAATCAATAAATCATCGTTTATTGGATTAAATTCCTCTCTTACATCCCCCAAATCAGGATACTTTTCCTCTAAATACCCACTAAAAATCTTCTACAATCTTATCCCTAACTATTAATTAATCACATTTTATTATTTAAACCCCTCAATTCCCATAAAGTGCACACCCTTTATTAAACATGCATATCCTTTGCATTTCCTCTTTGGGTTTTATCCCACATCCATCAAATTTCTAGCCTTGCCCAAATAGGAAAGCTATATAAAGAACCCAAGCTCCTTCCTCTAAAACACACACCTCATTTGCATTAGTGAAAACTATAGGCATTTTGATCTTGATCCATTCTCCATTGTTGGAAATAGATTCTCCATCTTGCATCCATTCTCTCAAATTGAAGAGCATGGGAAGATCCAAAAATGGCCTTGTAGTCATTTCTTGGTGAGATCTCATCTTCAATTCTTGAGGAAACAACACCAATTTGATTGCTAGGTGATCTAATTAGGTTCATTCATTAGGTAGCAATCTTAAAGAGTAGGAATGGCTTGGAATTTAATGGATTTATCATGTTTATGCATTATAGAAGTTTTTTTCCCTTAAGCTCTTATCTTAATGGTTATATAGTAGATTTGTCTTAGATTTTAGACTACTAGGTTTTAGTCTATTTTAATTAGTTTTACAAGTTAATTATGTTCACATTTGGCACACCCAGTGGGACTAACTCCATTTTCCTTAGCATTTGATTTCAAGTTTTTTTATTTTTGTCTCAATTTTGGCAAACCCTTATTATGCACATGTTAAATAACTTGAATTCCTTGATGTATTTTGCTAAATTTACATGTGTTGAGTCTCTTTGTAGGTTTAAAGGAGATGGGTTATTGTTAATTTTCGGCTAAGATGAAATTTTTTTGACCTTTATCAGTTTGTCTATATCATATTCATGTGTTTACGACATCATTCCAGAAACCCGCACTGGTGTTATGTTGCCCCGTGCTACTATCATAATCCACGTGCTACTGTTGGAAGGGTTGCATTAGTGTCACTAGGGCTGCACTTCTATTGTGTTGTCCGCACTATTGTAAATATTTTTTTCATCGATTTATCCTCTATCTCACCCCCATAGTGGTGTGACTTCCCCCATCTTGTTTCTTCTCTCGCGCTCCTTTCATTTTATGTTATTAGTCTAGCTTTTGTCTAAAACCCGCGTATCTATCATCGGTAGAGTTGTATATACTTCTCTATAGTCATGATGGTGTAGGTCTGTTTGTTTCCATTCTATTTTCTATGTCTAACTCGTGTTACTTTGTTTTGGTCCGCATATGTGTTACCACAGGTTGCGATGCTTTTGTTAGGGTCGCACTCACTGTCTCAAGGCCCACGTTGGCGTCTATGTTAAAATTTGGGCTCATTCTTCAAAGTTTTCAGGATTTGATCTCTGATATTTCTAACATCTTTTATAGGTTTTCAGTATTAACTTCTATTTGTAAAGTTTTTCTAATAACTTGTTTGCTAATTTGTTTGATTATTTTTTATTAATTTCATGCTTTCATTTCTTAGGATAGAGTTATTTATGCTCTTCCCTTGCACCTTTTAGGTGATCTTTGGAATCAGAAACAACTCCAAGTCTTCTTGCATATAAAAAACACTTCATTAAATTCATGGCTAAGGGAATGAACAATAATTGGTTAAAACAAGTTACCTAGTCATTTGATTTACAAGCTTTCCATTTTCGATATAGTTCAGTTACTTGTTACCTATTCTCTTCTCTTGCATCTTAGGACAATCTTGAGAATCAAAAGCAACATTTAATCCTCTTTCATGATGTTTTTATCTTATGGAAAACTATTAACCTTCGCATGCATGACCAATACTGATTTTTCAAATAATTAGGATCTAAAGCAATACTTATACAATTTGTGGTGGGTTTCCAATTATGTACAAATGTAAATTAAGATAAAAGATTTAAAAAAATAGCACTATTCAAAACACTTTGTATTTGTAGGTTCTATTAAGAGCTATGGATATTCTTTAAATAGGGAAATTTCCTTGGCATAATCCACACAAATCATTATGATGATTACCCAAGGAACCCCAAGTAGTCCACACCTTGAGGAAATGAATGGGCGAAACAGAAGCACCATACTTACCCACTTGACTAGTTAAAACCTTTGTGAGATAAGCTTCATGTTACCCATATGGGGCCTTGTTCATTAATTTGATTATGGGGTTATGGTCCACCTCTCTAGAAGTAATTTTAGATGTGCGTACCTCCTTTAGGTAAGAATTGGCAAGTGTTACAGACAAAATCCTAGGAATCCATTTTACACAGGAGCCAGGTTCTCATGAATCAAGAACTTGTTTAGAGTCAAAACCTTGTTAGTTGAACAAGGGAGAGTCCATTGGAGTTTGGGCCTACTATTATTCATCAAAAATTTTGAAGTGGTACTTTGTCTTAGTTTTCACTTGTCTAGACAAGGCGAAACTCTCTTGAAGTTATGCCAAATATTCTTCACCCCCACTTGGTATACTCCTTTGTTTTTGTGTCCCTTTTGGGAAAAAATAAATCATACATATGTAGTGTTACTTAAGATTGTGTCCACCACTTTTACACCCACTTACATCCTTCCTTATTACATCTGCAATAGTAAGCATTGAAAGTGTGTTGGTATGTCCTCAAATCTTGAGTAGCCTTGTCTTAATACCCACATTAAGACATTTCATCATAGTTAGGCTTGTTTCATCATCGATCTTCCCTTGAGGTGTTACGCTACTCACATCGCCTCGATAAAATTTTGATACTTACATATTTTTTCTCTTAAACTTTATTTAAGTGTCTAGATTGTATCGTTACATTGCTCAAACCTTAACAACTCCTTGGTATATTTTGACCTTTTCTCCTTCCAAAATTTGAATCAACCTTGAAAAGGGTTTTTTTACATTGTTTGCATTAAATCAATATTAATTTGATACTAATATCTTGTTTTTCCACAAATCTTCATTAATGTATCTAAGTGGTATTATTGCATTGCTCACATTTGTAACTTCCACTTTTTGGTATTCAGGCCTTGTTTGAATCTAGATTGGTTATAGTATACTTTCTGTAGATCAAGAATTTTGTGCTTGTTACATGTCCAAGTTAATGTACCAAACTAAACACAAAAACCTTGAAAAACTCAAATGAAATCGATACCTGAAAGACAAGATCTGAGGATGTAGATGGAAAAGAAAGCCGATGTAGACAAGACGGGCGCACACGAGTGATCCTGCAAAGTAGATCTAGGAAACCTGTGAGACATAGATGCTTGACAGAAAAATATCACGTTAAAAGATATTTGGGTGGACTGCCCAAAGTGGGTCCGGGAAGCAATAAGCTCCCTCGGCAGATGTCAGTCCACGTTTTCAATTAAGGAAAGAAGCATACATGATAAAAGATGTAAGTAAATGTCTATATTTACTAATCAAAAGTGACAAATAGAATCTAAACAATGGATAGAAAGCAACAGAAAATAGGAAACTATGAAAATAATGCTGGATTTGTGTTACCTAGATTCTTTTACCGTGCCGATCGATCGGTGTCGATTAGGAAATCGACGTCGGCCGAGGTAAGTCGGCGTTGGCGAGATAGATCGGCATCGATTAGAAACAATCGAGTGTCGATGATGTTGATCGGCGTCGATTAGAGGAAAACTGCAAGGAGATTTGGAAAATAGAAAATGAAGGCTAGATCGTCAATGTCCGCTGGATCTGCAGGAGCCTTTGAGATGCTGACAGGGCTCCACCTTCGCTAGACACAGTAGAGTCACCAAGAGATCAATGAAGGCCTGCAATGTCGATATGGTAGGAGCAGAGTAATGGTACTCCTCTCAGGGATTGATTTAGATGGAATTAGCTTATGCTCGATAGATAATGCTCAGGCGTGATATACAGAACTCTCTTGTCATTCTTTTTGTCTCTCTCTCTGTCTCACTGTCTCACTATCTAACCAGAACTAAGTTTTGGGCTTCTATTTGTAATCGGCACCGACCGAGATGAAATCGGTGCTGTTCTGAAAAATTGGCATCAACCGAGTACCGGTCGGCGCCGATCAGGGAATAGACTCCCGAAATGGCCAAAAGGAGTGATTTCTGGAAAGATGAGAGTGATCCCTCCACCTCAAATATGGGAAATATCCCGTTGCTTGGTTTGGGAGGAGGAGAAATAGGGGGGATATATGGATAGAATAGATATGGGAGGTTAGAAATTGATATGGGGTAGATAAGTGGTTAGGATATATGTAAAAAGGTGTAATTAAATAGTTAATATTTAATTACTTAGGGGTAAAACATAATGGGGTGAATTAAACTTAGGATAGATGTTTTAAAGAAAATATTGAATAATACCCTAAGGGGGCAGTGATGATATGAACGTGCCCCAGGTTACCCGAGAAGGTAAACGAATGTGGGGGACACTAAATTGGGTAACCAATTTTAGGTGTCTACATTTTGCCCCTTTTTGTTGAGTAACTTGCGATAAGAAAAGTTGCAAGACAAAAACAAGGAGGTGGAAGAAAGGAAGAAAAAGTGATGATGTGATCCCCCTCAAACTAGGGATGGGATGGGCCCCAAAAGAGAAAATGATCCCAAGTTTGAAAAAGGTAGATGAAAACGCAGGATGCCCCAGCTAGATGCCTAGAGTAGATCTGATCATTAATGATGCACAAAAATAAATAAAAAGGTAGCAACCTAAGGAACTCACATTGGTAGGGCAAACTAGACGGTCTCCGAATGAGACGATGTTAGTACCTATAGACCCATGAGTGTAAGGAGGGCTGCAAAATAGTCAGCACCTAAAAAGAGACACATTGGTAGGGACAACCAGATGGTCTGCAAAGCAGACGATGTTAGTGCCTACAGACCCGTTAACTCTAAGGTGCCAAAAAAATTGAGTGCCCCATGGACAAGGAATAGGCTCGAAATGGACGATAATATCGAAAGTATGTGCCAAAAGGCAACACTCAGGGCATAATAATGACTAGATAAATAAGCCAAGCATCAACACTATGGCAAGAAGATCAGGAGAGGAAGAAGGCGATGTGGAGAAGCCAAATTGTAACCCATCAGCAAGAATGGGCCCAAATCGGCGTCGATCAAACAAATCGGTGCCGACCATGAAAATTGGCACCGACCGTACCAATCGGCGCCGACCATTCTCGAGCACATATAAATATGCGAACGGAAAACGTGAACGATTTATTTTCACCGTGATGATTGATTTAGAGAGAGTCAAAAACTGGTTTTGAGCACCATGGAAGCCTCTGGGAGCAGTCAGAAGTGGAAGAGGACACGACCGGGGTAAGTAAATCTATCTCGAACTTGTCATAATAATGTTTTTATTATCATTATTATTTTTTGAAAAAAATGGAGTAAGTGGGAGGCTAGAGTGTTTCTAACATGTTGCCTCCCAATCGGCATCGATCAAAAATCGACGCCGATTAGATTAGATCGGTGCCGATTCACTTCAATCGATGTGACTATATTAGATCGATGCTGACTAAAAATAAATCAACGCCGATTGGACCGGATGAACTGATAAGGTGATTAAATGTGTTTTATATGTTCGAGATTTGGATAAATAGGAAGCTAACATTGCTCTTGATGTTTATGTGATGCGAGCACGAGAGGTTTTGCATATGCGGGATGCTAATCTGAGCTACTAGAGACCATTCTCCCTGATGTCACTGATGCAGATTGGCACACTTAGAGATAGCCGGGCTCGGGGGATTTTGGTACTATCGACGAGTGCCTCGAGACGTGGAGATGATGCGAGCACTAGTGCGACGATGGGATAGTCAGACTTGCACTTTTTGGTTCAGGAGGGGTGAGATGACTATCACCCATGAGGATATATACAAGATTCTGAGGTTTCCAATCATCGAGGACCCGATTGAGATTACTCCACGAGAGTAGCAGCAGAGGGCCCTAGGATGATTGTATGGAGACAGGGCAGATGATTCAGATATAGTGTTCGGGGCAGTGAGGATAGCCTCACAGTATAGACAGGATGATGCCAGGAGCAGACAGATAGTTCTTATTCAGATGGTGATCTCCTACTTTGCTCTGCCAGATTCAGGAGGTGGGAGATTTCCCTTGTTATTACTAGACTGTGTGTGTGACATCCTACAGTTCAGACAGGTGTTCACTTTTACCGATGCCTTGATAGCGCAGATATATTATGAGCTATGGATGTACACAACTGGTAGGCGAGATAGGCATCAATGTCATTTTTGTGCTCCATTGCTAGGCATATGAGCACATAGCAGTGATCAAGCCATTCGGGATTCCATGGATGCCAATAGCAGCGGTGGGGCCATTGATTATGGATTTCGGTGATGGCGGGCCGACATGGCCCCGGGAGATACAAGGATATCTGATTGGTATGCCAAGCACTTCAGGACATTGACACCAGAGCAGGTCATCTAGAGACCATATCGGGTCTACCCGACATGGGCCGGTCACGAGGCTCACCTGGTGGGGTTGAGACGAAGTAGGGTGGTTAGGGGCCACAGGCCTGATATGTGGGAGCACGTCCTGTTATACGAGTATTGAGACAGTTCAGCCTAGTGCGAGAGCAGCTAACCACCTATACGCCATACAAAGCAGACAATGAGAGAGACTCGATCTGTCACAATTTTGATCCCAAAGCAGATCCATTAAGAGAGGCCCCACCTTCCGTAGACAAAGTGATGATGATGTCGAGTAGATGACAAATGCATGCGGTATGGTATTCAATGAGCTACCACAACACCCGCCAAAGATCTATGACACCGATGAGGAGGATATAGCCACATCATCGCTTGGAGAGGCTGGAGGGAGAGCATTTTACCCGACACGAGACAAACAAGTGGCCCTCGAGGAGATCGAGCTCGGCGGAGGAGAGGTATGCCCGATATTAGAGAGAGACACAGCTCGCCAGGAGTGAGATACAATGATCCAAAGCAGAGGGATCACTACCATCGGCATAGAGAGGCCCTCAGGGCCAAATATGGTGATACAGGTACTATATCAGATTTTGGGACACAGGGGATGACCATAGGAGGGCCACCACCACTAGCACCAGTGACGACATTATGAGCACCCAGGTGCGGTTATCCTGAGTACGTATCAGTCTCTCCTTGCTGAGGTGGGATAATATGAGGATGCCCTAGCACAACATGCCCCTGAGGTGCCTCGTTACGGTGCGAGGAGGAGATCAATGACAGCCATAGCTAGTGGTGAATCAGAGGGAGGGAGTACTGGGAGAGGGTTAGGTGGAGGTAGGTCCCCAATAGAACAGGTGCTTCTAGTTCGATAGGCGGTGGCCAGGAGAGACAGCCTGGTCTAGAGGAGGGTGGAGGAGATAGTGTCTTCCACTTATCAGACTTTACGATATAGAGATTGGTGTATTTTGATATCGATATATTGATGTAGCCTCAATTTGAAGGCATTTTTGATGTATGATATAGATGGCTTGATTGAAAGCCATCCATTCTTTGTTGTACAGATACTCATGTATATATATAGATTCATCATTTTCTTTGTCATATGATTGTACTCATGCTTTTTAATTTCGATATACATGGATAGATGTAGCGTAATTGTGATGGATATAGACATATGTTGATAGATGATAAATAGATGTGATTGGATGGACATAGACATAGAGGATAGATAGACGTGATGTGATTTGATGTGATTGATATGTGGATTTAATTTTGATGAAAAATAGATATAGATAGATGTAGTGTAACTTGGATGTACACATTTTTAGATGTTTTGATGGATAGATGGATAGATGTGATTGATATATGGATATACTTGAGATTTGATAGATGTCTTGATAATACATGTTATGATATGTGTTTTGGAGAAAGTAGATAAGATGAAATTAGATAGATGATAGATTTTGATTAAATTAACATGTTAAATGTCAATTTAACTGGATGAATAAGAAATAATAATGGGAAATACTCTCTGCGAGAGCCAAGGACGTAATGAAATGACCTTGATTAGAAATAAAGGAAATATACCTAGATAAGAAAAATAATGATAAGCTAGGCCCCTAACCGACCATAAATAGAGACCTTGATAAGAAACCAAAAGACCATGCATACAAGGCCATATATGAGGTTAAAATAAACCTGACACTAGCTAGTCACAAACCAGATCTAGAAGGTAAATGGAAGGAGAAGTAAGTATTTATCTTGTCAAAATTTACAAAGGACAGAATATATGCTCCCTATTGGGAAAATAGGGTTCTCCATATGATCGACAAAAGGTCTTATGTCTCAGCTTCATGATTTTTGTTTTGACAGAAGAGAAAACTGATCAATGTGGGAAGTTTGCTAGATATAGAAAGACTGATCGATACGGGAAGTCTTTCAATGATGCTAAGAAGCAAACAAATAGCCATCCTTCAAGGGATCGGTCTGTATTTCAAATGTAGCCATCCTTCAAGGGTATGGTCTATATCTTTTTATTTATTTTTGAAAATGCATAGATAGCTGTCCTTCGAGGGATCAGTCTATCTTTTGGGATTTTCTTTTTCTTTTTCTTTTTTGAGCTTTTGGAGCTTGTTTTGAAAGAAGCTGAGTGTAGACCAGATAGATCAGATAGAGGGGAAGAAAACGCATAAAAAACACGTATTCATGCCCCGAGTAGATTTGATTAAGATAGATACTTGGGACAGATGAAGAAGTGATTAAGGTGTCCCAACTAGGAGGAGGAACATATCCATAAGAAAAATGCTATGAGTAGAGCCGTGATACTCATATTTAAGGTGGAAAAGACATAACGCAGAGGACCACATAGTTCCGAAATCACTATGAAAATATATGACTGGTTGTTAGATGGATGAAAGATCTATTTTGCGACTAAGATCATGTAAGATAGATTTTAACAGTAGAAGGGCCTTAGATGCAAGGCATTAAGAGGTTCCATTTCAGGTACACCATCCATGGAGGATAGACGATAAGCCCTAGACCCATATTTATGAGTAACTATGTACGGACCCATCCAGTTAGGAGCAAACTTACCACGCTGACTCCGTTCTAGTGTAGTGACATTTTGGTTTTCTTTAAGAACAAGATCACCAATTTTGAAGTCACGGTGTTGCAAGTGCTTGTTATAAGCACGTTTGACATGCTCAAGATAGATTTGATGATGTTCAAGAGCATTGAGATGCTGCTCATCTAGCAACTCAAGCTGCGCTAGACGATTTTGACGATAGTCCTCATCAGAGACAAATTCTCTGAGAGAAACACGAAGAGATGGGATTTGGACTTCCAAAGGAAGAACAACCTCTGACCCATAGACTAGAGAGAAGGGAGTAGCACCCGTAGGAGTATGAATGCTAGTCTGATAAGCCTAGAGAGCAAAAGGGATATGTAAATGCCAATCCCTACCAGCTCGACTAGTTACCTTTGTGAGGATATTACGCAAAGTTTTATTGGAAGCCTCGGCTTGGCCATTAGCTTGGGGATAGTATGGAGAAGAAAAGCTGAGTTTTATATTGAAAGTGTCACAGAGATTCTGCAAATCGACGTTTTTGAAAGATTTACCATTATCTGTGATGAGTTTGTGTGGAACACCAAAGCGACAAATGATGTGTTGATAGACAAAATCAACAATCGGTTTAGCTTTGGTCGATGAAAGAGGAATAGCTTCCACCCACTTAGTAAAGTATTCTGTGGCAGTAATGATAGAATGATGACGCTGTGAAGAGTGGGGATTGATAAGACCGATGAGATCAAGACCCCATTGTGAAAAAGGCCACAAATCCATTGCAGGTTGCAAAGCCTGACTGGGGATATGTGTGAGATTGGAATGTTGTTGACACTTGACACATTTCTTAGTGTATTCACAACAATCTCGATTAAGAGAAGGCCAATAATAGCCTAAACGTAAGATGCGTTTAGCTATAGCCAAGCCACTAAAATTTCCACCACAGATACCATCATGGACTTCCTGGATGGCTTTAGATGATTCAGGGGTTTTGAGGCACCGAAGCAAAATACCATCAAAACCATGTTTGTAAAGGATTCCGCCTAAAATAGTATAGCGATTAGCATGTAGGATAAAAGATCTTCTACCATTGGAAGTCAGATATGGAGGAAGCACCAAATGGGATAGATAATCAATGATCTGTTGATACCACTCATCTTGAGTATTGGTCGTGACGGCATTGATTGAACTCTGTTTCCGAGATGAGATGGTTGGTCTAATCGTTGCACATGACCACATAAAATTGCGAGTCCTCGGTAAAAGGTGGAATAAGTGAGGCTAAATAAGCCATTGTAGATCCGTGAATCGATTCATAGTAATACGAGGAATAGCTTGGATAGTGAATTAATCAAAATATTGGAGTTGAAAAAGAACGATATCGCGATATTTTTGAAGGATATCATTTTTGCATTGATAAACACCCTTGACTTGATTAACGATGAGTTCAGAGTCACCAAATATTTCGATATGGTAGGTGCCAAGATTAATAGCATTTTGAAGACCTAAAACAAGGGCTTCATATTCAGCCATATTATTGGTACACTCAAAGTTAAGTTTTTGTGCGACTGGGATAGGTGCACCCCAAGGAGGAATCATAACAAAACCTACACCTCCCCCTTGCTGGCATTTGGATCCATCAAAGAAGAGTTTTACTTTAAATGGAGAAAGACCGAAATCAATTTGTTGGATATACTCATTGGGAATTGAGCAAGGGGGACTTGAGTGTCCAGAAGAGGAGCATCAGCTAATTGATCTACAATGACCTGACCCTTGATAGATTTTTGTGGAATAAACTTGAGATCAAATTCTATCATTAGCATGAGCCAACGAGTGATACGATCATTGTGATAAGGCTTCGCATGCATTGTCTTGAGTGGATTGACACTTGTGACAATGTAAGTTTTGTGATTGAGGAGGTAGTGACGAAGCTTAGAAGTTGCAAAGAAGAGAGCACAACATAGCTTTTCAGCTTCAGAATAACATGTTTCATACTCATGGAGAGTGCGACTGATGTAATATATGGCCTGTTCTTTACCGTTAGCGTCTCGATGCGAGATCATGGCTCCCAAAGCATGGTCAGTCATAGAAATATAAAGATAGAATAAAACCCCCTCGCGTGGAGGTGTAAGCACAGGTGGGGAAAGAAGATAAGCTTTGAGATCATCAAAGGCCTTTTGGCAACGCTCATCCCATTCAAAATGAACATTCTTACAGAGGAGATGATGAAAATATTGAAAACGATCCGACAGTTGTGAGATAAAACAACGTATTGATTGAAGGTGTCCTTGAAGACCATGAAGTTGCTTTAAGTTAGAAGGGGGAGGAATCTCAAGGATAGCTTTTATTTTTGTGGGATCAACTTCAATACCCCTAATAGAAATGATAAATCCTAAGAGTTTACCAGTGAGAACGCCAAACATGCACTTAGATGGATTTAGGTGAAGACAAAAGTGAATGAGCCTCTCAAAGAGAGGTGTAAGAATGAAAAGATGATCCTGACGGCGTTTAGATTTACCAAGGAGATCATCGACATAATCCTCCACCGTTTTGTGTAAAATATCATGGAAGATGTAGGTCATGGCTTGTTGATAGGTTGCTCCCACGTTCTTAAGACCGAAAGGCATGACACGATAACAAAAAGTCCCCCAAGGGGTTATGAAGGAAGTCTTATGCTGATCCTCTGGTGTGATAAGAATTTGATTATATCTAGAGAAACCATCCATAAGAGAAAGCATCTCGTGACCCATAGTTAAATCCACGAGTTGATCGATATTAGGTAGAGGAAAATCATCTTTTGGACAAGCAAGATTAAGATCCCGGAAGTCGGTACAAATTCAAATTTTCCCAGTAGCTTTGGTTACTGGTACTACGTTTGAAACCCATTGTGGATAATTGATGGGTTGGATGAAGTTAGCAGAAAGAAAATGTTGCAACTCTTCTTTAACAAGGAGGGCTACTCGAGGGTGCATTTTACGCAATTTTTGTTTAACTGGTTTGATGTTAGGAAGAGTAATGATATTATGGACCACGATATTAGGATCAAGTCCTGACATATCCTCATATGACCAAGCAAAGGCTTGACAATGGTTGGAAAGAAAAGTGGTAAAGTCTCCTAACTCTTGTGGATTAAGAGATTGGCTGACCTTAATGATGTGAGGGTCTTTAGAAGTCCCTATATTAAGATCGACAGTGGCTTCGTTAAGAAGCATAGATGTGTCAGAAGGAATGGTTTTAGGAAGATAGGAATCCTCTTCCCCCATGAGGATAGGTGAGGATAGAATCATCATCCGCATAGTGGATAGTGTTGATAGTAGGAGAGTCGTCTCCAACTATTTCAGGGAAGACTAATGGTATGGAAGTGGATTTGTTATTAGTTTTATAGGTCAGTGGCCCTAAGGAAATGGTATTGACTAAAAAAAAGTTAGACGGGATGGAAATGGCATCATCCACATCAAATGATGCTTCTGACCTAGCGGGAGAAGATGGTTCCTCAATAGGAAGAGGCTCATCGAGAATAGTGATGGTGGCTTTTGAAAGAGGTTTAAATCCTAAACCAAATTTTTGATGTGGTTTGAGAGTTGGAATGGACGTGAGGTCATGCACACCCTGTTCATACTTTCCCAGGCCAAAACCCTTCCACGCACATCGATATAAATAAGTTTTTGCAAATGTGGGATTTTGTAGACAATCAAACCCTGTTGAATAGGGTTTGGCCCGAGGAGGAGAATCTAGGTGATAGTGAGGTGTGTCAAGACCACCGTAAATGAAGTTAGTCTATTGATTGGGCAGGCCAATGGTGATGACATGACCGAGACCTGGCTGATATTCAGGTTGTTTGTCTAGTCTACCATACTCATTAGGTTTGAGATGGGCATCAAAAGAAAGAAGAGGAAGCTCTCCTAGTGAGAAATGTTGTAATGTCTCTTCTAGATTTTGTAAATCTAGTAGTTTTTTTGCAGGTATGGAAGAGGATGAAGCCTCGTCAGGAGAACAAGCATTCTCCTTTAGAGGGCCACTCTTGTGCTCATGTCACATTGTGCGAAGGGAAAGGATCTCCTGGATGAGTATAGAATTTTCCTCATACTGATATTTCAAGCATCGATGGAGGGTTGATGGGACATAATGCATTGCACAAATCCAGGAGCGTCTGAGGATCATATTGTAGTGGAATTTCCCTTCAACAATGTAAAAGAGTTCGTGAAGCAGCTTCTTACCTACTCGAATGGGCAGAACCACAGTTCCTAAAGTAACTGCCAACTGATCGTTAAATGATCGAAGGGTGAAAGGCGAGGTGACACTACGTTCTTTGATAACTTAAGTTGCTTGAATGTGTGTGAGGAAATGACATTAAGTGTAGCACCACTATCAATCATAGTGCATTTTAACATAGTGTTGTTGATTTGAACTGTGATAAAGAGGGGAGCCTCCAAATCCTCGGAAGAAAGGGAAGGAATTTCCAAATCTTCAAAATAAATGGTGGTTGACGGTTTATTCAATCCAAAAATCATCTCAAAAGGTGGGGCTCATCTGAATTCACTGCGATACGGCGTAGATTATCAATCAAAGCCTGGCAATGCTGTGGAGATGATTGAATGAGGTCAAAAAGAGACATTTTGACCGGAGCATGAGTAAGTTGTTTCATAACACTCTCCTCTACTGACACGGGAATCTGAGCCTGAGGTGAAGCACGAATAGAGACCCTAGGTCTTGAGGCTGATGTGGAAGGAGGAATGCCTTCAGGGGCTACAGAAATGACAACCCGTGGCCGAGATGATGATAGATTATCATATTGTTGTGTTCTAGTGGCGATATGAATCGTGTCGATTTGGGAAGGTGGAAGACCATCCGGCATGGAATTAGTAGAACTAGAGGCCTGAGTAGATTGTTGAGCCTCAGATGTGGTTGAGATGACAGGAGATACTTGTTCCTCCTCTTCTTCCAGTAGAAGATCACTTTCTTCCAAAATACTATTAACGACAGATTGAAGGGCCTTACATCCCTCGGTGTCATGTCCTGGGGTGCGATGGTAAGCAAAAATCAAATCAGAGTTAAACCAGGAAGGTTTTACTCCTTTAGGATTATAGGGTTTGATCGGAGGAAGGGATATGGATGAAGACTGGATAAGTTGGCGAAGAATCTCGGTATAGAATCCGGTAGACAAAGATGAGGACAGAGATGACGGAGGTGACTCTCTTACCTCAACGGACTGCCGAGGTAAAAGAACCTGCATATCTGGTTTGACAGTCTTTTTAGGGATCATTTTACTTTTTCGGACATCAGAAGAAGTAGTCTTGGACACTTGAGATGGAAGCAAGTGAGGCATGATTGATTTCTGCAGAGGAGGAGCTCCTAAGATAGATTTTGAAGAAGATGAAGATGTGACAAGTGTTGTGGTCTTCAGAGATAAAGAAGGCTACTTGGTCGAAACAGATGATGATTTAGATAATGCCAATTTAGATGAGGGAGGAGCTCCCAAAGTAGGTCTGATTGGAGGAACAAAGTGATGCCCTATCTCTTGGTGACGAAGATGATGGTCCTGATAAAAGGGATGATGCCTTTCTAATAGGTAAGTCAACTTCACGAGGTGTCAGTGAAGAAGGTTTTGTAGAAAAAGATGATGGTTTTGATAGGTTTGTAGAAGAAGACGCCTTCTCGGTGGACAAATCCAATCTTTTATGAGGCGCAGAAAAGAGATTTTTTTGAGGAAGGCACCAAGAGTCTTAATAGTCCGAAATATGGGTTTTCCTTTTTCAGGGATGGTGACAACTTCAACCGCATAAGGTGATTGTAGCCTTTTTGGGGGAAGGAGATGAGGAGGTGTTGATGATGTAATGTTAGACTTTAGTTGTCTTGGTTTAAGTCTAGGAACCGAGAGTGTAGGTGTCGATGTTATTTCTTTAGATTTTCCCTTAATAGGAAAAATAGTATCGGTGATGGAAGAAGTGGATGATGAAGGAGAAATTCCTTGTGAGGGAGGTACTTCTGGTACAGTAATTATGGGTGAAACTACTGTGGGAAAGGAGACGGGAAGAGTCAAAATCAAATATTCTTCCGTTGAAGTTGGTACAACTATAGGTATGTTTACTAATGGCATAGTCACAAAAAATGGGAGAAATAGAGGTAGATGTATTCGTGGTGGAAACTCAAAGAGATGTAATTGCCTCGAGCATCGAAAGAATATCTAATGATGAGACAGATGAGGATGACACTATCTCAGGTATAGATGGAAGATCGGATAAAGAGGCAAAGGGAGATGAATCTGTCTCTAACAATGTGGGAATATTCAAAGACGAGGTGTCTGAAAATGATGGAATCCCAACGATTAGTGGAGCGGCAGGAGGTTCTGATTCAGTCGATGTGTTCGTAGATGGCTTATTTTAGAAGAAGATTCTTCAGTAGAAATGAAGCTGATAGTATGAGTGTGTGGTTTTTGAGACTCTGAAGCATCATGGTTCGGGAATGATTAGGAAAAGGTTGTTTAAAAACATCAAGCACCTGATTTGGGGGAGCATTTGGGTTATCCAGAATGAGCTCACCTTTATCAATGAATTTCTGGACAAGATTTTTGAAGGTTTGACATCGCTCAATGTCATGACCTTTAGTTTTATGATAATGAAAGAAGTCATTTTCCCTATACCAGAATGGATGTTCTTGGTTTTCATCGAAATTTCTAATGGGGGAAGTTCAATCATGTGAACTTCCAACATTTTTTCTAAGATAGAAGCATATGATTCCCCCAATGAAGTAAAAGATCAAGATGACAAGGGTCCTTTTTAAGAAGATGAGGAGTCTCTCCGTGGTGTTTTTAATACGATAGCATTAGTGGATCCCTGATTTTTGTCTTTAGAAGTGGAAGGGTTTGATTTTGTAAACCGAGAAAAATTTGGTTTAGATTTAGAGCGAAGTTTTAACTTCCCTTGTTCAATGGCATAGGACTCAAGTTTACGTGCCATCGTAAAGGCTTCTTCAAATGTATGAAAAGTTTGGATCCTTAAAGTGGAATAAATATGATTAGCATAAGATCGAGTAAACAACTCGATCTCGTTGAGATTGAGGAAGGTGTTATCCAATTTGCACCCCTCGGGGTAAAATTTGATAACATGCATCGAATACTCAAGTCCCGGAAAATAGATTGATTCAAGGCAAAAATCATGTTTCGGGTTCCCTCGGCCTTTTTCTAACTCTCCGTCCAAGTTGAAAGGAGCAAGTTCTAGAAAAGGGTGAAAAAGTTGCAAAAAAACAAACTCGAGCGAGAAAAAATCATGAAAAATGGCTAAGTCCTAGTTCGGTGGTCCCCTGGGGCAGTTGGGACATCACAGGTGCGAATCGGCCGAAAGGCCGCCAGGTGGCTCTACGAGCGAAAGGAACATCCGGGCCGTAGGCGCGGGGACGCGAAAGGGCGAAGCGGCCAAGGTAGAGAAAATTGACTAATCGCATAAAGACTAGAACGCATGGGACATCTGGGCTGAAAATACGTGAAGGACGCGAAAAGGCGCGCCGCAAAGAGGCAAGACACCCATTTCAAGTGGTTTGGAAGAATTTGTCCCGCATGCCGGGACAATCGGCCGATGCGTACCCGGCGGATGCGGGAGTCGAAAAAGAGCCGAGAGCCAATCAAATCATGACATGTCATCGGCCGAAAGAGGGACAGGGAAGCCCGAATCGGGTGGATCGGAGAGAAGTTTGTCCCAGATGGTTTGGGACAGCCGGGCCGTGAGGACGCACGGGAAGTGAAAAGCCGGCAGACCGCGACCAACCGAGATCACGCCACGTGTCACAAGGGAAAACGTCCAAAAGTTCAAAGGGCAAGGTTTGAAGTGCTTGGCCCGACCCAATAAAAATAGGACACGTGTCCCATGGAGCAAGGAAGTACCGAGCTCGGGAGGAGTTAGAGAATTTGGCAAAAGTTTTGGCCCAAAACTAAAAAGCAAAGGTCCGCCGCCCCTATCGACCAATCAATGCATGCCACGTGTCCCAGTGGCGGGGGCATGGGGAAAAATGGAAAATGTTCCAAAATCTTAAAAAGTTAAAATTTTCAAGGAAGACTCGAGGGTAAAGGGAGGAGAGAGAATTTCTCATCTAATCAGCGCCCGACATGTGTCGTCCAGTGTGCAAAGCGCGGAAAAATTTTCAAAACTCATTTTCGCCTGTTTTGTGCCCTAGATCTTTAGATTGCCATATCTTTCGATCCAAGCTCGGATTTGCATGTTCTTTATATCATTGGAAAGCTTATGAAATTCTCTATATGATTCCGAGGTCAATTTTGAATTTTGGTTCAGTCTAGAGAGAGAAAGTTGAGAAATGGCTTTGACACATGTTCATGGCGGAAGTGACATTTCAATGACCAAATTTAACGCATAATGGGTCGCATTCTCCTCGTAATTCGATCAAAATGACAGGGGTATGGGTTTGTAATGCCCCCCATGCCGTTTTAATGCATTTGTAGTCATGAGGAATGGGTTCCCACATTTTGTACATTTTCTCTCTCCTGGGCTCGACCCATGCAATGTAAAAGCCAGATTTGGCTCATTTCAAAAGGGGAGAACATTTTTGGGCATAGCAACTTCTTCTTTCACCTCTAGCAAGTGATTGTTTTGAAGAATCGACCTCTTCAAGGATTGTAATGCTTTTACCTCCCGAGGTTGTAATGCGATGATTTTGACATTGGAAATGATAATGCAAGCTTCGTGAATGGGTTTCAATCCTTTATTTGTATTATTTGATTCATTCGAGATCCTAAATTATATCTTATCAGCCTATGTATGTTTTATGTTGCAGTCTTTGGTTTGTGTCTAATTGCATGACAAAAATATTCACCACTCCTTTTGGTGCATCACCATCTTAGTTAGTTTCAATTTTTGCATTTCTATCCCTGTCTCCTTGCAATTTAGAGTAGGATTAGGATCTAAACCTCTGTAGTTGTGCAAATATAGATCTAAATCAGAGGATTTTGAGGAACCAGCCTCTAATCTAGAGATTCCTCTCTCAGTTTAACAAGTCCCACACTTGGAGAGAGGTTTCCATGTTGTGCAATCACACTGGATGCTAGAGTGATCAACCTAGAAGACTGATCTGCATCCAGGGGTGTTGTGAGCCTGCAACAACATTTTGGCACACCGGTGGGACACTAGAGGTCTCATTTTTATTGCAGCAAAAAGTTAATGTGCATCTACTGCAATTTTCATGCTTAAAAAGAGCTATTATTTGCATGTCCTGCGCGACTCCACCGGGAAGAATCAATGGTTTCAGCAAAGCGGGCCGAAAACTCATGAGAAGAATCACCACAAGGTCAAGAGTTGGAGAAGAAGAAGTGTTGTTTGAATACCTACAATTATCTCCAAGAAGAAGGCAAAGAGGAAGAAGGATTCAAAGGTCTCCATCTCCACCAAACAGAACCCTCTCAACTCCTCCACACAGTAGGCCTTTCATTCGATCAACAAGGGTTTTAAGACCAATAAGAATGGCAAAAACAACCCCTAAGTCAACTTCACAGAAGCAGCCCACTTTCCCTCAATGCACAACATTTAGTTCCTATTGCAGCCTTGAAGAACATTCCCTACTTCACTGGAGAAAATCAGACTACTCCAGGTGATCATGTTAAAGATATTGCTAACCTTTGTGCAATCCATGAAATCAATGAGATGCAAGTAGGTTTGTCAAGCTTCTTGGCATCTTCATTCAAGGGTAAAGCATTGCAATGGTTTAGAAGTCTTGAAGTTGGTTCTATCACAAATTGGAATCAGCTGTGTATAGCACTTCATGAGCAATTTGGAGAGAAGGGAGACAACTTGTCTCTTTTGGAGCAGCTGACAACCATCAAGAGAGCTCCCAATGAGCAGCTGACCGATTTCAACTTCAAATTTCAAAAGACTTGGGAGAGAATTCCAGTGGCGATCGGCCAACGGCGAAGGTGCTTTTCTCTACTATCTCAAAGCTCTAAATTCTGATATTTCTATGTTAATTCAGTCCATGGGAGGCATAACTATCCCTATGGCTTATAGCATTTCCATTAGGGCTGAAAATTGTTTAATCCAAGCTGGCAAACTTGCCCCTAGACCTCCCATGCCATTGTTTCCAAGTTTAGAGAGCCCAAACACCAATCAAGCACCTAGTTTGGCTCCTTCTCCCACTCCTAGAAATCGAGTTCAAATGAAACTTCCACTTCATCTCCAAGTTCCCCAAATGAGCTTCAAGAAGTCATGACGCAATTGCAAAACCTAGGCAACGAGTGGTTACTCTCAAAAGGCAACGGGCCCAAGGTTTTAGACCTTCTTATCAACCCCAAGCTCAGCCTAATGGGCAGCCATACCAACCACAAAGGCCACCTAATCCCGTTGCAAATATGAATCAAACAAGGCCTCCTGCCAATAGACCATTTCAGCCCTATAATCCAAATGCCATATCTACCTCTAAGGCATTGGTGCCAACACAAAACAACATTGCTCAGGAGTATGACTGGTGTTTTCCATGCAATGAGCCTCATAATCAATCCATGTGCTTCAATGGTGCTTTGAATCAAGCATTAATGGTGACAACTACTGGTGTGGAGGGTGAGGGCAGTCAAGGAAATAGTCAACAACAAGAAACATTCCAACAGCAATCAGCCCCAAATGACACCACATTGGTAAATTGCAAGCGAGAGATTTTGTGGCATGAACCAGGTAGTTCCTCAAGGTGTTGCAGCCAACACAAGGTCAAAAAGGAGGAATTTGGGTGAAGAACAGCCATTAGCCCCAACCAACCCACAACCTTCCATGGCTCCACAAATGATTGGCAAGCAAAAGTCCAGTTCAAATGCACAAGGGCAGCAGCCAAGAACAGCTCCTAGGCCAACTCAAATACCGGATGTTGCTGCCCACGTGCAAGGAGTGAATGTACAAGCAAAGGATAGCAAAGGGATACTTCATCACCATTCAAGATTATCATTGATCGGATGAAGAAGACAAACTTCAATATATCAATGTGGGAATCCCTATCTATCCCAGCCAAAGAGATCTGCATTGCAAGCTGCCATGAAGGACTCTGCCAACTTCGAATCAGCAAGTTTAGAGGTAAGACAAAGTGCTTACAAATGTTGCCCACCTAAAGGAAATCATGGAGGACAAAAGGTAAAATTTTGAAGCCCCCTCCTTTCTATGTTTCGTTAATCATTGGAAATCAGCTAGTGCACAATTACATGATAGACTCCGGGCAAGTAGCTCAAGAATGCCTAAACAAATAGCTGATTAGCTAGGGCTCCAGAGATGAAACAATATCCAAAGGGTAGTGCGGCTAGATGGGACAGCGAAAGCTTGATTGGAGTGATTAGAAACTTGAATCTTACCTTGTATGCATGTCCAAATGTTGTTGTTTTACAAGATGTATCGATCATAGACCTTCCACCACTCTTTGCCCTATGCTTGTCAAGGACTTCACCGCCAAGATTGGGGATATTTTTCTCTACGATTGGTCACACATGCCATTCGAAACAAGGTATGGAACGAAGGCTACAATCAAGTCGAACCTATTTCAAATTTCCACATTGAGCCTTACACTCCAAGTCAGATCAATGCCAATTGCTCATCATTTGATCAAGAAGACCACCCAAGCACTGATGAGGCTGACACCAAGGTTGGAAGCATCCCGGATCTAACTCTTGATGAATGGGCAAACAAGGTACATGCATTTGATCCTTATCAAGAAGTGGAGGAATCTAAGCTAGGGGTCTATTGCATACACGAAGAAAATCAGCCTATTCCTAGCATCACCAAGCCAAACCACAAGGATGACAATGAGGTATGGCAGCTATTTTTTGATGGATCAAGGAGTAGACAAGGTGCAGGAGGTGGGGCTATGCTTGTTTCACCTCAAGGAGTAAAGTACTATTCAGCTTTTAGATTTCAGTTTGCATGCTCCAATAACACTACTGAATATGAAGCCTTGGTGCAAGGGATGCATTGGGCAATCAAGAAGAAAATAAAGAACTTGCAAGTCTTTGGTGACAGTGAATTGATTGTAAATCAGGTCAAGGGACAGCATGCTGCCAAGAATGATCTACTCAAGTGCTACAAGAACGAGGTGTGGACCTCATGGAAGATTTTGAGGGTTTTGGCATCAAATCCATTCCTAGGAAAGAGAATCAAGCTGCTGACAGGCTTGCAGCATTAGGGGCAGCCTTTGACATTGTGGAAAGTATTCAACAAGACAAGGTATAGCCAACATCCACATGATTGTGACGCCTTCAATGCGGATAACAATGTCGGTGGCCAAGTGTTTGAAAATGACCAGCAAATCATCCATTTCTTGCAAGAAGAAGCTGAATTCTCAGCCAAGAATCAAGAAAAATTGGAACAGCGGTATGGTGACCAAGTGGTACAGTTGAGAACTAACAAGCTGCCCAAGGGAATTGTCACTTTGGAGTCCATTTTTAACCCCAATGATCGGTTTAGAAAGGAGAAAGCAAACATTCAGTCAAGAGAGAGGATTCAGTATCCATCTTCGTAGAAGAGAACAAACCATTGCAAATTGGAAGGATGGCAACTGAACAAGAAAGGTATGAGTTCATACAACTGTGTCAAGAGTTCCCTGACGTGTTTGCTTGGAGCTATGAAGACTTGAAAGGTTTCAATCCCAACTTAGCTCAGCATACCACCGAATTGGATCCAAATACTAAGCCTGTCAGTAAAAAAAGAACATTCAATCCACACATGGAGCCTCTCATGAGGAAGGAATTGGACAAGCTGATTGAGTCAAATATCATATTCCCAATCAAGCATTCTAGTTGGGTTGCCAACTTAGTTCCATCGAGAAAAAGAAGAGTGGAGAGATCGGATTGTGTGTTGACTTTAGAGAGACTTGAATAGAGCCTCTCTCGAGACCATTACCCACTCCCTTCCATGGAACAAATCTTACAGTGGTGGTGGTGGCTCCGAGAGGTTTTCACTACTTGATGGATACTCGAGCTATAATCGATTATGGTGAAGGAAGAGGACTAGTTCAAGACAGCCTTCACAACCAAATGGGGAACTTTTGCATACGAAAATGCCATTTGGGCTGTCCAACGCCGTGTCTACCATCCAAAGGGCAATGGACACGGCGTTTAAAGGTTTGATTAACAATGTGGTGCTGATTTACCTTGATGATATCACTATTTTTTCCAAAAAAGCAACAGAGACCACCTCTCTCATTTGAGACAAGTCTTCATGAGGTGCGGGAGATTTGGAGTGTCTTTGAATCCTAAGAAGTGCATCTTTCTTACACATGAAGGAAAGCTCCTTGGCCATATTTTCTCCAAGAAGGATTAGTAATTGATCCGAGAGAGGGTTGAAGCCATAAGAGCACTACCATTGCCAAGCCACAAGAAAGCCCTTGAGTTTCTTGGGAAGGGTAAACTTCGTTCGGAGGTTTGTCCCATTTTTCAGCCCTTGTCAAGCCCATCACCAAAATGTTAAAGAAGAGCATGGTCTTCAAGTGGATAGTAGAAGGCAAGGAGAGTTTTGAAGCAATCAAAGAAGCCATCTCTCAAGCACCAACTCTCATCAACCCAAATTTCTCCAAGGATTTCATCCTCTATGCATTTGGAGGTAATGACACTATTTTTGCCATTTTGGTACAGCAGAACAAGGATAATGATGAGTAGCCAATTGCCTTCTTCAGCTGGAGCCTAGATGGCTATGAGGTGAGGTACTCTTTTATTGAGAAGCATGTACTTGCAGAATCGAAGCTTGAAGAAATTCAAGCATTTAATCTCAAACAACAAGGTCCAGCTTGCTGGTCTCACATGCTAGGGTCAAGGACTTCCTCCTCAACAAAGATTTGAATGAGAAAAGGGTAGGTTGGATCACCCGTGTCATGGAGTGTGACATTGAGATCAAGATCACCAAGGTGGTAAGAGGAAAGGATTGTGTGAGCAGCTGGTTTTGGGGAAGTAGAAAGAAGTATGCAATGAAGAAGAGGTTGTTTTGATAGTCCAGACAGCCATGAGCCAAGTGGCAATCAAGAGAAAACAATGCTGCCCCCACTCCTTGCTGGACCCAAGGCATTATACACTTCCTAGGCACGAGCCTATGCCCTCCAGAGATGAACAAGACCCAAAGGAGACACTTCAGATTGCGGCTGTTCTGTATGCCATTGTTGATGGAGTTTTGTTCAAGAAAGATGTAAATGGAGTGCTCTTTGAGATGCATTAGCACAAATCAGATTCAAAGGGTGTTGGAAGAGTTCCATGGTGGACCAGTGGTGGTCATTTTGCACCAAGAGTGACAGCTCTAAAAATCATGAAGGCTGGTTATTATTGGCCTAAAATCTTCATGATTGCTTGCATGGATCAAGAGGTGTAAGAATTGTGCATTCTTCACAGGAAAAGAGAGACTTGCTGCCCTTCCATTACATCCAATCTCAGTTGACCAGCCATTCATGCAATGGGGTTTGGACTTCATTGGAGTCATCAATCCCAATTCAAGCCAAGGGCACAAATAGATTTTGACAGCCACAAACTATTTCACCAAATGGACAGAAGCAGTAGCACTCAAAGAGGCAAATGAGTCTAGCATCTTAGACTTTTATGAGGGGATAACCACCAGATTTGGTGTACCTACTACAATAATCTCTGATAATGCATTGGCATTCATTGGATCCAAGGTGACTGAGTGGGCTGTCAAGAATGGTATCTACCTAAGCACTTCATCAAACTATTACCCTCAAGGTAATGGCCAGGCCAAGTCTACAAACAAGAACTTGTTAAGGATCATTAGGAGGACTCTTGACGAGAATCAAAGGTCTTGGCATACCAAGCTGAGATCAGCCTTATGGGCTGATAGGATAACTCCCAAAAGATCCACAGGTAACTCTCCATTCAAACTTGTCTGGAAGAAGAGAAGCAATCTTGCCCATGTCACTTGAGTTGCCAACATTGGAACTCATGAAGCAGCTGGAGTTGCTTGAGTTTGAGCCCATGGAGGTGAGGTATGCAAAGTTGATGGAGCTGCAAGAGATTAGAAATCAGGCATCCCAAGCAATGGAAAAGGATCAAGCTTTGATCAAGAAGACCTTTGATAGGAAGGCCAAGGATAGATCTTTTCAAGTTGGAGATCTAGTGTTGAAATGGGATGTGGATAGAGCAAAACTGGGAAGGCATTCAAAATTTGATGCCATTTGGAGTGGCCCATACATGGTCACGAAGTGCAAGAACAACAATGCTTTCCAATTGGCCTCATTGGATGGTGAAGAACTGCAGATTCCAGTCAATGGAATCTATCTCAAGTGTTGCTTCTAGAGGGAAGTTCGCTACTTTGTAAATATTAGATTATATTTTCATTCCTCCAAGTGCTTGTGCACATTGTTCTGCTGTAGGTTAGTTTGTTTTCCCCAAGTGCTTTGGCACAGTTTGCTGTCCATGGAGATGTTTTGCAGTCCTTGCTTCCATCAAGTGATATTCCATCTTCCTCCTTGCACATTCTAAGTCAGTTGGGGTTCTAAACAAAATATCTGATGACTCCATGCCCAATGGACTGCTTCAGGCAACTGGTATCTTCTACCTAGCAGGAAGGTAACCCCGCTGAGTCACCAAATTGTTATCCAATTTGCACCCCTCAGGGTAAAATTTGATAACATGCATCAGAATACTCAAGTCCTAGGCAAATAGATTGATTCAAGGCAAAAAATCATGTTTCTGGGGTTCCCTCGGCCTTTTTCTAACTCTCATGTCCAAGTTGAAAGGAGCAAGTTCTAGAAAAGGGTGAAAAAGTTGCAAAAAACAAGCTTGAGCGCAAAAAAATCATGAAAAATGGCTAAGTCCTAGTTCAGGCGGTCCCTGAGATAGTTGGGACATCTGGGCGCGAATCGGCCGAAAGGCCGCCAGGCGATCTGCAGAGCAAAGTAACATCCGGGCCGTAGGGACGCGCGGGACGCGAAAGGGCGAACCGGCCGAAGGTAGAGAAAATTGACTAACTGCGCAGCACTAGAACGCATGGGACATCTAGGCCAAAAAGATAAGAAGGATGCGAAAAGGCGAAGTGGCCGCAAAGAGGCAAGACAGACCCATTTTGAGCGGTTGGGAAGAATTTGTCCCAGCGATGCATCCGGGACAATCGGGGAAGTAATGCGCGGCGACGTGGGGAGCCGAAAGAGCCAAGAGCCAATCAAATCACGCCACATGTCATCGGCCGAAAGAGGGACAGGAAGCCCAAATCGGGAGGATCGGAGAATTTTTCCCAAACGGTTTGGGACACCCAGGGCCATGTGAGGACACGCGGGGCCTTGCAAAGCCGGCAGACCAGCGACCAACCGGCGAGATCACGCCACGTGTCACAAGGGAAAACGTCCAAAAGTTCAAAGGGCAAGGTTTGAAGCACTGGCCCGAGCCAATAAAAAGAGGACACGTGTCCAATGGAGCAGGAAGTGTGGAGCTCGGGGAGGAGTTAGAGAATTTGGCAAAAGTTTTGGCCAAAAACTAAAAAGCAAAGGTCTTCCCCGCGCCCCTGTCGACCAATCAATGCATGCCACGTGTCCCAAGTGGCGGGGGCGCGGGGGGAAAATGGAAAATGTTCCAAAATCATAAAAAGTTAAAATTTTCAAGGAAGACCCGAGGGTAAAGGGAGGAGAGAGAATTTCTCATCTAATCAGCGCCCTACATGTGTCGTCAGTGTGGCAAAGCGGGAAAAATTTTTCAAAACCCATTTTCACCTGTTTTGTGCCCTAAATCTTCAGATTGCCATATCTTTCGATCCAGAGCACGGATTTGCACGTTCTTTATATCATTGGAAAGCTTATGAAATTCTCTATATGATTCCAGGTTCAATCTTGAATTTTGGTACAATCTGGAGAGAGAAAGTTGAGAAACGGATCTGACGCGTGTTCATGGCCAGAAGTGACATTTTAGCGACCAAATTTAACGCAGAATGGGTCGCATTCTCCTGCAATTCGGTCAAAAATGACAGGGTATGGGTTTGTAATGCCCCCCATGTTGTTTTAATGCATTTGTAGTCATGAGGAATGGGTTCCCATGTTTTGTACGTTTTCTCTCTCCTGGGCTCGACCCATGCAATGTAAAAGCCAGATTTGGCTCATTTGAAAAGGGGAGAACATTTTTTGGGCATAGCAACTTCTTCTTTCACCTCCAGCAAGTGATTATTTTGAAGAATCAGACCTCTTCAAGGATTGTAACAGTTTTTACCTCCCTGAGGTTGTAATGCAGTGATTTTGACATTGGAAATGATAATGCAAGCTTCGTGAATGGGTTTTAATCCTTTGTTTGTATTTTTTGCTTCATTCGAGATCCTAAATTATATCTTATCGGCTTTGTGTATGTTTTATGTTGCATTCTTTGGTTTGTGTCTACTTACATGACAAAAATATTCACCACTCCTTTTGGTGCATCACCATCTTGTAGTAAGTTTCAATTTTGTATTTCTATCCTGTCTCCTTGCATTTAGAGTAGGATTAGGATCTAAACCTCTAGTTGTGCAAAGATAGATCTAAATTAGAGGAGTTTGAGGAACCACCTCTAATCTAGAGATTCCTCTCTCGGTTTAACAAGTCCCACACTTGGAGAGAGGTTTCCATGTTGTGCAATCACATCTTTGGATGCTAGAGTGATCAACCTAGAAGCCCGATCTGCATCCGAGAGGTGCTTTGTGAGCCTACAACAACGTTTGGAAGGGAGAAAGACAATTGGTTTATTATCCCTCTCCAACGAGTGAAAAATTCTCAGTAATAGACTCATCATCGAATTGACGAATGTTATAAATATCTTTAATTGAGATCTTATGTGCGATGTTTATTGAAAAGTTTTTAACAAACATATGTGCCATTGAGAGAAATAAAACAAGGAATGTTGAGGAATGTTATTGTACCAATCTAAAGCGAGCCTGCTAGAGACATAGGAAAAGTATGGAGCATAAGCTCTTGATCCTAGGACTATCAGGTAGCAAGCATGTTTGAATGCTTGTAGGTGTTGTTGAGGATCCTCCCTACTATGAAATTTTGAGAACTTAGGAAGTTCCCATTGGGGGATAAGTCTTAAAATCCCACGATGGATGAATGGGTTCATTACACACTTCTTCAAAATAGTATGAAGGACGAGCCACTTTGGTAGAGGCTTCTAAGGTCTCGTGATTTTCTTGAAGAGAATCTGAACCACGTTAGATTGAGGAGGAGGCATACTGGTATGTCCTACATAAAAATCGAATGGTGGATGTTGTTGAGGTGTCAACGGGGGATTCATCTGTTGATTAACAGGATGATAAGAGGAATAACAAGGTGTTCTGAGTGATGCACAGTGAGGTATTTGCTGTGAAGGAGCCTGTGTATAAATAGGATGTGAGATGACAAGTGGTTGAGAAAAAGGTGGTTGAATGAAAGTCGGAGCCTGTGATTGGTGGGCTCCTACACTTGTCGACTGAATCGGAATGGGTTGAGGAACATGGGTATTGATTTGGTTGGACATGGTGGGGAACAAGGTCTGAATGAGGCTTTTGACTTTGTTAGATTGGTTATTAAGGGTGTCGATGCTAGAGGATGGGTGAAGGTCACTATCACTGGAACATTGGAAGAAAGACCAACTGGAGGACGAGAAGCAGGAACCAACTGACTCATTGAAGGGGGTTGACTCATAAAGAGGTACTAACCCTGGGACACAATGGATGGCATAGAAGAATTAACAACAATCTGTGGGTGCGCAGATGTGCCCATTATAGCTAGAGAAGAGGACTTCTCAGAAGTAGGTTGTGGAATAGCCGAGGTAACTGCGGCACTAGGAATAGGCAAGACTATTTGAGAACTAGTCGACATGGTCGGTGGAAGAGAAAAAGGAGGCACAGGTGCGCCACCCTCTTCCATGGTTTGAGGTGAGAAAAAGGATGCTAACTGTTCTACAAAATCCTGGGATGGTTCACGAGGATAATCGTAAACTTGCTGAATTGGTGGTCCCTGATCAGATATTCGAATGGACTTATGTACTAGATAGTCCATAAGGGCTACTGGATTGCGATCAAGGAGTGCTTGAAATTTAGGATCCCCGCGAGGAACATACTCTATATTAGAAGCAGATGATATTTCTGAAGGACTAGGGGAAGCTGGACATGATGGGATTGCTTTAGGCTGATAGAAAGGATTATATGACTAAGACAAGGAACTAACTAATAGCGGTCCCGAGGAAGACCCGAGGGGTGCCGAAACATCCACACTAGTGGTGATCTCGGAGGAAGAAGGGGCCAGTTGAGCCATTCTTCTAGATTGTAACCGAGTGATGACCATCATAAACAAGTAGAAATATAGAAAAAAAAAGATTGACCTAACTAATGCACAAACAATTCAAGCAGCGTAGGTGATTATCTCTTTTAAGTTTTCATGCTTTTAAGAAAGAAAATATTAGGGAAGGCTTTTTAGAACAGGAACTACTCAGATAGCCAAACTAAGGATGGTTTGGGGAATGTTTTGGTGAGGAGTCCCGAAGGAACTTCAGTAAAAGACCGGTACGTGGCTTGATATAGGGGCCTACCCTACACTTCACACACCGCTGCGATAAGGGAGTCGGTGCTTTGCCAATATATACCAGAACTTCCATGAATTTATAGCACGGCCCGAGTACCGCATAGGCTCTTCCTCTTGGATGTCACTTCCAAGTAGGTGAGGCCAGGGGTGGAATTTTTGTTTAAATGATTTATACCTAATGATTTTGGCTTTGTGTGCAAGGGTGAAAAATAAAAATCAAATAGTGTCACTACCAATTTTGATAAATTTTTCCAGCCTATTTAGAAAACTAGATGAATAGCATACAATAGAAATGACAAAAGAAAAGTTCTTTTTAAGCACTAAGAACAAAGTGTTGGATTTTGATGAAGACAAGTCAAAAAATTCTTTCCCAGATGCGATTAAATTCCTTTTAAGCACCAAAATCGAAATGTTTGAATGTGATAGAAAACAAACAAACAAGTTCTTTTTAAGTTCTTAAAAAAGGAGAAAACACCATAAAAGAGGAATACCTGTAGATTTAGCTCTCCAAGGTGTGTGGACTTCAAAAAGCGCGTTGTTGAGCTCTTCCCCTCGAACAATCCCACGAACAAGAAATGTGCTCCACAAGAAAAGGTTAAGCAAACACCCAACAAATCCAGAAAGATATATCCAGATGATAGTAGAATGAAAATTTCTATTTAAAGAACTAGAAAACTTTCAATAAAATAACAATTTTGCAAAAAGAGACGGATCAAGAATGCAATTTTGAAATCAAATGAAATATTTATTGATCTTTGGAATAGGAATTGGAATTTAGTTTTGCAAGAAAGAAGAAACTTTAACTTTGTGAATTATTAAGTGAAAGAAGCAAGACCAAAATGAAGGAAGGAAATGCTACGGAGAACTGATGAAAAGCGCGAAAAAGAAATAGAAGCTCAAAACTAGAAAAGAAATGAACTTACCAATAAGGGACTTTGGTTGGGTCCCACCGGGTGTGCCAGAATGTAGATCAAGAATTTCACGCTTGTTACCTGTCCAAGTTAATGTACCAAACTAAACACAAAAACCCTGAAAAAATCAAATGAAATCGATACCTGAAAGACAAGATCTGAGGATGTAGATGGAAAAGAAAGCCGATGTAGACAAGATGGGCACACATGAGCGATCCTGCAAAGTAGATCCGAAACTCCGTGAGAAACAAATGCTTGTGAAAAAAAATATCACGTTAAAAGATATTTGGGTGGACTGCCCAAAAAGCGGGTCCGGAAGCAATAAGCTCCCTCGGCAAATGTCAATCCACATTTTCAATTAAGGAAAGAAGCATACATGATAAAAGATGTAAGTAAATGTCTAGATTTCCTAATAAAAAGTGACAAACAAGAATCTAAACAGCGGACAGAAAGCAACAGAAAATAGGAAACTATGAAAACAATGTTGGATTTGTGTTACCTGGATTCTTTTACCTGTGCACATGATTGGATCGGCATTGATTAGGAAATCGGCGTCGGCGAGGCAAGTCACCATCGACCGAGAAAGATCGATGTCAATTAGAAATGATCGGCGTCGATCGATGTTGATCGGCGTCGATTAGAGGAAAACTGTAAGGAGATTTGGAAAACGGAAAATGAAGGGTAAATCGTCAATGTCTGCTAGATTTACAGGGAGCCTTTAAGATATCGACAAGGCTCCACCTTCGCTAGACGCAGAAGTAGAGTCACCAAGAGATCAATGAAGACCTGCGATGTCGATATGGTAGGAGAGAAAGTAACAATACTCCTCTTAGGTATTGATTTAGATGGAAGTAGCTTCTACTTGATAGATAATGCTCGGTGTGATATACGAGAACTCTCTTGTTGTTCTTTTTGTCTCTCTCTCTCTGTCTCACTTTGTCTCCCCATCTCTCTGTCTCACTGTCTCCCCATCTCTTTGTCTCACTATCTAACCGAACTAATTTACGGCTTCTATTTATAATCGGTGCTTGTGACCGAGATGAAATCGATGCCATTCCGAAAAATCAGCGTCGACCGAGTACCGGTTGGCACCGATCAGCAAACAGACTCCTAAATGGCCAAAAGGAGTGATTTCGGAGAGATGACAGTGATCCCTCCACCTAAAATATAAGAAATATCCCACTTGCTTGATTTGGGAGGAGGAGAAATAGGGGGGATATATGGATAGAATAGATATGGGAGGTTAGAAATTGATATGGGGTAGATAAGTGGTTAGGATATATGTAAAAAGGTGTAATTAAATAGTTAATATTTAATTACTTAGGGGTAAAACATAATGGGGTGAATTAAACTTAGGATAGATGTTTTAAAGCAAATATTGAATAATACCCTAAGGGGCAGTGATGATATGAATGTGCCCCAGGTTACCCGAGAAGGTAAACGAATGTGGGGGACACTAAATTGGGTAACCAATTTTAGGTGTCTACACTTTGTGTTGGAATTTACTTCAGCCCTTTGTTAATACTCATGCCTTGTTTAACTTAAATGTGACTTAAGTGTTGACATTGTGTTGATCATCTTGCATCAAACTACCTTTGAGACACCTTTTTGCATAGGGAGTATTTTCTTGTAGATTAGATTCATGTACTTTGAACTTGCGTGATTGTTCCTTGTGACCTTTCATCTTGTAGATTTGTTTCCTTGGACAATCCTTTGAGTCTTTGATTCTTTGGTGCCTTATTCTTTGGAATCTTTTCCTTGATTCTTTGACATTCATTGTGACATTTGCAGCTATCACGTTGCTTGATTTTTTCCTAGGTTCATTGTAGTACTTGTACACATTTTTCAAACCTTAGCAAAAACATTTCCTATCAAGCAACTCTTGAATCAATTTGAGCATTAGGAAGTTTTCCTTTGTATCCTTTGTGTTGCTAAATTTTGATCAACCATTTTTACATTAACACTTGCAACTTGTTTACCAAATCTTGTTGGTTTATCAAAATTGTGTCATTACGATGTATGTTTTCCTTAGATTCCCTTTGGAAAATCACACAAGTATCTCTTTTTTTTTCAAAATGTCTAGTTGGTTGTCATTATGTTTCCCAAATCGACATGGAACTTCCTTCCATTTGAAGGAGTTCAATCATACAATATAGGACTAGGAATTTGGTCCCAACAATGTCAAAATGACTAACTATCACATGGTTCCTCACACTTACGACAATAGAGAACCTAGGTTTCAGAATTCACATCAAAATATACCTATCATGACTAAACCTTGTTTGGTTCTTCATGTTAGGGTATCTGTTTTGATACCCCTTTCCCCATCTTCATCTCATAGTCAGTGGAATGATTCTAATGATTCTAATCGATGTTATTATTTTGCTTCCCCTCGGTCTCCCACTTATTCTTATTCAAACTATTATTCAAAATCCCCTCGAATCTCTTGAGCCTCATCCAATTGAATTTCTTCTAAGGAATAACTAGTCTCCTAAACAAAATTTTCCTCCTTTAAGGATTTGTGTTGCCACAAATTCTCCCCATCATTCCTCTAATTCGAATCCTAAGTCATGGTCCTCCCTTTCTCTGCAAGACCCCTTTATCAATCACCTCAATGATATCTTCCTCCTTTGAAGATCCATGTGACTCAAAATTCCTCTAATCAATCATCCAAGTTGACCCCTACATTGCAATCTACTAATTTTCTACGCGATCCTCTTTGTCTACCTACACTATGTCATCTTCTAGGAAAACCAATACCAACCCATTCTAGATCCTTATCTTCTTCCACTCGCAAGACATCTAAATCCAAATCTACTTCGTATCTTGATTCATCTTATTCTATAAATCAAAATCCAATCCCTCTTTGGCCCTTGATCCCTTTCAACTATATCTTATCATATCCTTATCAATCTTTTAAAGACAATTGTTTGCATCCACGTCTAAAAATTAAAAAAGAAACAATTTGTTAAGATATCTTTTCAATGAACTATAAAATACCTTTTTGGGAGAAATAAGGTCAAACCTTCCCCTCATCTACGTCATCAAACATATTCTAAATCTTCCACACCTGTTGGAAACATTTATTCCAATCAACCTACTATGATCAAAGAACAACAACACATACCAATTAATTTCTTTCATAATGAAGAAGTAATAAGAGAATTCATGGGGATGCATGATGACATTCCTCTAGAGCATAATGAGCAAGGATTCTCTTTTTACCTCAATGTGTTTGTGTATTGTGGGGAAGAAGTTTATTCCTTTTGTCAGAAAATAGAGAAAGATCCTAAGATCATCAAACTTGATCATCTTCTTGTTCTTCCATTTTCACATTCCCCATTACATGGAGAAACACCTAGGTATGTCATTTATCCTTGGCCTATCATCTCATCATCCAATCATTCATTACATATCATGATTCCTCAATAAAAATATTGCCTTGGGTCACCTCCTAGTATCCCTTCATCTTCTATTTATGGGTCACCTATGGGTAGCCCATTATCCTCTATTCTTGGGTCACATCCTAGTATCCCTTCATCTTCTATACTTGGGCCATGTCTGATTAGCCCTTCATATTCCATCTATGGGACACATCCTAGTAGCCCATCATATTATATCTATTGGACACCTCCTAGTAGCCCATTTTCTTCTATACTTGGGACACATCCTAGCATTCCTTCATCTTCTACCTATGGCTCACCTCCTGGTAGCCCTTTTTCTTCCATCTTGGGGCCACATCCTAGTAGCCCTTCATATTTTATCTGGGGCTCACCTCCCGGTATCCCATCCTCTTCAATTCTTAGACCATATCCTCTTCATCCATCATATCATCCTTCTATCAAAAACTTTGGCAAGCCCACCATCATCCCTAATGTTCTTATCATCAATCCTAAACATCCACTTTCTTCTCCCACTTCTCGGGATCAGACAAATCACACATTAGCTTATATGAAACCCAAATAGTTTATTCATCAAGCTAAGATCAAAACTCTGAAGAGCTTCAAAGCTCCCAAAAATTCAAACAACCATAAAGTTAAAACTCAAACACGATTCAAGAATGCACACAAATTCAAATACCAAGTATGGAAAAAAGTGTAGAAATCTATGGATAGGGAACTCAAACTCCCATGTTTCAAGATAAGTCATAGTCACTTATTGAATATGATCTCACCATGGTCATCGAGATTGGAGATAATATCACTCTTGATAAGAAACAACTCCTAGTCTCCCTCATCAAAGAAAATGCAAACATTGTTGTTGGATCCTATCACACAGAGTGACATTGTTGGTCCCAAATTCCCAATTATTCACCTTTTTGTCTTCTCCCTTCACGGTTTTCCCTTCGCAAAACTGTCAAAAATCTAAACAAATCAAAAAAATCAAAAATATAAAAATAAAGATAAAACATTACCAAAAAAAGGTACAAAGATCAAACATTGCAATTAGGTATTTCATACACATGGATGTTCTTTCCTTGTTTTTTCATATTCTTCTACTACAAACCACCAACCATTTTCATCCCTTAGGTGATATTTTTGTTAGTATATTTGCACTCATTGCGCAACATTTATCTCTATAGTATTTGTTTGACCTTAGTCTTTTATCACCTTGGTAAATTAAAGAATGAATGACCTCTTAGAGATCCTAGCACTATCTACATAAAATAAACTTGTTGCAAAATACTTACAGGTGTATTTTTAACACTATCCAATGAAATCATCACAATCAATTCTACATCCTTCCATCAAGCCATCATTGGTTCTTAACCCCTATTAAAACAATCAAGGAGGTGAAATAATTTTCATAAATCAAACAAAATCAATCACAACATCAAAAATCAAAATAAAATAAATATATCTCTCTCTTGGGGTATTTTAGTATCTCTATCGGGTTATGGATTCATGGTGGCATTAGATAAATTTTGTGAATATAATAAAATACATCTCCATTGGGGCTATGTGCGCTGGATGGTAGCGAGTAATGTATGGATCTCCTTCCACCCCGCATTCACAAATCACCTATCAAAATAAATCATTCCTACACACTAGTTAGTGTGTCTTCACTTTCCATCTATCAAATCTTCTCTTCAAGAATTTATTAATTTCCACATGCACACACTAGGTCTCTATGAGTAAATAGGGTTAGCATGTTACTAGGTGTTTTTGGACCTTGTTCAAACTCTTACGTTAATCCTTATTTTGACTCACAATTTGTGCCTTTGGATAATTGACTTCTCATTGCAAGGATTCTAGCTCCATTTTCTATATCCTTCCATCACATTCACATTGTTCTTTTGCTTTGTTCAAAACATCCATGTGTATAATATTTCCTTTTTACCATGTTTATGGGAACCATTGTCCCCTTTTAATAAAACAATATTATACTTGTTTTCTATCATATGTTTCTTGGCCACTTGCATTAAGGGCATGCTCACTCTTTCTTATCACTTCATTGGTTTGAGTTCATCATCATGTTGAACCTATCATTCATGCCCTTGATCCAATGTATATTCTTCTTTTATATATATGCAAATATTTTCCCTTATATATTCCCATCTCTCATTGTGGGGTATCTTTGCATCTTCATTTTTCCTATACATAGCTTTAGAAAATTTTCAAAAAAACCCTAAAAAAAAATTTAAAAAATCTTAAACATTGGTAAAATTCATAAAATCCAAAAATTGGTAAGACTTTCAAAAAACCCTAAAAATTCACAAAATCCTAGAAAATCCAATAAAATTGGTAAAACGTCAAAATCTAAAAAAATGGTACAAATATAAAAATTGGTAACAAGCATGCACGTAGATGAAGCGTGTGTCAAATGAATCATACTCAAACATCAAATATTTTCCTACAAAACATATTTCTTTGATTCTTGTTTGTTCCTCTGCGCAAATCACGAATCATTATGATCTACCCTCCATGAAAAAAGTTGGTTTGCTTGATATATTTTTCTTCCCTTGCACGAACATGTTGTTTGGGGTAGTTTCATAGTGCATGATTTCTTTTTCATGGGACTTCTACGTCCTTCGTTTATTCACCTCATATGTATCCTTTCTTGGGTGTCATTCTTAACCCTTTTCATTAATTCACATAGTTTGACATTGAATTTTGATAATAAAAACATTTGTGCAACTGTCTTGAATGTTGTTTGTTTGAGTATGTGTGTTTCTACTTGTTTCCCTATTAGTTTAGTTTAAGTACTTTCTCGTATTGCATTACGTTATGTATGTTGCATTGAGTTAGTGTTTTAGAAATGAATAAATGTTAGTATTATAGTTTTTTATGATATTATACACTTTTTTGTATGTGTATATTTTAATAAGGGCCGATGATATAGATCATATAAGCAACAGGATAAACTAAAGTTGTTTCTACATTTTTGGCCCCGAGAATATTGGCCAAGTACAAGAAGGTGTGTTGGCATGCAGGTTGAAGGCATGTAGGGAAGGGTTCTAGCAAGGTTTTGTAGAACACAAGGCACGCGCACAAGGCAAGACATGTTTTGGACTTAGCCATATTCGGCATCTCAAGGCAACACATGAGAAAAATGTGACCCTTCTAGCATGTGGAGTGGGTAAGGTGCCATCTTGGCGACTGTAGGATCAAAAAGGGAATATTCCATGCATGCGATGGAAGGTTCTAGAAGAACATCATTGTATAGAATGGAGAGCTCAGATCAAATAATGCATGTTCCATTAAAGGACCACTTTGACACTTGGCGATCAATCTGTTACCTAAAAATTCATGGTGGTGAAGGAAGGAAAGCTATTTATTGAGGTGCATGGGTAACAAGAAGGAGATATAGAAGCAAGAGACTAGAGGGTGCGAGGATAAAAGGTATATATATGAAGTCATTCTCGAGAGATATTAGTACGTTGGAGAAGAGGCGAAGCTCTATAGAGATCTCAGTGATGATTCTATTGGTTGGGATTCCGGAAATTTAGGAGTGATGGCACACTTAGAGGGATGGGTCTATATTCTTCTTTGTAATGTGATGAACATAGTGTAGTTTTGATGCATGAATTGGCTTTGCATTATAGATATGAGGGTCTGTTATGACCTCAAAGGATTGTAATGTGGTTATTGAACATGTTAATATGAATATAAGACTATTCTGAATCATATGTGTGCTCATAAGTACCATCTTTATGCATTTCCTTTCTGTATGAACCATTTCCATATGATGTTTTTAATTTCTCTTTTTTGGATGCAATGAGATAACAACTCATCCTAGGTTCTTAGAATGATGCATAGTTCTTTTCTATTCACTTGCATTTGAATATATGTCATAAGATGATCCATTCTCACATAACTCACATAAAGGAGAGACTCGGTGCATGCGCATGCCTTGGGTGAGCACCCGGCACTCGTTGGGTGATAGGATGATTCGCATGGGATTAGACTATTGGTCTATTGGTGTAAGTGTAATGGATTTATGGAGGAATACATTGCGGGAAGGAGTTAAGGTTCGCACAAAGGACGTGGAACACGAGAAATCTATCCTACCCCATCTTGGAAAGCATAGGAAGAATCCCCTTTAGCTTCTAATGATATTTTGTCATATGGAGAAAGGAGAGTCATTGGAGCACATCTAAACCCACATGATGACCAACCCCTAGCGCTTGGTTTTTTAGATCAAGGGAGAAGTATTGTTAACCTAGTTGGTATTGGTGGGAGTAACCATCCATGCCTAGAAGATATAATTTCTCATTTGGAACATCCATGGCTACACAATCCATTCCTGTATTTAGGGGAATATTTGGACAAGGTGCAAGTATGCAATATTTGGGTATCACTTCTGGGAGTGGTGCAGGACACATAACTGGTAGTGGGACAATATCACAAACCATTGGCACATAGTTTAGTGGGATGTTGGGTACACTTGGCGTAACCACTTTAGGCTCTTTTCCGACTACAAGAGGTGGATCTAGTGGATCAGGAGGAACCAGACTTGGTGGATCTAGTGGATCAGGTGGAGGAAACACCGGAGGGAACCAAGGCTCTAGATCAAGAGGACAAGGGCCTCACCCACCTCCACAAGTATTCTTTGAGATGTCTTTACACTTACAAGACTATAGGGGTATTAAAGATGTTGTAGAACATGTGCACAAGTGTGAGTTACTATGGCGTGTGAAAGGAATCACTACCCCAGAGTGGAAGGCAAGTCAGTTTTGCAACAATGTTGCAAGGAACATGCATAGTTGGTATAGGAAGTATGAACCCCATTAGATGGTGGTATACTACACCAAATTAAAGAATGCATTCCTATAAGAGTTCCATATCCTTGAGTTTGAGCATAAGAGCATCAGTGCTTTGAAGGAGATCTAGTAGGGAATGGCAGAGAGTGTACGGGAGTATGATGCACATTTCAATACTCTCTTGTCTAAACTATCCTATGAAATTCATCCTTCTCAACATGCTCAATGGTTTTTGGAGGATTGATAACACCATTTAGAAGGGCTCTGTCACACAAGACTTTCATAGACCCGTGTAAGGAATTGGAAGTTTCCCTATGCATTGAAGTTGTTGGGAGTGTTGATACTGGTGTTAGTCCTTTTCTGGAGGCTTAGATTTCTGCAATGGCCAAACAGTTGGAGAAGATGTCTGAAAACTCAACACATAAATTTCATAGTGGGATTTGGTGTACATACTATGAAGTATAAGTGGATGCAAAAGATATTTTCCCTCAAAATTTGGTATGTGCTATGGTAGTAGACTATGAAATATGCCATGGAGATCATGATGCAATTAGTTTCCCTCTACAATAGCGCGTAATCCACAAGAATTTATCTTGTTATTGCAAGATATGTACCTCTATGACCCCGATACCAAGGATTATATATTGATTGGTTAGATCCATGATGCTATTGATCTTGGTGTGTGCCAGACTAGTCTTACAAGCATTTCCAAGGATAATGATCATCGTTATAAAGGGTGCACAAATGGAGGAGTGCATGGAAGAGGTGTTCATAGAGGATTTCGTGCTATCGCAGATAACCATGGAAAAGGACGAAGTGAGTTTCCACGAGGAACCTTTATAATCGTGGATCTGAGAACACTACAAACGTGAGTTTCCTTATCTATTACAATGCTCATGGTTTGGAAAGGAACATAGGTATGAATAATGTCCAAAGATATATGAGCATATGAACCAGAAACACCGAAAATGCAAAGGTGTTGGGATGGTGAGCATCAAGAAGGTTTATTCACATTGGATGCCAAGAGTGGCATGTGAGTCAAGACTAGAACCTATTCTCGTGACGATGCAAAGCAAAGGCCACACGCGCCGAGAAATTCCAAGAAAAAGGAAACTATTTTCAAGAGAGGAAGTGGTACATGGAAAGTATCTAGAACCTACTCATCAGAAGGAGGTGTATCAAGAGACTATGGATGTGATTCATAGTTTGCAAGGGGAGATCCAATTTCTAAAGGAGCAAACAAAGAATTTGAAGTAAAGGAAGAACATTGAGGCTCTCGAAAGGATGACCTAGATGTGGTCAGGGAAGCATGTAAAATGTTAAGGCAAGAGAATATTATTCCCTTGTTAGAAGGATGGTTGAGAGAGAAGGTACATTGCACCGGAGTAGAGTGTGAAAGGTAGGTTTTGCATACAAACCTTCCTCCTCATAGCCTTGACTATGATAAGGAGATTACCTTGAATGCAATTGTTGATGGGTGGCTTCTAAATAATAGCCTCATCGACACGGGATCGGAGGTCGAGTGTTCTTACCTTATATGTATGGCATCAAATGGAAAGGCCCATATTACAGCCATCTTCAAATGTGTTGTATATGGAAAACAAGACTAAGGAAATTCTCATTGGAGTCTTGAAGGATACATTATCACCATTCAGGGCCAAGTTCATTGGAGACTTTAAATTCTTGGTGCTCGTCGAGGAAGATAACTTTCCATCTTTGCTTGGGTGCCCATGGTGTTACAAGAATAATGCCAAATTGTGATTCAACAAAGGGTATATATGCTTTGAGAACAAGGAAGAAATGGTGATAATTCCTTTAACATATGGGAATTCAACACCCTATATTGAGCTCTTAGGAGAATAATTCCTTGATAGAATCTATGTACACTCCTCCATCGAGAGATCCTAAGATAATTCATCCCACAGAGGATTCATCTAGTTTGACGATTCTCGGTCCTTAAGTGATACCACTAGCGTGACATGCGAAAATTGGGCGCATGGGACTTATGAGTTGATTGGGTGACAATTGAGGGGATTTGTAATAAGGGTAACAAATTCAAGCTCGTCAAGCACCTAGAAGGAAATAAGTTTCCAAGTTCTTGGGAGCATACCACAAATTTTCTTTCGAGAAATGGAGGCTCAATGGAAAAATGAGGATGAGAGAAGGGGAATGCTCGGTTATAACATGCTCGAACCATAGTGCATTGGTGGGCTACACATCAAGAGAGCCTCCTAGAATGGCATGAAGTAAGAATCACATTCTCTATAAGTTTCTCTAGGAGCAACATGCCCACGGTCATACAAGACTACCATGGTAAAGAGACCACCTCTTTTCATATTCAATCATGTAAGAAGGCCTAGATGGAAATCACGAAGCATTACCACCTTCATTATGGGTGTATAAGTTGTATTCCACCTTACAAGGTTATGTGTTTGCGGTGTATATTCATTCGAGAGATGTGTCGTCAAACGAGGTAATTAGCAGGGTTGGCGGCTAAGCTCATTCAATCTTTCAAGTATAGGAGTAAAAATCCATTAGTTGATAAGGCGTTACAAGTGATCAAGTGTCTTACGATGGGAGATAGTACCATGGTAGAAGATAGGTTTTGGAGTTACTGGGTGAGCCTTATTTGGAGACACACCTCAATGAAAAATAATCAGAGGAAGTACAACTTGAGCGTGTGTGCATAGAAAAAGAAAAAGGAAATATGGTCTATGTAGTAAACGGAGAAGAAATGGAAACTTTGGATGTTAACCATTCTGAAGGTACATGCAAAGTCATAGATAGCGTGATGAGTGAGCATGCACCTACCATGAGCCCTTGAAAACAAATAAGGTTAACATTGGGATGGAGGCAGAACCTAAGGAAGCTATCATTGGGGACTATTGGTCAGAAAAAGAAGTTTCAAAGATCATTGATCTATTATGCGAGTTCCAATATTTGTTCCCTCATGGGTACCATGAACTCAAAGGTGTCCACCATTCCTTAGGGGAGATGAATATCAAGTTGAAGGAAGGTGCGCACCTGATTCAGAAGAGGCCTTATCGAGATGAATCCAAATTTGCATGTATGGGTCAAGAAGAAATAGACAAGTTGATAGGATATGGTATCATTGAGGTAGTAGAAGAATCGAGTGGATAAGCCCAATGGTTATCGGTGATCAATAAGGATGGAAGGATAATAATTTGTGTTGACTACAGGGATCTGAATGTAGTATGTGTCATCGATCCTTTTCCAACCCCCTTTATTGAATAAATTTTGGAGGGAGTAGCTAGGCGGAAAGTCTACTCTTTCATGGATGGGTTCTCAAGGTATGACCAAGTCAGGATTGCAAAGGAATACTAGAGGAAGACAAATTTTTCCAATGAATGGGGAATTTTTGCCTACATGGTTATTCCTTTTGGGTTGAAGAATGTGCTTGTTGTGTTCTCACACATAGTGGTACAAGCATTTTAGGACTTCATCCATAAATTTCTTCAAGTTTACCTAGATGACTAGATGTGTATGGATTGGTGAAATACCATTGTGATAATTTGAGGTTGATGTTTGAGGGATGTTAGTAATTAAGGATATCCCTCAACATTAATAAATGTGTCTTTGCTACTCCATTTGGAACCTTGTTAGGACACATTATATGCAAAGAAGGCTTACTAGTAGATCCCGCCAAATTTGTAATTATTGTGGGATTAGGGGAGCCTACTAGTCAAAGTGTAGTACGTGGATTCCTTGGGCATACGGGGTATTATAGGAAATTCATCAAGGGGTATGCCAAGATCACTACGCCTTTGGAGGAATTTCTAAAACACAAGAGTTCCTTTCATTAGGGAGAGGCACAATAGAAGGCATTTGACACTTTAAAGGATAGGCTTGTCACAATGCCCATACTATGTTTCCCTTCTTGGAATAATCCTTTCCATGTGCATATGGATGCCTCGGGGATAGCTATGGCGAAGTACTAGTACAACTGGTGAGGAATTTTGATCATCCCTTGTGTTTTGCAAGTATAAATTTGACACCAGAAGAACATAATTACACAACTATTGAGCACGAAGCATTGTCTATGATCTACGCGCTGCACAATTTTAGGTAGTATCTGTTGGAAATACCATTTATATTCTACATGGACCACATGACATTGAAGTACTTAGTCAACAAGACCATTCTACAAGGGTGCATATGTCGTTGGGTCCTGTTATTTCAAGAGTTTGAGTTCACAGTGGTCGTAAAACAAGGAAAGAGAAATTCGGGACACGGCCACTTATCAAGGATTAACTCAAGGGGTACACACAAAGCGTCCAAGGACACCATGCAAGACATGCAACCGTTTTTAGGTTGTAGCGTGTTCCCTCGAAACTTGGAAGATATCACGGTGTTCTTAAAAATAGGTGTAGCACCGAGATGGAATGAAGGATTTGGAGAGAAAATAGCTAGTAATATGCATCGCACCTTACATGTTGATTAGTGGAGACCTGTATAAGTTAGGTCATGATGAGGTTATGTGTCGATGCATATTGAAACATGAGCACATATTGATTATGGAGGAAGCACATGGTGGGATTGCGAGAAGGACACTATGCGGAAATCCTATCACGTGAAAGATTTTATTAGCGGGACTTTGGTGGGAAACCATCTACCAAAATTGTATTGAGTTTTGCAAGGCATGCAACCATTGTTAGCACCTTGGAAAACCTAGAAAGAGGGAATAGCCAGTGCTGAACCATTTGAAAAATGGGCAATCAACTTTGTAGGGCCAATTTCACCAGCTGCGTGAAGAAATGGTTTGTGGTATATCATCACTTGTACTGATTACTTGACACGGTGGGTAGAGGCAATTCCTACAAGTATTGCACCATAGAAATAGCTGATAGATTTTTATGGGAGAATATAATTGATAGGAATGGTTGTCCTTTAAGTTTAACAAGTGATAGAGATACACATTTCCTCAATGAAATGGCCAGGATTCTGTTAGTAGAATTTATGGTAGCCCATCACAAGACTACCCCTTATCACCCTTAAGTAAATGGAACTACTAAGGCATTTAACAAAATGCTAATTCACTCGTTGACTAAGATCTGTGATGTTGGAAGACAAGATTGGGATGACAAGGTATCAGCCATTTATGGGCATACAGACAACTTTGAAGAGGTTAAAAAATACCACACTGTTTCAATTGGTTTTGGCATAGAGGTTGTTTTGCTGTTGAATTCATGTTACCATTGCTGCGTATAGCATGCACAGGAGGGTTAGTTGATGAAAAAGTGCTGGAAGAAAGGATTGATAAGTTGATGTAGTTAGACGAAACAAGATCACTTGCAAGATGGAGTCGAAGATAGAAAAAGCAAGACAAAAGGCATGGCATGATCATCATATCAAGAACAAGCAGTTTGAGGTTGGGAAGATGGTGTTGTTGTATGATTCCAAGTATTTGTGCCATCCTGGGAAGTTGAAATTCCATTGGTTGGGACCCTACATCATCTCATACATTCTTGATTCAGGTGCTTTCTAGTTACAAGCGCTAGATGGGACAAGATTACTATGTCATTTCAATGGGAGTAGGTTGAAGCCCTACTATAAATAAGTCTTCTTGGTGTTTGTAATAAGGTAGTATTGCCAATTAGTCTAGAATTTCCCTTTATGCTTTTCTTTTCTTGTGTTTCCCTTTCTCATTGCTTGTTCCTTTCTTTTTGTTTCGTTTTGCGCCTTGTGCACCAGTAACCACATTTTTCCAAGGTTGTGTATGCACAGAGGACCATGCATTTTTTTAGTGTGTGGTGGAGTAATGTGAAGTATAGGCCTGTAATACAAGTTAAGTGGCCTAATGGAAAGAAACGCGTAAGGTTGAGGAAGCACGTGAGGAAACGGTGGATGAAAAAGTATGGTGTCGAGGTTATAACAAAGGCCACGTCAAAGGATGAAGAGTGCAATAATAACATGACGTAAGTGAAGGAAAAAATTAGGTAAAGGATAGAAGAAGTGCCTTCGACACTATAGAAGACGCGTGTGTAAGAGTCTTTGGTCAAGTATGAGTTTTACACGCCGGAAAGGTTGTGAAGGATTTTTCGCTCAAGATTGGGTGCGTGGATAAGGGTGCTTAAAGACGACTTGGTGGAAAAATTTGCATTTAATGTTAAAGTACATTGGTTGGTGGCATAGCATTTATTGCTAAAGGGAAGAAAAAACTATAAATACAAGGTCGGGCAAGTCATTTTCTATCTTTCTAGTACGAAGTTGAAGCGCTCTTGCAAACTAGGGAATCTAGAGAGAAATTTGTGCGAAGGAAGAATCTGAGAAATTTAAGTGTGTGACTAGAGTGAATCTGCAAACCAGAAGGAAGGAGTACATGAGCATGAGGAAAGGTTATTTTTGGTGTGTCGTCTTGTGGAAGATTGTCCTAGGTAGATTTTGCGAGATATGGCACGGAGATAGAAGAATTTATTCCAGGATTTGAGCTTTGGAGTTGAGTTTGGAGTATAGCAAGTAGTAAAGTAAAGTGATTTCATAGTTTATCCCAAATGAAGCATGGCACCTAAAAAATTAACCATTTCACTAAATAAAACAAAGGGAAACGGAAATGGAAAGAAAACCGGTACCATTGCGAGCACAAACAAAGAATGGTATGCATAAATGCAATACCCAGATGGAGTATTGCTAGGAAAGGAATGGGTTTCACATCTAAGGTAGATGATCGTGAGTGATTATAACCATTGCACGAGCACAAATGAGAAGGAAATGGTGCTAGAGTTGGTCCAACCAACTAACAAAAGGATGCCATATGGGATGCCCATTTACAGCGACGAGGTGAAGATCAAATTGGAGAAGGCAAGATTATTGCAACTATATGAGTAGCCTTACTTAGGAAAGCCTGAGCGCCTTTATAAATGGTTGATATCGCAAGTGCATGAGGATCACTTTTATTTTATGGGGCACAAGATGCGCATAACACCATTACTGATATCCAAGTTCACAAGTCTTATTTGTGAAGGGGAGAGTATAGATGATGACCTAAGTGACAAGGAGGCTATCAATGATACCTTGTAGCCGCGTATGACTAGACTAGAATAAGGGTTCGCGATACTTTGACATCGCAGAAATTCCGGAACTTGTTATGAGGATGGTCGTGCACTTGGTGACCAAGATCAATGATCAAGAATGATTGACACAAGTGAACAAGGCATGGCTAAATGTATGTCGAGGATATCAGAGGGAACCATTTATAACTTGTCTACTTTCATCACGGATGAGATCATAAGCAACACGCAGGAGGGAGAAAATATATTATTCGGTAATGTCCTCCTCACCATTGTCTTTTCAGAGATTGGAGTGCTAGATGGGCTGGAAAAATTTGTTTGGGAGTATCCAGATGAGGGTCCCTCCCACAAATAGGTTTGAAAAATACAATTGTGAAACCATGACAGCCGCTCACAAGGTGCACCTAAAGAAGTGGTATAAATGAATGCGTGACACATTTGGGGTAGAGTGGAGGATCCCAGAATAGTTTCCCATGCTCATGGATGGAGAAGAAAAATTTGCAGTATACCAACATTTCTGCATTGGCAGATTTACTTTGACAAATGACACTAAGGGTCCATGGTACAAGCTGCCCTTCTCCTTCATCGCGCAATACTTCCAAGAAGGGGTCAACAAGTTTAAGGAAACCAAAAGACTAAGGTTTGACCTTAGTGAGGTGGACCAAGACCACCGTAAGCTGCGTCAAAATCTCGTGTATCCTAAAAGTGTGTGTATGTGGAGAATTATGTCTCCCGCGAGGTTCAAATGATGAAACCAATAATGTTGCTAATCGCTGGAAGGGCTATAGCAAGTATATACCTTTGCATAAGGTTAAAGTTTGAGAAATGTGCAAACCTAGAGAATGATGTCTCCATTCCAAAATACCCCATAGGTAGAAAGAAGGTTGCACCAAAGAAGAGAGAAAGAGAAGAGGGGAAGGAGAAGAAAGCACCAAGTGTACAGTTTGCACAATTGGTGGGTGTGCACAAAGCATTCGCGAAGCCTAGCACTTATGCGTGTAGGAATAACTCTCTATCAAGGAAAAGACCCTAGAAGAGGAGGTTACAGAGCATGAAGATCCCTCACCCATGCGGAATCACCAAGGAATATTTCACCTAGGGAAGAAAATGAAAAAGAAGAATCTCTTGTCTTCGAATCCCCAGTAAGGAAGAAGCAGATGATGATGACCGATGAGGCGGTTCGGAAGATACGGAGAGTCTAGATGCCTACATTGGCAACAAGGATGATGATGATGAGCTTGAACGAGGTGAAGACCATCTAGACTATGATGTACATGATTCGAGGAAGAATGAGATGAAGAGGAATATAACAAGGAAGATGAGGAGAAGAAGTTAAGGCTCAAGGCAAGGGGGTGAGAAAAAAGTAAGCACCAAGAACCCCAAGCCTCACCAAGGAGGAAGTAGAGAAAGCCGCGGAGAGAGAAGTGGCTAGCATCATGAAGAAGTTGGTGGAATAGGAGTTAGAAAGGAGCACAAATGAGATTATAAAGGAGATAGAAGAAGAGAGCATTGGGAAGGAGTATGGCAGTATGGGTGGAGATCCCAAGTTAGCAGTGAGCTTCCCAAAAGTTGCGTAGATAGGTAGGAAAGGCGTAATGGTGGCACAAGGGTAGGGAATGGGATACATTGATGATCCTAGCAAGGTGCTACATGTGCGTTTCCAAAGCACCATACCAACAGAGCAACTCCTAGCAATGTCATTGTTTGATGAAGAATCCGCATACCCACGGACAAGAAAGATGTTATCTTGGGTGTTTGAGTCCCACATGGATGAACCTAGAATTTGAAGTAAGTTAGAGAGCACTAATGAAGGTGTTAGAAGCCAAAGGGATAAATCCATTGGTGAATGCTCATCATCTATCATATGAACAGTATGTAATGTGCTTAAAAGCTTCATCAAAGTTGAGGCCATACTTGTTTAGGAGAAATGATAAAGTGAGATCCTGGAGGAGGAACTAGAGAAGAAAAAGAAGGAGCTTATGGAGAAGAGAAAAGACCTAAAGCAAGAGGAGTTGATCAGTGCTCAGCTGAGGTGTGAGCTGAAGGAAGAAAAATCTAAGGTGCGTGAGGTCTCTAAGAAGGTGGAGATGATTACAGATGCAATTGTCTTGAAGCACTCGATTTAGTGCCGCTTTGATCGAAGTATTAGTCGGCCTTGCAATGTCTAGAGGATCTGACTTGCATTCTCACAATGGAGAGGTGACCACTTTCTTTAGAATCTGCAGAAGAGGTGTAGGCATGACAATGGAAAGAAAACAACATGGAGGTGGCAAGTATCTTGGTTATCACCCATGAGACGGAAATCAAGAAGTTACAAGAGAAAAATAAGGGGAATAGAGTAGAGAGAGACAACATCTTGGCCGAGGTGGAGAATAAATAAAAAGCAATCGAGACCTACGAGGCTCCATCAAAATCTGTTGAAGGAACTCTACCCTCAAATCACCCGCAGGATGGATTCCCTTAAAGACTTAGGGAATTAGTTGGAGAGTATTGTTGAGACCATGAGCGCAAAAGGTGAGGAGTTGAGTTTTAAGGAGATGAGTGCCCTAGTGGGTGACCTCTGTCGTCGCGGCGTAGGCCGAGGTCGATGCTTGGGTGAAGTTAGAGGCGGGAGTTAGGGAAGGATTTCCCTCTCCTCCTCTAGTAATTAAAAAATTTCCCCATTCTTTCATTATTTCTCTCAATTCTTCATTCCCTTATTATTTCTTTCCAACCATTATAAGGATCCAACATTTTTTATTCTTTGAAGAGTGTTTCTGAGGATGGAGAACAGGCATAGTGTGGGGTGATGTTGGGCCCCGAGAATATTGGCCAAATGTACTGAAGGGTGCGTGGGCATGGGGAACTAGTTGAAGAAGGGTGCATGGGTTGAAGGCACGCAGGGGAAGGGTTCTAACAAGGTTTTTCGTAACACACAGCACACGCACAAGGAAAGATAGGTTTTGGACATAACCATATTTGGTGTCCCAAGGTAAAGACACAAGAAAATCATGACCCTTCTAACATGTGGAGTGGGTAAGGTGCCATCATGGTGACTATAAGATCAAAAAGGGAATATTCCATGCATGCGAAGGAAGGTTCCATAAGAACATCATTGCCTGAGTGGAGAGCTTGGATTAAAGAAGGCATGCTCCATTGGAGGACCACTTGGACACTTGGTGACCGATCTATTACCTCAAAAGGCATGGCGGTGAAGGCAGGAAAGCTATTTATTGAGGTGCATGGGTAGCAAGAAGGAGATATAGAAGCAAGATACTAGAGGGTGCGAGGAGAAGAGGTATATACATGAAGTCATTATGAGAGAGTAGTACATTGGAGAAGAGGCGAAGCTCTGCAGAGATCTCAGGGATGATTCTATTGGTTAGGATTAGGGAAATTTAGGAGTGATGGCACACTTAGAGGGATGGGTTTGTATTCTTCTTTGTAATGTGATGAACATAGTGTAGTTTTGATGCATGACTTGGCTCTGCATTGTTATATGAGGGTCTGATTATGACCTCAAAGGATTGTAATGTGGTTATTGAACATGTTAATATGAATATAAGATTGTTTTGAATCATATGTGTGCTCATAAGTATCATCTTTATGCATTTCCTTTCTATATGAACCATTTCCATATGTTGTTTGCTATTTCTCTTTTTTGGATGCAATGAGATAATAACTCGTCCTAGGTTCTCAGAATGATGCATAGTTCTTTTCTATTCACTTATATTTGAATATCCTTCATAAGATGATACATTCTCACAAAACTCACATAAAGGAGAGACTCATTATGTCTGCGCGTGCCTCGAGTGAGTGCCCGCTTAGGTGATAGGCTGGTGCGCATGGGATAAGACTATTGGTCTAAGGGTATAAAAATGACTACATACATCAACTGGATGAAATTTATTTCCATTCCCTTCATCTTCATTTTTCTTCCTTGTCGTTTGTTCTATCACACTTTTTCTTCCGCAACACCGGGCAATAGGGATCACCTTCTATCCCCCTCCCCCTTCATTTCTTCTATATGTTTCCTTCATCTTTTTCGATCGTCGATCGACCTCTTCCATCACCCCATCGACACTCGAGGGGGCATCCTTCATTCTACTATTTTTTCTTCTATCCCTTCAAAAAAATTACTTGTCTGTAATTATCTAGCATGTTTGAAGTGGTGTAGCTTATGCCACCCCTAAGAGGAGAAAATGTAGAACCTAAAATCCACTTACGTAGTTTTAATACTTAAATTACACTAACTATTTTCTTTCCCATCATTTGGACAATTGATGACACTTCGTCGAGAAAACATCTCTTCTCCTCTCATTGGGTCAATTAACGACACTTCGCTAATTAACCACGATCTTCACTCTCTTTTGGTCAATTGATGACACTTCATCAATAAACCACCATTTTCCCTCTATTCTCATTAATTAATTACATTTCGCTAATTAATTAGCCTTCCTATCACTCAGGATTCCGATTAACGACCTTTTGTTAATTAATATCCACTTCTACTTGGGTTAATTAATTATTACTAATTAATTACGCTCGCTTCCCTAAATCAATAAATCATTGTTTATTTGATCAAATTCCTCTTTTAAATCCCCCAAATCATGTTAATTTTCCTCTAAATACCCCCTAAATAGATTCTACAAGCTTATCCCTACCTATTAATTAATCACATTTGATTAATTAAACCCCTCAAAATTCCCATAAAGTGCATACCCTTTATTAAACATGCATATCCTTTGCATTTCCTTTTTGTGTGGTGCCCGTTTAAACAACCACTTGAGACCAAAGAAACAACCTAGGGTTAGCTAGAAAAATTATGGGATAATTTTTTTATTAGAAGTATCTACAACCAGGTTGCAAGACATCAGTCTGCCATTGGTAGGTTCCAGAACAAAACCTATTTACCAAAACACAAATTTCCTTTATTTACTTATATCAAGTTCACAAGGTTCAAATTTTAGGGTTACATGTTCTAGTTAGTTTCAAGGAGAAATCTACCCCTATACCCACTCTCTAACAAGGCTCGAGTTTCAACTAGATTTTTCTCATACTTAATGCTTCCAAAAATTTCTAAACCATTCCCATTGGATAGTAAATTTTCTCACCTTTCCGGTGATATAAAGAAGTCCTCCTAACTCCTTTGGGAACTCAAGATATGGTCCGAAACGAGTTTTGGGATTAAATTTTCCCCAAGGGGGACACGTGTCAAGAGGAGGGAAAACCCCTTTGGCGGGTTGGCGGGTCGTGGGGTATTTTTTGGAATTTTTCCCCATGCGGCGCAAAAGCAAAATTTCCCCGAACCTCTGTCGTCACCCCCAAGGTACCACGTGGCACCCTCTGATTGGTTGCAGGTCGGCGGAGTGAAATGGAAAAATTTTCCAAAATTTTCAAAAAAATCAAAGGACAAAAAGTTTCCATGCCTCTATTGCTGCCCCGTGAGGACACATGGTAGCCTCTCGATTCACTACGGTCAAGCGGAGGGAAAAGTGAAAATTTTCTAAAAAATTTCAAAAATGTTTAAGGGTTAAAATTAATCTGCACCTCCGCCTCAGCCCCTGGAGAACACATGGCACCCGATTGGCTATGGGCCGGCGGAGGGAAAAGTCAAAATTTTCCCAAGGTCCAAAATTTCTAAAAATTTTCCTAAGGCCGAAAAGACGGGAAATTTTTGGCTTGTGGGCCCGCCAGGAAAATTTTCCCAAATTTTCCCGCTCAAACTCAAAAATTTCAAAGTGCCATAACTTGAGCTAGAAAGCTTGGTTTTGGGAAAACGAGGACTTTTTAGAAATCTCTCAATGCCCTCTTTACATAGGAAGCATAAATTTTACTTTTCTTAAGTTCTTAAGGGTCAATTTTGTAAAAATGATCTGCAGGCTTTTAATTTGTGAACTAGCAATTTGCAGCTTCATATTTTGGTTAATTTTGGACTCCTCCTTCACTCAACATGTCAAACAGACATGGAGGAATAGTCTAGGGAGGGTTTAGAGTGTTTTAGTGAAGTCAATTTTTCCAATTTGTTCAAGTTGCATTTTTTTGGCAATAGACAGAAAAAACAACTATGCAAAGCTCGAATTGAATTTTATTAAGTTTTGGAGATTCTTTCTTAATCATTATAGTAAATTTGAATTCCTTATGTATTACTAAGTCTAAATTTCAATGTTTAATATCTTGTTTCTTGGTGTAAGTATGAACTGTTCATTTTTAATAAAATATAAATTGTCAAAATGAAGTTTTAAATCAGTGAACTATTTCTTTTAAGTCTGCATGCCAATTTATCATTTAAAAGTGTGTATAGTTTCTAATTGGTCTCATATATTTTCTTATTAAATCTTCTATGCAATTCTAAGTTAGATTACAGTTCAGATTCCAATTCAAATATGAATTTTGCAAATAATACAACATTGTCTTTCATTTCCACGCATTCTTTCTTTTCCAAACAGAGATCAAACTTCAATAATGATCCAAATCTAATATGCAATACACTTTTGAGAAAGGAATGCAATCTTTTAATGATCAACAATTACATCCTTTCAACTTATCAATTTCCATTTGTTTTCAAATACAAGACATAAAGTATACAACATTGTTTCTTATTCCTTTCCAAAACAAATCTCATTCTCATGACAAAGAATTTCAAATCCAAAGATACATTACAATTTCAAAACTAATTCCATCCTTTATTCATATTTCAATAACAGTTTTACAACTTATCACTTTTCCAATTGTATTACAAAATACAAAATACAATGCTTATAATATCCTTTACATTTCCTTTCCAAAAATAGAGAACAAGTATAATTCTTCTTTACATTTCTCAATTCAAATTCAAATTCAACTTCCATCTACAATGAAATAACTTCACATTACAATTACTATACATCTCATCCACTCAAGGTGGAAAAAGTTACATTGAATTCGCTCAAAAGAAAGGGACTCAAAACTATAAATTTCTTCTTTCTCCAAACAACAGCATGCTAGTTTCTCCATCATTTCTTTTTTTTTTATCACAATAAGGAAGGGGAAAGGCAACGCTCTCCACCCAACCAAGACATCCAATGAGAAGGGAGAATCCATCCTTCCTCATTGGCCCCCGAGCCCTAACCATATTGAAATAAAGAATGAGAGACAACTCATGGCAACAATGGCTTCTACCACAAACAAGCAAAGATTCTTCACATTGCAAACAACAATAGAAAATACAATCCAACACAAAGAAAATAGTTCCCAAATCGCATTTAAAATCATTCACACAACACATAGGCTTGATCAAGCAAGCCAACAAGAGCAAGAACTATGGGAACTCCTTATGCCTCCCAATTTGGAATTGGGCATCCACCAAAAATCATACCGCCATTAACCACATCAAAACCCATAAACCTTATATCTCCCAACCCCTCCTTATGCCCCCCCAAATTTTATCCCTTATGCCCCCAAAGTAAGAAATGCAAGTAGTTTCTTTTCCAAGGTGGATCCCAAACCAAAACTCCCTCCATAATAAAAAAGTGTCATTGGCAATCCCTTATGCCCCCATATGAAATCCCCATAGCCTTCTCCTACACCATGCCCTAAGCAATCTACCCAACCAACCAAGAACACAAACACAAACACCATTTAAACATGCATGCAAGAGAAGGAAAACATTTAAAACATAGCTCAAGATGCCTACCTCTCCATAATGGAGTTTGTTCCAAGCTCACAAGCTTTCCACAATGTCAAAGTGCAGTCCAAAACCAGCAAAGTATAAGTATGCAAAAATACTCCAAGCTTCCTCCACAACAAGCTCCAAAATAGCAACAAAAAATGTGCCCCAAGAGGAAAATAACAAAGTTTCAACAACCATAAAAAAGCAAGGAGTTTCACTTTTATAGGAGAGGGAAGAGAAGAGGATGATGTGGATCCATGTGGGATGCCACATCATTCTTCCTCAACCCCAAGAGGAAATTCAACATCCTTCACCAAATCACAATAAATAAAATGACAATATCACTTACACACTCCAAAATGACCCATACTCCAAAAGGAATGAATTAAAAATATGTAAGGGAAGTGCAATTAAAACTTACATATTGTCACTTCAAAATGCATTATAAATGCCTAAATTTAACCTCCAAACCATAGGAATGGTTGGTGGATCATTTTAAGAGGTGTGGGACAAGTTTAACTTGTCCCACAAGCCTCCAAATTTGGCCTCCAAGGACAAATTCGAATTCCTAAGGAGATGAAGTGTTTAACATTCCAAAATCTGCCTTACATACTCTTACAAATTTCTTACACATTCTTACAACATCAACTTACACACTCTTCCCACATTAATATTTAAAATCAACAACTTTATTCATTACATTCCATATCCCAATTTAATTGAAATAAAGTTTAACTATAGGACTCTCACATTAAAACTATCACATTTAAATTAACTAAAAGAAGGAATGAATTACTAATAAAACACATACAACAATAATTAAAAAGAACACATAATTAAAACACATATCCCATGGTCACATATAATGGAAATCCCCCATGGGAAATCCTAGCAAAACTCAACACACACAAACAATACAGTTGTCATGGTGACCTTGTTGAATTCACCTGGAATTTCAATATGGTTAGTCTCCAGTCCCCCGACATTATTTTGATTTTTAACCTGTAAAATGCAAATACCTCCTTCGGCCTCGTGGCCATATCAGAACATTCAAAATGATATAAACAACATTTCAAAATCATCTAAACACATGAATCACAACAATATCAAGAATTCAACATTATCATTTTAATTAAATAATCAACTATATCATTATCAATAATCTACCATACTAGGTCTACTTAAAATATCCAATGTCATAAGTCCAAATCAACATCCATATTATGTCCATGTCAAACAAGATATCCTCATCCACATCCAAGAAATGTATCTAGTAATCATCGGGCATAATAACTAAATCCAGATCAATAATAATCCATGATCTAGCATCTAACCATCATACCAAAAAAACATAATAGTGTTCATAATACGATCAATAGTATCAAAATCAAGATCTGAAAATGTCAAAGGGAAGTGGGCACTACACTTTGGGCTTTATCCCACATCCATCAAATTTCTAGCCTTTCCCAAATAGGAAAGTTATGTAAAGAACCCAAGCTCCTTCCTCTAAAACACACCCCTCATTTGCATTAGTGAAATCTATAGGCTTTTTGATCTTGAGCCATTCTCCATTGTTGGAAATACTTTTTCCATCTTGCATCCATTCACTTAAATTGAAGAGTATGGGAAGATCCAAAAATGTCCTTGCAGTCATTTCTTAATGAGATCTCATCTTCAATTATTGAGGAAACAACACCAATTTGATTGTTAGGTGATCTAATTAGGTTCATTCATTAGGTAGCAATCTCAAAGAGTAGGAATGGCTTGGCATTTAATGGATTTATCATGTTTATGCATTGTAGAAGTTGTTTTCTATTAGGCTTTATCTTAATGATTTTATCATAGATTTGGCTTAGCTTTTATACTACTAGGTGATAGTCTATTTTAATTAGCTTTGCAAGTTTATTATGTTCACGGTCTTCCCAAGACCAACTAGACCACAACCTACGTATAGGCCTTCACCTCATTATGATCCTCATCCCACCATGGATATTGTTTGATGTGATATTCTCACCCAATGGAGGATCGGATTGATGACACCTTGTTTTCCATGCAGTCTAAAGTTCATCGGCAAGTGGCTATTACATAACACACCATCGAGGACCTCATGACCCATCCCAAAGCCACATTCTACATCAAGTTGATGATATTATCACCAATACATTACAATATTTTTCCCCTCGTGGCTAGTTACCTACAAATACCTTGATTACATCTTACTTTCTTATTTTGGCTCGATCTCGCGCATTCACTTGGGCTCTCAACCCCCACTTGGGTTTTACACAAATATCCATGATATTCACTTAACCTTTCGATCCTCCCTTTGGTTATCACATTATCTCCAATATCTTGTCACATCCTTACTTAGATTCATCACCATTCATGCCCTAAAATCATATAGTTGGATGTTTCACCTTGTTCCACCTCTTGGCTTCTTTACATTGCGTGAGTTGAGATATCTTAATGATCCCCTTCTTGTTACCTTTACCTATCTATCACATTATTAATATTCATAAGTACCATGGTATTATCACATACATACATGCGGAAAACGGTAAAATGAAAAGTCAAACTCTATTAACCAAACATCCAAATATTCAAACATCACCAAATATCATCGAAAATATATATATATATATATATATATATATATATTGAATCAAGGTTTACACGTCAACAAAAATCATTAAAAAAATGGATCTAGCTCATCTACAACATGGCTCAAGCACCTCGCCCCTGTGGGGGTCTCTCAATGCTTTGGGCATATGGGGTCATGTTATTTACTCTTGTTATGTGAGCTAGGGACGTTGCCCTATATCAAGCTCTAGAGACCTCTCCATGTGCTCTCATCGATGTGTCTCTAATAACATAATCCACTATGTAGCTCACTTTGAGCATATGTTAGGTGAGATGTCTACTCCTATACTAGGGATGATTGTGCTGCAATAGACTCTACATCATCTCCTATATGTTTTCGTAGCCATATGTGCTGCGCATCCCGATATCTCCTCAATATCTTAGATTTCTTGCCCACTAAATGAAAGGACCTCATAGAATCCCTAGCTGACAGCGGTGCTAGATCCACCATCACTATAGTATCCTAGACATCTACCATGTAGTCAAATATCTCATGGTGGGTGCTCTCAATCAAAAAGTTCCACACCTCCATCGTCTCCTCTACAAAATGAAAAATCATCACACGTCACTAGTAATACCAAATATGTTTATCTAAATCATCTAACTAACATTTTATCACTCATACCTAGATTCCCGGGTTTATACAACGGTCTCACCGTCTCTCTCAACCAACCAACGCCTCTTTTTCCTCATCATCATGAAAAGGTCCTGGCTCCTACATATTGTGCCCACCTGTCTCTAGGCACCAAGATCATATATCCTCTTCATTGTGGTTTGGAACTTTGTCTCATATGCATGGCCATATGAACTCCAAATGGCGTCAAAAATTCTTCCACCGCCATCGCATCTTGTGTTCTTTGAGCCATGGTGTTGGCTACTGCTACCCCTCCTATAGTACTAGGACCTTCTCTAGCCAACGAACTGTATCTGCGATCTTCCATTGGATTCCTCCTCTAAACCATGGACTGCTATAACCTATGGTGGGGCTCGAGCATCCCCATCACACATCCACTTCCTCCAACAAGGTACGCTCACTTTGCCCATATCCTAGGGGGTCAAAGTGTTGGTACACTGGCCTTTTCTCTTACTACCTTTCTCGTATGACGACATTGATTGGGTGGAAATGGTAGTATCATCTTTGACATTGTTCATTCAAACTATCTAGAGACCATGCTCATTGTGTGGTTCTCCGCATAATAAACATAATGTCCCGTCACCTCTATCATAGCCTCCAAGAACTCTACTCTAGGCCAGCTTGGCCATTGATCTACATTCCCATGTACGGTTTGTAAACACCCTAAAATCACTCACTCATTCCCATTTTTATCCCAAGTACATCCCACTTCTCCCCTTTGCAGTGATTAATTAAATTTATTAGTCATGCACTTGCACCCCTTTGGATTAATTAAATTACTCCTTAGTACCCTTTAGCTAGTTTAATTATCATTTATTAATTAAATGATTAATTAATTAGTGTGCACATTATAACAACCACTTGGACTCCACTTCCTCATCCCAATCAACTCCACATGGACTCCACTTCACCAGTCTAGTCAACTACACTTCTAGAATCCTAGAAAGGTGGGGTAATTCAATTGCATGTACAACCACCTTTCGGATGCAACTTTTTCCAACTACATTCATTTATTTTCCCTCAATAAAATTTACCTTCCAAGAAGTGTTAGTAACTTCCTCAAATGTTATTTTTAGCATGTGAATTCAACTATATGTAACCAAATTAGCCTCTATAAAACATAGGATCATCCTCTTACAAATCCTTTTGGGTTTTGTTCCTCTTGGATTTTTGTACAATCACTCTGTTAAAATCCTCTTGGATTTATAAAGACAATTACTTTGTCAAATTGTTCTCCAATATCTCCGTATTAGAGGCTTTGTCATCTGCTCATAAAAATATGCATCTCCATTTTAGAGGTCATTTAAGATCGCCCAAAATCTACATTTCACAATGTTACACAAGCTTTAAAAGTTTCACACAACCTTACATTGAGGTTTGCATTATTTTTGTCTTTCTTTTTCACATTCTTATTGTGTAAATTAATTCTTTGTTATTTGGTTAACATCTTCTATTTGTAGGTGTGTGTTAGTACTTGTCTTGGTTGTTTGGTGTTTTTGTGTTTGTGGAGGTGTTTTGCTACATTTTGGAAGCAAATGAGAAAGAAATGATTTTAAAACAAAGGAATTTTTTTCTTTATTGTTCTCTATTTTGGTGACTTGTTTAACACTTGTTTACGAAATAAAAATTATCACGAGAAAATTTGATAATCATGAGTTAGTTCTATTAAGTTTGGTAGCCCCCCTCGCTTAAAATTGTAGGAAAACTCTATCAAAACCCTACAAAATCATGTTGTTTTCTGTAGAAAAAACAAACAAAAAATTGGGTAAGAAATCCTAGCTAAACCCCACCCTACCCTCCCCCATAACCCACCCCACCCCCTACATCGGCAAGTGGTCTTGCCGCATTCTTACCACACCCACTCAAGCTACTTTTTCGGCCCCTCAAACACACACCCCGAGTACTCGCCGACCTCGGCCCTATCGTGACTCGGTAAGAGCCACATCACGATTCCCCTACCGACACCTCGGTCGGAAACTTCCCCACCTCAGCCCGCCTCACACCATTTAACCCCCTTCCCACGATCCCCGCATCCCAAAGCACTCTACCCATTATGTCAATCTACCTCGCCCTATATTTTTCCCTATCGTCATGGAAAATGCAAATCACCGAGCCCCTTTCGTGAACCCTTCCCACAAATACCAACTCCCCACATCGCCTCGCCACCATTCGACTGCATAATAAACACACACCACACTTAATCCCAGAGACTGCAAGCCATAGAATTTTAGGGATTCATGTTGTATAATAAATTCACTTTATTTTTAGTTCTTGTCATCATTTTTGGGATTAATCACTCAAACTTTTTAATGAATTATAAGTCATTGAGATGACCAATTTAAGTTACACTCTAACTTGATTTAAAGCAAGTTCTTCGGTATAAGATCTTGTTTCAAATACATGTCTAAACTTGTCACATCTAAGTTAACCAACAAAACCCTAAATATATCTTGTCTTTGTTTTTATTGTTTTTAGGTCTCATTTTTAATGTTAAACTTAGTTTTAATTAAGTTTATTTATTGAATTTATTTAGTGTAATTTACTCTAATTTTTTTAGTTAATTAGTTTCTCTAATTATATTCATTAAGTCTCATTTTAATCTATTTATTTTATTTTAATTAATTAGCCATTAGTTTAATTTTCTTAGTTCTTCTTAACAAATTAACACCATTAAATTTTTCATTTCTTGTGACGACATTCATTTTGTCGTTCTTTTGGTGCTCCCATTTCTTTATTGTGTCTCCTCTTTTAACATATTTTTGTTAAGAGTTGGCGTCCTTAATTTTTTTCCTAAGTCTCCTCTTTTAAACATCCATCTTGTTAAAAATTGAGAACCCTCATCGCCAATTTTAAAAGTCTCTCCTTTAACACTAATTTTTGTTAAGGGTAGAGCATTTTAATTTTCTTCTTAAGTCTTTTTTAACACATTCTTGTTCAAAGTTGAGAAAAATCATCACATTTCCTAAGTATCTTCCCTTAACAGATTTTTTCAAAACTTGAGCATATTTTGTCATGTTTTAAGTCTCCTCTTATCACACTCATTTTCTCACAAGTTGATAAAACTAACCTTCTTTCACATCTTCCCTCTTTACATTCACTTTGTAAAGGGTCGTGAAGCCTTTCAAACCTCTTCATCTTTCTTAACACTCATTTTTCTAAGAGTCCTCTAAACTAATATTTCAATCCCTCTTCCACCTTAACATTACTCATTTTGTTAGGTGTCACAAAGTCCCCCTTTTAATTCCTCTTAACACTCATCTTGTTAAGAGTTAACCTTCTTTCATCTCCTCATCGCTCATTTTGTTAAGAGTTGACCGCATTCACCTTGTCAAGTATCTTCTCCCTTAAAATCCATTTTTGTTACGGAGTAGAGCACATCTAACCCCTTTTAGTCCATTTTCTCTTAACTCTCATTTTGTTAGGAGTTGAGCAATCAATTAAACCATTTTCACCTCCTCCCTATTAGCACTCATTTTTCAAGGGTCGAGCATTTCCTTCTTTTCCCCTCTTCCATCTTAGCATTCCCTTTGCTAATTTTCAAGTTTTCTATCATTCATCCCCTCTTTAAAATAATGGTGGGAGCACGACATCGCGATTATAGTCTTTTTTAATGAGAGGAAAGAGATCCTTTCCATATCAACCCTAATGAAGAGGTAGACGAATACCCACTTAAAAATATTTCTATATATGCCACTTTGCGACAAAACAAAGACCAATTCCTTCTTCATCTCCTCATAATGGGAGAAATATTTCCCTTGGAATTTGATGAGGATGATTTGAAAAGCTTAAAAGGACAACCTAAATCCCCTAAGGGTCCACCACTCGAGTCAAACAAACATGACGATGAAGGACCAAGTAAAACAAATGCTGATAATAAAGGAAAATCTAATGCTTCGTCCTCTAATCCTAACCAAGCCTTGCTTGATCAAATCAATGCAATGACAAAAAAAATTGGCTCTCTTATCCTCTATAATCACTAACAACGATACCAAAGGTATCAAACACACAAAGAAAAGTGACAAAACCTTCAAAACTCATTCTGAGACTAATAACGAGAACAACAATCATAAGAATGATAAATCACTATTCATCCCATAAACCAATTCACCATTTGCTCATGAGTGACAAATAATGAAGGACACAATTTCGAGCATACAAAAACAATGGAAACAATTTAATTGTGATGAATTGTGTCCATACCCTTTCAACGTGAACATATTACGCATACCCTTTCTAGAATTTTTTAAGATGCCCAAATTCAAAAAATATAATGTCAAAACCGATCCTAGAGAGCATGTGAAGGAATTCTTTACGGCATGCCAAGAGGTGGCTTATAATGATATATTTCTCTTGCGCCTCTTTCCTAAAAGTCTAGGAGGAACATATTTGTCTTGGTTTTTACACCTTCCAAAGGGATCTATTTCTACTTTTGTGGATATGTTTAAGAAGTGCATTAAACACTTCTCTTCAACCTTGATTCGAGGTCACAATGATGGATTTGTACAATGCCAAACAACAACAAAATGATAGCTTTGCACGCTTCTTACAACGATGGCAAGGAATCACAATTTAATTACCATGTTCAATCCACTGAAAAATAGATGGTTAGCATCTTCATCCCAAACCTTAATGATGATTTTTTCTTTCACATACGGAGGCACTTTGCCTAAGCAGTTTTGAGGAAGTTATCGAAAATTTAACTCAAATTGAAAAAGCCCTCATTTCTAAAGGCTTGATCAAGCCTCATTATAAAGGAAATGGGCAAAATCATAACAACAACCCTATAACTTCTCACGATAAACCAAGGTACATCAACCACAACCATAATGTTTTCAATAATGGTATCACGGATAATCACAACATGCACAACTTACAAAATAACCAATTAAAACATATTAAGTCCAAACCATCCATCACCATTCCAAAAGAGAAAATTTCCTCCTCCTCGTGATTCTGACCAAAGATAATATACGTCATGGGTAATCTCTTTCAAGCATCTTAAAATAGCTGAAAAATCCCAATATGGTCACTTACCTTATCACGTAACCCTTCCCTGAAGGAGAACCTAAGCCAGGTTGGTATATACCTAACATATATTGTGATTTTCATTGCATTGATGGTCATCAAACAGAAAAATGTAAACAACTTCACAACTACATCCAAGACCTCATTAGCAATGGATATATAGTGGCGAGATACCTACCACCTAACCATGATGTAAAGGGCACATCTCCTAAACATGGTGAATCCTTGAACAATGTTGATTATAAATCCATCATATCATGTATTGTCGACACTACTCCATGCACCATTGAATGTCAGTTTACACCCTCGAGAGAAATTCTATCTAGTTCCTTTAAACAATTAGCAAAGACTAACATGATCGAATATCCAAATACAAGACCCTTTTCTAATAGGTAAACCAATCCTACATTGTATAATGCATCAGAATTTGGTGAATATAACCGCTTAGAATTCCATTCTACTGATAATTGTACACCTCTTCATGTTTATGTTCAAGACTTAATTGATGACGGAACCATCTCCATAGAGCTTGACGAAGAAGCTCTCACGACCGATGACACGTCAACTTCAACAACTTCAAATGATTAGTTGATGGTTGTCCCCACTTCGTATATGCTAACATTCAAAGAGATCATCAAGAAGGTCAATTATCTCTCACTTTGAAAACCAATCTATTTATTCTATGGATTTCCTTTCGTTTGTCCAAACAGATATTGCACTTGTTTTGGACAAATTTCTAACATCAAACAATAGCTTGACCTTGCTTGAAGACTCCCTTTAAACCCTTTCAATAACTATAGACACTACATAAGAGGTTCCATCATTAAGCACTTTTGAGCTTGATTTTATTCTTTAAATCGATGGTCTTTACCCCTAACATATCTAGTCTTGTTGTCGAAAAACAACCACAACAACCTTGGACACTTGCAACAATGCAACCTTCTCGTGTCCATTATACCTCAAACAATCAATATTCCGGCATCTCATCATCGATGACTCCTATCTATCAATACATCTACATGCGTACACTCTATGAGGTGCATATACCCAGGAATATCCTTATATAACCTTTTCACGCTTTAATTACAAATCTTTCATCCAATCAACTAATTCATGACCTAGAAGAGAAACATTGAATATCTCCTCTCTACAGCTTATAAGGAGCCTTGTATATACATCTAGAGATCAATCCTTCTTTCCTCGAACTTTTTCACTCAAGGATGAATATGAATCTCAACATATTCTCCACCTCAATAATTCTCCTCTAACATCACATAGGTCTTTCAATCCCATCGAAGACTTATCTAATCGCACATCCTTTGACTTGGATCTTGTCTGCCCAAGTCTCGTACTTCAGACCTATCAAAATTTTCTCTTTCCTCCTTTGACTTGGACCTTGTCCACCCAAGTCTCGTATATCAAGACTTATCAAATATTTTGATTCCCTCTCTTGACTTGGATTTTGTCTACACAAGTCTCATATTTTAGGACTCTCCAAATTTAAAACATGTATCTCTTTCTTGATGATTCCATTTCAAATCATCATCCGCCAAAATTTAGAAAACTTAAAAAGCATAAAAAGATAATAAAACTCCATATCAAACCACTCCTTACAACATTGTTTGCAATCGAAATGGAGAAGTGAGTACAAATAATATCGGCATTCCATCATTTGGTAGATATCTTAATCATAACATTATCATATCTTCACATTCTTCACCTATTACGACACGAGTCAACCTTGTTCCTCTTGGGAATTATGTGTCTTGTCTTTGTTATGCCTTCTACCATTTGAGATATTTTTACCTACGATTTTTTCTCTCGAAGCTTCTTGGTGGAAACTCCTTCCTTTAAATATGCTCTATATTTAACACAAAGCTCAAACTTCTTTACTCGGTTCATTTTGATCATTCACCTCGATCTACGCTTTTGAACCCTCATGCGTCCTACTTAGTCGCATGAGGTTGATACTTAGGGCGATTGTTCCTTCCCAATAATCACAAAATCAATAACCAAGGTAAATTAAATCAATCTTAAAATTAAAAAAACTATTAAATCATTACACCTTTTGTCCTTCACATTATTCGGTGATAAACCCATACTTCTCACTAGTAGTATGAGACTGGGAATAGAGGAAGTCCTTAATCGCCTATATCTTGTCTTCGGTGTTGAGCCCTTTCCTTTTCACAGATGGCATGGGGCAACATATAGGGGTCCTCTTTCAAAATAATTAACCAATAAATCCTTTCAAATCTTAATCAAAATTTCTTAATAAAAAACATCCCAAGAAGTAATTTAGTTTATCATGTTAAAGAGATAAAAATTCCTTCAACCGGATTTTTCCAATCAAGAGGCCATCTATGGATATAAGTCAAGTCAAAACCTATAAAGTGGAATCATCTTGGAATTGGTCAGATAATATTGATTGTAGATGAGTTACATTTTTCTCATATGGATCATTGTTACACCTTGTGTCTTCATATCCATTATCTTCACTTTCATATCAATATTCACCTCGTTTTCACATCCTTTTTGCTCACTAGGATGAGCCCTCGTGCATCTTTCTAGTTGCGTGGAGTCTCGAGCGGAGTGAAATACCATATCATTTTATAATATACATTTCTTCCAGGTGGAAGGGAATGCTTGTCGTTATTCACACCTTCTTTCAAGCAATGATGTCCTTTTATCGAGTTGTAAAACACCAAAAAAATTCAAATATGTTTCTACAAAATTAAAAAAAAACATTTACATATGTTTCCAAAACTTAAAAACATTCAAATGAGTTTCACAAAAATACCAAAACAATATAAAATTGTTCAAAAATACATAAACAATACAAAATTGTTCCAAAAAATCCAAAACCGAATAAAACTATCAAAATCAAAACATTCAAATAATGTTTAACCAACTTTTAGCAATTAGATAACACAGTTTAACAATTTCTCCATTTGACGGTGCTCCTCATGATTGTTCCAGATCATATTTTGATAATCATTTTTATTGCCCATAGTGTATGTCTATGCTTGAGGCAATCAATTACCCTTTAGCAATATAACTTTTCTTGGGGCACATTTGGATTTCACATTTTAATCCAATACAGATCAAAATTCAATGGCATTTGGTCGAGTATCTTTTGGGGTATCTAAGTGTCACTCTGCTCTTTGGATTCAACATTTTAATCCTCTTGTGTTCTAAATACCTCTTGGGAATTCATATCTAATTATTTCTTCAATTTAGAACACATTGAGTGTCCTTAGATGTCGTTATTGCAAATTGTGTTGTAGAGTTACGGTTTGTCAACATTGTATCAATTCTTTTGCTTCTTTCGCTTAATTATTTTAGTATACTTTTTTACCTTTGTTGTAGACCAATTGTAGGAAATTTATTCACATCTTAGTTCACACATAACTTTGGTTTGGTTCCATTTTTTTCATATTGGGTTTGTTTGCATTGTTTGTTTATGTCTTTCTTGTCACATGTATATGTTGTGATTTCCTTCTAGTTTATTAAATAAGCCATGGAATTTTTTTCTTCTGCTAAGCATTTCAATTTTGCTTGCATTTATTTTCATTTATATTTCAATTTTTTGAAAACTCGTAAAAATCTTTAAAAAAATCATATATTTCAAAAATTTGAAATATATTCTAAAATTACAAAATTACAAAATTACAAAATATTCTAACACTATCACAAAAATCCTTTAATTGGAAAACCCTTGACGTGAATTTCTCAACATCTCAACAAAATCTTGATAAATTCATACCTTTCTCTATTACTATAGTGGTCATTTAAATCTTACAACTATCACTTTCTTCCCTTTGCATGATTTCTTCTTGGGGAAAGTCACAAAATTGTTTTTCCTTTGCGATATAACTTCACTTGGGAAATTTCAACTCCGATCATTTACACAATGGATCCAACAAGAGTGTCATAAGGATTCGCTTTACTCCACTCTTCTAGTCTCGATCTTATTCTCAGTAACAAACCTTTACACCAAAACATTGATGCGTTAGTGAAATCCGTACATGAGGATCATAACATCCCACCACTCTTCGTAGCCTAGACCTCGGATAGAATTCCACCCGTATAATAAGACCATGCCCTACCTTATACGGCCCCCAAGAAAATACTACAATGTTGACATAGCCACCCATGTCGGGACTCAAACACAGGTGGTTTCTTTGATACCAAATGTAACAAACTGTTACACCAAAACCTCAAGGTGTTAGTGAAATCCACACATGAGGATCATAACATCCCACCACGCTTTTGTAGCCTGGACTCCTGGGCTAGATTTGCACCCAAATAGTATGACCTCGCTCTTCCCTATACAAGCCATGGGAAAATACTACAATGTTAGCATGTAAGGAAATTGCTTGGAAAAATAAGAATATCAGCAACAAGAGAACACCAAAGAACACAATATTTTTGGAAAAATGATCACAATATGCAAGTATAATAGCTCACCACTTTGAGGGGCAACCTCCAAACCATGCAATAAGACTCAAATGCTCAATATGATGATGAACTACTACCTACTAACCCCTATATATATTATTCCTATGTTATGGCCATCACCAAGGCCGACCCACTAATGATAATATAACATATATGAAAGAGATACATCATGATAATAAGTTGTGATAGCCACAAGTCGATATAGATATCTAATGTAAAATATATGATTAAGGGCGTAGCATGCCCCTCCCCTTTGAAGCAACATTGTACCCAATTTTGAGAAGCTTTGGATGATGTTGTAGGAATTTTGCATCCTCCCAAGTTGTGTCTTCATTGTGTGGTTTTTTCCACTTGATCAAATACTCAGTGATGAACCTTGTCTCTGACAATCGCTTAATGTGTGTATGAAGTACGCATTCTAGTTCCAAGATGATTCTTCCCTCCTCATCAAGCTCTGGTAACACTGTTTGGGTTGATATCATCTATCCAATTACCTTCTTCAGATAGATACATGGAAGATTGGATGTATTCGAGTGGCCAGAGGAATTTCCAGTTTGTATGCTACACTATGCCAATCTTCTATAACACTTGATAAGGGCCATAATACTTAGGTGAAAGCTTGTTATCCTTTTTTGTTGTTTCAAGGACATTTTCTTATATGGTTGTAAATGCACAAAAACTCGAATCATTGACTTCAAAATGTCTTTCACTGCGATGTTGGTCTCGCTTGTTGCTTCATGCGATTTCATGTCATGGCTAAATTCTCCCTGAGACTAGAAAGCATCTCTTATTGGTGTTGAATATGTTCTTCAAATTCTTGAACCCTTGGTTGGACTCTCAAATATGAGGTGATGGATGGTGGATGGTATCCATATAATGCCAAAAAAGGAGACATTTTAGATTAAGTATGAAAGGAGGTGTTATACCACCATTACGCGTGGTAACCATTGGACCCATCTCACTTTCTTATCGAGGTAAAACAATGAATATATCCCTCTAATCACTTGTTTACCACCTCTGTTTTCCCATCAAACTAGTGATGATAAGAGGAACTATGAGCTAGTTGCATGCCCAAACATGAGAAAAGTCACCCAAAATTACTAGTAAAGATAGGGTCTCGATCACGTCTGATAATCTTTGGTGTCCCGTGTAGCTTCTTGAACTATATCCATGAAGGTTTTTGCTAATGTATTCGCATGACAAATGGATGTGATAAGGCACCAAAATAGGCATATTTGGTGAGTCTATCCACCACCACCATGATTACATTTTTACTTTCGATTTAGGCAATCCTGTGATGAAGTTCATGGACACTTCTTCTCACCTCTGGCTTGAATTATAAAAAAAAATTAAAAGACCTAGGGACTTAATTATTTCTCCCTTATTTTGCTGACAAACCATGCATTTTGCCAAAAAAAATTGGACATCCCCTTTTAAACCTTACCAAGAAATTGTTCTTGATTCGATGATAAGTCTTCAAGAAGTGATAATGCCCCCTACTTTGAGAAGCATGGAGCTCGGATAGAACCCTATTTTTAAGGGTTGAATTCGTAAATACATAGACATAATCTATCTTTATATCATAAAGCATCTTCTCTCTATAAAAATTATGTGACATGCTTGGATCCTCTTGGAGATTTTGAATGATATTTTGTGTACCACGGTCATTTTTCCATTCAAACCTTACATCCTCTATCCAATCCTCCTGTAATATAGATATGGCACACAAAAATGCCTCAGTTGATTCATCCTTCTAAGATAGAGCACCAACAACTACATTCTCTTTCCCTTTCTTGTATATTATCTCAAAATCATACCCCAACATTTTTTAGACCCATTTCTATTTTTCTTCGGATGATAAGCGTTGCTTTAGAAGTATTTCAAACTATTGGGATATATCTTTACTTTCAAATGTCTACCCATTAGATATGGTCTCCATTACTTCACTACATGAAGTATGGCTAGCATTTCCTTCTCATAAACTGGTTTTGATATATTCTTACCTTTGAATTGGTAGCTCTAAAAGGAAATGGGTTAACCTTCTTGCATGAGTACTACCCCCATACCATACTCTGAAGCATCACATTCAACAATGAATGTTTTGGAAAAATCTAGGGTGGCTAGAACTGGAGTGGTGCACATGGCCTCCTTCAACTTCTCAAATGTTATAGTAGCTTCCTCATTCTAATGGAAATATTCCTTCAATAAAGTTGTGAGTGGTGTTGCTATGCTACCATAATTCCTTACAAATATACAATAATAACCCATAAGCCCCAAAAATCCTTGGATGTTTTTTAGGGTTTTGGGAACATTCCATTCAATCATGGATTTTATCTTGTTAGGATCCACTTTAACACCTTCATAAGAGACGATGTGACCCAAATATTCAACCTCCTTGACTCAAAAAGAACACTTATAAGGCTTTACATAAATTTTATGTTGTTCAAGAATTTCCAACACCTTATTTACATGATGCAAGTGTTCCTCCCATGTTTTACTATAGATTAATATATCATCAAATAACACTAAAACAAATTCCGTAGAAATGGCTTAAAGATAGAATTCATCAAGCTTTGAAATGTAGAGGGTGTATTTGTTACTCTAAAAGGAGTTACCAAGAACTCATAATGGCCTTCATGTGTCATGGAGGTTGTTTTATGAATATCTTCATCCCTGATTCTAATCTGATGATATCCAGAATGAAGATCAAGTATTGTAAATTAAACAACACCATGTAACTCATCTATCAAATCATCAATTATAGGAATAGGAAAGTTATCTTTGATTTGTGTGCTTATTGAGTTCCCCGTAATCTGAAACATGCGCTAATTTTCATCTTTTTTTGTATCATCACTATAGGAAAAGAGTAAGCACTCTGACTATGATGAATAAGTCCTACTTCTAACATATATTGTATTATCTTCTCAATCTCACTCTTTTGCATATAGGGATACTTATAAGGTCTGATGTTGGGTGGTTGGATCCCTAAAACTAGCTGGATGGCATGGTCATGGTCTCTTTTTAGAGGTAAACCCTTTGGCATATCTCCAAACACAATTGAGAACTCATCTATAATTGTTTGCATATCTGAAGGTATAAATTTATTTGAATTATGTACTTCCAATGAAAATAGTTGTGCCACAAACCCCTCTACACCTTTTTTAAGAAATGTTTGTATCTAATGAGAGATCACCAACTGTGGGGAATTTTCTCTTAATCATTTTAGTTTAAAATTCATCCCTTATGATTGAAATCACATGCACAACTCTTGGAAATTCATTTCAATGGTTCCCAAGGTGGTAAGCCACTAAACTCCTAACATAATATCTCGCTCATCCCATGGAAATGACATATATATTGCTAGTTAGCAAGTAATCTTCTATGGTGATATTAATGTTAGGGCATTTTTCTGAACATCTAACAATTTTCCCATCGGTCATTCATTACTTGACATTCGGAGTTAGATAAACAAATCGAGTTTAAGCGTCTTTGTCAACTTATGATTTATGAAGTTGTGAGTACTTCGTGAATCAATCAACAATGTTACCCTAAAAATTTTAAGAATCCAACCACTTTGAAAGTTTAGGGAGTGCTAATACTTGAAATTGCATGACATGATATTGTTGGCTGGGGATCTCCTAATTCCTCCTCTGGCTCTACCTCTTTGTCTTCTTCATTAGGCCCCTCAATGTAGAACAACTTATTTTCAGCACACTTATGTCCTAGTCCAAATTTGTTGTCACAATTAAAACATAACCCTTTGGCTCTCTTTTCTTCAATTTGTTGAGGTGTCAGTCTAACTGGCCGAGGGAATGATGGTGGAAAGGTGCTACGATCTCTAATATTAGTGACGTTTGTTTCCTACTGGAAAGAAATTTTTCCTCTTCCCTACGTGTCATGATAATAGAATTTGAAACCTTATGAGGATTAAACATACACACCTCATTCTCAATGTGTTCCTTAAGACCCCCAAGAAATAAGTCATTGATTCTCTTCAGTAATATTTTCCACCAATAAGAAATAATTCTGAATGCACACTTGTTTGTCTTAACTTTGAACTAAATATTCTCGACACACTTATAACTCTTCGATGAATATTGTCCATGTAACATTGAGACCACTCTTTTTCCTTTGAGCACATAACCATTGATACTAAACTAATTAGTCAAGTTTGAGATATAAAAATGCCATGGTAACCTTTTTTCTTGATGGAATCTGATGAAGATCGAAGAAATTATCCATCTGGTTAATCCATTGAGTGGATCCTTTCCGTCAAACTTCACATTTCCAATTTTGAAATCATGCTACGTGTTTGCAAAAGTGTTTGTATTTAGATTGGGCATGCTCGAAGATCCACCCTAGCTAGTTTGTCTATTACTTTGACCTAAAGATCCACCTTGATTGATATGAGTATGATTGAGTTGTGGTTGATTAGGAAGGATATGATGACCCGTTAGATTTGAATTGAATTGGTGAATGAAATCCTCTAATCGTTGTCCAATCTTTTCTACATCTTCTTTGTTGGTCATTCTAACCTCGAGGTTTCACAGCTCAAACTCAAGTTGGCTTACCTTATGGTCTGTTGAAGTAAACCCTAACCCTGAGGACTCTGTAGTTACCCCTTATGACTCTAACTCCTCAACTATTATCTCATCCTTGTCAAGGGTTTTACCCGAAGTGATGGGATTATTTTTGCCTCTTGTGGAAGGCCCCACCATGATGCCCCAAAATGGTAGGATTTAGGGATCAAGGTCAAAATTTAGGGTTTGGGATTTCGATATGAATTTGGCCAAATATGAAAAAAAAAAACTTAAAGAAAAAAATCAAACTAATTTTTTATCCTCTTTCTAGAAATGTAAAGAACTTGGAAAATTTCCACAATTTACAGTCGATAGAGCAAATTTATCAAAAACCTAAAATTGATGTAACTTTTGCAAAACAAGTCAAAATATCTTGAAATTTGGAGAGGAGCTTACTTGATTGATTTCACAACACCCCAAAAAATTGCGTAAAAACTTCGCACCAATTTATATTTATAGATGATTCTTTTAAATTAGGATGTTGATGTCATTCTCGCCATGATCAAGCTTTGATACCACTTGTAAGGAAATTACTTGGATAAATAAGAATATCAACAGCAAGAGAACACCAAAGAACACAATATGCAAGTAGAATATCTCAACCACTTCGAGGGGAAACCTCCAAACCATGCAATAAGACTCAAATGCTCAATATGATGATGAACTACTACCTATTAACCCCTATATATATTATTCCTATGTTATGGCCATCACCAAGGATGACCCACTAATGATAATATAACATATATGAAAGAGATACATCATGATAAGAAGTTATGATAGCCACAAGTCGGTTATATACATCCAATGTAAGATATATGATTAAGGGTGTAGCACGACATAGCTACCTATGGCAAGACTCAAACCTTGGTGGTTGCTTTATGATACCAAATGTAGTGAAATCCACACGTGAGGATCATAACATCCCACCAATTTTATGTAGACCAGACCCTAGGCTAGATTTTTGCCCGTATAGCGGGACCACACCCTACCCAATATGAGCCCCTGGATGAACACCGCAATGTCGGTGTAGCCACCCATGTCAGGACTCTAACCTAGGTGTTTTCTCTAATACCAAATGTAATGAACCGTTACAACAAAACCTCAAGTCATTAGTGAAATCCACACATTTTTCTATTCTACCAACAACTAGCAACAAGGAAAAATTAGTTGCGATTTTATTTTATTTTTAATTTTTCACATCGTAGTATTTCTCGAGAATTATTTTTACGAAAATGAAGTGTTAAAAAAGTAAAAAAATTCCATATGCTTTTTGGGCCTTTTTGCAATATATCTTTCATTGGTTTTGTCTTGACATCACGATCGCACCGGTGTCATCCTCCCATAACCTTTTTCATCATTTTCACTCTTTTTCTTTCACCACCACTAGTCTTATTTTCAAAAGACCTTCGCAACCATATAGTCCACTAGAGATCCTATTTTAACCTCTCTAGACCCTAAACCCTAAACTCGGAGCCCTAAACCCTAAACCCTAAAAATTGAACCCTAATCCCTAAATCCTAAACCCTAGAATCTTAACCCCGAACCCTAGATTTTTACCCCAACCCTAATCAATGGAAGGATGATCAACTTGTGGTAGTGGTAAAGGATCTAACATGCTAGGAAAGACATCGGGTAAGGAAAAGGTGGATCTTGAGTCTAATTTCTCTAATACAATAGATGAAATATAGGTAGATGTTCAAGATATGGTGAAGAAAGATGATTTTCTCTAGGCCACAACCTAGTTTTGTGACAACATGACACATATACAAGATCAAATCCTCTCTCTCCTTTGCATTAGTGGCCAATATAGGAAATACTTGAATCATCTAGCAACCCTCCTCTATATACACCACCACCATCAAGTCCTAATGGAGGATTACGTAACATGCTACCAAAGGTGGAGATGCAAAAATTTGATGGGAAGGATCCAGTCACTTGGATCAACCAAATGGAGAATTTTTTGATCTACACCAAACCCCTATTGCACATGAAGGTTATTGTAGCATCCTTATACCTAGAACCAAACCAATTCATTTGGTATCATTGGTTGAGCGCATAAAAATAAAAAAAGGATTGAATCTATCCTAGTTAGTATTCGTGGATGAACTTCGATTTACACTATAACAATAATGTCACTGAGAACTACTTCAATAACTCGCCAGATTAAGGAAAATAGATTGGCCAAGGATTACATTCGAAATTTTAGAATTTATCCTTATGAGTGGAGAATATCACTAATGAGAACTCGAATGACCTAATTTTGGGAGGTCTCAAGGATAACATCCAACATAATTTTTTATTTTTAACCCAAATTCAATCACTAACTTTATGGTCCTTACTTAGAGAATGGAAGAAAGATATCTATCCAAACATCGTGTATTCAATGTAGGTTGGGAACATAATATGTCGGGATTATCATTATCCCAACCCATTAGATCGAATCAACAAATCAAAGAGAAAAATCTAAAGGGTTATGCTTCAACTATGATAAAAAATATAGTCGAGGTCATAAATGTGCTGAGAAGAAGTTTGTTCTACATCAAAGGAGCAGATGAGGATGAAGAGGAGGAAAAAAACACAAATAAGATGGAGGAAGATCTTGAGAGCAGCTCGAAAGAATCTCCACCAACCATTTCATGTCATGCTTTATCTAGAATTAGCACTCCTCAAACCCTCAAGGTGGTGGGTTTCCTCAAGAAACAAAGAGTCACCGTATTGATTGATTCACATAGTAAACATAACTTCATCAACCATAAATTTGCAACAAGATTGAATCGCTTTATTCATCCGGCCTTCCGAATTTCAAGTCATGATTGTTGATGGGGGAACAATTAGTTGTTCGAGAAAATGTCATAAGTATCAAGCTAGCCATGGGTGAGTATAAATTGGACTCTCCTATGTTTTCCATTCCTATGGGTGGTGCCGACATTTTTTTGGGAATAAAATTTCTCGCAACCTTGGGGAAAATGAGATGAACCTTTAGAAATTATTCATGCACTTCCAGTTTGAGGATAATAAGCTTGAATTTCGGGGATTATGTGCAAAGACTCTCACCTAGTCATCTCCCATAAGATGAAAAAGCTATTACGGAAGGGTGTTGATGGGTTTTTGCACATTGTTGTCCATCGAAGTAGGACAGGTGAAGAATAATACCCCTATGGATTTACAACTAATTACGGATAACCAATCAAGGTTTTTTGTGAGATGCCAAAAGGTATTCCTCCAAAATGATCACATGATCATGCCATTCATTTACTTCCAAAAATTATACCACCCAACATCCACCCATATAGGTATTGTTATCTAAATAGCTCCCCTAGTTATTTGCAAAACTTTATTTTCCATTCTAGCTCGAGGTTTTACATTCCAGTTACACGCACTTCAATTGTTCTCTTGGAACATTTCCTTGCTCTTATTCCTTGTGTACCCTTGCACACTCCTTTCTTATGTTTCCCATATTTTCCTTCTCCTTTCTTCTATTCTATTCCATTTTCCCTCACGCCCACTCTCGGCATTCGCATTCCTCCTAGCAATTCATGCACCCTTCACGCACACCTCAAACTTGCTTCCCAGGTTTAGCTTAAGTCCTTGGCATCCTTGTGCCCCCATTCCTTACTGCCACACATTATCTTGTAATGATTACTCCTCTTCGATATGTAACTCTTGCAGAGTGAACCACATGCAACCTACCAAAGCGTGCCAACAAGGCACTAAATCCTTGCAACCAACTAAGGTGTGACACGTGGTAGAAGATGAAAAATAGCTGATGACGTGGGTTACACTCCATATCACTCAAGTTCAAATTTTGGCAGGATTGGGTAGGTGAGAAGTTGTAAAATGTCTCTCATGCCATTAACACAGGATCTAATTGCTCCAACCACCCAATTTGATTCAGATTTCATCCCCTTCCTTCTCCCACATGCAAAATAGACATGAGAAGTAAAATTGACATATTTACAGTGGATTTGTAGTCATTCAATGCTTTGGTTGTTGGTGGTTTAGTTTTAAAATAAGATTTCCCCTCTTTCTCTTCCCCTTCTCTCATTAATAAGGAATGGATACTTTTCAATTTGTATAGGCATTGCCTTGCATTTTGAGTTGCAGACCTTTAGATCTGGTCTTTGCATGTGGATATCGGCCTCATATGCCATTGTAATCAATTGTGCATTTCTGGAAGTAATAAAAGCATTGTTTTGTGGCTATTCTCTGCCTTAACTTGTTTTTATTATTCTTCCTTTCCTCTCCTTCACGTTGTTTATTTGTTGTGCCTTCTCACATCCTCGCATCTTTGTTTCCAATTATGTTTCACAAAAAATGACTAGGCAATCGCATCCTAGTTTGTGGTACATGCGTCTAGCCTTCCACTGCACATTTTCCTTCATTTTCACTGAAATTTTATGGTGTTCATCCCCTTTCTTTCTAGTCTTTATCACCTTCCTTAGTTTTAGTTTTCCATTTTCATGTTCTCCTTCTATCCCTAGTCCCTTGGCATCTTTAGCTTAGGATTTCCCTTTTAGCATTAGGAGTAGTAGTAACAGTAGAAATAGGTAGACAAATCGACCTTCTCTAGAGGTCCTGTCTCAAGTGTGCAAGGTTCCACAACTTGGAGATGGTCCTATTGTTGCCTCAACGACTCAATTCAACCTAATCCGAGATGGATGTAAGTTTGAGCTCCAATATTTTATAGTGCGCACTGGTGGGACCAAACATTGAAATCTTAAATTTCTTTATTACCAAGTTATGGTGTGTGGCTTATATATTTCCATCCTTTAGAGGCTTGTTTCAACATATCTAAAGAACTCCAAACACCCAGATCTATTGTTTTCAAAATTGCGATCAGTACCTTTAATGAGAAGAGTGCATGCTGATAGAGCACAACAACTAAAAATATTTTAAATACCTCTTATTATCTCCAAGAAGAGTATGCAGAGCTCCCACTCATACATCCCCATATCCAAATAAGCACTTCCCACATTCCACTCCTCATAGATACCTACGCACCATGCCATAGCACTACAAATGCCAACTCCTCCTCCAAGGAACTTCGCTAACTTCATTGGAGGAAGTCCTCTTATTCTAAATGCACAACATGATATGTCAAGAGCCGTGCTCAAGACTATTCCATACTTCACCAGTGAGAATCAAGTCACCCATGTTAAACACATCCAGGATGTAGCAAACATGTGCTTTGTCTATCTGATCACGAACGATGATGTAGCAGATCAGCTCTTATGACTTCATTCAAGGGAAAACCGCTTCGGTGCAGGCTTGATACCTTCATCTATTGCCACTTGGGATGATCTTGGAAGAGCTCTACATAACTATTTTGAAGACAAGTCATATCACTTATCACTGGTGGAGCAACTGACTACAACAAAGAGGGCGCCAATGAGAAGATGGTCGACTTTAACATCGATTCCACAATAGTTGGGATAGAATCCCTCAAGTGGTAATGCCTATAGCCCAATGATTTCTTGCACTATCTAAGGGCCTTCAATAGTGACATCTCAATCACGATTCAATCCATGGGGTATAACCTTGCCTGTTTCTTACAATATTGCAATAAGGACAAAAATAGAGTTAGCTCCTAGACTGCCCGCGCCCTTATTCCTAGAAATGCCTCATGTGCCCCAAAAAAATTGCCCCTATCCTTGAGAAGAACACTCATTTCATTGTATCCACATCATATTCTCCCACTGCAGGTAAAGAAGATGAAGAAATGAAAACCATGATTAGAAACTTGTCTAATAAATTTATATCTTTAGAAAAGCAACAAAGTGAAGCCTTCGTAAATAGTTCTAATCATGGATATAACCAACGCCATCAGCCCTTCTTCGTAAACCAATATGGAAATCAAAGATACGGGATGAACCAATAGAATGATAGATGACATGCTAATGGTAACCTTCCTCGCAAGTGATTCCTCCTACACAGCCTCTTCCAAAGACCCAATGCAAGCCAAACACTTGTCCTAGTACATAACAATAAGGCACAAGATTCATAATGGTGATTCCCTTGAAACATGCCTCGCAATCAAAATCATTGCGCCAATGTTGCTTGACAACACAAGGTACAAGAAAAGAATGTTTGAATCAAGCTCGCAACCTTCGATGCTTTGTCACACAAAGCCGACCCTCAAAAGTAAAGAGATGCAACTAAGGCATCCAACGGTAATGGGACACATGTTCCTATGCACGAGGTTCCACGCAATGCTCCAACACAAGTAGCATGCACCCCTCCTTTGGTAGGTCAAGCCTTTCAAGCAAGATAAGGCCCTTGGCTCTGTCCCTAAACAACAAAGAAAAGATGTTTTTGTGCCCCAAATGCACAAGTCAATGGACCTCCCATTCAACATTGTGGACTAGATGAAGAAGACAAATATAAATGTCATAATGTGGGATGCCCTAGCCATTCCATCTCAATGTGACTTGTTGCATGAAGCTCTGGCCCAACTTCGCGTGTTGATCCTATAACAAAACTACACGATGTTGTCAATATTTGTTAAGAAGGGGAGAAGCAATTAAGGTTGTCAAAAAATTTCCCTTCTATATGTCATTGATCATAGGTAAACACCTTGTGCATAATTGTATGATTGACTCAAGCACTAGTACTTTTATTATGCCTAAGAAATTTTTGATGTCCTAGGTCTTAAGTACAACCCTTTGTCCAAAGGATTCCTATAACTAGATGGCTCAACTCTTACCACTTTAAGAGTCATCAAGGATATCGAGTTAACCCTCCATGAATTCCCAAGCCTCAAAATAACTCAAGATGTGTCATTCATTGACCTACATTTTTGTTTGCCTTGTTTTTATCAAGATATTTCACACCAAAAATGGGTGGTTATCTGTCTTCTAATTGGTCCCATATATTACTCAAGACAAGGTACAGTATGCGGTTTACCATACAAGTTGAGCCAATATTTTCCTATCATGTTAAGTCATATGACCCATCCCCTCATCAAGCAAATTGCATAAATCTAAGAAGGCCAACAACAAGTTTCTAAAAGAGCGGCCTATTCCTCCTCCTGTACCTGATTTAGTGCTAGATGAGTGGGCGAAAGGAACCAAAAATTTGATCCATATGTTGAAGAGCTTGAAGATTTTGAAACTAGTCTTGGCACTTATTGCATTCTTGAAGAAGAAGTTGTACTTCCGTGCGCACTCAAGCAAAATGAATAAAACTCTAGTATGTGGAAATTGTACTTTGACGGTTCCAGAAGAAAAAAATGGTGTGGGCACAAGAGTTGTTCTCATTTCTCTCAAAGATGAGAATTTATTCTTTGCACACGGTTGCATTTTATATGCTCCAATAATTTGGTAGAGTATGAGGCGTTAGTGCATTGTCTACTCATTGCATAGAAAAAAGGATTAACGCGTTGCAAATCTTTGGAGATACATAATTGGTCATCCATCGTCACACAAAAATGTGTGACAAAGAATAATCTTCTCAAAGCTTATAAACACAGATTTTGGGACCTCCTTGAGAGATTTTTTGCTCTGAATCTACAGGTGATACCAAGGAAAATGAAAAAGAATCAAATCGCTTAGTCACGCTTGGTTCAGCTTTCTCCTATGGAGGATTTTTTCAAGGGCAACACGCAACAAGTTAATATGGTAATCGGACCATCTATCTATCCCAAAAAACAACATCGATGGTAAGTGTTTAAAAGTGACGCGCAGATCATCTAGTTCATCCGAATGAAGTTGAGTTATCTTAAAACATGTAAGTTGATTTGAATAACAACTATGGTGACCAAGTGATTCAAATCAAGACAAAAAGTTTCCTAAAGGGTTGGTTACCTTAAAGAAAATGTTTAGCCCGATGATGAGTTCAAGGGTGAAGAAAATTATATGTTTGCGGCATAAGAAGAGTGGGCCCTAGTCACCATTATGTGTGGAAAGGAATTATTTATGAGTAAAGCTTGCGCGCATGATGAAAATCAGACCTTCATCTCTCTCTATTAGAAATATAGTGACATATTTTCATGGGAGTATGAGGACCTAAAAGGATTTGATCCAAGTGTTTCTTAACACTCCATTGACCTTGATCGTAGTATCAATCCCAACGAAAAAAAAAAAGCTAGTCAATCCAAAGATAGAACCCCTCATGAAGAAAGATATATCTAATATTATCGAGGCAAATATTATTTTTCCTATCAATTACTCTACTTGGGTCGTGAATCTTGTTCTAGTGTGCAAGAAGAACGGTAAAATCATACTCTGTGTTGATTTCAGAGATCTAAACAAGGCATCTTTGAAATATCACTATCCTTTGCCTTCTATAGAGAAGATCTTGCAAACTATGATTGCACACATAAAGTTTCCATACTGGATGGGTATTCTTGTTTCAATCGATCTAGTAAAGGAGGAGGAACAACTCAAAACATCATTTACAACCAAATGGGAAACATACGCATATCATAAGATTCCCTTTGGTCTATTAAACAAAATGCAAGCAAAAATTCTAGTGTGCCATCGATATTGCCTTCAAATGGTACATTAACGAGTTCATCTTGGTCTACCTAGATGACATAATTGTTTTCTCAAAGTAGGGTGTGGATCACATGGTGCACCAAGAAAGTATTTAAGAGATGTAGAGAGTTTACGGTGTATCTTAACCCCAAGAAGTGCAATTTTTATGTGGCACAGGGATAGCTTTTGGGCCATGTAGTCTCAAGGGATGGCATTACTTTTGATGTTGAATGTTTTTTTGCCATCCTGGCTCTTTCCGCTTCAATACATAAGAAAGCTTTGCAGTCCTTCCTCAGCAAAGTCAATTTTGTTAGGAGATTCATTCCTAGATTTGCGGGACTAGTTCGGCCTATCACCCTCATGCTAAAAAAGGGGACAATCCTCATATGGACAGCGAAGGAAAAGATATATTCAACAAGATCAAGCAAGAAATTGCTTGTGCGCCAATATCATCAACCTAGATTAATCGAAGGATTTTATCATTTACATTTATGGTGCTGATGTGAGTGTTGTTGTTGTCCTAACACAAGAAAATGAACAAGGACTGAAGCAACTAGTGGCTTTCTTAAGTCAAACACTGAAGGATTATGAATTGAAATACAATAACACGAAAAAGTAGGTTTACGCTATCATACGCGCACTTAATAAATTCAAGAGTATGCTCGCCACAAATCATATCAAGGTGTTAGTTTCACACCTAGGTGTCTGATACTTCATCATGGGATCAGAAATCAGCGAGAAGAGAACGTGATGGGTGACCAAAATCATGGAGTATGATGTGATTATCAAAGCCACAAAATCTGGTTAGAGGTAGTGCGATGTGTAAACACTTGTCGAGGACGTGCAAGATGAACCCGAGACTTCATTATTCCCGGATGAAGATCTCTCATGTGCATAACCCGAGCAAAAGAAGAATCTAGCACACACAACTGGATGAAGAACATGATTACATTCCTTTCCAAGGGTGCATACCCTCCTGGCTTGAGCAAAGAAAAGAGAAGACATATGAGGCTGTAGAAGTCTATTCCATATGTTCTAATTGATGGTCTTCTCTTCAAAATAAACATTGATGGCATCTGCTAAGGTGTATTGATAGCGTGTAAATTGAAAAAGTGTTAGCATAATTTCATGATGGATTCTCTGGTGGACACTTCTCTGCCAAGACTACAACAATAAAAATTATAATGGTAGGATTATTTTGGCATACCTTGTTCACGAGACACACAAGTGGGTCATGAAATGCAAATAATGCACTTTCTTTGTAGGAAAGAAGAAATTGGCAGTGCTTCCCTCCAACCAATCAAGTAGATCAGCCTTTTGCACAATTGGATCTTGACTTCATAAGCATGATTAATCCTCCTTCGAGCACTTGGACATAAATGAGTGCTTTGACAAATGCGGATTACTTCACCAAATAGACAAAAAAAATTGCACTCAGGGAATCAACCGAGTCAGTCATCCTCGACTTTCTCGATGGAATTGTAACAAGGTTTTGTTCCTCCTAAACCATTATCTCTAATAATGCGAAGACCTTCCTTGGTACTAAAATTTATAATTGGGCACTAATCCTTGGAATATACTTAAAGACTTCTTCCAATTATTACCCTCAAGGTAATGGCTTGGCAAAGTCAACAAATAAGAACCTGATTAGGATCATGAAGCGGACAATGAATATCAACCAAAGAAAGTGGCATACAAAGGTCTCATGCGCACTCTGGGAAGACAAAATCACAATGAAGAAGGCAATAGGTACTTCACCTTATAATCTTGTCTACGGCAAGGAGGCTACACTTCCTTTATCACTTGAGTTGAATTCATTACCACTTTCCCAAATAGCTTAGAATTTAAAGGCGCAAACTAGAGATAAATTAGAATGAAAAAGTTGGTTAAACTTGAAGAACTCGAAACTCGCCATGATCAAACCGAACACCATCAAGAATCAAAAATAAATGGTTTGACAAAAAGGCTAAGCCTCAAGATTTCAAAGTTAGGGAATCAGTCTTAAAATGGGATGCTGACAGAGCTAAAACAGGGTGACATTCAAAGTTTGATGCACTTTGGAGTGGCCTATTTATTATTAGTTCTTACAAGGAGGCTAACTCTTTCGAGTTATCTCATCTTGATGGAGGTGCGCTATCAATCCCAGAAAATGGGATCTATCTCAAACCCTTCCATTAAGCTTGTTACATCATTTTGTGTATATTAAATTAGTTTCAATTCCTCCATGTCCATTATGTGCACATTGTCTTGTTTGTACATAGTTTTTCTTCCCGCGTGCTTCTAGCGTGCGCTCTTTTGTTGCTTCCAAAAGGCCAAAATCTTCTAAGCGGTGGTAAAAAGTTTTGTAGGATTCAAAACAAATTTCAGAATATGCTTCAAGTGACTCAAGGGTAGTTCTTCAAAGTTGCAGATCAGAGGTTCATATACACACTGACTCCATGCCCAATGGATACTCCAGGCTACTGATATCCTTCATCTAACAAGAAGATTTCCCGAAAGTCACCAAATTGTTATCTAAATAAATCCCTAATTATTTGGACAACAAATATTTTCATTATGGCTATTAGGTTCTACATTGCAGTTCGCATGCACTTTAATTGTTCTCTTGGCAAGTTTCATTCACTCTTGTTCCTTGCTCACCCTTACGCACTCCTTTCCTATGCTTCAAATATTTTCCTTCTCGTTTCTTCTATTATGTTCCATTTTCCCTCGTGCCCACTCTCAACGCATTCACAATCCTCCCAACAATTCATCCACCCTTCACGCACACCTCAAACTTGCTTCCCAAATTTAGCTAAGTCCATGGCATCCTTGCGTTCCCCCTTCCTTATTGTTGCATATTATCTTGTAATAATTGTGCCTCTTCCATACGTACCTCCTACAAAGTATTCCTCATATTCCTTTTGCATAAATTAATTTTGTGCACCTTCTTCCGCACTTCTTTCCTTCACGTGTTGTCGTGCCTTCCTCTGCGCTAGTTCCTATGCCACGTGGACTGCCAAAAATTGAGTGAACCACACACAACCTACCAAAGTGCGCCAATAGGGCGCCGAATCCTTGCAACCAACTAAGGTGTGACACATGGTAGAAGATGACAAAATAGCTGATGACATGGGTTACACTCCAGATCACTCAAGTTCAAATTTCGGTGGGATTAGGTAGGTGAGAAGCTGGAAAACATCTCTCATGCCATTAATACAAGATTTGATTGCTCTAACCACCCATTTTTTTTATCTCATCCCTTTCCTTCTCCCACACACCAAATAGACATGGAGAAGTGCATTTGATAGATTTATAGGTGGATTTGTAGGCATTCATTACTAGTTATTGGTGGTTGAATTTTAAAATCAGATTTTCCTCCTTCTCCTCCCCTTATCTCATCCATTCATCTATAAATGTAAGAGCATTTCTCATTGACAAGGGTTGAATACTTTTCACTTGTATAAGCATTTCCTTGCATTTTGAGTTACTGAGACCTTTAGATATTGTCTTTGTGTGTAATATCGGTCTCATATGCCATTGAATCGATTTGTGCATTTCTAGAAGTAATAGAAGCATTGTTTTGTGGCTATTATGCCTTAACCTATTTTTATTCTTCTTTCTTGCCTCTCTTTCATGTTGTGTGCTTATTGTTCCTTCTCACGTCCCTTGCATCTCCATTTTTATTGTGTTTCACAAAACAACTGGCGCTTGCATTCTAGTCTATGTTACGCATGTTTAGACTTCCTCTCGTGCATTTTCCTTTGTTTTCACTCAAATCGATGGTGTTCATCCCCCTTCTTTCTAGTGATATCGCCTTCCTTAATTTTATTTTTTCATTTTCACGCTCTCCTTCTATCCCTAGTCCCTTGGTATCTTTAGCTTAGGATTTCCATGTCAGCATTAAGAGTAGCAATAGCAGTAGAAATAGGTAGAGGAACTGGCCTTCTCCGGAGGTCTATCTCAAGTGCGCAAGGTCCCACAACTTGGATATAGTCACATTGTTTCCTTAATGACTCAGCCTCAACATGATCTAAGATGGGTGCAAGTTTGAGCTCCAACATGTACCCCTATGTCCAAAAGAGTGAGATTGAGAAGATGGTGCAAGAGATGTTGGAAGAAGGTATTATATGCCCTAGTCAGAGTGCATATTATTCTCTTATGGTAATGGTGCATAAAAAGGATGAAAACTAGAGGATGTGTCCATATTACAGAGATCTCAACAAGTACACCATCAAAGATAAGTTTCCTATTCCTGTAATTGATGATTTGTTAGATGAGTTACATGGTGTTGTCTATTTCACTAAGCTATATCTTCATTCGGGTTATCATCAAATTTGAATCAAGGATGAAGATGTCCATAAGACAGATTTCGAACCCATGAGGGTCACTATGAGTTTCTGGTGTTTCCTTTTAGCCTCACAAATTCCCACTCCACTTTTCAAATTCTAATCAACACCATCTTTCATCCATTTCTTCGTAAAAAAAAATTGATATTTTTTTATGATATCTTAATTTACAGCAAGACATGGGAAGATCATTTGCAGCAGGTGGATCAAGTGCTCCTCACCCTCGAACAACATCAACTTTATGCCAAACCATCCAAATTCTCTTTTGGGGTGAATGAAGTGGAGTATTTAGGTCACATTATGTCACATGAAGGGGTAAAAGTGGACCCTCAGAAGATCAAATCCATGATGGAATGGCCCAATAAAAAAACCTTAAAACAGTTGTGAAGATTCCTGGGATTAACAAGTTACTATCGACAGCTTTATCAAGCGCTATGGGGGCATAGTAGTACCTCTCACATATTTCATAAATAAATATTCCTTTCATTGAGTGACGCTACTACTACAAACTTTTGAACAACTCAAGTTCAAGTCTCGATTCAAGTCTCGCATGGGTTCTTTACACCGAAATCGCAGTGTTTGCCTTGGGCTCGTATAGGGTAGGGTGTGGTCCCACTATACAGGTGCAAATCTATCATGGTGTCTAGTCTATGGAAGCATGGTGGGATTTTATGATCCTCATGTTTAGATTTCACTAACGCTTTAAATTTTTGGTGTAATGGTTCATTACATATTCCCTCTTTGAGCACATTTGCATCTACTTAATCATCCTTGTGGCACACACTAGCGGCATAGACGATTGTCTTATTATTTGAATTTTTGTTTCATTATTGATGTTACTTTTGGACCACTCACACGTAGTCTAATTACATCTTGGTTCCTTTATATCCCTAATGTCTGTACTCTACTATGTATATTGGTTTCGTTTTCCTTTGTTTTATTTTCTTTGTTGTGTATGTTTCTATCGGAGGAATGATAAAGCTCTGGAGGGAATCCGTGAGCATCGACACGTTGCACTCAACCGCGAAATGGCGTAGTTTCAAGATTAAAGAAAGAACTCACCCGAAAAGCAATGTGCATGCATTGAGGAAAATGGTTCAAAAGAGGCCCATACACCATTGTTCATAGATCAAGAAAGGTGTGTACATATAGGGGAGTAAATGTGTAACTCCCATGTAAGAAAATATTCCTCCATAATGGAGAAGAGGAGTTACTTTCCCAAATGGGAATGTAACTCCTATGACGCAACTTACACATATGACAGATTCTGTAAGAGAATCTGTCATAACTAATATGACACCTAAGACCTATGATCTCACCTAAGTGAGATGACTCACCTGGTGAGGTGGCAATACACCTAATAAATAAATAAGAGGTGAAGGAAATGCCACACACACCAACACCCCCTTCATCGTAACTTAGGATGAGGTGGCAAGTCAGAGATGAGAAGTGGGTCCCGACACAAGGCCTGATGAGGTACCCACGTACAAGAAAGAAGTCCCAAGCAGTGAAGGAAAACCCAGTGGGAAAAACATCCACCACAAGAGAACAAAACACTCTCTAATCTAAGAAAGATGCCAAAAATGGGTCCCGGCCATAGACGAGCCTGAAAAGGTACCCATGTACACAAAGGCAATCTCTTGGAAAGAAGAAGAAGAGAGAAGAAGAGGGAGACGAGAGGAATGTAGAAGATGCCAAGGACGGATCTAAACTCAAGCTCTAGGAGGTCTCCCAGAAGAATGTCGATGACGAGATCCTCTACCTCTCAACTAAGAAGAGCCACCCGCAACAAACCGTGTCTACCCTTAGGAAGGATAGAAATGACGTGCTAGAAGTCTGCCCACTTCACAAAGGAAATTGAAGGCAAAGCAACATGGAGAACTCGAGTCTCGGTGCACGAAAGTGTGACATAGGTCTAGCGAGCGAGTGTCAAGGAATCAAGGTAATGCCACGTGCGTAGAACTATCGAGTGAAGATGAATTGTTGTTGCACTCACAAAGACCCATGGATGCGATCGGGCTTCTAGGTTGATCACTCTAGCATTCAGTGTGATTGCACAACATGGAAACCTCTCTCCAAGTGTGGGGACTTGTGAAACTGAGAGAGGAATCTCCAGATTAGAGGATGGTTCCTCAAACTCCTCTGATTTAGATCTAATGCTTGCACAACTACAGAGGTTCAGATCCTAATCCTACTCTAACATCCAAGGAGACAAAGATAGAAAGTGCAAAAATGAAACTAAACTAACATGTGGTGATGCACCAAAAGGAGTGGTGAAACATTTCACATCAACGAATGACATTACGACCAAAGTTCACAACATAAAACATACACAGACTGATAAGGTATAATTTAGTATCCGAAATGAAGCAAATAATACAAACAGAGGATTGAAACCCATTCACAGAGCTTGCATTATCATTTAAATGTCAAAACACGCATTACACCCTCGAGAGGTAAAGAAAACTCATTATAATCCTTGGAAAGTCTCGATCATTGCATCAATCCTCATTGGAGGTGAAAGAAGAAGTTGCTTATCTAAAAAAATGTTCCCCTTAGAAATGAGCCAAATCTGCTTTTACAAGGCTGGGTCGAACCTGGAGACGAAAAACATACAAAACATGGGAGCCCATCCCTCCTTGATCGCAGATGCATTAAAACGGCATGGAGGAACCTTACAAACCCATACCCTATCATTTTGACCGGATTACGAGAGAATGCGACCCATTCTCGCATTAAATGTCAGTGGCTGAAATGTCACTTCGGTCATGAACACGTGTCAGAGCCATTTCTAGATTTTCTCTCTCCAAATTACACCAAAACTCGAGATTAACCCCGGAATCATGTAGAGGATTTCACAAGCTTTCCGTTGATATAAAGAACATGCCAATCCGAGCTCTGGATCAAAAGATATGGAGATCTGAAGATCTAGGGCACAACAAAGTAAAAACGATTTTTAAATTTCTTCCCGCGCTCTGCCACCTGGATGACACGTGGCATGCATTGATTGGGTCGCGTGATTCTCTCTCCTTCGCTTACCCGCGGGTTTTTCTTGAATTTTGACCTTTTTAATAATTTTGGGACTTTTTCCACTTTTTCCCGCGCCCCCCCGCCACTTAGACGATACGTGGCATGATCTTCTTGGAGGACAAAGCGGGTCTTCCTTTACTTTTAGCCTTTTTGCGAACTTGGCCAAATTCTCTAACTTCTCCCGAGCTCCGCACTTCCTCGCTCCATCGGACACGTGTCCAATTCCTATTGCTCGGGCTGCCCTCTCAAAACTCGCCTTTGTCTTTTGGACTTTTCCTTGTGACACGTGTCATCTCTGGTTGGTCCGCCGGCCTCTCGGCTCTTCCGCGTCCCACCACGCGTCTTTTTGTCCGGATGTCCCCGTGCCTTTTAGGACAAATTCTTCCGATTCGGCCAATTCGGCCGGTTCACGTCCTTTTGTCCCACTTGTCCCACATTGTTTCGGACTGAAGTTCTCCATTTCGGCCGATTCGGCGGTTCGCGTACCTCGCATACTTGCGCCCGGATGTCCCCGTGTGAAAATTCTCCATTTCGGGCGAACCGCCGGCCGGTTCAAGGCCCCTTTGTCCCACTTGTCCCGATTGCTCCCAGAGGACTTGGACAAATTTTCTTCTTTTCGGTCGATTCGGGCATTTCGTCCATTTGTCCCGATGTCCTTTTGTTGTTTGGGCCGCTGGAGGCATTTTCGGCCGATCCGCGCCTTGGTGTCCCGAATGTCCCGATTGCTCCTAGGACAAGGACTTAGCCGATTCTCACAGTTTTTTCTGGCCCAGCTTATTTTCTACGCAACTTTCTCACATTTTCTCGAGCTTGTTTTTTTCAACCCGACAGAGACTTAAAAAAATTTCTCGAAGGGACCCTAGAAACATGATTTTTGCCCTAGATCAATCAATTTGCCCGGGACTTGAGAATCTCGATGTATGTTATCAATTCACCCCAGGCGGGTGAAATTGGATAACAATTTGGCGACTCAATGGGTCATCTTCTGCTAGATGAAAAGACCGCTTTCTAAAGCGACCATTGGGCATGGAGTCATCGAATATTCTCGTTTAGGACCCTAACCGACTCGGAATGTGCAAGGAGGAAGATGGAATGTTACTCGATGAAAGAAAGGATCGCTAAACATCTCCATGGACAAAGCAAGCTATGCCAAAGCACTTAGGGAAACAAAAACTAACCTACAAAGAAACAATGTGCCCAAGCACTTGGAGGAAAGAAAACCTAATCTAATATTTACAGAGGTAGTGAACTTCCCTTTAGAAGCAACGCTTGAGATAGATTCCATTGATCGGAATCTATAGTTCTTCACCATCCAATGAGGCTAATTGGAAAGCGTTGTTGTTCTTGCACTTTGTGACCATGTATGGGCCACTCCAAATGGCATCAAATTTTGAATGCCTTCCCGCTTTTGCTCGTCCACATCCCATTTCAACACTAGATCTCCAACTTGAAAAGATCTATCCTTGGCCTTTCTATCAAAGGTCTTCTTGATCGAAGCTTGATCCTTTTCCATTGCTTGGGATGCTTGATTTCGATCTCTTGCAGCTCCATCAACTCGCATACCTCACCTCCATGGGCTCAAATTCAAGCAACTCCAGCTCCTTCATGAGTTCTAACGTTGGCAACTCCAAAGTGACATGGGCAAGATTGCCTCTCTTCCATGTAGACAAGCCTAAATGGAGAGTTACCCGTGGATCTTTTGGGAGTGATCCTATCAGCCCATAAGGCTGATTTCACTTGGTATGCTAAGACCTCGATTCTCATCAAGAGTCCTCGTAATGATCCTCAACAAGTTCTTGTTTGTAGACTCGGCCTCGGCCATTACCTAAGGGTAATAGTTCGATGAAGTGCTTAGGTAAATACCATTCTTGACAGCTCACTTAGTCACCCCGATCCAATGAATGCCAATGCATTATCGTGAGATTATTGTGGCAGGTACACCGAATCTGTCGTTATTCCCTCATAAAAGTCTAAGATACTAGACTCATTTGTCTCTTTGAGTGCTACGTTATACCCATTTGGTGAAGTAGTCTGTGGTCAAAAATCCATTTGTGCCCTTGGCTTGAATTGGGATTAATGACTCCAATGAAGTTCAAACCCCATTGCATGAATGGCTGGTCAACCGAGATTGATGCAATGGAAGGGCAGCAAACTTCTCTTTCCCCGTGAAGAATGCACAATTCTTACACCTCTTGATCCATGCATAGCAATCACTAAAGATTTTAGGCCAATAATAACCAGCCTTCATGATTTTTAGAGTCATCACTCTTGTGCAAAATGGCCACCACTGGTCCATTATGGAATTCTTCTAAGACCCTTTGAATCGACCTTTGAGCTAATGCATCTCAAAGAACACTCCATTCACATCTTTCTTGATCAAAACTCACATCAATAATGGCATACGGGACAGCCCGCAACCTCAAGTGTCTCCTTTGGGTCTTGTTCATCTCTCGAGGGCATAGGCATGTGCCTAAGAAGTGCATAATATCTTGGGTCCAGCAAGAGTGGGGGAGCATTGTCTTCCTCTTGATTGCCGCTTGGCTCATGGTCTGTCTTGGACTCACAAAACAGCTTTCCTCTTCATTGCATACTTCCTTTTGCTTCCCCAAAACCAATTGCTCACACAGTCCTTTCCCTCTTACCACTTGATGATCTTGATATCAATGACATATTCCATGACACGGGTGATCCAACCTCGCCTTTTTCTCATTCAAATCCTTGTTGAGGAGGAAGTCCTTAACTCCAAAGATGTGAGACCAAAGAATCGGACCTTGTTGTTTGAGACTAAATGCTTGAATTTCTTCAAGCTTTTGATTACCGCAAGTACATGCTTTTCAATAAAAGAGTACCTCACCTCGCAGCATCTAGGCTCTCACGCTGAAAAAGGCAATCGATACTCATCATTATCTTTGTTCTGTTGTACTAGAATGGCGTAAATAGTGTCATCACCTCAAATGCATAGAGGATGAAATCCTTGAGAAGTCTCAGGTTGATGAGAGTCGGTGTTTGAGAGATAGCTTCTTTGATTGCTTCAAAACTCTCCTTACCTTCTCGTTGTCCACTTAAAAGCCATACTCTTCTTTAACATTTTGGTGATGGGCTTGACAAGGGCTCGCAAAATCTGGGACAAACCTCCGAACAAAGTTTATCCTTCCCAAGAAACTTTGAAGAGCCTTCTTGTGACTTGGCAATGGTAGTGCTCTTATGGCTTCGACCCTCTCTGTATCAATTGCCGCTCCCTCTTTCGAGATAATATGGCCTAGAAGTTTCCCCTCATGAGCCAGGAATATACATTTTTTGGGATTCAATGACACTCCGAACTTTCTACACCTCTGAAATACTTGCCTGAGGTGAAAGAGGTGGTCTCTGCCGCATTCTTTGAGAAGACAAGATATCATCTAGGTATACCAAAGACTATCTTGTTGATCAAGCCTTTGAATGCCATGTCCATTTCCCTTTGAAAGGTAGCACCAGACTAGTTGGGCAGATCCCAAATGGCATCTTCTTGTAAGCATAGGTTCCCCATTTGGTGGTGAAAGTCATCTTGAATCTGGTCATCTTCTTTCACCATCCCCGATTATACCCTCGAGTAGCCATCTAGGAGAGAGAATCTCTCTCAACCGGATACTACTTGCAATATTTGTTCCATCAAGGAAGCGGGTAATGATCTTTGAGAGATGCCCTATTGAGGTCTCTAAGTCCACACACAACCTTATTTCTCCACTCTTCTTCCCGACCGGAACCAAGTTAGCAACCCAAAGAGTGCTTGATCGGGAATATAATGCTTGCCTCTATTAGCTTATTTAGCTCTTTCTTCATTAGAGGCTCAATGTGTGGGTTAACTGGTCTTTGCTTTTTCCTGATGGGCTTAGCATTTGGATCCAATTCTATGGTATGTTGTGCCAAATTCGGATTCAATCCTATCAAGTCTTCATAGCTCCAAGCGAAGACATCTGGAAATTCTTGGCAAAGCTATATGAAATCTGATTTCTCCGCATAGGGCCACTTTACCAATTTGAAGTGTTTTGCCTTCCCAATCGGAATTGGCTCAATCTTCTCCTCTTGACTCAGATGTTAGCCTTTTCCTTACGGAACCGGTCGTTAGGGTTAAAGATAGACTCTAACGTTACTAAACCCTCGGGAAGCTTGTTTGTCCGCAGCTACACTACTTGATCCTCATACTGTTGCTCTAGTTTGTCCTGATTCCTAGCTGAAAATTCAGCCTCTTCTTGTAATAAATTGATGATCTGTTGATCGTTCTCAAACACCTACCAGCTTATATTATTATCTGGAACTGCTGGCCTCACAATCACATGGATATGTGGCTGTGTTTTTTCCCTTTTGATGTTGTCAACCACATCAAACATTGCTCCAACTACTTTGCAATGAGCCTATCCGCGGCTTCATTTTTCTTCCTGGGTATGGACACGATGTTGAAAGCTTCAAATCCTCAATGAGGTCCCATACCCTATTCTTGTAGTTCTTCACAGAGTCATTCTTTGTAGCATGTTGTCCCCTGACTTGATTGACGATCATCTCACTATCCCCGAACACCTGCAAGTTATTTATGCCCTTTTTCCTAGCCCAATGAAGTCCATGAATCAAGGCCTCATATTCAGCTGTGTTGTTTGAACAAGAAAACTGGAAATGAAAAGATGAATAATATTTGATGCCTTGAGGTGAAACAAGCATAGCTCCTCCTCCCCGCACCTTGCTTACTCCTTGATCCATCGAAAAATAATTTTCATACCTCATTGTCATCCTTATGGTTTGGTTTGGTGATGCTAGGAATAGGTGGTTTTCTTCATGTATGCAATAGACTCCTAGTTGATTCTTCTACTTCTTGGTAGGGATCAAAAGCATGTATCTTGTTTGCCCATTCATCAAGAGTTAGATCCGGGATACTTCCAACCTTGGTGTCGACTCATCCAATCGGATGCTAGGGTGATCTTCTTGATCAAATCCGAGCAATTGGCATTAATCGACTTGGAGTGTAAGGCTCAATATGGAAATTTGCAATAGGTTCGACCTAATTTTAGCCTTAGTTCCATACCTTGTTCTAAACAAAGATGTGAGACCAATCCGCCGAAAGATAGCCTCCAATTTTAGCAAAGAAGTCTCTTGACAAGCACAATGCAAAGAGTGGTGGGAGGTCTATGACTGATACATCTTGTAAAACAACAACATTTGGACATGCGTGCAAGGTAAGACTCAAATTTCTAATCACTCCAATCATTGCTATTGTTGTCCCATCTAGCTACACTACCCCTTTATATGTTATTTCATACTTGGAGTCCTAGCCGATCAACTATCTGCGTTTAGGCATTACCGAGCTACTTGCCCCGAGTTCTATCATGCAATTATGTACTAGCTGATTTCCAATGATTAATGAAACATAGAAAGGAGGGGGCTTCAACATTTTACCTTGTTTTCCTCCTTGACTTCCTTCAAGTTTAGGGTAGCATTTGTAAACACTTTGTCTCGCATCTCGAACTCTTGATTCGAAGTTGGCCAATCCTTCATGGCAACTTGCAGCAGATCTCTTTGCCCGGGAAAGATAGGGATTCCCACATAGATATGTTGACGTTTGTCTTCTTCATCCGATCAATGATACTTGAATGGTGATGAAGGATCACTCTCATTGTCCCTTGGTTTGCACATTCACTCCTTGCACGTGGGCAAAGCAATACAATGGCATTTGAGTTGGCCTAGGGGCCGTTCTTGGCTGCCCTTATGCATTTGAAACTGACTTTGCTTGCTAATCATTTGTGGAACCATGGGAGGTTGTGGATTGGTCAGGGCTAATGGTTGTTCTTCACCCAAATTTCTCCTCTTTGACCTTGTGTTGGCTGCAACACCTTGAGAAACCGCTTGATTCATGCCACGAAATCTCTTCGCGCTTGCCTTTACCAATGTGGTGTCATTTGGGGCTGATTGTTGTTGGAATGTTTCGGTTGTTGATCGCTTCCTTGATCGCCCTCGCCTCCACACCAAAGAGTTGTCACCATTAGTGCTTGATTGAGAGCACCATTGAAACACATGAATTGGTTATGAGGCTCGTTGCATGGAAAGCACCAATCATATTCCCGAGCAATGTTGTTTTGGGTCAGGCACTAATGCTTTAGAAGCGAGATATGACATTTGGATTATAGGGCTGAAAAGGTCTATTGGCAGAGGCCTTACTTGGCTTTGATTTTGATTTATACTTGTAGCTGGATTAGGTGGTCTTTGTGGTTGGTATGGCTTCCTAATAGCCGAGCTTGGGGTTGGTAAGAAGGTCTAAAACCTTGGGCTTGCTGCCTCTTAAGAGTAACCAGCTCATTGCCTACGTTTTGCAACTGTTTCATGACCTCTTGGAGTTCATTTGCAGCACTAGAGGATGAAGTGGAAGCTTCATTTGAACTCTGATTTCTAGGAGTGGGAACAAGAGCCAAATTAGGTGCTTGACTAGTGTTTGGGCTCTCTAAACTTGGAAACAATGGCATGGGAGGTCTAGGGGCAAGTTTGCCACTTGATTAAACAATTTTCAGCCCTAATGGCAATGTTATAAGCCATAGGGATAGTTATGCCTCCCATGGACTGAATCAACATAGAAATATTAGAATTTAGAGCTTTGAGATAGTAGAGAAAAGCACCTTCTGCATGTTGGCCCGACTACCACATGAATCCTCTCCCAAGTCTTTTGAAATCAAGTTGAAATCGGTCACCGCTCATTGGGAGCTCTCTTGATGGTTGTCACTTGCTCCAAAAGAGACAAGTTGTCTCCCTTCTCTCCAAATTGCTCGTGAAGTTCAATACACACCGATTCCAGTTTGTGATAGAACCACTCCAAGGCTCCTAAACCATTGTAATGCTTTACCCTCAAGGAAGACGCCAAGAAACTGATGTACCACTTGCATTTCATTGATTTCATGGATCGCACAAAGGTTAGCAATATCTTTAACATGATCACCTGGGTAGTCTCGATTTTCTCCAAGTGAAGTAGGGAATGTTCTTCAAGGCCGCAATAGGACTGGATGTTGTGCATTGAGGGCAAGTGGGCTGCTTTGCACCGTGAAGTTGACGTAGGGATTTTTTTCGATCCATTCTCGATTGGTCTTAAAACCCTTGTTGACCGAATGAAAGGCCTACTGTGGAGGAGTTGAGAGAGTTCTGCTGGTGGAGATGGAGACCTCTCAATCCTTCTTCCTCTTTGCCTTCTTCTCGAGAGATAATTGTAGGTATTCAAACAACACTTCTTCTCCAACTCTTGACCTTGTGGTGATTCTTCTCATGAGTTTTCATGCCTCGCACTACTAAAACCAGCTGATTCTTCCCTTGAGTCACCGATATGCAAATAATAGCTCTTATAAGCAAGAAAACTGCAATGGATGCATATCAACTTTGCTGCAAAAAAAATGAGACCTCTAGTGTCCCACCGGCATGCCAAAACTGTTGTTGGACTCACAAAGACCCATGGATGCAGATCGGCTTCTAGGTTGATCACTCTAGCATTCAAGTGATTGCACAACATGGAAACCTCTCTCCAAGTGTGGGGACTTGTGAAACCGAGAGAGGAATCTCCAGATTAGAGGTCGGTTCCTCAAACTCCTCTCGATTTAGATCTAATGCTTGCACAACTACAGAGGTTCGGATCCTAATCCTACTCTAACATCCAAGGAGACAAAGATAGAAAGTGCAAAAATGAAACTAAACTAACAGTGGTGATGCACCAAAAGGAGTGGTGAAACATTTCTGTCAAACAAATACACGTACCAAAGTTCACAACATAAAACATACACAGATCGATAAGGTATAATTTAGTATCTCGAAATGAAGCAAATAATACAAACAGAGGATCAAACCCATTCACAGAGCTTGCATTATCATTTAAATGTCAAAACACACATTACACCCTCAAGAGAGGTAAAGAAAATCATTACAATCCTTGGAAAGGTCCGATCATTGCATCAATCCCTTGTTGGAGGTGAAAGAAGAAGTTGCTATCTAAAAAAAATGTTCCCTTAGAAATGAGCCAAATCGCTTTTACAAAGGCTGCAGGTCGAACCCGGGAGAGACAGAAAACGACAAAACATGGGAGCCCATCCCTCCTTGACTATGATGCATTAAAACGGCATGGAGGAACCTTACAAACCCATACCCTATCATTTTGACCGGATTACAGAGAATGCGACCCATCTCGCATTAAATCCGTCGCTGAAATGTCACTTCGGTCATGAACACGCGTCGAGCCGCTTCTAGATTTTCTCTCTCAGACTACACCAAAACTCGAGATTAACCCCAGAATCATGTAGAGGATTTCACAAGCTTTCCGTTGATATAAAGAACGTGCCAATCTGAGCTCTGGATCAAAAGATATGGAGATCTGAAGATCTAGGGCACAACAGGCGAAAACGGATTTTTAAATTTCTTCCCGTGCTCTGCCACCTGGATGACACGTGGCATGCATTGATTGGTCGCGTGATTCTCTCTCCTTCGCTTACCCGCGGGTTTTTTCTTGAATTTTGACCTTTTTAATAATTTTGGGACTTTTTCCACTTTTTTCCCGCGCCCCCGCCACTTGGACGATACGTGGCATGATCTTGTTGGAGGACAGGGCGCGGGGTCTTCCTTTACTTTTAGCCTTTTTGGCGAACTCGGCCAAATTCTCTAACTTCTCCCCGAGCTCCACACTTCCCTGCTCCATCGGACACGTGTCCAATTCCTATTGGCTCGGGCTGCCCTCTCAAAACTCGCCCTTTGTCTTTTGGACTTTTCCCTTGTGACACGTGTCATCTCCTAGTTGTCCACGGCTCACCGCTCTTCCGCGTCCACCGCGTCTTTTTGTCCCGGATGTCCCTGTGCCTTTTGGGACAAATTCTTCCGATTCGCTGATTCGGCCGGTTCGCGTCCTTTTGTCCCACTTGTCCCACATTTTTTCGAGATCAAGTTCTCCATTTCAGCCGATTCAGGCGGTTCGCGTACCTCGCGTACTTGCGGCCTAGATGTCCCTGTGCGAAAATTCTCCATTTCGGGCGAACCGGCCGGTTCGCGTCCCTTTGTCCCACTTGTCCCGATTGCTCCCGGTAGGACTTGGACAAATTTTCTTCTTTTCGGCCGATTCGGGCATTTCGCGTCCATTTGTCCCAGATGTCCCTTTGCTGTTTGGGCCGCCTGGAGGCATTTTCAGCCGAACCGCGCCTTGGTGTCCCGAATGTCCCGATTGCTCCTAGGACAAGGACTTAGCCGATTCTCACAATTTTTCCGCCCAAGCTTATTTTCTGCAACTTTCTCGCATTTTCTCGAGCTTGTTCTTTTCAACCCGGACAGAGAGTTAAAAAAATTCTCAAGGGACCCTAAAACATGATTTTTGCCTCGATCAATCAATTTGCACGGGACTTGAGAATCTTGATGTATGTTATCAATTCAACCCAGGGGTGAAATTGGATAACATGAACACCCGTAGAAAGGATGTCCAAGTGATGTGAAGGGAATAAAACATCCTCCACAATAGAAAAGGGATCCACAACTGAGGGTGGATCAATGAAGGTCTCCGGAAATGTGGAAGTGACATGATTCCCGGAAGGGGCACTCCCAACAACAAAGATGATGAACTCCTCTGAAATACCTGTAGATGGATGAGGAACCTATAGAGCATCACAAGTAGACTCTGCGAAAAGATGACTAAGGTTAGGTAGATACTCGTCCCAATGAGGGGGCTCAACAAATAGAAGAGCGATGTCAAATAGGTATGAGTCATCCAATGAAGGTAGAGGAGTGGAATGGGCCTCACACACTGGAAGTGGAAAGGAGGCGGGTGTAATGACGGTGTGAGACTGAGTAGGAGACTACTTGATATCTGATGAGATGTGGGAAGTGTCAACACTCTCTGGAATAGTGAGAGAAAGAGGAGAAGAGTCCTCTGTAGTACTCTCGACATCGAACTGGGTGCATAATCCTCGTCATCAAAAGTAGAACCAAGCGAGTCTATGTCAGTGGAACTGTCATCACACGAAGAAATGGAGGAGACGACTGAATCAGCAGCAACAACAATGGCGGCAGTATGTGAAGGGTCTCCATAGAAGGACCAAGAATGCTCAAGACATGGTGGGGTAGATCTGAGTCCGCACGTGAAACTAGAGAGAATGAGAGAAATGAATCATCATGTCACCAAAGACATGGTCACAAGTGTCAACGAAGTCCTCTAAATGATGATGATCAACGGGTGTAGGAACTGGCCCAAGCAAGAAGGGTAAAAGACCCTCGTGGACGAAGTAACGTTCCATGGAAGCACGCCAAGCTGAATAGTTCCCTCTCCCGGTGAGAAGTGGTGGAGGTTGTAAAGTGATCCTACGACGCTCAAGTCTGGAAATATCACTCTCCATGATGCAAAATGCAAGATGCACAAAAGCAAGATGTCGGACTCGGCCGATAATGCATCTACATGTGAAAGCCCAAGAGTACAATCAACCCCAGAATGTGGCACTTTATAAAGTAGTGCATTTACAAAAATGATAATCCCATCATGTAGAATGCGAAAAAACATGTAACTTTGACTAAAGAAGTGCTCAGATCCGAGCAACGAGTCAAAAGTTATAGCACAAAACAATTCCCGTAACTGATGGAAAATGCCACTAAACGCTGCAAACGCATTAAAAAGTGCTCAAAACGAGTGCAAAGGGTATCGTGTGACTGCTCGTTGGAAACGGCATCAAATTTTAGCAAGGTTTTGTTTGACCGCGAGGGGGATAAGCCTCCTGCCAACCCCGGGCCTCGCCCTCCGTCTTCGATGCTCGAAGGAAGGTATTAAATACTGGCAAAAAAAGCAGTCTAAACCTTATTACATGTCATGAATGAAATGTTTTTTTAATCACCCTAAAACATTAAAAATAAGGTGATGGGGGCCCACGTTGAAAAGCCAAGGTTGTTGACCACGTGCTGAGCCTCGGAGGGTCCACGTCTTTGGGTTGTTTGGAGGAAAACCGCCAAAAAAAGTTGTACATCTTCTTCTAAGGGAATGGTCCACATGCACAAGTCTACATGTCTTGTTGACAGAGTTGGGTATGGCCGAGCCACGTGCTAGATCGTAGGAGCACAAGACTACAAATCCGAACGGTGTTGGATCTGCAGGAGCAAAAGACTCCAAATGAAGGTGCAAACCAACGCAAATAACTCGACCCACCGCAAAAAAATGTGGAGTTATTTCCAAGGCGGTGGGACGCGTTGAAACGCTTCTGTGGGAGGTTGAAACGCTTAGGAAGTGACTAGAGGTGCTACAGTGTGGGAGGTCACTAGAGGAGCTGCTGGAAGGGAAAAATGCCAAGGAGAGTCTGTAGAGTGGGAGCAACCATGGCAAGATTTCAAGCTGGAAAATCCATGAACAGGGTCAAACCAGGGTTACGAGATCCAAAGCAAAGCCGAGTGAGTAAAAACGTCCACACACAGGTAGTTGAAAACCCCAATCACAGCAAAAATGAATGCAGGAGTGAATCTAAAGCAAGGTGCTAGATCTAAAGCAAGGCGCTAGATCTAAATAACTGAGTGCCAAAAAAAGGCTCGGGATAGATCACACAAACCACGTTGATGTCAAACCATTGAGCAAGGCACTAGGATCGAGGAGAAAACAACTGAGCAGAGGAAAAAAAGTAGGTTGTAATGGCTAGACCACGTGCCAATGAGAGTTGGAGGGGCAGAACATATACACCAAGCCCTTCACGTGCCAATAAACATGCCAGAATCACGAACACCTAAAACGGACCACAAACAACCCGAACGGAGGTATGAAACCCGAATCAATGCAAGTAGAGCACAAAACAAGAATGAGAACTTGCACAAGAAACTACGAGGTGGAGAGTAGTAAGCAACCGAGGTGAGCAACACGATTCCGATCCCCGAGCTCTGATACCATGTCGAGGAATGAAGAAGATCTGGAGGGAATCCGTGAGCATTGACACATTGCACTCAACCGCAGAAATGGCGTAGCTTCAAGATCGAAGAAAGAACTCACACAAAAGCAATGTGCGTGCATTGAGGAAAAATGGCTCAAAAGAGGTCCATACTCCATTGTTCATAGATCAGGAAAGGTGTGTACATATAGGGGAGTAAATGTGTAACTCCCATGTAAGAAAATATTCCTCAATAATGGAGAAGAGGAGTTACTTTCCCAAATGGGAATATAACTCCTATGATGTAACTTACACATATGATAGATTCTGTAAGAGAATCTGTCATAACTAATATGACACCTAAGACCTATGATCTCACCTAAGTGAGATGACTCACCTGGTGAGGTGGCAATACACCTAATAAATAAATAAGAGTTGAAGGAAATGCCACACACACCAACAGTTTCTTCACGCGCAACTAGGTTACCCATCTTTGTTCTTTCATAATCATGGTGAAAACTCTATTGTGAAATAATAAAAATAAGGTTTCTCTAAATTTATTCTCCAATTGACGTTCATGCTATGAGTATAGTCATTTCACATCCTTGTTTTAATCTCGTTTTTCTTCCTATCAAGCGGTTGTCCACTACTTTTCTATATCGCCCACCCACTTGAGGGGGCATTCCTCTACTATCGTACTTGTTGGGGCATCTTAATGCTTTATTATTTTCTTCTCACTACTTTGCATGTCTCTTATCATTAAAGCACTATTACTTCGCAATAAGACCTTAAAGAGGGTAAAATATGACGCCCTAAAATCACTCACTCATTCCCAATATTATCCCAAGTACATTCTAGTTCACCCCTTTACGACTAATTAATTAATTTTGATAATCCATGCACTTCACCCCTTTAGATTAATTAAATTACTCCTTAGTACCCCTTTGGCTACTTTAATTATCATTTATTCAATAAATGATTAATTAATAAGTGTCCACATTATAACAACCACTCGAATCCACTTCCTCATCCCGTGAACTCCACATGGATTTCACTTCACCAATATTGCAACTACACTTCTAGAATCTTAGAAAGGTGGGGGCAATTCAATTACACATACAACCACCATTTTGGATGCAACTTCTGCCAACTAAATTTATTTATTGCCCCTCAATGGAATTTACCTTCTCGAAATCGCTGCAACTTTCTCAAATGTTATTTTTAATATGTGCATTCAATTATCTCAAACCAACTTAGCCTCTATAAAATACAAGCTCATCCTCTTACAAATCCTCTTGGATTTCTATACAATCACTCTGTTAAAATCCTCTTGGATTTATAAAGACAATTACTCTATCAATTTTTTTGCCAATATCTACATATTGGAGCCTTTCTCATCTTCTCCTAGCAATTTGCATCCCCATTTTGGAGGTCATTCAAGAGCACCCACAAATCTACATTTCACAAGGTTACACAAGCTTTACAAGTTTCACACAACCTTACATCAAGGTTTGCATTGAGAAGCTATAGGAAGGTTCACATTATTTGTTTGTCTTCCATTTTGCGAGATAGTTTTTCACTTCTTTCATGGTTTTCATATCACATTACCTGACCCAATTGTGCTAATGGTCGGTATTCTAAGTATTCTCATTGTCATCCCTGTACCCACGGAAGTACTCTTGGGGCATCTTTCCGCTACTACATGTGGTGTCCTTGTCATCCTGTACATTAGAACCTCTTATAGATCCAAGTTCTCAATTAAATGATGGGTCCCACGACTCTCTTGCCTTTGCATAGAACATTGTATGGATCGTATACCAATCGCACCCGTATGGTGGTGCTCCACTTAAATAGTATTCCATGATCAACCACATCTCTACATACTGCTATCAAAAATAATGGGATGACTCCATTTTCATTGAGGCACAATATCTGCTTTCACCACAATACCCATAACTACCTTCCAGATATCCAAAATCCCTACTATCTACACTGTGTGATGAGTCAAACACACAACATGCATTCATCATATATATTAATCCTTGTAGCCCATATGTCCAATGCTCTTCACTCTATAACATTAGGTTTCGATCACAATACATGTGGCGCGCTCTAATTGTAACCCCATAATCCCATGTACGTCCTCCAATTTCAATGCCATCTCCATCATCTCATGTCATGTCCACCACCGAAAGGTGTTGGACCGGGTCTCCCATGTAGCCAAAAACATTTGTAACAAATCCATGTCCAATGGTATCTTGGGCATCTGCATGATGCCCCCAAATCCTTAACCTTGCAACTAGGCACCTTTGTTTATGATAATCCAAAATTATCATACTAAGCCATGCTACATCTACGCTCTACCATAAGCGGATCATGTGTTCCACTTGCATCCACAAAATGATGACAAGAAAACATAAGAACTCTAAAAATCAATTTTGGAGTGAAAATTTTTAAGCTTGCACCGCACCTTATACTATCATACTTCTTACACCATCGACCCTCGGAAAATGCCATCGACCCTAGAAATTTTTCCCATTCGTCATTATCCCTATGGTAAACGTCATCAGCCCTCTGGCTCCTCTTTCCCCATCTTGATGCCATCGTCCCTCATGTTCCAAAGGGGCCGATGGCGTTTGGCCAAATCGCGGACACCAATTTCAAAAAATTTACTTTCCAAATTAAAAAATGACAAAAAAATATCAAATCCCTCCCAAACCCACTTGCATTTCATCCTAACCTACCCGATGACATAAATTTTACTAAGTTTGACACACTAATGACTCAAAAGATAAATAACTAAATTGCACCTAATCTACTCAACGAAATTAAATACAATGACTTACCCATGGTCGAGCACCGCCACATGCTCCGCCTCATCGTCCTCCATCACCACCTCGTACTCATTCCATAATGTTGAAATACTTGCTCAAATTTGGAATTCCATAGCTCAATTCTCTCAATTCTAAAAATAGTAATAACCAAAATCACTACATAAAACTCAAATTCCTATTCAAAATTATTCGCAAACAACCTAAATCTTCTAACGATTGTCATTTTCACTCCCAAATCCGTAACACACACCATTTATTTTGTTATGATTGTAATATCATACCATTTGTTTTGACCTATTACACGACTCTTTTCACTAATCTTCGATTTTCACCTATTTTTATGCAACCATAGTATCGAACATCTCATCATCACAATTATCTCAACATCATGACATTCTTCCCATGGGCCCCTAATTTAGGTGATTTATGTCTTATTTTACTAATGATCCTTTAGTGTTTCCTTTCATTTTTCATTTTTAGGTTCTTAACGCTCCGCCCACACATGGTAGGATAAGCGACACTATCAAGTATGTATTGGTGGGTATATTTCATTTTAGCTAGACCTTTCTTTATGTACTCACTTTTAGTATCGAGTGTTAATGACTATCTTTTTCGTTGACCACCCCATGTTTCGTTATTACGACATGCAATGATCAGCATTGGGGCACATGTATGCACCTAATTTTTCTTTTCTCATCTTTCATACATGTTACTAAAAATGTCCTTTGTGTAAATAAGGGTCACTAATGCATATATTTCTAGAGTGGGTTCCTTAAGGGGCATGCCAGAATGGGAATGGTTATTCACGTACAACCATTATGGGTTAGAGACAAGACATGAAGAGCGGTATTATTTGGTCTTGGCCTTAGTTTTCCTTGCACTACATATTTGTGTCTTCCTAAGTCTCATGCACATCGCATTCACAGCTTTCTTGTGTACATGCCATCACTTGGCATCTTATTTATCCATATCCATTATCTATGACACATGACTTTTACTTATATTGATGCCTTACCTCATTTTACCATCCCCGCCAATGCAATCGCTCATGGGTTATTGTTTCGTTGTTGTATTTCCCTTGGCCTATGTCATCCCTTGTAGGCGATGGCATCCTATATACCCTCACCGATTTGACACTCATAAGAAAAGGAATCCAGAATCATCTGGACTACCATTAGCTCTACTCTTTTGCACCACCTTTACATCTCGCTCATCTAGCTCTTGGTTCATCCTACATCTTGCTTGGATTGGATTGGATACTCTTCTTCTTAGATGGTTATTTGCACTATTAGGTCACCTATAGCTCTCTCTCTCTCTCTCTCTCTCTCTCTCTCTCTCTCTCTCTCTCTCATGTCTCTGGCTTCTCGGGATAAATAGATGTATTAGTGATCACCCTAAAGATACAAGGTGAGTACTCTAACCATCTCTTGTCATTTTACATAGATAAGTTCACCGCCTTCTTCATTGTAATATATTAGCTTAGTGTTTGATATGTTAGCATAGTGCTCTTATCCATTATCATCTCTTCGATTATCATTACTTTCATTTCATTTATTTCATGCATGTTTCTTTCATTTATTGTTGATTCATACCTCTCCACACCCAACTACCGATATCTTAGTAGGGTTCCTTCCTCTATCTTGATTGTAGGCCTTGAAAACCCTAGGTTGACCTAGTGTAAGGGTTACTTCCCTCTAGATATACAACCCTAATGCTCATCAGAACCCCTTCGATTATATCCCTTTGCATTTTTATTAAACTAAATATGTAAATAAGATCCTAATCAATGCTATAAGTAAGAGTAAATGAATACCAATTAAGTACATTAATGAATACTCAAGGGAATAAGAAATAAATACCCAAATTGCAAAGAGATGGTAGAACTATTTAGTTGATTCGTAGAGTTCAAGAATGCACACTGCTTGTTGGAAAATGGAAAATGCAAAGCACATACTATCGCATCAAGCATAGAAATATGCGAATCGGAGGAATACGATAGTATGGGGCACCTAGAGAGGTATTGGGCACCAGTGGCTCCTGGACCTATTGTTGGGCACTGGTCTCGCAAAAATGCCCAAAAATCTCCTATGAGGTGTCATAAGGTGTTCGCATTTAATCACCTTTGATCACTCGAGGTCGCACCAAGATCACCGAGGTCACTATAAACCTGTAATAAAGAATGAACCCGCAAAACCCTATAAGACATCAAATCTCATAAAAAGAAAGATGCGTAATGAGGGGTTGGATTGTCCTCACTGTCACAATGTGAACTTATGATCGAGCATTACACTACATCTCGTAACTAATGTAGTTTTGTTTGTGTGTGCAAAATTGTGCCCTAGGTTACTCTTGTGTATGTCTCACTTAGATAGCGAGAAAGTAGCTAGATGTAGAATGTAGTAAATGTGTGCATGGAATAGAATGAACTTCCCTCCTATGAAGTGTGATGCAGAAAATCAGCCCTCGGGTCCCTTGTGATGGAGCTATACGATGCAATGGAGCTCTTAAGTGCCTTAATGGATGCAACCTTAAGTGGTGATAGATAGTGCTTAGTGCTTCTTTATTTTATTATGATCACATAACTTTATATTTATATGATTCCCTTGCTTGAATTTTGTAATTAACCTTGAAAAGGCCGACTACCAAAAAGATAAGATGCTCAAATGGCTAGAAAGGACCCAAAAAGTATGAGTAAAGTACAAAGGGGACAGGGGCTCCCATAGGAGACAAGGGCACCTAACACCGGCACTCTAACTCGGGTGCCGTTGTCTAGGATGATAAAATTCAGAGTATAATAAGGAATACTTGAGCAAGTAAAGGTGCAAGACTGAAAGGATCAATAAAAGACAAAGAAAGGTGGCCAAAGACATGGGTTAATTAGTACTTTTCTTACTTATGAATCATATGAATAGTAGTATGCAATCAAGACTAGATAATTACCCAAAGTGTGTGATTGTGTGTCTATATTTTCCCCCACTTTATGTTGGTGAGTGAAAATATTGGTAACATAAAGTAGATAGAGATGTGTACATGATAACTCTGTATTGCGAGACTCACAAACCCCCCGGATACGATCCGGCTTCTAGGTTGATCACTCTAGCATCCAAAGTGATTGCAACATGGAAACCTCTCTCCAAGCGTGGGACTTGTGAAACCGAGAGAGGAATCTCCGTGATTAGAGGTCGGTTCCTCAAACTCCTCGATTTAGATCTAATGCTTGCACAACTACGAGAGGTTCGAGATCCTAATCCTACTCTAACTTGCGAGGAGACGGGGGTAGAAGTGCAAGAAATTGAAACTAACTAAAGATGGTGATGCACCAAAAGGAGTGGTGAAACATATTTGTCATGAAAATAGACACAGACCAAAGTTCACAACATAAAACATACACAGACTGATAAGGTATAATTTAGGATCTAAAATGAAGCAAATAATACAAACAGAGGACTGAAACCCATTCACAGAGCTTGCATTATCATTTCAGTGTCAAAAACACGCATTACACCCTCAGAGAGGTAAAAGAAAATGTTACAATCTTTGGAGAGGTCTGATCCTTGCATCAATCACTTGCTGGAGGTGAAAGAAGAAGTCTGCTATGCCCAAAAATGTTCCCCCTTTTAGAAATGAGCCAAATCTGGCTTTTACATTGCAAGGGTCGAGCCCAGGGGACAGAAAACGTACAAAAACATGAGAGCCCATCCCTCCTCGACTGCAGATGCATTAAAATGGCATGGGGGACCTTACAAACCCATACCCTATCACTTTGACCGAATTACAGGAGAATGCGACCCATTCTGCATTAAATCTGGTCGCTGAAATGTCACTTCTGGCCATGAACACGCGTCAGATCCGTTTCTCAATTTTCTCTCTCTAGACTACACCAAAATTCAAGATTAACCCTAGAATCACGTAGATAATTTCATAAGCTTTCCGTTGATATAAAGAACGTGCAAATCCGAGCTCTGGATCGAAAGATATGTCGATCTGAAGATTTAGGGCACAAAATAGGTAAAACGGATTTTTAAATTTCTTCCCGCGCTCTGCCACCTGGATGACACGTGGCATGCATTGATTGGTCGACAGGGGCGCGGGGCAGACCTTTGCTTTTAGCTTTTCGACCAAAACTCTTGCTAAACTCTCTAACTCCTTCCCGAGCTCCGCATTCCATGCTCCATAGGACACGTGTCCTCTTCTGATTGGCTCGGGCTGACCCTTCAAAACTCGCCCTTTGACTTTTGGACTTTTTCCCTTGTGACACGTGTCGTGATTTGATTGGTTCTCGGGCCTGATTTTCGCGTCCATCGCGTCCATTTGTCCCGGATGTCCCAAAGGTTTATGGGGACAAAAACTTCCGATCCGCCCGAAATGGGCTTCCTTGTCCCTCATTCGGCCGATGACACGTGGCATTGCTTGATTGGCTTTCGGCTCCTTCGGCCTTTTCGGCTCCACGTCTTCCGCGTCCCTTTGTCCCACTTGTCCCGGTCTTCCTTTTGGGAAAAATTCTTCCATTCGCCTCGCCCGATTCGGCCGGTTCGCGTCCTCATGGCCCAAATGTCCCGTCCCGAAATGCTTAGTGAAAGTTCTCCTTTTCGGCCCGATCCGGCGGTTCGTGCGTCCTTCGCGTCTTCTTGTCCCAAATGTCCCAGAGCAGTTAGTCGATTTTCTTCTCCTTCGGCCGAACCAGCTTTCCGCGTCCCACGCGTCCCGACGGCCCGGATGTTCCTTTTGCTCTGCGAGCTTCTGCGGCCTTTCGGCGATTCGCGCCTAGATGTCCCTCACGTCCCGACTGCTGCGAGAGGACTAGGACTTAGCCATTTTCATGATTTTTCCCGCCCAAGCTTGTTTTCGCAACTTTTTCACATTTTCTCGAGAACTTGCTCTTTCCTTCTTCGGCCGGGGAGTTAGAAAAAATCTTAGGGGGACCACTAGAAACATGATTTTTGCCACTGAATCAATCCATTTGCACTCGAGACTTGAGAATTCGATGCATGTTATCAAATTAACCACAGGGGGTGAATTTGGATAACAATTGGCGACTTCAATGGGGTTACTGCTGCTAGGTAAAAGATACCGAGTTGCCTTAAAGCGATCCATTGGGCATGGAGTCATCAAATATTCTGTTTAGAATCCCACCCGACTAAGAATGTGTAAGGAGGAAGATGGAATATCACTGATGAAAGCAAAAGAATGCTAAACATCTCCATGGACAAAGTAAGTTGTGCCAAAGCACTTAGGAAAACAAAACTAACCTCACAATGAAAAACAATGTGCACAAGCACTTGGAGGAAAGAAAATCTAATCTAATATTTACAGAGGTAGTGAACTTCCCTCTAGAAGCAACGCTTGAGATAGATTCCATTGACTGGAATCTGCAGTTCTTCACCATCCAATGAGGCTAATTGGAAAGCATTGTTGTTCTTGCACTTTGTGACCATGTATGGGCCACTCCAAATGGCATCAAATTTTGAATGCCTTCCCGGTTTTGCTCTGTCCACATCCCATTTCAACACTAGATCTCCAACTTGAAAAGATCTATCCTTGGCCTTTCTATCAAAGGTCTTCTTGATCAAAGCTTGATCCTTTTCCATTGCTTGGGATGCTTGATTTCTGATCTCTTGCAGCTCCATCAACTCTGCATACCTCACCTCCATGGGCTCAAATTCAAGCAACTCCAACTGCTTCATGAGTTCCAACGTTGGCAACTCAAGTGACATGGGCAAGATTGCCTCTCTTCCATAGACAAGCCTAAATGGAGAGTTACCTGTGGATCTTTTGGGAGTGATCCTATCAGCCCATAAGGCTGATTTCAGTTTGGTATGCCAAGACCTCTGATTCTCATCAAGAGTCCTCCTAATGATCCTCAACAAGTTCTTGTTTGTAGACTCGGCCTGGCCATTACCCCGAGGGTAATAGTTCGATGAAGTGCTTAGGTAAATACCGTTCTTGACAGCCCACTCGGTCACCCCGATCCAATGAATGCCAATGCATTATCGAGAGATTATTGTAGCGGTGGTACACCAAATCTGGTTGTTATTCCCTCATAAAAGTCTAAGATCTTGACTCATTTGCCTCTTTGAGTGCTCTTGCTTGTCCATTTGGTGAAGTAGTGCGTGGGTATCAAAATCCATTTGTGCCCTTGGCTTGAATTGGGATTAATGACTCAATGAAGTCAAACCCCATTGCATGAATGGCTGGTCAACTGAGATTGGATGCAATGGAAGGGCAGCAAACTTCTCTTTTCCTGTGAAGAATGCACAATTCTTACACCTCTTGATCCATGCATAGCAATCACTGAAGATTTTAGGCCAATAATAACCAGCCTTCATGATTTTTAGAGCTGTCACTCTTGGTGCAAAATGGCCACCAGCTGGTCCATCATGGAACTCTTCTAATACCCTTTGAATCTGACTTGTGCTAATGCATCTCAGCAGCACTCCATTTACATCTTTCTTGAACAAAACTCCATCAACAATGGCATACGGGACAGCCTGCAATCTGAAGTGTCTCCTTTGGGTCTTGTTCATCTCTGGAGGGCATAGGCCTGTGCCTAGGAAGTGCATAATACCTTGGGTCCAGCAAGGAGTGGGGGAAGCATTGTCTTCTTCATGATTGCCACTTGGCTCATGGCTGTCCTGGACTGTCAAAATAGTTTCTTCTTTGTTGCATACTTCTTTTTGCTTCCCCAAAACCAGCTGCTCACACAATCCTTTCCCTCTTACCAGCTTGGTGATCTTGATCTCAATGTCATACTCCATGACACGGGTGATCCAACCTGCCCTTTTCTCATTCAAATCCTTGTTGAGGAGGAAGTCCTTAACTCCAGCATGTGAGACCAACAACTGGACCTTGTTGTTTGAGACTAAATGCTTGAATTTCTTCAAGCTTTTGATTACTGCAAGTACATGCTTTTCAATAAAAGAGTACCTCACCTCATAGTCATCTAGACTCTGGCTGAAGAAGGCAACCGGCTGCTCATCATTATCTTTGTTCTGTTGTACTAGAATGGCAGAAATAGTGTCATCACCTCCAAATGCATAGAGGATGAAATCCTTGGAGAAGTCAGGGTTGATGAGAGTTGGTGCTTGAGAGATAGCTTCTTTGATTGCTTCAAAACTCTCCTTGCCTTCTCTTCCACTTAAAAGCCATGCTCTTCTTTAACATTTTGGTGATGGGCTTGACAAGGGCTGCAAAATGCAGGACAAACCTCCGAACAAAGTTTATCCTTCCCAAGAAACTTTGAAGGGCCTTCTTGTGACTTGGCAATGGTAGTGCTCTTATGGCTTCAACCCTCTCTGGATCAATTGCTAATCCTTCTTTGAGACAATATGGCCTAGAAGTTTCCTTCATGAGCAAGAATATGCATTTTTGGGATTCAAAGATACTCCGAACTTTCTACACCTCGAAATACACCTTAGATGAAAAGGTGATCCACTTTGCATTTTTGGAGAATACGGTGATGTCATCAAGATATATCAAAACTATTTTATTGATCAACCCCTTGAATGCCATGTCCATTGCCCTTTGAAAGGTGGCTCCAAAGGCATTTGATAGGCCAAATGGCATCTTCTTGTAGGCATATGTTCCCCATTTGGTTGTGAAGGCTGTCTTGAATTGATCTTCTTCCTTCACCATAATCTGATTGTAGCTTTGAGTAGCCATCAAGTAGTGAAAACCTTTCGAACCAGCTACTGACCTGCAATATTTTCTCCATGGAAGGGAGTGGATAATGATCCTTGAGAGAGGCTCTATTCAAATCTCTGAAGTCGACACACAACCTGATCTCTCCATTCTTCTTCCTCGATCGGGACTAAGTTGGTGACCCAACTTGAGTGTTTGATGGGGAAGATGATACTGGCCTCAATAAGCTTGCTTAACTCTTTTCTCATGAGAGGTTCAATATGGGGATTCACTTTGGCCTTTGCTTTTTCCTGACAGGCTTGGATTCTGGATCCAGCTCAATAGTATGTTGTGCCAACTTTGGGTTGAAACCTCTTAGATCTTTGTAAGTCCAAGCAAAGACATCTGGGAACTCTTGACAAAGCTAAACAAAATCAGATTTCTCTTGTGAGGTACTTACTTTGCCAATCTGCAATGTTTTGCCTTCTTCCACTAAAATAGGCTCTGAATCTTCACCCTTTACTTGAATGTTCACTTTCTCCTTCCAGAACTAATCATTCGGGTTGAAGATTGACTCCAAGGTTATGAGGCCTTTTGGTAATTTGTTAGTTCTCAGCTGCACCACTTGGTCACCATACTGCTGATGCAGCTTGTCTTGATTCCTGGCGGAGAACTCAGCTTCTTCTTGTAGGAAATTAACAATTTGTTGATCATTCTCGAAGACTTGCCAACTTGTATTGTTATCCGGAACAGCTGGTCTCACAACCAATTTGATATGAGGCTGAGATTTTCACTTTTGATATTTTCTACAACATCAAACGCAGCCCCAATTGCTGCAGCCTTCAGCGTGGCTTCATTCTTTTTTCTTGGGATGGAATTGATGCTAAAAGCTTCAAGATCTTCAATAAGATCCCATACCCGATTTTTGTAGTTCTTCAACAGATCATTTTTGGCAGCATTTTTTCCTTTGACTTGGTTTACAATTAGCTCACTATCACCAAATACTTGTAAATTCCTGATGCCTTTCTTCATTGCCCAGTGCAGTCCATGAATTAAGGCTTCATACTCAGCTGTGTTGTTTGAGCAAGAAAACTGAAAACGGAAGGCTGAGTAATACTTTATACCTTGTGGTGAAATGAGCATAGCTCCTCCTCCTGCACCTTGTCTACTCCTTGACCCATCAAAGAACAATTGCCATACTTCATTCTTGTCTTTGTGATCCGGCTTGGTGATGCTGGGGAGAGGTTGATTCTCTTCATGTAAACAATAAACTCCTAGCGCAGATTCTTCTACTTCTTGATAGGGATCAAAAGCATGTATCTTGTTTGCCCATTCATCAAGAGTTAGATCCGGGATACTTCCAACCTTGGTGTCAGCCTCATCAGTGCTAGGGTGATCTTCTTGATCAAATGCTGAGCAATTGGCATTAATCTGACTTGGAGTGTAAGGCTCAATATGGAAGTTTGCAATAGGTTCGGATCTGATTGTGGCCTTAGTTCCATATCTTGTTCTGAATAGCATGTGTGACCAATCAGCAGACAAATACCCCCCAATCTTGGTTGTGAAGTCCCTTGACAAGCAAAGGGCAAAGAGTGGTGGAAGGTCTATGATTGATACATCTTGTAAAACAACAACATTTGGACATGCATGCAAGGTAAGACTCAAGTTTCTAATCACTCCAACTGTTGCTATTGCTGTCCCATCTAACTGCACTACCCCTTTGGATGTTATTTCATACTGGAGCCCTAGCTGATCAACTATCTGTTTAGGCATTACTGAGCTACTTGCCCCGGAGTCTATCATGCAATTATGTACTAGCTGATTTCCAATGATTAATGAAACATAGAAAGGAGGGGGCTTCAACATTTTACCTTGTTGCCTCCATGACTTCCTTCAGGCTGGGCAGCATTTGTAAGCACTTTGTCTTGCATCTGAACCTGTTGATTCGAAGTTGGCCAATCCTTCATGGCAGCTTGCAGCAGATCTCTTTGGCCTAGGATAGATAGGGATTCCCACATTGATATATTGACGTTTGTCTTCTTCATCGATCAATGATTATGAATGGTGATGAAGGATCTCTCTGTTGTCCCTTGGTTTGCACATTCACTCCTTGCACATGGGCAGCAACAGCTGGCATTTGAGTTGGCCTAGGGGCTGTTCTTGGCTGCCCTTGTGCATTTGAAACTAGACTTTTCTTGCCAATCATTTGTGGAGTGGTGGGGTTGTGGATTACTGGGGGCTAATGGTTGTTCTTCACCCAAATTTCTCCTCTTTGACCTTGTGTTGGCTGCAACACCTTGAGAAACTACTTGATTCATGCCACAGAAATCTTCTGCTTGCCAGTTCACCAATGTGGTGTCATTTGGGGCTGATTGTTGTTGGAATGTTTCTTGTTGTTGACTGTTTCCTTGACTGCCCTCGCCCTCCACACCAGTAGTTGTCACCATTAGTGCTTGATTGAGAGCACCATTGAAACACATGGATTGGTTATGAGGCTCGTTGCATGGAAAACACCAATCATATTCCTGAGCAATGTTGTTCTGTGTTGGCACTAATGCCTTAGAGGTAGATATGGCATTTGGATTATAGGGCTGGAATGGTCTATTGGCAGGAGGCCTTGTTTGATTCATATTTGCAGCTGGATTAGGTGGTCTTTGTGGTTGGTATGGCTGCCTATTAGGTTGAGCTTGGGGTTGATAAGAAGGTCTGAAACCTTGGGCTTGTTGCCTCTTGAGAGTAACTAGCTCATTGCCTAGGTTTTGCAATTGCTTCATGACCTCTTGAAGCTCATTTGGGGCACTTGGAGATGAAGTGGAAGCTTCATTTGAACTCTGATTTCTAGGAGTGGGAGAAGGAGCCAAATTAGGTGCTTGATGGTGTTTGGGCTCTCTAAACTTGGAAACAATGGCATGGGAGGTCTAGGGGCAAGTTTGCCAGCTTGGATTAAACAATTTTCAGCCCTAATGGCAATGCTATAAGCCATAGGGATAGTTATGCCTCCCATGGACTGAATCAACATAGAAATATCAGAATTTAAAGCTTTGAGATAGTATAGAAAAGCACCTTCTGCTGTTGGCCTGACTGCCACTGGAATCCTCTCCCAAGTTTTTTGAAATCTGAAGTTGAAATCGGTCAGCTGCTCATTGGGAGCCCTCTTGATGGTTGTTAGCTGCTCCAAAAGAGACAAGTTGTCTCCCTTCTCTCCAAATTGCTCATGAAGTGCAATACACAGCTGATTCCAGTTTGTGATAGAACCAGCTCCAAGGCTCCTAAACCATTGTAATGCTTTACCCTTGAAGGAAGATGCCAGTAACTTGACAGCCACTTGCATTTCATTGATTTCATGAATTGCACAAAGGTTAGCAATATCTTTAACATGATCACTGAGGTAGTCTGATTTTCTCCAGTGAAGTAGGAATGTTCTTGAAGGCTGCAATAGGAAGCTGGATGTTGTGCATTGAGAGCAAGTGGGCTGCTTTGCTGTGAAGTTAACGTAGGGATTGTTACGAGCCATTCTAATTGGTCTTAAAACCCTTGTTGACTGAATGAAAGGCCTACCAGGTGGAGGAGTTGAGAGAGTTCTGTTTGGTGGAGATGGAGACCTTTGAATCCTTCTTCCTCTTTGCCTTCTTCTTGGAGATAATTACAGGTATTCAAACAACACTTCTTCTTCTCCAACTCTTGACCTTGTGGTGATTCTTCTCATGAGTTTTTAGGCCTGCACTTGGAACCAGTTGGTTCTTCCCCTTGGAGTCGCCAGATATGCAAATAATAGCTCTTTTAAGCAAGAAAAATGCAGCAGATGCACATCAACCTTGCTGCAATAAAAATGAGACCTCTTGTCCCACCGGGCATGCCAAAACTGTTGTTGCAGACTCACAGCACCCCTGGATGCAGATCAGGCTTCTAGGTTGATCACTCTAGCATCCAGTGTGATTGCACAACATGGAAACCTCTCTCCAAGCGTGGGACTTGTGAAACTGAGAGAGGAATCTCCAGATTAGAGGTTGGTTCCTCAAACTCCTCTGATTTAGATCTAATGCTTGCACAACTACAGAGGTTTAGATCCTAATCCTACTCTAACTTGCAAGGAGACAGGGGTAGAAGTGCAAGAAATTGAAACTAACTAAAGATGGTGATGCACCAAAAGGAGTGGTGAAACATATTTGTCATGAAAATAGACACAGACCAAAGTTCACAACATAAAACATACACAGTTGATAAGGTATAATTTAAGATCTAAAATGAAGCAAATAATACAAACAGAGGATGAAACCCATTCACAGAGCTTGCATTATCATTTCGAAAGGTCAAAAACACGCATTACACCCGGAGAGGTAAAAGAAAACTGTTACAATCTTTGGAGAGGTCTGATCCTTGCATCAATCACTTGCTGGAGGTGAAAGAAGAAGTCTGCTATGCCCAAAAATGTTCCCCATTTTAGAAATGAGCCAAATCTAGCTTTTACATTGCATGGGTCGAGCCCAGGGGACAGAAAACGTACAAAAACATGAGAGCCCATCCCTCCTCGACTGCAGATGCATTAAAATGGCATGGGGGACCTTACAAACCCATACCCTATCACTTTGACCGAATTACAGGAGAATGTGACCCATTCTGCATTAAATCTGGTCGCTGAAATGTCACTTCTGGCCATGAACACGCGTCAGAGCCGTTTCTCAATTTTCTCTCTCTAGACTACACCAAAATTCAAGATTAACCCCGAAATCATGTAGATAATTTCATGAGCTTTCCGTTGATATAAAGAACGTGCAAATCCGAGCTCTGGATCGAAAGATATGTCGATCTGAAGATTTAGGGCACAAAACAGGTGAAACGGATTTTTTAAATTTCTTCCCGCTGCTGCCACTGGATGACACGTGGCATGCATTGATTGGTCACAACAGGGTGCAGGCGACCTTTGCTTTTAGCTTTTCGGAAAACTCTTGCTAAACTCTCTCTCCTTCCCGAGCTCGCATTCCATGCTCGGTTGGACACGTGTCCTCTTTTTTATTGGCTCGGCTCGACCCTTCAAACTCGCCCTTTGACTTTTGGACTTTTTCCCTTGTGACACGTGTCGTGATTTGATTGGTTCTCGGGCTGCCGGATTTTCGCGTCCATCGCGTCCATTTGTCCCGGATGTCCCAGTGTTGTCTGGGACAAAAACTTCCGATCCACCCGAAATGGGCTTCCTTGTCCCTCATTCGCCGATGACACGTGGCGTTGCTTGATTGGCTTTCGGCTCCTTCGGCTATCCGCGTCTTCCGCGTCCCTTTGTCCCACTTGTCCCAGACTGTTTGGGACAAATTCTTCCGATTCGCCCGATTCGGCCGGTTCGCGTCCTCACGGCCCAAATGTCCCGAACTGCTTAGTGCGAAAGTTCTCCTTTTCGGCCGATCCAGCGGTTCGCGTCCTCTTCTTCTTGTCCCAAATGTCCCAAAGTAGTTAGTCAATTTTCTTCTTCTTCGGCCGAACCGGCTTTCCACGTCCCGCGTGTCCCGACGGCCCGATGTTCCTTTGCTTCAGCAACCTGCACAGCGACCTTTCGGCCGGTTCGCGCCCAGATGTCCCTCACGTCCCGACTGTTGCGAGGACTAGGACTTAGCCATTTTTCATGATTTTTCCTGGCCCAAGCTTGTTTTCTGCAACTTTTTCACGCATTTTCTCAGAACTTGCTCTTTCCTTCTTCGGCCAGGGGAGTTAGAAAAAATCTGAGGGGACCCTAGAAACATGATTTTTGCCCTGAATCAATCCATTTGCCTGAGACTTGAGGATTCAATGCATGTTATCAAATTAACCCTGGGGGGTGAATTTTGGATAACAATAACACGTAGATCGATGTAGAAAGTGTGTTGGGGGACTAGACAAAGCGTGGAGTGCTAAAAATGTAAAGAATGGATGTTAAGGAGTAGAAGGTGTAAAAAAGTGAAGATGAAAATGAACCTAGGCGTAAGTGCATGTGTAGATATCACAATGTACATGTTGTTGATGTCAATGTCAATGTGTGTGATGTTGTTGATGATGTTGATGTTGACTACCACTTCCCATACGGATAGACCTACAAAAGAGAAGCCGACAAGTAGTCAAATACGCATGTATATGATAAAAGTATGTAAGGAAATTATGTAAAAATGTTGAAAGTGTGAAAAAGGAACATGTGCACCTGATCCATGATGAGAAAAGGGGTGTAGAAAGGATCTTGTAGATTATGTCAATGTGCAAGCTTTTTTGGGAAATCTCACGTAAATGAAATGGAAGAAGTGTAGGGAGAATAGTTTGGTGTCATCCTCCAACCTTTAACTACTTCCCATTGTGTAGAACACCACTGCAGATGGTGTGTATAAACACATGTGCTAAGGACTATCTTCCCTATAAAAGTCGTTGTGTATGGAGTTCTGTAGACTGTGTTGAACTACCAATCATCTGTGTAACTACCCCGGTTTCAGGTATCCAAGAAAGGTCGATGTATTACCCCCTGGTTTCAAGCATCTAGGAAAGGTTGTTGTGCTAAGGACCCAAGTCTGATTCTAAGCCCTATCCGAACCTAAAAATTGTGATGTACCAAAGATATCGTGTTATGTATAAGGTCAGTATGGGGTGACTGATTCACCCAAATTATTCCCCCTTCATTTGGGGTGCATGCAACATCATTGAAGGAGTATGTGGCCTAAAAGAGGACCGGTCGTTGTGTTGAAACTGTACCGTGCAAGGGGGGAAGTGAATGTACTTGGTAGAAACCAAGGCACACGCAAACACGTGGCTAGGAAAAATAAGTGTTAGTACAAGCAAAGACAAACACTCATGTATAAGATGGATAAAGCTACGCAGACAATTTTTAAGCTAATACGCAGTGTAAAGACAAAGTAGACCGTAAAAAGTGGGTTACAAACATGCGACATCACTCACGATGTCACAGACAATCAAAGCCATAGTGGTCGTAAATAAATAAGTGTGCACACAAGATAAAGTGCAAATCCTGCAACATATAATGGCAAACAATGTAATAGAAAACCATGGAAGTGAATAGTCTTGCAAAAAAAAAGTTGCACATGAAGCACCCATCAAGATGTTAGAAAAGATAAAAAAGTATGTCAAATTGTGTATAATCGATAAAGGAGTGTGTTGTGAAATAAAATGAAACAATAAAGACCTATAGTGTACGAAATGGGATGCCCCCAAGAGTCATTGCGGGACTAGTACGAGTCAGGTAACCAACCAAGCGTCCATGTTGCACATAATGGATCTCAGTAAACTCTACAATCACAACTAGAAAACAAGTGAATGCACATGTTTTTATGAAAATATAACGGCATACAAGATATCTATCTAGCATGTGTAACAAGAGGAACATGTAACAAGTAAATGCAAGTAAGTGTAAATGTAACCAAGATATGAAGTATGTTGTTGATGAGGCGGAATGGAATGTAGAATGAATGATAGGGGCAACATGCCCCCAAGTGGATGTGTATGTATGCAATGAGGTTCATTTATTTATGCCCCCTCAGTAGTCAAGAATGAACCGTAAATGAGAGTGCGTCATCGGGAAATGGTTTGAAATGTGTTGTATGTAGAAAGGGGTTGATGAATAGAGTGATGATTGTGGAATGGTAATGCGTTGATGATATTGTATGCGACATAGGGAATGAGTTTTGTGTGATGATTTAGCCTAAAGCATATATCACTAGATGGGTGAGTAAGATGCTAGTACGCGTGATGATGTAGCACAAGGCATATATCACAAAATAGATGAACGTGATGCTGGTAGAAAACATGATGATGTAACACAAAGCGTATATCACAAGATGTATGGATAAGATGCTAGAAAGGGGTGATGATTTATCCTAAGAGCATATATCATGATATGTGTGAAGAAGGTGGTGGCTAAAAATGTTGCATAGTGTGATAAAAAAGGTTGATTGATTGATTGTGAAGATTAAAGTGTAGAATGATATAAATGTGATGAGGCGAGGTTCAATTTTGATTTGGACCCTCAACAATCGAGTATGAACCATTGGACTAGAGTGCGTTGTCGGTAGGTAGTGATCACGGGCGTATAAGTGGATGAGTAAAATGTGTGATGTGTGTAGTAAGTGAATAATATGTCATTGGTGTGTGACGTGTGAAACATGTAATGTGGAATGTAGGGTGTGTAAGTATAATAGTATAATGTGTAATGCAAGGTGTGTAGATTGTATAATGATGTAGTGTGTAGAATGTGTACTATGTATAGGTGTATAAAGCACAAAGTGTGGATGATGCAGAATAGATGGAAGATTGTATATATAGAAAAGTGCATGATGTATGAATATGTGTAATGTGTAGTGTCTATTGTGTAGTGTGTGACATTCATGTATATAGGATGCCCTCAACAGTCAAGTGTGAACCATAACACAAGAGTGCGTCATAGGGAAGTAAGGTGACAAGAGTCACCTAACAAAGACCAACTTAGTGTGAACCAATGGAAGCATGTGTGGTATAAGCAACAAAAGGACCATGTGATGGTGGCTAAATTTGAGATGTGTCCTGCCACCAATAGAAGGAGTAGTTTTCTTTAACAAAAATGATTGGTTGTTGAAGTTGAAGTGGTGATTGCGGAGGGACCGTACACGATGGTGGTTTATTTGATGATGCTTTATAAGACTAGAGTGGAGGTTAGGTTGAAATAATATTTAGAGGAGGTTGCTTAGGTTGACTTGGTAATACTATAGATGACTTAGCAGGAGGAGGTGATGGGGAACAAACCTTGAGAGGTGATTTCTTAGTTGGACTTGGTAATGTCACAGATAACTTGAGTGGAGGAGGAGTGGGACCATCCTTAAGAGGAGGTTGAGTGGATTGAATAGGCGGCCTTGACCGACCAAAGAATGCAAATTAGAAGTGGTGTCATGATGCTCATTTGACACGTAAGGAGTAAATTTAGGATCCCATGTGGGTGTAGTATTTGTAGATGGGCATGCAAATGCATCACAGTGTAGTGAACGAGATAAAGACCTCACACTCAATATGTTGATTGTGCCTTGTAAAACATAGCAATCATTGTCATTATGGCCATTGATTCAATGGTAATTACAATGTGGACGACCTTGATATTTTACAAGATGATAAAGAGGATAGCAATGAGGAGATGGCAAGTTGATTAATTGATGAGTTATGAGTTGTGGGAGAATATCTTGTTGCTTAATATTGAGTGCAAACTTGAGAGGCAAGGGGAGCAGAAACATTTGAGGTTCACTAATATGCGCACATGTAGAAGACATAGAATGAAGATGATATGTAGAAGGTGAACAAAAATGATCCTAAAAAGTGTCCTTAAGATGTTGGATTTCATATTTAAGAGATGTAATCGTGGATTCCATAGCCTAAAATTTGTCTTGAAATAAAGAATGCAAAGCTTGAATTGATTCCAACATGGGTTGATTAGATGGAGGATCACGAAGACTAGGGTTGTCAGATAAATGATCAAAAATAACACTCACTTGATGTGGTGGCATATCTCTAGGGAGATACATGGTTTCTAGGGTTTTTTGCACAACAACCTGGCAATTGGGATGCATCTTAAGTAAATCAAAAAATAAATTTTAGGAATTTTAGGAGCCATGATATAAAATATGATGTGCCAAAGAAGGATCTGAATGACCGATCATGAGTGGAGTTCACCAAAATGATTAACATAAATATGTAAATAAGAGTCTAATTTACATGTTATGGTCAGTAGTAAATGAATAGCAATGAATACTCAATCAATTAAGCAATAAATAATGAAACCCTAATTGCAAAGAGAGCATAGAAATCCTTAGCTGATTCGCAGAGTTCGGAGAATGGATAGAGTTGGAAAATCTGAAAATGCGAAGCACACATCAAGCTGTTACGAAGCACAAAAATGTAGAACTTCGGGAATAGGCTAGATCGGGGCGCACTGGAGAGGGACAGGGCACCATGCGGGTGCCTGACCTTGTTGGGTGCCCAAGTCTACGGAAATGCTCAAAAGACCTCCTATGAGGTTTCATAAGGTGTTCTCCTTTAGTCACCTTTGATCACTTTGAGGTCAGCACCAAGATCATCGAGGTCATTGTAAACCTACAATAAAGTATGAACCTACAAAACCCTCAAATAGACAAAATCCTCAAATAGACATCAAATCTCAAAGAAAGAAAGATGCGAGAATGAGGGGTCGATTTTCATCATTGTCACAATAGTGAACTTACAACTAAGTGTTGCACTACATCTCAAACCCAATGTAGTTTTGTGTGTGTGTAGAATTGTGCCCTAGGTTGCTCTTGTGTCACTCACACTTAAATAGCGAGCAAGTAGCTAGATGTAGAATGTAGTAAATGTGTGCATGGAATAGAATGAACTTCCTCCTATGAAGTGTGATGCAAGAAAACCAACCCTTATGTCCCTTGTGATGGAGCTAGATGGATGCAATGGAGCTCTTAGATGCCTTGATGGATGTAACCTTAGGTGGTGATAGATAGTGCTTAGTGCTTATTCCTTTATTATGATCACATAAATTTATATTTATATGATTCCCTTGCTTGAATTTCATAACTAACCCCAAAAAGGCCGATTACCAAAAAGATAAGATGCTCAAAGGACCCAAAAAGTGTGATTAAAGTACAAAGAGGACAGGGGCTCCCGAGAGGATGAGGGTGACTAGCGTTGGTGTCCAAGATGATAAAAACCAGAGTATAATAAGCGGACCGAGCAAGTAAAGGTGCAAGACTTAAAGGAGAAACAGAAGACAAAGAAAGGTGCCCAAAGACAAGAGGTTAATTAGTACTTTTCTTACTTAGGAATCATATGAATAGTAGTATGTAATCATGACTAGATAATTACCTAAAGTGTGTGATTGTGTCTACACATGTTTGTTTCTTACTCATTGCTTTGATACCCTTGTAGAGAACGGATGATTTAGGAGCACATGTTATCGACACACATTCTCGCCTCGCATATAGCCCGAGTCAAGATAGAGGAGCGTACCCTCTTTAGGATATCGATAAATGGGTGAGAAGAGGTATAGATCAATCATGGATAAGACAAGCATGCACAATATAGCTCAAATGTAAATGAACAAGTTAAGGAGCCGATCAAATAAGATCACTATGCTAACTAGTATCAATGTACATATAAGACTAAGCTAACATAGAGCAAGGGGGAAGGGAAATAAGATAAGATGAGATAAGATAAATATATTAATGTCCAATAAATGACCACAAAATTAGGTCAAAGGGACTACAGACAACAACGAGCATTGATACAAAGCGGGAAAACCAAAGAGTTCCCGAGAAAGACAAGTAAAAATTCATAAGAGGTGGCCAACTGTAAGGAGAAATCACACACACCAAGAATGGGGGTGGAAATACATGTGAGAGGAAGAAAGGGGGAAGACGACCAAGGAAAAGAAAAGAGAAAACCCATAAATGAATGGTAGATCCATCTCTCCTAACATTCGAGATCGACTGGAAAAAGTTGAGGATAGAATGTCAACCTGCCGAAGAGAGATTCTACCTACTATGTCGTTGTCTGGACATATTACTATACCTCTGATGCCTAGTGGATCTAGTATGTCTCCCGAATCCAAACCAAGTACAAGCATGCCTATGATGGTTCGAGGAACCATGGATGGTTTACCCGACAGAACCAATCTGGAAGAAGAAGCAGGGTTGGGTGGTCTCACAAGGGCGCTTAGTGCCTCTCTCCGAAGGTAACACTATGAAGAAGGAAGTGATCCACTAGGTAGATTACGGCCTAGGATGTGGTCAAGAGTTTCCTCACTAAGCTTCAAAGCCTACTCACGCATAAAGTTAGACACCTCTAATCCTCAAACCTGAAAAAGTCAAAAAAATCAAGTGTCCTCTTAAATAAACAGTGAAACCTCCCTTTGATCTCGTAGTAAGAGGAAATGAACTAATCTATGCAAAATGAAAAAGAGAGTAAAGAGCACTTACATGTGGGGTGGTCTCTTATGCATCTATCTCTCTAGAGAAGTAATAGACCGAGAGAGATTTGTTATTGGGTGGAGAAGGGGAACATCATTCTTGTCCTAGACTCACTATAGGGGACCTAGTAGTGCAAGCAATCCAACCACGAATAAGAGTGTCTAATCCAATCCAAGTCAAATGCAAGATGAACCAAAAGTGAGAATAAAATGTGAAGTCAAGCGAGAGAAGAGAGGGAATGGAAGTTCATATTATCCCGGGTTCCTTCCTTCATGAATGTCAAAGTGTAGTGTGTGTATATATACGACACCATCGCCCGCGAGAAATGGCGTCGGATCGGGAAAAACCTAACACCGACACCATCGCCCACAGCACCAAAGATCGACCGGTGGATGTTAAATGTCATGCAAAGTGAAAATAGGTGTCACAGCTTCAAGCAAATGAACAAATAAGGTGCCAAATGGTGAGATGTAAGTAAGGTGTTGGGAGCGCAATGTGTATGAGACATAAAGGGACAAGGATAAGTAATACAACAAAAACTAAGATTGGGACCACATAGGAATACTCTCTCGTGTAATGTATCTAACCCATAGTGACTATGTGGATAGTCATACTCCATTCCATGAAGGCCCCTTAAGACACCCGCTAAATAAATAAATGCATCGCTGACCCTTATCTATACAAGGGAGATTGTTAATAACAGGTATGAAAGATGAAAAGTGAAAAATTAGGTGTATACAATCCACGGTGTGGGGAAGAAGATTTTTCCAATGAGCAAAGTGAAACAAGTAAGTGTAATGACCCACATAACTCTTCATGCTTTAACTTGCTTCAATTTTGGTGGAAAATTAGACTAGGGCGTAGAATGAAGAGAGACGAAGCCCGCACACAAAATTGGAAGCATAGATGTTTGTGCAAAAGCAAGAAATATTGAGTCCATATCACTCGCAGACATCCGCATGAAGAGGAAAATGTCTCTACCACTCTAGTCATGGAGCTAAATACAAATAAGATAAGCAAACCATGCAAAACAGCCATAGGTTTCAAAAGAGAATATCTACCCAATCGATAACTAGCTAGTTTAGAGTCAAATTTTTAGTTGCCACCAGTCATGCTCACTTCACCGCATGAGGAATAGCATCAAGACATCATGAAGGTTAGCTTCAACACCTTCGAAACTAAATATAGAGCAACTTGAGGAGGTATACATCATATTTTCAAATGACACTTTGAGCAATAATGAAGTGTGGACTATGCTTTCACTTCTACCATGTGTTTTGGTTGCTAAACTGATCACATGTCCCAATTTTGTAAGAAAGGGAAACTATTTCTCCCAGATTGTATCGTGGTTTGTTTAGCTTCCTTACATGTTGGTTATAGTAAGAGTAGTTTAGGTTTGATTATTGCAAAACAAGTGCATTGAGCTTACTCTGCATATTTCCCCTTGAAACATGTATGATTTTACATGTTTGTAAATATTTTTTTGGCCTTTGTTGTTACATAGTCCATTTCAAGCAGGTTACATGGCAAAAACCACATCATTAGATCAATTTTCAATGTATATTCTTCAATTCCACAAGCTTAAATTCAATAAATTTTAAGTTCATGCAAATTCAGGAGAGAATTTAAAGGCTTAAGATCAATTTTCTTCGAGATTATGCTTGTCTACATGCCCAATGGATGCTTCAAGGTAGTTTTCCTTAGAGATCACCAAATTGTTGTCTAAAATTGCACCTCCATGTAGTTTTGAACAACTTATCAAAATTTTGCACGTAGGAATTTTTTTCTCGGAAAGTTGTGAAACATTATCTTAATGTTCTGCGGAAGGAACTTAGTGTTCTGCAGTTCTCCTAACCCATAGGACAAAGAGAGCTTCAGCTTGTACTTAGGTGAATTTTTGGCGACGTTAGTGCTTCGTGGGGTGTGTTAAACCTTTGCAATATTGAGGAAGTCAATTTTCTCAAATTTGAGCATCGCATGTCAAGGAAAGTCAAAGCACCACGGAGTTTACACACCAACAAAAAGATGAAATTTTGGCTAAGGACAAGATCTCGCATAGCGAAGATTGGGAAGAAGCTTAGTGCTTCACGGCATGGAAAGCACGGCATCAAACAGATTTGGAAGATATAGATTTCCTCGGAGTTTGTCAATTCTATGAAACAAAACATGAAGTCCTCCCACAAGAAGTTGCGCAAAGGAGAAGTGTTACCAAGTGTCACGCAATGTAAGAAGGAAAAGATCTTGCATGATTTTAGTGTGAAGGCAAAGTGCAAGAAGTTGGAAATCCGTGAAAATACAAAAGAAGAGTTTCACGGATGATTAAAGGCTAGTGTCTCATAGATTTATAAGTCCGCAGAGACATGTTGAATGCCAAGAGTCGGGACAAGGTCAAAATTTGCAAAAGCAAGTAAAGTTAAAAATCCATGAAACATTCAAAACACCGCAAGAGAAAGAAAATTTGCGAGTGAAGGGAAGTAAGAACATGGGTGGTTTAATACATTGTGCGAGTCGAATCCGACTCAGTACATTGTCTAGAGGATGTGAAATCCGCAGAAATATGAAATCATATGAAGTTCGTGGATCGCACACATGAGCCGGGCCTAATTTGAAATTAAACGTTCAACCACTTCACCGACCAAAATTTAATAATTGTAGGCATCGTCTTCCTTGACTCAGTAAATATGATGGTGTGTGATTGGATTTGTTAGGCATCCATACCTATCTGCAGGAATCTATTGTGTTTGGTCTTTGGTGGTTGAATCTCTGTCTTGTTGTCACCTCTCTACTTCTCTCTTCTTCTCATTTTCTCTATAAGTATGGGACTCGTGCATTGTAAAGAAGGAGACCCCTTTTTTCTAACAACATCATGCTAAAATGGTGGTCGACTTCCCATGAGTTTCAGACCTCGTATTTGGTCTCTGCAATATATTATGAGCCTTCCGCCATGAGTGTAATGGTTTGCACATCCCTTGAGCGATAAAATCTCATGTTTGTGGCTACTCTCTGCTCTATGCTTGTATTTATTGTGTTCTTGCCCCATTCTTTCTCTAATATGTTGTGTGCATTTTCTACTTGCAGTGTTTCCATTTTTGTGTGTTGTCATACATGGGAAGGGTTAAATATTCAATTTGGGGTCTCTAGCACATTTTTATGCCCTCTCCTCCTACATTTTCTTCCCTTTCTTCCCCTCGTGGAAAGTGATTGACCCTCTCTTCTACTCGTTATCACTACCCCTTTAACTTAGGATTTTATTGTTGCATCTCTCTCTCTCTAGTCCCTCGATGTGTAAGTGCAGGTTAAATTAGAGGTAGTGTTGGCATTATGTTAGATAGGTAGAGGAACCAACCTTCTCTTGAGGTCTGTCTGAAGATGTAAGTCCACAACTTCAGCATAGTCCCATGTTAGCCAAATGTATTGATCTTTCATGATCAAATCTAGGGTGGTACAATTGAGCTCCAACAATTCCATTAGGGTTTGGGGAAAATGCAAATTCCTCGAATTTAAGCCCGAAAGGAACATTACAAAGGGTATCGAGCCCAATATCTTTTCCCCTGAGAGTTATCCATGCAAGAATATCACAAGGAGTACATTTTCCATCAAAGCAAGGGTAAGAAGAATCAAGACAACCACTTGAGATGGCTAGAATGGGCCATATAGATTTTGAAAAGGCCGAGTTGAAAGCAGACTTTGTGATGATGATAGGGTTGAGAGGTTTTCCCTATGTAAAGAAATATTGGTGAATAATATGGTACAATTGATCCATGTCATGCAAAACCTAAATGGTGAAGGAAGCTCTTCAAGGGCGAGAAATAATATTCAACCACCAAGAATCAAGAGTGATTCTTCATCTAGATTGTTTCGCCTACCTTCCTCCCAATAAAGGAAGTCATTTCGGTGGTTGAAACATGACATGTAAGCGGTGTCACAATATTACGAGATAGCTATGAGTATAGGGCTCTTCCATAGAAGATTTGTGATGTCATATCACTCATTGAGTTCATAGGGTTGAAGAAAAGTAGAGTAGGAAATGGACCAAGATCTAAACCTCGAGTTATGCCCAAGGAAAATGGGAAAGATGTTCCAGACCTTAGAGGGAAAGAATCCCTTCATCATGACCAAGGAAAAGGAAGAACGCTTGAAGTTTGTGGGCATTAAGAGGAGCATCCCATGGAAGCCCTAGAAGTACCTATCACTCTTCCTAAGGATGAGTCATTGATTGATTTTCATGACATCAATGTGGAGAGGCATGTGTTTGATGAAAAACCATGGAGCATGAGCCCAAGAAAGAAGGGAAACATGATGCACCAAATTGTGAAGAGGAATTGGTGGTTGAAGCCCAATCTCCGGGTGATAATGAGAATACTCAGGTTGCTAGAATTTTCAAAACAACGGATCTTAAGAGACAAGTTGATGGCATTCATGACTTTGGCAAGAAACTTAAAGAGGCTCCATGCATGTGCCAACAAAATACGGATGAAGTCAAAGTGGGAAGAGCTTCTCTAGTTTAATATGAAGAGATCTCAACCAAGCTTCATTCGGAAAAAGAAGATGAACAAGTTGAGGACAGCCCAAGGTATGATAGTGAAAATCACATTTCAATTTTTTGGTCTCCTCCTATGTCGCTGCCATACTTGTGTCATCATGGGCAGCTTGTTGAAAAGAATGAGCCTATGTCAAGTTTGATGCTTGATAGCATAATTACTGGTCATCATGGACAGCATAGTGGAAACAGTGATAAAGTGAAAAACACTTTAACTAGAAAAGGGTACATATAACCTTTGAGTTACAAAAAAACATGAAGTCCTCAATGGGTTCCATGTTACTATGGCTAGTGAGTGCTTCATTTCATGCATATGGTTATAAACAAATTTTATGAGAAATCATGTAGTTTTTGTGGACTCAAACTCCCTTGTGAAGGATGAGATGCTACAAGATGGCCTCATCATCCGTTACACCAAGAGGTTCCAACAACTAAATCTCACCTTGGGAAAGCACATGGTAAGTGTTGATTTCTATGTGAATTGTAATGTAGATACGGATTTGGTACTTGGAGTGCCATGGCTACACTCTTTGGGTAAATTTACCCAAGACTACCAAACCATAGAGTTGAGGTTCAAGCTTGATGGCCAAGAAGTTGTGCTTCCAAAAAAGACAAATAGGATTCCTCAAGTTGTTATAGCTAAGAGGGGAAGAACTTCCGAAAGAAGGAAAGACATATAGGCAACACATAATGAGGTAAAACCTACACTTTTATTTTCAAAGCACAATCATGTTATAAGGATTTTGAATTCCTAATTGATAAGCAGGCTCTTGGAGAAAGTTTTCTAATAAAAGTAGAAGTTGAGTTCATGAATTGTGTTTGAAATTGAGTGAGATGGTTGTTATCTTGTTGTTCAAAGCATTGTAGCTCGGTTGGGATTTGGAAGTATGATTGAAAGTAGGATTCTTGATTTGCCGGATTTCAAGCATGTTGTCATAGACATTTCCAGATCCCTTTCCATGTTGTTACCTATAGGAGAGTTTCCAGCCACTATCATCTTGGTTTTAAGTAAGCAAATGCATGGATACAACTCGTGTTTTGGATAGCATGGTTGGATTTTGGGATTCCATCACTTGAATAAAAATCATGAGAATGCAAACCATAGAAGAGAGCTAACTTCCGCACCTATGAGACATGAAGAAATGATATTGGGAGCTTGATGAATCTTCTAAAAATTTGTGTAAAAGACAAAAATCTAAATTCACCCCGAATCGCTTAAGGTTTGGTAGACCTAAAATAGGTCGTTGCCCTAGTTCTTGCATAAAATCAGATTGTTGTCATAAAAATCAGATTCTCTACATGTGGTTGTCATCATTTCCGACAATGTTCCATTAGGGTTTGGGGAAAATTCAAATTCCTCAAATTTGAGCCTGAAAGGGACATTACAAATAACACTCCCCATTAAAAGATAAGAGGGAGACTGCGCTTATTTTAAATAAACTAAATATAAGGGAAAAGCAAATTATTACAATAAAAATAAAACCTCAAAAAAGTCGATGTTCCTCATCAACCAGAAATGAGAAGCCTATAAAAATTTAAAAGTGACCTATGTTTTATGATTAATACATTTGCCAATGCATCAGCCAATATCAAGAAATAGTGTTCCAACATTAAATTCGGTCAAATCCAAGGCTGAGACAAAGTGGGAGCCTGTGATTTTTCACAGGTTATAAATTCTGCAACATAGTAGTTGTACACTTACAAAAATGCACTGGCATGCAGAGCCACATATCCGAAAGGAGACAACCTAAATACACGAGAGAAACAACTACGAGAAAAATTTAAAAAACGCAAACAATAGCAGTATTGGGGCAGCAGAGTGATGCCTCACACATGGTAACATGCCCTGAAGAAGAACCAAGTGCTCCTGCCAACTACAAAAAAAAAGTGCAGAACTCTGGTCAAGTGTGATGAGCATAAGGGGTGGCCTCCAATGACAAAACATACTCTCTTGTTAGATTGATGCCATAAATCATGACTTGGTCCTTTGTTGAAACATGTCTAAGCATCATCTCCGTCTCCTAAGACTCTACTCAAGTGTGAGCATAAAGGGAAGCCTCCAATGACGACCCATACTCTTCATCCTTTCCTGAGAGATGTATAAGCATCATCTCATTGAGTACAGGGTGAAAATCCAAAGGAAAATAAGGAGCTCGCAGCATAATACCGAAGGCTCCAAGCAAACAAAACAAAGGCTATACAGTTGCTGGAGAGAAATTGTGGATCTCCTCCTTCACATGGTAAATCAAAATGATTTGAAAGAGTTGGAAACTTCTATACTGCAATAGTCATCTAACGAAAGATGAATCAAGCACTATCCTAACGAATTAGCTTTCCAGCCTATAGGATCTGATGAATATCCTCAACCAGCTTGAAACTTACCCATAGAAGATGGAGTCTTAACTCAGCAAAGGTTGAACTTCAGGCCTTCTGTGACACACTCCTGCTTTTTTCTATAATTTCCAATTCTTGCTTTAATGGAAGTCAACATGTTTTCAAGTACGTTTGTTTCTGTCTTCAACATCATTACCTGATCCATATTAACCAAACACCTACCAATAGACAAGTTGAAAACCCTTTAGAAAGTGTTGAGCATGTAATGCAAAATCACTGCATTGTTTATATACCCTGACAAATTCTGTAAAATGTTATGCTTTTGGATATAGACAAAGGGCATACAAGTTTCTCTCTAACGAAACCCTTGCAACCACCAAGGTTGCCCTGGATGCCTCCTGCAATATGGTATAGACAGTATACACGAGGTTATATAATGCAGTTTATGTTTTAGTGTATGCTTGGCTATAGGCTATAGCTCAGTTTGACATACAGCAAAAGCAACAAATATATGATTATCAAGCTTAGAAGTCTTTAAAATAGGGTCAATAGCTGGCATGTCTAGGTCGTGACCCCTGTTCTACTTTCTAGCTGTTCCAGAAATAGCAAGTGTTGTATGCCTCCAATTTTTGTAATATTATCAATTGGTATTTATTTTTACTTATAAAACACAATCTCAAATAATGTTTATTAGACATAACTTTTGGTACAAGGTGTATTACATGTCTAATAACCTGAAACCCATCTAAATAGCTCCAGCATTCCTCTCCCAGAACACCTGAATAGAATGAGTAACAGAATTCTCAACAGCAAGCAGCTCAAACTGGAACAAATAGGGCAGAGTATTACTATTGAATACTTTACATGGACCTGTTGAAGATCATACCATAGCATGTTCCAAGAAGGAAATATATTGCAGGGGAACTAATATGCTAGAGCTTCTGCTAGAAAGCTCACGACCAATAATTATAGGAATAAACATTCCAAAGATGATCATCAAACAGAGGTACCATCACTTAAATCCAGTGAAACTAAATGGTGACAAGGCATCCAAAAGAAACCAGTGTTGCCAGAATCAGCGACACTTTTCAGTATAGTAAGAGTAAATTAGAATATGCCACAAACTTTGATTACAACGCTAATAATTTTGTTGCTTTGGAAACCACTGTTATAGGTATGAATCTAGCTTCTCACTTGGGGATTGTTTACCCTAAAAGTAGAGCATTAAATTAGCTTCAGATCTCTTGTCCAATGACACATTACTTAACATCCTGTTCAAAATTAAACTTATTTTTTCAGGAAGCTCTTCTTATTTGCAATCAGTTTTATAAGATAGTCTTCTTAAATTGAAAATATTGACAAATAAAGTGGTTAATTTTTAAATTAAGTTAATATCAGAACTGATTTACTAAGCTAGATCTCCAGGAGTTTGTTTATACTGATTCTTTAGAGTTAAGTGGTCCCTTGATGGCGACTAATTTTCTACCACTATCCTCTGACGGTGGCATGGCTCCCTTTCCAAACATCAGGTAGATCTGCTTACAACCATATTCTCCCATAGTTATTCCACTACTAGTATTCATTTGCATTTTGTGGCAGTTCCCCTATTTTTGGTCTTCCATTTTTGGCTTTAATCATTTTGTTTTTACTTTAAGCTACTTCCGTTGTCAGTGTACTGTCTAAAATCCTATATATGGCCTGTTCACAGGCTACACCCTAGAAGATCCAACCAAATTCACTAGGTCGCCACCAACAAATTCTCTATAAAAGATGGAAATCATGACATAAACAAAGTGGATAAATGGAATCAGAGAGCAGCAAAGAGTAGTTATGAGAACATTGATCAAAATGCAGGACATGTTAATTTATCTAGCCTTGGATCTAATCCTCAGGATATAAGATAGAATTCCTTACGGTATAAATACTGTAGCCGGATTTGGAGTGAATTTAAACAACAAATCGACGGAAATACAAGATTTTGGAGAATGGGAGAAGAAAAACCTTGCAAGAGATGATGGCTAAACTCGCTGGTGTCAAACCTACAAGAACAGCCACCACAGATTCTGCTTTAATTCAAGATTTCACTTCCTTCAGGAAAATGTTTCAATTTGAGCTATTAGACTTACAGTATTGAGACTTGACTCAGTTTAGACCCAACCAGAAGATTTTGGACTCAGATTTGACCAAAAAAATCAGCATGATTTAAAAAATAAATAATTGTAATTTTTAACATTAATAATTGATTCTTACGCATTTTAAAGAAAAATAACATCAATACTAGAAACAATTAACAAAATAATATAAATAATTATGTATAATATAGTCGATTAAACAAATTTAAGCCTTCAAGTAGATGCAAGGTCCAGTTTCAAAAGTAACCTGAATTATTGTTGGAAACCATCATTATTTTGCTTCTTACTCAATTACGTTTCAAGACATTGTGGGACAAGCTTATCCATTTTGTGAGGTCCTCAGATTTTTAATATAAATTTAAAGCAAGATCACGTCGAGAAGTGTCTATAGGTTATTTGTCCTTTCTATCTTATTTTCTAGAAGTTCTCCTCAAAAAGCGTATCAAGCATCTTCGATGGTATCCCATGAAATATTCCTAAAACATGTATGGTCTGAGCTTCACGTATAACAAGATACAACATGGATTTTCATGCCTTCCAAAGATTTTGGTGTTAAAAAAAAAAAACAATAGAAATTTTATTCTATTCCTCACACTTCCCAATTGGCTGCATAAATTATTGTTATATAATTCCCAGCTACACTAAACCCATCAAATTTTGTGTATCTTCTAAATGAGGTCAAATGGAATATTAAATAGCAGTGGGTGATATACAAAATCGCAACTCTGCCAAGTCAAGGCCACAAAACTCATGAGCCCCTACTTGTCTCAGGACTCTGCATGTTTTGCATAGACTCACAGAGTCTCAATATTATAATTAGACTAACATCTACCTCCAAGTTCTGCATTACAAAATACAAAATGAAATGGATGTAAGTAATTAGTCAAGCCAATGTAGGAAATCAAAAGGAACAATAACCACTTCTCTTTATGTGATCCTTTATGAACTTCTTTGCATATGTTACATAGATGGAAAACTCGCCAAAAACTCGCCGGTTTTCAAAAAACTCGCCAAAAAACCCGAAACCGGTTAAACCGCCCAAAACTCGCCAAAACAGGGCTCGCCGAGTTTTGGCGAGTACTCGCGAGTTAACTCGGCGAGTACTCGCCAAAACTCGGCGAGCCCGTACAAAAAACTCGCCAGACGCGGCCTGTACGCGGAAACGCGGTTTTCAAAGGAAAAAAACACGGATTTTACACGGTTTTGGCTCTTTTTAAGGCCCTCAACTCCCTCATTGTCACTCACACAACCATTTGAGCTTGCATTGCTTGTGTTGAGTGGATTTTGGAGCGAATTCGAGGAGAGAATTTGGAGATTTGCATTTGGAGGTAGGTTTTTTTTTTTTTTTTTATTCTTTGAAGTTTTTCCAAATTTTGAATATATTATTTAGGTTTTATAGATTCCTATTGTGATTCTAAATACATGCAATGTAAAATCGAATGCTTGTACTTTTTTTATACTCATTTGCAGCCAGAGGTATGTAATTTTATTTTATTTTAACGCAAATTCATTGTAAATTAGTTAAATTTTATGTATGTGTATTGTAATCGATTCGTTGTGTAATTCTAAATACATGTAATGTAAAATTGAATACTTGTAAATTTTTAATACTCATTTGCAGCTAGAGGTACGTATTTTTTTTTTAATTAACGCAAATTCATTGTAAATTAGTTAAATTTTATGTATGTGTATTGTAATCGATTCGTTGTGTAATTCTAAATACATGTAATGTAAAATTGAATGCTTGTAATGTATTTTTTTTACTTACGCAAATTTGTTATTCAGGCATGTTTTGTTTTTAAAATTAAATTAAGTTTACATTTTCTAATTTTTTAAATGTGCATTGTGTTACAGATTAGAGTTTAACAATGGCATCAGGCTCGGCATCAGGTTCGGCATCTGGATCACTAGCAGGGACCGTTCCTCCGAATGCCCGTTCCATAGCATGGAAGTATGCTGTACGTGGAACTTGTGCGGGCGAAATTCTTTGCACTTTCTGTAACAAGAAAATGAATGGAGGCATCAATCGTTTGAAATATCACCTTTCAACTATTCCTTGCCGAGATGTTACAGTTTGCCCCAACGTGTCAGAAGAGGCAACGCGAGAGATTAAAGCAGAGCTGGCAGAGTTAGAGGAGAAAAAACTAGAGAACGCAAGGTTGAAGGCAGCCATAGCACAAGCTATTAGACCTGGGGCTGCAATGGAAGAGAATTTAGACGATGATGCAGCAACAATTGTGGGCTCTACTCGTGGTCCACGCATACGAAGAGGAAGAGCCGGAAGAGGCTCATCTTCATCGAGTTCGAGCAAAGGCATACCGAGTTATTTTGTGGCAAGGAACACACCTGGAGCACAACCTTCATTGGATGGTGCATTCTGGAACAAAGATATGCACGAGGAAGTGGATAAAGCTTGTGCAAATTTTTGGTACTACAACAACCTGCCATTCAATGTGGCAAAGAGCCCATACTGGGAGTACTTGGTGACAGCGTTGACAGTTGTAGGGAAAGGGTACAAGGCACCCTCTCCAAAAGATTTGAGCGGAAATTACTTGAGGGTGCGATTGCAGATGCCACTACCATGCTAGAAGAGCACAAGAAACAATGGAAAAAATTCGGATGCACCATTCTTTCAGATGGGTGGACGGATGGAAGGAACCGCACCCTTGTTAATTTTTTAGCAGCTTCAAACGGTGAGATGGTGTTTTTAAAATCTATTGATGCCTCTGACATAATAAAAAATGCAGAAAATTTGAGTGTTATGTTAGAGACAATTGTATTAGAGGTTGGTGTACGAATGTTGTGCAAGTTGTTACGATAATGCAGCAAAGATATGTGGCAATCGGGAGACTATCACAGAGAGACATCCATCACTCTTTTGGACTCCTCAGGCACTTTTCGCATTGACCTTCTTTTCGGAGGACATAGGCAAAATTGATTGGGTGAGGCCGGTCAGAGAAGATGCAAGATCTATAACGAAGTACATATACAATCACCCTTGGGTTCTGAGCTTGATGAGAGTACACACAAAGGGGAAAGAACTTGTTCGAGCCGGTGTCACAAGGTTTGCAACTAACTTCTTGACGTTGCAAAGTATTTCTAGTTTGTTGACATCTTTGAAACAAATGTTTGTGAGTCAAGCATGGCTAGACTCACAATATTCAAAGAAAGTCGATGGAGAGGGTCATGAAGATAGTTTTGATGATATCTTTGCAAAGAGAGCTATAGAGATCATCAAGGTAATTTCAAACTTCGATTTATATTTCATTCCTTTATTTTAATTTGTTAAATTATAAATATTAAATACATTGTTCTACTTTTCACTTTTTTATTTCATTTCTAATATGTATTGTAACTTGTAAGTTTGCAATCTTACATTTTAATTTGTGTGTAGGTGTCAGAGCCGTTGGTGAGAGTTTTGCGTTTGGTTGATGGGGAGCAAAACCCCATGGGGTTTGTATATGAGGCCATGGATAGGACCAAAGAGTCTATCCAAAACTATTACAGGGGGGATATCGTCAGATATGGTCCCTTTTGGGAGATTATTGATCGGAGGTGGAACAATCAACTCCACCAACCTATTCATGCAGCGGGGTACTACCTCAACCCCAAGTATTTCTACTCCGATGTACCTTCACGTATGTGAATGGAGAGGTTATGGAGGGCCTTTCGACATGTATTGAGAGGATGATACCGGATGTTGAGACGAGGGACCTCGTTATTTTAGAGCTGCAGAGTTACAAACATGGTAGGGGGAGACTCTTTTCATCGGTGCTAGCTATTCGAGGGAGAACCACACAGTCACCAGGTAATACCAAGTTACTTAGAATGTTTACCAAGTTACTTATTAGTTACATATTTGATTTTATTAATTAATTATAAATTTTTGATTATCTTGTTAAATGTTCAGAGGTTCTCGGGGAGGATTGGGAGGGAATACCCCAAATCTTCAAAAGTTAGCCCTCAGAATTCTATCTCAACCTTGTAGCGCTTCTGGATGTGAACGCAACTGGAGTTTGTTTGAGGCCATTCACACGAAGAAGCGCAACAAGTTGACTCAAAAAAGACTCAACGACTTGGTTTTTGTGCAATACAATCTCCGGCTTCGCACAAAAAAAGTTGAGGCGACATCAGAGGAGCTCATTGATTTGGATGAGATAGATCCATATAGTGAGTGGACTGGGCAAGAAGAGGAAAACCCTGCATTCACAGCGGACGAGATTGCTTCTTTTGAGAGGGAGGCTATGGAGGGAGAAGCACTAGCAGGACTCCGAGGAGATATTGGAGTGGATGACATCTTTGGAGGTGATCTCCAACATGCAGCAGAGGAGCCACCAGCACCACCATCTAGTTCCAGGATCGAGCCAGATTCGCAGCCTTCTAGGAGGAGCGTGGAGACGCAGCCGAGTGTGGGGACTAGTGGAGCCAGAGGCACTAGACCCTCTCCCCAATATTTCTCTAGATTGGGGAAGAGGAAAATGTAATTTATTGTATATTGTAACTTGCATAGATATGAAATTTATGATGATATTTTTCAATGTCAATCATCATAAATTCATATTACTTATCAGCCGGTTGTCGTATTCGCATGATGATGCGATTTTGTATTGTATTTGTATTCAAATCTAATAGAAAACACTTCTCCAACATTTTATGGGCTCATTTGATACATTTTGTAGCTATGTGTTGCTTAAAATTTATGTTTTTTAAAAAAAATTGAGTATTTTTTAAAAAAATATTCCCGAGTATTGCTTAAATATTAGCGAGTTTTTGGCGTAGTTTTTTTTTTTTTGGGGTCTGGCGAGTTTTTGGTTTTGGCGAGTTTTCCTACTATGATATGTTATATACCATGGATATCCAGCTTCTATGTCTTTTGCCTTATGCATCTACCTTGCCTTTTCCATTTGAGCATATTTGTGTAAGGCCAATTGTCCATTCTGTCATTATATGCATTATATGGCTGGTTGCAGCATCTCCCTATACCTTGTACTATTTGGACATTATGTTAGGATTGGCTTCAACCCTTGCTCCCTTGAAGATGGATGTAGTAGTTGCATCCATAATGTAGAATATAAACTTCTTTAAGTAGAGAATCCAAAAGACAATTACACATTATTGCACTACGAAGAAACCATACTCAAAATGAGTGAAAATTATCTAACAAAAGAACTGTGAAACTAAAACAAGAGACTTATTTTTAAAAGTCTAGCAATGTTTACAGGTAACAAACTTAAATTCCATTGTTGAGTATGCATAAATTTTCTATGAACATGTGCACGCTAAAAATATTAGCATTGATAAAAAAACTTTGAACTCGGTAAGAACTGAAAAATAAATTGTATAACTCAGGTGGTTTTGAATAGACTAATACTGACAAAAAAGTAAAATGGAAAAGGAGAAATTGCACAAACACAACATACACAATTTTCAAGTGAGAATATTCATAAATATCAATATAGTTTGTATCCCATTTCTTGACATTTGTCTGCTTGCAAATACAACACAATTTTCATAATGAGATATAAATTAGGATCCCCTCCATGATGAAATATGAACCTATATTACATCAGCGTGAAGCCTGTTTTATTTGCCAGTTATCAGCACATGTGATTGCATGTACTCGCAACTTTGGAGAAAGTTGTTGAAGGAGGACATCCCTGATATGTATTGCTGCAGTTTCACCAGCTCGAGTGGCCAGTTCAAGAAATACCAAAGCACAACCACCCTCACCTTCCTTCAAAATAAAAATAGTTGAGTCTTTAGTACAAACTACGAAAGGATAAATATCAAGCATTAGGAGAGGAAATGATGGCGGAACAAATAGCACAGAAAATTAAAAATAACCCATACAAGATATCCACACATTTTTATAAAAGAACACTGAATTGTCTAAGTCATCACTAGACAGCTTACCACAAGCACATTTATTACAGATGAGGCGGAGGCACTCACCTGAGACGCTGACAGCCTTATAGCTGGGGCAGAGGGGCCTTTAGGATCTCATGCCAATGTAACAAGGATGAGGGAAACTGAGCTGCTTCATCTGAACATCATTGCTAACATGATTGGATGTCACAAGCCATTTTTAGAGATAGAATTGAATAGCACTTATTAATTAAATAAAGATGTCTCTATCATTTTTATCATATGATGTTGTTAAATGTGATTAACGTTATTAATTGTCATTTATTGTAATTCTATTGATTGTTTGCAGTTGTGCTTCTGTTGGAGATAAATATTTATTTGGGTATTATTAATATCCTAAAGTCGTTATTTATTCCCATATGAATTTTTAATTCATATAATACAGGGAATATGAGGTGGCATGTATGCCTTCACCTCTTTCATCCCATTAGGGATGTTCCCCATTGTGAAAAATATTGGAGCTATTTTCACATGCAACTCCTTTGCCAGACTGTACCCACTTCTCCTCACTACATGAGAAGTATGGACACTAAGCACACACTTGGAAGGTTGGCTAAGACCTTTATGCACATTTGTGTTATCGTATAATTATTTTGGGCCATCTTTCAATAACATGTGGGATTTTCTTTCGATGTACCGTCTACCCACTTGACAAGTCTTGTCTTTCAACACTTTCATTGTATGGTTTTATGGTGAATATTTATTTTATTGCATATTTTTACTTATGATTCATTGTTTTAGTAGTTGATCTTGGAATTATTCCTTTCAGCTTTATTCACAGTTATGCTGAATTGAAGTAAGGCTGATTAATTGCAAATAACGATATCAACTGTATCAAGTATTGTAATCAAAATATTTCTAGCATTTAGTATTATTGCTTGAATGATTTTTTGACTCGGATTAACTATTGTTTGGTTGACTTAGTGAATGGAGGAGATACCCTTGCTATGGATGTATCCAAAGGGAGTTTCATTGGGGAGGGGTTGTAGATGAGGATGTGGTGACACCGGAGGGAAAACCCACGCATGCACCGCGATCTACTATTTGGTTAACCTTACACAATTTCAAGTATCAGATCTCTCGTGTATGCTTTACTTGATTGGTAGTCAATTATGTCAACTTTTGTTTTGTCAGCCTACATGTGTGTGTTTTCGGGTATTAAGGGCTTGGATTGTTTCCACATTTCATACGGCACCATTTTTTAAAATGTGTTCGACATTGTTAGTTGTATGCATGGATGCATGTATGATTTTGATGAATATCTCGTAGATCTTTTTGAACTTATATTGTTCTGATTACTTTATTAACTTGATAACAAGTATTGGGGAGACATGATCGTGTTTCAACAAAGGCTCGCATTGCAAGTTGTTACCTTTAACTATATCCTTGTTTTTGATGGGGCCTTGTATCTTGCATTGCAAATCCCCTCGAATCTTGCTTAATCCTTAGCAAAAGATTAGTATGATTTCCATTTGAAAATTTTCTGAATAAGTTAAAAGGCCTATAGCATGCTTGTTTATGTCTCAATATTTTTTTGATGAAGCATGAACTGTGGGTTATCAAGCCACCATGGTTGCAACTCACGTGAAATGGAATCATTACGTCATTCGACCTCATCTTCCATCCTTTCAATTAAGAGCACGTTGAGGATTTTATTCATCACTTTCATTTTGCTATTTTGATGGAGGCTTTTTACATAGCTCGGTTTTTTGATAGACCGTCATATGTCTTCTCTTTTACTGCCACCGGTTTCAGCTCCTTGTTTTGTTAAATAAGTCTTTGTATTAATTAAGTTGGCTATGGGGATGACGATGACAATGGAGAGAAGTGATGTGGTCACGGTTAAGGGTCCCAATGAAGGGATGCCTTAGACCATGCAGCCCACAAATTCAGAGTTAGATCTCATTGTAGCAATAGCAAGACCGCAAGCACAACTTTAAACAAGAAACAATAAAAGCTTCTTCTATTAATGAGGAAAAGATTACAGACTCAAGCACAATGGCATTACACTCCAATGATAGTCTTATGACAAGACTCTAGAAGAATTCCTACGACCTATCCTAAGTTTGTAGACTTTGCAAAGCTTTCACAAAACCACACTTGGCTCAATTGGCAACAAAGGAATGCCCAGATCCGTAGATCATGCCTACGGGTAAATTTTTCCTTATATTCTCACAACTCCCTTCTACTTATAGAATTTGTAGTGACTCAGATGGGAGAGAAAAGATGCCTTTGCAAGTAAAGATACCTTGCAAATATTCCTCAAAAAGCCTCATATCGCCATTAATCTTCCCCACCAATTTGCGAGTAGCTTTTCATGAAATCTCCATTATGCAATCAAGCTTTACTAGTTGCTTAGTTTGTCCCTAGTCATAGAAAACAGATCAAGGCCCACGTGTGCCTCCCTCTAACTATATCGATGTTGATAGTTGATTTTATCAAGCTCAGATCCAATAATGGCTGTGAATAGTTGTGGTCCCGCAAAAATGCAAGGCTTTGCAGCTTAGCAATGTTCGGCGGCAACTAGAAAGCATCAGGGCTTGAGTTGTGTGTGCAAGGTTATGCATGGCTTCCACGTGCAAGGAACAAGTGTTCTACAACGTGGAACAAGGTTATGTAGCACCAATAGTTGTGTGTGACCTTCTTCAGTTAAACACGACCAAGATAGTACACGACCAAGATAGTGTTGCATGCCATAAGCAAGCTTGTTTGGCATGGTTAAGCTTTTGCGACTAAGTATAGGATTATATTGCAAGCTCTAAAGTTGCACGAATTTTAAGCAAGTCTTTATTCACTAACTCTAAAGATTTTTGGGGGACGCAACATTGCTTGTAAACCCAGATGCTCCTGCATCATATGCCTCGAGTAAGAACAAACTTCAGCCCCTGCTCAAGCATGTCTTTTAAGGTCATCAATAAGATGACCAAGTGTAGCAATCTTTGCTTCACTAAGCCAAGATGCATCTTCAACTTCTTTGTTTCTCCATTTCACCAGATGTTCCTCATGTTCTTTTTTGCATGTTGCCTTCACTACGCGATCATCCAAAATGTATTCAATTTTTGTGTGCCTCTACTCTCGTAGATGGTGTCTCCAATCTACATCTATGAGTAGTACTTCTTCACTCGTTGCCCTTTCGAAATATGGGTAGAGATTCGTTGTATCAAGATAGGCAAATGTCTATCCCTTCTCGAAAGCTATATTTCGTACTCAATCTTTGCAAATCTCCTCAAGAATCTGCAAGGTCCAATCTTCTTCCACTTGAGCTTATCATACATTCATCATAGGACCCTTTCCTTCTACAGGTGTGCACAAGAATTAAGTCTCCAACCTCAAACTCCTATTGTCTCATCCTCAAGTTTGTGCATTCTTTATATTACGCATTGTTGTGTTCGAACTACATGCATACATGCTCATGCACTTCCCTCATGTACTACACGAAGTCCTCAACTCCCTCATGTATTGCGTGAAGTCCTCAACTTTTTCACTTCCTTTTTGTGATAATTCTTACAACTTTGCAACTCCTTAAGGACTTGTCCCATACATAATCTAAGAAGGTGACTTCCCAATGCTTTTATTCAAAGTATTTATATGTATACACAAGAGAAAAATCTTATGTTCCTACCTTCTCCCATACCAAACATCGCAAAACATTGCCAAAGGTCTTGTTCATAACATTTGTTTGGCCATCCATCTGTTGGTGGTACACATACCTAAACTACAAATTGGTGTTTAGCTTCTTCCACAACGTGCACCAAAAGTGGCTCACAAACTTAGTATCTCTATGAGATACAATGGTGTGTGGCAACCCATGTAATCTCACAACATCCCTAGAAAGCAAATTAGCTATATGCTTACCATCAATGGTTTTCTTAAAAGCAAAAATATGATTCATTTTTTGTTCTAAGCAACCCCAAAATAAAATCCATAATCGGATGCTCCCAAGGTTTCTCGAGTACATCGGTAGCGGTTAATATAACCAAGTGTTCTAACTCTTCCCTTCGCTAACCGACATAGTCCACATCTCAAAGCACATATTTGTGCAATCTATAGCCATCTCGTGTCCGTAAATATCTCACTCAACTACACTAAGGTTTTATCTATTCCAAATGATCAACTAATCATCTACAAGGTGTTTCTCCTAGGTCAAATTCTACCTCATTGACCATCAGTGTACCTCTAAACAAAGATCCCTTTCTACAAGTAGTCCAATCATGGCGTGCAATCAATGTTCATTGGTTCTACGCATCCTCCCCATGCTTCCCCAATGTTTTCATCCTCTACGTAGAGTAGCTTCATTGCCTCAAACCCTATTACTTCCACTTGTATCTCGCTTAATAAGATGCATCTTTTGATTAGTGCATCTATGACCCCGTTTGATTCCCCACTTCTTTGTTGCAAGGCAAATGAGTAGCTCTATAAGAACTCAACTCATTTCACTTGTCTTTGATTTACCTTCCCCCGGCTGGTAATGAATCGCACTACTCGATGGTCTATATACAACACAAACTCCTTGGGCAACAAGTAATGCCTCCACTTCTTCAAAGCTTGCACTATGGCGTAAAACTCTTAATCATAAACTGAATATCTTTTCCTTACAACATTCAATTTCTCACTAAAATATGTGATGGGTCTCCCTTCTTGACTCATCACACTCCAATGGCTACTCCACTCACATCACAATCAACCTAAAATACCTTATTAAAATCAAGAAAGGCCAACATTGGTTGTTTCGTGACCTTCAACTTCTGAAATCCGTACTCTGCATTTGTGGTCCACACAAACTCCTTGTCTCCCCACATCAGTTTTGTGATTGGTGCACAAATCTCATTAAATCCTCTAATGAACTTCATGTAGAAGCTCGTTAGTCCATGGAAGTTGTGGGCCTTTGTGACATTCTTGGGTGACAATCAGTTTACTATAGCTCGCATCTTGTCGATCCATCTTCAACTCTTCTTGAGATATTACAAATCCCAAGTACACCAGCTCTTTCTTCATGAAATTGCATTTCTTCGATTCACCAACAATGTCCGCACTTGCAAGCGCTCTAACACTTTTCACAAATGGACCAAGTATTATTTCTGCTTTTGCTAAAAATCAAAATGTCAACCAAATAATCAATGACAAACTTACCTAACCCAAAATGCAACCGTATGAATGTGCTTGGTGTGTTGACTAGCCCAAAATGCATGAACAACTACTCACACAATCCATCTTGCATTTTAAAAGCAATCTTGCACTCATCTCCTTCTCTAATTATGATCAGATAGTATCCATTCTTCAAATCAATTTTCATAAAGTACTTTTCTCCACTCAAATAATCCATCAAGTCATATTTCAAAAAATCGTAAATCGGGATTAATCGCAAGCCAAATTTTGAATCGAAAATCAGGAATCGCAAAAATCGACATTAATCGGCAACTTTATCGCTACTTTTAAAAACATTTAAATTCATAAAATATACTTAAATTAAATTTAAAAACAATGTTAAATGATGCGAGAAGTGACTCAGCACAAGATAATATATAGTCCATAGTTCAAAAAAAACGCGTATCGGCGATTAATCACGGGGTAAATTTTGACTCGGAAATCGGGAATCGGCAATTTATCGGCATTAATCGACAACTTTTTCGCTACTTTATCGACAATATTAATTTATATATCTACTATATTTATTTACAAAAGAAAACATTATTATAAGTTATAACCCTTATTATATTATTTATATATAATATATTATAGTATATAATATGTATAGCGTAGTATATTCTCGAATATAATATTTTGAAACTTATAATATACTTATACAATACTTATATTTATATTTGATTATCTATTAAAATCGATTATAATATATATTATATATAATACGTAAACGTTGTAATCACATTCATTTAAGTGAATAATATTTTATTATATAAGTTATATTATATTCAATGTAATATAAACTATTAATATTAGTGAACTATTAGCCTTAATAATATAATACATATTAGTTGCCGATGGGGTGGGAGTGGTGCGGTCAAGTCACATGGTTGTGTGCTTGCCCACCCGGTTTCAAATCCCCCCGAGGCACGATCCTCCTCGGAGGTGGTTTCGCCGCTGAGGCGGCATCTCTGCTCGTGTTGACACTGGTGTTTACTCTCACTAATATATTCTCGTTGTCGACGCCGGTGGCTCCTTCTCCTCTCGCCGCCGACGCTGGTGGCTGCTCCGCCACGATTGCTGCTTCTCGCTGCGGTCGTGGCTGCTCCTCTCGCTAGCCGACACTTGTGGCTGCTCCGCTTCTTCTTGTCTTCGTGGTGGCTGCTCCTCTCGCCGCCGATCTTTGGTAGCTGTTCTAAATTGTCCCACTCGCCGCTGCGTGCGTGTTGGCCCGTCGCGCATCTTCACTTCGGTTCCATGGTCGCCTCAATTGGGTTCCTAATATGTGGTCCCCTTTCTTTGTAACCGTTGTGGATCCTCTCTAAAATCCTATATATGTACAAGGATGTGGGTCCTTTCAACACCCTCAAATTACCCTCAATCCAAAAAAAAAAAAATATAATACATATTAGTTACCTAGTTTATAGGATATGTTATATAATATATTATATATGCTTTACGGCAAGTTTTATTATATATATATTATAATATATGTAATCTAATCTAATAATCCCTAACATATCCTTAACAAAAGGAATTCGTTTGAACTTTTTTAGTTAAGGTCCCCCATTTTAGAAGACACGGCCATTTTTTTGAGCCGACGTCATCAGAGCACCCAGATGCATACGAATAATCCCTAACCTATCCCTATTCTCCATGGATTTAACAGCAAAATAAAATTGTGCGTTGGAAAACCAGACCCGTGTCAAACAAACCCACGAAACCGCCACAAAATGCTGGAAAACAGGCACGAAACCAGGTCATAGGAGAAAATACGAGTAGCAGGAGAAAATACGAGTCACCCAAGAGAAAATACGAGTCGATTTGGTCGTTTTTTGCCTTTAAACCCTAAGCCAAGCGATTTTGCACGATTTTCAGACAAGTTTCCACGATTTTTTATGGTATTTATCGCCGGAAAAATCGTGATTTATCGGCATTGAAAAAATCGCGATTTACAAAAAGTTTAATCGTTTTGCTCTGCTGTAAACGATAAATCGCGATTATCGGGCGATTTATCACGATTTTTAATTCATAAAGCATCAAATCATCCATACGCAGCGATGATGGAAATCTATACTTGACAGCTTATTTAGTTGATGGATTGAATTAGTGCACATTCTCCACTTTCCTACTTTCTTCGGTGCCAATACTACAAGTATTGCGCACAAGCTCGAACATTCTCTCGATCAACCCCTTCTCAAATAAATTTTGCACTTGCTTTCCCATCTCATTTTTATAGGTGTTACCCCGTATGATCCATAAACTTCTACTTTGGAACTCTACGAAATCACACAATTATGATGGTCTATTTTCAACTTTGAAAATGACATTGATTAAAGAATAGAGCTTTAAGTGCTCGATTATCTAGTGTTATAGAAAGGAATTTGCAGAGAATAGAAAAGAATTCGGACTCCAAACACCAACAATTTTATCCTGAAACCTTCAATGGAGGAAAACCAATCGACGGGGAAAACACTCTTTCTTCCCACTTTTATTGGTCAATTATAGACAATTACATATTACAAGAAGTAGAAAATGGAGACAACAATGTAAACCTCTCCCTTCCTATGCTTGTTTGCTCTGTTTCTACACCTTGCTCCTACAATTCCACTCTAGCACTAAAGATCTTGCTCACTTGCTCTCATATAATTAATACTTTGCTTCTTGATCTCTCTGGATCTTCGAATGATCAATTCTCTTGCTCCTCCTTGTATTTATAGCCTTCTCCCATGTCCTCCCGTGCACTAGAGAATGGGAAAGGTTAGGGAGGGAAGAGACACAGTCGGGCACTTCAAATTCGCGTCCATTCGTGCTCCATTTCTCTTTTCTGTTCAAAAGTGTCAAGACCGCCGCCTTGAGTAGACCGGCGGTTTCGGGGCCAGATCGCCGCTTCGGGGCTGGCGGCGTAATGACCGCCGCTTCTACTGCACTCGGCGGTTCTGTCCTGAACCTCCGTTTACCTCTTTTTCTTCTTCAATTCTCCTTCTTGGTGCTGATGGAACTGATGACGTGGTGTGTTTTAATGGATCCCTATGGATCATACCTCCCCTACTCAGGAGGCTTTTGGTCCCATAAAAGATTAGTGTGGGAATGGTAGAGGAATCAACTCCCTCTCTTGCTCCTTCGAGTACCAGTGGGTTTGCCTTGGTGTCTTCTCTCATCCAAATCTGCTAAGGCTCTTGTGGATCTTTGGTTTGCTGCTCCAATGCTACATCCTCCTTCAAGTTCCTTCTTTGTCATGCATAGATGGCTTTAGTAGGTGCGAGCTCTTGCAACTTGTTATCGCATTCATCTGCATGAAGTATGGCCTAAAGGTTTCTTTTCCAACTTGCTCAAGTATGGCGAAGGTCTCATACTGTAGTGGTTTAGTCCTTGTTTGTCTTTGTCTTTTGAGATGGATTGGCCGAATCCTCTCCATATACATTGCTGCTATAGTCACCATTGTTCCTTGTATCTCCTCTTCTCCTTATTGCCCCACAGCAGGTCTAGTGAATCCGTAGGTAGATACAGTGACTGCATAGCGGAAGTTTGTTTTGCTCCTTGAATGAGTAGTTCATGTGGTGGCTTCTTCTGCAAAAACTGATAAGTGCTATTCAAAATATATGTGCTCTCAAGTCGATTTTGCTTTTCTTCCAATGAAAGTAAACAAAACTAATGATTTTCCTGAATAAGTCTTAGTGCTTGGTTGGCACTTACCATAGCCTTCTTTGATTTGCTCTAGTGTGCCCGATGTTGAAACTGACTCCGTCCTTGACCCATTTGTATCGATTCTCCCTCCTTGTGAACATAGCATCCCTGGCATACAAGTAAGGACTTCCGAGGACAAAGTCAAATGCATCAAGTGGAATGATATCAGTCTCTAATACATCAATATATTGGGTATTTATCCCAAACTGAAACTTACACTTTCTTGTAACTTGTATTTCTACACCCCTCTTCACCCATCCCAATGGGTATGGATGTGGATGCGCATAAGTCTCTAGCCAAGTTGTTCTACAACCGTATCAGAAATCAAATTTGACTGAGAACCAGAATCTACTAAAGCGTTTACCTTAGTCCTCTTGATTTGGACTTCAATTTGAAAAAGTTTACTCATCTCTTCTTCTTCTGCTCCCAGTACATGTTAGTGGCCGTGCATCCCAGCCTCTCGTCTACATCCGAATCATCCTCAATCTCCACCTCTCCTTTTGTCTTCACAATGGCCATGGATTTCTTGGAATCCTTGGTTCGGTGCTTTGGGTGTAATTCCGGATGCAACTTCCAACATGTGGCGTCAGTATGTCCATTTATATCACAATTCTTACAGAAATTCTTAGGATCTTTACAAGTATGCAAAGCAGTAGCAGCATGTTTACCTTTCCATTTACCTCTGCTACTTGTCTTCCCTTGTTCTTTTTCTTGCTGATCTATTGATTGGTATTCCTTTGGCTCTGTTTCTCCTTGCTTCTTCTCGTCATCAATGTAGTATTCTTGTATACAAGCTTCATTGAGATCCTTCAGCTTCGTGGAGATTACCTTCCTCCAAAGGTGTGTGACGTCCTCCCAAATACTTGGTTAGAATGTCCTCATCCTCCAAGTCCAAATTAAGCAACATGGTTTGTCTCCGAAATTCCGTAGTGTAGTCTTGCACGCTTTGACCGCTGCCCTGTCTAAAGTATTGCCACTTAATCATCATGTCAGTCTTATGGCCAATAGGATAGAAGTTAGCTCTAAGCAATTCTTTAAAACCCTTCCAAGTACTGATAATAGGATGTTTCTTCTTTTCACAAGTGGCTAGGTGGGTTTCCCACCAAACCAGAGCATGACCTTCCATTTTGAGACGTGCAAAGGTAATCCTTTGTGCCTCAATAACATTATGCACACTAAAATAGACTTCCAATTGTTTTATCCACTTATCAAGCAATTCTGCATCTACTTGTCCTTCAAAGTTCTTTATTTCCACTTTCGTTTCAACTTTAAAAGGTGTATGAGCAGATTTTACCTTCTCACTTACAATTGGCGTCTCTTCTTCACGCTCTTCCCATTCTTCCTCTTCGTGGCTCTTTCCGATACCAAATTTTTCGGCCAGTGCTCAAACCACTGAGTCCATGGAATCTTGCTTAACCGAAGTCGTCTTTTGTAGATCTGAAAGCTCTTCTTGTTTTCTATACAACCTATCCATCATGGTCTCTAGCATTTCGACTCTACGAACCAAGTTCTCTTCCTCCATTTGAGCTCGAATTCTCTGTTTCCACTTCTTCGTAGAAATATTTGGCTCGCAAGGTAAAACTTCTTTGCCTTTGGACCTTGTCATTGTCATAAAAATCACAAGAAAGAATTGAATTCCACAGTCCTGGATATATAATCAGCTCTAATACCAAAATGATCCGTAAACTTCTACTTTGGAACTCTACGAAATCACACAATTATGTTGTTCTACTTTAAACTTTGGAAAATGACAGATTGATTGAATAGTAAAGCTTTAGTGAATGATTATCTAGTGCTATGGAAAGGAAATTGCAGAGAATAGAAAAGAATTCAAACTCCAAACACCAACAATTTTATCTTGAAACCTCCAATGGAGGAAAACCAATCGAGAAGGGAAAAACGCTCTTTCTTCCCACTTTTATTGGTCAATTATAGACAATTACAGATTACAAGAAGTAGAAAATGGAGACAACAATGTAAACCTCTCCCTTCCTATGCTTGTTTGCTCTGTTTCTACACCTTGCTCCTACAATTCCACTCCAACACTGAAGATCTTGCTCACTTGCTCTCATATAATTAATACTTTGCTTCTTGATCTCTCTAGATCTTCGAATGATCAATTCTCTTGCTCCTCCTTGTATTTATAGCCTTCTCCCATGTCCTCCCGTGCACTGGAGAATGGGAAAGGTCGAGGAGGGAAGAGACACAATCGGGCGCTTCAAATTCACGTCCATTTGTGCTCCATTTCTCTTTGCGCTTCGAAGTGTCGGACCGCCGCCCTACAGCAGCAAGCCGCCCTACAACCGCCGCAACCGCCGCTCTACACAGAGCGGCGGTTCTATCTAGAACCTCCATTTACCTCTTTTTCTTCAATTCTCCTTGGTGCTGATGGAATTGATGAAGTGGTGTGTTTTTTTGGATCCCTATGGATCACTATATGCAGCCTTGTTTGGTAAAATGCACTCGTTACAAGTCCATTTGATGACTAATAGTGCGCATAGGTGGCAAACCATCCGAAATATCCTTTGACATGATATCCATGTACTCACTGGCATCTCCTTCACTCTTCATGGGATCTCCTTTTCTTTGAAGGCCTTGCCTTCCCCTCGTTTATTACGCGCAAGCCTTGAATGAACACAAAACATTCACTATCCCCTTTCACAAAGTTCAGGAACTCTTTTCCTAAAATCAATAATATCTATAAGCTCCCCCCCTCTAAACTAAACATGTATTTCCATGTCCTTCATTAATGTGCAACTATTTGGGCCGCCATCATGTATTATCTTCCTATCGTACTACCAAGGTCAACACAACACATGGCATATGTCCATGGGCATCATATCGTATAGGACTTCATCTTCATATGCATCAATCTTGATATGTACTTTGCATTGCTCATTCACAAGCAACTAATGCTCTTGATAACCACGACATCTTTTACAAGTTCGCCTATGCAATTCTCTTCAAAACAAGCTTCTCAACCCATCTCATTAGAAACAAGATTATCTATGGTACCACTATCAATAATAGCTTTTCAAAGTGCTTGCCTCCTTATTTGCATATGGTTTTACATGATTCTTCCTCTATGTGGGCACATTCTTTTCCTTGGCGGAATAATCTCTTCCTTCGTAGGCTTCAACAACACCCTCTTCATCTTGATAGTTTCTTTTTTATCTGGTTCTTTTGCGCTTCTATTAGATGCATTGCTTTTTGCATCCACGTACTAAGCAACATGATTGCTAGCATCGTCCTCCTTCCGCAACTACTTTGCACAGCTTGTAGACATTCAAATACACGTTGTCTAGTCTCTCTACAATGGAAACAAGTTTCGTTAAAACCTCTAACTCTTTCACCTCCTCTTCCTTTGAAAGAGGACCTTCCTCCACATCTTTGCACATAACTATGTTCGTGAGGAACTCGCTTCACCCTCGTGTGCACAATTATGTGCATCACTACATAAATTTCCTCCACTTTGCGGGAATTTCCTATCCCTCACATATTACTCTATCGTCTCGTAGAATAACTTAGACTCCACCTTCAATGCAAATTGATAAGCTTCCTCCACCAATCTCAATCTAATCATAGTGAATTCATCTTGAATGCAAATGTGTAATCCATTAACATATCTTCAGACCTTTTCTATATCATCTTCCAAATGACCCATTGATTGTGAGTCAATAGAACTCTTCATTGTAGTAATTTACACTTAACTCCTTCCATCACATGTTTTGCAACTTTTAAACAAATACTAGAGATCTACACGCATGAGCTTATCCTTCAATTTTGCAGCCAATGTGCCCCAATTTATATAATCTTATATTTCCCTTTACACGCTCTATCAAACTACACATGTTACCACTTGTAATGTCCCTTTTTCCCACCTAAGAGCTGGAAATTGGTCTTCTTGTCATTCCTTTTCCTTGGCAAAGAAGCTAAAATGAAGGAGAAGACCCTTGGGCTTCTTTATAATATATTTTATCTAATATTTTTATATTTTTTTAGTGTTCTCTTGCTTTTGACAGGTCAGTTGGGTTTTAATTAATTAATGGAAACTAATGAAGGAAAAGAACATCTTTAAGAGGTCGTCCTTTTCTATTTGTCCATTGGCGCCAAAAGGAGGATATAAAAGGGAATTAGAGGCACCATTTGGAAGCTATCTTGGCAAATTTTTACTACACTTTGGCAAAGAGAGAGCTAGTTGCTCCTTGGTCATCCACTTGAGGACGAAAACCCTCTTGTGAGGCCTCATTGAAGGACGAAAACCCTTCATGTGGCTTAGGTGAAGGACGAAAAACCCTTCATCATCATTTGGCATTGAAGAAGAGAGCTGATTTGAAGATCCTTTTGTCATTTCCAATTGTTATTGCATTTATCTAGGGTGGAGCGACCTACCTTGGGTAGGGTTTGGAGACATTGAAGAGGAATTTGATAAATCTGATTGTGTAATCTGATTTACAATATTTTTAAAGGCCAGAATCTGAAGTTTGGTGATTTTTGGGGCTTTTGTGCCCTAGATATCTAATTTTTATTGTGGCTGCAATTTCCAGAATATATTTAATTTCCAGCAGTGTGTTCTTTGCTTTTCTTGGTCGATTTGGCTTCTAAAATTCTGAAAATCATATATAAAATATTGGTGAATTAATTGGTGATGTTTCATGGTGATTTTGGTAATTTTCGGTGCAAGTAGAAGTCGCTGATTTTACTTTATAGTCTGCTGCAATTTATTTTCAGATCTGCATTTTTTGTTTGAAACCCTCAAAAGGGGACATTACACCACCATAATGATGCATGCCCTTTAAACTTAAAGCAAGCAAATTTTACCTTCTTGGGGTCTTCTATGCCTTCGTACTCAAAGTACTTCTCCATTTCAACAATCCAATCAGCAAGCACTTCTTGAGATATGCTCCCAGACTAACTTGGAACATCCAACTTTGTTTTCCTCCAAATCCTTGTCATCGTGCACGAGAATTGGACCTCTTGCTCATTAACATGTGCTTTTTCAGCATCTTGGTTTTAAAGCACTCTTCCTCATGTTTATCTTCACTCACATTGTATTCTACCACTATTCCTCTACATTGCGCAGTTTCCAATTTCTTCAAACAAGCTTGCATTCCTTTTATCATGTCGGTCAAGTTAGTACATCTTGGCACTCTATTTCTCGAGCTATTTTATGTGCCATCGTGAATTCCTCACAAATAGCTACTCAAACTTATGTGATCTACATCTTCTACCCAACAGCCAAACACCGGAAGATGTCTACAACTAATTTCTACTGACATCCTCTAGTATGGAAAGTAGCAACTCTATAAACCACTTCCACTACTCACCAGATTGACATCTACACCAATCTCCTTGGGAGGACTTAAAAATCCTTGTACTGATAACAGATTGATGCAATTGAGGTTAACGATCCCAACAAAGGGATGCCTTAAACCACCCAACCCACAAATTCAAAGTTAGATCTCATTGTAGCAAGACCTCAGAACAACTTTAAACAAGAAACAATAAGAGATTCTTTATATTAATGAGGAAAGAGGATTACAAACTCAGCCACAGTGGCATTACACTCTAATGACATTTTTATTACAAGACTGCAAGAATTTTGTAATGTCCCCTTCTCTAAGCTAGTTCGGTTTGAAGACTTTGAGCCCATTCCACTTCCCATGGGCAAGAAGGAAATGAGCAAGGGCAGTAACTGCCAAATTTTAAAGTTATTTTCATGATCATTGCATTCTTCTTTAATAGTTTTCTATATAAAGTCAGGTCAACTAGGTTAAGAAGAAAGACAAACGAAAAATAAAAGAGAGGATCCATTATCAGGTCGGTCCTAATTAGGGAAGTTCTCATTGGTTTTAGCACCACATCAAGGTATAAGAACGGGTAGCTTGGTTCATTTGTGCATCATCATCTTGTCTAGTAATTACTTTGCACAGTTTTAATGGTTGATTACTCAATTACTTCCACTTGAGGATGAAAACCCTCTTGTGTGGCCAACAAGGAGGACAAAAACCTTCCTTGTTTGATTGAAGAATGAAAACTCTTCAATTCATTGAGGATTCTCCATCTCGGGGTTTCCAAAGAGCTTCAAGAAGATTGATTTTGCAGATTTTCAGCTAGGGTTTGGTTCTACAGCGATTTTCAGGCCCTCTCCTAGGGGAGCGACCCACCTTGTGGAGGAGTTTAGGGGTTTCTAGGGCACGGCAACATCCAACTCAGCCATCATTGTGTTTCTCACATTTTTAGCAGCCGGAATCTACATTTGGACTTGATTTTTGGGCTTGGAATCCTTTATTTCCAGCCACTTTTGTAAGGGTGTTCACTGCTGTCATTTATTTAATTAAATAAATTCCAACTAGGGTTTGAAGGCATATTTCTTGGTTAATAATTATTCTAAAATATTTCTAAGTTTCTCTACATGTTTTGGATGGTGTGAATGATGCATTTTTGAAGAGATAGTGCATTTTCTTAACTGCTATTATAAAAAATCAGACATTTGTACCTTGTTTGTCATAATTTTCAGTTTACTTGTATATGGGTGTTTGTGCAATTTCCCTTTGTTTTCAATTAGGGCCTGGAAAGGGGCATTACAAAGTGGTAATCGTGAGCATTGATCTTCCCAGCTGGAGGGTATTCATATAGAAGGAGAAGATAAAATGGCAGACAAAATTTCTGATGATACTAGGTTTGAAAGGTTTGCCCAAGGGCAAGAGAGGTTGGCTGGTATAATGGCACAATTGATCCATAACATGCGTCCAAGAAGTTCTTCAAGGAAAAACAATAATCTTCAACCACCAAGATCCGTGATGGATCCTAGAAATCAAGGCCTTTTCAACCTTCTTTCCTCCCAAGGAAGGAGTCATTCCAAAAAATGATACACGGCATTCAATAGGGCACAATATTATGCCAGCTAAGAGGAGTATAGGGCTCTCCCAAATGAGATTTGTGATGCACTATCGCTTGCAAAGTTCATAGGAATGAACAAAGGTAAAGCAAGGCATGAATCTAGGTCTCGAGAAAGGAAGAGAAGAGTTTCAAAATAGCAATGATGGAGCAAGAAGAAAATCAAGGCTGCAAGTAATGCAGAGAGAACCACCCATGGAGGAATCTACAAGCGAAGGAAAGTGGAAAAGATGTTCCACCATAGATAGAATACTACGTTCAGAGTTTACAAAAACTCGCAAAAAAACTTGCAAAACGATTAAATCGCAGGAAAACTCACCAGAAAAGGAAAAAAAAACTCACCGAGTTTTGGGGAATACTCGCCGAGTTAACTCGGCGAGTACTCGCCAAAACTCGGCGAGTTCGTGGGTAAAACTCGCCCAATACGGTTTTCACACGCAGAACACGGTTTTCACACGCAAAACCGCTTTTTTTTACACGGTTTTGGCTCTTTAAAAAGCCCTCTACTCCCTCATTGTCACTCACACAACCATTTGAGCTTGCATTGCTTGTGTTGAGTGGATTTTGGAGCGAATTCGAGGAGAGAATTTGGAGATTTGCATTTGGAGGTAGGTTTTTTTTTTATTTTCTTTTGAAGTTTTTCAAATTTTGTGTATATTATTTAGGTTTTATAGATTCATATTGTGATTCTAAATACATGTAATGTAAAATCGAATGCTTGTAATTTTTTTATACTCATTTGCAGCCAGAGGTATGTATTTTTTTTTTAACGCAAATTCATTGTAAATTAGTTAAATTTTATGTATGTGTATTGTAATCGATTCGTTTTGTAATTCTAAATACATGTAATGTAAAATCGAATGCTTGTAATTTTTTTATACTCATTTGCAGCCAGAGTATGTATATATATATATATTTTTTTACGCAAATTCATTGTAAACTAGTTAAATTTTATGTATGTGTATTGTAATCGATTCGTTTTGTAATTCTAAATACATGTAATGTAAAATTGAATGCTTGTAATGTATTTTTTTTTATTTACGCAAATTTGTTATTCAAGCACGTTTTGTTTTTAAAATTAAATTAAGTTTACGTTTTCTAATTTTTTAAATGTGCATTGTGTTGCAGATTAGAGCTTAACAATGGCATCAGGCTCGGCATCAGGTTCGGCATCTGAATCACTAGCAGGGACCGTTCCTCCGAATGCCCGTTCCATAGCATGGAAGTATGTTGTACGTGGAGCTAGTGAGGGCGAAATTTTTTGCACTTTCTGTAACAAAAAAATGAATGGAGGCATCAATCGTTTGAAATATCACCTTTCAACTATTGTTTGCCGAGATGTTACGGTTTGCCCCAACGTGTCGGAAGAGGCAAAGCGAGAGATTAGAGAGCGAGAGGCAGAGTTAGAGGAGAAGAAACTAGAGAAGGCAAGGCTGAAGGCAGCCATAGCACAAGCTATTAGACCTAGGGCTGCAATGGAAGAGGATTTAGACGATGATGCGGCAACAATTGTGGGCTCTACTCGTGGTCCACGCATACGAAGAGGAAGAGCCGGAAGAGGCGCATCTTCATCGAGTTCGAGCAAAGGCATACAGAGTTTTTTTGTGGCAAGGAACACACCTGGAGCACAACCTTCATTGGAAGGTACAGTCTTGGAACAAAGATATGCACGAGGAAGTGGATAAAGCTTGTGCAAATTTTTGGTACTACAACAACCTGCCGTTCAATGTGGCAAAGAGCCCATACTGGGAGTACTTGGTGACAACGTTGACAGTTGCAGGGAAAGGGTACAAGGCACCCTCTCCAAAAGATTTGAGTGGGAAATTACTTGAGGGTGCGATTGCAGATGCCACTACCATGCTAGAAGAGCACAAGAAACAATGGAAAAAATTCGGATGCACCATTCTTTCAGATGGGTGGACGGATGGAAGGAACCGCACCCTTGTTAATTTTTTAGCAGCTTCAAACGGTGAGATGGTGTTTTTAAAGTCTATTGATGCCTCTAACATAATAAAAAATGCAGAGAATTTGAGTGTTATGTTAGAGACAGTTGTATTAGAGGTTGGTGTACAGAATGTTGTGCAAGTTGTCACAGACAATGCAGCAGCATATGTGGCGGCTGGGAGACTACTGCAGGAGAGACATCCATCACTCTTTTGGACTCCTTGTGCAGCTCATTGCATTGACCTTCTTTTGGAGGACATAGGCAAAATTGATTGGGTGAGGCCGGTTGTAGAAGATGCAAGATCTATAACGAAGTACATATACAATCACCCTTGGGTTCTGAGCTTGATGAGAGAACACACAAAGGGAAAGAAGTTCGAGCCGGTGTCACAAGGTTTGCAACTAACTTCTTGACGTTGCAAAGTATTTCTAGTTTGTTGACACCTTTGAAACAAATGTTTGTGAGTCAAGCATGGCTAGACTCACAATATTCAAAGAAAGTTGACGGAGAGAGGGTTGCAAAGATAGTTTTTGATGATATCTTTGCAAAGAGAGCTATAGAGATCATCAAGGTAATTTCAAACTTCGATTTATATTTCATTCCTTTATTTTAATTTGTTAAATTATAAATATATTGTTCTACTTTTCACTTTTTTATTTCATTTCTAATATGTATTGTAAGTTTGCAATCTTACATTTTAATTTGTGTGTAGGTGTCAGAGCCATTGGTGAGAGTTTTGCGTTTGGTTGATGGGGAGCAAAACCCCATGGGGTTTATATATGAGGCCATGGATAGGGCCAAAGAGTCTATCCAAAACTATTACAGGGGGGATATCGTCAGATATGGTCCCTTTTGGGAGATTATTGATCGGAGGTGGAACAATCTACTCCACTCCACCACCTATTCATGCGGCGGGTACTTACCTCGGCCCAAGTATTTCTACTCAGACGACTTCACAATGTGAATGGAGAGGTTATGGAGGGCCTTTGACATGTATTGAGAGGATGATACCGGATGTTGAGGCGAGGGACCTCGTCATTTTAGAGCTGCTGAGATTCTGAAACATGCTTGGGGAGACTCTTTTCTTCGGTGCTTAGCTATTCGAGGAGATCCACACAGTCACCAGGTAATAAAAATTAGAATGTTTACCAAGTTACTTATTAGTTATAGATTTGATTTTATTAATTAATTATAAATTTTTGATTATCTTGTTTGTAGGTTCTTGGTGGGAGGATTGGGGAGGGAATACCCCAAATCTTCAAAAGTTAGCCCTCAAAATTCTATCTCAACCTTGTAGCGCTTATGGATGTGAGCGCAACTGGAGTTTGTTTGAGGCCATTCACACGAAGAAGCGCAACAAGTTGACTCAAAAAAGGCTCAACGACTTGGTTTTGTGCAATCTGATCTCCGGCTTTTTCCTGAAAAAAAAGTTGAGGCCACATCGGAGGAGCTCATTGATTTGGATGAGATAGATCCATACGGTGAGTGGACTAGGCGAAGAGGAAAACCTGCGTTCACAGTGGGCGAGATTGCTTCTTTTGAGAGGAGGCTATGGAGGAGAAGCACTAGCGAGGACTCAGGAGATATTGGATTGGATGACATCTTTGGAGGTGATCTCCAACATGCGCGAGAGGAGCCACCAACACCACCATCTAGTTCCAGATCGAGCAGATTCGCGCGCCTTACAGGAGGAGCGTGGAGACGCGGCCGAGTGTGGGGACTAGTAGAGGCACTAGACCCTCTCCCCAATTTTCTCTAGATTGGGGAAGAGGAAAATGTAATTTATTGTATATTGTATTGTAACTTGCGTAGATATGAAATTTATGATGATATTTTTCAATATCAATCATCATAAATTCATATTACTTATCGATCGGTTGTCGATTCGCATATTTTTGTATTGTATGTTACTAATTCATCATAAATTCATATTATGGGCTCATTTAATACATTTTGAGCTAAGTGTTGTTAAAATTTATTCGAATGATGATGCGATTTTGTATTGTATTTGTATTCAAATCTAATGGACTTCCAGAAAACACTTCTCCTTTGTGCAAAAATAGTGAAGAAATTTTATGGGCTCATTTGATACACCATTTTGTACCTAAGTGAGCCATTGCTTAAAATTTATGTTTTTAAAGAAATTTGAGTTTATTTAAGTTTCGGATGACATTGATGAGAGGCATGCCCTTAAAAACGGAGCCTCACCGAATACTCATGTTGGTTTCAGTTTTCTAGAATTTACATATCAGCAACAAATTTTTTGATTTATTGCATCACCCTCACACTATGTCCTTACAATGTTTTGATCATCATGAGAGTTATTCTAGCAATGATGAGAATATGATGGGTACTAAATGAAAAGAGTATCTTTACCAAGCCCCTATCCATCTTTCGAGCAAATCCAAAGATGCGACCAAGGAAAGAAGAATTCGATTTGCAAAATTGTGGAGAGAATTTGGTGGATAATGATGATGTTCAGCTTGCTGGAATTTTCCGAACAGCAATCAAAAGAAAGCAAATTGATGGTGTTCTTGACTTCGGTGAGAACCATGATGATGTTCCATACATGTGTCCACAAAATATGGAAGGAGTCAAGGCGGGAAGATCTTCACTTGTTGAAGAAGCGAAGGCAAAGGAGGGTGAGCTCCTTGTGGGCAGCCCAAGCTATGGGTATGTTGCTCCTTCTATTCAAGGCCAAGATTGCTTTGGCATGGGTGGTCCTCGGAGGATCAAGGTAAATGTCCTCTCTTGCATTTGGAATGGAAGAAAATTTATGAAAATGCATATCCCACTTTTTGTCATAAATGAGATATTTGCTAGGTGGGTCTCAACATTTACAGTAAGGGAACTCAGCTTCACAGCCATGATTCCATACTCCTATTAAGCATCGAGGGAGATTTCAATTTGAAGAAAATGATGATCATTATTGTTGGCTGGTAAGTTCACCATCCTATGCATTAGGATAGAAAGAAACTTGCATATTGTGAATTCTAGCAATGTGGTGAACGACCAATACTCACAATTCATAAGTCACTCGGTGAAGCCAATTTCTAAACTCTAATGCAAGGTTAAGGAGAAGATCACAGTCGTTGGGACAGAAAGATGCCTGTTGTTGAAAGGAGGGTTCAAGAAGGGTGAGACATGGGTAGAAGGGGATCTTTTTTTATGTGTTACCAATTTAACATGGTATGAATTTGGGTGACAAGAGCCATGATCCAATTTTAGGACTGTTGTTACCTACATTTCCAGCTCTCCCCACATTCTAGTGGCAGCTATAAAAGAGTTGTTAATCACAAGGGAGATGCATTTCCCACCCATGGTAAATGATGAGGTGTTTGCATCGGGCACAAGATTTTTTCCAACCACCACAATCCCAATTTTGAGTAATGAAATGCAATGCTACAGCCATGATGGGATGTTATTCCCAATTTCATGTGTTGGAATGTGCATATCTTTTTTGGACAACAATAGATGAGCAGGTTTGAAGACATTCTTTTCATTTAATATTGTATGTAAGAGGGTTCACTCATTGAGATCAATTAAGGCCAATGTCCCAACATATTTGGTATTGTTTGGGAAGAAATTTAGGGCAAAGTATGACTGTTATACTTACATACCAGCACTCATAAGTTTTAATCCTTAACCAAATTTTGAAGAGATTAGTTTGGGGCAAACTTGGAAGCATCTTCTGGAGGCCAAGGTAATCATTTTGACAGCAATCCAAAAGAGATGAGCATAAGTGTTGGCATGCATTGTATATATCTTGTGTTGGAATTCAAGGATAAAGGAAAGAAGCAATACTTAAAGATAGAGTGCATGGAGTTCCAAGTGTGGTGACCGCACCTTAGAAGATGGAGGAATTTCCAGTTCGTTACTTCTTATAGTATTTTTAGATAATACGAGGCAGTTTCTAGCCTTTACACCCTTAAGTTGTGCAAGTTTCACTACTGTAGATATGTAGTATGTTGTTGGGGCAGTTATCAGTCATGCACAGTTGCCAGTGGGCACACCTTAGGGGAGATTTTGGGGTGGAAGAAGTGGGAGAAAAATCTTAAGGGAATCATCAACATAGTCAGCAAGGTAACCAATTGGGTAAAATCTTAGGTGAGATATGACTGTCCTGACTTATTTTCAAGTTGGACCACAAAGCTCAAATGAGTGTCCCAGATTTTCCATCACATGGCAAGAACAAGGTGTGCAACAAAAGCACAATGGTAAGTTTATATGGCAGCTATGGGTCTTGTGTGGGCTCGGTGATATTTTCATGCAATGTCGGATAGAGGAAGAGCATTGTGAGAATGAATGCAACCACTCATGATTGTCGGATTGTCTCCTACGATACAAGGGTCATCCATAATCATTGTGGAGAATAGAGTTAGGAGTTGGGTGATTCGAAGGAAAATCCCACTTAATGGTATAGGATTTATTACATAGGCATTTCAATTTGATTCTACCTTGGTACGGTGATACTCGAGCTTGTTGTGAGTCTTTCTACAAAGTAATCATGTCAAGTCAAGCCGTGGTCATCTGAAGAATAGCTATTGGGAAGGGGCCACATGGTTCCAATATTCTAATTTTGCGTTGAGGTCATTTTTGGACCATGGCGACTTAAAGGGGAAAAGTAACTTAAAGTTATTTTTATTTTATTGACCCCTCCATGGAATGAAACGCGTCTAGGTCTTTTGGGGCTCTTTTGCCTTGGAAGGTATATAAGGAGCTGGGAGAGAAAGGAGAGGGAACCTTTTGTCATATACATTTTTAGCCTCCTTCACGTGCAGCTTTTGCTTTGTTTTTATTCTACTGACTTGTGGAGTCAAATCCCACAGGGACCCTAGCTTCGGTGGTGAGAGACCCGTCCCTAGCTAGCAGGGCATTCTTCGGTAGTGAGAGATCTACCCTAGTCTGTCATTTTTGGAGCCATTTTCAGGGCTGTGTCACAGAGATAATAACAGAGGTTTCAGAGGAAGGATTTGAGGGTTTTTTGGGGGCATTTGGGAAGATAATCAGAGGGGCTCCAGATCAGATTCACGGCAGCCATTTGGGCTTGGGCGTGGCAGCACGTTGAAGGCGCCTCCATCATTTTCCGACCCCATTCCAAGCGAGGCGACTTGCAGCCTTTATTTGGGGTTTTCCAGATCGTTGTTTCAGATCTGAAGGTGGAAATATTATTTCCTATATCTGTCAATGTTATTTCCAAAGACCCTTATTTTTGCTCTTGTATTTGGAGAGTTACGAACCTCTAAAGTTTTCCAGTTGTCTAGGGCATGTTGTGCTTTTTCTGGCAGCATTTTAATTTATGTAAAACTCCAAAAATAGTTTATTATGTCCTTTATAATAATATCAAGCTCTCTTTAAATTTTCAAGTAATTCGAGTGGATATTTTGGGAGATATTGATTTTATTTAGTTCATTGTCCTTACTGTAAAAATCTGCATAAATCAGTATTTTATTTGGCTGCAAATTTTCAATATTTTGTGCATTTTTAAGTAGTATCCCATAAGGGATATTTCAGTGGTATCAGAGTTGTTGTTCCTCCAGCCTGTGTGGGTTAAATATGGTAGTTTGGAAAGATCTCAATGTGGGTTTTATGAAGGAAATGTTCACCAACATGGTGAAACAACAGGAAGCCACTAACCTTTATTTGAGTCAGCTCACTCAAAATGTGAATCAAAGCAAATCTAGGACAATAAGGAAAATGGTGAGAACAGTGATAAAGGGCGGCCAATAGAGGTGATTGATGAGGATTCTTGTTGGAGGAAATACCAATCTTTGAGTAAGGGTTTCAGAGATAATATGTCATTTCCAGATTATTGCATGATGAAGATTGGTAGCAAGCCCAAGCGAGATCATCATATGCGGTACCTGAATTACAAAAGAACTCATTTGAAGAAGAAGAAGCTTCTAGAGAAAAGGTATGATTTCCATTGAGAAAAATAATTGCATTAGTGAAACTTTGCTTGTTAGAGAAATTATTCCAGCTCAGGAGAAGAAATTTGTTTATGCAAGCAAGGAGGATGTAATGGAAACTCTTAAAAGTGTGAGGAATGGAATAACAGAGCTAGAGCTGCTAGGTTGATAGCGACTCAAGCAAGACAACACTTACAAGAGTTCAAGGAAAAGATGTGGGCAAATGATGCAAGGAAGTCTACACCCATGAAAAAAAGACTTTATGGAGCAGTTGCACATGAGGAGGAGCCTCACATGGACACTTGTGTAAAATTGCAGCCTGCTGTAATTTCCAAACCAACAACTTTTGATCAGCTTTCAGATACTTTCAACGGGCACTCAGGCAACAATGTTGGGGGCAACTCAACATATGTCTATCTTGAACACACGGAGGACATTGATGGCCTTGAAAGGTATGAAGAGCACACTAATGTGTCTTATTTATTGTTGCCTATTCCAATTTATTTCCATCATGAGATGCATGGTATGGTAGATGATGAAGTCTTCATCATGGAGTTTGTTGGACCATTGCTCCAACTATGTGTATATGAGCATCTTGTGGATGATATATGGTGGCAAGTTTTAGCTCACTTAACAGATACAAGGGCTCATGGGCATTATAAGGTATGGGATCCTGGTAATATGTGGCAATTATCCAAAACTATCAATTCTGATTTTAAAAACTTTGTGACTGATTTCATAAGCAAAAGAAGGAATTCAAATGTGTCTTTTGGGATTACAAGTGTTGGCAAGCATGATTTCTTCATTGGAGACTCCGGTGCAAGAAGGGAGAGTACCTCTCAAGGTACTAGCGTTGGTTCTATGATTGCTAAAAAGGGTAAGAGAATATTTTTTAATCATCTTCAGCTTGTTGGACTGTGTATAACAACAGTCATAATGAGAGGAGAAAATAGCAATATGGGACAACAGGGTCAAAGAGGTGAGAGTGGACATTCAGGGCAGCGGCCTCCCCATTCTTCTACCAGGCCTTTGGGGCTTCACGAACCTTCTTTCTTGAAGGATCCGGAAGTTTCACAGGTACAACAACCAGTAGATATTTTGGATGAGGAGTCTTGTTGGGAGAGGAACCAGACCTTGAGTGAGGGCTTTCGTAACAACATGCCATTCCAGGAATATTGCAAAATGAAGATTGGCAGTAGACCCAAGAGAGATCATCAGAAACAGTACCAGAGTTACAGAGGAGATTGGGACAGATTTCCATTCCACACTTCGATGGTTCTAAGAAGTGTACTACACATCTTGGGTCAGAAGTTGAAGACATACTCCGACTTGAATCCTATGCGTGAGGAAGATGCAATTAAGTTTGCAAGCTTGCATCTTGAGGGAGACGCTCATGATTGGTGGCATCATGGGTTGATTACATAGGGACACATACACATTACTACTTATGCAGAGTTCACGCAGAGGTTGGTGAGCAGATTTGATAGGAGGGACCCTGACAGGTATTTCAAGGAGTGGACTCATTTGAGACAAACCGGTCCCCTGGATCAGTACATCACATATTTTCAGAGATTATCAGTCATGGTACCTGATGTCACGGAGATGAGGTTGATTTCACTTGTTTATAGTAGGTTTGACAGATGCTTTCATTTGGGTTTGTGAAGGCATTTGAACCTTCTTCTTTGCACGAGGCTGTTAGGAAAGCTCGGGACTTGGAGTTATCCACTCCAAAGCCAAGGGCTCCACCTCACGTTCAGCAAAGGGAACCTCCATCTGGATCAGATGAACTCGTCGAGGGAGCCTCCACCGAGGCAGGAGGTGGTTAAAAAGCCAATCATTTCCCATGAAGATAGAGATGAGTTGAGGCGAAAGAAACTATGTTTCGATTGCCACACACCTTGGATTCCAGGACATGATTGCAGAGGTAGAGGGAAGGCCCAATTCATTGAAGTCTTCGAGGAGAGCAAGGGTGACAGAGGTGAGGAGTTAGAGACTCGCGAGATGGATGATGGAGATGGGGTTGCGTTGGATAGTGTTGATGCGGGACAGGAGGAGGAGGCTTTTCCTCGGGAGAAACTATAGCCACATTGTCTAGTACTCTGATGTACAAGGCATTTAGGATTAGAGGAGTTATGCAGGGTCAACGAGTTGGGGTACTCATTGATAGTGGGGCAACCCACAACTGTATTGATGCCTCATTGTTTGAGAGGAGGATTACAGACAGAGGATTTTGAGGGCCTCAACGGGGTTGTAGCCAATGGAGAGTCTTTGAGGTGCACACGGCGGGTTCCCCAAGTGAGCATCACGATGGGTAACTATACAGTTACCAATGATTTCCACATTGTTGGTATGGGAGTGACCAACATAGTGTTGGGAGTGCAGTGGCTTCACTCTCTTGGTGAGTTTCGGACTAACTTTCAGATGATAGAGCTGAAGTTTAAGTCCAAGGGCAGGAATGTGATTTTGAGGGGAGTATCTGCAGGAGCACCAAGGGTGGTTACAGCTGAGGGGATGGAGAGGACGATCCGGCATGGTGAGGAGTTTTATTATTGCGGATCGATGTGGAGTATGATGGATGTGGGTGTGGCCAACAATGTTGCACATGAGACTATTACTGAGATTGGGATTACAGGTTCAGATCATCTGAGCTTATCATTATGTTGGTTATCTGAAGTTTTGGTAGACTGGAGACCTCATTTGCTTGTTGAGTACTCCAAGAACCGACACACTTGTGAGATTCTGGATGGTCACATACAGGATGACAACTATAGATTGGAGGATGAGATGATCTTCTATCAGGGAAGATTGAGCCTTGTGTCAGATTCATGGTTGAGGATGGAGATATTGCGACATGTGCATTGTCCTTCCGTGACTGGGCATTTGAGCTGCGATGAGACCTACAGGTTCATGTCGAGAGAGTTCATATGGCACAGGTTGAGGGAGGATATCCCCAACTTTATACAGGCATATATGGTTTGTCACTGTGACAAGTCAAAGCTTACGGGTTCATCATTTTTTGAATCGACATTGGATAACACTCCTATGTATTTTATTGCTTCTATGCCCGGTGAGCACTTCACCCACGTGTTAGTCAGTGGAGAGACGAAATTGACTCATGGTTATTCAGTAGGTTCACATTCAGCATCACGGAGGTGGACTATGTGGAGCCGATATTGCCGGTTGATTGTCTATTGGAGTCTTGGGACTTTTCCTCCACGGGACACATTGAGATACATTATGAGGAGCCTTGCTCTCACACGAGTGCAGGTCATGTGGGAGAGTTAGCACCATTTGTGCGTATACAAGTTGTTTCACAGGTGGATTCAGGGGATTCTACGGGATCCAGAGTGAACTTTCATACCCAGGAGTCGATTGGAGAGGCAGTGAGTGATCACATGATGATAGCCTTGCATTGGCAGGGATTGGACAGATTGGCAATTTTGGTGTGGGTACCAGGGGAGAGTCGGTGTGGGCATCATACTACTTTAGGAGCAACATTGTTCTCTACACGGCATGGAGAGCATGATCACTACATGGGGTGTCTTGGTTACTTCGCATCACACCGATCATCAGTTGACTGCAGGGGTGAGGTGGAGAAACTTACGGCGTGGTATTCAGCCTCTGCAGCATGACAGATAATGCTTGGGGTCAAGCATTTCTCGGGAAGGGAGGATTGTAATGTCCCCTTTTCTATGCCAAAGGCCTAAGGGTCAAGTCGAGTCCAAGCCGTGGTCAGACCCAAGGGGCTGTGGATGTTGGGAGCTAATGGGAAGGGGCCACGTGGTTCCAATATTCTAATTTTGCGTTGAGGGTCACTTTTGGACCATGGCGACTTAAAGGGGAAAAGTAACTTAAAGTTATTTTTATTTTATTGACCCCTCCATGGAATGAAACGCGTCTAGGTCTTTTGGGGCTCTTTTGCCTTGGAAGGTATATAAGGAGCTGGGAGAGAAAGGAGAGGACCTTTTGTCATATACATTTTAGCCTCCTTCACGTGCAGCTTGCTGCTGTTGTTGCATCTACAACTTGTGGAGTCAAATCCCACAGGGACCCTAGCTTCGGTGGTGAGAGACCCGTCCCTAGCTAGCAGGGCATTCTTCGGTAGTGAGAGATCTACCCTAGTCTGTCATTTTGGAGCCGCTTTCGGGGTGTGTGTCATGAGAGATATTATCGAGAGGTTTCAGAGGAAGGATTTCGAGGGTTTTGGGGGCATTTGGGAAGATAATCAGAGGGCTCCAGATCAGATTCACGGCAGCCATTTGGGCTGGCGTGGCAGCACGTTGAAGGCGCCTCCATCATTTTCCGACCCCATTCCAAGCGAGGCGACTTGCAGCCTTTATTTGGGGTTTTCCAGTCGCGTTTTCAAATCTGAAGGTGGAAATATTATTTCTTATATCTGTTAATGTTATTTCCAAAGACCCTTAATTTTTGCTCTTGTATTTGGAGAGTTACGAACCTCTGAAGTTTTCCGGCTAGCTCTAGGGCATGTGTGTGCTTTTTTTCTATAAAACTCCAGCAGTTTATTATTATAATAATTCAAAAAAAATTCGAAAATAGTGTTTGGGATATTATGTCCTTTATAATAATATCAAGCTCTCTTTAAATTTTGTGCATTTTTAAGTAGTATTCGATGGGATATTTTGGGGAGATATTGATTTTATTTAGTTCGTTTGTCCTTCCCGTGAGCAAGTAAAAATCAAGGGGAGTAATTGTAAAATTATTTTCATGAGCATTATTTTCTTTTTTTCTATATAAAGTAAGTCAAATTTCAATATAGCATATAAAGTCCAAGTCGGTTAGGTTAAAAGAAAGACAAATTCCACTTGAGGACGAAAACCTTCCTTATTTGATTGAATGATTGAAAACTCTTCAATTCATTGAGGATTCTCCATCCTGGGGTTTCCAAAAAGCTTCAAGAAGATTGATTTTGCAGATTTTCAGCTAGGATTTGGTTCTACAGCAATTTTCAGGCCCTCTCCTAGGGGAGCGACCCACCTTGTGGAGGAGTTTAGGGGTTTCTAGGGCATGACAACATCCAACTCAGCCATCATTGTGTTTCTCACATTTTAGCAGCCAAAATCTACATTTGGACTTGATTTTTGGGCTTGGAATCCTTCATTTCCAGCCACTTTTGTAAGGTTGTTCACTGCTGTCATTGTATTTAATTAAATAAATTACAGCTGAGATTTGAAGGCATATATCTTGGTTAATAATTGCTTTGAAATATTTCTAAGTTGCACTACATGTTTTTGATTGTCTGAATGATGCATTTTTGCAAATATATTACTTTTTCTTTGTTGTTATAAAAAATCAGATTGTTTCACTACTAATGGGGCCTGGAAGGATTAAAATCTTTTGTGAGTTGGTTGCACGCCGAATGAAGGATGGGTAAAAATGAATTTTGATGGGGCCTCGAAAGGCAACCCTAACTCTGCTGGCAGTGGTTGTTTAATTCAAGACCCACAAGGTCAACCGATGTTCATGATGGCCTTCGATTGCGGTTGGGCAACCAACAATGTTGCGGAAGGCTTAACCTTACTCTTCGGGCTTAGAGAAATTGTTGAGCGAGCTGGAGCAAAATCTGGATTGAAGGTGATTCTCAAGTTCTCATTGAGGCTCTTAATTCCCGTTCAGCTGGGGCTTAGAAGTTTAACTAGATTATTCAAGAATCATTATTTTGGTTAAATAGGTACGATGAAATCTGCTTCTCTCATATTCTTCGAGCTGGGAATATTCCCATTGATCTCCTAGCTAATTATGGGGTTGGAATGATTGCAAAGGAGGGGTCTCATTTAAAGGTATGGTGGGAGAAATTCCCAATGTCTTTCCAAAGAGCCCTGATTAATGACATAAATCATTAATCCACACTTTGATGGTCCTTCGAGCACCCTACTCGGGTCTGTTGTCCCTCACACGTGCAGATTGGATGTTGAAGTAGTGTGAAATTATGTGTTTCGCTTGGCTCGAGTGGCAATTACTCCATTCTCCCCTATTTCTACTTGGGTTTTTTCGGCATTTGCACCTCAATTTTGTGGTAAAGTGCAAGCTTTTGTATTGATTTTAGCTGGAGTTCATGGATAGAAGCGATCATCAAGGAGGCTTTCTGCAGAGGCCTTCGAGGAGCTCGTCGCAGTCTCGGCCGATCTACCCAAAACTCTCCATTTTGCGGGGAATCGGCGAAGCTTCCTTTGAAGGATGGATGGAAGGTAGGATTCGCAACCCTACTATGCAAAATTGGTTGTCCAAAGCATGGTCAGTAGCCAAAGAATTGGACGAGATCGAAGAGGAGGAAATCCAGACTCATTTGCATGGCCTCGTGCTTGAACATTAGCAATTTGTGGGTCGACGCAATGTCTTTGATGTGGCCCAAGGCATCAACGGTGCCAATATTTTGTTGATTGCTTCAGGGCAATTCCTTTTGCACATGGACATGGAGGAGTTGGAAGAAGCGGCGACAAAAGGGGCACGGAAGCAACATTTCACTCACATACAATCCTCAAAGCCATGCAAATGCGGCCGGGGTCGGGCGAGCTTGCAGAGCATCTGGGTTTTGAGCTCCCCCTGGAGCGATCATCAACTTCCCTTGTAGAGACTTGGCCAATGATTCTCGATCGTGCTATGTCAGTGGATTTTGACATAGTTGTTCTTAGTCGCGATGAGCGGTGAATTTGTTGGGGATGGCAACTTGCCATAATGATCTAAATGTTCTTAGTTCTATGTATCTATCGAATTGTATACGAATGGTTTTTTTAGGAATAGGTTGGCTAAATGGGCAATTTCTCATTGCCATTCTCTGCCATGCATGATAATATGTAATTTCACTAACCACCGAGATGAGCTATGTTATCTATGGCGACTTTTTTGTAATTTTTGCGGGTTAGGGCCCTTTCCCTAGGTAATATACAGTGTTATGCGGGGACGCGCACCCCTACTTTTCTGTCGTCGCGCGGACGTCCGGACGTCCCCGGGACCGAGGGACATGGGCGGATGTCTCCTCGACATCCCGAATTTCCAAACAAAAGGGGGACGCCCCCCAAAGGTAGGGGACGCACGCGGGATGTCCCGAGGGTAGCAAGAAACAAAGGGGCGGCATAAGGACACTATGACGTCCTCGGGACATTCCTAGGGCGTCACGTCGTCCCCCTACGCCTTAGCCGCAATAAAACCTTAAAACTTATTTTTAATAATTTTTTGTATATTTTTTTCTTTCTTTTAATGTATTCTAATATTTTATTACATGCCCTAACCCTAAAAGCATCAAAAAAACTTATAAAAAAACATCTCACACTCATTGTAATCACACAAAGCAAAGACTCAAGAGCAAGAGTAAAAAAAAAAGAAAGGAAAGAGCAAGGAGCAAGAGCAAGAGCAAGAGGTATGTACATACAACCATTCTTTGCTTTTTTTTTTAAATTCCAAATGCAAAGTTGAAAGTGAAGGCATTGCTTGTATTTTTTTAATTTGCAAGTGTATTCAATTTTTTTTTTTGTTTTTTTCTATTTGGATTAGCAAGGGAGGGAATGAGATAAAGGGAGGGCATTGCATTACTTGTTTTTAATTTTTTTAATTTCTAAATGTATTCATTGCTGTTTTTTTTTTTTTTTAAGTGTATTCAATGTTCATTATTATTTTTTTCCTATTTGGATTAGCAAGTGAGGGAATGAGATAAATCATAAAGGGAGGCATTGTATTGCTTGTTTTTTAATTTTTAAATGTATTCATTGCTGTTTTTTTATTTTTAAGTGTATTCATTGTTTTATTGTATTGTATAGTTATATTGTTTTATTTTTTAATTATTGCAGCTGCAAAATGAGTTCAGACAATGATTATGAAGCTGAATGTGAGGTTGAAATGGGTGATGAGATGGGTGTGCAAGAAGAAGGAACAAAAACACCTAATACTACTAGTTCACATGGGAGTGTGGACAAGTTTAGTTGCCCCTCCACAATGTTGAAAAAGTATGCTAGAGGACCTTTTGAATAAGAAAAAACCTTTGAAACAATTTGGTCAAATTATTGAGGGTCCTAGATCAAACATTTCAGGGGCACTAAAACATGGAAATGCAACATATGCTCATTATCTTGGTCAGCAACATTACTAGGCTGAATGCACATTTATTGCACATCCTGGGAAAAGGTGTAGGCATGTGTGGACAGCTATCACTTGAAGAGAGGTCGAAATGGTGAGGTTGTATAATGGAGATATGGTAGAAAAAGTTCCAAAAGTTCGTGCCCATCATGTTAGTGGCACCCCTTCTAGTTCTCACTCTCTGAGAACTATTGGTTTCTCAAATACTGCAGGTGCAACATCTTATGAGGTGACTAAAGTGGATGCTTTTGGTAGTAGGGGGAAGAGGAAGGTCGTGGCCTCCAATCTAGTTGTCGACATGTATGATACAAAGGCTAGAGAAGAGGTGATGATGCCATTGGAAAAAAAAAAATTGCTACTTGGCATTCCATTTCATGTTGCTCGCTCTCCTTATTACAAGGAGGCTATGGCTAAGGTAGCCAAAGTAGGTGTAAGTTATGTGCCCCCAGGAGACACGAAGTTGAGAACCACAATCTTGGATAGGAACTATTCCAAGGTTAACTTACTGATGGAGGAAATGAGGTGCACATGGGTCTCTCACGGTTGCAGCATCATCATGGATGGGTGGACATGATATCAGACACCACCCACTCATAAATATCATTGTTTCATGCAGAGAGGGTCCTTACTTTTTGAGGGCAATTGATTGTTCAGGAAAGAAGAAGGATGTAGAGTTCCAATTCACCATTTTGCGAGATGCCATTGAGGAGGTTGGCCCTGCCAACGTTGTGTAGGTTGTCACAGATGCAACTTATGTGTGCAGGGCAGCAAGTAAGCTTGTTGAGGCTCATTACCGACATATATTTTGGACCCCATGTTGTGTGCATGCCATGAACAATGCACTAAAAGACATTGGAAAAATTGATTGGGTCAAAAATGTAGTGGTGATGCTAGAGATGTGCAGATGTTCATCTGCAACCACCATACGTCATTGGCACTCTTCCATAGCTTTTCGAGGAAGGAATTCCTCAAGCCAGTGGACACACGTTTTGCATCATACTTTATTTTGTTGGATAGATGGTTGAGTTGCAAGAATCATTACAATGTATGGTCATGACATCAGAGTGGTCTAGGTGGGATGGGTCCAAGACAGGGGGGAAAGAAGGTGGAAGCAATTGTGGTGAAAGAAACATTTTGGATAGATGTGAGATATATCACATCCATAGTATCTTTGGTTTTTAGTGTGATAAAATATGGGGATTCTGAAAGCCCTAACCTTGGTGAGATATATGAATGTATTGATAGTATGTTTGGCCAAATGAAGGTTGTTATTCGGGAAAGGGACCCCATCTTGGAGTTCTACCAATCACCATATTCAACCTATCATTGAGCGAAGATGGGAGAAGTTGAACACTCCTTTACACACGGTTGCATATGCACTAAATCCGAAATGGTATATTGAGAGGCCTGACAAAGTTGTCCCAATAGATGATGAGGAGGTGAGGAAGGGTTTCTTGAAAGCCCTAAAAAAATGTATAATGCAGAGGATGGTTCACGAGTCAAAACTGATTGGCTCAAGTTTTCTTATCTGGAAGGCTACAAAAAATCAGCAAAGATAGTTAGGACCACATTGGCACAAAAGAGTCCAGTTAGTTGGTGGTGATTGTATGGACCTACAGGATTGCTATGTACACTTGTTATTCGTCTTCTTTCTCAGGTTTCTAGTTCCTCTGCTTCTGAGAGGAATTGGTCAACATATGGGTGGATCCACTCTCTTAAGAGGAACAAACTTACCTCTAAGAGAGTGGAGAAACTTGTTGCTGTACATAGTGCCTTGCGTCTCATGGATTGCAAGACACCTACGTACAAGGAGACCCTAGCATTACGGTGGGATGTGGATCCTGAGGATTCAAGGCAGATTGATGAAGATTAGGAGCAACGAGGATTGGCTGATATCTCCTTTGCAGATGATGATGTTGATACAGATACTTCTAGTGAAGAGGAGCAGTTCACAAGTGTTCCTTCAGAGGGCTCTAATAGTGATTATTGAGTTGTCACTTGTCATTTTGCCATTTTGGTTATGTAATATCATATAATGATATATGTACTTTTGAGTTATATGACTATGAGTTTATGACATAATATTTGATAACATATGTAGGTGTACTCTTCTCATGTTGATTATTGAAGACTTGTTTTTAATTTTCAACTTTCATTGTCATGTTGAAGTTTTGAACATTGAATATAATATATATAGCATTTTGGGCCTTGGCTTATGTGATGAATAATTGGATTAATCATTAATGGTTTCAATCTTCAAACTTTCAATTTTAAGTCTTAGTTTATTGAATTATTCATGTTATATTTGTAAAATTAATAATATATATATATACATACATATTATCAGTCATCCCCTTGCAATTTCCCATGCAGACCCAAAATTTTGAAAAAAATTGTCATACCGGAAACCCTGTTACGACATCCCGGAGTCTTAGGTGACTATGGTAATATAAGCAAAAAAACAATCAGATTGTTATACCTTGCTGTCATAATTTTCAGTTTACTATCTATTGGAGTTTGTGCAATTTCCTTTGTTTTCAGTTAGAGCCCAGAAAGAGACATTACAAATTCCCAAAGAACTCTACTCCGACCTATCCTAAGCTTGCAAACTCTGCAAAGCTTCTACATAATCAGACTTGGCTCGATTGGCAACAAAGGAATGCCCAAATCCTTAGATTGTACTCACAAATAGATTCCACCTTACATGCTGACAACTCCCTTCTATTATAGCATTTGTAGTGACTCGGAAGGAGATCGCCATTGATCTTCCCAGCCGATTCACAGGTAGCTTTTCATGAAATCTCTGTCATTTGATCAAGCTTTACCACGTTGCTCATTTTGTCCTTCGCCATGGAAACCAAATCAAAGCCCATGTGTGTCTCCCTCTAACTATATCAACATTGACAAGTGATTTTGTCAGGTGTAGATCCAAATATCGCAGCAAATGGTTGTGGTTTTGTGTAATGTCCCTTTCAGGATTAACTCTGAAATATTCGGAAATTCCACAAAACCCAAATGAAAGTAAACTAAAATTTATGACAACAAAGTGCAGCGAACTGAATATGTATGACAGCAATCAGAAATTACACAAAAATAGGGCAGCGACCTGAATTTTACTGCAAACCCTTAGTGCCAAAGTGCAGAAATCTGATTTCTTCACATATTTATCTAACAACTCAATTACAAAGATACCCAGGAAGCTAGGAACACTTAGAAATATTTGTAGAACATTTAGGGAAAAGAAAATAATCTTTCCGGCCACAAACTGAATTTATTTTATTAATTTTATGACAACAAATGGAAGAAATTACAGCTGACTGTTTGGAACAATTGAAGATGAAAGAAATGTTGCAATGAATGCCCACAAGTAGAATTTAAGGCTTGAACAAACTCTAGCTCTAGAAAAACCTCATAAAATGGCTAGAATTGACCCCAAAGTGGGTTGCCCAAGCTAGAAAGTAGGTCGCCCAAGCTAGAAATGCAGTAGATCTGATCCAAAACCCTGAACCTCAACAAAACCTTGCAATGTGTGGTTGTTCCACACTCAAAACCCTAAAAAACTGATTTGTCCTTGATGCCCTAGTTGGAAATTGTGCCCTAGCACTGAGAATTCTGAATGCAGCTCTGAAATTCTGAATTGTAGCCCAAGTGTGACCCCTATATGAAGCCACCAATGCAGAAATTGAGGGTTTTTGACCCCAAATTCTGATCACAATGAGGGTTTTCATCAAGTGATGAATTCTACGAGGGTTTCTGTCCTCAATAGATGAAAGTAGAAGCACAAGTGCGTAACTCATAAAATCAAGATGGCAGATAGATGATTGATTCCCAAATGAACCCCTTCATCCTCCTTTTATAACTTCTATTTCCTCTTTCTTTTAATTGTGGTGGCGGCTTACTTTAAAAATCACTTTTATAAGTTGCCTTATAATATAACATAAAGTTACATTTCGCCAGCTTAGTTAAATCATTGATTTTCATTTTACTTTAAGTATTTAAAAATACTTTTTATTTTATTAATAATAATATTATTAAGAGGCCCAGGATTAGAAATGACCAAACCCAACTTAAATAATATTATTAATCATCTTTAATTTAGAAAAGGGGACATTACATTTTGCAAAAAGCAAGGCTTTGCAGCTTAGTAGTGTTAGGCTACATCCAAAAAAGCATTTCCGTTTGAGATGTGTGTGTCAGGTTATGCACAGCTTCCACATGCAATGAATGAGTGTTCCACGGTGTGGAACAAGGTTATGCATCAATTGTTGTGCGAAGCATTCTTTGATTAAGCATTGCCATGATAGTGTTGCATATGGCATAAGCAAGCTTGTGTGCAAGGTTAAGCCTTCGCGATTAAATTAAGTGCAGCATTGCATGGCAAGATCTCGGGATGGCTTTTACACAAGTCTTTATTCACCAACTCTAAAGATTTTGGGGGACGCAGAGGATTGCTTGTGAACCCAAATGTTTCCTACTACATCAAGGAGTGAAGTGGCGGATCCACAAAAGTTTGACTCATTTTCACTTACTGAGTTTTCGTAGTATTGCTAAGTAGCCAAGATCGACACCTCTGGGGGAGTTACCGGTATGGATACATCCAGGAAACATACCCAAGAGCAGCCAAGACGTACCTAGGACATCCTAACCGTACACTAGCCGCTCTCTCGAGCATGTTTCAAGGATAAAAACATTTTTTTTAATTTTCTCACCTTTTACATATAAAATTAAAAAAACATAATGAAACTACAATATAAAACCCTAAAAGTGAAATAGAATGTATTAAAAAAAAACAAAAACAAAAAATAAAACATGAAAGCAAAGCAACTTACTTCTCATTCTCTCATTGCATACTCGCCTCTTTAAGCTCTCATTTTGCTCATTTAGGTTTGATACTTCGTCAACAAGCATTGCAATCATTTTCCTAAGCTAGTAGGAGTGCCCATTTGTTGCCGAGGTGCTTGAGGAGCTGGAAAGGAGGGGGATTTGTGCATTATTCATTGAAGGTAAGGTTTTAAATTTCAAGTTTGATTTATGTTTTTGTTTTCAATTTTTCACACACTTCATGCTTTTTGGATGTTCTATTTTTCTCATTTTAAAATGTTGAACCGTTTTTCTATTTATTAAATTATTTTGCAATAAATACATGTTATGCCTTAGGGCCTAGGGTTTAACCATTGTTTCCTTTGCTCATGGTGTAAGTTTTTAAACTTGTAAGACAAACTAAAGACTTAAAGAGAATACTACTATTGTGGAAGAGAGTTCCTCCTCCTAGCCAATCCAGTTCAAAGAATTTGATCCGAATTGACCCTTATGGAGGCGCGTCACAATATAAGAGTAGCTTCCACTTTGGCGTGTTTTGTTTTGGAGATGCCATGATTGCAAAGGTGTGTTTTGTTTTGGAGATGTCATGATTGCAAAGGAGTATTCAAAGACTCGTATAATTGAGTGAATGCCCACTTGTGTGCAATATTGGGTCATGGCATTAGAATTTGCAAGGAAAAGAACAATGTAGGGGTGCCAACAACAAAAGTTTTGGAGTATATCAAGGAACAAGAAGATGCAAAAGCAGCCTTTGCCTTGAAAGTGGGTCATCGTCAAGAAAAGAAACTTCATCTCAATAAGCGAGGCCGTGTGTTACCCCATCTAGTACAGACTCCCCAATTGTGATCTTGCCACATCCATTTGTGATGTCAACCTCCATACAAGATGAGGATTCACCTCTTTCACAAAAGATGACAAAAGGACCACTAGAAAGGTCCTTTCAAAATGACAACAGGGATATCGCAGATGAACAAATTGCAAGATTTGTGTATGCAAATGGTTTATCATTCTATGTTGTGAGTTCACCATATTGGCAAAAGATGTTGAAAGTGATCAACGAGGCCCTAAAAGGGTGTATGACAGCAAAGATAGGTTATAGGTTGGGTTCTCATATGTAGGGATCAAATCTAAGTCCAAACACACAATGTAGATACAAAGGTGCTCAAGGAGCGCTAGTGTCATAATTCTAGAGGATAGTGACCCTAACCTTAGGATAACTATAGGTTTCCAAGGCCTATACCTAAGATAAAGATAGGTATCCTACTAGGATTCGAGAAGAAGAGTAGCCAAGGGATGTAATATAATAAGACAATGCAATAGATCAAAGCAAACATACATCTACTCTAATCTATAGCAATGAATGACCAATCAACAACATACATGTGCAAGATAAAAAGACTAAGAAGGGTTAGAAATACTTACTTGTAGCATGTGTGTGACCATTGATGCATAATCCTCCCGAGACAATAGCACCAAGAGAGAATCGCTATGGGTGGAGAAGGGGAAAGCTCAAAGAAAATCTCTAGTCCTAACTCACTATGGTGACCCAAATGCAAAAAGATAAGCTCCAAGTCCTCAAGTCCAACAAGTAGGTGTGAAATAGTGCGAAAATATGTGAGCTATAAGTGCCTTTATGTATGATCAATTGATGATTGATTGGTTGTTAATGACAAAAGGGAGCGGTATATACACTCAACACGGTGGCATCGTGGCGATGGAGAAACCAAACCCAACACCATCGCCCATGGACAATGGTGTCGGCTCTGGAGAAACCAAACTCGACACCATCACCCATGGACAATGGCGTCACTGTGGAGTAACCAGGTCAACACCATCACCCATGGGTGATGGCGTCAGCCTTAGGGGAACCCTAAGAACAAAAGGGTGAAAAACATGTGAGGTGGAAGCCAAAAATAAATGGGGGTAATGACAAAGGTCCAGGATGATTGAAAGCAAGGATAATAGCATGCAATAAATATGAACAAGTAAACATAATGAGACAAGTAGACATGATGAGTGTAATGTGTGAACAAAGGGAAGAAACGAGGCAAGGGTAAGGGAACTATGGCATAATAATGACATCTTAAAATGTTGTGGTCTAGCCCACGTGACCAAGTCCAATCACACCCCAGTCTTGATAGGCCCCTTGAGGCACCCGCTTAGGAGGAAGATGCATCAACAGCCCCTACACGAGAGAAACGATTAACAAGCATCAAAAATGAGGTGTAAACAACGGGTACAAAAGCCCAAGTTATGAGAAGATCTGCACCACCCTGTTGGTAAAGAAAAAAAAACATGTGGAAACCTCATTTCAGCCATGTAGAGACTCGTGAGCTAAAACAAGAATGTCCATCGAATCTAATGGAAGGAAAGATGTAAGAAACCACCCTTTGATCAATGTGGTTGTAGTATGCCCTCAAGGGGAAAGGTTTTTGAAGCAAGTGAATGTGAGGGGCGGGTGAAGGGTCCTAATTCATTGTCAACATCCTCTTCGAAGGGATTGAGGCGATGGGGCCTCAAAATGTTGTCTAAGTCATAACCAACAATGCCTAGAATTGCAAAGCCATAGTGATGTTAGTTGAGGCGATGTATGGGCATATTTTTTGGACACCATGTGTTGTCCACTCACTCAATTTAAAGCTAAGAAAGTTGGCCAGTAAAATTTAGTGCATTCAGCAAGTGTATCCCGAGGGTAGAGAGATTCGGATGTTTGTGACCAACTATCAATAGTCGCAAGGCATCTTTAGATCTTTCTCGCATTTGGAGTTGTTGCAGGTAAGGTAAGCTATCTTTCTTCTATTTATAATGAAATTTTTTTGTTTTTAAAATATAGAACCCAAAAGTTTTGCTTTTCAAAAATAACATTTATTTTTTCTCTCATTTCTTATTAGGTTGTTGAGACTCGATTCACATCACACACGATCGTCTTGGGACGACTTGTGAAGGTGTGAGAGGCACTTAACAAGATGGTAACTTCCAATCTATGTGATGTATGGAGGCAGTTAAACACTAAATGTGTTACAAAGTGGGACACGTCCCCCAAAAACCAAGTGTCAGGATGTCAGGACCATGAGACGAGGAGGAAACGTCCCCACGGCTCCAAGAAATAAAAATGCTTGGGGATATATCTCAAACGTCCGAAAATATCGGGGGCGTCTTGAGGGCATCCCCTTGTTTTAGACGTTGGTACGACTAGGCGTCCACGAGATAGTCAAGGGACCTCCCAAGGACGTCTAAATGTCCCCATCAAGCCTTTGTTGTTTAGTTTTTGCATTTACTTTTTACAAAAAAAAATTGTCAAACTTAAATTTATGGAAAGTCAAAATAACATAAAAGAAATATAATAATTCAACCCTAACCACGATAATGACATTTTAAGTTATAAAATGACTAAATGGCCTCCTATATCATATTCAATATTCACACTTGAGTAAAGTGAGCAAAGTGAAGAGAAGAGCAAGAGGAAGAGTAAGGGCAACTGCAAGAGAAAGACCAAGAGCAAGCAAGAGGTATTTGTAATTTTATTTGTTTACATAACTTGATAATACTCTTTAGTTTTAAAAAAATTGTTTGTATTTGTATTATTTAATTGTTGCTTTTAAGATTTTGTATCTATATTCACATTGTATTTTTGTTTATAGTTTTTAAGATTTTACAAAATGCATACTACATAGGGTCTGGTTGTTAGGGTTAAATTTTTAAATTTAAACTATAAAACTCTTGATTATTGAATAGGTTTGGCAAGGTTTACCATGATACACATTCTTAAAAACATTAGGAATACAAAAACTTTGATACACATGTGAATGTAGATACAAAAATGAAAAACTTAATATTCCTATTCACATGTTTTTGAGCTTTTGTTTTTAATATTTATTGCATATAATTATGGGCCTATGGCTGTTTTATATTAATCATTGCATATAGTTATGGCTGTTTTTTTATTCATTGCATATAGTTATGGTTGTTTTACTTTGTCTAATCATTACATATAATTATGGTCTTTCTTTAATTCATTGCATACAGTTGTCTGTCTTTTTATTTATTGCAGCCCTAACAATCATCACAATGAGTTCTTTAGAGTACGATTATGAATCATAGGAAGAGAAGGTCCACGTAGGTGGAAGTGTCGATGATGACATTATAGGGGCGGGAGGGCAAAGGAGTGTGCCAAAATGTGTGGCAACGCTACCTAGTAGTTCAATTGGTAGTGTTATCAATAGCCCCTCTCAAATGTTGGTCGCATTCACCATGGAACCATTCAATAAGAAGAAGCCATCACAACAATTTGCTCACATAATTGCAAACCCCAAGTCTAGAGGGTGGAGTAAACTATAAAAGTGCAATATATGTTCAAAGGCTTGGCATGGCAGCATCACCAAGACCAATCCACACTTGGGGATTGGTGCTTGTAGGGCTCTTTCACTTGATCAGAGAGCAGAGATGCTGAGACTTTATAATGGAAATACCACAAACGGCATTCCAAAAGTTCGTGGTACTAGCACTAAGGCTAACACCCCTTTGAGCTCTCTTAGGACTAGCAAGAATACTTTGGTTAGTTCTAGTTTTGGAATGATAGAATTGGAAAGCAGAGGGAAGAGAAAGGTTGTGAGGGTTGCCCTCAATCCAATTGCAGATATGTTTGGTTTGAAGGCAAGAGAAGAGGTGGATGATGTTATCGTGGAGGTGATTTCAATGTAATTTTGTCTACTAGCAAGACACGTGGAAGAATAACTTTGTCACTCAATCACAGAAAGACCTCTCTTGTTTCCTCTCTTCTTGTAATTTAATTCCAACAGCCTCTAAGGAGGGACTTTTCCCTGGTCCAATAGAAGATCTGGATTATGCGGCATTGCAAAACGATTGGATAGATTTTTTACAACAAAATCGTGGATGGAAGTGGCCCAGATCTCTGAATCTCAGATTCTAAAGATCTCAGGTCAGACCATTCTTCATTCTGGGTGGACAATTCAGAAAATTCAACTCCTCATTGTAAATTCAAATCCAAGCTGATGTGGATACGTAAGGAATCATTTTTTATGGAAATGTCAGCAGGTGGTGGAAAATTGCCCCAAAATCAAAGCTCCAAATCCTTGATTTTCATGGCCAAATTGAAGTATCTCGACAGTTGTATGCACGACTGGAACCATAACTGCTTTTAAAATGTCTTCTTACAAAAATGAAGTTAGGAGGTCTTTCAGTTCTTAAACGAAAAATTCAACACGGAGATTGCAGTGATGAAATTTTATCTTAAGAAAAGACTCTCCTCACCAATCTAGTTGATATTTATGTCAAAGAAGAGATATATTGGAAGCAGAAATCTTGGGAGTTCTGGCTTGCGAAGGTGACAAGAAAATTGAAATTCTTCCATAGATCCACCGGATCCAGAAGACAGGTGAACAAAATCAACAAATTGAACTCTCCCGATCTCCAAGTGCTGGAGGATCCAGAAGATATCTCCCGAGAAGCTATCTTATTTTTCCAAAATCTCCTCGCATGCTATCTCACCCTGCCATGCACAACTTGATGCCTTTCTTGCTGACATACCACGCATTGTAACACCCGAACAAAATACTGCTTTACTTTCCCCCTTCTCTCAAGAACTCAAAAGTAGTGATCTTAAATGTGCAAGGAGATAAGGCTAGAGGCCCTGATGATTTTCTAACAGCATTTTACCAAAGTTTTTGGGAGCTTCTAGGAAAAGAAGTAAATGCAGTGGTGAACAAATTCAGGAGCTCCCAGAAAATCCTAGAGGATTTAAATTGTACCTTTCTAGCTCTTATTCCTAAAAATCAGCTATCAACTCTTTCGGATATTTCTGTCCAATTTCCCTCTGCAATACACTATAAGATTATCAGAAAGGCTTTATAAGAAAGGCTGAAGCAGCTCCTCCCCTCCTTAATTTCACCAGAACAAGGAGGATTTTTCAAAGGAGACAAATTCTTGATGGAGATCACCTGGTGCATGAAACAATGCATACTCTTTCTATATCAAACAACAAAGGGATGATTTTCAAACTTGACATTTGCAAAGCTTCCGATCATTAGTTGTATTTCTTCAGACCACTTCCCTGTCTTAATTAATGGAAGCCCAGCAGGCTGCTTCCCTAGAACCAGGGGCTTATAGCTGGGTGATCCAATATCCCATATCTCTTCATACCACTAACAGAAGCTCTCACCTGCTCTCTTCAACAAAGCGTCACTGGAGGAGAAGCTAAAAGGTCTGAGAATTGCAGAAGATGCTCCACTAATATCCCACCTCCTGTTAATGGAAACCCAGCATTTTTCTTCCCTAGAACAAGGGGCTCGCGGCTGGGTGATCCAATATCTTCATATCTCTTAATACCACTAAACGAAAATCTCATCCGCTCTCTTTGACAAAGCCTCGCTGGAGGAGAAGCTAAAAGGTCTGAGAATCGCAGCAGACGCTCTGCCAATATCCCACCTCCTTTCCATAACTGACACTCTGAGGTTACGGACAACTTGCAATAGGCAAGCAAGAACACTTAAAAGAGATCTTAATAACCTACTCTGCTTCGTCCAATCAACATATCAGTGATGATAAATCCAAAGTTTATTTCTTTATCACCCCTCCTCATCTACAACAAACATTAGCGAAGATTCGGAGCTTCCCAATTGGCTCTCTTCCAAGCAAATACCTTGGGGTCCCCTTTTCAGAAATTACAGATGAATTCAAGAGAAGGCTTTCCTGATAGAAAGGAAAATGGCTGAGTTTGATTGGGGAAATTCTGCTACTAAAAACAATCCAGCAAGCTCTCCCAGCTTATCTACTATATATCCTTACATAACCACTACTCTTGAACAGAAAATGAAAACTTTCATTGGCAGGGCCCTGAACCAAAACAATAAAATTCCCTTATCATCTGGAAGAAAGCTTGCCTTCCAAAAATGTGTAAAGCAGCTGGTCTTCCATAATTTCAGATGCAAAACTCAGCTTTAAGTGCCAAAATGCTCTGGCCCATGTATGCTAATCCAGATCATTTTTGGAGCAAAGCTCTCAGAAGTATCTAGATTCTAGCCTTCCGGAGTGACTGTCCTCTTCTACCATGCTTCACAAAGGATTTTAAATATGGAGATTCCTGGTAATGTGAATAAAAGTGCTAATTTTGTACTTAACTTGGGAAAGTGATAATGGCGAAATAATTTCCTTCTAGGAAGACTTATGGCTGGTTAACCCTACACGGGCAGGCCACCAAGATGTTGACACAATCAAAGCCTTGGAAAAATCAAAGGGGAAACGGAACTCAAATTATTTCCAGTTGGTTGAACGTGAAGGTTTTCATTCTCACCAATGGAAACACTGGTTCCGACACAGTGGTCCTCCTATTCAAGCAAATATTACGACTGTATTTTCTCAAGATAATCTGGGTTGCATCTCGTTCCATCAGGACACCCTAAAATGGACGGCATCACCCACAGAATCTTACAAGGTAAGACTAGGCTAAAAGTTAATTTCCAACCAAGAAAGCATACCAGATAGTTGCTGGACAGGTTCACAAATATAGTCCCTGTGAAATCTCCCAAAGCCCAGTGCTTTTGTTTGGGTTAGAGGCTAAGCACAAAATTCTGACATGTGACAAGCTGCAATGCAGAGGCGTTCATGGTCCCAGCAGGTGTGTTCTCTATAAAGTGAACTCAGAATTGGCAAAACATCTTTTATTCTGCCCAATTTAAAAACAGACTTGGTTTTGGATTTTGAATTGTTTCTCCTCATGTTGGGTCTTTCCATCCTCTATCCAGTCTCTACTACATTCCTGGCCTCACCCCACAATCCCAGGTGTTTTGCCACTTTGGTTGCAGCTCCAAAAATTATACTGTGGAGTTTATGGCTTAAGCGTAAACGGAGGATCTCCCAAAACACCTCCCTGTCTTGGGATAGACTTATTCACAGAATTGAAGTGGTAATCTTTGAATGAGCTTCATCTAGGCTCTGACAGTTCAACAAACCTCTCACTAGAAAAGACAGTTCTTCTCTACGCAATTCTGTACTCCCCTCAAGAACCTAATTATGTGGAGTTTACGGCTTGAGCGTGAGCAAAGGATCTTCCAAAACACCTTCCTGTCTTGGGATAGACTTATTCACAGAATCGAAGTGGTAATCTTTGAATGGGCTTCATTTAAGCTCCGAAGTTCAACAAACCTCTCACTAGGAGAGACAGTTCTTCTCTGAGCTATTCTGTACTCTCCTCAATAACCGCTAAGGCTGTCCCACAAATTCTCTATTCCCAGCATCTTTGGATGCTTTGAGACCAACTGATGCAGCCCATATTGCTTACACCTGCAACATCTTTGACGTCAACTTACAACACCTATTTCAGGTAATTAACAGCAGTTTAGGAACTGCCCAGCACAAGGGAGACGATATTTGCGACCAAAAACAGTTATGTTTTGCATGGAAGAAAAGGAGGACAGTTACAGAACAGCAGAAATCAAGAAGAAATCTGTAGAAGCCAGAATGACAGTTGTTTTCTCAGTCAATAATATCTCTCTAAAACAAGGCATACAAAAAACAAGCTGCTGTTAACTCCTACACTAACCATAATACTATGCATCACTTTATTTGCATTATCCTATTCTACAACAGCCGCATTCATCCATTCCTCTTACACAGGGCAGTTAACCTTTACTTCTATTTTTAGGAGAACAAACTCCAAAAATAGATCATCTTGAGATGACTTAAACATTCACAAGTAGAATTCCAAAAAAAAAAAAATCTAATTAAATTGACAGTGGAAGCTTTGAATTACTAAGATAATGGATCACACTCAAGAAGCTAGCTTACTTCAGAAGAAAACTTTCCAATAGAATCAGAAGAATAGTGATTCACTCACAGCAAAGAGGGTTAGGCCATGCTCAAATTGTGCTTTTTATGACCAGCAAGAGCTGCACGCTTCATCCATTTCCTTGCCTCTTGATAATTGCGTGTAATGCCTTCCCCAGATAAGTAGCATAAAGCAGTATTGTACATTGCACGAGTGCTTCCACCTTCTGCTGCTCTAAGATACCACTTGGCCTGTACAAGGAAAAAAACACACTAGTCTGATTACTGGTCCATAGGAAGACTGAAAACATAGCAACCCGAAACATACAATACTCGGTTTTTCAGAATTCCAGAAGGTAAAGTTCCCAAGATGTCCAGTATACAATCCCAAAAGGTAAAACTTCTTACTACCTTATTCATTGTTGCTTAGAAAAATTGAATCTTTTGTTCTAAGCATGTTTTACATAGTCATTTTCAATATAAAAGTACATCACTCCCTCCTTTCAGAAGCTAAGACAAATTTCCTGTAACCAAAACCTTCGGACACATTTTTCTTGATTTACCAAATATTCATCTGTTATTATAGATTGGAATTTTGGTATCATGTGTTTACAGCTATGTTGCCAGGAAACGGAAATGGGTACGGGTATGAAACGTGGAAATGCCAATTTTCAAAAACCTTGGGTACAAAACGTTACGGAAACGTCCACACAATATATATATATATATATATATATATACACACACTATGTCACAAGGTTCGAGTTTGAATTCGAATTTGACGAGGATAAAATTCGGTTCAAATTCGCCAATGGATAAAGTTCGTGAAAAAAATCGTCATTAAATTCGAACAATAAATACAACTAAACAAATAAAATAATTATATACAACTTAAAATAAATATATAGAATATAAATAAAAAAGATAAAATTAAAATTTACAAATTATTTATTTTTTATAAAAGATAAATATTATAAATTAATTTAAAAGGTAAATAAAAGAAATCAAATAAAAAACGAAACTTTAAAAGATCCTAACTATTTTATAAAATAAAATAAAAATAATAAAGTAAACAAAAACAAAATAAAATACAAACATTAAAAATACACAAAAATGCACATCGTGTTAGTCTCAATGTTTTGCAGACTCGGATTTGGGGTTTGCAGTTTTGACTCGATTTGGGGTTTGCACTTTTGACTCAGATTTGGGGTTCACGGTTTTGACTCGGAATAGGTTATATCAGGGCCACGAAGTTCCATGACCCACCACAGTGCTCAACTCCACGGCCACAACAAAGCTTAGACAGAGATTTTTGGGATTTTACTAAAGCTTAGACAGAGTACGAAAATGTTTCAAGGACGTTTCAACCTCGTTTTCGTACCAGAAACTTTTCTGGGCTGAAACAGGAGGGGCCTAGGTGTTTCTTGGTAACAAAGGTTTACAGTAAATTGATAACATACGCATCGAACAAAAAGTTATAGTGTGGGCACTATGAGTTCACCGTGGTTCCCTTCAGTTTGACCAATGCACCTGCAGTTTTCACGAGTCTAATGAACAGTGTCTTGAGGACATTTTTGGATTGGTTTGTCTTGGTGTTTCTCGATGATATCTTGACTTATTCACGCTCGGTGGAGGAGCACGAGGAGCATTTGAGGCAGGTTTTACAGGTTTTGAGGAAGCAAGGGTTTTTGGGAACTTAGATAAATGCTCCTTTCACTCTGAGATCCAGTACTTGGGCCATATCATTTCCAGCGAGGTATCTCTGTAGATCCCTCGAAGATTCACTAAATCCTTGATTGGTCGGCCCCAACACAGTTGCAGAGGTCAGGAGTTTCATGGGTTTGGCTGGGTACTATTGCAGGTTTGTTCAGGACTTCTCTATGATCGTGCACCCTATCACAGGTTTGTTCAGGACTTCTCTATGATCGTGCACTTATCACATCCCTTTAACACAAAGGGAAGAAGTTCATTTGGTCAGAGAAGTGTGAGCAGGCCTTTCAGTTGCTCAAGTAGCATTTGACTTATGCATCGATTCTTCTTGTTCTGAATCCCTTAGTAGATTTTGTTGTTTGCACAGATGCTTCTTTGAAGAGACTTGGGGCAGTTCTCATGCAGGAGCACCGTGTTATTGCTTTTGAGTCACACAAACTCAAGGATTATGATCTTAACTACCCTGCCGATGATCTTGAACTTGTGGCAGTAGTGTGTGCCTTAGTTCGTTGAAGGCATTTTCTTTTGGGTAGACCTTTCGTTTCGAGGACCGACCACTAGAGTTTGTAGCACATTTTCTCTCAGCCTAATCTCGACGCCCATCAATGGCGTTGGATGGAGTTCCTTTTGTGAGTATGATATGGACATTCAGTACATCAAGGGGAAGGAAAATGTCGCCGCTAATGCCTTGAGTAGGCGACGACACGAGCTAGCTACCTTGACCCTTCAATCAAATCTTCAGGACAGGATCCTTTAGCATCTTCCTGGTGACACATTTTATGAGGGTGCTAGACGAGAGGTTGAGTCACAGAGGCCCTTGGCGGGCAAATATGTTGGTTTTTCTTTAGAGGTAAATGGTCTTCTTCGGTATCAAGGGCGCATTTATGTGCCTAAGGCAAGGGATTTGAGAAAATTGATTATTTCCAAGGCTCATCAAGCCCCTTACGCAACTCATCCTGGGTGAAGAAGATGCATGCAGATCTTAGACAGTTGTACCATTGGTCTAGGTTACGCCACAACATTGCAAACTTTTTTGCCCGTTGTCTTGAGTGCCAAAGAAATAAGGTTGAACACTCTCACCCTGCATGTCTTCTCTATCCACATGACATTCCAGAGTGGAAGTGGGACATGATTTGTAAGGACTTTGTAGTTGGTCTTCCTACTTCATCATATCATCATGATACCATCACATTGACAGTGGAAAAGTTGATCAAAGTTTCCCATTTCTCACCTATGAAAATCACGTATAATGCAATCGCCATAGCCCGAGTCTTTCTAGATGACATTGTGAGACTGCATGGAATTCCAAGAACGATTTTTCTAATCGCAATTCTATTTATAATTTGAACTTCTAGACATATTTTTAGATAGAGTTGGTCACTCGTATCAACTTCAACACCACATACCACCTCGAGACAAATGGACAGACAAAGAGGGTGAATCGAGTTCTTGAGGACATGTTGAGAATGTATGTCATGGATCAGCAGAGTAAATGGGAGGACTACTTGTACATTGTCAAGTTCGCCTATAACAACAATTACCACAACTCGATTGGCATGGGACCTTATCAGGCCTTATATGAGAGGCCATGCAAGACACCTTTGAGTTGGGACAAATGGACAACGGGGTAGTTCTTGATCCAGCGCTCCTTCGGGACATGGACCAGCAAGTTGTTCTCATCTGACAACATCTTGAGCAGTGCATGTGTACGCCAAGGCATATGCTGATACGAAGAAGGTTGAGTGTCACTTTTCAAAAGATGACAAGGTCTTTTTGAGAGTGCGTCCACACAAGAGTCCGATCCATTACGGAAAGGGCTCTAATCTCTCCCATCGATCAATGGACCCTTTCGAGATTTTGGAGATTATTGGGTTTGTTGCTTACCTTCTAGCTTTGCCACCACGCCTATTATGTGCCCATGATGTCTTCCATGTTTCTGTTTTGCGAAAGTATGTGCCAGATAGTTCTCATGTTTTGGATTGGTCGGATTTACAAGTGGAGGCTAACGGTAGTGGACCTTGGAGCCCGTACATATTTTGGAGCACCAGAGGTTGGCCCTTCGAGGGCAAAACTTGGACCACGTTAGGGTTCAATGGGACAAGTATGATGAGACAATGGCTACTTGGGAGGTCAGACACCTTTGAGAGCTCGATATCCTTACCTCTCCCTATGACTTACAAGAGGAAGTCTATTCCTAGGAGAGGGGGATGTAGTGCCCACCGATTCTCTCTATTTTGATTATGTTGACTCATTGTACTTATTCATGTTGAGACATTGGACACATTATTATCATGGTTATTTAATTAGGATATATATTATTTTGTCGTCACATTATCTTTTATATGCTAACTTGTCATGACAGATGGTTGTATTTGGCACACGAGGCCAATTCACGATTATTATCATTATTATCTGACTTTGATGTGATGTTTATGGATCTTGTTGATTTTAAGATTAGCATGTATCTTATATTGGATTGTGAAATAAGTCATAAATGATTATCGTGGTTTCTAATATCTTGTATGGTGGATAGATGTATTAATTGGTTAGTTAGCATATGTATGACTTCATTGTTTGAGATGCAAATGATTGATTTATTTAGTATATTGTATCGAACAAGTATGATGTTTAAAATTGAGTGTGCAAACAACAAGTTCACACTACAAGAGAATGTGGGTTTCAAGATTTGTACCTTCATGTGACACAATAGGTCTTATAGGCCAAATTTACGCCCTTGCTTGATTTTGGCCCCCTATGTGATTCTATTTTGTTGACTAATTTTGAAAAGGGAAATAACCCTCGACATATGTTGATTTATTTAGTCCTTATTATCTTGTAATTATTTGGTTTAACCCCATGTAATTTGCTAGTTAATTGGTCATTTTATTAGGCTAATCACTCCCACTTGCATGGGTTGATTTAGCTTGGTTAATTACCGATTGATTGGGTTTAGGATCACCTAATCCATGATTAGGTGAATCCGCCAATTCTTCTTTCAAGACCACCTCTTCCCCAAAACTCGAATTTGGGCAAGAAGTGACTTTAGGAGGAGTGTGGAGAAAGTTAGAAGCTACATTTGCCTTGAAAAGAGCCCCAAGTACCATACTTAATGAGTGACTAAGCTCTTTTCAAGGCTCATAATGCCTAATTGCCCCCATTTTGACCCCTTTCCAACCACCTAAATTTATTATTTTTGGACCATGCGTATATTTTGGGATTGGAGTGGAAGTTGCTCCATGTGGAGGCTTGCAATACTTGTTTTTGAATTTAATTCATTTATTGTTTTTGTAAGAGCTTGTTGGAAGTACTTGGGTGACTTGGAGCCTTGGGTGGAGGAGTGACACATGTCACCTTGCTATTGGGTTGAAATTTTAAGGATGATTTTTCATTATTATCCTTCAACTTGGAGGTTTTTGGGGTTCTTTTGCTTGGTTTTGTTTTGGCTAACTTTTGGAGAGGAGTCTAGTGGAAGGAGAGCTTGGATTTTGGGCTTGAAGAGTTTGGATTTTTGGGCATTAGAGAGCTTGTTTTGGATTTTGAAGCTTGGAATCTTCTTGCAATTGTGAGGTAGGCCTCACACTCTTGTATTTTTGTTTATTGCATTGGAATGGAACCTCAGTATGCTTCTAATTGAGGATTTTGGTGTTTTACTTTGTTTTGTATTTGCAAATGAGTTGTCTTTTTCATTTTCTCCATCCATCCCCTTTGGGAATGGATTTTGGAATTATAGGGAAGAGGGAAGAATCCTCTCTATTTCCCACAAGGCTTGATGGGCAAGCCTTGTTGGGTTTTCTAGTTAATTTACTCCTCCATATGGTTTGGTGAAGAATATCCTTTACCATATGGTTTGAGAAATCATCTCCCTTCCTTGCCAAGGAAATCCACAAGGTTTAAAAAGCCTTGACAAGGAGAAGGCAAGGGAGATATAAAGATTTGGTGTTTTGGATGGATATGGAGTTGTTGGAGGAAATCTGGGATTTTTGGAAACTTATGGAACCCTATTTTTCTTATTTACTTGGATATGTTTAGATTGGGACTCTCTCTCTCTCTTCCCCATTTACAAAAGAAGTATGGAGACTTTTTGTAGTGTGTTTTGTGTTGTTGCAAAAATAATTTTTGGTATTTTGGTTAGTTGTTTCTTTTGGCCATTCCCCTTCCATTTTTTGTGTTTTCATGGAGGCTTGCATTCTCCCCTCTCCTCTGGGCTTGGAGGGAGGCTAACATGCTCTCCATTTGTTGGTTGTGGCATGTAATGATGCCAATTGGTTGGTGGTCAACCAAACCTTCTCTTGTGGCTTTGAATACTTATTTGGTGGAGTTGGAGTTTGGTAAATGAAGAATTTTGGGAACTTGTTTTTGTTGTAAATTGTTACTTCAAATCAAAGAAAATTGGGCATGTTGTTCCCACTTTGTGGGAGGCTTGTAAACTTGCATTTTAAATTGTAATCTTTAAAATTTCAAATGAGGAAATGAAGGATAGTTTTATTCTTGTTTGTGAATAGACTGAAACAAATTGAAAATATTGCATTTTGGAATGAGAAAGTTTGTATATCTCGTAAAATAGAAACTCCTCCATTTACTCTTGTTGTAAAAGGAAATGCTGATTTAGATGAATAAAAGAAATATTGATTTTGTTGAGTTTATTGAGCCTATCAAAACACTTATCAAACTATTTCTTTGCAACTAAAATTGGTGTTTTATGATGCCATTGTTGGAACTAGTTGAACTTTGTCTATTTTACAAAAATTCTACTTAGTTTGTTGATTGATAAAATTTGCAAGAAAATGGGAAATGGATAAATTGCTTGTTGTATTATAATGGTTTGAAAGGAAGTTGTTTTGGTGCTTATCAATCTTCCAAGTTCAATTTATTACCTTATTCTCTTAATTTTGTGAGAAAAAAATGGTTTCTTATTTTATCTCTTTAGCCCTATCATTCATTTGGTTACAAGAAAATGAATAGAACCCATTATACCAAGTTAGAAATAGAGAATATTATTCACACATTTGGATGCATATGTGTGTGTGTGTCTAATGTATGTATGTATGTATGTATGTATGTATGTATATGTATATGTATATACATAAATATATGTATATGATATGTATATGTATATATATATATAATATATACATATATATTTTTGTATATATATATATATATATATATATATATATATATATATCATGTTTTCCTAAAATAGATGATAGGAGATAAAATAAGAAACCATTTTTTTCCGGGTTTCTTATTTTATCTCTTTAGCCCTATCATTCATTTGTTACAAGAAAATGAATAGAACCCATTATACCAAGTTAGAAATAGAGAATATTATTCACACATTTGGATGCATATGTGTGTGTGTGTCTAATGTATGTATGTATGTATGTATGTATGTATGTATGTAGATGTATATGTATATACATAAATATGTGTATATATATATATATATATATATACATGTTTTCCTAAAATAGGAGAGGAATTGATAAATGTATATATTTGAAAAAAAAGATTTTTGAATAAGTGTGTGTACATATGTATATGTAGATGTATATGCATATACATAAACATATACAAATATATGTGTGTATGTATATATTGTTTATGTTTTCCTAAAATTGAGAGAGGAATTGCTATAATGTATATATTTGAAAAAAGAGCTTTGAATAAGTGTGTGTATATAACGTATTTATTTTTAATAAAAAAATCGTAAATGGGGGAACACACTTGGCCATGGCTATGGCCCCAACCCCGACCCTTGTATTATATTTTAACAAAGGCATTGGAGGGGCAAAGGATAAGTTGACCCGTCCCCTCTCCTCTCCCATTGATACTTGGCGCAGCCCTCCCCTATGTGCCGCCCACTCGGCCTCGCAAACTCGCCTCCATACGTAGACCTTTGGCCTTCCATGCCCAGTTGTTGCTCCATACACGCTTATGTATATGTATATATGTGTGTGTGTGTGTATACAATGACATATGTGGTCGCCTAATTAAAACACGTTTTTTAAATATATATATATATATAGGTGTATATGTATATATACATTCTCCATAAAACCCTAATGAGAGTATTTTAAATCAAAGAAAATAAACAAAATAAAACTCCATGAAAGCTTCTCCACACTGCAACAAAATGAGAAGAAATGAGAGAAAAAAAAGGTATACTATCAAATCATAAAGATGAATTGGGGTTTTTAGGAACCCTAGAGATCAAGGGTGGAAATCTTATTGATCCAAGGGCTCTTAATCAACCTAGGTTTTTTACTTGCCCAATTAGAGCAACTAGGGCTGACTTTAGGTGGACAAGTGGCTCCCTTTTGAAATTAGATGAATAACAATGGGATTTAATTTAGCTTAAAATTATTTATGGGTGCAAGGGCATGGGTCCATTTGGATGGGGCCAAATGGGACCCATGACCAACTTAATTATTTTAACCTTAGCCAAATCATTTGCTCTCACCTTGTTAAACTAGACCCATTGATTAAACCTTGGAAACCATAGTTGCGAAAATAATATTACAGTTATTATTATACATAACTAAGTTTATTGACTTGAAATAAATATTAAATTCACGACTTTGGCATCTTGGGCAACTGTTTAATTTATTACCATATTCTCTTATTGTTGTAAAAAATGGGCTTCTTATTTTATCTCTTTAGCCCTATCATTCATTCGGTACAAGAAAATGATTAGAACTCATTATACCAAGTTAGAAATTGAGAATATTATTCACACATTTGGATACATATAATATATAAAGATATAGATATATGTATACGTATACGTATATACATTTGTGTATATTGTTTAAGTTTTCCTAAAATAGGAGAGAGGAATTAATATAATGTATATATTTGGAAAAAAAAAAATTGAATAGGTGTGTGTATCTATGTGTGTGTGTCTATATATATCGCATATTTATTTTTAATTTCAAAAATTGTCGTGGTGGGGCAAGGGATGGCTTGGCCGCAACCCCACCCCCGTATTATATTTTAACAAAGGCATTAGAGGGGCAAGCGGCTAAGCCGACTTGTACCCTCCCCTCTACCATCGATACTTGGGCGCAGCCTCCCTATCTGCCTTGCCCATGCAGCACTGCAAACTCTACCCTCCATACATAGGCCTTTCGCCTTCCATGCTCGGTCATTTGCTCCATACGCACCTACATATATGTATATATGTGAGTGTGTGTGCACATTGATATATGTGGCCGCCTAATTAAAACGTGTGTGCGTGCATGTGTGCATGTGTGTGTGTGTGCGTGCGTGTGTGCGTGTGTGCGTGTGTGTGCATTCTCTATTAAACCCTAATAAGGGTTTTTAATATAAAAATTAATTAAAGAAAAATAAACAAAATAAGACTCCATGATAAAGCATCTCCCACCCGCAACAAAACAAGAAGAAATGAGAAAGAAAACAAGATATACTATCAAACCATAAAGATGAATTAGGTTTTTAGGAACCCTAGAGATCAAGGGTGGAAATCCTTTTGATCCAAGGGCTCTTAATCAACCTAGGTTTTTACTTGCCAAATTAGAGCAAATAGAATTGACTTTAGGTAGACAAGTGGCTCCCTTTTTGAAATTGGATGAATAATAATGGGATTTAATTTAGCTTAAAATTATTTATGGGTGTAAGGGGCATGGGTCCATTTGGATGGAGCAAAATGGGACCCATGCCCAACTTAATTATTTAAACCTTAGCCAAATTATTTTCTCTCACCTTGTTAAACTAGACCCTTGGTGGAGAAACGGTATTAAACCTTGAAACCTTAGTTGCGCAAATAATATTACAGATATTATTACACATAACTAAGTTTATTGACTTGAAATAAATATTAAATTAACGACTTGGGATAATATAATAAATAATTAAATTATATAATAATAATTTAATGTAATTAAATTTTTTTTTAAAAACAAATTTATGGGGTCATCGGGATGAGTTTATGGGTTGAAATTCATGGGCATGACACTCCCCTTACTCAAAAGTGATTTTGCTTAGTCTTGAAGTTACCACTTCACAAAATTTACTAGCTTCCTCCATCTACCTCCGACAAGATAGAAACTTTTTATTTGTCGTGTGTTGGTAGGAGGACATAAACTCAACAATTGCATTATCGATTCGAAAGCTTTTGTTAATGTTATGCCAACCCAAGTTGCACATGCCCTTGGTGTCGCCCTTACTAGGGCACCATGCCAATGTTACTCCATAGAAATTAAGCAAGTACCTTTGGTTGAACATATTAAAGATGCTCAAGTTGCATTTGCAACTTTTCCCGAGAAGACAAGAAAAACCACAATATTGGTAGTTGACATTCCAATTTACTATGGAATGTTGTTGAGTAGGAGTTTTTGCAAAGTCACCAAAGGGAAAATTCAGAAGGATTGGTCTCACACCTTGATTCTCGTCAAAGGTGTAATGAAAAATTTGCTTCAGAAAGACAGCCTAAGTACACAATTCAAAAGATAGATAACCCTAGATCTAATATTCTTTATCAAGATACTCGGTCATGGTAATTACCTGATTACGTTTGGAGATGATTTTGATCATCCCACTATTGCACAAGAAAATCCCAATGACATTTGGACATTGGAATTTGACAAAAGCTGTTCTTCTACTGGTTTGAGAGGTAGCGTAGTGCTTGTGTTTCCTTAAGGAGAAATTCATCCATCCTACAAGCTACAATTTATGAACACAAATAATACTACGGAATACAAGGCTTTACTTCTTGACCTCATGGTAGCTGAAGAAATGGGGATCAAGAACTTGAAAGCTCAAGGAAATGCCGCACTTGTTCTTAAATAGGTGAGGAATTTATTTTAGGTCAAAAATGAGAGAGTCAAGCATTACAGGAATAGAGTAATAAACTGCATTGAATACTTCGATCCATTTTCAATCAATGTTGTGTTAAGAGAGAAGAATGATAGAGCGAATGCCTTAGCAGTATCTGCATCTTTTCGCTCCTCATCCTGACTTTGATAAACATAAATATACCATTGAGATGATATTTTGCCCAAGTGTTTCTGATAATTCTGAAAACTGACAAGTGCTTAATGATGATGAACATTATCTCTTTTCTTGAACAAAGAGATAATTTGAAGAACTTGGACTTTGAAGGAAGTGATTCAAGATGTAGAGAATTTGTTTCTTCCAACTATGAAGAACGAATTGAAAGTGACGATGATAAAGACAGGTTTATCAAACTCCGAGGAAATAAGATCCCAAAAGGATTAGTATCCTTAGAAGAATTCTTCAACAAGCATGATCAATTTGTGAAAGAGGAAATCAATAGGTGAATCTCATGAATCGGCTAATTTCAAAAAAGTAAACATTGGCTCAAGAACAGCTTCGCCTAATTAACATTGAAAGTGTTGCTCTCCGTAAGAGAAAAGAAGATTTGTTTCCTTCTTAAGGAATATCTTGATGTTTTGGCCTATTTGTATGCAGATCTAAAATCATTCATGCCTAGAGAAATGCAACACTCCATTCCTCTAAAACTAGGAGTGAATCCTTTCGAGCAACAAATGCTAAGGCACTACAACCAAAAAAATGTCGAACTATCTATGAGGAGATTCAAAAGATGTTGAATGCAAGGAGTATCTTTCTTATTCACCATTCTATGTGGATAGCCAACATAGTACTATTTCGAAGAAAACAACGAGATAAGGATGTGTTCACTTCTAAAATCTCAACCAAACATCTCTAAAACATAATTATCCTCTTCCAAAAATGGATCAAATTTTTAGGTTATTCTTCGGATCACAAATGTTATCTATATTGGATAGTTTCTCTGGTTATAACCAGATAGAGGTCAGACACAAGATCGGCACAAGACAACTTCATCACTTCGTGGGGAACATTAGCCTATAAAAGAATGCCCTTTGGACTGATTAATGCACGGGCAACTTTTGAGAGAGCTATGGACTTATCATTTCGTGATCTTAAGAATAAATGCATAGTTATATATCTTGATGATTTGACAATCTTTTCAAAGAGAAGAGAAGATCACCTTGATCATTTAGAGCAGGTATTGCAAAGATGCAAAGCCCATGGTGTTTCTCTCAATCAAAAGAAAATAGTGTTCAAAGTGACCAAAGGAAAGCTACTTGGACATATAGTGCCGAAGAACAAATTAAAATAGATCCAAACAAAGTCCATGCTATTCAGAAACTGACATTTCCCACCAACAAACAAGGAGTTCATTCTTTCTTTGGCAAAGTGAATTTCTTCATAAGGTTTGTGTTGCCAAAAGGAACCCCATGCTCCATTTTTAGGCATCTGATCATAATCTTAGAACTTAGATGCTTTTAATAATGCTAAGCATGTGTTTTTGGAGCCCCTTGGATTTGAAATTCCTCAAAGTTGCTTTCCTCCTCTCGCTTTGCACTCATATAGGCCAAATTCAGAAGATTTTAGTGAAAATCAATTAAATTAGACCTCAAGAGTTCAAAAACATTCAAATGCCTTCGATTTATCACTAATGTAAGTTGTTGATCTTAATCAAGCCAAACAAGGACAGATGACAACAAATGGAATTTTCAAACCTTCGAACTTAACCTTTCTTCATGGTCTTCAGCGCTTAGGAGATGGATTAAGGACAAGTGTCAAAGGCTAACACGTGGTGTCCATCGGTATTCCTGCATCCCACAAAAGTATTTGGGATTCAACCACTTTTTCATAGTTTTCAGCACCTTAGATGGATGAGAGACAAGTGGATATTATCAGCACTCAGCACTCCCATAATTTTTAAAGTTTTTTTCCTCGCCTCCAAACATTGCAGAGTGTCGATATATGCAATAAGTGGCGTCTTGACACAAGTAGGTGATTGGTGAACCAAACTGCCTTGAGGCCTTGGGTTGAACTTCCAAACTTTACAAAGTGCTCGATTTAAGACAAGTGACTAGGGAGGACGCGTGGCAGCAATCGGCGTTCAACATTCTTTCGTAGTTGCTCCGAGGCTAAAGTCCCCTTACTTTGAAGTCCTACACTTTACAATGTTCTCGAATAATGACAAGTGGCAAGTGAGGATGCGTGGTGACTATCAACATACAAGGTTTTCACGGTTGTCTAAAAATTAAGGCTTCTCGCTTTAGACTTCGTAGTGCACTGATGAGCGACACATAGGAGATTATGGACATGTGGCAACCATCGACACTCAACACTCTATCAAGCCTTAGTCTCCCCCAAGCATGTTGAAGCACCAATGAAGGACACATGGCAAAGAACAAGAAGCTCCGAGATTCACTACAAAGGTGCCGCTCAAGAGCTTAAATTTGAAGGTTTAGCTTAGTGTTAATCAAAGCTTAGGGAACAAACGCCTAGTTTTTTGCTCATATCTTTCGACAAAGGACTCCATTTGGCATGTGGTTGGTACCAATGGAAGCATCTTAGAGAGAGCTACACGTTGAGCCTAGTTTTAGTGAAAAGAGTTGAGAGATCTAAGAGATTTTCAAGACAGAATGTTTGGGTGTCTTTTGTTGTGTTTTCAGATCTAACGACCCCCAAATCATTCTCAAAATATTTTAGAGTGATATCTTTGTTTGTACAATTGCCTTTTAGCTGAATATTCCATTCTCGGTCCCACTCAAATGAAGATCGGGAGATAAACAATTTGTTGAGCAAAAGATGAAGTTGTTTCTAAAGGGTCCAAAAGTGCAATCATGGTTTATTAGATAAATGGCAGCTCAAACTTCATTCATCCTCTTGATGTCATGGGCAAGCATCAATTCCCTTTTAAGGATCAACGTTCAAGCAAAATATTTGCTCATTCCTTGCAAGTGAAGGTATCAAATCAACAAAATTCGATCGCTTTGCAAATTCATAAGGGTTATGTGGATAGGGTTGTTTCGCACCTTTCCCAAAACATGTTTCATTGATAATGGATCATCATGACACCTTCAAAGATCCTAAGAAAATGCCAAGAGGTGGTTTTGTGTGGATCTTCTCAATTTAGCATCTTCTAGAGTCTTATGATCATGGTAAAGGAGATAAGCTTGAAAACAGATATTATAAAGCATCTTCTTGATCCTCTTGCCTCTCTTTTCTCTCCTCCCTATAAATGCAATCATGTACTATCAGAAAAGAATCCTCTCCTAAATGTAAGGTTACTATGCCCGATTGGATTCCCAAGCATTCCGAGTGCCTTTGACCTCTAGTTTGAGCTTTGTAGATGAAAGAACACCTTGAGTTGTGTTGATATCATAGTTCAAAAAATCGTTATCGGCAAGCCAAATTTTGACTCGAAATCGGGAATCGGCAATTTATCGGCATTAATCGGCAACTTTATCGCTACTTTTAAACACATTTAAATTCATAAAATAAACTTAAATTAAATGTAAAAACAATGTTAAATGATGCGAGAAGTGACTCTATAGAATGCCATAGGGCCATCTGCATATTTTCGATTAAGTTTTGACCAAAAAAGAGTAGTGACTTTTGAAGTATCACGATTTTAATATACTGTAATACGATTTTAAATATATTAATTCGTAATACGATTTTAAATTATAATATATTAAATATATGCAAAAGGAAATATATTGTAATACAATTTTAAATATATTAATTCGTAATATATTATATAATGGTAAATATTAAAAATTCAAATGTATGCAAAAGGAATTAATTTGTAAATTCGTTTATAACTTTAAGTTTATACACAAGTGACAATATATTATTTAAAATATTAAAAATAAAATAAAAAGAAATATAATGTAATAGTATACATCTCTGTTTCAATTTACACTATACATTATAATATTATATAATATATACGATTTTATAGGATTTTAATATTTTAAGGAAATCTGAAATAAAATTTATAGTATACGATTTACATTATATAGATTCTACTATTCTAGAATTTACAGTATACGATTTGCTGGGATTTACAGTACCTAGGGCCACGAACTGGCTAGGGCACAAAAAAGCACAAAACCTAGGGCACGAAATAGCACAAAACCGCCACGAAATGGCACGAAACCGCCACGTTTTGCCACGAAATGATGGAAAACAGGTCACAGGACAAAAATGAGTTGCAGGAGAAAATACAAGTCACTCAAGGCAAAAAAACGTGTTGTTTTGGTCGCGTTTTGCATTTAACCCCTAAGTCATACGATTTTCCACGATTTCCATGCAAGATTCAACGATTTTTCAAAGTATTTATCGCCGGAAAAATCGCGTTTTATCGCCTCTGCACAAATCGCGATTTTTTGAAAGTTTAATCATTTAGCTCAAGGTAAACGATAAATCGCGATTATCGCCCGATTTATCGCGAGTTTTAAAACTATGGTTGATATCAAACTGTGTACATTTATAGCCTTTAATACATTTATGGTTGTGCCTCATATCTATTGTAATATCCCTTTCAAGGGCTGAAACTGAAAAAGAAGGAAACCACACAAACCCAAGTGAAGTAAAATCTGATTTTTATAACAGCAGCTGTAATATTCTTTAAAACCCTAGCAGCGAACTGTATAGGGACTCAAATGCACCATAAAACCATGCACAATAGCTTGAAATTACTTCTAAATAATTACTTCAACTACAGCAACCAATATCCATCCAATTTGCAACAAATAAATGGAGAAAACCAGCGATGATACACTGCTGTAATTAAATTTGTGACAGCAACAAGGCAGCCTCACACAAGGGCTGAAAACAATAGATAAATTCCTCCAAAAATAGCCAAATTATGGATTCCAGCCTTATAAATTATGGAGAATCAGAATATCAAATAATATATGAATTATGTGCCCTAGAAGGCACCGAACCACCACCAAACCCCGCTTGCTCCCCCTAGGAAGAGCTCCAAAAATCATGCAAAGCTTTTGTAATTCTTCTCCTTGATGTCCTTGATCCAAATCAGCAAAGAGTCTTCAATAGAGATCTTCAATCCACCCAAAATGGAGAGTTTTCGTTCTCCACCAAGCCACAAGGAAGGTTTCCGTCCTCCTTGGATGCCACACAAGAGGGTTTTCGTCCTCAAGTGGAAAGGTATTGAGCAACTTGCCCAACAAACCAATTGTAGATGTAAATGCGCCAAATATGATTTCTAAATGAGGTCATATAACCTCTTTTATACTCCTTGCCTAAGTCACCGTGTTCGTGTTCGTGTTTGGTGAGGATTAAGTTCGGCAATGATAAAATTCGGAAAAAAAAATCGTGATTAAATTCGGCTGTTATAATTTTCATTTTTTTATAAGATATAAATGCACAATTTTTTCAAAATAGCTAAAACATTACTATATAAACTTGAAATCTATATAAAAAGATGTCTCTGTTACATTTATAAACCATGCTTATCAAAGTTAAACTATGAGGAACATATGAAATCGTCAAAAAGTTACAATTAAGAGTCAAGACTCAAACTTAAACAAGTTCCAAGTCATCAAGAGCACTTGGTTGAGTTGATGCAGTATCATCATCACTAGATGCAACACTCAATTCATCATCAAAAAGTCAGGCTCATCTGCATCCATTGTGTTATCTGGAATTTTATGTTGCAAAGAAGAGGTGGAGTCTTTTGTTGCATTGTTCATAGACAATTGTAAATTGCTACGAATATAAACAAGATCTCCCAATTTTCCAGACAACAACTTGTTCCTCTTTTTAGAATGGATGTGGTCAAAGCAGCTCCAGTTCCTCTCACAAGCTGATGAACTTGCTCCTTGACTCAATATTCGAATGGCAAAGCGTTGCAATTCAGGTGTTTGTGCTCCATAGACTTCCACCATCTGTACCCAAGCATGTCAACTTGTGACATGTCATATTTGGCTGCTGACATTCCAAACATCCCTTCTCCTGCCTTGTATTTCCAACACTGCTTTCTAATTAGACATGCGGTTGTCGGATCTGGTTCGAACTTCTCAATGGCTTCATAAAGCCCTGTCATAACCTCAAGATCACTATCTCTATCTATCTGAAATAGCTTAGGCTCCAAATAGCATGCTGCTGCATGTAAAGGTGTGTGCATCATTTTCCATCTATAATCAATTGTATTCCATATCTCCATGTAGTCTCCTTCCACATTATTTAGTGCTTTTTGAATAGCTTCCTTGCAACGGTCCATGCTCTCATAAAGCATACCAAGACAAGGGGTGTCGCCATCAACCATGCGAAGCACATCAACAATTGGTTCACACACATTTAGAACCTTTGTTGCACTTTCCCAAAAATTGTTGTTTAAAACAATTTGCTCTATGTTCTTCCCCTTAGGACCTTTAGAAAGCATAGAATTTTCCCACTCATTGGAACAAATAACAAACCTTAGAGTTGCTTTCTCTTCAACCACTCTTTTCAAAGTGATGTAAAATGAAGCAAACCTTGTTTCACATGGCCTCAACAACTCCCTCAATGCATGTTGCCTGTAGAGATTCAATGTGAGGCGGTGATTTCGATGAAATTTGCAATTGCTCTCCCTCTATAAATCTCTTCGTGTACCCATGGGAATTTAGCCAAGTCATGTAACAACAAATCCAAGCAATGTGCTACACATGGGCTCCAATATATTTGTGGGTATTTCTCTACAATCAGCTTTCCAGCTCCCACACAATTTGTAGCACTGTCAGTAACCACTTGAACCACATTTTCCACACCTATTTCAAGAATGGCTTCCTCTAATATTTCAAAAATATACTCTAAAGTTTTCTTATGATTCATGGTGTCTATCACCTTCAAGAACACAACACCTTGAGGGCAAGCCACCAAAACATTAATCAGTGGTCTCTGACATATATCTGACCATCCATCACTCAATATTGTGCACCATGTTGCCCTCCAAGAGGCTTTGACCTCAGATAATTTCTCAGTCACCCTATCTTTTGACCTCTATAAAAGAGTTGTTCTGAAAGCCTCTAGAAGGAGGTGTGTAGCCTTTGCCAAACTCTGCAACTTTCTGAATTGCATTTTGAAAATGTGGATTCCTAGCTACATTGAATGGAATGGCACTTGAATAAAATAAATCAGCTAATGCATCATCCACATGTTGTTTTTCTATCGGTTTCCACAAGCTTTTCAATGTTCCACTCCCCGTTGATCCACCTATTGAGGTGTTGGGCATACTGGCAGAAAAAGACACAACAGATGTCGTGAACCTATAAATGTTATCTTGGATTCTTTGTTTATTTTGAGTCAATTGCAGCTTTCCTACAATCAAAGAGGATTGCTCTTTCTCTAGAGCAGCTCTAATATCTAGAGTCATTGATCCACATTAAGCTACCCCTCCTCCCCGACCCCCTGAAATCCCAAGTAAGTGGTCCATTACCCTTGTTAAACTCCCTGTAAAAGCATGACCACACAAGCGGCATTTGAGGTTGTTACCGTCACGGCTCACATGTTTCCATCCCTCAAGAATTGATTTTGGGGGTCCCATTGAATTACAATCTACATTCAAATAACATAATATTAAATAATAATACAACAAAATTAAATACGTTATAAATAAGTTTAATTTTTTAAATTTAAATATATGATTACAAAATTCAATTTAATTATTGTAAATATTTTCTTTAAAAATTTAAATGCATTATAAATCTATAAATATTAAAAATAATATATTTTACAAATAAATGTCTTTAAAATTCATTTAAAATTTAAAATATTAAAAGCGTTAAATATTTTTACTAATATTATACTATCAAAATATAATAATTTAATGTTATATTTCATATTTTAAAATTTAAATGTTAAATAAAATTGAAAAAATGAAAAAAACATACATATTTAATATTTAAAATTTAAACTTTTAAATGATTATTATTTTTAATATTTAAAAAATCGAAAAATATACAAGATGAGGATTCTATGTTTAATTTTTTTTTAAATTAAAACATTAATAAAATAAAAAACAATTAGAAATATATAAACCTAAACCTCAATAAAATTATAAATTATCAACCTAAACCTAGAATTTTATAAATATATAAACCTAAAGTTTAAACTATAAATAATAAATATATAAACCTAAAATACAAATATATAAACCTAATCGAATAAAATCATAAACTATAAACCTAAACTATTATAAATTATATACCTACGACAACCTAATCAAATAAAATCATACGTTATACTTGGGCAAAGGAAAATGACACATACCTGGCTCGGTGGCGCTACAATTGGAAGAACATAGGTCGCAGATGGAAGAACTCGTGGAAAGAATATAGGTCGCTTTGAATAAACACAAGTTGCTTTGAATAAACAAAGTGATGAACTCATCACCGGTGATGGAAGAACACAAGTCGCTTTGAATTAACAGGGTCACGAACTCACGAACTCGGCAGTGCAGGTTTAAACACTTTCGAACTCACGAACAATCGAAGCAACTCACGTAAAGCAACACACACTCAAGAACACACAAGCACTCGTGATCATGTTGATGATAACACTCGACTACCCACCACTTTTTATAATGTTTGGGATACGTTTTAGGGTTTTTTAGGTTTTTTTTTTAAGTGTTTTACATGTTTTGTTTTAATGACGAATATTCGTCACTTTATTTTGTCAAATGAGGTTCGGCGATTTTCAAACTTCATGCCCAAAAGTCGCCGAACCTCCGTGACTTAGCTCCTTGCTTGGTGCCAAGGCCAAATACAAGAGGACCGACCTCTTAAGCTTCACTTTATCTTTTAATTTGCCTTCTTAATTCCCCCAACACAACCAACTCCGCCTCCTAAACCAAAACATTGAAAGAAAACATTAAAAATAATAAAAGAAAACTGAAATGAAGTGCAATTCCTTCCCTTGTTCATTTATTCTTCTTCGCCGCAAGAAGAGAGTGGCAAGAAGTCTTTATTTGGTATTAATTCGAAAAAGGGGAAATTACATCTACCTTTCTTCTTTGTATTAATTTGCCCCTTACCTCTCTATAACTTGTCAATTTATTGTGTGTGGCATTTGCAGGGTTTTGATTCATTGTGTCTTAAGGTTGAGAGTGAGAATTAGATTTAGATGCATGTTTTGGTTGTGGCTAATATCTGACCTCTGGAGTTGTGTTTTGTCTTCTCACTAGTTGAACTCATACAGGGAGAGTGACCCCTTTCTCTTTGGTGTGTCACCATGTTTTATTTCATATTTCTAACATCCCTTTTTTCCTGCAATTAGTAGATTAGAGTAGTGGTAGCATTAGAGTAGTTAGGAAAGGAAGTCGGCCTTCTCCAAAGGTTTGTCCCAAGGAGCCAAGGTCCCACACCTTGGGGACATTCCCATTGTTGATGTTGGGATAGCCAAGTTCTTCAAATTGGTCATCTTAACACGAGTGCACATCTCAGACATCCAATGGTTTGTACCTGATTTTTTTGAGCTTACTCATCACATTGCCAAGATGATGAAAGGGAATAATGCTTTTTGTTGGAATGATGAAGGAAAGGAAGCATTCAACAGTATTAAAACTGCAATAGCAAGTGATCCTATGTTACTATGTCCTAATTTTGAAAAAGATTTCATTATCTATTGTTATGCTTCTGAGCATACCTTATCTGCCATTTTAATTCAGGAAAATGAAGATGGGATTGAATCCCTAATTGCCTTTATGAGTTATTGTCTAAAAGATCATAAACACAAATATTCCCAAATTGAAAAACATGGTTTTGTTGTAGTCAAGGCGGTAAAAAGTTCAGATTTTATATTTTGAATTCACACTCAATTATCATAGTGTCTAAATCTACTGTGAAGTCGATCGTTACCCAACAAGAACTCGATTCAAAAAGAGGCAACTAGATTGCTAAATTACAAGAATATGATCTTGATATCAAGCCTACCAATTTAGTTCGAGGTAGAGGACTTTGTCAATTGATTGCAGAAAATGAAAGCAAAGTTGAAGAATGTGATGCTACTGATGAAACACCCACTGTCTTGTTTGTCAAAATGATTGATGAAAAGTATGTTGATATTGCACATTTCCTATCCTACGGGAATGTGCTTCGCATCTCAGTGCTAAGGAGAAAAGAGCAATCAAACTCAGAGCTGCAAAAATTGATATGGAACATCTCTCTTTTCAAGGAAGGTATTGAAGGACGCTTTTTGCAGTGTGTAGATAAGGAACAGAAGAAAGTATTATTAAAATCTTATCATATCAAGCATGCGGAGGTCATTTTTCTTGTCGAGTCACAGCATACAAGATATTGAGGGAAGTTATTATTGGCTTACGCTTTTCAAAGATGCCACAAAATGGGTATCAAAATGTGATGCATTTCAACAATTTGTTGGTAAACCTAAGCTTGCAGTTCTACCATTGAAGCCAGTGGTAATTGATGAATTGTTCCAACAATTGGGGTAAGATTTCTTTGGCATGTTGAACCCTCATTCAAGTGCCAATCATACCCGTGTGCTTACAGCAACCAACTACTTCACAAAGTGAGTTGAAGCAATTCCAACAAAGCAAACGACTTCAGAAGTAGTATATAATTTCATAGAAGAGAATATATCGGTTCGGTTCAGGGTACCTCACAAAATTGTCGTTGATAAGGCTCTGAATTTTTCTTCTTATGAACTAATTGAATTCTTCTATGGGTATGGAATTTCTTTATCTCATTCCTCGTGTTATTATCCACAGGGATATGGTCAAGCAGAATCTGCCAGTTAAAATATTGTCACTATTGTTCGAATATTGGTTGATGAAAATCAAAGAAACTGGCATAAGTTGTAGAATGCTCTTTGGTCTGATTGTATTACTCCAAAACAGACAATAGGTATGTCACCATTTCAATTGTTGTATGATCTAAATGCTTGAATCCCCATCATATCAGAATTACCAGCTCTCCACCTGGCAAAGGCCGTTGAAGATCAATGTTTCAGAGATTCTTTAGATAAGAGAATCATGTATTTCAATAAATTGGAAGAAGAATGCATGATTGTTGATGAATATTACCACACATCAACAAAAAGTCAAGAAAATCTTCAACATGAAGCGGCGAAGCAATCAGATTTCCAAATTGGAGATCTAGTTCTTCTTTGGGATAAATGGAGAGAACCAAAGGGCAGCCATGGTAAATTTGAGTCACTTTGGCTAGGTTCATTCAAGATCCGTCATTTTTGTGGAGATAATACATACTATCTCGCATACTTGGAAGGAACCCATCTTCCACTGTCCTATAGTGGGCAATATCTGAAATTGTACAAGCAAAGTGAAAGCGGGTTGTCCCCGCAAGTACATAAGTGAGCTAGGCTTTGGCTTTGTTGTGTTCCTGTCTTGTTTGTTTTGTGTTAGTATTTCCCTTTGTATCGCTTTTTGTTTACCCTCGTTCTCTTCTTTAAATCTTGTTTCTTCAAACTTTGTAGAGTCATTTGCAATAAATTGTGTCTAGCCATGTAGCCCAATGGATAAACCATTGGTCTATGTGTAAACCTGAGATTCTAAAGCCTACATTTTCTGTTTGTCACCCCAATAAATTTGTGTCAACCCAATCCATGTTCCTAGTAAGAGCCAATTGTTGTCACATAGGAGAAAAATTGCAAGATTTTGCCCAAAGTTTTCAAAAAAATGATTCCATTATGTAAATTGGGTCCCCCTTAAAAACTTTCACTTTGGGACTAGGTCATTTTCTTGAAGATTTTTCCCTTCATCGGCTTTATCGCCTCTAGAAGGAACAAGTGGAACTCTTCCTTTTGTTCCCTTGTTCGACGCCGAGGTCGATGGGCCGACTCATACGTTTTTGAGTTGGGCAATGTTTTGTTTATATTCTCGCCAACTATGTCGACCGCAATTGGAACATGAGGAACCTTTCCATCCTTCCACGTGTGCCCTAATCGGGCGACTCACCAACAATAAAGGCAAAGTAAGTTGGCCATTGTTTAGATTTTATTCGGTGAAGTCGTTCGTAGGCGGAGCCATTGGAATTGTTCCAAAGTTTTGCCCAAACCCCAAATAAGCAACCTTGCAAAATATAAAACTAAGCCATCGGCCTTATCGCCTCCGAATAGAACTCACGAAACCATTCCATGGTTTCGCCTCAGAGCCAATAAGCCAAAGGAACCCAAAATTCAGCCCTTTAATAATACAAAGTTCCACGGGTTTCCCCATTCACCAATAGTCTTTAGGGCACTATAAAAACAAAAGTTAAGCCATTTCTAAATCATTTGAACATTGCCCAAGTAAAATTTGGGCTTTGCCCACCAACGCACTCCGCTGCCCTAGCCATTTTTCCTTCTCCAAAACACTTTTCTACCACTGAAATTCAAATTTGATTGCACCAACAAGAACATCTCTCCAAGATCTTCATTTTTAGTCTCTTAGTGTGCATCCGAAGAATTTTCTCAAGTTCGAAACTATTTTGGCTTTTGTTATCCATGTTAGGTAACTCTATCTGAGGTTGAAACATTTTGTTCAATGACATTCTCCAAGCCAAAATGTGACTAGTATGCAAAAGTGGAAAACTCTCTTTGAGACTAGAGAGCTTCAAATCTTCAAAAACTTGAATCTTCTTACCATCCACTTGAACTTCCTTTATATTATTTACTTGAACATCTAAATGTTGAACTACATCCAAGTTGATGAAGTTATGCTTACTACTAGAGTTTATGGAAATAGTTACCTTTTTCACTTGGATGCACCCTTCAAACTGAAATAATGAAGCATCCATCTTTGGAGGTTCACTATTTGTTTTTCATCTTGATCCTCCGCCTCTCTTCTACATTACTCAAACCTCTTCTTCTTCTTCTCCTCCTCCTACTTCCACAACATCATTATTTTATTTCTCATCCTCTTCTTTTTTTTTCATCTAGCCAAGAAAACTTGTTCCATTTCCTCCCAAGACCAATCTGAACTCTCTTGATTCAATTGAGAGACCCAACTCCGTGTTGGACCAAAAAGCCAAAATGAAAACCAAAACCATGTCCATCTAGATGAAAAATTATTCTTCTTAAATTGGATCCACCATTCTCTAACATCAATCTCTCTATTTCCATAGAAAGATCACATCCCCACGATGCACAAAAATAAGGGTTTCAAGAACAGACTCCTATGACCAGTATTTAGTTGTCCAATTTTAGAAAGATGTCGACCTCAAATTAGAAAATACAAAGAATAAACCCCTTTCGATTTTTCAATAGCTTTTTAAAAATGTAAACTTAGAAAAATTCCTAAAATTGCGACCTATGGAGCAAGTATATGAAAAACACTAACATTGCAATAACTTGCACAAAACGGATCAGAATCAGCTGAAATTTGGAGGGTAGCTTCTTATTCTTATGTAGCGGCTCCAGAGAAAATGGTAAAAAAATTGTGAGGTATTACAAGATATAGGTGAGCCCCTAAAATTAGGGTTTCAACCTAATTTTGGCCCGAATCGAAGATCTGCTACCACATGTAAGGAACTTACTTAGAACAAAATCATAACAATAGCACACCAACATAAGAGATAATATGAGAATATGCAAGTATAAATGACAGTCACTTTGAGGGGGCAACCTCCAAACCTTACTATAAGACTCTTATGCTCAATATGAGGATAATCTACTAGTTACTAACTCCTCTACATACCCTACTATGCTATGTGAAGCACCTAAGCTGACCTACTAAGCATATGAAAGCATAAATGAATGTGATATGACATGGTAAGCGATTATATTAGCCACAGAGTTGGCTATATATCACATTATATGACCTACGATTAACGGTGTAGCATCCAAAAGTCATTGTTTTAGATTATAATGTTGTAGCATGTCTTCTCCAAAGCACTCCAACTCCGAAGAAGGCTAAAACTACTTTTCACCTTGCATCGATTCTTCCGCCAACAATTTATGGAAATTGCAAAACCTACTATCGACAAGACTGAAAGTGAGATCACTCGCAAATTATGAACTTACAACAATCTCATTGGGAGAGGCTACTCCAGAAATAGATGTTCACAATCTAAAGGAGACTGTTTCAAGGGTAATTACGAGAGTAGAGAAAGGCAAGCACACACAAGAACAATCAAGGAAACTCTCACAAGACATATTAAGGTGTCCTTATCTTCGGACCCCACTCCAATTACATATCTTTTCTCTTACGCCTTGGAGAAGAAATTGATACTAAAGCCATTGTTGAAATTCATAAACACAGTCATAGGGGCAAAATCATGGAGGCATGGGTTGAAAAGTTGTTGGTGAATGGTTTGAAATTCATAGATGAAAGCCACAAAGTTCATGAAAATCTAGTGAAAACACATAAAAAGTTGAATACTGAAATTGAAAATGCAAAGAAAGAAGCCAACTTGTGGGCTGGTTTGACATAAGACTTGAGAATTATGGCTTTTAACCGTGAAGAAAATTCTTCTCCTGAATATTTTTGATGATTCAAACCATAGTTCAAAAAATCGTAAATCGGGATTAATCGGCGAGCCAAATTTTGAATCGAAAATTGGGAATCGCAACTTTATCGCTACTTTTAAAAATTTAAATTCATAAAATATACTTAAATTAAATGTAAAAAACAATGTTAAATATATTATACAATATATTATATTAATATACAGTATTAATATTAATACTTAATATACAGTATTTTTATTTTTACTGTAATAATTTAATATTACTGTATTTTTAGTTTTACTATTACTGTATTTAGTATTTACTATTAATACCTGCTAGGGCACGATGCCACGAACTGTTGGAAATGAGCACGAAATGGGCACGGAATTGCCACAAACTGTTGGAAAATGGGCACGAAATGGCCACAAACCTGCCACGAACTGAACTTGCGTGCCCTCCTGAGTCCTACCCACGTCGAATGCCCTCCTACCGACGTCGAATGAACACGGATTGAGTAAATGCAAGTCGCAGTAGCAAAAACGAGTTCGTGGAAAGAGAAAACAGGATAAAAACAAATCGATTTGGTCTATTTTCGTATTTAACCCTAGGCCACGTTTTTCCCCCGATTTTTGCCAATTTTAGCCACGATTTTCAACGATTTTCAACGATTTTGCAGGTATTTTATCGCAATTAATCGGCGATTTATCGGGATAACAAAAATCGCGATTTTTCGAAGTTTAATCGTTTTGATGAAGGCAAACGATTTATCGCGATTTATCGCCGATAAATCGCGATTTTTGAAACTATGATTCAAACAATAATTTATCTCATATTCGGTCCCGCAGTGGTGAGTGGCGAAACAAAGTGCTAGAAGAAAGTGCAACAGACCTTCAATCTCATATACAAAAAGGTGAGGCTTTGAAAGCCAAATTTTTGCCAATATAAAGGCTCTCTGTTGTGACCTCTTTAAACATAATTTTTCAAACTCAACACATTGGTTGTTATCAAAGAACAATTTAGTAAGCTCATCAAAGAAGAATTATTCAGTATTGGTAGCTTAAGCCAGGAGAAGAGGGATGAAATTTCAAAGATACACAATGTGATAATAGAAGCCTCCAAAGATTTGTTTCCATTTGAAGGAACCAGTGCTGAAATGCCAAATAGTATGGGAAAATGGCTCAGCAACCTCTCCAATACTATAATTTTAAAGGAAAGTAGGGTGTTGGGAGTAGTTACAAGGTTCAAAATGCATGTTTTGAACCTAAAAATTCCTGCTTCATATCATCCTTCCTGGTTTTCTACTCAAATGCAACTCTTTTAATTTTGTGTTGCCATTTTTGTATTTCTTTTTCCTTAAATTATAACTTACAGAAGTTACTAAGTGACTCATATGAGGAAATGTAAAATGTAAAAGTGATTAAAAATTACTAGGAGGTAGGTATGGCACCTCTCTCCTATTTAAATAGGAGGCCATTCCATTATAAAGGGTTGGTAATTTTCTGAAAACAAGATACAAAAGAGAACTCCTCTCCTATCTCTCTAATTTTGTGTTCTAAAGTTGTACATTTTATACAGAAAGTAATATGAAACTGTGAGTTCATTTTTGCCCTCAGAGATGTGTTGAACTTTGTGTCTGTATGTGTCTGGATCAAATTAATTTTTCTGCAATATTATTTGATCTATGGGTGATTACTTTCTTGTTATGAAATGTTGCAGTTTTTCCTTTATAATTGGCATGCATGAGTAGTTTAAAATCTGAATGTGTTTTCTCGAAAGTGTAGTCTATTTTTGTTTCTCCTAAATTTCTCCCTCTTTATCTTTGTTCTCTTCCCCTTATTCCCTTTTTTGGAAATTGCAACAAATGGTTTAAGACCCCAACACCAGGATAGTTTAGTTAAATACTGTGAATATTTTGTTGTTTTCCATTTTGGACTTCAATAAGGGAACCTCCTTAGATAATAGAGGAGGGACTTTATGACAGTTGCAGCAGATCAAGATGATCCAACACTGTTTGTAGAGTCACACAACAGAACTGACTAAACACAGATTTCTCTATTAATCAGAAAGCCTAAATGGCATCTACATACACATGCTCAGCTATGGAGCTTACAGACTCTCTCATGGAGCTTTACAAACTTGGTGCATTTCCTAAGGACCTATCCTACACTGGTTCTACCTCCCTTGGCTCGGCTCTTTGTTAACCTTCTTCCTAAGTGCCTTGGGCTTCTCATTAACCTCTGGCCAACAATTTCCCTTCGCTAACCTCAAAATGGTGAACTCGACCTCCTTTTTATAGCCCCGCATTCCCCGCTTCTCTCTATTTGAAATCCTCCTTAAGCGGGCTAGTTCCTTCTAGACACTTCCGCTTTCTCCCACTTAGATTCAAATTTAAACTAAGTTCATTTAATACTCTGAGCTACAGTGCTATCTAGACGTTTCAAGCTTGTGCCACGTCACCTCTCGGTAGTTGGAACATTCTAACCGTTGAGTCCTTGTCGCTTCCTCTCTTGACATTTCTACTAACCGCTAAGTCATCCACGCACTCCTTTCTTACAAACCTTTGTCACTCCTCTTTCTCATCTTCTCCGCACTCATAGTCTCAAATTCCACCTTCACCAGTATTCTCGCGCACCACTAACTTCCAGGCCTCCTCAAAAATAATTGCGCACAACCTCCTATGTCATTGTGCAATCTCTTTGTTCATCATCCTATGCATTCTTCGCACTCCTTGCCATTGCGCAAAACCTTGTCACACTCCTTCAAGCCTCTCACGCACCACTAAACCTCGAATCTGCACCAAAACACTACAACGTAATCGCCATCTTCCATGAGCTCCAAAAAAATAGCGCAATCACCGCACACTATTCTTTCATGTAGTGCTTCTTCCCTTCTTTCTCCGCAAACTACCGCACGCCTCACTCTTTTATACACACCATCAAAACTCCGCGCACTATTCTCCACCCTTCTCTATTGCGTAATCCACACGCACCGCGCTCTTCCTCACTAACCATTGTGCAAAGCCTTTGCACATTACCGAGCAATCACCAGTGCTTCTACGTCGTGCTTCCTTTTTACCTCCTCGCACTCTCCATCCTTGCACACCCACACTTAGCCAAAATTCATGCAGGATTACTTTGGACCTTGAATGCTCCTACATCAAACGCCCAAGATACTTAAGGCTTGAGTTCCACCTCGAGTGGATTGAGTGAGTGGCGAACCACCCTTCGACTATCAAGGCTAATAGTCTCGGCTTCCTTATCCAATGAGCCTATCTCCAGCCTCTGTGCTTCTTCCTTCTCCTTTTCCAATCCTTTGTCACAATCGCCTTGTGACATTTCTACATTGTCCCATGCATCCTTGTGAGCTTAGACTCACCATAGTCCGACCACCTCATCCAAATGTGTTTATTCTTCTCTTCTTTTGTGAGTTCCTGCCGCCTTTATCCGTCCACCTCCGACTAAAACCTCTTTGGCTTCTCTACTTTGCATTTCATACCAGCATTACGCTTCCATCTTCTATGCGTCCATTCTTCCGCACTTGTGGGCTTGGACACACCATCGACCGACCACTTCCTCCACGATTTTCCTTTCCTTCTTCTCGCGCCATTCTCTCTTCCGGATATTATCTTTCACACGTTTGCCTTCCCACGCACTATTTGTCTTCTTGCTCGCTTTTTCCTTTGTGGGCTCTTCTCTCATCCTTCCTTCTCTTGACCTTTGTTGGGCCATAATCCAAATGCCTCTACCCAACTATGCTATTCCTTTCCTATATGACCTACACAATAACAAGCCTCTATTTGTTTGTCTCAGATTCCTTCTTCATTTCTCTTTATGATGTTTAGACCATCTTCACCTTTCTAGTGCGCCTTATCCTTGCACACTCTTCTTTGTGCCTCCTCTTTCGGTTGTGCACTTGCTTCTACTTCTCCACACATTCTTCCTTTGTGGTTTTGAGCCATCTTCCTCTCCATTCTATCTTGACAGCCTCAATCTATTGCGTGCACCCTCCTTGAGATTTTCTCTTCACCTTCTCTCTTGATATCTTCTTGGATCTCCTCCTCCATCTATGCCCTTTCTCTCTATTCAAGGTGCACAATACTACAACCTTCTCTTGTTGTTCTTCTTTTGGTGCCTTCAAGACAACCTTTTCTTCTCTCCACTATCCCTCTTTACTATAGGAGTCTTTAATTTTCGCGTGCTCCTCTTCACGCTCCTCTCTTTTGAGATCTTGGCAGATATCTTTCTTCTTTGTTGCGCGTTGGTCGCCACGCACTTACACAATCTTCCTCACAGAGAACTCCTCTTTTGTTGCCTTTGGGGCAACTTCTTCTCCTCTCCTCCTTCTAGCAATGTGTTATCATCACGCACGCCTTTCTCTATGCACTCTTCTACCCTTCAATGGGAGTTTCTTCTCTCACGCAATCCTCATTTGTGCACTCTTTTCCCTCTATTGGGGCTTCTAGTTTTGTACACTCGATTACGCACTCATGTCCCTTTGTTGGGACCTTTGCCTTTGCCCAATCAAATGCCCACTCATGTCTCCCCTACTAGGACTTCTACTTCTACACGCTCTTCTCCATCTAGTGCGAATCTCCTTGTCCACTCCATGGAATTTGCACACTTCACAACCACTCTTGCTCTATCACCTCCGGCCTACGACATCAAGTCATCCTCTGTGTGTTCATGGCCTCATAATGACCATCTTCTCCTTAGCATCTTCTTTCTCTTCTAGCACAATATTCTCACACACTACCATCAAGTGGAATGCACTTTTTGACATTTCACATCTTATGTTGTCCTTTGTGTCACGCACTCCCGGTGGATTCCATCTTCTCCCTTCACCCTTTGCTCAACTCCTAAACCGGCCTTCTTCGCGTTCTTCCGAGCAATGCTTTGTTGGGTTTCTATGCTCAATCAGCGTGCATCTCCTTTGTGCACCGCCATATGGCTCGTGCTCTGCACCTTCTCTCAATGGTGATAGACAAAATGTCTTACCATCATTGCGCACTCTCACAATGTTTTCTCTCCCATCATAGAGCATTTCTCTATCATACCGACATGGCCTCCCCAACAAGACATGACAAGCATCCATCGGTAGGATGTTACAGACCACTTGATCGGTGAATCTCTCGATCTGCATCTCCACCTCGCATTGTTTTCTCACAATGCTTTCTTGACCTTCCACCAAGTCACTCTATATGGGTTGGGATGCCTCCAGCACCACAATCCCAACTTCTACACTAGCTCCTTCACTACTAAGTTATCGGTACTTCCTTTATCGACCACCACCAGGCAACATTTGCCCTTGGTTTTGCACCTGCAGTACGTAATATTTGTTGTCTCTCTTCCCGCAACTCCACCTTTGCAATCCACAACAACATTCTTTCTTTTGACGCTTTTCACATTCTTATGCCTTGCCTTTCTACCTCTATGCATCCCTTGTGCACTTGCTTCCACACTGTAGGCTATCTCCATGTCGCACTTTGGGACATTTGACCACTGATACCCTCTCTTTCCACACGAGATAAGAACATTGATCAAATATTGCACGTCGGTCTCTTCTCACCTAGAGACTCCTCCTTTGACTTTATTTCCTCTGCACATTGCTCGAGCATTCTCTCGCACAACCCTTCTTGTTGCTGCTGACTATCCACTAAGTCTTCCTCCTCTTGCGCATCTCTTGCACACTTTGTGCACACCTCACATTCTCGCGTCGTTGACTCCTTGTTGAGTCCTCCATGGCTTTTTGCACATTTTCCTTGCATGCCATGTCTTCTCCCTCATCGTTACCATAAGCGTCCACGAGCCTCGAGACCTCTTCGATAGTCTTCCTCCATGTCTTCCACTCTGGTCCTTACACCCTTAAGCTCCGTCATGATTTCCTCCAAAGCATTCTCATCAATATTGTATCTCGCTTCACCTTCTCTGTGTGACATATTGTCTTCTTGCTCAAGAAACTTTGACTCCTTTCACCATTGCACTTCGAATTTTCTTGCATTCTCTATCCACCTCTTCATAGTGGACAACACATCTCCCAATTGCCTCACATTCAGCACTCTACTAGCCTTCTCTTCTCTCCTTATCGGACTTGGGGATTGTAGCCTACTCGGATACCACTTAATAATTGTGGTTAATCGAGACAATCCAGCGTCGTTTGCTGAGAGTCACACAATGCAACTAACTAAACATAAAATTCTTTAATTAGAAAGCCTTAACGGCATCTGCATACACATGCTCAATTATGGAGATTACAGACTCTCTCATGGAGCTTTACAGACTTGGTGTATTTCCTAAGGACCTACCCTAGACTGGTTTTACCTCCCTTGGCTTGGCTCTTTGTTAGCCTTCTTCCGAACTATCTTTGGCTTCTCCTTAACCTCTAGTCAATGTTTACCCTTTAGTAACCTCAAAATGGTGAACTCAACCTCCTTTTTTTAGTCGTGCGTTCTCGCTTCTCTCTCCATTTGAAATCCTCCTTAGGCGGGCTAATTTCTTCTAGACACTTCCTCTTTCTCCTACTCGATTTAAATTCAAATTGAGCTCATTTAATGTTTTGAGCTATTGTTTTTATCAAGACGTTTCAATTTTGTGCCACGTGACATTTGGTAGTTTGAACATTCTAACTGCTGAGTCCTTGTTACCTTCCTCTCCCGACATGTTCTCGCTAACTACCAAGTCATCCGCACACTCACAAACCTTTGTCGCGCCTCTTTCTCATCCTTCCACACACTCATAGTCTTGAATTCCGCCTTCGTTATTATTCTCATGCACCACTAGATTGTGGGCCTCCTCAAAACACATTGTGCGCCACCTCGCAATCTATGTCATTGTGCAATCTCTTCGCTCATCATCTCGCTCATCCTTCACACTCATCATTACGCAAAACCTTGTCTCACTCCTCCAAGCCTCTTGCACACCACTAGACCTCCAATCCGTGCCAAAACACTATTGCATAATCACCATCCTCCATGCGCTCCAAAATACTTTCGCGCAATCATTGCACATTATTCTTCCGCGCACTCTTCCCTTCTTTCTCCACAAACTCTTGCATGCCTCACTCTTCTTCACGAACCACCAAACCTCCACGCACTATTACACACCCTTCTCTATTGTGTAACTCACGCGCACAACGCTCTTCCTCGTTAACCATTGTGCACGAAGGGCTTTGCTCACTCTCGCACAATCACCGTGGTTCTACGTCGTGCTTCCTTGTTTTACTCTTTGTATCTCCATCCTTGCGTGCACCCACACTTAGCCAAAATTTGTGTAGGATTGCTCTAGACCTTAGATGCTTGTGCATCACTTTACGTCCCTTGAACTGTTGTGGAATTCTTATTTTGTCAAGTACAAAATATTCCGCCAACACTTTGGATGTCAAATTTATTCGGGGTTCACTTTGTATGACTCGAACCTATGACCCTGTGCTGGCAATATACTTTTTCATTGCAAAACTACCATTAAACCATAGTGCTTGCATATGATTTGAGGTATTTTTAATACAACATGGGTTTTTTTAACTAATAAACAATGTAAGAAGACTTTGATTCATAAAACATGTTTGTTTTATACACAAAATGAACGTAGAAATACTACCAACATCATTATATTATCTTCTAAAACATGCATATCCAAAAACATAACTCAATGTCACCCCTTAAATGAAAAGTTTTAAGACGGAAACATACAACTTACAACAGTAATAATATAAAATGTCTCGTGAGGTCGTCTTTTTGTTGAGAGTATAATAAAGGTAATGGACCACCTACTTGGAAGCTTGAGTGGGCCCTAAAGAGGGCATTAGCACATGCAAAGGTGTTTCTTCGAAATCCAAGGCTGAGTAAGAGAAAGACCAAACCTCTTCACTAGCAAAAAGTAAAAATCAACACAAAAGAACAAAGAATTTCAAGAGATGCTTAGGTTCACCACACCTTTTATGTCTTCCTCTTCAAACATGTCCAAGGCCATGAGAGGTGGATCAATGTAATGTTACTTTTTCCCAATTAGGAGTTGATATTTGGTCTTCTTGCCATTCCTTCTCCATGGCAAAGAAAAAAAGATGAAGGAGGAGAACCTTGAGCACCTTTATGATATGTTTTCTACTAATATTTTATATTTTCTTTAGTGTTTTCCTTTCTTATACAGGTCAGCCTTGCTTTTTGTACTTTAGCACCAATTGAAGGATATAAAAGGAAATCTAAGGCCTCATTTAGCTCTAGACTTTGGCGCATTTCTTCTTATTGGAGCATTGCAAGCTTGGAGTTGCTTGTTCTTGCATTTGGGGACGAAAACCTCTTTATGCGACTTGCCTAAAGGGACGAAAACCCTTCTTAAGGTTGAGGAAGGACGGAAATCCTTCTCCTTGGCTTAGGGACGATGTTTAAGGCTGATTTGGAGAGATATCTTTAATTTTCAAATTGTTATTGATTTAATACTAGTGGAGCGACCTACCTTGGGTAGGGTTTTGGAGATTTGGTGGACTTTTGGTGCAATATTGATTGATAATCTTGTTTTGTGACTATTTCTAAGGCCGAAATCTGAAGTTTGGTGATTTTTGGGGATTCTATGCCCTAGATCTATAATTTTCTTGTGGCTGCAATAATCTGATTATAATTAATTTCCAGTTGAGGGTTTCTTCACTATTTTCGTGGTTTTGGGCTCTAGTTATTCCATGAAATACATATAAAATTGTGGCAAGTGGATTTAAGGTGTTTCATGGTGTTTTTGGCATAATTTGTGGAAGATATAATTTGTTGATTTTGTATTTTCAGTATGCATCGAATTAAAAATCAGATCTGCATATTTGTGTGTTTGGCTAATTCCCATTATGTGGTTAAAACCCTTGAAAGGGTCATTACGGTGGTATCGTGAGCTCAAATCTTCAAAGGGCTAGGGTTTATGGAAGGAGGCAACAAGGGTTACATCTACTATCAAAGGAGGAAGAAGACAAACAAAGAGGACCAGCCAAGAGAAGAAGAACATATTGTTGATCATGATTCTAAGGAAGCTAATTACTAATTGGGCAAGAGTCTCGCCAATACTAAGGACTTCCTAGCTCTCTCTCCAAAGAATCATTGAACCAAGGGTTCAAAATGGTGAAGGGAGTTCGAGTGGAGCCAATAATGCCAAGTGACCCAATGGATCAACCCGAGGATCAAGTTTTAGGCCCACTTTCCTTCCTAGAGAGGAGGCCATCCCGGAAGAAAACGCAAGAGCGATGGGGAGAAGAAATACTGCAGAGAGCTTTGAGGAATATATAGGCTTATCACGGTGATTTGTGATGCTATTTCTTTGTCTAGAGTTTTTTTGTAGATTTTTCCTTTTCTCCAAAGCTTTCTCTCCATTTTGGGCCATCTTCTGATAGAGAAAAGCTTTTAATTTTAAAATGGCCTGAAAATCAACTCCAATGCAAATGTTAATTCCCCAAGGTAATATTTGAAAATAAAAATACATGGGAGAATTAAATGTAATAATTGATGGATTCAAAAGGAAATCGATCTTTGCGAAATAAAGTCGATTTTCCCATAAATAATAATTAATTAACTCTAAAGGAAATCAACTTGTCTTTTATTTATTTTGTTTTCTCCAAAAAATCGATTTATTTCAAATGATATGTAATTGGCCTATAATAAATCAATTTTCCCCATTTATTTTGACTTACACGAAATAAATAATATTTTAATTTTTAATTCATTAGCACAAATCAATTAATTATCCTTTAATCCTAAGGGGAGTGGATTAAAGGCTACTCAACTTGTCTCAATTAATTATTGCTTAGAAAAGGGGACATTACAGTCCTCCCTTCCCAAAATTGCTTGCCCACAAACAATTTTAGATTTGGATGCTTTAAAACCGAAACATTTTCCCATGTAGCATCCTCCATTGGTAAATCTTTCCATTTCACCAAATATTCCTTGATAACACGTCTTCTTAAATTTCTTTCACGTGTATCAAGGATGTATTCCAGAATTAAAATCAATTTTCCCTCTTCATCTAAAGGAGGCAACTCTAGAGAAGGTGTAACATGCTGCCCAAGTGCTTTCTTAATACAAGAAACATGAAAAACATTGTGAATCTTACCATTTTCCGGAAGGTCTAGTTCGTAGGCCATCTTACCAACTCTCCTTAGAACTTTGTAGGGCCCATAGAAACGTGGCTTCAACTTTTCTTTGCCACTTTGTTTGAGTGTAGATTGCCTATAGGGCTGCAATCTAAGAAACACCCAATCATCCACTTCAAAAGTTCTCTCACTCCTATGCTGATCCGCATACAACTTTTGTCTACTTTGGGCTTGGTGCAAATTTTCTTTAAGAGCTTTCATGATATCCACACTTTGTTGCACCAACTCTTGTGCACTAGGCACTCTACTATCTGTCATCATTATATCCATGAAAGAGTTAGCATCATAACCATACAAAGCCTTAAAAGGAGACATACCAATGGACATATGATGTGTAGTATTATAGCAAAACTCAGCTAGATGTAACCACTTAACCCATGCAAACTGCTGCCCTGAAACATAAAATCTCAAGTATCCCTCAGCCCACTTATTCACTATTTTGGTTTGCCCATCCGTTTGTGGGTGATAACTTGTACTTGGAGTGAGTTCTGTCCTAACTAGCTGAATAATTCTTGCCAAAAAAGACTCATAAATCTGTTGTCCCTATCACTCACAATGTTCTTAGGCACTCCATGTAATTTAAAAATTTCTTTGAAATACAAATCAGCAATCATAGGGCCATCAAATTTTGTAGGAAGTGGATGAAAATGAGCATACTTAGTGAGATACATTCCTATGATGAGATTTGTCAAAAGGCACATTGATAGATTTGATAGAGTGGATCCGGAGGTACATTTCCGTGAGCTTGCACAATTGAAACAACAAGGTACCGTAGAGGAGTATGTGGCTGATTTTCAGAGGCTTTCTGTCATGATTACGGATGTGTCCGAAAGAAGACTTATTGTGCTTTTTGTAGAGGGTTTGATTGAGCCCCTAAGGGGGTTAGTTCGTGCATTTGATCCTTTGTCTCTACAAGAGGCAATAAAGAAGGACCTTGATCTTGAAGGTGCTGCCACAAAATCAGCAGCATTCAACAGTGTTCCTAAGGTCAATGGGAGAGGGGAACAACCCCGAAGCAGCCTAGAAGCATCCCTTTGGATCAGCCAAAGAGACCACTTCAAAAGGTGCCTAATGTACACACGGATCTGCAGATAACCAGCCATGATGATAAGGAGGCAAAGAATGAATTAAGAAGGAAGAATTTGTGTTTTTCATGCAAGGATCCATGGACTCCAGGACAACGTTGTTTGGGAAAAGGTAAGGTTCATTATATTGAAGTAATTTCAGATTGTGAAGATGATGATGACATTGTTGATATAGCTAGGCATAATGATGTTTTGGAAGATGAGGACATAAAGAAGTTTGAGGGCACTCTTGCTACATTATTCGGACCACCTAGATATCACTCATTCCATGTGAAGGGCGATCTTCATGGTCAAAAGATAACGGTCTTGATTGATAGTGGAGCCACACATAATTTTATTGATGAAAGTTTGGTGAAGAAATTAAAGTTGAAGGCTGAAATTTTCAAAGGTTTCAATGTAACGGTTGCGGATGGCTTCATACTTCTTCGCACAAGATGATATCTCAGCTCATACTTCCTTGGGAGGGCACATGGTAAGAGATGATTTCTATGTTATTAGCATTGGTGAATCTCATTTGGTTTTGGGTGTACAATGACTTCATTCTTTAGGAGAATTTTTCCCAAAATTATCAAAGCATGGAGCCTGAAATTTAAGGTGGAAAACAAAGAGGTAGTGTTGCATGGCATGAAAGGGGGAATTCCACAAGTTGTGACAGAAAAAGTATGGAAAGAACCTTCAAAAAGGGGCAGGTCGCTTGGGCAGCCCATTGTTTGGTAAGAGTTAACTCTTCTATTTCCATTCAATCTACTTTTCATGATGATATTCAGCCCATACTTGATAGGCATGCTAAAATTTTCAATGAGCTACCGCATGGGCTGCCACCGATAGGGATTCCAACATGTCATTGAGTTGGAACCGGGTACCAAACCGGTCATAACAACCCCCTACCGTCACCCACGCATTTACAAGGAGAAATTGAGAAAACAATCAAAGCATTGTTGGATATGGGGTTGATAATGCCTAGTTCAAGCCCCTATGCTTCTTCCATAGTGCTGGTCAAGAAGAAAGATGGTACTCTATGAATGTGTGTGAATTACCGTGTCCTCAACAAGAAGACAATTAAGAGCAAGTACCCCATCCCAAGGATTGATAAACTCATAAATGAATTGCATGGGGCAATCTATTTCTCCAAAATAGATTTGAGGTCCGGGTATTATCAAATAAGAATTAGAGCAGAAGATGTGCACAAGACCACTTTTAGATGTCACTTTGGGCATTTCAAGTTCCTTGCCATGCCATTTGGATTGACCAATGCCCCGGCCACCTTCCAATCATGCATGAATCACATTTTTGGTAAGCATTTAAGAAAATTTGTTTTGGTATTCTTTGATGATATTTTGATTTATAGAAAGTCAAGGGAAGAGCACCTCCAACATTTGGATATAGAGCTGGAAATTTTGGAACAGCAATCTTTATATACAAAAAACTCCAAATGTGAGTTTGGTATGAATGAGATTTTATACTTAGGGCATGTTATCAATGCTCATGGGGTTCATGTAGATCAAAGTAAGATCCAAGCAATCATTAATTGGCCAACACCAACCAGCATTACTCACTTGAAAGGATTATTGGGTTTTTGCTCATACTACAAAGTTTGTGAAGGGATTCTCACAAATTTTTGACTTCTCTAACAAAGAAGGATGTTTTCAGCTGGTCCAAATCAGCCCATGTAGCTTTGAATGAGCTGAAAAATATGATGTGTTCTTGCCCGGTTCTCGTTGTTCCAGATTTTTCTAAACCATTTGAGCTTGCATGTGATGCTTCCGGTGAGGGTATAGGTGCAGTTTTGATGCAAAATCAGCACCCCATTGCTTTTGAAAGTCGGAAATTGAAAGATCGTGAGAAGAAGCTTTCCATTTATGATAAAGAAATGCTTGCCATCATGCATGTCTTAACTAAGTTTAGGCAATATTTGATTTGTGGAAGGTTTGTAGTCAAAACCGACCACAATAGCTTGAGATTCTTTCTTCATCAAAAGGAATTGAATGACCGACAACAAAAATGGGTGAGTAGACTCCAAGCATTTGATTTTGACATTGAGTATGTTAAAGGGCAAACATAATGTAGTTGCAAAAGAAGTGGAAGAAGAAGTTGGGGAAGGGAATGTAATGGGTTTGCAATTGCTTGGGACAAACAATTTTGGGAAGGGAGGACTTAGGAGCTGATATTTGATCTTCTTGTCATTCCTCCGTGGCAAAGAAGCAAAGATGGAGGAGAAACCGTACGCACCTTTATGATATGTTTTCTACTAATATTTTATATTTTCTTTAGCGTTTTCCTTTCTTATACAGTCAGCCTTGCTTTTTGTACTTTGGCGCCAATCAAGGATATAAAAGGAAATCTACGGCCTCACTTTAGCTCTAGACTAGGCACATTTCTTCTTATTGAAGCATAGCAAGCTTGGAGTTGTTTGTTCTTGCATTTGGGGACGAAAACCTCTTTATGTGACTTGCCTAGAAGGACGAACACCCTTCTAGAGGTTGAGGGAAGGACGGAAATCCTTCTCCTTGGCTTAGGACTGATGTTTAAGGCTGATTTGGAGAGATATCTTTAATTTTCAAATTGTTATTGATTTAATACTAGTGGAGCGACCTACCTTGGGTAGGGTTTTGGAGATTTGGTGGACTTTTGGTGCAATATTGATTGATAATCTTGTTTATCACTATTTCTAAGGCCGAATCTGAAGTTTGGTGATTTTTGGGGATTCTATGCCCTAGATCTATAATTTTCTTGTGGCTGCAATAATCTGATTATAATTAATTTCCAGTTGAGGGTTTCTTCACTATTTTCGTGGTTTTGGGCTCTAGTTATTCCATGAAATACATATAAAATTGTGGCAAGTGGATTTAAGGTGTTTCATGGTGTTTTTGGCATAATTTGTGGAAGGTATAATTTGTTGGTTTTGTATTTACATTCTGCTTCAATTAAAAATCAGATCTGCATATTTGTGTGTTTGGCTAGTTCCCATTGTGTGTGGTTAAAACCCTTGAAAGGGTCATTACAACCAAGATGTGGAACGTTAAACTGCCATTGCAAACCAATAGAGAAACAATAGGTGGATGATGCATTGGCTGATTTGTTTTAAGTGTTATCCCATTCAATATAGCTAAGAATCCACATTTTAAGAATGCAATTAAAAAATTATTGAATTTTCCAAACAATACACACCTCCTACTTAAGAGGCTTTTAGGACAATTATTTTGAAGAGGTCAAAAGAAAGGTGAATGAAAATTACCAGCAATCAAAGCTGCTTGAGCATCACAAGTTGCAACATCTTGAGTGATGGATAGTCAAACATGTGTCAAGAACCATTGATTAATGTTTTGGTGGCTTACCCTTGAGGCATAATGTTCTTCAAGGTAATTGACACCATAAACGACAAGAAAACTTCTAAATATGTTTTCAAAACCTTGGTAGAAGCCATTCTTGAAGTGGTGTAGAGAATGTGGTTCAAGTTGTTACACATGGTGCCACAAATTGTGTGGGGATTGGAAGTTGATTATTGATAAGTACATACAAATATATTGGAGCCTGTGTGCAGCCCATCGCCTTGATTTTTTCTTAATGACTTGGCTAAATTTCTATGGGTACATGAGGCGATTCGCGGAGGGCAAGAAATTGCAAATTTCATAAGCAGCCACTGCCTCGCATTGAACATTTATAGGCTGCAGTATCCACGGAGCTGTTGAGGCCTTGTGAAACAAGATTTGTCTCTTTTTTATCACTTTAAAAATAGTGGTTGACGAGAACACAACTCTAAAGTTTGTTATTTGTTATATTGGGGCCTATGTGCAGCCCATTGCCTTGACTTTTTGCTTAATGACTTGGCTAAATTTCCATGTGTGCATGAAGCGATTCACGGAGGGCAAGAAATTGCAAATTTCGTAAGCAACCACTACCTCGCATTGAACATTTACAGACTGCAGTATCCACAGAGTTGTTGAGGCCTTGTGAAACAAGATTTGTCTCTTTTTTATCACTTTAAAAATAGTGGTTGACGAGAACACAACTCTTAAGTTTGTTATTTGTTACAATAAGTGGGGCGGTTTTGTTCTTTCCAAAGACCTCAAGAAAAGAAAATAGAACAAATTATTCTACACAATTATTTATGAGAACTTGCAACAAAGGTTTTAAAATTGTGTGAACTAATTGTTGAAATGCTTTGCATAGTTGATGGCCACACCCCTTGCCTTGCCATATTTTATGAGAGCATGAACCACTGTAAGGAAACCATTTAAGAAGTGTTCGATAATATGGAAGCAAGCATTGAGATATGGGATACAATTGATTCAAGATGGAAATTATGCACATCCCTTTGCATCAGCTTGCTATTTGAAACCTAAGCTATTACATATAGATAAACAGACTAATAGTGAAGTGATGAGCGGGATTTAAACCATTGGGAGGCTTGAATCAGATCCTCGCTTGCAAGCAAAGGAAATACAAGTCAAATGAACAAATGTTTGAAATGCCAGCAACTAAGAAAGACGTGAGGTTTTGAAGTTGATTGATATAGATGGTGGAGTTCCTATGGAGAAAATACTCGTGAACAGCAACACTTTGCTCTTAGAATATTGAGCCAATGAGAAAATTCATCAGCTTGTGAAAGACATTGGAGCTGCTTTGGCGACATTAATCCTAATTAAAGGAAGAAGTTGTCTAGAAGGTTGGCTGATCTTGTTTATGTTTGTAGAAATTTGCAATTGTGTATGAGAAAAGTGAAAGAAGATTCATCAACCTCTTCTTCACAACTCCAACCCATTCCAAAAGACATGATAAATGCAACGTGATTCTAACTTTGTGATGAATTTAGTAGTGAATCTCGTGATGATAATATTGAGCCAACTCAGCCAACTGCTCTTAATAATTTAGAAACAATTGAAGTAAAAAGTATGGATTAGCCCATAGTAAGTTTCAAAACAGTCTTAATTGCTTTAGAGTCTAGACTATCACTTTTGAAAAAAAAAAATCATCGTTAAAATTGTGATTCCACACACTTTTAATGTTCTAATTTTTATCAACTTATCATGTTTTATATGTTTTTACATCATATATTGTTTTCAGTACTATTTGGTAATATTTCTCTATTTTGACATTCTTACACATTCAAAGATAAATATTTCTAGATCCATTATGTAATTTGAAACTAATCCTATGTTTCAGGTAGTCTATGTGTAGCCATCCTTAGGGAGAAACTGAATGTGATAATTACTCCGAGGAAAAGCAGCATTATGTATTCCTTTAATAATATGCTATAGATTACAATGAAACAAAGGTTCCAATCTCTAAATGTATTTTACAAATTATTAAAGATTATTTGATGTATGTAATTAACTCGCTAATTATTTGATAAACAATCAATAAATCATTAAGAAATTAGTCACCCAAGTTTAATAGTGTATTGTTTCGCCTACTCAAGTGATTTAATATTGGTCTCTATGAACTTCCAACACCTAGGACATTATCCCTATAAAAACTATTTGGCCTCTTTTCAATTTCAAAATTTCCGTTACAATCTTTTCCTGTAATCATCTTCTTTTACAATCAATTTAGCCTTATTGATGCATAATTGGTGTTTGCTAACATTTGTTAGCATATGTAAAGAGAAGAAAGAATTCAAAGAAGGCAAACTGCACTGCATCGAATGATTCAGGCAGGTTCAATTTATTATGTGAAGAGGTGGTTATATTCGGTTGAACAGTTACCAACCAAATAACTACATAACTTTACATGCTATATAAAGCTCTATATTTTAACACCCCCTCTTAATGACTAAACCGGAAACAAGACCACATTTGTCCCGAAATTTTACAAATTTTCTAAAGCCCATATGTTTAGTCATTAGATCTATAGACTGTGCCATAGGTTGTACTTCAAATCAGCAGTCCATGATTGTGTTGCGGTTGTTGAATGGAGAAGAACCGCAAAACAAAAATCTAGTCGCATGAACAAAGGATATGGAAAGTGGCCCATTGGTTCTTTGTTACGTGATTCATTGACCAGATGAATCACCAATGGTGAGAGTGTCAGCCCCATCTCCAAAGTGTTGAAATCGAACCTCGGAGAGATGGATTGAAAAATGCTCCGTGCTAGTGTAACTTTGTTGGAGTCTATACAAAGATTCGGCTTATCCCGCAATCGAAGTCACCTTGATCATGTCCTTGTAACACCATGTCTTTGCTCATCCGCTTTCTCAATAAGATAAATGTGACCATCTATGAAGTAGGAGTTAAAACCAACTCCTCAATAGTAGAAGAAATAACTATCTACATCTCATTCATCTCAACAAAGGGGAGAAATAACCATCTTGCAAAGGGAGTGAAAACCAACTCCTCTTTCTCATCTATTTGCTCATCCATCCTCCAGGATGGGTTCTTGGGTCCGGTCCCAAATGACGGGCCCGTTGGGAGCGGCGTTGAAACAAGGGCATCTCCATTACTTGTTGGAATGGGAACGGGTCCTATTGGTCTTCTCTAGGTACTCTATATGATGCTCTAGGTCTTTCAGACCTTCTCTTTGTAACTGAGACTCATGTGAGCCATGTTCGCCCTCTCCCGGACGTCAGCGGTTACTACTAGCTCTCGGTCCTACGTATTTAAAACTTGGAGCTCCATAGGGGTTAGAGGTTCTGGGGAAGTTGTTTGTCTGGTCAGGGAGTCTCTTTGGAGTAGGATTTCCGTGGTCGCAGAGGACGAGTTTGCCCACTTTCTTTGGATCAAGCTCAAACGGACCTCATCTCACCTCAGAGATATTTTCATTGCAGTTTGTTTTTCCCCCACTTCCTCTTCTTTTTCCATTCACAATGGCCCAGACGGGGACCCCTTCTTTGACCTATATACAAGCATTTCCCAATACTCGGTGAGCGGGGAGGTCATCATCTTGGGGGACTTTAATGCACGTACCAGGAACCTCCAGGTTCCACTACATGACAGATCGATGACGTACTTGTACATCGAAATGGACCCTGATCTAGTTGGTTTTCAACGGGATTCTGAGGATGTGGCAGGACCCTTGACGTCATACGGCCGACATCTCCTACAGTTGGGGGAATCTCATGATTTGTTGATTCTTAATGGCATTCAGTGCTTCCCTGGGTCCCGCTTCTTCACTTGCAGACCTCATGGTGGTGGAGCCAGCGTGGTGGATTACATCATGACTACTTCCAATCTGATTCCCTACATTCGCCATTTGTGTGTATCCCCCATTCCCCTTGTTGACCATGCGACCCTTTCCTTCTCCTTACAGGTAATTCCCCCTTCCCCAACCCCCTCCCACTTCCCTTACCTTACTATCTCGAAGTTTGATGAAGGTGACCCTGGAGACTTCTCTTTTCACCTTCGTCAGCTTCTTCCCCTACACCCCAATTTTCCTTACTCTCCTCTGATGTGATGTTTGATACCCTTTCCTCCGCCATCCGCGATGCTGCTCTGTGTTCCTTCCCCCACTTCACTCCCACCCTTCCATTTATGAGGACCTACCCCATGAACCAGTGGTACGATGATGACTGCAAAGCCCTTCACCGGCGCTTCGCTTTGCTTTCACACACGCTCTCCCCTCCTTCCCGTCTCTCAAGTCCGACTACCACCATCTCCTCCGCCACAAGAAACGCACCTTCATCTCTCGCCGCCAATTTGAGCTTCGTGCTTCCCTTATGCATTCCCCTAAACGTTTCTGGCATACCATTCTTCCCCGCCATTCCTCTTTACCCCAAGACTTACCTCCCAACTCCATGTTCACCCATACTTCCACCCTTTATGATATTCCTAGCCAGCCCCAAATCCAGGTGGTTTCCTCCCCCTACCTGCCATATCTTTACTTACACAAATGTGAAGAAAGCCATTTTAGCCATGAACAATAGCAGGGCAGCTGATGAGGAGGGCTTCCAGGCAGAATTCTTCAAGCACGGCTTGGACACTCTTAACAGCTACCTGGTTGATCTCTTTAATCAGGTTGTTTGTACAGGTTTTCCGAAGTCATGGTCCCATCATATCATTCACCCCATCCACAAGTCGGGTCCCACTTCCGACCCGAACAACTACAAGACGATCATGGTTGGCCACACGTTCTCCAAGCTCTATGCCACGGTCCTCCACATGCGGCTTTCTGAGTTCCTGGAGCAGCACCATTGCAGAGCCAAGGGGCAAGCGGGGTTTTGGCCTACCTACCAGACTATTGACCACATCCTCACTCTTTGAGCCATCATTGAGGAGGCTCGTCACCGATCCTCTAAGGTCTTCTGTTGCTTCGTTGATTTTCGGAAAGCCTTTGATTTTGTGCCACGGAAGCTCTTTTCCGTAGACTCAGAGATATCGGTATTTCAAACCCTTCTTACTACCATTATGCGCCTGTATGAGGATGTTTTGGGCCGTCTTCACACTGCTGCCGGTTTTTTTGATTTCATCAAGAGTACTATAGGGGTTAAGCAAGGCTGCCCCCTCTCACCTACTTTGTTTGGTATCTACATTGACGAGTTGGAGGACTTTCTTAGGGACCATATCCAAGAAGGAGATGGTTGTCTTCTTCACCAGGTGTTGATCTACATCCTCCTTGCCTCTTCCGCGGAGGGGCTGCAAAGGCAGCTAGACGCTTTAGCCCTCTATAGCGACCATAGACAGCTGAAGGTTAACCTTGGTAAAACCAAAGTCGTGATCCTCAATGGGTTGAAGACTTTGGACTTCCATTTCTTCTACCGATGGGAGGAGATTAAGATTGCCAACTCCTATACTTATCTGGGAGTTTTATTTGTTGGTCCCAGCTTCAGTCTTCGACCTGCACTTCAACCCCGCGTCAACAAGGGTTACGACTCTTTGGCAATCCTAGAGAGACAGTGCTTCCACCACCACTTCCAGAACATCTTGTCGAAGATGTCTCTCTCGGATTCTCTCATGCGACCCACGGTTCTCTATGGTTCTCGAGGTTTGGGACCATCCTTGCTCGACTCCGATTGGGCTATAGTTGAGTACGTCCAAATCCTCATGCTCAAACGCATCATCAGGTGCAGAGAGACAGTTCCGCATAATATCATCTTGGCCAAGTTCGAAGCTCATCCCTTTAGATTAGAGACTATATTTAGCCTGGTTTCGCTTTTGCATCGCATCAGGGGTCTTTCGGGCTCTTCCGCAAGCAAGGATAGGTATCTCTACCTCACCTACCGTTCCTCTAAGGCTATTGCTCTTTCTAACCATAGCGGTCGTTCCGTTCTTTAGTATACCGAGTCTCACATCTTCTCGACTCTCTCGAGATTCAGATGGACTATCTCCCACCTTACAGATACTCCCTTGATGCACTTGTCCACCTCTTACCAAGTAAGCAAGATCTGTAGATAATTATCGAGAAGACATTTACAGCAGTTCATCCAATATCTTTGGATCAGCCCTTCGGATGGTCTTCGCCCTAAGATGGCTTTCTATGTTGCACATTTTCTTGAGATCACAAACGGGCTTATCACCAGCCCGCATATATCTCCCGACACTGATTACAGGCACTCTAGTAATATCCCCTTTTGGGATATTAATTAAAATATGAAAATTACTACTTGCAAAAGTAAACTTAGAAGAGTAACCCTTCTAGGTTCGCCTCAACTAACCCAATGTCGATTTCAATACAACCCAAATGGAGTTAGAGTGAATCACGGTGATGGATTTAGATGGGCTAACTAGTTGGCGAGGACACTTCATAAACCATAATAAATTGCAGCAGTAGAAAAATTAATTAAAAATACTTGAAAAACCAGCTGAACTTCAAAATTCAATAACTTGATCAATACTCAATGTTTTTCAATGAAACCAAGTGCATTTAAAAGCATAAATTATGGCCTTTCCAACCAGCTATTAAACTGAATTTTCTGAGCACCGGAAACCCTTCAAATCTGCCCCAAAATTAGAAACCTAGTCGCCTAGGGTTAGGAAAGATATAATAAATATTTGCAACACTTTCTCTTGCTTCCCCAAAATGTCCACACACAGATCTGAAATATTAGATTTATCACAACAACTCATAAAATTATTAAAATGCCCCACATATGTTGCCAAAATCACTCCAAACAAGTCGTTTCACTATAAATAAATTCCAGAAGCACATACAAGCTCAAAATTAGTCAAATCATGGGCATTATACTTAGCAAAACATGCTAAAACAAATCAGATTGGAGATTTACTTCAAATGTCACTAAAATATGCCTCAACGCCTATAATGCAAATCAATTTGATCTACAATAATCAGATTGCATTCACCATATAAACTCACAAATACCCTCATAAATCAAGCTCACATACTCTCAAAAATGGCGACTTCACATAGACAATTGATTAAAGCAATAACTCATCAATTCATAGTTGAAGGGTTTACACACTTCACATAAAGGTGGTGTTGAAGAACACCTTTTATTTTAGATCATTAGTGGGCATACATCCCTCTTCAAGCATGAAGATAAGTTTCCAAAAACCGTCAACATGCAAAAAGGGTGCCCATCATCTCCTTTTATAGATTTGTCCTTGTGCAATCTCCAAAGTTTTCTCTCCTTTTTGGCGCCATCTTCTAGAGAGGAGCTTTTAATTTTAAAATAGCCTGAAAGTCAACTCCAATGCAAATGTTAATTCCCAAGGTAATATTTGAAAATAAAAAAACATGGGAGAATTAAATGTAATAATTGATGCCCAAAAAGAATCGACCTTTGCCAAATAAAGTTGATTTTCCTATAAATAATAATTAATTAACTCTAAAGGAAATCGACTTGCCTTTTATTTATTTTTTTTTCTCCAAATAAATCGATTTATTTCAAATGATATTTAATTGGCCTATAATAAATCAATTTTCCCCCTTTTATTTTGACTTGCACAAAATAAATAATATTTTAATTTTTAATTCATTAGCACAAATCAATTAATTATCCTTTAATCCAAGGGGAGTGGATTAAAGGCTATTCAACTTGCCTCAATTAATTATTGCTTGGAAAAGGGGACATTACAACTCCGCATTTCCCTACACCAATTCAAAGTGTGCTCTCACAGCTCCGCGTGGAGGATCACCAGCTAAACCGCTTTGAGAGGATTTGCCCACTCTATTCTCTCCAGGAGATCAAAACGGAAGATCACTTCATTTTCAAGTGTCCTATCTACTATGAGATCAGAGGGAGATTCCATTGCTTATTTCGGGAGCATCCAACTTTTGCAGCTTTCTTCAAGTACCGTGATCAACGATGTCTTGCTCTCTACCTGCAGGAGGCTCTCAAGCTCCAGAATGAGACCCTTTAGTCTCCTCCCACATGTTACTCTCTACAGATTACTTCTTTCTTCACGGTGCTCCCTCGGGGAGGGGCACCAAGAGGCACTTCGATACCAGCCCGGATTCCCGGACCAGATTTGTCAGGACCCGAGGGGCTACCTCCCAATCCAGAGGTATTCGTGATCGCACTCAATTGGGGTCCTCTCTCAGAGGCCGCGTCCATCCAGGAGAACGTAGAGGCCCATTTTGCTCGCCCTTCTTTCAAACACTGGTGTCTCAGTCTTCCCACGGCTTCAAGCATTCACGGGACACAAGCATATTGCCAACTACTTTCAGTCGGCCTCGAATGCTAGGTGACAGTGTCAGTGGTGGGATTCTCCCACCCTCTTCAGCTCCATCCATTTGCACTCTTCCGGCCACGACGGCTTTTTGCTTCTCCTCCTCCTTTCCTCTCTTTCTTCTTCTCTCTTCTTTTATTGTTTGGATGACCCCTTCGGGTCTCCCTTCAGCACCTCTTGCATTGTACTGTACAATCCCATTGACCTACTTTTGTGGTCATTCGTTGGACATTAATATAATTATCTTATCTTATCTTATCTATTATCCTTCGAGCAAGTACCTTTGAGTGAGTGGTTGGGCATGCCATCTCACCATGCACCGTCAATGCATCTGGAATAGTGGAGTCTCCATCCACAACAAACTATTCTTCAGAATGAGGAAATCCATCCTCCCAAGGCATGTCCGCTTCCCCGTACATCCGGTACAGTGAATACTCCTCCACAAAGAGGTGCGTGTAGGTTGAATTTATTCAAGTCAACGAGATCGTGAGGAATGACTTCCTCCCAAGGCATTGCAACGCCTCGCACATCCTATATGGTGGAGTTGTCCTCCACACGTGCATTCATGTTGATCGTAACAGGATCAACAAGTCAATACTGACCACCTTCCCCAATACCAAGGGCAATTATCCGTCTCTGTTTCACATCAGAGACAATACACTTCTTCCCACATAAATCCACATAAATATTGGGATTTTCAGTTAATTGATGAATAGATAGAAGATTATTTTGTAAATAAGGTACATATCTAACATTCTGTACCAACAGTTTATGAGCATTATTCAATACAATGCATATATCTCCTATCTCTTCTACTGCAATTGATTCTCCATCAGCTAGTACTACTGATTCAAAACAGATATTTGCAGTAAATGAAACATACCAGTCCCTACGACATGAAAAGTGTGCGAATGCACCAGAGTCAATGATCCAAAGAATCGTATCACTATCACGCGAGCATGATGTCATAAGACAATTCATCCAATCTCGTTCTTCTTCAATCGCTGCCACATGTTCCTCATCACATGGCTTTTTGTTCTATTTCGAAGATCATACTTCCGCTTCCAACAATCCTTCTTGAGGTGCCCAACCTTGTGACAAGTAATAACATGTGACCTGATACCGAGTGGAAGACTCACCAGAATGACGTTTCCACTTTCCCTTTGACTGAGTGACAAGAGCACTCTCTAATTGGTCACAATTAGATTCTACCTAAATTTGTCTCCGCTTCTTTTGCAACAGGTAAGAACTTACCTTGTCAAACGTGAGTGTTTGACTTTCAGCCATTAAATAGAGTGCTTCACAAATGACTCATATGAAGAAGGTAAGTTGTTCAAAACCAGAGCCACCATATCATCGTCGTCCACCTTTTTGTTGATGGAAGATAACTAGTCTCAGAGATCTTTCATCTAAAGTAGGTGCTCCAACAGCGATCCACCTTCTTGTAACTTTACGAAAAAGAGCATATTCTTCAGGTATAAAACCCGACTCTTTTTGACGCCTCGATATTTATCCTCGATCGTCCACAACGTGCTTGCTAATAGATTCCGCACTTCCAATATCATATCATCCGATACCGACAACTTGAGAAGCAAAAGTGTTTCCTTATGACGTTTGTCATAATCCGCGAAGTTCGTCATTGGTTGACTTTCACTACCCGTGATTATTTTATCACAATCACAAAACTTCACAAGTGTTAAAATGTTATGGCTCCATACATTGAAATTAGTGCCCGTTAATTTTTGCATCTCTCGACAAAGTCAAGTGTGAAATATTTGCCATTTTATTATTCCAAAGTAACGGAAATAATAAAATAATAGTTTGCCCACACCAATAAAATAATATATTATTCCAACAAGTATTACTTATTCCAGCAAGTAATATTAAATTAATTACTCACATGTAAAGCACCTTTGAACTGCCCTTGAACTATATTTGCATTAATAAATATTATTAAGCATGGATGAATACCTTTGTGGCTGAAGAAATAATATTATTTCAGCGTATTAATTCACCGACCTTCTTTCAAAAGGAAGAAACAAAACGACTTTGCCCTTGAGTTTTTCTGCCACGATTTTGCCTCCAGAATCTGCGATCTGCCCTCCAGGACTATGGAAACTTTGCCCACGACACGTGTTGTCACGAACTTCTCCGGAGTATTTGTAACTGCTTATTTGCAACTCACAACCATGAACTGGGTCACAATTTCTGGTTTCTGCCACAGTGAATTGGGTCACGAATTCCTTCAAACGACTAGGTTTTTGCCCTCCTGAGCAGCCACGTTTTTCTCCTTTCACTTGGACGTTTTCCCTCCTTCACACAACTGGGAACAATATACATGAGCCCACATTTTCAGGCAAACCACGTTTTCTGCTTGCACGAATGGAGGAATTTCTTCCTTCTCTGCCCTAGCGTCTGGTATTTTTCTCCAAATACCTTCACGTTTTACCAAATTCATGCCCTGTTAGGGCTTCCTCGAATTTCTAGTTCGTGCCTCTTGGAGGCTTCCTCGAACTGCAACCTTGGACACTCTAATACCAATGTTAGCATATGCAAAGAGAAGAAAGAATTCAGAGAAGGCAAACTGCACTGCATCGAATGATTCAGGCAGATTCAATTTATTATGTGAAGAGGTGCTTATATTTGGTTGAACAGTTACCAACCGAATAACTACATAACAACTTTACATGCTACATAAAGCTCTATATTTTAACAACATTGGAGTGTTTTGCTAATGCAGAAAATTCAATTTGGGATCCATTTAGGTCTCTAGTATGTTCTCTAAGCATAGTTTGGAGAGGCCTACCTGTTTCACCCACATATGGTTTAAATCGGATTTAGTTTCAAATTACATGATGAATCTAGAAATCTGTCTGATACATTGCATCATAAAAACCTGCAGTCTCATCTTTTGCATTTATTTCTTATTTAGAAAATTAAAAATACAGAATCCATATTCTTTGAAATTAATCATGATTTTTTTCCATTTTTATTGGTTACAAACTTGTTTCAAATTTTATCCTCGCCGAACACGAACATGAACCTTGTGACAGCATACAGCATCGGTAGATATAGCATACAGCCAAATCAGTAATGCACATGAGGACAAGCTTGAAACATACTTTTGTAGGACATGAAAGAGCAGATTTCAGCAGAACACCATTAATTCAAGAAGCTTTAATCTGTAACAAATCTCTATTATAATAAAGAAGCATAAATTACAAAATAGTGATCTCCATTACTGTATTAATTCAACCCACAAGCTTTTAAATAATTTTTCAGGAGGTTGGCTGTGGGACCCAACCACCTAACAGGCCTGACCAACCCATAACTACTAACACCTAACCACTAACCTAAGTAAATTAAATATTAATTTACTTAATATCTAATAAGAGGGTGTCACAAGAAACATGCCCCGCTAACACAAAATAGAACATGAAACTAAACGTTTGGATCACAATATCCAACAAACCCCCGATCCAAAGGGATATAAAAGAGGATGATTCGAGTACACGATTGTGATGTCTTCAAAAGTTTCTGTCACACCTGCAACCTGACACACTGTACATTGTGGTACTGATCAGCCAATGTCACTTCACTCAGAAGCCCACTACTCCTGCAAGTTGTGGCATGAATGATGAACATCTTGTTGGGCATGCTCATCCCCTCCGACCATCTGTACCGCACTGCACTATAAGCACGATGAAAGCTTGCTCAACTACATCGATCCAAATAAGGTCTCACATAGAAACCCATCCAATGATTCTCTCGTACTTTGTATGGCACATCTCCTTGATGCCCAACAATCACTGACAGCCCTTTGCTCAACACTTCCAATGCTAGTAACTCCTATGTCAACTCTTACAATCACCGACGACTGATCAAAGGCCACTGGCAGTCTCGCCCACCCACCCCACCCCCATCAGGCAAGAGGTGAGAAGTCCTTGCAGCTACAAAACCAATCACAACAAACCTATCTAGTCCTACTCCTCATCAAAGCTCAATGAAAAAAAAATTGAACACAACACCAAACTCAAAAAAGCAAATACTACTTCTCCTACCAAAATTGTTATTCAAACATTTAAGCCAAACTCCGAGCGAAAAGCTAACCTCCAGCTTGGCCCGATCCTTAAGGACCTGTAACCTCTCAAGTGCAACTACGTCAACTCTGACAACACAAGCGAGATAAAACAATGTCATAGTCTCGATTTTGAAGCGCATTAACTGTTGAGAAAAATCAGGTGTCAGCTTCCACCGAAAATGCACCAGTTGTGCATTACAATGTTTGTTTTCTTCGTTTTCAATATAAACTCATATAGATATGCCAGAACCAAAAACTAATCATACCAATCACTTCAAAATCTCAATGCCATGAAAAACGATTGATCATATGACAAATTTGACCACCGCATGCATAAGTTAAGATAATTTAAAATTTCACTCCTATTTCATGCAGGAATCCCTTCCCCCTCTCAATGCAAATTCAGCAGATTTGACTAGTTTAGAAGGATTAAAAATTCATAGCTAGACAATGTGTATGCCTCCTTGCTTAGACCCATTGGAATTTTAGTAAAACCTGGGTTTCAAAAAAGTATCTTTTACAAAAAAATATAGCTGGAAAAGGAATTTATGGCAAAAATGGTAATTGTGGGTACAAATTTTCCTAATTTTCAGAATTAATTCAAATGGCCTTTCTTTAAGAAGATGATTTTGGACACTTTTACGTTTGAAGTTGAACCATGAACCTTCCACTAGCCAATGTCTATAAAAATAGTTTTTAACACTTGTTCTGCTAATCGTTACAAGTTAGAGGAGGATAAATTATGTTAAAGACTTATTGGCTTGTTATCTCTCTCTTAAATTGCAAATCACAAACCCGTGTGTACAAATAAATGTAGCAAGAGGTGGAGATGCCCACACTTTGACTGATAACACTTGTCAATCTTGTTTATTCCAGCACCTCTATAACTCCAACATTGCCCTAAAAAAATCATGCTCAATACTTCCAATGCCCATGTTGGTGCCAGACACAGGCTTCTACTGTTTAGTGTGGTATTGTTTCAGATTGCACACCCCCTTCCAGTGTCCTCTTCACTTTTGCATGACATTTACACTCAAGAAGTAATACAGGCAGAATAACAACACTCAGAACAGTTCTCCACGTGCAGATACGGATTTCACCGCCAATTTGATACGTTGCCATGCCGTGACTGTTCCAATTCTATAACCTTCAAAACGCCTTCAATCAGAACTTCAAACAACCCAAGCTAATAAGACAGTCCATACACAAAGCAAAAAAAAAAAAAAATCTCCAACCCGCCCCCACAGTCAAGCTCACATTCCAGCTCTCAGACCAGGCATATGCTCCAAGTGCAAAACTCGTACAAACAAATTTAAAGCCCTTTTTAACGGTCTTTTTTAATTTTTCAATGCCAAGCAAATGGAATGGCATCACATATTTCTCTTCATTTCCATCACAGTTCTTCCATGTTTCTTTTCCTCAAGGATCCATAGCCATGGAGGTCTGATACCACTGTAGAAAATGAGAGCAGATTTCAGCAGAACACCAATAATTCCAAGAAGCTTCAATCTGTAAAAATCTCTATTATACTAAAGAAGCATACACTACAAAATAGTAATCTCCATTACTTTATTATTTCAACCCACAAACTTTTAAATTAGCTTTCGGGAGGTTGGCTACGAGACCCAACCACCTAACGGGCCAAACCAACCCGTAACTACTAACACCTAACCACTAACCTAAGTAAATTAAATATTAATTTATTTAGTATCTAACAAGGGGTGCAACGAGAGACATGCCCCACTAACACAAAATAAAATATGAAACTGAACATTTGGATCACAATATCCAACACGTTTGTGGTTGAGAGTGGTATAGGTGCTTATAACATTTGTTTAGAGTGTGCAATTCCCCATATACATTTTAAAGAATTATGATAACGACATGGCACTGTAAAGTATTTTTGGACAGCTAGTCAATCTATGGACAAAAGGAATCACATTTGAGAACTGTCCGAATGAATGAATCATGTGGGGCTACAAAATTGTTTTTGAACTTGCAATAAGTGTTTTTTCATGTTTCCTTATGACTTGTTAGGATATGCAGTAGGTGCTTCTAGTCTCAAAAGAGATCCAAGGTTGGAGTAGTTGTAAATATGCAAGTACCCCATTATGTTGGGGAGTCTAGCCCTTTTTGGGTTGTCAATTATTATAATCAAAAATTTGCACAATTACCTTATCCTGTGGATGTCCAGACCAAAGAAATTGTAATATTTGTTTGGATACAAGAGAAACAAACTTTCAAAAACTCAAGCTAAGGCTAGTTTAAGTGCTTACAGTGACCTATCTAGAATCGAAGGAGCAGTTCCATGTCCACATGAATGCTTCAATCTTCCTTGTAGGGTGGAAGTTATGTCACAAAGGTAACCAAAACATATTACCCACCCCATCTACCTTGCTAGCATACTACTGTCTCAAGTGGACATAAATTCTAGGAGCACAGAGAGAGAAGCCATAGGAATTGTTTATGCTGTTCAAAAATGAGTTATTAATATTATCTATTAGCCAATCCTTCTTTATGGATGTTGACCATCAATCCTTATTATATCTGGTCAATAAACCAGTAAGCCAGGGAAGAATAAGCAGATGGCTCTTATCATTACAGGAACTATAATTTTTAATTGTTATCCTTAGTTTCGCAACAATCCCAAAATCTTGAGCGAGTGAGCAGGGCTTTACAGTCCCTCTTCTTTTCTAAACGGGAGGTTTCTATAATGCTATGAATGTGTACTAAAGGAAACAAGCTTAACAATAATGAAAACTATAAGTGGTATATAAAATTCTATACCACACAGGATAAAAGCATTTTTTTTGCAATATTGTGATTCCCATAATAACTGGATAAAAGAAACCATGTTGAAAACAAAGACAAAATTTTACATCCAGAATGAAATAAATTAATACCGGCACTTTCTTATGAACGTAAACATAAGTTGACAGAAACAGACATGCATTCACTAATCAAAGCCAATAGAACAAAGAAATGAAAGTAAATACCTTGACTAAAGCTAGATATAGAAATAAATGCATTTGAGAAATTCTGCATTTTTTATTTTATCTTTTTGAAAAAGGAGAGTTGTATTAATATAGAGAAAACATTACAAAGGGCAGCTAGTATGCAAGCTGTCAGCATTTGTTTAAAATCTAAACAGATGAAGCAAACTAAAACAAGTAAGTATCATACTAGACTTCTACTGCAGATGAGAAGAAAAACATATGCAAAATCACCTAGCCTTGCTAATCCATCTCCCTAGAGACAGCACAAATTTTACCCACTATCTTTTTAAACAGTAAAATATAGGATAAACTTTTCCAATCAGGCTAGCTTCTTTGGTCCCCCGACAGTTGGTATATCTTTGTTAGTCGCTGCAACAGCCTGACGATGTTGCTGATTTCATTTTCAACCATGAGCGGTGCTAGCAGATGCCTCAAGACAGTGGCCTCAACCATGAGCGGTGTAAGCTGAGCAGGAGCTGGATTTGCAATGTTCCAAACACACAAAACAAATAACCAAATCTACACCATTAGTCTGGAGTATTTCATTAACATTAGTCTTTAGAACAATATAGACAGAATCTTTTGTTTCAAACTCAGTTTCAAAAACATTTACTACTGTCCCTAGACTTCTTATAATTTAATTGCAAATTAATACATACAGCAAAAAGTCCCTTTTGATCGAAGCTTGCCTTCACTTATATGAAGTTACATCCAGTTATAATTATTTACAAAACAGTTACAGTTATATAAGCTTGTAAAAGGAAATTTGTCAGTTTTCATCTTCAGATTTCAGAGTTTTTGCCATCAACGTTTTGCACTTTTTTGCCTTGTCCCTTTCTTTATTCTCTTATATGCAAGTAACTTAATGTTAGCCTTGGCATCCTTGTCACAATCTAGAGTTTGGTGGACCCTCAACTGGTCCACAGCCATATGTACCTTCAAGTGTAGGATTGTTTTGTTGCAGACTTTAATTTCATGTTCTTGTTCTTTTCCTCGTACCTGTAGATAGCTTTTACCCGAGTTTTCTTCCCATGAAATTCTTCGCGCTCACCCAAGATCACGGTGTTAATAACATGAACATCTATGTTGATGGTGTAGTCTGCATGGTCCAAACATTTCTGTTTCAATCATTGATTGTGTAGGCGGCGTGGTCCAAACATTTCTGTTTCAAACATTGATGGTGTAGGAGGTGCGGTCCAAACATTTATGTTTCAAACATTGATGAAGTAGGCAATGAGGATGGACATTCTGACTGAATTGGAGATCTTGGTTGCTTCACCATGGGAGACAACGCATCCCACACGGTCATAAGAGCACCCTTCCCTGTCAGCTCCTTGTAAAATGCATGACACAATTTTCTCATATCATCTCTTAATTGGTTAATTTCATAAAGCTCACTTTCATGTTTGATTTGTAAAGCAAATATTGATTACTTCAAAATTTTAAATCTTACCGTGTTTTCTATGCAAACTTAGATGTATTCAAAACAGCATCAGTCGCCCTTTGTATATAAGCTATAGCCTCACAAGGCACTACCAAAGACAAAATCTTCACTTGTTTTGCATCTTGATGATTATCTCCATATGATAACTGGTGCAATTCGATGGAAAGAGTCATTAGAGCCTTTACTTAATACATTTGTTTAATATGGTTATGCTGAGCATAAATAGTGCCATTCATTCTCTCCACGTTGTCATCTTTGCCTCACTATGTTTTATTCATATGTAATAAGGTCAGTAAGGCCTCTCTCTTTTCATATTTACTCATAGCCTCTTCATAATTGGAAGGCCGTTCACCAGATCATAATATATTGGAGTAATTTCAGATATATTTCTGCCAACTCTAGGCTTGCCTCTTCCCAAAGTGAGAACATTGAAAATATATCCATCCCAACTACTTCCTTCCCCTTCTTTTATGGTTTGGCAGCTAACAGATCCTCCAATGTGGGTGGAAGCCCTCCTTTTCACACTTCTTGAGTCTTGGCCATTGCCCTTTGTAAGAAGCCAACATTGAATTTAGCTGGAAAAACCATTTGCTGATTAGTATTACCATCATCAGCAAACTTATCCTCAGTATTTTCTTCGTTCGTTACTCTTTTCCATCTTCCTTCTTTTCTGCTTCTTCATCCCTCCCCTTGTTTCTGTTATCTTGTTAGTCTCCTATGACCAATGAGCTCGCATTGCTCGCATTGTCAGTCATATTTACTTCATCTTTATTTTTCTCCTCTAGTGGATTCTGAGGTTGATCTACTTTTGTCTTCCTGTACTTTGGAGAGCCATCGGGGGAATTAGTATTTTTCCTTTTATTGTTGGGATAATTGTCATCCCAGTCACCATCTCTTGATCCTTAAAATAGTACTACTTTTCATGGAAGAATATTTGCTTGACTAGATTTCTAGCTATAGGTAGCACTCCCATTCCCCCTCTGTTGTCACAAGACCTATATCTCTGGGAAGAGTCCTGGAACAGCTTTGACACGTGTTTGCACTGACACTTTATTACATGGAATTTCTGTTCGAACTTCTCAAGTCTCAAGCACCTAAATAAGAGTTTCCACTTCAGTTGAAGATGTCACTGCTATAGGACTTGCAAGTTGCAACTTCTTTCAATTCTATGTTCGCTTGCAGGCTATGCTCATCACCTGAGATATGTGGGGTTTGTGGAGCTTCATTATCTACATTTGGTTTTTTCCTTGTTTGTCCCAGTGTTACACAAGAACGCGTCCCCTAGATTTTGGTAATGTCCTGCACGATTCGGGGACTTGGGGACTTGGAGGACGTCCCCAATTTTTTTAAAATCTTTCAAAAGCTTTATGATGTTTTAACTTTTAAAAAGCTGTTATTTTAACTAAGAACATTAAATTATAATCTTGAAAGTACCTAAAATACAGTTTAAATCCCTAAATGTCATTGAAAAAAGTTAAAATATTGAAATATTAATTTTTATGTATTATTGTAATAGTCGTCCCCCTGCCGTCCCCAAAAATTGGGAATTTTTTTGCTGTCCTGGAAACCCCATATCCCCATCCCCGAGACTTAGGTAACTGTGTGGACCTTTTACACTATTCATCCCCCAATCATCTTCAGTCTTATGAGAGTATATTTCTCTATCATTTTCACTGGCAGCGTAAGTTGAATAATCAGGGTTGTCTAACCCCTGCTTCCTACACATAGGAGTTCATCATTGTAGGAGTTCGCATAATCATCTTCATATTTGTCGGGGTGTGAATGTAATTTACAGCCAGCTAATCTGATTTATTCTGCTGTCATGTCCTTTCAAAGTTATCTATTTTAACTTCAAATGTCGAATAAACTACAGCAGTTTTGTTTTTGAATGAATATCATCCAATCAGAATCAGATAGTTGATTGGTGGCATCCTAGGGCTAGAATTCTCATTGTAATGTTTTATGTATACTCACAGCGTGCCTGAAAAACTCCAAAATCAAGGTTTTCTCTAACACAGAACAGTGAAGCTTATAAGGCTCTCCTTCAAAGTTCAAACCAAATAGCCCTAATGCATGACATGTCTTATGTTAAACATACTACTCTACCTAGTTTTCAATCACTTTCTTCCCATCATGAGACACCCTATTGAAACTAAAATCAACTCTAAGCTCACTTATCACTTGATAAATAAATCCATTGTTTATCACCTTCAGATATCTTTTTAAATCACCTCAATTAAATCTAGGGCGATGGTCATACTGGGATTTTGGCCAATAAAGCCTTGCTTACAAAAAAAAAAGTAGTTCCATTACAAAAGGGCATAGAACAACCCATGGGTGTGTGGTCTATCATCAAGCAGCGAGGTTATTGGGCTTGTATTAACATAGAGACCCTGGTTCAAACCCAATGTGGGCAAAGATGTAAATAGACCTTGTATATCTATGAGGCATCTTTCAAAAAAAAACAGCATAGAACAAATAGGAAGTCACGTGAAACTTGGTGTAATCCTCACCAGCGTACGCTGTTCATTAAGTAAATCACTAATCAGTCTTGCCCACCTGAACTAAATCCTCTCTATTTGTACCCCTGCTATGAAGTAAAACTCCCAATATCTCAATTTAAAGCAGTCCTTTTCGCCACCAATCATGCTGAGAAGAGTTATGAAATCCCCATATACTTCTTGGGGTTTCCCATATTTGGAGTGCACCCGAATGGAAAGAATTCTTTGGCTCCTTCATTCATTCCTCATTGTAAGTTGAAAAACCAGGGTTGTCTAACCCCTACCTCCCAGTGCATAGAAGTCAATCATTGTAGGAGTTCGCATAATCATCTTTATATATGCAGGGGATGTGATTGTAAATTTTCAACCAACTTTTTGATTTAATCTGCTGTGATGTCCTTTCCAAGTTATTTATTTCAATTTCAAATGCCAAATCAGCTACAACAGTTTTGTTTTTGAATGATTAATATCCAATCAGAATTTGATAGTTGATTGGTGGCATCCTAGAATTCTCATTAAAAAAATTATGTATACTCAGAAAGTGTCTGAGAAATTTCAAAATCAAGGTTTTATCTAGCACAAAATAGGGAAGCTTATAAGGCTCCCCTTCAAAACAAAAAGGCCTAGTGCATGGCATTCCTTAAAGTTGATATGCTAGTCTCCCTAGTATTCAATTGCTTTCCTCCCAACGTGGGACACCCCATCCAAAATAAAATCAACTCTACACTCACGTATCACTTGATAAATACATTCATTGTTTACATCTGCAGATATCTTTTTAAATTGCCTCAATAAATTTAGGGTAATAGACTAATAGTCATAGACTAAGTTTTTAGCCACTGAATCCTTCTTTATATGCAAAACTTGTAGGTCTTCTATTACGAAAAGAGGAAAGAATGAGTAGGAAGTGATATAAAACTTGTGTAACCCTTACCCGTGTAAGCTGTTCATTAAGCAAATCACTAATCAGCCTTGCCCACATGAACTGAATCCTCTATGTTTGTATACCTGCTATGAAGTAAAACTCCCAGTCCTTGAATTTAAAGGATTCCTTTTCACTGCCAAACATGTAGAGAAGAATTATAAAATCCCCATACACTTCATGGGATTTCCTTTGTTTGGCACGGAACCATATGGGAAGGATTCTTTGGCTCCTCCTTTTATTCCTCATTCATGCATTTCATAGCTTTGAATTAGTCTTCATCGAAATACTTGATGGTCTTCTCTTTATCAATATCATCCCTTGTTGTAAACAATCTCAGCATTTCTTTAAATATATCGAGTGACCAAATGCGCAATTATATCTTCCATTATAGCCGTCTGCATGTTCGAGTACCAACTTCAGGTTGAGAATCACTACTGGGATTGTTGCAGTTGCATGCAAGCCAGGGTAATAGATGACACTATTTGTTCGTAGGGCATTCTTTGAGACAATGTAGCCCATATTTGTATCATTGATTTCACCCAACCAAAGAGACAAACAGTGGCTCTGTAAACTCTGTCTCAAAGGAATACTTCATTCTCATAGTATACTGTTTGCCATGTATGTCTGATTTGCAGCGTATTAATTGTCAAATACTGATGAAAATAGAAACTTTTGGCATTAAAATATTGCAGAAATTAGAACTAAATGGCTATTAATTACAAAGGCATGGGAATGGCTGGTAGGAGGTGATTGTAGGTGGAGTATTGAATGCACCTAGGGAGTTTCCTTCATTCCCAGTATGATTCTGAAGCTAGCTAATTTTAGAATTTTCTTTTGGGTTGCAAACTAATAGAACCACAACCCTCACATGCTGTGTTGTATACATGAAGCACTCCTTCAGCTGATTGACTTTAGTTTTTATGCAGTTAACAGTATCCCATTATCAGCATTGGGCCTATTGATTACCATGCATAAGTCTTTTGAGCCTTGGGACCCCTTGATAGCATCAGGCTTATTGATCACCCACATGGTGCATATGTGTCTTTTGAGCCTAGGTACCACTTGATGTTCTCCTGCTCTGCTGATTGACTTGGGATTCATTTAGAATGGCACCGGGGCAGTAGAACCCCCATCTGATTCCTCTTGTGACTTTGTACTAGTCCTGTCACTCTGATCCGTGGATTGAATTTTTGAACTTCTTCATTTTCACCTCTTGTCAGATTTGAAGCACTGGCAATAAATAATCTATATCTTTGCACAACATCGAATTGGGAGTATTAAGACCCCAAAATACTCGTTTAATATGACTCAATCACAAAGTAGTCCTACATCTGTCCCGACCAATTTTATTGCCATTTGAGCTTTACCTTATACCGAACACTGTCCATCCATCCTTGCCTATATTGATAGTTCTAAACAAGCCCATTGGTACCCTCTCTCTCTCTAGACAAACTGGACCAATCAAATCATCAGTTCTTACATGGTAGCATAACATTAAGGTTAACCCCCAACAATTTGGATAAGTAAGAAAGTCATTTGAGGAGCTAAAAGGAGGGATGGATCTTCCATTAAGGGTTTGAAGAAAATTTTCAATTTTGGGAGTTTGAGATCGAATATTCCAGATCTGTTCCAGCCAGTGGTTGATAGGTCATAATGAGGCTTGGGATCTAACTTTTCACAATTTGGGAGTAAATGAGAATTATCTTTGTTTGACAAAACCCTGATCCTAGGAGTTTCAAGCAAAATCTTGCCAAAGCATTTGCAGATCTACAATCTAAACATAAATCAGCAGGGGATGTAGTTTTGCACTATTTCCGTTTTCAGGATTTAGAATCTCAATTTTGCAGTTGAAGAATTTGTCCGATTTCCCTGCAAATCCAAAATTTGAATTTATGAAGGGAGGCATTGCGCAGAATATTCCCCTGTTCAACTCAGGCAAGGGAGTGGCAACAGCAAAGTGACAAGGGTAGCAGACCTCAAGGCAAGTCAGCTTTCAAAGGGGATGAAGACGGCCGAAACCGCAGCAGTTCAAGAGGTAGCAGCACAGAGTGTTGCCTGGCAGTAATGCCTTACCCCCACGAGGCCCATCATCCTTCTTCAAATGGTCACAATACCCCTTAGGAGAATAGGCCATGGGCTAGACCAGTTGACCCTCCCGAGAGCGCTACGACCTCGGGGCCATCAGATCATGAGTTTAATTCCCGTCAGCTCATTCAACCCCGTTGTGACATGTGAATGACACTACAAGAATCATTTTTGTATGTATATGCCCAGGCACAGAGGTAAAAATGCTACAAAAGGATGGATGACATAGAAGAACGATTGAAAAAACTAAAAGGACCATCCAAAACTTGTTTCTCTCCAAATATCAAGGTAAAGCCTTCTCTATTACTTATCAAGCCTTGCACACCCACTCTGGTGCATATGAAATGGATAAAGGATTAAAGGTGGTTTCATAGCATGGACATAGATAGAACAATGTTTTATTTTCTTGGCAAGGCTAAAGATGATAGAATCTATGTAGCAAACAATACTTGCTTACCAATTATTGAATCTGTTAACGTTAAAGTGACGAATAGAATGACTAATGATGTTTATCGTGTGCCTGGTTTAATTACATATTTGTGTTCTATTTATCAATTCACCCCGAACTACAAATAAAGTAGAGCTTTGGCCTAATAATTTTGTGGTAAAGGATATCAAAAATAACTTCAAAGGCTTGCTTCCCTAACCCTTAATGCTAATGAGAAACTCTACAAGTTCACAAGCCTTCGTGATCCGTCACAAAAAGCAATTTACTGTCCTAATGAAGATCTAGATTTCAGCTATAATTCGCTTGTACATGAGCTGGATATGACAAAGCAAAAGGTTTGTGCACCCAAGATTGTACTTTAAAGGTACTTGGATTCTAAACTCTAAGAGCTCCTCAAAAGGATGAAATATTCTATAGAGGGTGATTCAAGGATTGCACAAGAAGACCCTACTACTAAAGATAGTGATTATTCATCACATTCAGGAGATGTTTCCTCATCCAACCGGTAGTTTTTCATATGATAACCCAGATTCATTCATAGGATATTCAAATGGAGCCAAGGAGAATTATAGTTCAAGGCCAAGCGTTGGATGGATGTTTCTGGTATGTTTCGTACCCATTTCCGCACCAAAAACGTTTCAGACAGGGTACGGGGGGGCTAGGGACATTTCCTGGTAACACAGGAGCTAATCATCGCCCATTCACCTCCATGTCCTCAGTTGCTGATGCTGAAATGCATTTAAGAGGGGTGTCTGCATTTTCTATTAACTTTTTAGCTTTTAAGGGTTTTTTTACAGCTCTGTAGGATACGGACAGGTATGGTATCCAGGCCATATCCAAGTTGTGTTGTTCCCATATCCATATCTAGCACACAGATACACATGCCCCAACTGTAGGGGTGCTATATCCTACTTCCCTAAAATAAATATTAATATACTATGTAGCTACCACGATAGAAAGATAAATATTATTTATTATTTTCCTAGAATTTTTCCATGCTATTTATTATGGTAAAAATTCTCAAATAATATGGATGCTATTGAATTTAGATAAAAAAATATTTCTTGAGCTTTTACATATTATCAATACAATAATATTTTTTTATTTAATATCTATCAAGTGTTATGGCAGACCTAAATATTAATTCAAATTTAATCAACGGGTGATTTGCTTTCATGCAAAAAGAATTATCGCATGGCTACTCTACTTTGTGCATCTATTAAATGCTTGGGGCCACAGGTATCAATCACGGGGCTCATCATCCCATGAATCATTGATCAAATTCCCACAAATGTCAAATATCAGGCGCTCAAATTATTGTAACGATCACACAATATGGCTTGTCATCACAGGATCATGATACCTGGCAAATATGTTACTGCTGCTAGTAGGAAAACAAAGAAAAATCGCGGCCCTAACCCACAGATTAAGCAGCAGGCTACACACAATTAATAAATATGTTTTGCATGGGAAATGGACTTTTGCTGGGAAGAGGGGAAAATGGCAGGCCCAAGGCATCCTATAGAAATTGTTGTTTTGGACATTACTGTTAGGGCTTTTAATTTTATCTCTTTTTTCTTCCATTCACCTATATCAGTTTGAGGTTTTTTTAAAGCAAGTTTATTTAAATTAAAAATTTCTGGACCAAACCGTACAAGTTCAGCTATGCCAAAATGTTCAGCCCAGTCCAAACCTGGACCACGCTCAGCCAAACTTGATAACTACGCTCATAGCTAACTCTAATAAACTCAATAATTATGCAAGGCCTTGATTCAAACTGTTTTCAGCCTTCAAAATGGAAAGTTAACTTAGTCCCAAAATCATTTAAGCTCCTTTTATTATACCACTTGTTTAAATACTATAAAAGAGGATAGATTATATACAAGTCACTTTAATTTAACGAATCTGACTTAATAACAATTCTCATAAAACATTCATGCACCTCCTGACTGCACACAATGCCCTCAATTCATCTTGAGTGATTTCAAAATCGATCAACCCACCCTCATAATCATTGTATGGATTTATTATTGATTGGATACCCTCCAAATGAGACCAACAATAGTTATGATGCAATCAGCTGCCAGCTACAACTTCCTTACAGCTCGTACAAAATTATTTCTTGAAATATTCATATTGATGCTGCCCTTCGTGTTGTATAAACAATGAGAAACTTCAAACTGGGTCCCATTCAAATTTATTTCCAGCGTACATTAATAAAATGGCTTCGTGTTCAAATTCATTCCCAGCATACATTCTCTGCTAAAACAAAACAAAATTTATGTGTATTGGGCATTCACCTCACACTGCACATTTCTTTGCCAGTCTTCATCCCTTTCAAAAAAATTGCAAATGTTGATTGAGTTCCTGCAAATGTCAAATATCAAGCACTCAAATTATTGCAAAAATCGTATGGAATGGCTGTCATTACAGGATCATGATTCCCAGTGAATATGTTACTGCTGCTGTTATGAAAATAGAGACAAATTTGGCCCTGACCTCAAAGTTTAAGCTGCAAGCTACACGCAGCTGAGAAATTTATTTTGCACATAAAATGGTCTTTAAAAATCGATTGGAGGGGAAAAGCAGCAGGCCCAAGACATCCTATAGAAATTGAAGTTCTTTCAGTGCTTTTACTTTCATCTTTTATAATTTCTGTTCACCTATATTAAATTACATTTTTAATTTAAAAGGTGGTCTGGCCCAAACCAAGAAAGATTTGGATGTTGCAAAATGTTGAGTCTAGTCCAAACCTGAACCAGGTTTGGCCAAACTTGATAACTAAGCTCATAGTAATTCCAATAAACTCAATAATTGTGTATGACCACAGTTTAAACCATATAGTTCGCATACCCGGTACTCAGCAGACCAAAACAAATATGACTCGGGAAATACTCGCAACTTAAAAATACCTGAATTTATTTTAAAAACATTAATTTTATGCAAAATATAATTACAAAATGTATCAAATGAGTCAATAAATGTTGGGGAACTGTTTTCTATTAGATAGGAACATAAAGAGAATGCAAAATATAGTTACTAAATGTATCAAATGAGTCTATAAATGTTGGGGAACTGTTTTCTATTAGATAGGAACACAAAGAGAATGCAAAATCACATCATCATGCAAATACAACAACTAGTGGATAAGCCTTATGAATTTATGATGATTGTCATTGAAAATTATCATCATAAATGTACATATATGTGCAAGTTACAAATTACAATAATTTACAATTTCCTCCTTCGTTCTACTAAAAACTTGGGGAGATGGTCTAGTGACTTTACTAGTCCCCACACTCGATTGCGACTACTCACTCCTAGAAGGCTATGACTGCGGCTCCACCATGGTAATAGATGGCAGTGACTCCTCTTCCGCATGTTCAACATCATCTATAGATATGTCGTTTAATCCAATCTCTCTTGCTACTTATTCACCCTCCATAGCTTCCCTTTCGATAGCAAGGGATCTCGTCCCCTATGAACGTGTGAATCTTTTCGTGCGGTCCGGTGGCTATATGGATCAATCTCATCTAAATCAATAGGCTCTGTGATGTTTCCTTCAGCTTTCATGTGCAAAGTCAAAGATTGAATTGCACAAAACCAGGTCATTGATGTGTCATCGAGTCAACTTATAGCACTTCTTCATGTGAATGGCCTCAAACAAACATCGATTGCGCTCACATTCGGAAGCACTATGAGGTTTAGATAAATTTGGAGGGCTAGCTTTGAAAGATTTGGGGTAGTTCCACCCCAATCTTCCCACCAAGAACCTACGAATAAGATAATCAAAAATTTGTAAGTAATTAATAATTGTAAATATGTGATTTGTAACATATAAATAATACTCTAATTTTTGTCACCTTGTATTAATGCAAATCTTTTTGAACAGCGTATGCCAAAAGAAAAGAGTCTCCCCTAGCATGCTTGTAATTCTACAACTCTAAAATAATGAGGTCCCTCACCTCAACCTTTAGTGTCATCTTCTCAATGCATGTTGAGAGGCCCTCCATAACCTCCCCATTAACATCTGTGAAGCCATCAAAGAAGAAAAAACTTGGGGTTGAGGTAATACTCCGTTGCATGAATGGGTTGGTAATTGGTACAGCTTAATTGTTTCAACTCCGTTCAATTAACTCCCAAAAGGGACCAAATTTGGCTATATACCCCCTATAATAGTTTTGGATGGCCTCTTTGGCCCTATCCATGGCCTCATAAATGTATCCCATTGGGTTTTTCTCCCCATCAACCAAACACAAAACCTTCTCCAAAGGTTTGACAACGACAAACAAATTAAACTTTGAAGTTTCAAACTTACAATTAAACTGAAAGCGATACATTTTAAAAATGAAAATAAAGATATTGACTTGAAATTTGAAGTTACCTTAATGATCTTTATAGCTCTCTTTGCAAAGACATCGCCAAAAACCATTTTTTCGATACTATCTCCATCAACTTTCTTTAAATATGGTGAATCTAGTCATGTTTGACTCGAAAACATTTGCTTAAACGGTGTCAAAAACTACAAATACTATGCAACATTAGGAAGCTAATTACAACCTCGTGACACCCGCTTGCATAAGCTCTTTCCCTTTGTGTGTTATTTCATCAAGTGAGAACTCGGGGTGATTATAAATGTATTTTGTTATATTTCTCGCATTTTCTACAATTAGTCTTACCCAATCAAATTTTCCTACAACCTCCAAAAAGGTCAATGACAACTTGTACAACATTCTTGTTGCCCCCACCTCTAAGACAAACTCCTTCAACATAAGGCTCAAATTTTCTATATTATTTGATGTGTTAGAAACATCAATTGACTTCAAAAAAACCATCTCACCATTTGAAGCCGCTAAAAATTTGATGAGGGTGTGGTTCCTTCCATCCATCCACCCATCTGAAAGAATGGTGCATCCAAACTTCGCCATTGCTTCTTTTGATCTTGCAAAATTGATTTTGCATTTCGCAACCGCACTGGAAAAACCCCCACTTAAGTCTCTTGGAGAAGGTACCTTATACCCTTTCCCTACAATCGCATTAATGTCGTCACCAAATACCTCCCAATACAAGCTCTTTGCCACATTGAAAGGAAGGTCACAATACTAGAAATTTCCAACACTTTATTTGCTTTCTCATGCACCTCCTTGTTCCAATTGTATCTTACGGTGAAGGTCATGCCCCAAGCATGTTTCTAGGCTATGTTGCCACATTCAAATTCGTGTTCAAATTCACCGAGGATAAAATTCGTTGTTAAAAAAATCGGCAATAAAATTTGTGATTAAATTCGACTAAAAGAAATATAATTCCAAATTAAATATTCAAAAAATTATCATATATTAAAAAAATTATATTTTAAACCTATAAAATTAATATACATTTATAATGTTTAATAAACTACAACACTTCATTAAATTTATAAGCATATAAAAACATTAAAATTATTATATCCTAAATTATTTTAGGATTTCCTGAAATTATTAAAAGAATAAGCTATAATAAATTAACAATTTATGAATTTTATAAAGTCTCAGAAAATAAAGGTTTTATTAAAGTTATAAATATATAACTTTATATAAAAATAATAATATCAAAACAAACATTAATAAGAAATTTAAACCTATCGAATTTTTCCTTCACGTCGGGACAAAGGTTCATTCCTTCACGCCATCACAATAGTTTTATTTGGAATTACTTGCAAGACTCTACAAATCCTTCGTTCACACACGGTGCATGTTTTCATTCACGCTTACCACTGGTTTATTTGCACCTCGGCACCTGTTTTCCAGCTTCTAGGGCTTCACGACTTCACAGAAAGGCTTCACGACTTCACAAAAAAGCTTCACAAGTTCGCAAAAAATCTTCCATGTTTCGCCATTCGACTTTGACGAATTTAATGGCGAATCTCAACATTTTTTTCTGCAGCTATAGATTCGGCGATTTTCGGATTTAATGGATGATGTTTGGCGAATGCGGGTACTTAGTTTCTAGGTAAAAAAATATGCATTTGGCCTTTTCTCGAACTCAATGAAGCGAGATGTGTCTCATAGTTGTGGACCGCGACTAGAGCCCAATCACAACCCTTCCTCCATTTCCGCCGACAATTTAAGTCTAATGGTTGTTGTTATGGTTGTTTGCACCCTTGCCCTCTCTAGTTTCTTCTCATCTAACAATGCAAGCTCTTCCCTCAACTTTAGTTGTGCCTCTTGTGTAGCATTGGGACATGGCATGACATTGCGGCGAATAATGCATGCAACATGGTACTTGAGGTGATTAATGTCTCCAAAGACCTTCCCACAAAAATTGCAAATAACAATCTTGTTTACCATTACCACTCCACGTACACCATACTTCCAAGTGGCGATACGGGAATTAGCAAGAACGCTTCTTGTTGTTGATGTTAAACTTGATTTTGAACGTAATGTGGAGCCAAATGCCATTGTATGCTAAGTTATAACCTATAGCATGTTCAAATACAAATAAAAACACTTAAAAACCATAAATTTGTAATTGTCAACCTAACCATAAAAACCAAAAACCCTATGTAATTGTAATTGTAAACCCTACAAACAAGAATAAAGACAATGAACTTAAAATAGCATTTAAAAATACATTCCAGCATAAATCACAACTAAAATTATCGTTAATGATAATAAACTAGCATAAATCGCAACTAAAATTATCACAATTGAATGGAATGCATGTAAATTTGCAAATCACATTTGGAAGCCTAATTTTAACAATATAGAAATAATTTACATGCTTGAGAGGGGGTGGGAGGGGGCGCACGCAAAAAAACTAACCTCCAAAAGGAATTCTTCAACTTCAGTCTAAAATCCCTTCAATTCACTCAAAGGATGCTTAATGGTGTACGGGTGTCGGGCTGATAAAGGAGAAAATAATTGTTTTTCCAGAGATTTTTTCACATCTAGAGTATGTTCCACGTGTTTACCGCATCTGGTGAGTTTGATTGTCATACTCATTGCCATCACTCACCTAAACTCAACAAGAACTCACCTACAGAGACTCGTGAGTTATTCTGGCTATTACCCAGCCAGCAAAAATCATGCGAGTGCTCGCTGAATCTGTATACTATCGTTTAAATTGTTTTCAGCCTCCAATGGAAAAGTTAACTTAGTCCCAAAAATCCCTTAGCTGCTTCCAATGTGTGACCCCTCCTTTATATAATATAAAAGGACATACTATATACAATTCACTTTGATTTCATCACAATCTGATTTTACGAGTATTCTTTAAAAACGTTTGTGCACTTGGGAATCACCATGCACCCTGTGGCCACACAAAAATGTCATCAACTCATCCTAAGTGGCTTCAAAATTGATCAGCTCACTGTCAGTTTTCATTGTATGTATTTACTATTGATTGGATATCCTCCAAATAAGACCTACGATAGTTTTTCTCATGGTTAGTACATCCAGAAATCCAGATCCATTCAGGAAGGAAAAACAATCCAAAAATCCGAAATTCTTGTATGTATGTGTGTGTGTGTATATATATATATATATATATATATATATATATATATATATATATATATATATATATATATATATATATATATATGTTTATACAAAATTGACAAATAAATGAAAGCAATTAATAACGTAATATAATGATAGTTATACTATGCAAATAATTAAACAATTTATATCTAAGACCATATAGAACATATAAGGAGATAATATATTTAAATTTTTTATATTGTATCCTGAATAAAATACTTATAATTAATAATGAAAAACAAAATAAAATAAAAAATCAGAAAACAGAACTAACCCGACCTAAGTTATCCACACCGGCTGAAAAATTCGGATCCGGCTGTATATTGTCCAACTCCGGCCTGATCTGGCAATATGGTCTTGTGCAATCACCAGCTTGTCATGCCTTCCACTGCCCTCCATATTTTTTCTAACATCCCTAAATGTTTTCTCCTAGGTATTATGACATGTAAAAATTGACTTTTGAAATCTACATATTGATGCTGGCCTCCATGCTGTACAATAATTGAAAATTGTTTCATGTTCAAATTCATTCCCAGCAGAAGTTCTCTGCCAAAAAAACAAGATCTAGGTCTACTGGGAATTTATCTCACACTTCACATATTTCTGTCCCGGTCTTCATCCCTTTCACAAAGTTTTCTTCCTTAGAGAAAAATTTTGCCAACCTATGCTCTTCTTTTTATATCCTCAAATCATAGACTCCAGAACTTGTACCTATACAACCTGTATCTCAGATAATCTTGATCATAGCTCTGCTACCATGTTCTAATTTGAGAAATAACATATGAGACATAATTGAATGAAGTCGAAGGAGATTATACAAAATATATTACTGAATCAAGAAGAAATATAATGAAAAAAATTTAAATCAGATAGCTTACCAAACTACCTAATCCCGCATCATCTATACTTAAAACATAAACCACGTTTTATTACAACAATTTACCACATCCAAATAAGACAAGCACTAACATTATATGCTTACCTTGACAGCTACATAATATGCTAAGAAATTGATGTGTATAAAGTAATCCACAAGGCATAAGGTTTTACAACAATAAGATATCTTTAAACAAATCTCTAGATGTAATATAAAATAGTAGTTCAACAATCTCACAAAAACCAAATTGTCTGGAGGGTTTAGGTTGCTCAGACTTGCTTAGATATTAGTAAAGTAACTCGGTTAGCAATAGCTTTGTGCTTTCCATTAGCAAGGTATCCATTAGAATGCAATTTAATAAACTAAGTGCATTTGATTTGCAATCTAGCGAAAATGCATTAGGCATGAAATGTTTTGATAGTGTTCAAAAATATTAATGTGCAGTTGCATACAAGGATAGTCCACCCACTGCTTTCACAGGATTGCATTCTACACCTCGTCCTTGATGAAGACAAAGGGCAAGGCTATATTGAGCTCGTACATGCCCTGCAAAAGCAGCTCGATAGAACCATTTCACAGCCTCTTGAGAGTTTGAAGGTCCTGCTGCACATTAGTGGCAACTAGCATGAGAAAAATGACTAATCTGAAAAACTAAAACACACAAACAGTTTTCAATTTTCATACAAAAGAAACATAAGTATCTCCAAACATAAAGGATTAAGTTATGAGTTTCTTAAAATGTAAAATACAGAACATGGAAAATAATGATTTCAGAAAAAATATCATATGAAAATGGAAACTAATGATTTCAGAAAAAATACAAAACATGGAAAAAATAATTTCAGAAAAAATATCATACAAACCCTTACTTGCAAATTACAATAGCATCCATTTTTCACTATATTGAAAAAACGAAAGTATCTCTACGCATAAAAATAATGCTAAGTTTCTTGAAATGTAAAATACAGAACATAGAAAACGATGATTTCCGAAAAAATATCATACAAACCCCTACTTGCAAATCAAAACAGCTTAAGAAATACAAAGTATAGCTATGTTGGCTAGATTTTATGCACAGCGTAAAACCTAGGCAGTCATGAGATAAATCTCCCTCATTTAACAATGAGGCTCCCGTGTAAGATGTTTATCTATTTTGCAGGGGTGAATCCTAATAACTACTTTCAAGGGTTTTACTTTAATTCCCTCAGCTCGTGAACCACAGTTGGGTAATTTGGCAGCAAGTAAGTAGTTGTGATGGGATATTTGCAAGAGGGAGAAAATAGAAGTAGGGAAAGAAGGAAGGAAGATGTGTTGACTCAACCAATAGTTATCAGAGTTGGTCTCATCCACACAAATTAAATAAACAAATAAATCACAACATTCAGCAGTAAGGGAAAGAAATAGCTTCTAACCTAGATCTAAGATAACACAAAGTTTATCTAAAACCTCAAATAGAAGTGATGAGAAAAGCACCGTAGACACAAAGTTCTCCGGAAATCCACCTTTTATTCAATCCCCCAACTTTCACAGAAATCACACCAAGGGTTCCAGCACAAAGTCTGAAAACTCAAGAATGCTCTGCTAAACAAATTCTGATGAACAAATTGTGATGATTTACCCAGAGGCTCTTCCTCTATTTATAGTGCATAGAGGGCAATTACAAATAGGAAGCTTTCAATGAATTGCCACATGTGGAAGCTATGAAAAAGGGAAGCAACTGGCAGTATTTTCCCCTAGACTTTCTCTTTGCATGACATGCATGTTTTACAACTGAAAATAGAACCTTCTATTTTGCATGTTTGCCACCTATTTCCAAGTAATTGACTTCTTCCAGTAACTTGAAGTAACAGACTTTTAAAGCCAATTACCTAAGTTTTACAATTTTAATTGATTACTCAATTGCTTTGTCGGAGAAAATAAGAGAAAGAAGAAGAAAGAAAAGAAGTTATTCCAGCTGCAACACTCTCCGTTTTGTTCTTCTTCCATACTCTGCATGTTGATCCAACATGCATTGTACTTCTGCTTCATCTACTTTAGCAATGAATGATATGAATGATAGCTTGTCCTGAACCCGAGAAACTCTTTCTCCCACATGGTTGACTCTTTTCCTTTGATTCTCACCAAACTGGATCTGGCATCATTGTAGATTTTTACCAACTTCTTCACCCGAATCTATTTCCTCTGAGCAGTTGACTGTGATTAGCTTGCAGGTGTTGCCTCTGACCTATCTTCCCCTTTTATCCTTGAAGCTTTTGCAGTTCTTCTCAAGTATGTGCACCAGTGAAATGTTTGTCGTAAACAATTCAGACAAAACTCATCACCCTTTTATTTTTAATTGCATATGAGCAATTTTGAATTCTGGAAAGCACTCGGTGAAGGCAAATATAAGTAAACCCAATGTGGGCTTCAATTGGAAGATTTGGAGCACATGCACAAGCTCTTGAAAGCTTAACTGGGAGACTTTGCATGCATTTTTATGGGTTGTGTTTGAGCAAAGAACAATTCCGTTGAATTTTAGGAGACAAGCTCATTAAAATTCACACCATTCTCTTTAAATATTTTGCTTCTTTAAAACAACTTCGTGGATTTGCAGAAGGAAGGGCAGCGTGCAAATAATTTCGTGGATGTTAGAAGGTAGTTGCAGCTTGCAAATACCACGATTTGCACTTTAAGTGATTTTGCATTTGTTTCGAGATTTGCATGGAAATCAATGTGGAAGGGCAGCTAACATCAACAACTTGCATGGGCTTTTTCTCCTAACACTTGCGTGAAACTCCATAAGTCATGGCAGCATAAAAACAAGACATGGAAGGCAACTTATTTGAATTTGAGTTTTGCGAAAAAGTTGGCGTGGGAAGGCAGCTAAACTTCACGACTTATATTGCAAACTTCCACTTAAGTTTTGCATGAAAACATGAAGAGGAAGGCAGCGTGAAAAATAAAAGTGGAGGGCAGTTCTAACAATCACGACTTGCACTTAAGTTTTGCGTTAAAAGTGTAAAGAGAAGGCAGCTTGAATATCAACGACTTGCATTTGGAATTGGCGTGGAAATTTGAAGAAGGAAGCTGCGTGGATTTAAAGGCAATTGGATTCCTTCCAATTTGGCAGACAAGGCCATGAAGATCAACAAGACTTTCCCATGCAAAAATACTGCATTCTTTTCCCCATAGCTGCGTTGAAAATAGCTTGAAAACCAGCGTAATTAATTAATTTTCCCCTTGTCTGAGGCAAAGAATGACTTCTCAAAACCCTATGCAATTGGACTGGTTAGGCAAGAAGAAAGAAAAGGCCACAGGGAATTGCCAGATAGATCACGGAGAAAGACCAAAACCAAACACAAAAGAAATAAATAAAAACAAAATACCTGATGAAGCTGCAGAGACAATTGCTCAAAAAAATCTCCAATTAGCTAGTCTGCAAAAACTCTTCCCCCGGGTGAATGTTCTGCAGTAATAATGATGGGGTGAAGTGTTTTATATAACCCAAATTTCTTAGTTTTAGCTCAACCTATTTTTAAAAGAATTTTATTTATTTAATATAAAAATAAATAAAACGCTTTTAGACAAAGTCTGCGAAGGAATTGAGTGAGCTTCAGCATGTGGGTATTTGGCGAATGTGGCTCTATGACTTCCTGGAGATACCTTAGAGCAACGCAAGCAACCGTAGGCAAAACAAAACACAAAAACATGACCCTTTACTTAAAAAGAACAAAAAAATTAAAAAGGGGTAGTCCCAGATTTCAAGGTGAAATCTTGGGGACACCAAGCTATATGGTTAAGGTCTACTATATGGTTAAGGTCTACACGACACGAAACTATCCTCCAAAACTCAAATGAAATATGCTTTTATAAAAAAATCTCGAATGTTGCTTACATCATAGATCATTCTGTCAAAACAATTGGATCTTACATGTGTAGGGAATGTCAAGCTTTGAATAATTAGACAACAACATACAGACCCAAAATGATGGATGAAAAGATGGTGAATGTTTTAGTATAACTTCCCAAGCACAACTCCACTCCCACAATCACTGTCTAAACTAAAATTTAAATAGATCCCACGTTATTTCTAAACCCCAAATTAATGAAAGGCAGAATTTGTTACATAACTCATATCCACTAATATCTATTCCAGATTTTCTCCCTTTAATTCTCGAACAATAATACATTCGGGCATAAGAGAGGCAACAGTAGGAAGAGGCATAAATTTAGCTGCCCTAGAGGCAGGGAAAGGTAGTATGTTATGCAATCTAAGTGTCGTTTCCTTCATTTGGACAACTTCCAGACCACCCTGTCACTTTTTGGTAGTTATTGCAGGTGAAGGGACAATCACTCCAGAACTGGCAACTCCTAGAACTGCTTTTAGGGTTAAAGAAATCCTTGCTGGCCGGATGGCGAAGCACTAGGTAGTTTCTCCTTCTACAACTTTAATTAGAACCCCAGAAAAGTTAGCTTGCACAAAACGGAGAAACGAGTATCGATTTGGAAACAATTATGGACAACATTTTAGGACGGATACCGTTCTTTTGGCTCTGTTGTGCAATATGCAACTGACACAGCACAAAAACTGTTGGGGTTCCTTAGGAAAAACCAGCTTGGATGGGGTTAAATACTAAGAAATGCATTTCCCAAAGAAGGGGTGTTTCAAGGACATCCCCCAGCTTTCATTTGTTTAGTGTTTCCCTGCATTTCTGTGTCCAAAACAGTTTGAATGAAGAAATAAGGGCCCAACAGGGCATTTCCTGCAACAAGCATTATTGGCTTCTATAATGATGTTCTTTTCCTCCAACTCCATTTCCAAAAAGGCCTCAAGGGTTGCCACTCTCTTACTTCTTGACCAAGAATTTCTCGAAGTTTGTCACTTTCTACATTTCCTTTGCTAAGGCAAGTTCAGCTTCTGCAGCAAACCCTTAGTGCTCTTTTAATGCTATTCCTTTGTGATCTAACTCTCCCTCCTCTCCCCCAAACTCTCAAATCTCTACAGCTTCTGCTTCAGCCCAAATCCTCATAATCCTCCACATAACCAATCTCTTTATCCTCCTGCAGATGGGATGGCCTCTAGTTCCTCCTCCAGGACTATTTACCACTTTGTTTTGACTTGTGTTGGGTGACTACGACCCCCTGTGCAGCATTCTGTGTTGAAGCATTCTGAAGAATGTAGGCTTCACCTCCGGAGGGTGCTATCAACTGGAATATGCAGCCTTACAAAACAAAAAATCCACATAAAAAGGAAGTTGCCACATTCAAATTCATGAAAGATTGAATTTATAAAAATCGTTGATGAAAAAATCAGCCATAAAATTCAAGTTTGACTATAAGAAATGTATTTTTAGATTAAATATTCAAAAAGAAACAGATAATTTCACATTTCATTTAAGTAAACATGTCAAAACGACTTTACAACTATATTAGATAAACTCAAATTATAAGATCTTAGAGAACTTTATTTAAATTTAATAACAAATAAATTACAATTATATAAACTTATTTTAAAATTTTATAGAATTTATAAAATCCTGGAAAGATATACTCTATACAAGTTATAAATTTATAACCATAATAAAATAATTTTTAAAATTTAAATAATATTAAACGTAATATAATAATTAAAACTTTATAAGATAACTAAATAGTCTTAAAACAACGTTATAAAATTATAAACACATATAAAGATTAAAAAAATCGAGGTTGTGGCTGCTCAAATGCTTCATGGTATGTCAATTTCAGGGCAGTTGGATTGTTATACAATTGCTTACGGTGGTTTTTCTGCGAAGTATTTTCTTCACAGCAATTTTCTGCAAGGGATTTTTACTCATGGCTTTTCCTCACATCCGCAGGGTTTTACAATGAAAATGGAAGCTGTGAACACTCTGCAGTGGAAATGAACTAAATAGAGACTAACCTGAATGGGCCCTGATATTCGACAATTGTTTCCCTCATTTTTGATATGGTGAATTTCAAATTTTATATTTGAGACTCGGCAAATGCAGAATCGCAGCTATAAAGTTAGGTTACCACTAAAAGGCTTCCATTGAATTCTTCTAAAAGACTTCTTCCAGTTTTAATGTTACAAGCCCAAACAGGCCTTCACTACAGAAAGAGACCAGCAACCATGTATTTAAATTACTGAAGTGTAATATCCCCTTCCCAATCGAAGACCCTTAGCCCATTTTGTCTCCCGATGGCTAAGGAATAAACACAAGGGGAACTTAAGTTATAATAATTTATTATAAAGTGCAAAAAAAAATAAAAGAAAATATTATAAACTTAATAATAAAATAAAAATATAAAAAGGCAAAAAAAAAAAAAAAGGCAAAAGGCATTTAGCAAAAGTTATTAATTCAAGGGAAAATGCGACTTGCCTAGGGAGAAAAGTAAGTGGGGAAAGCATTAAATAAAGGGAAAATTTTGATTGGGTGTGAGAGTGGCCATTTGGGCCCTATTCTCCTATTTAACAAGTCGACTTGATTGAGGAGATCATCACTTGTCTATTTTCTAAAATCATATTTGTATGTTGAGCTTTGAGCTTACATCTTCAATCTTCTAAGGACAAAACCCTTAGAGATTCACTCTTGAGGACGAAAAACCCTCAAAGAGCCTAGTAGAAGGACAAAACCCTTCTTCTAGTTGAGAGGATTCTCCACCCTGGGGTTTCCATTGCAGATCACTTGATTAGTAGTATTTTTCAGTATTTTTCCAGCGGTTGAAGTGGGTAAAAGTGCAGATTTGGTCCAAGGGTTTGAAGAGGAAAGTGGTGGCTGAGTTTTCTCCTTGTTTCCAGCTGGTGCGACTTGCATAGTGGACTATTTTGAGGTATTTTGGGGCTGCTACAAACCAGATCTGATTGTTGTTATGATTGCTGATTTTCCAATAGTTTTCCAGAGTATCATATTTGAATATTATGCTGTAATTTCCAGCCCAAAACCCTAAGGGCGAATTGGTGTTTTGGTTGTTTAGGGCACTTGTGGTGGTCATTTGTATGAATGGGTAACATCATTGCATTCTCCCTATTTTGTGAATCCGTGCATAGTTTATTTGTGTGGATCGGAGCATTTTTGAGTGAGTTATGAATTTTTGAAGTTGCCATAATTTTCTGCAGACTAGGGTTTCAAAATAAATTCATTTCAGCTGTATATGGGCTCTAAAAATTCAGATCTTTGCACGAATATATTGAGGGTGAAATATTATAAGTTTTAGCTCAGTTTATGGTGGAAAATATCATGATTTATTTCTGATTTTTATAAGTTTCATAATCAGCCCTAGTCGCATTTTCCTTTACAAAATTCAGATCTGCAATATATATTTTATCATAAATTCTATAATCTGCAATTTTTAGTTGGGATTTGCCTAAAATCCATTTAGGGGCAAAAATAGTCCATTTGGGGACATTACATGAAGCTCGTTAGGGTGCATAATTCTAGGTGCACAACATTTACTCCACTTAGGAAGTTTTGTCCCCAAAAGCTAGAGGATCCACCATATGGACGTGTAGAAGAATACTGGCAAAAGTTGAAATAACTTATAAATGCCACAGTATTTGTTGTAAAGTTGCAATATACTAGCTTTAAAAATGTGCCAAGTTGTCTCTCAATCTCCAAAGTGCATGAAATCAGCAAGTCTACCATTTTGGCCACCATTTTGACTTCCCACAGAATTTATAGCTTGGCAATGTGTAAGTTTGTCATATAGACTATCCTGCAAAGCAGTTCAGAATCATAGAAATTCAAACAAAAAAGCTATAGCAACCAAAATCCACTCCCATACAAATTTTAACTAAATAGAAAAGGCACTATTTATACCTCAAACCTCCCAAATTCACTTCAGCTCACCAGTTGTACAGAGGGCAAGCAGCCAGTATCAGGGCTTTTATTTTTAATATTTTAAACTAGGTACCAGCCAGTATTCAGATTCCCAAAAAAAAAAAAAAGACCAAACAACGGCATGTTCATGTACTTTTACTTTTTCCTTCCTTTTTGTTTGCATGGCTCCTACCAATGACCATGGCTCTTTGTGCCAAACCCTATCATAATACTGGCAAAAAGAGTGGTTGTCAAATCTTGAAGAATGAAAAAGGTTTTGAACATCATTCCCTAGATTGTTCTCTGCATCGACCTCCTCCCCAAAGTTCAGCTGCTTCCATCCCTGCTTTCTCTTCTTTTGTTTTCACAGCTTCTTGCTCTTCTTCATCCTTTGGTTTGAGATCAGACCCATCCTCTACAACCGTTTTCCAATTCTGCTCTCTTGTTATGCAATAGGTTATATAAGGTCAATTTTAGAATTTGCACCTATTTCAAGATATGAATCCTCCTCGAACAGATGATTTCCCGAATCAGCATTCTCTTCGTCTACATCATAATATAGAGAGTCATTTGGAGGCTCTGTAAGTAAATCTTGTAGACTGGCATGTTAGTACAGTCACCAGTGTATTATTAACATGGTGTTTTCATGGCCGACATTATTATGTTGTCAATGATTGTATTGTCAGCTTTAGGTAATATATTAATGACACTCTTTAGTATTATCAGCTGCGACAGTTGTGCTTAACCAACAACAGTTGGGCCTTTTTGTGATATAAATAGTGTATGTGGGCTAAGAAGGTTTATAGAATATCCTCTCTCTTCTCAACAAGATAGATTAAGATAAGAAGGGGACCATTTTAGGGCCAACACACAAGAAGATTTAACCAAACAGTTCAAGGGCAGTGGATCTAGAAGATGGTAATCCACTCTCTATTAAAGGCATATGGTTCCAAAGCCTGGGTCTAGGATAGGGGATGGCGTCTTACTAGTATCTCGATTGTATGAAGATCAATAGATTGCAAAGAACATAGAGATATCTACTCTAGGGTTGTAACACGGATTATATAAAGATTGATAGGTTGTAATGCCCAAAGGGCAGATTGTAATATTGGAGTGAATAAAACTCAACATTCAAGATCACTTTTGCATACCATTACCACAATGCAAAGCCATACACACACAGCAAGATCATGCACCAGGAATTTGTGCATATTACTCACATATGATGATAAAATACAAGAATAACCATACAAGGATACTATAAATCTATGAAACGAGGTGTCAAAAGCGCAAAAACTGCCTGAAGTAGATTTTTTTATATCCCAAGGGTTTAGCAAGGAACTTGACAACCAAAGAAGGAGGATCTACGCACACGCCCCATAATACTGATTGGGTGGGATGATTGAAAAAATTTGTATGAGTGGACAAATCCCACTACTCAAATAGAGAAGAAGACAAGCTGATGCTATATTAACCAATATAGTTCCGTAAAGGGGGACTGTCAATCTGTCAAAAACATAGAAAGAAGATGGCCCTAGTGGTGATAGGTGAGTAAAGCAACTAAAATTGAAAAAAATGTGCTCAGAATAAAGCACACGCTTATTAAGGTTGACTGGACTAGAGCAGCAAACCCTCCACATCTTTGTATGACTCGTGCGGCAACACACAAGGGACTCCAGAGTGCTGCCAATTTGTTGAAGAAGCCATCCGAATATGAGAGTATCTCCTAAGACAACCGCCAAAAAAAAAGATCTGCACTGATAAAAAGGAGCATCAAAAGGTAGGAGCAATGTACCACACCTATAAAGCCCATGCAAAGAACACTTAAAATGCCACCACAACTGATCAGAAATCCATCCCAAATGAATATGAATGGTAGAAGAAGATGCTTGCATAAGACTTATTTCAATGTGCACAAATGGAGCATGCTAAGAAACATCTATAGGAATGTCAAGGAAAATCATGCCTAACAAAAGCATTCTCATGGTTCTCAGGCCTAAGTAACGCTATAGCAGAACTCTTGTGTTGCTTAATGTCATCGAGAAGGGCAGAGCAATCAAAAATTGGAGTTGAGTTATCATTAAGTGATCCCAATGAAGATGAAGCACCTACTTCATGACCAATGTCATGGCAAACAATCCACTAAACATGTTGGATAGGAGAAACCATGCCTTGTGAATGTATACAAAGCCCTCCACCAAAGTGAGCCATGGAACGGAAGATGTGGAAACCGAAGGCAGTTATATGCTTCTCAAAGGAACAAGACAGATAAGCAGGTGGATCTGAGATGAGATGTGCAGAAGGCACAACAGCAGAATGAGTATCAACAGAAGCATCGAGAGTAGACTCAGATACTGACAAATCAGGGTTAATAGATGCAAGCCCGGTGATTGAAGGTGGACTAGAAGCAGAGGAATGTAAGTCTAGTGTATCAAGATGCAAATGTACTATTTGTTCTACAAGGAGAATATGAAGATATCCTTGTCAAGAATGAGGATAAGACCAGGTCTCGCCCTATAGTCTTCGACAACACGAGATCGTAAGAATGGGAGAAACACGAACTGCCTCCAACTAAAGAAATGTCCCTCACAAACTTAAAAAGGGGCCGGGAGCAAGGGTTTGGGGGCAGCACCCTGACGCCCAACACAGTTTTTAACTTACATGGCCTTTAATATGGCCATGACACAAGCCACTGTGCTTTTAAAAATGGCTCTTTTGACAAGGAAAAAATACCCCCTTTTATAAGAAGATTGTCAGAAAATAAAAGTCCCCCTTTAAAAATATACCTTCTTTTTAAATACAACTGGAGCCCCCTTTTAAAAAAATGCTCTTTCTTTAAATGTATCTCCCTTATAAAAATTGTCCTCACATTTCTAATGTTCGCCTTTTTTAAAGAATCACCCCACTTAAAATAAATTTACTCCCCTCCCTTTAAGAAATTAATGTCTTCCTCCTCCTAAGGAAGAAGGTTAAGAGGGTAAGCGATTCAAGCCCTTGACCTAGAGAGTGGCTGAGGATTTTAGTAAAAATAATATCAACCGCTGCACCACTCAACACTATTGAATATATAAGGGCTGCAGCTATTTTTATATTTCAAATTATTTATATAAAGTAAAAACTAAAATAGAACCTTTGGGCTGGTGGAGGAGAGACATCCATAGAAGGTTGGCAGGCGTCGCGCCAAAAGGCGGGAGGGGAAAATGGCTAAGCGGGAGGCAGATTGTGCAAGACAAGCATTTTTTTAAATAGTTGAGAGACCAATAGTCAACAATTGAAGGCTATCCTGAGCAAGCGTAGACAAGAACTCCACAAATAATGATGAGGATTGTCCGAGCAGCGTTGTATTGGTTGCAACTATCAGATGATGTCACACAGGTTGACAAGGAGGTAGGGAATCCAGCTGAATTGTTTGTGTTACAGACATTCTTTAATGATCTCCAACAATATCGCAAATCTTATGAAAAGGAGGTTGTGCCCTGTTGACGAGAAAATTTGTCGATGGGACAAATTGGTGGATTTTCGCCAACGCTCTGGGACTAGGTCCCTCTGCTTGAATGGGGCAGCTCCATTATTGTGTGTAAACAAAAATAAAACTTTGTTGTTGGCCTAGAGGCCGGGATCCAACAGGCACACTCCACTGCACTGTGGCAAATGCTTGCAATTTTTTGCAAGGGAGGAATTTGCTAGGTAGGTGGGGAAAACGGGAGTGAGAAATTAGGAGAGGGATTAATGTTGCAAGTAGGAAAACTCAGATGCTTGCAAAGATTAATCGAACAATTAACACACAAAATTAGAAAGAATCACAACCTTGTTAGTTATATCAAGACAAGATGAAACCATGAACAACAAAGTTTCACTTATTCACTCATCCAGAAAAGCATGAAACTCCTTTCTTTATTGACATGTTGGCAAAGTTGTACAATGAGAGGAATGGAAGAACATATGAGAAGGAGAATGGAGGAAAATAGCTATCTTTTTTGCTTATCTTAAGTAGTTATCTACTCTTGAACATACAAAATTGATAACCCCTTGGAATGGGGGAGTCATTACAATTTATAGACTTCAAGAAGACTCTTCACCTACCCCCACATGACTTTTCATTTGTCCTTTACAACATGTGACTCTTCATATTCCTAGGAATGAAATTAAGTCCCCTTTTATTAATTAAGGGTGACTTATTACAATGTCAACTATAGTCACATTTAAATGAATAGGACAAAAATGAATAAGACAAAATGAAAAGTGCAACCCCAACGGAGAAATAAAACATGAAGGAAGAGGGAAAGGGGAGGGAAGAGAGAGAAAAGAAGAGAGATAACTAGTCCGATGAAGACACTTGCACTTGTTGATTCTACTTCGTTGTCTGATGGATCTTTGCCAAGTTTGCTGGAAAAAATTCCACTCCTTTAAACTCTCGCTATACTGGGTCGCCTGCGCGTAGGTGCAACTTTCTCGGCTTGAGGAATACGGACACAACTCAAGGACTCGAGCCAACCATCCGAGATGGCATTGATGTTTTTGCTTTTAGTGAACCAAGATTGATGTTTCTTTGCAATGCTTGATATTGTAGCTCTTATCTCAACAAGAGACTCTAATGTGTCCTCATTGAAGGAAAAGGGTCCCCGGCTTCTTTCTTGACATACTCCTCAAATGGCTTCAACAATTCATCTGTTGAGGTACTCTCATCAATGGTGGGCACTCCAAGCTTCTATATCCTAGTGTTGACATCATCCTGCATCTTGGAAGCACGCTCCTCATTTGAATCCAACTCGTCCAGAGCATGGTTCAGCATCTCATATCGAGAGACAAGAGTCCTAGCCCATACCTATGACAAATTCTCAAATGGAGAATCAAATACCTTTCTGTCTACCAACACCTGAGAATGAGCTTTCCCCATCTCCACCACCAGTGGGTACACTTGATCCCAATGTTCTTTTTCTTTCTCAATTTCATCCCTTGTCATTCGAACCTTGGTGGTTGTCACACACATGTACCTGTACAATGAGATCATCTCTAGAAGCAACACTTTCCCTTTTTCCACAATCTTGTTCACCCATTTGTCGTTGGCTCGTCCTGCATGGTGAAACCATGTGTCTTTCAAATGGACTCCGGATCGAAGCTACTGATGGGAGTAACTTCTTCAATTGGGAGAGATGAAGAGGCATTCGAGTCCATGAAATTTTGCACGTACGAGGTGAGTGTTCGCACATGATCCTCCAACTGATCAATTTTCTCTTTGTACTCTGATTCCTCATGAGAAGGTGAGTGGAAGACTCCTTGAACAAATGTGCATCTCCCTTGTGAGTTACAGGCCTAGGAAATGGTGCTCATCTCATAGTCGGTCGGGGTCATTTCTTTAATGGGCTTGATTACCTTTGGCCTGACTACTTCCACATATTGATTGCCCAAAGTACCGTTGAAGAAGCGTGAAGTTGCTTGAGCGATCTTTCTCTTCCTTCCCTTGACCATTGAGGCTATAGCTAAGAAATCAGGGACTGTCACCTGTTGAACTGTGTGGGCTTCCTTTGTGATCATTTCTTGTACCCAAGGAAATATCTCATTTGTCTCAGGCTCGGCAACTAGCATGATTGTTGTCTCTTGCTTGGAGTAAGGAGCAACATCTTGTGCGAAGGGGTTGGCGAGGCGGTGAAAAAGTGAGAAACTTTGGGACTGCTGAGGGACTAAAAGGTGGACTGGATCACTTTCCCCTAGCTCCATTTCTACCACAGGATCATCTGTTGTTCTTACCTTTTTGTGCAACCTTTTGTAGTAGGGGCTTCTAATTCCACTACCTTACGTTTTGAACTCTCTCCCGAGTGAGCTAAGTCGGAAGTTTTCTCTACGACCCTTGAAGAAGAGTGATGGGATGTTTGCCTTTGGAGAGCGGGAAATTTCCCGATGCAATGAGGGCAGCTCTCTTCTTTCTGAACCACTCTCTCGATCTTTTGATGACGGCCTCACTCCATTCATTGATATCTCCTGATTCACGGATGCTCCATGTCACCGTGGAAGAGGTGAGGCCTTTACTTGCTTGATATTCTAGGTCATACATCTTTGTGCCATCATCTTGGATGCCTTCCTCATACCAATCAAAATTGAATCTTTTCATTTTCCCAATGGTCATTCTCATGTGATCTCGTTCTCTAACTTCAAAATCATCTATACAATTCACCCAGTAGTCTTCAATCTGTGGAACATGATGCAACTCGAGGAGGTGAAATGACTCTGGATCACTCTGGATATCAAAGTCTGCTCTTGAGGTGTACAATACTGACTCGAGAGGGTGAAGGCAGCTTCGTGTCAGTTCAGCGACATCATTGACACTTTTGCAAGAGAAGATTTTGAGGGAGATGGGGAAAGAAATGGCCTTCCTCTTCTGGTGCCTAAGCTTACCATGAACATGAGCAAGTTGCCTACACAACTCGAACAACATGATCTTGTCACTGAGATATCATGGAAGCTTTTGTGGAGCAAGCTCGAAACCAGACACTCGGATTAAGGAGAAGGTTACAAACTGTATGAAGTAAGGCCCGTACCGCTTGATCATAGAAGTCGCTGAGGAGACAACCTTGAATGAGGGTTTCCTTCCAATGATCTTGATGACAAACATTGTGAACGCATTGTCACTCTTGTGAAATGTTGGTTGCTTTCCTTCAAGATCAGTTGTGGGTACTTTTCAAATGCAGGAGCCTTCTAGAAATATTTTGGGCAAGTGTCAACCCTCTGAATGGCCTCGAGCTCGCAAGAGCATAGACCAAGTATGAAGTCATTGAAAACTTCTTGGAGACCGACACCTGGAGCAGTTGATGATGCAAGTTATCACTGATTATTTTCCCCCAATCTATCCTTTGTTTGCCCTTGATGATGGTGAGTATGAACAAGGCCATCCAATCATGAAAATCTTTCGTCATTTCTTCTTCCATTATCCGGTGTAGAAGGTTGATCGCATCTCGAGAAGCCTTTGAAATTCACTCTGCGAGGGGACTTTGCATACTGAAGGCTTTCTTCCTTGCTTCAACCACGAACCTAGTGCAAGGCCCTAGAGGTAGGAATATGTCTTGGACCATTCACCTATGCGAAATCTTTTGTAATGACGACCATGTTGTTCCAATGGAATTTGCATATATTGAGAGATTGCCTTGGGAGCGAGCATCGCCAAGACTAAGTTATCGTTGGCTCTTATGGTTCGGGTGTCTGGCTCATAATGGTGGGAGCATGCCAATACCAACTCAATACTCTGAACAGATACTTGGATGACCACCACCGCATACAACCACTTGTGTAGACCTTATCCTTCATTGGTTCCCTAGGGTCCACCTAACATCCTGTCTTTGAGGTCTTCTAGATCCATATGGGTGACATCATTGTCACCCACACCCAGTATTCGATGATGATAGCCGAAATGGGCTCGAGACCTACAAACTTGAACTTCATACTTGATGACAACACCTTTTTGCACTTGAAATGAGGACTTACTATTTTTAGAAAATTTCCCTTTTCCACCTTGGATCACCTAACTTGTTGAATTGGTTGTTTTTTCTGAGAACATTGCTTTGAGAAAATCTGCTTTTTGTGAGAGGTTGCTATTTATATTAAGTGCTCGTATAGAGACTTACTATTTTTAGAAAGTGCCCTTCCACACCTCGGATCGCAGCGAAAATTACATCACCGGATAGGTTTCTTCTCCGGATCTCACGTACAAAATTTTAGCCCAATCCGATCACTGGAATGATGGAAAATTAAAAAAATGAAAAACCAAGGCACAAAGTTGGGATTTATTCGTCATTAAAAAGTTAAGGGCATGCATGTGTTTGCAATGACATGTATCTTGAAGGCACCTGGAAAAGAGGAAGATTGCAAAAAATCTCACTTGGATCCATTTACCGGATTGAGAGATATGATTTTTTCAGTATCCCGAGTACAGAGTCAATCAGACAAAAAAACATGAGCATGGAGTTTTGAAAAATGAAGATTTCGTGAATATTTTTTCCGCTGCGATCACGAGGACATGGAGGAAAAATGGGAGGAAGAAAAATGGAAGCAAGATTTCTGAGAAATTTCGGCAACATTTCTAGGGCTTTTCGCTCCAATGGAGGAGCTTCAAAAAACCATCTTCGGCTTTTAATGCTTCATGGGGGGGGCCGCATTTTTTGTCCCCCTTGTCCCCTTGGAAAAGGGATGAAAGGGACAGAAAAATGCGCCTTAGCCCTATGATGACAAGTGGTGATCATGCATTTGTTGGCGGATGAGGGAGAGGAGCTTGTTTTTAGCACCGGGGGCCAAGTTTGGGTCATGTGAGAGACCATGAGGAAGCAAGGGGAGGGCACCTTTTTCTGTCCCATTGGAATGGGACGGACGAGACAAAAAAGGGCACCTCATCCTCATGGTGACAAGTGGCCAGCATGCATTTCGCAGAGTGGGGGCTAGAAAATTAACAAGGGGGCTTATTGAGGCTTCCCAAGGTCATCTGATGGGTCCAGGGGCTAAACTGGGCATGGGCGCCTTTTTCTATCCTCTTTGTCCCCGTAGAACGGGAAAAAAGGGACACAAAAAGGCACCTCATCCTCATGTTGACACGTGGCACTGAAAAATTGGCTAAGTATGGAAGGTTTACCTTGGGAAGGACCTTGAAGACGAGGTTGTCGAAGCTCCCGAGGTCCTTTTTGATGAACCCTTATATGATTTTGACTCCCAAGAGCCTTCTGAAGACAATGGGATGGGTCTCAAGGTCTGATTCAACTTGTAACCTCCTCAAAAATAGCCTTCTTTCTCGGGATCATAGGGTGTGTCTGCCAAGAATGAGTTGTGGAAAGAAATGTATGGATCTTGTGAAAAATCTGAAAATATCACCATGTAGGGCATTGAATCAACTTTCCAATGGTATCTTGTTTGACCTCCAACTCATTCCAGAGCTCCTGAATCATCTTCCGAAGCTCAAGTGCTTTTTTAAACTGCGAGCTCCTTCACCTCCAAAACCCGCTTTCATTGAACTTGTTCCTAAACCTCCAAATATTTCCTAAATTTCCTAAATCACTTGCAATATGATCTTAGCTCCTTGATACCACTTCCTGGTGAATTTGGGCCTCCAACTTTGCTCCATGAGATGCACATCTTGTCTTTGAAAGGCTAAAAATAGTCATTCCTAAGTCTACTGAAAAATCCGCCTTGAGAGGCACTTTGTCTCGGAAGAATCTCATGAACTTGTTTTCATATTTCCAATACATGGGCAAGGTTATTACAACAAACATGAGCACTTAAAGGATTGGGATAGGCCTGACACAAGGGGTGAACTAATCCGAAGGAGTGCTCGGGAGGGTCTACAAGCAAAAATTTTGACACTAGGGTAAAGTTGTCATGTTTTCAAGTTGAATTTTTCCCTCGCAAAAACACATGACAACATGCCCAAAGCGCAGACCAAAAAAACACATGTAAGAGATAAGGTGGCTCAATGGAGACTTATTTGTAGATGGCCAAACTCGAATAACAATGCATGTTTCCATGCTTCATTATAATTGTGTAGTGCCAATATGACAACTCCAATGGTATTCTAAGGTACGGCTTGTGCTTGATCTGTGGGATCGAGTGTAGCCATAAAGAGCAAAGTGGAGTTGTGAGGACAAAGGAGATTCGCATTTGGAGGAGCAATGCAGGCACGGGCAATGCGAAACAGGTTGGGGGCTACAACTTAAATTGCTTATAGAGTACACTAGCGATGCACAAGAATGCATAGTGGTCGCGTGAGGATTGAATGTACATGGAAGTGTGTTGAGTACTACTAGAGAGTTGAGAAAGGATTGCTCGATCACAAAGTGTTGATGGGAGACAACACGGTAGAAGTGATGCCATCCATGCTAAGCCAATGTTAGTGTCAATGCCAATGTAATGCCAACGCCTCAACTATCAAACACTACTAAAAACCCAATGACGAAGAGGAGGGTAACAAGTGGCCACAAAGAACCTCAAGAAGAGAAAAACCCACAGCAACAGTGTTGTGTTCACACAAGCATGAGACAAGATGCGTCCAAAAAAAAAAACAGCGGTGATCTTATTGTATGGTGTTTAATACAACTATCACATTGAAGCTACAACAAGTCGGTGGGACAATGCAATTGTCAATGATAAGTCTGAAGATGGCATAACACAACAAAGAAGAGGGCTCTTATGCAGCAAGTCGACCAATACCAAGGTAGCAACAACAATGCAACAGATTAACGCAACAGAAGGTTTGTACACTAAGAGACTAAAAAGGTTGCCAAAAAAACTGCAAACCTATTTTTCAAATTGTATGGCCAGCTGAATGGCTGAGCAAACAAAAAAATAAAAAAAAATTAACAGGGTAATAGCTGCATGAAGGGTGCTCTAATACCATATAGGAGTGAATAACACTCAATATCCAAGATTCACCTTTGCAAACCATTACAACAATGCAAAGCCATACACACAAAACAAGATCATGCACCAGGAATATGTGTATATTACTCTCACATATGATGATGAAATACAATAAACACCTTGGAATTAATAGCCAAGGTGAGTTTGTTACACAGTTGCAAGTATTGGAGGAGTTGGCTAAATACGTACTAGAAGAATAAACTCATACATGCAAGATAATAACAAGCCACAAATATCTCCCCAACTAAATAACAACTTAAGTTAAGTCAAGTTTATCCCTATTCTAGTGTGAACCTTGACAAAACTAATCTAGATCGCTAAAGACAACTTCCAGACTAGTGTAACACACCAACATGTAAGGCAAGGACCAATATAGGATAATGCAATAGACAAAAATATGTTACTCTATCCTAGTATATATACAAAATACATCAATCAATCAAATCAGAAATAACATAAAGAACAAGGGTAGTTAGAGATATTTTTGTGCGAGACACCATTGGCACATTGACTTGCGCCAAGGTTAGCAACACCGCATGGGAGAGTTGATGTGGGAGACCACAAGACATATAGAAGAATACCGAAATAAACCACAATTATGGACACCAAAAACTTGGTGAGCTCCTATTCTTGAGTGTCCTAGACCCAATGCTCTAAAGATGAGCAAGCCTAATTCCTAAACCTCTAAGTCCTTAAGAGCAACATATCAAATGCAAGCCGACCGTATGACGAATTATATGATGATGGTAAATGCCCTCAAATGCTACCTATAAATAGGGAACATGATTAGCTATTATAGTTCTCTATAGCCAACGACATCGAGCGTGGTCAATGTAGGCGGACATAAGGAATAACAGCATGGTAGTATTGACCATGGTCGATGACATCGGGCCTAGGTAATAATAGATCATGGGGTCCTAAAAGGAAGGCTTGGGAGACGGAAAAAGATTTTCAAACTCATAAAAAGTGATCTGACGAAGGTATACGAGTGTTGTAAGTGGATATGCAAGGGATCATAAGAGAGTGGTGAGGTGATGTACTAAGAGGCCATAAAAGGATGACTGTGAGATGTGTAGGATAGGATAAAATATCTAAGGTAACATCAAATGCACATCAAATATCTCTCACAAGTACCGCTGCTAACCAGCCCATCCCACTCCCAATGATAGCCCATTGTACATCACTCTAGGGAGGTTAACGTGTCAACAGTGCCTGCGAAGAGAACAGTCAGTAAAAGTGAAAAATAAGGAATATACATATGCCCTAACTCAAGATCATCACATGTCACAAAAAGTGCAACATGACATGGTCTTCAGGAAATAAAATGCACAAAAAGTGCAACATGACATGGTCTTCAGGAAATAAAATGCAACACGGAAATCCAGATTATTGAAATGAAGCAGCAACATAAGTGATAAATATATGAGCTAAAATGAAGCATACTTACCTCATATTTACCTTCTAGTGAATGTGGCTACATAGTGAGTCACCAAAACGTATAAAGAATTGTCGAGGAACCCGAGTAATACAAATCTGAAAAGAAACACTAGAAAATAAGTTTTAAAAATTAGCGAGTAAACCCTATGCCAAGGGGAGTTCATGGAATGATTATAGGATTGGGCCAAATGGGAAGGTTGGGATGGGTCCGATGAGTAGTGCGAAGGGGATGATAAAGTGAGTTGTAAAATAGGAGTAAGATGTGTAGGGAAGATATAAGGTGCATCAATGAGAAGGAATGGATCAAGCATGCCTGGAGATAGGGAAAATAGGAAAAATAATGAGAAAACGTGTGAACACGAAACAGGGATTTTAGGCACAAGCCTAAAATAGGTGATTTAAAAAAAGGAAAAATACATGCAATAAACCATTCAATTCGTTCTGACAGCATGGTCATGACACTTCTTCCGAATGGTGATTGGAGTTACAGTTGCAAAAGAAATCACAATTTTACAAAAACTGGGCATGAATAATACAAAGTTTCAAATTTGGTTTGAAACCTGCAAATAGGAGGTCAAACATACAGGGTGTTCATGCAAAGGGAGAAACAAAGGGGCACGGTCTAAGGCATCCCCTTGATTCAATCGTTACAGTGGCTAATCATACCCCATCAGCTCATAGTATTGCCACATTCACTTGCTACAAGGGGTGAAGGGGATGCATGGGCGACAAGCTATTGTATATATGTGATCGATGATGTACCATTACTTAGAAACTTTGTATATGTATATGACCGTATTTGGACTTATTGTATACTTGGCTTATGTAATTTATTAGATGATTGTAATTATTGGTTATGTTGATCTATGTTGTCATTTCAAAGTTTGCACAAATGTGATGTACAATGAAAAGGCAAATGATAGCGTAGGACGTAAAATTATCATCTAATGAAAAGATATAATCATCTTTAAATCAAAAGATGCATTAGAAGTACGTAAAATGATATCTAATAAACTCTAAGACAAATCAACGAAGTTAAAAGATATATCAAAAGGATGATAAGACACCTTACTAAAACCTATGAAAGAAATAAAAAAGGACAAGACACGGAAAATGATTGTAAGGCACTAGATAAGATCAGAGAAATTACAAGATGTGACCAAAGGATGATATGACAACTAGAAAAATTTAAGAAAGAAATCAAAGAAATTAAAAATATGTTGCAAATAAATTCCTGGTTATCATCAAGTAGGATTACCACCCGATGTTCACCATTTACAAAGCTCGTGTACCTCTTTTTGAAGCACATATCTATATTATTCTTGTAACACCATGGCTTACCAAGAAAGATCGGATAGTTATTTGCTTCCACAAGTTTAATTACCTCAATATTTGTGTTAAACTTGGCACCCATGATCTCCACTGATAGTTGCGGAAAACTCCTAGGTTGGTGCAGCTCTTGTTGGCCATGAACAAGATATGAGGGCAGGGTTGCAAGCCGAACTCCCCATATTACTTCTAGAATCGTTATGATATTAACCTTGGCACTGTGTCAATGAAGATGTCATGAATTGACCATCCATCGATGGTAGTATTTATGAGTAGCTTTTGGTCATGTTTCGCATTGCATGTCATTTTGATCTCTTTGCACGCCTCTCGTCTTTCTTTTGGCACACCAACCATGTTCTACACAAGCTATGGCTTTTAAAGAGGTAATACCCCTTCGGTTTTCATGAGCTAGAGGATTTCTATTAGTTCTTCAAACTCTTGCAAGTGAAGGCCTCTCCTTCAATGTTCCTTTCTTCAAGATTCAATGTTCCATGCAGCTCATACCTCGCCTTGAAGGTTTTGGATTACATTTGTTGCTTCCTGTAAAATCATTTTTTGTGTTAGACCATCAAGATAGTCTATTACCTTGGTTGGAGGTGCCTTGCACTTTCTCCCTAAGTTCTTCCACCATCTTAGACTCGGTATTCATCCCATTGTGTGTAGTAATATTAATTTTGGGTCCATTCGGTGCATTCCACACAAAGATGCTTTGGAACCCGTTTCTCTTGACCAATCAAAATCATCCTTGCATCCTTTTGTGCTTCCCCTATTTTGAGTCATCTTTTGGAACAAGGTTGGGCATTCTTCGACTATTACATGCCCCTACAATTCCCACATCTAGGGAATTTTTGACAATCCCTTTGATGTTGGATTAGAGAACCATAGTTATAACATGACCTAGAAGGAAATCTACCACCTTTTCGTTTGCCTCTTCATCCTCTGTAGGTGTGCTCTCTTCCATATCCTCTACCTTGTTGTGAAGGCCCGGTGGTAGTCTAGTGCATACCAATCTCCTTGCTTCACATATTTCATCTATTACCCAACAATGCTTTGTGTCATGTGTGGATGTCTCACATATTTTACAAAATAGAGAGACATTGACATGTTTAGCCATTTGTAAAGAGGGCAATTCCTTGTTATGTGATCCTTCTCGCATACCTCGCACACCCTTCCGAGTGCCCCTAAGATGTGCTTGAGTGAAATTGCTTTCGTTGTGGCCCTCGACTTCACAATCAATACCCCACAACTCACTCCTAGTGTGGTGCGCACTACCAATAGTTAGCTTTTGTAGTAGTGTGTCCATACTTGCAATTTGCACTTTCGTGAAGGAGCCAATCCCTATAACCACACTTCCTATTGATTTACCCCTTAGCATAACCTCCAAGGAATACCTTGGGTCTCTAAATGTTTTTATAGAAAGCGCATGCCTAAATGGAATCCAAAGGCCGCCTGAAACTACTACACATGTTGTACGTATCTCATTAGAGAGTTTAGAAATCAAAGTCTTAAACCTTGTATCATAAGCACAAACGCTCTCGAGAAATGTTGTTTAATCTCCTTTAACACACATATGTTATTGTTCAAATTCCAAATATCAAATTCCTTAACACTACCTTCAACATATCACAATCTACCACTACCTAGTGAGGATCATACTTTCAATACCAAGTGTGCACGTAGTCTAAAAGGGTAAGGGAAAATTGACTTGCCTTCATGAATAAAAAACCACTCCTTTGCTCTCCATATGATTTCACACTTGAGTACATTCGTAATTGCATTCTCCACTCCCTCTATTCCGTAAGATACATAAACATCTCATAAAAGATACGTTGTTGCCTTATTGTCTATGCACTTTGCATGCTACCTCTATATTACTTGGCCCCAGGGTACTTGTAGTTCCTCCGCCAATAGTTGGCAAAGTGATCCACTCCTTTGATGGTTGGTGGTATCGGCCCAGCCATTGGGTTTACTTGTGTGGTAATCTGAGTCGCGCTTGGTGTTGTCCCCATAAGCTTTGTAGTACTCATTTACATGGTAGGATTACTACTTCCTCCTAACATACCCCACATAAGTGATCTTGGTTGAGTAATACTTTTACATCCCGCTTCCATAGGATCCAAATGCTTATAAGGTTCCAACTACTTCAAGATCCAATGTTGACCAAACTATCTCCTACATTTGTCACGTTTATGTTTCCTCCAAAGCCTTCTCCCGCTTGGATAAAGTGTGCAAGGACTGAAGCTTATGATAGGGCAAGGGTTGGCATTCTCTTATACTTTACACATTCCTACATTTCTAATGGGTCTCATACAAAGCCTTCTATGGACTCTCCTACCAAGGTCTTGGTGTTTAGCTCTTACTCACATGCCCTTCTTGTTCCAAGCAAGTCCTCGCGACATCCTCGTAGTTCATCCCTCCCCTCCCCTCTTATTGGGTATGTAGTAACCATCGAAAATAGGCTACCTTCATCATATTCGCACCTTTTAATCTCCCGTTCACCTTGGTTTTCCATCCTTTTGAAGTTCTTGGCATTATGCCCCCACTAATTCAATGCGCTTCTCACCTCTCCCTTCCACCTACCATCCGATATGCCCATGCACGAAGTATCTTTAGCATTCCATCCTTAAGCGCTCAATACACTAGTCTATTATTGGCTTCTTGATCAAAGGGGTATTTGCGCCATGAATGCTCCCCATGGTGTGTGCAAGAATACGTATTATGTTTCTTCTAGGTAAGAATACATTAAGATAGCAAACTCCAACAAATAGCTTGCAAGTGCTCCTCTCCACCATGTGTCTATAGCACATGGCCAAATCTCATCTACTTGTTTAAGTATCTCTATTTGTTCTTTCATGGATGCATCTCTTCGTCCAAAGTTTCTACATCAGCCAACTGTATATGCGGCTAGTCATGCATGCAAATGCTTTGGTGATTCGATGGAGAATATTTTATACAAAGAGTCATAGATCGGTCTTTGTACCCACTTCTTAAGATTCAAAGTACCTTTACTCAGATGATTACGTGCAAATTCCAATTCATATTCTTCAAACCAGCTTTCTACCCACTCCAAGGAGATCCTTTCCAACATTGCCTTTTGTCATTTCCATTAACAATTAAACGAGCATCCTGCCAATAGAAACAAAATGTTGGTGTTTTCTGGCACTCATATAAATAACAGGTGCCCCATGCATGAGCCCTAACAAATAAAACACTTCCTACAACGGCCTATCGCTCAATTTTGCACTTGATCACTCCCCTACGATGCAGAGAACGAGTACCAAGCCTCACTTGGTTGGGAAATGGAAACCAGCAACTCATGTCAGCCTTTAAGGATCAATTAAGCATTCAATATGTAATAGAAAAACTCAAATCTATCCTTGGGCACAGAGAAGGAACGCGTGAATGTGTTCTTAATCAATAGTATACATGAATATACATAATATAATTCATTCCGACTACATAAATACACTAACATGCAAGCATGTTTACAGTAATATTCGAACTCCAACAATGGCAGCTCGCAGCTCTTAATAACTTTCTTTTAAAATTGATCTCACAATAGAATACATACTCAACCGATATTTAACAGTCAACTATTCAACTCTAACCAACCCTTTTACAATAGGCACGGCAGGCTTTCATAAGCAAGTCCCGCCTTCAAATGACAACTCACAGACCAAAACACATGCATGCATGCGAGAACTCGCTTCTTTGTGGACCCAAGATTTGCAAATCTTTATCTCCTAGGATCTTGTTGAGCAGTAATTGTGCTGGTCAACAGCTGTCTTCCGTGCACTTTGCTCGCATGGAGGTTCACTCTTGGTTCTTCTAGCACGTGGTTAAATGCAATGGCATGCTACCTAACTTATCCAGAACTCAAGTGCCTTCTTGTTTCTCTTCGCAATTGCACGTGCAACCCTGCTTGCTCTTTTTCTGCAAATGCTACCTATCGTTGCCAAGATGTCGCTTCATCGATGTCCCCTCCCTTAGATGAGGGTGCACTGACTTAGCCAATATTAGGGGTCAACAAGTACTTTCCCCATGCCAAAGATAAGGTGAAGGTAGACAACCTTACAGTGCACTTTTACTCTCCTTTCCATTTTGAGGAGTTGATTGTGATTACAAGGGTTTATCACAACACCTATAATTAGAAAGCCAAGACTGACCTTTGCCCATCCTACACTCATAAAAGGATGCAAAACGTCACATTCAATTTGAAGGGGGAAATCCTTTAGATCGTCTTAGAAAAGCAACTTAGTTATTAACCATTGGAAGTGCCCTCGTGATTTGCTAAATTTGACAACTCTCAACTCAAGGTCTGTCGAGAAAGGAAATGCACTAGCCTAATTAGGATAAGTGTGCAGTCCTTCCCTCTATGCCATAAATGGATTTAGGCAAATGAGGATGAGGCCCAAGGGTACAATCAAAAATTCGATCCTAGATCCCTGCCAAAGTCTATTTCTAATTTCATCCAACTATGGGTGAGGTATCTGGATTGACAATCGGGATTGTTGTCTTTTTAACTTTGGGTCCATAGGCATGCGGCCCGATCACTTTTCTCATTTTTACTCGCCTCATCTTGTCAAGATCTCCCACCAAGGCACTGCCTTTGTATGATGCATCACCACTTGTGAAAATTATCAATACCCCTGGCAGCCATTGATAATCCATTTATTGGCAGCAAAAATAATTGTATTCCTAATTAATAAGCTCCATGATATTAATTTAAACACACAAGCAGTCAACCATGTGTGCAACATTGAAAAGAACAAAGAGAATCTACATCCTTTCGCCTTCCTTGCTTTTATGAAACTATTGTCCAATTTTTGCATAATTGTCATTTGTGTTTGATTGCTATTGTGCTCCAATTGAGTCATCATTCTACAATTCGGGAATAGCAACCCTTGGACATGCCCATAGTCAAGAATAAGTTATGCAAGTGGTAGGGGGTTCTCAAAGTTTGGCTTAAAACATACAATGGTTCTCAGGGATATCGGAATCTCTTAACCTTTGTCTTCATTATGTCAGGGTCCCCTAAATTGTGAATGTATCACCCTTCCTCATTAACCTCATTTAAGGGCACAACTTCCTTATGAAGGTCTTCCACAATCTTTCCTCCTTTGTCTAAATAATAAGTCTTTTTCGCACAATTTTCTGCATTCAAATCTCTAATTCTCTCGACTTGAAGAGGGACAGGTTCGTCTGCCAAGCCTTTCAAGATGTGATCCATCATTCTTATGAGCAAGTTTCTCTTCTGCGTCAATGGACTCTAGCATAGGAAACTATTTGATCTCTCCTAAATGGCTTGATGGGCAAGAAACAAAACTTTTCCTAACAATTCCTTTCTATGCTCAATTTTAAGAGAAAAACTCTTATGACCAGAAACCTTCAAGAACAGTTATTCCTCATAAGCTGTTGAGAGTTCTTATTTTATAAACAGATACTTCTTTTTTTTGAAGTGATGTTTGTTTTTTATGAAGGTCCTCCACAAGCTTTCCTTCTCTCTTTTCTGCATAGTTACCAGGTCCAGAAATCCGGATCCGTTCGGGAGGGCAAAAAAATCCGAAAATCCGGAATTCTTGAAAAGGTTCAGAAAAATCCAGTCCGAAATATATGAGTTGAATTTTACAAATATGAAAATTTGACAAATACAATGAAAAACTTTAATAATGTAATGTAAAATGTTATATTTTTAATATATAAGGTTGATAGTTGACTGTTTTTTCCAGAAAACTACATAAAATTTTAAAAATAAAAATATTCTTTTCACCTAAATTAGGGCTGACCCAGACCAAATTTATCCAGGTCAGCTGAAAATTCCGGATCCAGCCGATTTTGTACAGATCCAACCAGATTTTGTGCAGATCCGGCCGGATTTGGTAATTATACTTTTCCAAGCATAATTCTTCTGGTATAGCTTGTAAAATGAATTCCGGCTCAGGCTCAAATGCCTGATGTGTGCCATAATCGTGTTCCATCTTGTTCACTCATGAGGTCCCGTCCTCTTTAGGAGGTATACATATTGCTCTATGAAACCTAGAACATGATTCTTCACCCACATCTTGCATAAACGCCTCTAGTTCAGATCTAGAATATCGATCTTCAAAAGAATAGTTCATGTGTACAAAATTAAGATCGTAGTAAATACTTGGCACCACAAATTCTGCATAGAGTGTGAGCACGCTCGGATGTGACCCCAAAGCAAGTTCTAGTATAAGCTCTGGTAAATTCTTTATATTCAAGTTGATAGAGCACAACATTGTCTTTCCATTCTTTCCATTCCTTTGTAATGACTTTGGGGTGTTGGGCCATGTCACTGTTTATGCCATGGGTGTTTACCTCGCAACTTTCAAAGTCACTAAAAGAATAAAATGCCCATTTGACTATAGCTCACTCGTCAAACTCAGTTTTGTATCTTCAATTGCTTCCACTCTTGACCTCTCAATGTCCTCATCTTTTGTAATGACACAATCAATCTCCTTGTGTCTTTCTTAGTAGAAGTCCACATTGAGCGTAGCAATCAGTTCATACTCGATCCTATTCTCAACATATTGCGTTTTTAAGCATGTGTATCCAATCCAAAGCCAAATATCCACCAATTCTCTCGACATGCAAATCACACACATAACTGGAAGGTCTATCAGAATAATACCTTGTAGGATGTTAACATTCAAACATACCTAATGGACTAAAGCGAGATCCTTAATAATGCTAGCTATTTTCACGATAATGTTATCTAGTTATGTGACTCTTTTCTCAGCATGGATATGTGTTACACCTATGATATATGTCACAGTTTTTGGCATTATTGTGCTACTAACACCAAAAATCAATCATGCAATTATGGATCAAATAATTACCTATAATCAAGGTAACTTAGAAGGGTAAGGGTTTCTTTTCGCATACATTAAGGTTATCAGTTTGACATAACTTCCCATAAGACATTTGGGCTCGAGAATTTATAGAAGCTTGTGGCTTCATACTTTGAGCACATAAGTTGTATTCCTTCTAATAGGCCAAGGGATCTTCACTTAGTGGAGTAGTAGCTTCTTGGGCTCCTATTATTTCTTGTGGTCATTGGCCCAATTGTACCATGCATACTTTCTCGCAGTAGCCTATAAGACAATCATTAAATTCATACACCATGTTGCAAGAAAAGCACCAAAAATTTGATAATTTGCCAAATTGTTCTACATCGGGATTGTTCTGTTTGGATTGTTTTAATGAGTTGTTTAATCTCTTGCAATTGGTTGTGTCCGAATGATTTGTTGGTCCTGAAGTGCAAGCTAAGATTTGTTAGCTAACAACTTGGATTGTTTCCATCTTTGGGGCTTAGGAGGATTTAAGGCATATTGTATTTTGATAGCTACAAGCTCATTAAAGACCCCCTTTAATAGATTCTACATTTCATCCCTGTACATTGAACCTTGGAGAATGAATTTCTTGCTTCCTTTAGGAGTAGGAGATTAAGGGGTTGGGTCGATTGTCATGAGTTTAAGTAAAAGAAACATTGCAAGCTTGGGGACGAGTTTTCCAGCCTGAATAAGGCTATTCTCAACTAGGACTACAATGCCAAATGTTGTAGGGAGAGTATTTCATCCCATGGATTGAATCATCGTTGAAATCTTAGGATCGAAAGAGTTCAAATAATACAAGGAGGCAATACCTTCTAGAGGAAAAACTTTGATCGGTATTCTTTCCCACATTTTCTTGAATCTGATGTTGAAATTTGTGGTCAACTTCATTGGAGCTCTCTTCTAATGGCAGTCAATTGTTACACAAGGGATGAATTGTCTCCTTTACTTTGACCTGAATGAATAAAGCATGCCCCAGCTCATCCCAAGCATTGATGGATCTTGATGCAAAGCTTTTGAACCAACATAGAGCCTTGCCCTTAAAGGATGCTGCAAGAAGCTGGATGGCAACATCGGGATCTATAATATGATGCACATCACAAAGATTGCCCACAACCTAAATGTGGTATATGGGAATTGTGGAGTTCTCTCCTATGAAACAAGTGCCTTTGAGGCTGATTTTGGAATATGATTCCTGCTCAATATCCTTAGCAGACTTCCCAAGTCCCAAGAAGTGAATAACCGGGCTCTTGCCATGATGTTCTTATAATGGATCTGGTCTAGATCCTCTCAATGGAAACTTGGTTTATCGATTTATAAATTTGCAAGATTGATGACGATAATGCTCCTCTTAGACCAGATCTGAGATCTTCCAAGACCTTCGCTAAGTCTTGCAATGGGATTTCTGATAAGGGTTTATGAATATAGACCGTAACCCTTAAAGGAAGATCCTAGTAATGGCCAGTGATTTAATTCCTTTCAAGTGATATCTTGAATTTCAGGTGGTGTCCCATCAAGCATGCCAAAGGTTATTGATCCGTCGATCCAGCTGTCTAATTGTCCTTGAAGTTGTTAGCCCACAGTCTGAGCAAATAATGATGGCAGGCCCTAGTAGTTGTACCGAAGGTGACCTCCAGATTGAGTTGGCTCCCTATTCTAGAACTACTTGAAAATACACGAGGGAAAGGCTAAAATGAAATGCAAATGCAGGAAAACAAAAGAGTGATGCGCCAAAATAATGTTATCTTTTTCATATCCAAAACTATGAAACACATAACAAAGGCTCAGTTAATCTAATGTTAGACATCTACATAACCAAATGCAAGATGCAAGAGATTCGATGATGTACATAGATTCAAATCATCCACATGTGAGCCTAAACTAGGGACACAGAAAAAGCCACAAAATCTTTGTCAAATGCTTTAATTATACATAAATAGAACTAACTCATGAGATTAACCAGCATTAAACATGGAAAGAAGTGCTAACGCTCAAATTGACAATGGAACTTTTATGAAATTTTATTACAAAAATTAGCAAAAGACCATGATTGCAAAGCTTAGAGCTCAATATCTATAGTCAAAATTTCATGGCGTTGGGAATACTTTGTGTCGTCTGCACAAATATCCACCATACAACTCCCTATGTAGAAACAAGTGTTGGCCAAAGAAGAAGAGCAATTCCCTCATGCCAAATGATCATCTCCTACCTCCCTTAATGTTTTAGATGCTCCCAGACATCTCCATCTCTGTGTTTTGTGGGCGCACCCAAAATGAAAAGGATAAGTATCGTGCCCAAGGCCAAAATACCCTTTGCTCAAGCAACAAATTCCAAGATCACATTATTTGAATGGACACCCATTCTTTTGCAACCTTACATATCATCAACAAAGATTTTCAATTGGGAAAGATCAAACAACACAGACAACTTACGAAGCTTTCAATCTCCTCTACTTTTAACAAGGCGTTTGCCTTTGTAAATTTCCTTTATATTTCTTACCCATCCCACACTGTTGATCTTAAAGAGACCAATGGTGAGGCCAATTCCCAAAAGGTTGTCGGGCCTAACGATCCTCCAAGTTGCCCATATGGATAGTAGGGACCTGCCATGCGTACATGCTTAATCAAGAAAAGATCAACGATGTAAGCAACTCCTTTAAGTTTGTCAAACCAAACATCCTTCCAAGTTGCTTGCGACCACCATATGGCATGTTCAACGAATCCAAGCCATCATCAGCAAGTAACTTTAAAATAGGATTGTCTACCATAGGATTTGCCATTGTGTCTTGATCAAATGCGAGGAAACAATGAACCTTATACTTTCGCAAAAGGTTGTAGATCCACCATCTTCGAGCCTTTTACAAGGTATGTTTTTGCCACTATAGTTAGGATTCCAATTTTCAAAAACCTTATTGTTGTGATTAGTCTTGATTGGAAAAAGAAAAAGGCCATGGATTGGTTACAAACAAAATTAGCAAAAAAATCGATCAAGAAAATGGTGGTTAATGTCAATTGAATAAGAAGGAAAACGAATAGATTCAATACCAATCATATAGGCATAAACAACAACAAATGGTAAGATAACAAATTTAATTTGTATTGTGTTTTTTTTGTGTGGTTATCGTTTTGACAATAGCATTACATCACCTTTTGACATCTTTTAAACCTTAATGAGTGGTACCTAAAGTTCAAACTCATTCTAGAATTCAATGATGGTCAAGGTAACTACAAAATTCAAGGCCGCATAACACTATGAGTGTTAGTGGATTGCCAATGCTTTGCTTGCAACCAAGGTTGGTCAAGAGGTTGAAAGATAAAGGAATGCAAATTATAACAATACAGAGTTAGAGTGAAAATTCCCTTGTCCTATGCAAGGGGCTTGCCATATGTCATACCTAGCATGCTGACAAGGCAGGTACCTAAGAAAACTCCTATGGTTTATTGCCATAGATATTTAACATCGTCTATCTTTCATTTTATTGCAAAAAAAAATGTTTATCTTTGGATGACAGCTGAGACAGATTTGTCAGATAAAATGCTTGCACTTGAAAGAAAGTACCTACATGGATTCGCTTTCAACTATTAAATGTTCTAGTAGACCTGCAATTTTTGGCCAAATTTCATTTCGGTCCCTTCAGATGGAATGATTTGTTGTTGACAGCCAACTGCTAAAAATTGCCCTTCTCAGATGCAGTTGTGAAATATGATATGATTTCGTATGCCTTGTTGATTGCGAATTTCAGTATATGTTGTATTTTATTTTATCTTTATTTTAAAAAACAGCTACAATGAAATGAAACGAACTGAAATGTGTTTTCAATGTTGATTAATTATATATATATATACACAAAGATCGTGTTGCATACTTCATGTTGTAAATGCAGGTTTCATGTAGAGTGAATTGTTTGATCTTTGCATACTATGCACGCGTTGAATTTGAGGAATTGCAATGGTACCTTGCAAGTATGAAAGACCGAGATTGCACTGTCCAGCGGGATCGCCGAGCTCAGCGGCTGCAGTGTAGAGCTTCATTCCTTCTTCCTTCCTGCCCTGTGCAGCAGAAGAGAGGGCTTACTTATACTGTGAGTTAGCGTTGAGATAGAGGAGAAGGGGAGAGAGAGAAGTACCATCTCCCAGAGGAGGAGGCCGGCGTCGACCATGGCGGCGGAGGAGCCACGTCGGGCGGCGTGGAGGAAGGAGTGGAGAGCCTTGTCTCTGTTTTGGGAAACACCGCCAGTGCCGTGCTTGAAGCGCTTCCCCCACCGCACCATCACCATGGCCTCCCTCAGCGGCGCCAGAGCCTCCTTCCAAGTTCGGCATACAAGGCTCACAGACCACAAATCCCCTCCCCTCAACCTCGCCGCTATCCTCCGAACCACGTCCAACGGAATCGACGCCAACTCCCTATCATTGCCAACTTTCTGGGTGGGAGCGGTAGTGGGCATAACAGTTGCAGCAGAGGAGATGATATGAGAAGAGAACGCACGGGCATCCGAAGCGCAGGGCCAGGTGCGCGACTCCATTACTATGTGTTCATTGTCTAACACTCCATTTCAATCTAGGTACACGTGGGATGTTCCTTGGAAGCAGGTTGCAATCGCTATACCATCCGAGCACGCGCCGTTTCGGAAGACCGCTAAGGTTCTATTTGGGTTGCTTGTCATTTCAATGTTGTTGTATGGCTGCGAGGTATGGGCTAGTGGAATGACAAATATAAATTGGAGACAATTAGAGAGAATCCAAAAAAGGCTTATAACACACCATTTCATAATCAAGGCTACAGTTTCCTATGAAATCATCTTGGCTGAAACAGGTTCTTCCCCTAGAGGCAACTGCCATGACCAGTCTCATAGGTTACCTGAAAAAAGTTGGAAACATGCAAGCAGGCAGATGGCCTAAGGCTGCAATGGATGAAGAGTTACATAGAAGAAAGAACATGTGGATGAAGCAGAACTACAAATGGATGAAAAAATGGGATATCAACTTAAATGAATGCCCAAAGCTTAATAGAGACATCAAAATCTATGTAAATGAAAAGTTCATATTGATGATGTGGCAGAAGAAAACAAGCAAGAAGTGTCAGCATTACATTACTGAGTTTAACCCAACCTGTGACCACGGGAGAAAGCTTATATAGGGGCCGAAATAAAATGGCGAGAGAAGATCCTCATTGCTCAGCTAAGGACTAGCTCTCACAATCTTAGGTGTGAAACAGGGAGGTGGACAATACCCAAGGAGCAGTGGGAAGAGAGAACTTGTGTACTGTGCAATACAGGGCAATTGAGACGGAAGCACACTTTATTCTCCAATGTCCTAAGTTCATTGGTATTCGATCCAAATACGAAGAAATCCTAGCCAGCGGGTCCATGGTGGAACTATTTGAGGAAAACAAAATAAAGAGCTTGGGGAAATGTTGTCACAGATCAGTCGGCAGAGGAGCAACCTCCTAAAAGAGGTCAAAAAGCCCACTTTGGTCTAAGGTGGTTTGGTACTATTTTGTGGTCCCATAGACCTGTTGGTCTCGTGGACGTAATTAAAATCTTTCATTTCATTTCATTTATGAAGGAAAAGAATATATTTTAATGTCACAATCAACTCTCTTTTGCTTTTCCAACCATATTTTCGTTGAGAATACTTTGAAAGAATGCACTAGCCACCGTGCTAGCAAACTAGGCCTTAATGTCATTATAAGTATTACATTTCAACATGAAATATTTCTTAGACTCCACTACATCAACGTGCAAAAACATAAATTCTCTCTTCCCATGCTTCTTTAGGTCTTTTCCATCTTTTTGTTTCATTAATTCTCAATTGAGCTATGAAAGTATTTGTTTTTCATGGGATATTAGCCCCTATAAAATCCTTTTGTTGATGATCACATGTAGAGTTAAATTTCTCCAAATAATACATCTTCTTTCTCCCTAACGGCTCTCCCCACATAACTTGGTGGAATTTATCTATAACAAAGGTTTTTATATCTTGTCTTTTATTAGGACATGCCTTGAAGGAAATGTTCCATTTTTTAAGTCATTTATTGTTTTGATTCATCACTGACTTCTTTCTTTTCTCCAAAACTCATTGAGGACAACCTTAGGCCATCTGCTTCTACCATCCATTTGTTTAATCCTTTTAAATATGTTATGAGACAAACCATAAGCAATAGCTTCTAGAGGTACAACACCCGTTTCAACTAGAAGAATCTCATATGGGACCGAGATCTTTAATTTGAACTTGCTAGTAATCATGTTTTTGAATCCTCTCAAATTGTTTCCACCTTGAGTTTGAAATGTTGCTAGCTCAAGTCTCGCACATCCATAAAGCACCACCAGAGTTGCCAAAATCCCAAACAAAGTCTACATAGTTTTCCAATCCCATAATTATGCCTCTCTACATTTGTTTTGGAAAGCATAAAAATCTCTCCACCCCCTTAAAATTCTCTTTTTGCTACAAATCTCCCAACTGAGTTTGTTATTAAAGTCAAACCCAAGATATTTATATTTTGTTACTTCCTCTAAAATGTTTCCATCAAAACAAAAGTCATACTAAGTTCTTTTTTTTTTATTGGAGAAGATCATAATCTTGGTCTTATTGGTGTTGACTTGCATCCCCACTTCTTTGCAAAATTGCTCAAGCGCACATAAATGTTTTTGAAGGCCTTGAGCAAACCTAGCAATCAAGATAATATCGCGAGCATAAAGGAGAAGTCTTACAACATACTCTCCTATGCGAACACCATCTTCACTCTATATATTTAAACATTCATCAAGTTTGTCGATATATAGGCCAAATAAAGTAGGTGATAATGGGCATCCTTGTTTAACCCCAATATCACTCCTAAAACTTTCTAAGATACCGCTTGAGTTCTAATTTTGACTTGTACCTTTTCATAAATTCTATGAACAATTGTTTTGTGATGCATTAGAATACCAAGCTCCTTCATTCTATCCCATAACTTGTTCTTAGGAACTATGTCAAAAGCCTTCTTGAAGTCAACAAAATAGCAATAAGCTTCATCTTTATCATTCCAAACTTTTTCAATAATGTGCCTCAAAGTGATACCATAATCTATTGTTGAATACTTAGGTCTGAACCCTACTTGCTTACCTTTTTCTTCTGCCCACTTGTTGATTATGCATTCCACCATGCTACCAAACAACTTTGCAAACAATGGGTTGATCATGATGGTTCTATAATTAGAAGGATTGTTAACATCTCCACTCTTAAAAGGGTATCACAAGACTAGTAGTCTAATCTCTAGGAAAACCCTGTTGAATGATGTTGTTGAATATGTCGACAATGTGAGGAGCGAGAAATTATTTCCCCCATTTTAAATATTCTACCTGAAACTCATCCAAGTCTTTTATTTTTCCAACCCCCAATTTCATAATACCCTCTTCAACTTCTTGCATAGTAAAAAATTTTGTTATCGTGTTGACGAAGGAGGGCCTTCAACTTTTGGATCCTACTCATAAAGTTGTTTTGCAAACTCAAACCACTGATTGGTTGTGATATTGTTGTCATATGTATGTTTTTCTTTGATTGAAGCTCCTTCCAAATGCTTTTGTATTATGGGAAAATTATATCTTACATCACAAATGCAATACATCTCCTTATAACCATGTGCGCCTAAAGAGGGGAAACTAAAAACGATACACCAATTTCATGATTCAAATCGAAAACTTGAATCACTTAAAATTTTCAAAATTGAAAATTTGTGAAATATGAAAAGTAGATGGCTATAAAGTGTGCATTGTATTTGAATTCTAAAAATACAAACTTGATAATATTAAAATCAATAACCAAAATTTTGAATTTAATTTGACCTACGAGACTTATGTTGTTTAAAAAGTGGTAAAATAGATAGCTTATGGATCACAAAACCTCTTTTTTGGAGAGTGAAAAAAAAAATTGCCTATGGATCACAAAACCTCTTTTTTTGAAGAGTGAAAAAAAGATAGCCTATAGATCACAAAACATGTTTCTCTTGTAGGGAAATTCCAAATTTACTTTTAAGGTTTTGGGTGTCACTCATGTTTATTATTTATCTTCTTGCTGGCCTCCCTCAAAAGTAACCTAAGCCAAAATGGAAAAGCTTCTCGAAACTTCTTGTGGGCCACTCTAAGGATCACGAAGGGTTTCCAAGAGTGGTGTGGGAAATATGTTATTAGCTTAAAGAAGCAGGAGGGTCGGGGCTTTTGGATATAAAAATTCAAGGCATGACTCTTGATAACAAAGTTAAAATTTGGATCCCTTTGTGATGTGGTTTGTAGCTCACTTTCTAAAGGGGAGTGTGGGGGCAACGCCACACACACTATCGCAATCGGGTCAGGAGCCCCGACAGGGGTTCAGGAGCGGAGCCCCTGAAGCAAAAATTAAGGAGTCAATCCCATGTTTTTAGAAAAACATTCCACCAAATTATATTTATAGGAAATAAAATCATAATAGTGTTTGTCCACTTTATTTTTTAGGAGGAATCCTAATTGTACTTTACTAATTAGGAATATTTATATTTGTGGAGAGCCGAGTAGCTTATATGAGTTCACATGTAATATGTTCTTAAGTTAATAAAAGCTTGATATTTTGCACTATGGATGTTTCCCTAAGCACTCACTAGGGTTATGCCACATAAATCGGTGTTTCATCTCGATCACAGTCTGGTAATTTATAGATTAGTTTTATCTCTTTCTTTGTAAAACTATTGTTTTGTTATTCAAATTTCTACTTATTGATTGTTGCGAAAAGAGTTAGGTTTCCTATCAAAATATGTTGTTAGCTTAAAGAAGCGGGAGGGTCGGGATTTTTGGATATTAAACTTCAAAGCACTGCTCTTAGTGTCAATTAGATAATTTGAAAGCTTGGCAGGATCGGACGCATGGAAACTTTTGCTCTAACACTTTGCATCACTCAAAGGACCCCTATAGAACATCAAACATAATAAGGCTTGTGATTCCAAAGTCTTCCTCTTTCTACCATGTCGGTGAAGATTTGTGGCACCTTCCTTTCTAAGAGTATTTAGAAAGCTTAGGAATTACTCGAACCCAATCTCATTTGGGTTGGCAATAATTTCAAGATGAGGCTTTCATTAATTCTCTCTCTTTATGGTGGTCTTCCATCCTTAATTTATATAATGTCCTATTTTCCATGGTGCCCTTGATCAAAAGTCTTAGACTATTTAAAAGGGTTTAGAGCCATTGGGGACATATTATGCAAGGTGTCTTAAGCTTGGATGTCATGAGACATGCTCAAAGCTAAATTCCAAATAAAATAAGAGGATGTTGAATCCATTATAAAAATCACAATCTCCATGCACGATAGTTTTCTACACAAATTTGGGATTTCTTTATGTGTGCCTTGGTAGATAGATTGGCATTGGCCAACAACTACTCCCTTATGTCCCTACAAACCCTATATTGGATATAATCTCCTTGCACCTAAATATGTCATGAGTGGTTCTTTAAACCATTGTTGGAATCTCAAATCCAAGGGTGAGATTTAGGCAAACAGCTTTGATGATATCTAGAAAGTTCGCATCGAACCCAAAAAGCTCATTTTCTATGGTGCCTTATTTATCAAGGCCTTCCTATTGAGACTAACTCAAACATATGGGGGTTCCGAACCCCGTCTATCACGTTCTTAACCGTAGTCTATTAAACACCTTTTTCTCGGATTTTCGCACACACATAATCTTCTTGAAGTGGATTTATACCCTTTTTAACCTATTTCCGTGAATTTTTACTAAGAAAATAGTTTTTGAGGGGATTTGGCCATGTTCCCTACGAAATACAACAATTATTAGCAAATGTTTAGAGTTGATATTCTATTTCATATATGGAAAGATAGAAATTTTGTTTGCTTTAATAATGTTTCTATGGATAGAGAATTCTTTGTGACTAATAAAGTTATTATGATCTCCAATGTTATGCTCGTATTCGGGGATCAAGTAGAAAAGGTCCACCTAGAAGTGGAACACTTGCAATATTTTTACTTTCACACTTTGGGAATGCTCTATGTGATGTCAATTAAGTGCCTTGAAGCTCGTTGCACTAACACTCCCCTTCTCAAGGTCATGGTTGGGGCTTCCACAAATGTCATTCTTGTAGTGTGTAGATCTCCTCTCCATGACGTCGTCACACTCCTCCCAAATCTTAGTGTATGTCTCTTTGCCCGCAATGGAGGAGTTTTCGACCACCTTTCAACGGTGATGATGACAATGGTGGTAATGGGTGGGGTACCCCGCACAAGGAAGTTCCCGCAGCTAGCACTCGCCATTTCTCCCGTCACGGAATCAAGAAGTTATTAAAGGAAATAATCAACAATAATATAATGATGGGTGGGATCCCATTACAACATGGATCCCCCTCCGCCACTAGTGGTTGGGGGACAAGTCGGGTAGTCCTCTACCTCGCCACGTTTGTTGTTGTAGCTTAATGTTATTGGTCCTCAATTTTTTGGTTGGTGTATTTTATTTTGTGCTCCCTTTTTGGTTAAAATGTAATTTTACTATTTAATCATGCTTTTAGATGATGTCATCATGTTTTTATGCCATCATGAGGTGAGTTGGCCTTCTCTCAAGGTTGTCTTGGTTTAATGTGATTCGCATTCGGGGTGTGACTTTTTCCGCCCATTTGTGTTGTGTGATTAGCATTATACTTGCATTTTCTTATTAACAAAAGTGTGTTTTTAAAACAAAAAAACTCGAATTTGAAAATCTTGAGAATACGGAAAGTAGTTTAATATAAAAAAACTAATAACTAAAATCTCAATTCATAAATCTTGAGAACAAGAAAATATGTTTCATATAAAACCTTTATATTCTATTAGAATCTCGAAACCAAAAAACCTTTATTAAAGTCATAAACGAAAGTGAAAATACATATTGTTTTTAATATTTAAATCCTCAAAACTAAAAACACCAAAAACATGAAAAACAATATTGATATAAAATGTGTCTATCATATCATGGTCCTAAAAATTCAAACCCAAAATCCAAAAAAATTCAAATCCAAACTTAAAGACTCATAACCCAATGACCTCCTAAAATAAAAAAATGTGAAAACCAAAATTACAAACCAAAAAAACTTACCCTAGAAATTTCAAAATTGAATCTTGAATGTTACAAACCTAAAAACACTAAAAATTGAAACTAGAAACCCATAACTCAAAAAATTAGAAAACCAAATCCCAAACATGAAACTCAAATCTTGATAGATTTATGTGCAAAAACCCTTAACAAAATGAATCCTTCAACAAGGAAGCCCCAAAAGCATGACATTTACATTGATATAAAATGACCCCAAACCTTAATCCTTAAAACTCAAAAAAGCTCAAACATGAAGCCCTAAATGCAAAATTTGAAAGCTTTGAACATAAAAACTCAAAACATGAAAAACCGAAATCTTGGAAACTTGAAAGTCAAAACCTCAACCTAAAACCTTAAAACTTGAATCCAAAAACATGAAAACATTAAAACCCAAAACCTAAAAATCATAACCTTGAAAATACGATTATGAAAACTTTCAAAGTGTGAAAGATTGATTAATGTAAAGAGTCTCTAAACATGAAAGTAGAAACCTAAAAATTGAAAAACTCGTTTCCAAAACATGAAAATCCAAAAACACATAAAATTGAAACTTGAAATCATCACGCCTAAAATTTATTTACACAAAATACAAAGACCTCGAAAACCAAAATAATATGAAACTTAAACTTTGAATGATTCAAAACTAAAAAACCAAAAAAATGTTTCCTTGAAACATCCAATAAGATGTATATACCTAAATTTAGACCTATCAACATTTAACAAATAATCCATGGCATTTATCTCAATCCATAACTTGTTGTGCATTAAATTGACTATTTCTACGCGTCTTGCTCAATAAACACTGTGAACCACTAGGTCACACTTGTTATCTATCATTGTTTAGTCAAAATCTCACTCTCATAATATACAACACATTTTCAAATATTTGGACACCATCTCCAACTAATATTTTACATTGTGCATTGAACCCAGAGACAAAGTCAATAGTGATAGGCAAAGGCATGTGGTTGAATTTGTCATGGGCCAATGAATTCATCCTCTAAATCTCTAATGGTCACATTTTCAAACGCATAAGTTAGCCTAGTCAATCATGTTCATTTGAGCAAGAAATTTTGTCTCAAGTATAGACACTTAAATGTGACTATGCGGTTTAATACTAAAATTACACTAATTATCATCTTTCTTGTCATTTCATCATAATTAGTGGTTTCCCGCTAATTAGCTAACATTCCCTTTTGTCTCGCCAATTAACAACACTTCATTAATTAACTAGCTTCATACTTCATCCTGGATGCCAATTAACGGTGTTTTGTTAGTTATAATCCTCTTTTAATTAATTAATTAAACATTATTAGTTAAGTAAGCCTATCAATCTCCTATTTAATCAATCAACCTTTTTATTGGGTTAATCCCTTTCAAACCCTTCAAATTCTACTAAATTCCTTGAAATCATCTCCAAATGCTTCTATAAGCAACTTGGTCTTGATTTAATAAAAGGTAATTTATTAAACCCTAATTATAGAGTAACAAAATGTAAACTATGATATGCAACTAGTAAATACAATATGACACAAGCAATAAGCAAGTAAAGTATAAAACCCTAAGCTGGAGATATAAGAAAGATGACTTAGTTGATTAACATTTGATCTAGGAGTGTTACAACATGGAAAACTATTGAACAAGAGGTGGATTTTGTTGTCGATGCTCGGATAAATTCTGGACTCGCAAGAATACAATGGACATGGGCGCCATATTTGAATTTGGGATGCCTGAGCACTGAGAGACCTATGTTGGGTTCATGTGACTTAACAGATGGTCAGAATCTGATTTTCACAGTGTCAAAAATATTCCCTATTGATCGCTTTTGTGTCGTTATTTAATCACTGAGAATAATTGTAACTTGCAGAAACATGTATCACTGCAAAACCCACAATACCACATCAAATCCAAAAAGAAAGATGCAATATGGGGATTAGGACCGACCCAAACAAATACCCCAAAAGTGAAGTTACGGTCGAGTGCTACACTACATCTCAGACTCCATGTAGTTCTTATGAGTATGTGTAAGAATCGTGCCCTAGGATGCCCTTGTGCAAGTGCACTTGATAGTAGGATGTAGCTAGATGTAACAATGTAGATAGATGTGTGGATGGAATAAAGAAACTTCCCCTTCCTATGTTGTGTATGTAGAAAATGTAGTCCCTTGTCCCTTGAATGGATGTTAAATGGATGCCTTGAAGTGTTTTAGGTGCCTTTGGATGCAAGCTTAGGTGATGATAGTATATGCTTAGTGTTTGGTCCTTGATTTTGAACATAACTATGTATTTATATGATTACCTTGTTTGAATTTCATAATTGACAACTGGAAGGTGACCCATAAGTAGAAAAGATTCCCAAAGATAATTAATTAAATTAACCATATCCTACCTATTCATATCCCATAGTGCACATGTTAATTAAATTAATTAATATCCTCACTTAACCACCTCACCTAGCCACCTCACTCAATGACCTACTCAAACCTCATTAATGACCTAAGACCGAGTCTAAACCTATCCTAACTAACTAGGACTTAGTCTAAAACCTATACTTAACTCCTATTAACAAACCTAAAAGGACTCCCACTTATCTTGCCATGATCTATCACTCGAGACTCGGTAGAAGGTTGGAGATCACGCCAAAAATAGCAACAATTTGGCTATTTTTGGCCAACCTAGATATTCCCACCTTGACCGACGTTGGTTATATCTCAACCGATGTCGGTCACCTACCATTGTAGGTTACCTAACCATTTCCGGTTAGGTTAAATATGTTTCCAAAAGTCCTTTTCCCAGGTTGGTCATTTGATTCAGGATCTCATTCTTCCAGAGACTTGGAGCACTCAAATTTCTTTAGCACTCGGAAAAAGAAGACACACGGGAGCACTACCAACATCGATCACCATTCATCATCCTCTTCACGATCACAGATTCACAATAGAGAGCACGGAGGTCTGAACTCCATGACATGAATACAATGAATCTTCTCTCTGGATCTCTATTATTACCATCTTCATCACCTACGTCCTCCAATCTATTTTCTAGTAAGTATTTAACATCTCTACATTGAATCTCTAGTTTCTTTGTGTAGATTTATTTATTCATCTCTGTAGTTTATTTCTCTCCACACCCATATACTTCCTCCTTCCATCAACCCATCACTTGATCATACCCAGAATTTTCACCCATTTTCACCCTCTCCTGATCATCTCTGAGTCTTTAGAACCATTTTACGACCTCACCCTCACCATTTCCAACCTTTGTGCAATCACAGGGAGTCTGAAAAACCAATTCTAAGAACTTTCTACTAATTTCCCCTACCGATGCTTAGGTTAGCCAACCGACGTCGGTTACTCTTCCTAACCGACATCGGTCGATCGGTAACACATCGATTCTTATGTGTCATCAATATAGCTCAGACCAACGAGCTAATACCCACTTCCCAATAGCCCAGAACCATTTCTAATCCTTACTGACCTTTACCCAGAGCCTATACCAGACCTGTAACTCAACACCAACCAATCAACCCTCCCATTTTGACCTTAAACAACCTTTTGAATGACCTTTCTTATTATTTTGTATGAGATACCTAAATCGTTTCAATTCTAATAGGATCTTTACTTCATGTATGATTTAACTAGCATTAATATTGTTATATAAAAGTGGATTGACAACCTATTCGGAAGTATCACACTTCCCGGATCTAGCTTCCGCTAGGCATTCCACTCATTGTTTTGTTTAACTCTATTTGGTGGTATTGTTTTGCATTTATAGGTAGTTCCTCCTAGCCAAAAGGAGCTCTCAATCAACTTGGATTAGGAAATCGAACATGCACACAACCTTCACCGACATTACAATAGGTATTCCTCCTTGGCCTACTACCCTTATTTGTTTCATTAATTTGCTAAGAATCCGGTGAAACATTTTGGCATGCCGGTGGGACCCATCAGGGTTCCTTTGCATTTGTTCATTCCTAGGAAAAAAATTGTGTGTTTATTTCCCTTCAAAAAGTATTCACATTAATTTTCTTCTCTGGAATATTCTCCTTCTTGTTATTGTCTAAAATAAATCATGTACTTTTAGTGCTTTAAAAAGAACACGTCTTCCTTTTACTGCATTGCATTAGTGAAAGAGCATCCCTCTTCCTGTTCTCCATTTGTTACATCGAACGTAATTGTGGATTTGGGCTTAAAACACTTGCATTTCATTCTGGTTTTTTGCATTATAGCTCACATTAATTTGAGGGCAACCTATATGTTGGAAGTCATGCCCAGTTGATGGTTGACTAATTTAATCATAGTTCACTTGCACACTCTCTCTCTATATACCAAACCACTTACATAATTTACACATCTTCTTAAACATCCTCCTACCTGGAAGAAGTTGTCAATGATCACATGATCAGAGGATTGATAGTGGATGCCCAATTGGTTTCTCTGTCTAGTCATTATCTCAGAGAAAGGACCACCCCCCACCAAAACTTTACCTGAAACCATCCTTAGATCTTGGCTTTTCATAGGACACCTTCTATCAAACCAAAAACTTTGTTCATTCACGAGTCAGTCTTAAATAACATAAGCTAAAACATAAAATTCACCCATAGGATTTCGTGTTTCTTAACTTTTTGCTTGATTTGTGTTTTGAGTTGTGAGGACGTGTTCTCCATTTTTTTCTTTCTTCCTTTCACACTCCACAATTATAGTTGGTGTATTCCGAATTTTTCTGAGTGTGTTAGGGTCCATCACTATCATACTCAATTTTTACGGGTTGATATTTTACCTGATCTAAGTCACAAAAATCAACTTTTTCCATCTTTTCAAATTTCACGTGATTGCGTCGGTCAGTCAGGCATGATCGACATCGGTTTACTCATCTGACCATCATCGGTTTACTTGACCATTGTTGGTTATCTATCTTTTTTGGTCATTTTACCAAAAACAACACTCACCACATTTTCTGTTCTTTCTGAAGTTCCTCAGACATATCATCATACCCCTGGATCTTTAAAATCACTATCAAATCTAGTTTTGTCTCATTTTCATCAGTTATTGCCCCATTTGTAAAACTTTTGATTTCCTACAGTAATCGGTATCGTTAACCTAACCGGCATCGGTCACCCTATCACCATCATCGGTTAACCCAACCACATCGGTTCTGTGTTTTAATTTTTAATTAAAACAACGACATATTTTACCTCTCCCAAAACTATTTTTCTCCATTTCTTCTATTTTTATGTGTCATTTACAGAGAAACAGTTACCAAGCCTACGCCAACTCACATGGTTTTGACTCGTAGTCAAGCCAACACCCTTGTATTCCATGTTAGCCTTCAGCCACTCCCGCCTAGCCCATCACCACCTTCCATCCTGTCACCTATGGATCCTACTCAACCCATTATCATCATACGGTGACGAGGAGTTTGCAAGACTCCTTGACCACAACCTCGTTACCTTACAACATTATCTTGCCCATTCATCTACTCGAGATTCATCAGACAAATGGTATATGACATGCCTGTGTCCATCCCCTTCCTCGCCCCACTTCCGTCGTCAACTAACTAACTCGACCTTACCTTCTTCCACCTTACCACCCGTAGTATCCCAACTTGACCCCACATCATCAATATCTGTGGCACCTATAACATCGGTCACACTTTTGACATCAATTTCTCCCATGGTGTCAACCATTCCTTCATCAACCACCTTGAGCATAGCCCCATCTACACCCACCACCTCATATATACCTATTGCATCACAGCCACCCATGGTGTCGGTAACTCATACTCCATTCCAAAACATCATCCTCTCCATCCACGTAGTCTTTACCTCCAATCACTATAAGAATCATACATCCACCCCACCTACTTACACATATCACCAACAACCACCTATCTTGTCTATCACCTATTTGGGATATTTTCCACCTGCATCTATTCCCCCTCACATTTCTCGTACTTGAACCACCATATATTGGAATGCCATCCACATCATACATTCATCATCACCCCCTTATCTTTGCGGGGTGCCAGTCATCATAACCTACCAACGACCTTATTAAAATGATGATGGAAAAGATGCAAACATTGGAAGCATCAGTTTTTAGCTCTCACAACTCTTTAACATATGATGAAATCTACAATGAGCCCATTCATCCATCTATTCCCATTCTTCCATACCCTACACATTGGGAAATGCCCAAATTCAACCGGTTCAATAGCAAAGAAGACCCATAACAACACTTACGTGGTCTTTCAAACATGGGTGTTATCTAATCACTCATGATGATGCTCTACTCTTGCGGACATTCCCATGTCCTTAACAGACCTATGCATTGGATTGGTATAGTGGTTTACCTCGACATTCCATTTATTCATTCAACCAAGTGGCTCAAGCCTTCCTGGACCATTTTTCAATCAATATCGTCAAGAAGGTCACCATGACCAACTTATATTCAACACGACAATATGACGATGAGTCTATCATAGATTTTGTCACTCGTTGGCGAGCCTCATCAACCAGCTTACATTCCAGCTACCTCAAACCAAGCTTATAGAGTTGTTCACTTAGGGCTTGTGCCAGGAACATCTCACCAACTCTCCAAGTCCAAACCTTTTCCGTACCTTTGATGAAGCATTCACCATGGCTAGAAAAATTGAAATCCATGCCATAGAAGAGAAGAAAATTCAATTACATAACAAAATGTTGCATTCAAATCCAATGATGCTTCTTCCTCTTCAAAACCAAAACAACTATTCCAAAGCAAAAGGATCTACCAATGCGGTAGTTTTAAAAGTTGGCCCATCTCACCCATCCAATCAATCAAACCTTCTTCCAACCTTTCTCCCATTCAAGCTTTCCAGTTCAAGTGAGAGAAATGAAAGTACACTCCAATCGGGAGCCTTATTCTTTAGTATTAGAAAAACTTCTTAAAGCTAGAGCAATTTCTCTACCACCCATCAAACCACATACTAGTTTTGACCCCGCTCATCCTATGCCTGCATGGTACAAGGAACATGACTATTACAACTATCATCGCGTTAAAGGCCATAGCGATGGTAATTGTATAACCTTCAAAAACATTGTCCAGGAAATGTTAGACAATGGAGATCTTGTCTTGGACAACCCAAATGCACCAGCTAATCGAACTTGCATATCTTCAAGAAGTCATTCCCTAACCATACCCCATCATCTAACCAAACCGGTGAACCTTCAACTAATGACAGTAATGTCCATGAGGTCCATGTTGTGTTTGACATCGTACCACCCTTCCACAATTTCCTCCTATCCCCTCCATCAGGAGATTCTAGCATGAGCTCCTTTACCCATGAGAGGATCCTATTTCATCTACTCCTTCACCCATAAAGGATTCCCCTTTATCTCCCCCTTCACCCATGGAGGAGACCCCAATATTCTGCCGATGTCATTTCATCACTCCCCTCATAACCTAATGAACAACCTGCGGTGTTAACTCTCCTACCCACGGGAGAGTCATGCTCACCTCCCTCTCCACCAAAAGAGGAACCTACCTCATCCCCTATCATCTCCCCTACCAATAGAGGATCCTTTAGAAGTGCCACTTCCTGTTGGTGACAATTCCCCATTAGCCTTCCAAGGATCCAGTTGATTTTCTCTCGGCTCTCTTACCCACAGTCTCAAGCCAAACTAGTTCCTTGTCTCACAGACATACTTTACAAGGATTACTACTAAATCAATGTCATCTCCTCTTACAACAATTTCATTTTCATGCCTGGTTGACTGCTTGGATTATGTTGATAATTCCATGCTTTGGGGACGTCTCATTACCCTTTTCAACCCAAATGCAAATGTCATATGTTGATACCTCTACGATTTATCCAAAGGTATTTCAGACCATCAAACCAACCATGCCCATATTGGTCATAACAACCTCTTCTTCATCACCCTCACCTACACCTAAACCTTTACCAACAATCAAACCTGATCCTATGCCTAAGAACCTACCTTGCTACACACTTTCCCCCACATCTAGAACCATCACCACATTGGGAGTCATGCCGACATCAAGTCTAGTCCATCCTCCTATGTCAAATTGGACTTAGCCACATCTTCACAAACCCATGCAAAAACTATTCCTCCACCTAAAAGGAAGACCCAACCTTCTAGGCCACATACACCGGTTTTCACCCACTACTCCTCTGTCACCTTCACCACTTCCCTCCATCCTAGGACCTCACCCATCGACCTTGGCCAAACAACCTCCTATCCAAGGAAAACCAAAAGCACAACAACCCACCTCTTCATCACAATATTTTATTACACCCAACTTACCTACACAATGCACACCTTCGTTGTTATATGCATCTTTCTTACCACCTATACCCCCACCACCTACGTAACCTCATCAATACCTATGATATTTCCTTCTCTTCAACCCATACCTTCCACCTTGCCTCTGTTAGCAACCTTCACCACGCCTCCTTTATCACCTTGGCTAACTCATCCTCTTCCATCATCTTCCTTCCCTTCCACATCACGTACTCCTTCCTCACCTTTACCCAGGAAGGTGCAACCAAAATTGAAAAACCCACTACCCTCCAAAGAGGTAGTTAAGCCTATAACACCTTCTATCGCTAGTTCATCTACTACGCCTTTACCCAAGAAGGTATAACCCAAATCTAAAAATAGTACCACCTACCAAACTAGTGGTCAAACCCATTTCACATCCAATTCCACCTCCCGTGACGCCTCTCCCACAAAAATCACCCACACTTCAATCTAGACCCACACTCACCTCACATTGTGATCCATTGGTAGGGTCTTACGCCAACATTCTAGCTAACCTTTTAGAGACCTTTGTCATCACATTTCTGCCCCTTAGACCTTACGACCCACTCAAACCCAAACCAAAAGGGTTTGATGATACTAAAATTTGTGCCTACCATCATGTGTCAGGGCATGATGTAGAAAATTGTAAGGCTCTAAAAACCGTTCTCTTGAATTTGTCCTCTGAAAAAAAAATTTTGACGATGATGATCTTTTAGATGAGGACCCTGTTCCACCTTCACCTATCACCACACACCCTCATCCTTACCTATCAAGTGACCTTCATCTCCACCTCCACAACCCATTTTATCCTCCTCCAAAATTTGAGATCAACATGGTCCACATAAGAGAGTTAGCCAAACCTCCACCTAAATGCCAATGCACTACTACTTTCTTTACACAACACTCTATATGTCCTCATCATCATTCTATTGTCATCTTGTCACTATACTTATCATGACACACCTTCTCTCCCACCTCTCTTCCCCATATTAATATGGTTAGTATTGCCACTCGCGCCCAAAAAGACAAAGGAAAGGAGAAAGCAACTAGCCCATCTACCAATCATGTGCCCAATATACCATCTGCACCCACACCAAAAATTACCATTTGGGGACCCACATACCCTATTTCTGATGGGGTCACCCATCATACAATGATAAAACAATTACACCAATCCCCTCTAAAAATGTCTTTGTATGACCTTGTCCAAACTTCTGAATCCATCGACAGGCCCTCATGGAGGTTACGAATCCATTGAGGTTTTACCTAATGACCCTACGCTCGTGGCCTCCATTATCACCCCTCACCATGTGGCTTCTCTCACCAATTCATCCCTTTCTCTACACCCTGCTACCACTCATCAAGTAGCCACGCTCAGTTTCTCGATGACGATATTGTACCTCTCCACTCAGATGATCCTGATCCCGCCCTTTTCATTTCCATTTACATTGATAATATACACGTTCAACGCATTATGATTGATGGTGGTGCAACATCAACATCATCTCCTCCCATGTGTACAACCAAATGCGCATCCCCCAATTACATGCATAATAACCCAGTTATGTTGTGTTCATTTAATGATGCCATCACTTCCACCCTTGGCACCATCATTCTCCATGTTCATGTGGGCCCCCATACTATTTCAGAATTGTTCTATGTCTTAGAGGGGAATTCTGTACAACTTTGTTGCTTGGCCACCTTGGATCCATGTCATGGGTTGTGTCCTTTCAACCTTACATCATTGTGTAAAATTTGAACATGAAGGACATAACTATACCATTCCATGACCCATCACCATTCAAAACCTATAACATGTTGTATCGACCTAATGATGTCCTTGTACTAGTTAAGGCATCTACCACCATTGCCACTTCTCCTTCACCCACAACCCCATCCACCAATTTTTTCTACCTCTCCCACACCTAACTCCTCTATTCCCACTTGCCGTCGTAGCCTCTGTAACTGACCCATCCGCTAACCCATCTACTTCTCAACCAACCAATGCTTCTTCTTCCCAATCACCTAGTGATTCATCTATTCCCACTACCCACATATCAATCATTGATCCCTTAGAAGGTGTTTTTCAACGTGTCTCACTGGGGGAATACCACATGTACAACATCGACACATTCCTTACTCCTCAAGAGTATGGTAACCTATGCCAACATCCTCGCTTATGATCACCGCATAGGTGAGGTTTCCCTTATGGTCCTCCCCACCTTCGCACCAACTTAACATATGGGGGACTTGATACTTCTACCTACTCTCGCCTAGCCACCTTCCCAAACATGACCATTTTCATCTGACCTTCAATCTCTCACCAATTTTTGCTTTGCCCACACTTTCCTCCATCATTGTGCATGGAAAGGGTTTTGGATTTGGTTTACATGAATAGGGCCACCATACTGTCATCCCATGTACCACTCGTAAACATAAAGACCACAGTGGTATTGGCTTTTTCAAACCATCTTCCAAGAAATCCCACATCAAACTCATTGAGGATGACAAACCTTCTTCACCCCATTTACCAACTTCACCACCTTCACCCACAAAGTCTATGGATCTAGAAATCCATTCCTCCTAAAAAAAAATTTTTTTTCATGAACACCATTTCCCTGGGACCTCTGACTTATCAATGAGATGGCGAGGCTCCCTCTTCTCTTCCCTTCATATATCTGACATGATCGATGATGATACACCTTCTATTAACATCATTTAATGTTAGGATGATGAGTCTATTCTCACCTACCTTGGTGCGAAGATTCTTATATTCATCATTCATTACCTTCTGAGACACAAACCATGTTAAATGAATCGACCATCAAATCAATATTAACACTCAGGACGACCCACACATTCTAAAGATAGGCCAATATTTAGATACCACTTTGAAAAAAGCTTTTACTTCTTTCCTCTCGGGATCATAGCAACACTTTTGTTTGGTCCTATGCTTATATATCCGGTATTGACCCAAACATTGTGGTCCACAATATCATCACTATTCCTAAAGCCAAACCCATAAAACAAAAGTTGCGAAAAATGCATCCTCGCATTGCCCTTCTTGTCAAATAAGAACTTTAGCGCCTTCTTTCGGTTTCCTTCATCCTACCCATTGATTATCCCCAATGGATCTCTAACATCATTCTTGTCACAAAAGCAACAGGGGGACTCCACATTTACATGGATTTTTGTGACCTTAACTTAGCTTTCCCTAAAGATGACTTTCCTCTACCTAGTATTGACCAACTAGTTGATCTTACCACTGGCCATGAGATGTTATCACTCATGGATGGTTTCTCGGGTTATAACCAAATATTACTCACCCCGAAGATCAACACAAAACCACCTTCATCACTCCTTGGGGACCTTTTGCTATCGAGTCATGCCTTTTGGCCTTAAAAATGTTGGTGCTACATATCAGCGGGCTATGACTTATATCTTTCATGACATTATGCATCACATATTGGAAGATTATGTTGATGATCTTCTTGCCAAATCCAAACATCGAGCCAAACACCTTATAGTCCTTAAGGTCATATTCGATCATCTCATCAAGTATTGTGTTCACCTTCAACCTAAGAAGTGTGTCTTCGTTGTTCTCTTTGGAAAGCTCCTTGGTTTTATTGTTTCTTTGCATGGCATTAAAGTTGATCCTGCTAAAATCAAGGCTATTCTCAAATGCCTCCACCTACTAACCTTCATCAACTTCATAGTTTGTAAGGCAAGTTGCAATCTATTTGTCATTTTATTTCTCATCTTTTCAACCGCTATCATCCATTTCATCATCTCCTCAAAAAGGATGTCTCCTTCAAATGGGATGATGAATGCCACAAAGCCTTTGACACCTTAAAACAATACCTCCTCCAACCACTTGTGCTCATTCCCCCTAAGGATGACCAACCATTTTACCTTTACATTTCTACTACTGATCATTCCTTGGGTGCCATGCTCACTCATCATGATGAGCAACACATAGGAACAAGCGGTTTATTATATAAGTCATACGCTTCTAGACTACAAAACTAGATACACCCATGCCGAAAAACTCTTCTTAGCCTTAGTTTTTTTCACCACTAAACTCTTCCATTACCTACTTAACCACAAAAACATTTTTGTCACCAATACGACCCCTTACATTACATGTACACCAAACCTTACCAACATCAATGAGTTGCACATTGGCTCATGCTTCTTGCAGACCTAGAACTCAAATTCATCATCAAAAATCTATTAAAAGGAAAAACTATCACTGACCAACTTATAGATGCACCTCTCTCCAGAAATCAATCCTCTAACTTTGATTTCCCGATGAATCCATTATTACCCTCTCTTTGGATGATACCATTTACTAGATGACCTTATTCTTTGATGGTTCCAAATGTCAGCATGGGGGTGGTGCCGAGTTTATCCTCATTCCTCTTGATGGTGAGCCTATGCCATTATCTTTCAAACTAGATTTTGATTGTACTAACAATATCGTCGAATATGAAGCACTCGTATTAGGCCTTCAAACCTTCCATTACCTTAGACGTTAAATCAATTAATATCTTTGGCGATTCCCAATTGGTTGTAAACTAAGTTAATGGTATATACCAGTGTCATAATGAGATACTTCAAAAGTATAAGCATCATGTTGACATACTTTTGACTACCTTTGATCGTTATGAACTTCAAACCACCCCACGTTCCACTAATAAATTTTGGATACCATGGCATGTCTTGCTTCTCAAATACCCGCTTTCCCTCTCGACTCAAAAATATTTGTCATAGTACAAAGGTTGCAATCACCTTCTTATCTATTTTGAGATGTCAACCTTGTTCAAAACCATTAAACTCTGACCCCATGTGACCTTTGGTATAAGTAGTTTGTAGACTACCTTTCCCTTTCATTCTACCTCCAGATCTTACTCACAATGGACAACGAGCCTTTCTCAAAAGTGTCTCTCTTATGTCATCATGGGTGGTCTTCTTTATAAATGTGGCTTTGATGGCATCCTCTTACGATGCCTTACAAGTTTTGAAATTCCTTACACCATCAAGGAAGTTCACGATGGAATTTGTGGAGGTCACTTCAGTGGTTTAGTTTTCGTTAAACGCATTCTTCACCTCTGGGCTATTATTGGCCTACCTTAAACCATGATTGTTGTGATTATGTCAAATGTTGTGTGAAGTGCCAACAACATGCTAATCTTCATCACACACCTAGTCACGCCTTACAGGTCACACGAGACCTTTGGCCTTTCTCTCAATGGGGTTTGGATCTTGTCGGAGAGATCAATCCTCATTCTTCCCAACATCATCAATGGATTATTACCACTACTAAATACTACACTAAATGGGTAGAATCCATACCTCTTATTTCTACAAAAGATGAGAAAATATGTGAATTCATCAACCATCACATCATTTGTCACTTTGGTGTTCCTCATCGTCTCATCACTGATAACGGAAAACAGTTCAAAAACAAAACCCTACGAAGCTTTGTGATGCCTTTGGCATTCAACTCAATTTTCTTCACCCTATTACCCTCAAAAAATGGCCAAGAAGAATCAACCAACAAAACCTTAAACAAAATTCTTATGAAATTTGTTGACGATACTAGAAAGGATTGACATACACACATTCCTTTTTCCTTATGGGCTTATCACACTAGTATTCATACCTCAACTGCCCAAATTTCTCTCTGGTCTATGGTACAGAGGTTGTTCTACCTCTTGAAGTCTAGATTTTGTCTCTTTGTATCTCACTTAAAGAGATGCTCAATGATGATGACTTTCGCCAAGACCGTTTGGCACAACTTGAGTTATTAGATGAATGTCGTCTCAATGCTCTTGATCATCTCCAAATCTACCAAAAACATATCAAATGTGCCTACGATAAACATGTCCATGAATGAACCTTCCAAGTTGGTAACCTTGTCCTGAAGGAAAATCAACATGTAACAAAAGAGAAAAAAAGTAAACGGGAAAATTTTCTCCTAATTGGCTTGGACCCTATATTATTACTCATACTTATGGATCAAGTGTTTATCATTTGTCTTCACTCGAAGGTAAACCTGAACCTGAGCCCCTCAATGTTTTTCATCTTTGACCATTCTATTGTTGAATCAAGTCCTATATCACATTCTTCTCCTAATTAAAACGCTTGTCCCTTGAGCACCATTCACCTTCCATTTTACCTATTTTAAGGATCAATGACTAAACAAGAATCATGTGATTACCCATCACCTTTTAAGCCTTATCTTCAATATGAGTACCATGGCTCTACTCATGGCATGATTCTCATGGATACTTTTCATCTTTTTCAAGATGGAATCCCATGGTCATTCATCACTTAAACCCTCTCTTTCATAGTTAGCCTCTGTGTGCTATGGTTTTTTCTGCAACACAAGAGCCTATCGGTCTCTATAGTCTTGTCCATGACCTAAAATCCAAAGCAAAAAAATTTCAAAAGTAAAATGGGATTCAAATCCTTGAGTCAAACTTCTAGCAAAATGATGACTCCCTCAAAAGGACATCTACACTTTCTATCTCGCTACTATAAATAGACTTCTCCCTCGAAGGAAAACTATACCAAGCTAGCCATATTGTACATAGTCTATCATAATAAGAAGACTATTCTTACAAACAATAAAATCAAATATTCAAGCTTCCCGCATCGATCAGCTTCATGAAGACCTCAAGGAGAAAATCTACTCATCCCACATAGACTTCCCATCAATCAGTCTATAAAAAAAAACAAAAGCAAAAAAAGCAAAAAGAAAAAGATTAACTTTTTCATCATGGACTTGCCTATTTTGATCTTGGGTCTCTTGCCAAATAGGCATGTTGTCTCACACTAGGTTACACTAAAACCAACCTGCTTTCACCTCATCACCTTTTTCACCTAATTTTCTACCACTCAAGGGACATGCCGCAAATGCGACATTTCATGATCATGTGACTTTCTTCACCCTTCGAATAGTCAATCATGCAATGCCTTTAGGGTCTTACATTCATAATCCCATCTTTGGTATGATAGAATTGTTATGGTTCTTACCAATTAGGTGGCTCTTTTTCACCTCTTACCATTCACCTTTTTCATTACTTGTTGATTCTCTTATACATGACTAGACCATCAACACCTACATTTAGAATTCCTCTTTCACCAAAATCTCCCATGCATATTCGACCTAAATGCAAAAATGCCTAAATGACCAAAATTCAACCATGCCTACATGACCTAGACTCAACCATGCCCATGACCTAAACCATGCCTAAACCGAAACTCAACCATGCCTATGACCTAGACTCAATCATGCCTACAACCTACCAACTCATCCCTCTACCTCATCATATTCTTCCCTAGCTTATGGGATAACTACATCGGCCTGAGGCCCCTTTTCACCGAGGGCATATGTAGGCAACACTCTCGAGGGCATGGGGCCCTTGAGGTTAGCTCAGCCACTCTTTACCCTAACCAATTTCCCCTCATTTTTCTATTAACATTCTACCTTACTTAGTTTCCATTTTTCACAAACATTTGGAAATTAAACAAATCATAAAAACATACATACCTATCATATCATCAAAACATCCAATTAATCATTTCACATATCCATGATATCAAGTATTTCACAAATTTACACCATGACATACATATACATCATCATTTATTTTCCATACTACCAATAACTTGGAAATTAAATCAAACCCATACACATAACCAAACCATGCCTATACCTAACTCCATCATGCCTACATGACCTCGACTATGCCTAAATTACCTAGACCCCACCATGCCTAACTCACCTAGACTCCACCATGCCTATACCTGACTCAACCATGCCTAAATGACCTAAACTCAACCATGCCTAAATGACCTACACTCAATTTTGCCTACATGACCTTGACTCAATCATGCCTAATTCACCTAGTTTAAATCACACAAACACAATAACAATGGAAATTAAAATATAGGTACACCATCCATGTAATAAATATCATCATCTATATAACTAGGACAAAGCTATCTGTGTCGATACACATATACACATATACAAAGATCACTCAGGATATAACCTCATGCAAGTATCTCTAAAAATCAAAATCACAAAAAACTCTCATATAACCTCACTATCTTTGGCACATAGGCCGGTATATATATCAAAACCTCAAAAACAATAATCATACCAAGTGACTAATCATCACCCCACCTCATATCCTCCCTGACCGGTCTCACAAGTCTCCTCCTCCCAACTGTCTCGCCCTCCCCAACATCTCTTCACCCTCCAGGGGTCTCGGTTTAATTCTCCACCTGGCCATCAACTGGGCCTGGCCTACGTGAACTAGTAGCCTTGCCCTTTCCCTATCTCTTGGGGCTCACCCCCCTGTGCTCTTCTAAATTTTGAGTGTGGGATCTCATCCTCTCACTCGTAGCTGCTTGGGATTTATACTCAACATAAGAAGGGAACATCTATCTCGATAGTCATCAAGTGATCCTGATAATAATGTACCTCGTTCGGGAATCCCTAAACCTCACCATCATCACCATATGAGGTGGTGCCATAGGTCTCAATACAACCTGTGTGCCATGTCCTGCTAATACTAGGCCTCGATCCTATATCTCTGATCCTTGTCCTCCTCCTCGCTATATGTGGGACCTGTCCCACACTACTACTCTTGTAGTATGGGACCCTGTCCTTGGGCCTATGGAGGTACTTGTGCATAAGTTGGGCATGTAAGGCCAACTAACATCTGTGCCTTTGTGTAGTGGCCGAATGGCCTGCAAAACTATCACATGTGCATGTAAAGTGGCAACATATACTCCATCACCATCACCGCCCTGTGTGGATGCTGTATACCTATGCTAATGGGCTTGTAAGGTCATCACCGAGCCTACGGTGGTGGCCACATGTGCATGAGCTCTTGTCAATGACCCTCTAAACCTATAATCTATGTCTTAGGGGTGGCCCACATGCCATTGCTAATGCATCTCTCTAAACCGTGATCATAGAAAAGATCTGGTTGCCTTGGTCTTGGTGGTGCAGCCCATCATCGTGCCGCCCACCACTACCTATATCCATCAGTGACTCGATGTCATCTATCTACCTATCCACCACCTACTCCTCCTTACCTTGTTGACACACTCAGACGTGGTGGAGACATGGGTCTCTCCACGTCATCATCACGATGATACTATGGGAAAGGTGGGGTACATCCTGTGGCAGCCCAAACTCATCTAACCCTATCCATAGGTATCATCTCATGCTCACTAGCATGCCACCCCTATATCCACTCTGAGTAGTTGAAGCTCCTCTAACTCCTCCATCATGCCTCTATAAGATGGAAAGCCAACATACGACCTCCAAATAATGTCAACTCCTGATATCCCCTCCAGTAGTCGCTTGTAGTATACAACATCATATGTGGCCCTAGCCACCCTATGCTTACCCACCAAATAATACCCACCGTCTGTATCCAACTCTGAGCAATCCACCCCCAAACTAATCATGTCGCGGAAAACCCACTGGGCACACACACACAATATGCTCATATGCCTAGCAGTGTAGTAAAAGGTAACATGAACTAAACTCACATGCAATCTCCCATAGGCCCATGCTCCTATATAGATGCCTAGGAAAAAGCGGATGCCGCTCCTCCATCATATCTAGAGCACTCCCATCAGTGCTCATGGGAATCTCCCACCCTCAAGCATCTGGTAAGGTGAAGCAACATACCGCCTCCATCATCAACACAACTAGCCTCATCTCCTGAGGATGGGTTGCATACATGTCTCCATAACTAAGGCTCATGCTATGATACCTCAACTCACCCATCACCTCCCCAAACACAACCACTATCAGCTCCACTGATGCCTCTAATGAAATAGAATAAACTAGCTCCCCAACAATTGGTAGCCATAAGATCTTGTACACGTCCTCAATGGTGATGGTCATCTTATCCATTGGTAGATGAAAAGTGTTGGTCGTTGAATCCCATCTGTCGATGAGAGCGACCATCAAGCTAGGGTCTCAGGATATGCACCTATAACGTCGGATCCCAATCAATCCGACATCAGTCATATGCTCCCACTCCTCTGTAGTCACACTGGACCACATTTGTACCAACAGAGGTGGTACTATGTCCCACATCTTAAGTTGATCACGCACTTGCATCATCAAACACATCATTGTCAAGACTTGACTTCCCAAAAATCACCTATTACCCACTAAACCATACCCACCACATCAAACATGCCTACACCCTTTACCTAATTCACCTACAAACCTACTACCCCTTATCATCATTACCCATTATCTTAAAATCATTTAACCTACTTCCTTATCTCTTCTCACCAAAATCACATTTTACCTTTTCCCCCCATTATTCATCCTCACCTACCCCTTATTCACCCCTTTTACATTCCTACCTAGCCCTTCTAACCCTTATTTTCCCTTAACCTTAACCAACACCGGTCTCTAGGACCATCACCGGTTTGTCTTAACCATCATTGGTTTCATTTAACCGGTGTCGGTCACCTCACACGTGACTTATACTAGCCAAAGCCAACCGATGTCGACAAAACCTTGATCAATGTCGGTCTTTGTCATCATGACATCAAAACTAAAAACCCCTTCCCCATTTCTAAAAAATTGACAAGAACACATTAAAACCTACCTAATCCCACCCACATTCACCCCACATTTATTTCTCACCCTACTTAACCTATATTTGACCTTTTCCCCCTGATTTCATCACTTTTCCACCTATAAATCAAAACCAAAATCCCACCCAACTCTGTTTCTTTAAAACCACAAATTTCAAATTAAAAGTGATGTTTCTGGATCCCTCCTACCTCATCATGATGTTGCTTATGTGGTGGCATGTCTGGTCATTGCGTAGCTGGTCCACCCAAACCATCTCCCACCTTTGTCATGCCAAAATCTACCTCGAATCTCTCCACCAATCAACTCGCTCCACTCGATCTCATGGACCCGTCTGTCGATACCCACTCATGTACTAGTAATTGGCCAAATCAACTTCAACACTTTACAATGTCACTTTCCACGAAGGTACAAATTCTTTGTCATTTTCACAAAGGACAACAAGTTAAAATGAATCAGAAAACACATATTTTTTTTTTTTTAACCCTAAATCGACATGACCAACGTCCGTCATGTCATGCCCTACCAAAACCAAAGTCGGTTACGTTATATACCGACATCAATCACCCGCCAAGTTACCATTTCACCTACATTTTTCCCATTTTTACCTAAACTCATTACTTTATCAAATACCTTTTGGCCTTACCAACACTTATTACACCCTACCCACAAGCCTAAATTACCTATACATTTCCTTAATCATGTTTAGGGACTTATTATTTACCTATACCTCAGCCTTACCCATGTGCCATGACCTACATACCTTGACCGAAACTACCTTTGTGACCTTTAAACTCATGTACTCGCTTATACCTTACGATGTTGTTACCCGTGTGGTTTAGCCTAATGATCTTACCTTGCCTATTATCGTGTTACTTATCCCAACCAAACCTTTGGTGTACTAGATCATACCTAAATGGTCTCTGCACCTAACCTAAGTTGTGTTTCTGGACCATATCCTATACCCTAGATACTTGAATCACTTCAACCTCTTTTAGATAAACCTATTGACTTTGACGATGTAGAGTTTGCACGCTCTTCTACCTGGTAATGTGTCACAATCTATACATGTGCATGCGTTTCGATTGTCATTACCTATTACTCGATTTGACCATTACCCATTACCCAAAGTGCCCATACCCTTACCTACAACCCACCTACCTTCACTTTCATCACTTACATATTTATCAAACCACTCATCACTCCATGCTAACACCTCATTAGTTCCTGGTTTGAGGGGGATCACCTCCACCCACACTTGGGGCAATCTCACTTTCAACCCTACTTGGGGAAATCTAACCTCCATTCACACATGGAACACCAATTTCCTATTTTTTTCAGTGTCACTTACAAATACAAGCTACACAACAAAAAGGGGCAAAATGTAGACACCAAAATTGGGTCATACTCCCCTTTAAACCCCATTAATTAAATTAACCATATCCTACCTATTCATATCCCATAGTGCACATGTTAATTAAATTAATTAATATCCTCACTTAACTACCTCACCTAGCCACCTCACTCAATGACTTACTCAAGCCTCATTAATGACCTAAGATCGAGTCTAAACCTATCCTAACTAACCAAGACTTAGTCTAAAACCTAGACTTAATTCCTATTAACAAACCTAAAAGGAATCCCACTTATCTTGCCATGATCTATCACTCAAGACTTGGTAGAAGGTTGGAGATCACACCAAAAATAGAAACAATCTGCTATTTTTGGCCAACCTAAGATTTTCTGTCTTGACCGATGCTAGTTATATCTCAACCGACATCAGTCACCTAACCATTTCCAATTAGGGTAAATATGTTTCCAAAAGCCTTTTCCCAAGTTGGTGATTTGATTCAGATATCATTCTTCTTGAGACTGGGAGCACTCAATTTCTTTAGCACTCAGAAAAAGAAGACACACAGAGAACTAATAACATCAAGCACCATTCATCATCCTCTTCACAATCACAGATTCACAATAGAGAGGCACAAATATCCTGTGCCGCGACATGAATACAACGAATCTTCTCTCTCTAGATCTCTACTATTCTCATCTTCATCACCTATGCCTCCAATCTATTTTCTAGTAAGTATTTAACATCTCTACATTGAATCTCTAGTTTCTTTGTGTAGATTTATTTATTCATCTCTCGTAGTTTGTTTCTCTCCACACCCATATACTACCTCCTTCCATCAACCCATCACCTGATCATACCTATAATTTTCACCCACTTTTACCATCTCTTGATCATCTTTGAGTCATTAGAGACATTTCACGACCTCACCCTCACCATTTCTAACCTCTGTGCAATCACAAGGAGTCTGGAAAACCAATCCTAAGAAATCTATGCTAATTTCCCCTACCGACGCCGATTAGCCAACCGACGCGTTAGTTACTCTTCCTAACCGGTATTGGTCACCACCCGACATCGGTTCTTATGTCTGCATCAATATATTTCATACCAATGGGATAATGCCCACTTCCCTATAGCCCAAAACCATTCCTAATCCTTACCAAACCTTACCTAGAGCTTGTACCAGACCTACAACTCAACACCACCAATCAACCCTCCCATTTTGACCTTAAACAACCTTTTGCATGACCTTTCTTATTGTTTTATACGAGATACCTAAATCGTTTCAATTCCAATAGGATCTTTACTTCATGTATGATTTAACTAACATTAATATTGTAATATAAAAGTAGATTGATGACTATTTAGGAAGTATCACGCTTCTCGGATCTAGCTTCCGCTAGGTAGTCCACTCATTATTTTGTTTAACTCTATTTGGTGGTATTGTTTTGCATTTACAGGTAGTTCCTCCTAGCCAAAAGGGAGCTCTCACAATCAACTTGGATAAGGAAATCAAAATGCACACACAACCTTCAACCGACATTACAATGGTATTCCTCCTTGTCTCGCTACCCTTATCTCTGTTTCATTAATTTATTAAGAATCGGTGAAACAACCGGTTTCTAAAGCCATAAAAGATAAATAAGTAAAATATCGACTAGGCTATGGGGTATGAAAGACCAAATAGAAAGTAAGAAACAAAGACAAGAGGCCAAAGACAGTCGTCAATTACTAGTTTTCTTTCTTAGGAATCATATGAATGCTAGTATGTATTTAAGACCTATAAATGTACCCAAGTGTGTGATTTAGTGTCTACATTTTCCCCACTTTATGTTGTTGAGTGAATACTTGATAACATAAAGTAGATAAGAAATGCGTACTGATAATCATGTAGAGCATGCGGCGAAGAACTTGTCGAGTGAACAAGTGAAGCGTGAATAATGCAAAAATGAAGTGTGGAGACTAGGAAGAGAAATTGACCCTAGGGGTATATGCGTATGTGTTGCGTTGTGTCATGTTGTACTGTGTTGGTGTGCTTGTGATGGTTCTTTCTTGTAAGGATGGATCTACAAACAAGAGCAAGAATGTAGTCAAAGTATCATATATGATAAATCAAAGAACAATGTGCATAAGTATGTAAAAGTATGTAAATGTGTGTAAAAGGAAAGTGTGCACCTAAAGTGGAAGAGTGTAAAAGGATAGAAAAGTGTCCTAAAAATGTTGTGCAAAGCAATTTTTTTGGCAATTTCAAGCCAAAGAGCAAGTGTTGTGGAGAGAGGTCTAGTGTTACTCTCCTTCCATGAATTTTCCCAATATACAACACTACAAATGGCACGATCTTGCTTTGTCATACTATCCCTGGTTTGTTCTAGTTGAAAATGGAGATAGAATGCATTTTGCTTGTCAGAGAACCGTGCTGTCTTGTGAAAATTGCTTTAAATTATACTGATATGAGAAACTAATTTTGTGTGCTCCTAAGACATGAGCACCTAGGGGAGGACATAGGCACCTAAGCACTCCTGTATGAGTCTAGGCGCGGTGTGTCCGTATATGGTAAGGACCCAAGTCGATTATGGGTCGATTCAGAATCGTGCTTCTTTTATAATTCTCGTGCTTGAATTATATTGTGTTGTAGCTTTGATTTGTTGTATGGGGTGATTTATTTACCCAATGTATGCCCCCTTGTTTGGGGTGCATGTGACATCGATAGGAATGTGCAGCCCAAAAGAGAGGACTTGATATTGATATGAATTATATCCTTGCATGGGGAGGGAATGTGCATGGTAGAAACTAGGCACATGCAAACAAAGTTGCTAGATACATGTGTTACTAGAAAAAGTAATGAGCATGTCATAGAAAAACAATGTAACAAACAAGTGTGCATACAAGATAGATGGAAAAAGTGGGTTTTAAACATGGGACATTGCTCACAATGTCACAAGATAATCGAGTGGTCGAAAGTGGCCAAAAACATACAACCGGTGATCAAACAAGACATAGAGCATAGGCCGTAAACAATAACATACAACATAAAATAATGAAAAGTAAGATTTAACAAAAAACCATGGTGGAAAATAGTTCTTATAAGGAAAATGTTGCATGTGAAGCACTGTTAGCATGTTAGAAAGATAAATAGTATATCAAAGCATGTATGTGCTTTGACAAAAATTAGTGTGCTAGTAAGAATAGGAAGTAGTGAATAATGAAACATTAACACTTGTAATATGTGAGAAAGTATATGCCCCTAGGAGCCTTGATGGGACTAGTAAGAGGTATAGTGCCAAACATCATTGCACTTTGTAAGGATTTGTAAAAAAATTCATTCACAAATAGAGAACAAGTGAATGCACATGTTTATATATAAAAGAGAATGACATACTAGATATCCGACTAACATAGTAAGCAAAGTGCAACATGTAACTAGTATATGCAAACTAGAGTAAGTGAAACTAGGATATGTAATGTGCAATGTACAAGTGTAAATGGAATGGTATGTAATGTGAATGTGATAGGAGCATTGTGCCCCCAATGAATGTGGATGAGTATGAAGTGAGGTTTATTTATAAAAGACCCCTCAACAATCAAGAATGAACCATAGAACAAGAGTGCGTCATCGGAAATGGTTTGAAATTGTCTACTAGAAATAGAATTGATGAAGTGTAGAGCATAAAGAGTGAATGATTGTGAGGTTCATTTTAGATTTATACCCTTAGTAGTCGAGTATGAACCATGGAACTAGAGTGCGTCATAGGGTAAGGATTATGCAAAGTGTGTATCAAAATGTGTAAGAGTGACTATATGAGGAAGACTAAATGTGAAGCACGGGGTTTAATGCATATGTGTAGTGATTTATAAAGAATTAGTAATGATTAAAGGGGGAAGTAAAACACGATGACCCCAAGTGTGTGATGTGGAAAAGAGTCAAGTAAAATCATTTAGAAGATTGTCATTGTCGGGATCATAAGTAATTGGAGCTAGATCGAGACTTGGTAAGAAAAAGTGTGAGTTTGATCATATAAAGAGCCCTTGCGGCGTAAATTATACATACCTATTGCATATTCTTCATCAGTGAAAGGTGGTTATGGACAATCATGTGTATACCATCGAGTGATATTTTGAGAATAACCCAAAAATGAGTCATTACAAATGTATCAATATGATTTATATCTAGTATGCCACCAATGTAATCAAGCCAAGATTGCCCAAGTGTGAGTGGATAAGAACGAGGAGTGCATGCAAGGAAGACTATCAAAAGGAAAACACGAGGCCATAAACAATAGTAATGAATACACAATCATGGTAAAAGTGAGCAGAGTGAAGTGGAGGAAGAATATCAGCCTATTGTGAATCCTAACCAAGTTAAGCCATCATGTGTGCAAATAGTCTCAGAGAAAGTGGGGTAGAATGGGATATGAGGCTAATAAGAATTGAAATGAAGAGAGTGCATGTGAATGGATCTAGGTGTGGAATGAAGGAACCATAGGAGATGCAACAAATGATATAATGTCTAATGTATGTATTGTGCCTTAGAAAGGAATCATGGCATTAGTGGATGGAGGAAGCTTCTTAAATTGATATTCACCAGGGACAATAACAACAAAAGTATCTTGAAAGTAGGATTTTTCTATTTCAAGGGGAGTAAAGTTAAGATTGTGTAATGTTTCATCACTAAGTTCTACGACATAAAACTCATCATCAGAATCATCAATACTAACATTGTCTTATTGTATAGAATTATCAAGAATATTTGTAGGAGTGGAGTTAGATTTAGAATTGGGAGGAACCATGATAAGTGGAGAAGTAACAACCATAGGGGTGGACATAGTGGGTGATATAATATCGGTAGTATGAGTATTCATGAATGGAGTGCATAGAGAAGGAGGAGAAGAAAAAGAAGGAGTGCTAGATTGACCGACATCATATTGATTCAATAAAATATAATTATTTTATATGAATCTAAATGTAAAACTATGATATAAATGATATGTAATAAAATATAAATGCTAAACAATTTATTTGATTTTATCAATAAAAGGAAATGAGAAGGATAATGTACTAACCTTGATCTTGATTTCCTTACTGATGACCTATGACTGAGCAAGATGATGAAACAAAATAACAAACCATCACAACAAACCACAAAAAAATGCAGCAGAGGTGGAATTGGCCGGATGGGGCATGTGGAGAGGGATGGGAGCGCCAGTGGGTGCTTTGGTCTCAGTAGAAAAGGTTAGAACTTGGATTTGATATGGCCGTTAGGGTTTTGTATTCATTCACCTTTTGTCACATGTATGTCGCACTTGGATCGCCGAGGTACCTATAAATATGTAATGAAGAAAGCACCTACAAAACCCTCAAATAGACATCAAATCCTAAAAAAGAAAGATGTAAAATGAGGGGTCGGATTGTCCTCAACTACCACAATGGTGGACTTACAACTGAGTGTTGCACTAATTCTCAGCCCCTTCTATGTGCTTATGTGTGCAATAATGCTCCTAGGTTTCCCTCATGCCAATGACGCCAAGATAGTGGACAATAGCTAGATAAAAATGAAAATGTGTGGATGGAATAGAATGAACTCCCCTTCTTATGTAATGTGTATGTAGAATAATGGCCCAAATGCATTCCCTTTCTCTATGTAGATAACTATCCCTTGATAAGAATAGTCCGCCCATATAATGATATGTATGTTATGTTTATATAGGGATCTCTTGTTCAAATTTCAACACTAATGACTCGACATGCCGACTAGTACCTCGGGAGAATAGAGTAAAATTGAAAAGACCGACCTCAAATGTTAAAAATAAGATCAAACATAAAGAGGATAGGGCGCCCAAGATGGACAGGGGAGTGCACGGCACTAGTGTCCAACCTTGGGCACTAGTGTCCAAAGACAAGTGACGACAGATGAGTGATAACTGATAGACATGGATCCTTGAGACCTGACCAAAACTATGTTCATGAGTGACGAGTGTGCAATACAATCAACAATAAAGACCAACAAGATAACGGATGGAATATGGAATGGGTCATCAGTGAGTGATTTTCTTATGCAAGATCCTGTAGAAAAATAACATACTTGACGGTATAATAAAAGTAGTAAGTGTGTGATTTCGTGTCTACATTTGACCCCACTTTATGTTGGTGAGAGAAAGCTCGGTAACATAAAGTAGATAGAGATGCATGCATGAGAAGCCTGGAGAAGCCCATATAACTGAAGTACATGAAAAGTGTAGTAGAAATATGTGTTGAGTGAGAACATATAGCATGGTGAACCATGGATCAACGTGTTGATCCATGTGGCATGAATGAGGGACATGGGACCATTATGAGAAGCACTAAGTGAAATAGATGATGTCGATAGTGAATGATTAGAGATTGGGTGATTTTGTCACTAATGGATATGTGATGGGGAAGGGAGTGATCAATTCCCAACCCGATTGTGCGTGTGTATGTGTGAAAAACTAAGGATTTGGGTGTCCTACCACTAGAGGAAGGGTGTAGGGAGAGAATTCTAGTGTCTCTCCAACTTTAACCACATCCTCAAAAGATCTAGCCGCTGCAAATGGACACAGATCAAATTTTGTTGATTTTGGATCCAAATTTTGATCAAACATGATAACCCATATATGAGTAGTATAGGAAAGGTCACGACATCTCATTTCCCCCACTCCATGGGTGTCACCGAAATGTGTGTGGTCGCTTCCATGTTAGGTCATCTCGAAGCAATCGTGAAATGTAGAATAACTTCTCATGTTAGGTCATCTGGGATAGTTGCGATATAACTCCCGAGTTAGGTCATCTGGGAGGATAAATGTGTTGTGTTCATGTCAATTTGATGAATGTTTTGGTGAAATTTATATTATTTCAATTTGAATATGTGTGATTAATTTATTACTCATGGAGAGATTTTACGCTTGTTGCCCCGAGTTAGGTCATTACGGGGAATCGCTATAAAATGATGTGACATGTTATACGGTTTATGAGAAAATGTTTGATAATGGCGTGTTAGAAATATAGATTAGTTGCATAATAGAGTAAGGGGAATTATAGGATGACTGCAATTTTATGCCCACCCTTTCAGAAAAAGGGGGAGTGATGACGAGAATGAACACTGAGCCGAAAGTAAACGTGTAATGATGTCATGATAAATATGTGATGGATATCGCCAAAGGTTGTGTATATTGAGTGTAAACGATGGTTAATAGGAAGAGAATGTGTATGAAATGTGTATGATATAGTAGTAGGTGGAGTTTTGAAGAGAATGCCACAAATGAGACAAAAATCAAAGTAGGTATGCTCAAGATATGATCGAAATTGTGCGATGTGAATTAGTTGAGAGAATGAACATGACGAATGACCATAGTAAAGTGAATAATGGAAAGATACTATAAATAGTAGTGTAAAAAGTGAATAAGCAACTCATTTGTCTTTTGTGTGAGTGTGATAGTGAGATCTGAGTGTGTGAGGATGCCACAAGTTTTAGCAACACACACACGAGTCAATTCGAGATGGTGGCGACTGCATGGCGTCGTGTACAACAACGAGTTGGTAAGCATGATTTTTTTGAAAAATATGGTGATATATTCATTTTGAATGAATTTTTACAAAATTATATTTTTTATTTTCTCGGCATTTTGGATGTGGAAAAGAGCGGTGAAGGCGCTAATGACCCTCGGGACAAGAGTACCTGAACATGGGCACTTTGGTGTCCTGCTCCTGGGTGCCCTAGTCTTGCTTCTAGGCACCCATGTCTAGAGAGTGTGAGTTGAGTCTAGAGTGATGTAAATGTGAAAGTTAATGTGTGTTGATGTTGTAGGTGAGTATGTTTGTATATGTATGATGCTAACATTGTGTTTTTTGTTGTTTTGTGGTGTGCAGAGGGATATCCATTCGAGAGAGTTTTGTGGTGGATGTCATTTGAGTACATTTCTCAGATTGGGGTTGTCAGACGATGAGTGGGATGTTTTGGATCGTGTCGGCCTCGACACATAACGAGGATGGGGATACGCCCCATAATATGCCAATGCTTACAACTCTATGCGAGAGGTGGTGTGCATGCGAGATACTTGCACCTTTTGGTTACCTACAAGGGAGATGAAAGTCACACTAGAGGACATGTATCGCATACTGCGATTACCTATTATGGGCAAGAGGGTATAGGTTATGGAAATGGATGATATGTAAAGACAGATGAGGGCTGTTAGGTGGTATTTTTGGGGACTTGAGTTCCTACCAAGGCCCATATTAGCCTAGATGTTATTATGAGATCAAGGGTTCATGATTGCGGAAGTTTATTGCCATGGTGATATCATCGTCGATTGCAATGGAGGGTGGTGGTGTAGGCATCTTATATAATATGCATGATATCTGTCGCCAGATAAAGGAGGAGAGCACTAGGTATTTCTGGGCACGATGTGTATTAACCGACATGTATAAGGATCTTTACATATTTACACAGGAGAGCAAAGCATGGGTGTGGAATTAGAGCTACGAAAATGTTGCATGTATGGGCCTATGAGCATATTTTAGTATTGAGATCAGTTGGTGGGCTACGAGGAGAGTGGGCTAGGCCAGATATATTTATAGTTAGGTGGGTTGGTGTATGAGGCAGGAAGATGGACATAAATACCTATAAAACTATGTTAGATTGTATGGAGCCATAGGCCATTATATGGAGGCCATACCAAGACTACGGAGGATGGCCAAAGGATGTAGTAGAGCTACGATGTGTATGTCATACTATGTGGTTAGAGGATCAATTTCCATGGGTGATTGAGTTATTTCAGTTGAGCGAGTTTCGACAGGTTTAACATGGCCTAGGATGTGCCCCCAGATACATATGTATGGGTTAAAGCTATTAGGGCAATGAGGAGGGTTGGAGCGAGACCACAACCCACAGTAGGGAAACTAGTATCTCTAGAGCGAGATGAGGTAGATGCGGCAATAGATGCAGATGATGCAAGATGTACAGAGGCATACCGTGCATGGTGGGCCTCACATCGATGGGTATTTTTGTTCCTAGTTTTGGCAGATGCAATGGGGTTACCACCAGGAGGAAGAGTAGAGGGGAGAACACCTACCCTAGGTGGCTTAGTGGCAGCGATAGTAGAGTGTGAATATTTATATAGTTATGATGTATGATTTTTTTCTTGGTTGTGTAATGGCCATTATTGTCTAATGTGTTGTTCTTATGGTTGTAGGGGATGCATATTGGTCATTGATTGTAGACACATCTATCCTTAAATTGACACAAAATTTTCCCACCAAAATAATTATGGGTGGAGGCATGTTAGAGCTTGTAGATGATATTACGGGTGAGCATGCCCATTTTTTTGAGCTAGTGGCTATAGCAACAACAACTCATGTATCGTGTTCTTTGAGCGAGAGGGATGAAGCACGTGAGGAGACACAACGAGCTAGAGAGGTCGTCGGTGGAGGTCCTCTAGCACATGATGTATTTTCTTTTTTTTTTGAGTTACAGAGTCACTTCGCAAAGTAGTCGACGTAGAATACCCTATTGTGTAAATAGATAGAGAGATATAGGGGCCATAATCAACGATGTAGGGGAGTTGTCCCCCAACGATGGGGTTTATTGTAACTATGATTTTTATCGAGATATATATGGACCATTGGCATATGTTGTTATATTTGGTGTTTATTGATTATGTGATGTGATGATTTGATGTGCATATGTTGATGTATGATGTGTCTATTATTGTTGTTATATTTGATGTGTGATATTGTGATGATTAGGAATTGTATGTTAATATATGATGTGTTGATGATTGTCATTATATTGGATGTTTTGATGTTGTGAATATTATTGTGGTGATTTGATTTTATAATGTATAGTTGTTGATGATGAGTAATGATAATATAATGATGATGTAGCGTATAAGATGATAGATAATGTATGTAGTATAATTGGGATGTGTGATAGATAAAAGAGTGTATTGTATGTATGAATAACATTGTGATGAATGGTAAAGTAAAAATGAATAATGTGAAAGAGTATGTGAATAAGATGATCGTAATAGTGTAGTGAAGCATGTGTTAGTATGATGGGGATAAGGGGGAAGATTAGTGATTCCCCCAACGTATGAATGATGAGGTTCATTTAGATAAGACCCCTCAGTAGTCAAGAATGAACCATAAAGCAAGAGTGCAACATTGAGAAGTGGTATGATAGTGTGCATTAGATGAATCAAGAAAGCATGTAAAGATAGGTTATTATAGTAAAATCACCCTTAATAATCATGTAAGAAATATAAGAACACGAGTGTGTCATTGGGGGTAAGGTGATAGAAATCACCTACCAAAGACCAAAGCGGCATGAAGTGGTGGAAAATGGTGGTGGATGAACAATGACCTTAGAACTAGCTGAAGGAGATAACTCAACTAGAGTAACAACACGCCTATGAGGGAGTGGAGATATAGACCGCTCATGTGAGCGAGAGCCAAAGGAAATGATGTCCTTATATTCTAATTGTTGTAAGTGATCATAAAGGGAAAAATAATCACTTTGTCCCTACAACCATTGATACATGTGATAGTTGCGGTAAAAAGTCTATCACATTGACGTTACAAACGATGTGGTGGATGGTGTTGATTAGAAGGTAATCGATTAAATGCTTGTCAAGCAAGGCACACAACACATCATGGGGTCTAGCATGATGTGAAAAATGTAATGGTCCTCGCGAAATAGGTGTAGAAGTTTGAGGTGTATCCTAACATGTAGGTAATGGAGTAGACTAAACTTTCTTGCGAGGTGGAGGAGATGGAGACTGTGTAGGATGCTCAATAGATGGGAGTGGAGAAGAACTAGATGATGTAACAATAGTAGTAATAGGAGGAGGATCTATAACATGTGTAATAATGAGATCTTGTTCTAAATCAATGACCCTATAGCATAAAAGCATGAATGATTCACATGTGTCATATTGCAATTGTTGTTTTAAGGAAGGAATCAAACCACGATAGAAGATAAACTACTTCTCTAAGTCAATAGGCTAGAAGACTAGTTGGTGCATGCAAACATTGAATCATAAAATGTAATCAATGATAGGTTTTGTTTTTCCCTAATGTAAGCTAGGTAGATGATCATACATGACTCGAGGGTCATTGTTGAATATGAATTGTGAAGAAAAACTTCTTCCATCTCACAATAGGTACTAATAGATCCAAAGGGTAGATGTGGGTGTCATTGGAGAGTGTCATATATGAGACTTTAGCAATAGGATTTAAGTAATAATCGATCATTGGAATATGAAACCATAGCCATATGAGATGCAAGTACAGTTTCTAGTACCATTAAAACATGAAAATGTAGGCATAACAAAATCCTTAGGAAATGTTGAGTTGTGAATCTTTTTGGGAATAGGATTGTCGTGCAATGAATTATTATCAATGGAAGCATAATAGGCCTTGCTTTCTAATGTGAGAGATTGACTTGAGACTGTAAGTGACCAACAACATGCATGAGGGAAAAGATATCATGTGAAGGAATAGTAGAGGATAACAATAATGTGTTAAGTGGTTGTAATTTGCCATTATGAGTAATCATAGGAATATCAAGAGGAGACATAGGAGATTTTAATGTTAAGGGCACACTAGATATTGGTTCAAGAAGTAATAGATGGAGAAGGACATGGAGCATCCATATAAGTAGTAGGAATAACATCAAAAACATCTGTAGGAGATGGAGGTGAGACGATAGGTGGAGATGGAGATGAACTAATAGAAGGAGATGACCCATGCATGTTATTAGATACAACCTCAGAAGATGATGATAGTGGAACACATGAATCATACTTAGCGATATTTATATAAGTGGAATCATGAATATTAAGTGTGTCATCAAAATCAAACAAAGATTCAAATAGAAGGATATCATTAAGTGTATCATCGACATAGAATGAAGTAGTAGGAGCACTAACATTTTTAGAAATAGGAGAGGTATGAGATGTAGCTAGAGTATCATCGTGACTAGTATGAGAAGCATCAGATATGCATGTTTATCATCATCAAGACCAAACATGAAATTAATAATATCATCATCCAAGTTTTCATTATAAATTCTAGAAGGGGTACAACTAACTGTATAATAAGGTGTGCAATAAGTAAAGCTCATCATATCAAAAATGATGCCAATAGTAGAATTATCAAAGCTAGTAGGCACATGACATTCATTAGCTAAGAGTTGTTGTTGAGTATCATCCAAAATAGTAACATCACGATATAGGGAAGTAAGCTTAGATATGGTTGCCTCATCATAGATAGGATTTACACTCATGTGAGGCATGACTAGCCGAGAAGGAAGAGAGTTATCCTTAGCCATTAGGATTTTAGTGGATCCTAGGTAAAATAGTTCTAAGCTGCATGTTCAACAAAACAATTCAATAAAATCTAATTATTTTATATAAATCTAAATGTACAACTATGATATAAATGATATGCAATAAAATATGAATGTTAAATAATTTATTTGATTTTATCAATAAAAGGAAATGAGAAGGATAAGGTACTAACCTTGATCTTGTTTACCTCAATGACCTAGGACTGAGCAATATGATGAAACAGAATAATAGACCATCACAACGAACCACATAAAAATGTAGCAGAGGTGGACTGGTTGGAATAGGGTACTTGGAGAGGGATGGTAGCACTGTGGGTGCCCAGGTCTCTGAAAATATCGAAACCTAGTTCTAATATGGCCGCTAGGGTTTCACACTTATTCACCTTTTGTCACGTGTATGTCGCACTTGGATCACCGAGGTACCTGTAAACCTATAATGAAGAAAGCACCTACAAAACCCTTAAATAAACATCAAATCTTAAAAAGAAAGATACAAAATGAGGGGTCAGACTGTCCTTAGCCACTATAATGGTGGAATTACAATTGAGCACTGTGCTACATCTCAAATCTAATGTAGTTATGTGTGCTTGTGTGTGAAATAGTTCTCCTAGGTCACCCTCGTGCCAACGACGCCAAGATAACATGTGATAACTAGATAAAAATGCAAACGTGTGGATGGAATAGAATGAACTCCCCTTCCTATGCAGTGTGTATGCAGAATAATGGTCCAAATGGATTCACTTGCTCTATGTAGATAGCTATCCCTTGACAAGAATAGTCTACCCATATAATGGTAGGTATTTTATGTTTATATAAGGATCTCTTGTTTGATTTCAACACTAATGACCCAACATACCGACTAGTACCTCGGGAGATGAGAGGAAAAACCAAAAATAATGACCTCAAATTTCAAAAATAAGATCAAACATAAAGAAGACAGGGGCACCCAAGATGAATAGGAGTGTCACGCTATTGTTCACTTTGGGAATTAGTTTCTAGAGACAAGTAACGACAAATGAGTGATAACTAACTAACAAGGATCCTGAGAGACCTGATCATAATCTGTGTGCATGAGTGACAAGTGCGCAAGACAAACATTAATAAATACCAACAAGACAATGGATGGACTATGGAATGGGTCATTAGTGAGTACTTTTCTTATGCAAGATCCATATATAAAACAACATACTTGACGGTCTAATAATAGTAGTAAGTGCGTGATTTTGTGTCTACACATATGTACTAACTTTGTGATATGGAGGAATTGGAATGGTAGTGACAAGATCTATCCAGAAAAAATTGAACGATTTGGGATCTGCAACAATAGTACGTTCATAGCCATCATGTAAGAATTTAAGAAACTGATGAACTATAGATGTAACAACATGCATAACATGAATCCGGGTATGCCAAGTAAGCAATTGTATTGAAATGTGGCATCAATGACAAAGAATACAATAGGAACCATTTTAGGCCCAACCTATAAAGGTAGGGTGATGGTGCCCATGCATGTACGAGTGGTGGAATCATAGCTACGAATGACTTGAGAAGATTTGTTAATTAGATTGTTGGGAATTCCCATTTTCCTGAGGAGAGAGGGAGAGCATAGGTTTATATCATATCCATTTTCAATGAGTGAACACTTAATACAAATGGAAACAATATTAGCAGTGATAAGTGATGAGTCATTTTATTTCCTTTTTAAATACCTCATCTATTGTCTTTTGTTTAGCTAATTATACCCCGACCTTGTATTTCCCAGTTATATTCTTTGAACATTTCCAGTGTATCTTGAACATATTTCACATATATTAGTTAATTTAATTATTAATAAGTTTACTTTATTTTGTGGATTATGGGTATGCATTTATTCTTCTGGATTTAATGTGATGTTTAATAGTGCTTTGAATAAATATAAGACTTGATTGCTAAATATTTGTTATGTGTATCCACTAACATGCAACCAAAGAACCCATTCATAGTGTAGAGGTCATCTGCAACAACTGACATGTAACTAAAGGGACTCATCCACAACCAAGTGCCTGTAGCCACATGAGGTCACACACATATATAAAGCCGTGATTTTGAGGTGCTTGAATAATGTGGACATTTCGCTGAGCTTACACATGTTGATAGAGAAGCAATTATGCGAACACGAAGAAGATTCAACGCCATCACCTGATTATGTGTTGCAACTCAAAAAAATAACTTGTTGATTGAATTTATAATTTAATAACTAGTTGTTCAATTGATCAATTAGTTAAGTTATGTGATTGTATTAGAACATCTCCTAAATAGTTCTATTGCATGCAAATTTCCGGATTGCTTGGTTATGATCTTTTATTGAAGCTAACTGTAACTCCTAGTATGAATCTATCTCTTCACGTCTCTGCTGTAATGAAGGATATAAAAAGGAAAGATGAGTGTTGTAGAAAGATATAGATAGTAAAATAGATATCGATCCATAGATATAGAGTTTGTTGTATTCTTCCATTTGTAATCTTCATGATGATGAAATAATAATATGAGTTCTGTTAAATTTTTGTAGACACAGGCCTTATGAGGGATTAACACCCAAGGTAGGGCCCACTTGTGGTTTGTTAATCCTCCCCTTTTGTTTGTTGTTTTAATTCATTACATGATTAGAATTACAGCAATTTATTCCTTTATCTATATTCTATTTTTACATGATTTTCCATAGCCATAGTATTTACTTTCAGTCATAATCTAGTTCATTTCCAAGTATTGTTATTTCCTAATTGTAGTGACAACAATTTACCTTTACACTCCTCAAACATCTGTAACTATGCATACAACACTAACAATATTGAAAGTTTACGTCCCTAGGTCTGATAATTAAATGATTGTAGATTAATGAACAACATATTAATTATCAGTAAGTTAATTTGCACCACCAATAAGCAAAGGTGCAAATGGATCATTAGCACTAGAAGGAGAGGATATCCTCATCACTAAAATATATAGCATGTGGTAAATTTTTAAGATATTGAATGAGGTGAGAAAATATAACAAGTGAATTATTACTTTCAATTTGAATAGAGCAAAGAGAGACTCTAATTTGTGACGACGATCAGTGCTTTACGCAAAAAATCATAAAGAGATATTTTTTCTAGTGTATTATTAAGCTTCTCTATGATGTCATAACCCTTAGAGGCAAAGTGGAAAGAATTACAAAAGTTATAGGACGTGGGACGGAAATAGGTGGAGTCAGTAGGAAGATGTAGCTATGGGTGGTGACTACATTGATGGTCATATCAACTATTGGAGTAACAAAGTGAGGAGGATGCTGAGTACAAACTTGTATTAAATCAGAAGCAATAATAATCATTCCAAAACCTTAGTTGGAGTAAAATAAGGATAAGAAGAATGATCCATGAATTCGGAAGAAGGAGATAGATTTTGATACATTCTCAAGAAGGTAGGGTTTGAATGAGTGGGTTCACCAAATGATTTAATAAAAATGGAATTTATTAAACCCTAATTACAAAGTAACATAATGTAAACTATTATATATAGCTGGTAAATACAATATGACACAAGCAATAAGCAAGTAAAGAAAAAAATCCTAAGCAAAAGATATAAGAAAGATAACTTAGGTGATTAACGTTTGACCGGGAGTGTTCTCAAGGCGGGAAAAGTGTTAAACAGGGAGGTGGAATGTGTCGTCATTACTCGGGATAAATTATGGACTACAAAAATATGACCCGACATAGGTGCCCACGGATGAAAGGGGCGCCTAGGCAACCTGGAGAGCTCTGTTGGGCACCTATGGTGAGCAAATTGTCTCAATCGATTTTCACGATATCAAAATATTTCCTATTGATCTCCTATGTGTCACTATTTGATTGTTGAGGGTACTTATAACTTACAAAACAAATATCACCTGTAAAACCCACAATACCACATCAAATCCAAAAAGAAAGATGCAATATTGGAAGTGGACCGACCACTGATAGTCACCATGAAAGTGAACTTATAGGTGAGCACTTTGCACTATATCTCGATTCCATGTAGTTATTGTGAGTATGTGTAACAATGTAGATATATGTTTAATGGGAATAAAGAAACTTCTCCTTCTTATGCTATGTATGTAGAAAATGTAGTCTCTTGTCTCTTGAATGGATGTCTTGAAATGCTTTAGGTGATTTTGGATGCAAGCTTAGGTGATGATAATATATGCTTAGTGCTTGGTCCTTGATTTTAACACATAACTATGTATTTATATGATTCCCTTGTTTCAATTTTGTAGTTGACAACTGGAAGGCCAACCCATAAGTAGAAAATATGGCCAAAAGATAAAAGAGACTCAAAGGAAATAAGTAAGGTAGAAAAGGTTCGGGGTGCCAGACGGAACAATGGCACCTAGGTGCTCATGTTCGGATGGGTGCTAGTGTATGGAGCCATAAAATATAAATAAGTAAAATATAGACTGGGCTGTGGGGTGTGAAAGATCAAATAGAAAGTAAGAAACAAAAATAAAAGGCCAAAGACAATCATTAATTACTAGTTTTCTTTCTTAGGAATCATATGAATGCTAGTATGTATTTAGGACCTAAACACGAACCCAAGTGCATGATTAAGTGTCTACAATATATTAATTAATCCTAGTTGATTAATTAAATCACCCCAAATCCCATGAGTTGTTAATATTTAATTAATCTCTTCTAATAATACTTATCCCTTTCTAATTTTACTTTACCTTTATCCCACATTCACTAGGATGCAAGCTTTGCCCAAATTAGAAAGTTATATATAGAACCTAGTACTGTCATCTACATTTTACACCTTTACACAACATGTCCTTGTAACACATTTGCACTTGATAAGAGATTTTTCATGTTATTGGAAAGCTTTGTTCAAAACCCCTTTCTACTTAGCAAAGAGCAGTAAGAAAAGAACCAAAAATGGCAATCAAACCATATTGGTGAGATCTATTCCTCTTCTTTGGAGAAATCCTTTGATCGTACATAGTTGTGTTTGAATCGTAAAGGAAGTATCTACAATATAAAGCCCATCCAAACAATCAAAGGAGATGTTTGCATTTTAATGTTGATTCATGTTTTTATGCATATTAGTTTATCTTTTCCTTTCATGGCTTTATCATGATGTTTTTGCTTAAATTAACTAGGTTATTACTTTGGAAAAATAATTTGTCATGTTGTGAATTATTGAGTTTCACCAACAAAGTGCGGGGCTAAGCCCCTCTTTCTCGTGTATGAGGAGGCTCCCATTATAAAATGTATACTAATATAAATTTTTGGGGCGGTCAATAGGTCAGGGATCACACAGGGACACTCCACTGGACATGTGGCAAAGTGTTTGTACAAGGTACAAGGGAAGATTTTGTAGCGAATAGAGATAAAGGGGAGTTGGAGAAATTAGGAGAGTGAGGGTTACTGTTGTGAGTAGGATTACAAAATTCACATACAATAACCAGAGTGAGTCCACATCTAATTAGAATAACACAAAAATGCAAACAATGATAAGACATAATAAATCATAGACACAAAATTCCATTGATTCATTTATCAAATTCACAGACACCTTTCTTGGTTTTACAAGATTATCATGTATGTAAAGTTGGAAATAAAGAGTAGAGTAACATAAGGCAAGAATTAGAAGAATTATAACTTTTATTGTTTGATGTAGTAGTGGTAACCTCAATAACATATATTCAATCAGTTTATAGCATTACAAATCGTCCTTTCATCTACCCCCCACATGACTCTTCACATATCCTCATCACTTGTAACCTTTCATATTCCTAGGAAGTGAGTATTTTTCTTATTATTGGAAAAATGAATCTTATAATTTTTAGCTAAGGGTCACTTAAGTGAATAGGATGAAATAGTGAAAAGTACATTCTTAATGAGAAATTAGAACATGGAGAGAGAAGAAGGAAGAGAGAGAGAAGGAAGGGTTGACTAATCTGATGAACATAAATTTTTCTGACGATAGAGAATTTTATTACTCATGACACCCGAGGGAGAGTTCTTGGAATGATCTCTTGTCATTTGAATTCTTTACTGAATTGAGCTACCACAGGTGCCACCTTATCCACTTTTGCAAATGCAACTCAAAAATTTGATCCATGTCCAAGGAACATTGTGGATATTGTTTCACCAATTGAGACATCTTTTGTGATCTCTTGTAATATCGAAATGGAGTTTTGATACTTGTGAAGGGACTCCAAGGTATCTTCATTGAAGGAAAAGGGATCACCTACCTCTTTCTTGACCAACTCTTGGAAGGAATTAATGAGTTCCTCTGATGATGAATTATCGGTGAGTGGAGGGAATCCAAGTTTCTAAACACAATTGAAAACTTCATTCAAAATCTCAAAAGAACTTTGTACACTAGAGTTAAGTTCGAAGATGACATATTCTATCATATCAAATCTAGCATCCATGATGTGGACCCAAACTGGGATAAATCTTCAACAACTGATGCGAACACATTTTTACTCACAAGGGTGTCAAAGTTGAGGGAACTCATCTCAAAAACAAGTGGGAACAGCTCATCCAAGTGAATCTTCTATTTTTTAATCCATTCCCTTGTTTTCTTCACTTCCAAAAAATTGCAAGAACATACTTGAGCGTAGAGATATAACCTCCGGGAGCATTGTATTACCTTCTTCGATGATCTTCTCAATCCATTTATTATTAGCCTTCCCTTACATCATATAACTTTGTGATTTCTTGATCACCTCAAGGTCAAAGCTACTGATTGGAGGAATGTCTTCCACATGAAGAGGTGTTGAATTGGGCTCTAAGAAAGGTTGAATGTAAGCACTAAGAGTTTTCACATGTTCCTCCAATTGCTCAATTGTTCATTTATACTCTTCATTTCGAGAAAGGAGGTGGGAAGAGGATTCCTTAAACAAATGAGAGTCACCCTCATATGAATCTTGAACTAATGAGATGTGGGTCAACTCATAGTCCGATGGATTCATCTCCTCAACAGAATTTACATTCTTCAACCGAACAACTTCTACATATTGGTTTCCTGAGGCACCATTAAAGAAGTGAGAATTTATCCAGGCATTCTTCCTTTGCTTGGATCTAAAGACTTTTGTGATAGCTTCAAGGTTGGGAATTGTAGCTTTTTGTGTTGTTATTGGTTCAATTTTGGGTAATTCTTGAATCTATGGGAATGTTTTTTTGAGAGTGGAAACGATGTTGGTCACATGATCATTTTCAACAGCTTGTTATAGGATCACATCTTATTCATCATGAGAAAGTTTCGTCATTGGGGAATACATACTTGGATGTTATTGAAGAGAATAAGGTTGCAATGGATCACTCTTGATTGAATTAAGAGGCTCTAGGGGATCTACGATGAACTTTACCTTCTTATGAATCTTCCTGGAATATGAGAAAATCATACATCCTCTTTTCATTATCTTCCCTTTTGAAGGCTCATGTTCAATGGATCTTGGTTGCACTTGTAATGTTTCACCCTTTGAGGATTGACCACACTACCAGGTGTTTGATTGAGTGTTTAAGAACATTGTTATGCAAATGTCATCAAATGAAGCCTAGATGGTTTTTCGTTCTTACATACAAGGTACCCTCATGAAGATCATCAATCTACATTTCTTGACTTTAAATTACTTCTGGATGAAATAATATTCAGGGAAAGATTGAATACCTTCATGCTCATATGTTTCTAATGGAAAAGGATGATCTATGATTCTTTTCAACTTTTGTTTTGAACTCACAATGCTCCTGATTTTCACCTGTTGTGGGTCGATATGCTCTGTCCCCGCTCTTTGGCACAATTGTGATCAAAACAATGCTTTAGGATCCTTATGGGGAGTTATTTTTCTTATTTGAGCTATGCAACAACTTCATGATCATGTGATGATGGAAAAAAGCAACGAGATGAGTGAAAATGGAGCCAACAACAACTTTCTGCACTGAAAATTGAAACTTTCTATTTTGGGCAGGTGGGGTTAGGAGCTGTTATTTTGGGAAAATTTAATTTTTGCACAAAATTTGTTTTCCAAATCTCCTAGCACACTTACACTACTTCCATGACATTTCTTTACCATTTTTAGGAAGTTTCTATTTTTAGCTTTTACTTTTCGAATTGCTATTTTGGGAAATTTGCCCATTTTACCTTGTTTGTTATTTTGCACCATTTCTTGATGTTATGAGTGATGGGATCTTGTTAATTTGAGGGAATTACTATTTTTATTAATTAAATGTAAAGATCATGTGCTATTTTTAGAAACTAGTCATATTGGTGTCGGTTTGCAACAAAAACATCATTGTTGGATTCGGCTATGTATTGTGATCTCGTGCTCCAATTTTTGTTGTATTTATTCCATTATAACTATTACAAATAAAAAGGAAACTTATGCAGGTAAAATTTAATATTGGTAGTTGTAGAAAATAGGGAATTATTTGGTTTGAAGCTTCAGTGATCACAAAGGTGCACGGGAGGAAGATCTTCTCTGAAAATCTCAATGCATCGATTTTTGGTTCATGAGTTATGAGAAAATCATGTTTTCAGAAGCTATGGCTGTTCTAGAACATGTTTGGAAGCATATATGTTTTATATTCATGTTATTTTAAGGTTTACCAACAAAAAAATGGTGGAATAGTAAACTATATAGAAGGAATGATTTAAAAATGAGTTATACCTCACTTTTGAGCAACTTTGCAAACCGTGATTTGACTCTCGTTAATGACAAATAAGTGTAGTTAAACTTGGGTTAAATGATATGATAATGGGTGAAATTTTATGTCCCCTCTGTTACTTTTTAACAAAGTACAAGAGGGACCAAAAAAACTTCTTTGAACAAGATGTTGACACTTTTCATTCTCAATGGCACAATGTGAAAGAGATTGAAAAGCAGTTTGGGCACATAGGGGTTGAGAAACAATCGATGGAGAACCTAAAAGGAAATTGTTCATGGGAATAGTTATCTATCACATTTTTCTACTTGTAAAAGGGACACAAAAGTGCGCTTTGAGTAAGATGATGAAACTTGGCATGATTTGGTGCAAGCCGAGGATGAGGATTTTAGCTTTGTTAGTTACACTCTATTGGGTGAGCAGGGTTACATGACAAACCATAGAGGGGGATTGATATTAAGAACACTTACCCCCTATTTAACCTTGGGAAAGGGACAAGAGGGACATAAATGTGCACTTTGAGTAAGAAGTCGCCATGTGGTCATTGAAAATTTGGCCAAGTATGGGATCAACTCACTGTATTAGACAGGACTTGAAAATATGTTTCTTGAAGCCTAAAGAGGTATTTTGAGATGAAATTTTATATTATTTTGAATCAAAAAGAACTTATAAGATACATTTCATAGGGTTTAAAACCAAATTCTACATGTAAATCCTAAAATATCTCATTTTTCTTTGGGACAATAGGGTATGCCTATAAAGATTGAAATGTTTTGAGAAGCACTTAGGTCTTGGAACGAATTTGATTATTCCATGATGTAGACAATTAATTAAGATTTCCAATTCCTATTTTTTCCCCTTATAATTCCTTATGAAGCTACCATAATAATGCGGAGAAGTACAGTTCATATTTTGACCATTCATTCCTTACACCTAAAAACCCACTTTTGCACAGATTGTCCCTAAACCACCAAATATTTATTAAATATTCCTAAATTGATTCCAACACATTTAATAATATTTGATACCATATTTTTATGATTATGATCTTTCTAACCCTCCCCGAAATATGCACATATACCTTGAAAATGAGTAGAAATAGCCTTTCTAGACCCGTCGAAGAGCTAGTCTTTAGTTGTATTTTAATGAATGGAATGATGAACCTTATCACACATTTTTAAATCTTGCACATGTTTATCAAATGAATTGGGATAACCTATAAGGTTAAGATGACCATATACAGGTGATAGACTAACCCAGAGAGGGATTTGGGAAGGCTTCAGAGTAATTTTTCACATTTGGCTTGGTTATCATGTTTCAAATTTTGAATTTTTGGCTAGTACAAATGCATGAAAACAACTATGAATCTACTTGGTGTTAGGTTATTTTAAAATGGCTTAGTCTTAATTTAAATATGCATCCTTTGGAAAACCTGGTGGGACACTCCTTTGTCTCATGTGATTTCATTTCTAGTTTAAATGCTTCATGTTTCTCATCTTTTTACATGCACGTGCATTCAATTTGTTGAAATTATTGAGTTCATAAGAATATATGTTGGTATTTGGTAGTGTTATGCATTCTTTTTTATGTATAAAGGAGATGAGTTGCTGCTAAAATTTGATCTCGATGAGAAAAATTTGAGTTTTTTGCTATTTTTGGGATGTTTTAACATTTTTTGTGTGTAGGCATAGGTTCCTTGCGCTAGCATTCATCTATGCATGTTACCATATCATTGCATGTGTTTTACCTCATTACACGTGCTATCATATCATTATTTTCTAGCTAGTGTGTGCTAGCATCTATTTGCACTTGCTAGCATCTCATTTTTTTTGCTAACATCTATTTACACATGCTAATGTCTCATTAATTTTTGGTTAGCGTGCGTTAACATCTATTTGCACGCATTAACATCTCATTGTTTTCTAGCTAGCATGCACTAACATCTATCTATCCACACTAGCATCATTTTTCCTATACCTACATACCTTTACACACACTAGAATCTCATTATCTTCTGGCTAACATGCATTAGCATCCATATCTATGTGCTTTAGCATCCTAAAGTATGCGCTAAGCATAATGTGTTAATTATCTACTAAAGTTTTTCAAAATTTCTAAAATTTTCAGTTCTTAATTTCAATTTCCTACTATTTTATGCATGTTTTTGATACTAATATGTAGGTTATCTATTTAACTTAGTGTTAACATTTCAATTATTTGTTAGAATTCTCCTTTTTACTATAATTTGATTGAAACTGTGTATGCTCTTCTCTTGCGCTTTTGAGCGACCTTGAGAATTAGAAACATATATAAATTTGAATGCTTTTCTAAAATTTTGGTTTTCATTTGAAAATGTTGCTAACACTTGATATCTTGGTTTAAAATTTCCATGTTGGTTTAATTTGATCAAATGCCACATATACTCTTCTCTTGTGCTTTCGAGTGACCTTGAGAATTATAAATGGTTGAGATCCTTGGTATTTTTATAACATTGTGATCATATGGAAAACTACTAATCCTTTGAGTGTAGGACCATTTACACTTATCAAAGATAAAAATAGAAAAACAATTACTAGTACTTTATGTGTAGGTTTCCTTGGCCAAAGAAAGGTGTTCAATACAATCACACTTTAAAATAAGATAAAAAGAACAAATCACACTATATGTGTAGGTTCATATAAGGGTTAAAACCCATCTATTTTAAACAATGGGAAGTGCTTTGGCTTAAACCATAAAAATCATTATGAAGAGTACCACATGAACCCCAAAGTAGTTGGCACATTGAGGGAACTAGCTAATGAAATGGGAAGTGCCCCAACTACCCACTTGAATAGTAAAACCCATGAGGAATATCAAATGTTGTCCATATGAGGCCTCTTTCATTAATTTGATTGTGGGGTAATGGTCCTATTTAGAATTTATTCCAAATAACATGCACCTCTCTTAGAAAAGTATTGGTGAGTTTTGAGAACAAAATCCCTAGGAAGTTATTTGGCATCGGGGCCAACTTTTCCATAACCATTATCATTGGTATGAAAAAGCTGTCTTAGTTTCCACTTTGTTTTAGAACACGGAAAAACTACGCAAAGTTTTTCCATGTAGTTTTGATCATGAAACATATACCCCTTCACAAAAATTTGGCTCGTCTTTATCAAAACAAACTATCTAAAGTGTTGCCAAAATTGTACCAACCATTTTGGATACTTAAACCTTGTTTTATTAAACTTGATTTGAGTGTTAAAAGTGCGTTGTTACACTTCCCACATTATATCAATCCATTTTTATACTTAAATATTGTTTTATAAAATTTGATTTGAGTGTTGGAATTATATTGTTATGTTGCCCGCATTGTATCAACCATTTTTGATACTTAAACCTTGTTTTCTTAAAACTTGATTTAAGTGTTGAAATTACGTTGTTACGTTGCCAAAATCATATTTTTATACTTAAATCTTGTTTCTCAAACTTGATTTAAGTGTTAAAATTGTGTTGTTGTGTTATCCAAATTTTCCTAGTTGCCTTAAACAAATTTTGTGATATTTACACCTAGGAAAAGCTTCCTTCGTAGTTGTTACTACTCCGCCAAAATTTCATCAACCATTATAAAATTTACATTTGAAACTTGTTTTCTAAACTTGATTGCTTGTAAAAATTAGGTCTTTATGATGTATTTTTCCTTAGGTTCCCTTTGGAAAATCACAAAAACATCCCCATACTCACAAAATGTCTAGTTGGCAGCCGATATGTTACTTGAATTGACATGGAACACCCTTCAACATGAAGGAGTTTAATCAAACAATCTAAGTCTAGGCATTCATATAAAATGATGTCAATCAAGATTAAATCTCAGGTGGTTCCTCACGCTATTGACAATAGGGAACCTATTTTATTTTCCACTTCCCCACCTTCATCTCCCAATTAATTCTATTATTAGAATTCTCCTCAAACTCCTAATCCTAATCCAATCAACTTTATTCTAAGGAACAATCAATCACCCAAATGACATCTTCCTCTTTTAAAGATCCATGTTGGTATAAATTACTCTAATCAAACATCTAATTTGACCCCTGAGTCATGATCCTCTCCCTTTCCATAGGAACCCCTTCTTCTATATGCATTATACATTCTTCTAAGTAAGCCAATACTAACCTATCCTATATCCACATCTAATTTAACTCTTGATACAACCAAATCCAAATCTACTTCGTCTCAAGTGAGTCTTCTTATTCTACCAATCCAAATATTATCTGTCTTTGGTTGTCGAGCCATTCCAATCAACCTTTTAACATCAACCAACAATGGCCCATACCGATCGATTTCTTTCACAATGAAGAACCAACCGAGATAATTCATAGGGCTACATGATGACAATGTTGTAGAAGATCACATGAAAGGATTATTTTCTTACCTCGATGCATATGTGTATTTTAGCGAGGATGTCAAGTTCTATGATCAACCTAACATTAGAAAGGAAGAACAACCTAAAATTGTCCAATAATAATCTCCTCTTATCCTCCCATCATCTTTCCCGTTACATGTTAAAATGACAGGTTTCATTGATCCCAGGACCTATCTTTTCATCACCCAAACATTCCTTACATATCACACCTCCTCAAACACAATCTCTCCTTGGGTCACCTCTAGGTAGCCCATCATATTCTACCAATGGGTCACCTTTTGGTATCCCATTATCTTCTATACTTAGGTCATGCCCTAATAACCCTTCATATTCTATCTCTCGGGACATCTTCGGGTAGCCCATTATCTTCTATCTATGGGACATCTCTAGGTATCCCATTGTCTTCTATCTATGGGACACCTCTGGGTAGCCCATCATCTTCTATTCTCGGGCCACCTCCTAGCCCATCACCATCAATTCTTGGGCCACCTCCTATCCCATTTCCTTCAATCCTTAGACCATATCCTCTTTTTCCATCATACCATCCCTCTATCAACAACTATGGCAAGCCCACCATCATTCCTAACATTCCTATCATCAATCCCAAACATCCACTTTCTTCTCCCATTTCTTAGGACCGATGAAATCATGCATTATATTGTAAGAAGTATAAAAAATTTCTTCATCAAGGTAAGATCAAAACTCCAAAGAGCTCCAAAGCTCCAAGAAAATATGACACCCACAAATCCAATTCACAAACATGATTCAAACATGCATGCTAATGTGACAACTAGGTACAACACAAAGTAGAAAATTATATGGATAAGGAAATCAAGATCCCACATAAAAATCCATATTGCAAGATAAGTCATAGTCACTTATCGAGTATGATCTCACAACGATCATTGAGATTGGAGATAATATCACTCTTGATAAATAAAAACTCCTAGTCTCCCTCATCAAATAAATCACAAACATTGTTGTTGGATCCTATCACATAGAGTGACATTGTTGGTCCCAACCTTCCAATCCATCTTATCATATTATTCCTACACTATCATGGATCTTTTTCCTTCCATCTATCATGGATATTTTTCCTCCATCCTATTACATCCTTTTTCATCTTCACCCTTGACGCTCGAGAAAGTCTTCTTCCTTCGTGGTTTTCCCTTCACAAAACCTTCAAAAAAAAAAAAAATCAAAAATCATCCCAAAAAAAAGAAAACATTAAAATATTACAAAAATTAAATATATAGAGATCAAACATCAAAATCGGGTATTGCATATATATGGATGTTCATTCTTTCCTTTACTTCATATTCCTCTATGAATCACACACCATTTTCATCCCTTCGGTAATAATTTGATTAGTTTGTTCTCACTCATTGTGTGAAATTTATCTCTATTGTATCAATTTGACGTTGGTTTTTCATCACCTTGGTAATCAGAGATCCTATCACTATCATACATTTTATAAAATTGTTGTAAATACATTTTGGGCATATCTGTTGACACTAGCTAATGTCATCATCACAATCACTTCCACATCCTTCCATCAAGCAATCAAAGTGGTTCTTAACCCCTTAGCAAAATAATCGAGAGAGCTGAAATAAGTTTTTAGAAATAAAAAATCAATAATAAAAAACAAAAAGTAAATTAATATATAAAATATCTCTAGGGGTATTTCTAGTATCTATATCGGGCTATGAATGCCTAGTTGATGATAGAGTAATGCTGCAACTAGAATCATATACATCTCCGTTAGGGATATGGATGCTTTCCTAGTAATGCGGAGCAATGTATGGCTCTCCTTCCACCCTCCATTCACCAATTAACTTTCAAAATCAATCATTCATACACATTGACTAGTTTGTCTTCACTTGTTTCCTATAAAATCTTCACTTCAAGAAGTAATTAATTTCCATGTGCACATACTAGATTTTGATGAAAAAATAGGGCTAGTATGTTACTAGGTATTGTTTGGACCTTGTTCAGATTCTTGCTTTATTCTTTATCTTGTGTCACGATTTGTGTCTTTCACTCACCACTTTTTCATCACCAATTTTCTAGCTACATTTTTCATATCCATCCATAACATTCACACTTTGTTCTTGTGCTTCATTTATAACATCCATGTGTATAAAGTGCCTCTTTTGGCTATGTTTGAAGGAACGTTTGCCCCCTTTTAATAAACAATCTTCTACTTCTTTTTTATCATATGTTTCTTGGCCAACTTGCACTAGGGGCATGCTCATTCCTTCATAACACTTCATTGGTTTGAGTTCATCATCACGTTGAGCCTATCCTTCTTGGCCTTGATTCGGTTAATCCTCTTCTTGTATATATATGTAATTTTTTCTCTATATATTATCACCTCTCACTTTGGGGCATCTTTGCATGTTCGCTTTCTTGTACATAATTTTGGAAAACTTTCAAAAACATCTAAAAATTCAAAAACCACCAAAATCCAAAAAAAATAGTAAATTTGAGAAAATCCAAAAACATTGGTAAAACCTTCAAAAATTAAAAAAACATTGGTAAAATATTCCAAAATCCTAAACATTCAAAAATACCAAAACATTCACAAAACCCTTGAAAATCCTAAACATTCAAAATCACAAAATCCAAAATAGTGAAAACTCAAAAACACTAAACATTGGAAACTATCCTACAAAACATCATATTTCGGTGTTTCTTTATTCTAGCAAATGACATGTGGATCATCTTATGATCTTCCTTCATCGACAAAGCTGGTTTGTTTGCTATGTGTTTCTTCTTTGAATATATCATTGCTCGGGTAGTTTCATAGTGCACGTTTTTTTTCATGGGACTTTTATTTCCCGGTTATCATTTTGATCCATTTCCCCCTCCTTACTTCCCCGCTTAAGGCATGAGATCCAACTTAATTAATCAAATTGAACAATGGCCACCCAAGCCAAGTTTGAATCCCTTCATCACTATGATTTTCTCTTCCACAAGACTTGTTAAAAAAACATATCCCACATTAAAACCATGACCATGTGACATTACCAACAATAAATTTCATACTAATATTATGTGGGGATCATTTCTCACATTTCCTCCATACAATCATATTCAGTATACCATCACAATGAGATTTTTATGCCATTGTGGTCATTTTCTCTTCTTCTTTTTGAGTGTCAATCGACCACTTCTATCACCCCAAAGATACTTGAGGGGGCATCATCATCCATCCTACTAATCTTTCTTCTATCGTTTCAACTTAATATTGTCTACTATTTTTGAAATGGTGTCGTTTGTACTACACCACATCAAAGAGGGGCAAATGTAGACACCTAAATCTAACTACATAGTTTTAATACTAAAATTGCACTAATTATCCTCTTTCTTATCATTTTTTTATAATTAGTGGTTTCTCACTAATTATCTAACATTCCCCTTCATCTCGGTCAATTAACGACACTTTGTTAATTAACTAGCTTCATACTTCATCCTAGATGCCAATTAACGTCGCTTCATTAGTTATAATCCTCTTTTAATTAATTAATTAACCATTATTAATTAATTAAGCCATTCGATCTACTATTTAATCAATAAATCTTCTTATTGTTTACATCTCCCTTTCAAACCCTTCAAATCATACTAATTTCCCTCTAAATCATCTCCAAATGGATTCTACAAGCTTAACTTGGTCTATTAATTAATACTTGTTGATTAACTAAATCACTCGCAACTTCCATGAGTTGATAATATTTTATTAATCTCTTCTAATAATACTTATCCCTTTCTAATTATACTTTACCTATATTCCACATTCACTAGGATACAAGCTTCTTCCAAATTGGAAAGCTACATAAATAACTTAGTATCCTCATCTACATTTTACACCTTTACACACCATGTCCTTGTAAGAAATTTGCACATGATAAGAGATTTTCAAGTCATTGGAAAGTGTAAACACCTAAATTCAGTATCTATACCCTTGATCGCTCATGTGTGCATATTTATTTAATTCATCCCCTTTATTTAATTAAATGCCCATCTAATTCCCATTAATTAATTAAGCCACATTAATTAATTAATTAATCATTTAATATCTTACATGCCCAATTATCCCATCCATATTAATCTTTATTCCTATTAATTGATTAATTCCTATTAATTAATTAATACCCATTATCTTTCCCCAACCAACCTTCTATTTAGGATGCTTTTATCCTAAATCCATCCCCTTGCTTTTCTAAGATTTTTCTCCCATATATTTTTATGCCCTAACTACCCACAATTTATCCCCAGCAATCTAATCCCACCTACATGCTTTAAAGCATTCAACCAACTCTTAAAAATCCAAAATCACGCCAAAATCAAAAATCTAGTCCCATTGGGGAAAATTTCCCCAATTGGTGGCGGCCTAGCCCGATCACCGTCGACCTATAAATTTGATTGCTTTCTTTCCATTCATCAATCAGATGCATGAAAAGATCCAAACTCTCTTGCAACATGAGCATCCTTCCTCGCGCTTTGAGCATTCTTGAGACATTTACAAACTTTCTAAACATCCCTTTGGTGTGTTTGCATCACTCACGATCATCCTTCGTGAGATTTTTCATCATCGTTATCTGGATTTTGGTATATCTATCATATTATTGTATATTCTTTGTTCCTAAAAGGTACATAACAACTTCTACAACATCCATTGAAAACTTTGCAACCTTCTCTTATAACCCCTTTAATTGTAGGTTTCCATATTAATCCACTTATCCTTGGCTTTATATTTCTCTTATACGATCGTCGTCGATCCCTCCTAATCGCCATCGAACAGGGCCTTGTTCATCAAATAATCTATCCAAATTGTGCATTCCTTTATTTTTCCCGCCTCCCTATCTCTGGTTCTTTTCTAAATATCCTCTTATAACACTTGGATAACTTTATTAGTTCTCAATTGTACTTAGACCTTACAGGTCTACATATTTTATTTACAGGTTTAGATCCATCCTCCTAGGTTGCCGTCAACCTACCTCTGCATAGTTTGGGTCACTTTATGTCGACCCAGACCAAGTAACCTTTTGCTTTATAGTTATTTTAGTAAAATCATCTTGTAAATCAATCCCAATTATTTTTTTAGATTCAGTAATATTTATGTTTCTGCATCCTATCTTCATTACATTATTTAGTTCATATTTTGCAAGCAAACAAAGGTTGACATATATGAAAGGAAATTAATCACTTCTTTGAACCACATTATCGACAACCCCTGCATAAATATATCTAATCCATATTCATTCCAATTTTGTAGATCTGTCAAGTTGAAGCGAGAATCAACCATTTTGTGACCATGCATCTATCATACCCAATCCGAGGTAACCTAAGCCCTCCAACATTTCTTAGTTGTTAGTTGCTTTTATCTCCAATTCATTCATTTATCGGTGATGAAGTTTCGTGTCCAACATTTCTGGCATGCCATGTGGGACACCCTTTAGGTGATCATTTACATATTTTCTTCATTTTCTATCTTCTACTAACACTGCAGCTTGAGCCTTTGCATTTTGTTTTCTCATATTGGGTTCATCTGCTAGTATCTCTCATCGTTCAAGAGTGTAGATAAAAAGAAAAATATATATCTAGGTATTCTCCATTTTTCCTTATTTTCTCCTTTCTGCATTATACTTCCCTTTCCTATGTGTGTCCTCATTGAAAGATCACACTTTAATTTGGTTTAAAAAGAACCTTTCCTTTTTGCATCCTGATCGGTCACATAGTTTAAGTAGGGGTTTAACTTTCGCATATCACATCTTATCACACATAACCTAAACCTCACACATTTAAATCACACATCAAAATATCTCCTTACCTGTTACCTAATTGGGATTTCATCACCCAACATGAATCCACCTTAGACTTCCCTCGCCATAAAAACCTAAAACTAGACATAGATTGCCTCTTCCTAGGTACCTTGTTATCCATCCCCTTTTCTTTTTCACACATTCATAATCTAAAAATGTAAAAAGAATTGTTTGCTTGGCTTGTCTGATTTGAAATGGAATAAAATTTTTCCTTGAATAGTTTTGCACAAAAATCCATGATGACCTTTTCCAAACCCTTGGTTGCTTCAAGACCTTATTCCAACCCCATCTATGACTACCTTTGATGTAGACCTACCACCTCTCGATCACGTTGACCAACGGATCTGGTCTCGCTCCATCATATTCTACCATCATTTCTTCATCGACATCATCATGCCTATTTGACTTATTGATCCCCCATTCAATCCCAATCTCCTCATCATATTTCTACTTCCCAACAACCAATCCAATCCTCACCACCTGATATCTTCAGACAATCATTCCCCAATCCACCACCAAAAACTCATCCTCACCTCCTACATCATATCAATTCAATCCCTTTTCAATCAACACCATAAACCAGACATATTCCCCACATCTATTTCACCGCCTTCATCATCTACCCCTTTATTAGATATTGTGCCTACCACCCCTTCAAGGGCTATGCTCGCATCCACTATACCCATGATTATCCTACTTACCTCCTTAACTTCCACTGCCTCTCTTTCATCTACATCCTTTCCCACTCTTACCACATCTACATTAACCTTGACTGCACCCTCCTCTCTATTAACACCTATCATGTCTATACCATTGATCATGTCTCTTCCAAGTACACCCATCACTACCCATATATCTGCTACATCAAAAAATCCATCCATGTATACCTTGAAATCCTTTTCACATATTTCATTACTCATGCCTACATCATCCATTTCATCTCAATCTTCTACATCTATCATCCTTGCATCTACATCCCCCATCACATCTTCTCAATCCACATCCACATCCATAATGCCTCTTGAGACAAACACGAAGGAATTCATACTTCTCCTACACAACCCCTCATTTCTACACCGATCTATCCACTGCATGTATCACCTCCTTCTCACATAGACCTCATAAATTGAATCATCCAAACACCCCTTTTTATTTCTATAGCCACACCTACTCCCATTATTGATTTCCCACTCACATCTACCCCATCTACTTCATTAGACTCTATTCCCCATCCACATCAATTCCACCCTTGCCTATCATACCATCCTTGGAATCCATATCAGTTCCTCTTTTCATGCTCGTGTACCTACTTATCAGAATTCACCATTGTGACCACATCTCCATTATCCCCCTCTTCTTCCACACAACCTTCATCATTCAAAGAATATTGGAGATCACTTAAAATTTCATAGCTATAGGTGACCCTCATGTCTCATCCACACTATTAGACCCTCCTACACCAAGCCAATCCCCACTTTCTTTAGAACAAATCATGAAAATTACTTCCTCCATCAGACACAACCCCATCTTCGGATCCACTGGTCAAAATCATTGTCATCCTTTCCAAGGGAACTCATCAAAATCCAAACCCAAAAACTTGGTACCCTTCTCGCAATGGTCTCTTATCCATCCCCATAGAAAGATCAACATTCCTCCAATTTAGACCAAATCTACATCATCCATTCTAGGGCCACATCCCTCTATCTTAGGACCACCTCCTTCATCATGATCAATCAATCATTCTAAATCCAAACCATCTATTCCCTTTTAGGACCAACTCCTTCATCGAAAATGCCTCTGCCTACAAATCGGTCCGTGCCTAAATCATCCACTACTATCTCTTCTTCTAGACCATCCAGACCTCAGAATAATCCACCTTCATCCTCTACATCTACACCATCTCACAATACCTCTCCTGGTGCCTACATCAAATCATACACGAAGGTCCTCCAACATCTGCTTTAGACTTATGCCAACACCGCCCCACCTATCGGGGCCTTTGACCCCGGATAGTCTCAAGCCCTCATGGTTTGATCCCCATTACATCTGTGCATATCATCATACTCTGGGTCATGACATTGAGCATTATAAGGCCCTTCAAACTATCATCCACGATCTTATTGAGTGAGAGGACCTTATTGATGAGTCTCCTTCTCCATCTATTACTTCATCCATGACCCATCTGACTCCTTTTACCACATCTCCATCCATTCAGCCTCCTGGTCTCTTCACCTACCCACACAATCTTCTATTATCCCTCCTCCACACATCATTCCTCCTAATGAAGGACCCCTTTATTCATTGATTATGTTCACCTTACTACACCATCCCCATAACATCCATTTCATATCTTCTGACATCCACTATCTTATCCATATCCCTTTCACCGGGGGAGCATCCCCATCTTTTCTCATTGATCCTTCGATGTGTTCTCCCTAATCCATGCATCTTATCCCCATGGATTTTTTGATGCTAGGGGGATTCTTTCTAAGATCAGTATGCTTCCATATTTCTTCCTCTCCATACTTGACCTCATTTCATCTCATCCAACCTATCTTCATCCGATCTTATCCAACTTATCTATCTATCATCTTCTCCTCTTGCGACCACCTATGTGGCCATATCTATGTTTCCCTTAGGAGCACCATGGATTTACCTAAAGACCATCATTGTAGCCATATTCATGCCTATCCTAAAGGCACCATCCCCTTACTCTAAGTCCACTTTCGTGACCATTATTCTTGCCTCCTCATTTATGAGGTGTTGCACATAATTTATAATCCATTATCCAAATCATCCAATCCCATCGAAACTTATCTTCTTCATACTTGTCCCTCTCTTGGGGGACCATTTACTCTCATCTTAAGTCACCTTTTTTGCCATGTTTGTGCTCCCTTGGGGTGCATCACACCTTCATTTTAAGTAACCATCTCTTCATCTCATTAGGGACACATATTTTCCTTGCTTCTGAGTAGAACACACATTTTTCATCTCCACTCATCTACATATCTAATCACATCCTATCCTAATGCGAATTTAACGTCAATGACCTCATCATACAAAATTCACCACTTGAGAATGGAGCCGACATGATTTTTTTCCTAACTAGATTGGGCCATATGTTATGACACATAAGTATGGGATGGGAGCCTATTATTTGGCCTCCCTTTATGGTAAATAAGAAATGAAACCTCTTACCACATTTCACTTGTGACTATTCATCCGTTTACTTGCCTACTTTGGGGGCTTTAGATTTAATCACTTATTCCAAATTTAATTCATCCCATCATCTTACCCATGAGTGATTAAATATTAAATATTTAATTACGCTTCTTCCCATGCATCTTAATCACTTATCCACCCCAAATTTATTCTACCCATGTATCACATCTATTTTTAATCTTCCTAGCTAGCGGGATATTTTCCCGTAGTCGGGATAAGTCTTATCTTTCTCGAATCGATCATTTTGGCCACCTCGGGAGTCTTTTCCGCGATCGGCGCCGACCCATATGGTGGCGCCGATTTTCTAGGAAGCGGCGCCGATTATAAAAGCAAGCCCGAACTTCGGTTCTAGGGACCGAAGAGAGGAGAAAGAGAGGCCGAAGAAGAGATTACGAGGCGAAAAAGCACTTACGAGCGAGAGAGCGAAAGATTCGGGTTGAGAAGGAGAGAGATCTTTTTAGCATCAATTGTCTCGGTTAGGGCGAGATCTGTCCTAAATCAATCCACGAGAGGAGACCGTTACTCTGCGCCAGTATCATATCAACATCACACACCACCGTCATCATCAGGTGACTCTGTTCAGTGTCTCTCCATCTTGGCACATCCAGCGAGACCACATTCATATTCCATCCCGAATCTCATCCATGATCCACACGATTGGTGATCTACCTTGATCGACCCGATCTTACCCGGCCCCGATTCCGATCACGCCGATCACATCGATCGCGCGATTCTACCCGATCGGCGCGATTTCCTGCGAGACGGTAAAGGTCACAGGTAACACAAATCCAGCATTATTTCCCAGTTCCCTGTTTTCTGTACTTTCTGTCTGCTGTTCAGTTTCTGTTTTATTACTGCAATCAGAAAATCTAGTCTTTATTTACATCTTTTATCATGTATGCTTCTTTTCTTAATTGAAAACGTGGACTGACATCCGCCGAGGAAGCTTATCGCTTCTCGGACCCGCTTCTTGGGCAGTCCACTTAAATATCTTTTAACGTGGTCTTTTTCTGTCAAGCATCGGTGTTTTGCAGGTTATTCGGATCTATTGTGCGAATTGCTCGTGTGCGCCCGTCTTATCTACATCGGCTTCCTCATCCGTCTACATCTTCATCAGGTATCGATTTCATTGGAGTTTTTCAGGGTTTTTGTGTTTAGTTTGGTACATTAACTTGGACAGGTAACAAGCACGAAATTCTTGATCTACATTCTGGCACGCCCGGTGGGACCTAACCAAAGTCCCTTATTGGTAAGTTCATTTCTTTTCTAGTTTTGAACTTTGTTCCTTTTCTTCACTGATTTCTATCAGTCCTATTTGAGCATTTCTGTTCATCATTTCAATCTTGCTTTTAGGCGAAATCATTATCTTGAAATTTTTTATTTCCTTAAAATAGAAATTTTTCGTTTCACCATTATCTGGATGTATCTTTCCGGATCTTGTTTGTTGTTTGCTTGATCTTTTCTTGCGGAGCACTTTGCTTGTTCGTGGGATTGTTCGAGGGGAAGAGCTCAACAACGCGCTTTTTGAAGTCCACACACCTTGGAGAGCTAAATCTACAGGTATTCCTCTTTTACGGTGTTTTCTCCTTTTTAGGATTTCTTTGTTGGTTGTCTATCACATCCAAACACTTCAATTTTTGGTGCTTAAAAGGAACTTAATCGCATTTGGGAAAGAACTTGTTTGACTTGTCTTCATCGAAATCAAACATTTCGTTTTAAGTGCTTAAAAAGAACCTTTTCTTTGTCATTGCTGCATGCTTTTTCATCTAGTTTTAATTAGGTTGGAGAATTGATCAAAATCGGTAGTGACACTATTTGATTTTTATTTTTCACCCTTGCACACAAAGCCAAAATCACTAGGTATAAAGCATCTAAACAAAACTCCTTCCACAGGCCTCGCTTTCTTGGAAGTGATATCGAGAGGAAGAGCTACGCGGTACTCGGGCATGCGCTATAAATTCACGGAAGATTTTGGTATATATTGGCAAAGCACCCGACTCCTTATCGCGCGGTGTGTGAAGTGCGGGGTAGGCCCCTATATCAAGCCACGTCTGGTCTTTTCTTGAAGTGCCTTGGGACTCCTCACCACACATTACCCAAACCATCCTTAGTTTGGCTATCGAGTAGTTCTGTTCTAAAAGCCTTCCCTAACATTTTTTCTTTTCTTAAGAGCATCAAAATTTAAAGGAGATAATCACTTGCGCTGCTTGAATTGTTTGTGCATTAGCTAGGACAATCTTCTTTCTTGCTTGCTTATGACGGTTATCACCCGGTCACAATCTAGGAAAATGGCCCAACAGGTTCCTTCTTCCTCAGAAATCACCACCGGCGTGGATGTTTGGCACCCCTCCCAATCTTCCTCGGGACCATTGTTAGTTGGTTCCCCCTCGTGATAAATATAATCCCTTCTATCAAGGCCAAAGCACCTCCATCACGTCCAACTTCTCCTAGTCCCTCCGAGATATCATCTGGCTCGGAGTATGTCCCTCGCGGGGATCCTGAATTTCAGGCTTTCCTCGATCGCAATCCAATAGCCCTCATGGACTACCTAGTACACAAGTCGATCCAAATATCTGACCAAGACCCACCAATCCGACAAGTGTACAATTATCCTCGTGGATCATCCCAGGCCCTTGTAGAGCAGTTTGCACCATCTCTCTTGCCTCGAGCCACGGAGAAGGGCGAAGCCCCTATGCCTCCCTTTTCTCTTCCACCTACCATGTCGACTAGTTCTCAATTAGTCTTACCTATCCCTAACACTGCAGTTACCTCGAATATTCCACAACCCATCTCTGAGAGGTCTTCTGCCCTGGCTATAATGAATGCGTCTGCACACCCGCACATTGCCGTCAATTCGTCTATGCCCTCCATTGTGTCTCAAGGTCAGTACCTCTTCATGAGCCAACCCCCTCAATCTAGTCAGTTGGTTCCTACTTCTCGTCCTCCAGTGAATCTTTCTTCCAATATTCCAGCAACTGCGACCTTCGCCCATCCCCTAGTATCGGCACCCTTGGTACCAAATCCGGCGGTAGAAGGTCCCTTTCAGGTCTTGTTCCCCAACATGTCCAATCTAACCAACACCCATGTTCCTCAATCTGTCCCTATTCAATCAACAAACATAGGAGTCCACCAATCACAGGTTCCATCCGTCACCCAACCTATATTTTCTCAACCACTTATTATCTCACGGCTGCTATTATCATCGCAAGCTGCCTCACAGCAAATACCCCACCCGGTGTCACCCAGAACACCTGGTTATTCCTCTTATCATCCTATCCAACAACAGATGAATCCCCCATTGACATCTCAACAACATCCACCACTTGCTTCTTATGTAGGACATACCAATGTACCTCCTCCCCAATCCGAGCGTAGTTCAAATTCTCTTGAAAAAATTGCAGACTTGGAAGCCTCCACAAAAGGAACCCGTCCTTCATACTCCTTTGAAGAAGTGTGCAATGAACCCATTCATCCTTCGGTGGCTTTTAAGCCTTATCCTCCCCAATGGGAACTTCCCAAATTCTCAAAATTTCATAGCCGGGAAGACCCCCAACAACATCTGCGAGCATTCAAACATGCTTGCTACCTTATCGTCCAGGATCAGGAACTCATGCTCCGTACCTTTCCTATGTCTCTAGCGGGTCCCGCTTTGGACTGGTACAATAACATCCCTCAACATTCTTTGTTTTCCTTCTCTCAATTGGCCCAGATGTTTGTTGAAAACTTCTCAATAAATATCGCGCATAAGATCTCAATCACAGATCTTTATAACATTCACCAATTCGACGATGAGTCTATAGCAGACTTTGTCGCTCGTTGGAGAGGGATAATCAACCAATTGTCTTTCTCCCTTCCCCAATCCCAACAAATCGAGTTGTTCACCCGATCTTGTGCTAATCACATTTCTTCCACTCTAAGGATCCAAACTTTTCATACCTTTGAAGAGGCCTTTACGATGGCACGCAAACTTGAATCTCGCGCCATTGAACAAGGAAAGTTAAAACTTCGCTCTAAATCGAAACCCGATTTTTCTCGATTCACCAAACCAAATTCTTCCCCCTCTAAAGACAAAAATCAAGGATCCACCAATGCCATCGTATTAAGAACATCACGAGCTGACAATACTCCTAATCAAACACCACGAAGAGATCCCTCATCTTCTCGAAAGGGCTTCATCATCTCGATCCTTTGCTCCATTGGGGGAATCATATGCCTCTATCTTAGAAAAAATGTTGGAAGTTCGCATGATCGAACTTCCACCCATTAGGGATATTGATGAAAGCCGAGAACGCCCATTCTGGTATAGGGAAAACGATTTCTGTCATTATCACAGAACCAAAGGTCATGACATCGAACGATGTCAGACTTTCAAAAATCTTGTCCAAAAATTCATTGATAAAGGCGAGCTCATTCTGGATAACCCAAATGCTCCCCCAAATCAAGCACTGGACGTTTTTAAACAACCTTTCCCCAATCATGCCCCAAATCATAATTCTTCGAAATCTCAAAAACCAAACACCCACACCATCAATTTCATCTCCACTGAAGAATCTTCTTCTGAAACCAATCCATCTGCAAACACATCAATCGAATCAGATCCTCCTTCCTCTTCATCAATCACGGGAGTTCCAATATCTTCAGATAGTCCATCTTTGAATATCCCTACATTACCAAGCACGGAGTTATCTCTCTCCGCTCCTTTGTCTGACCTTCCATCTATACCCGAGACAGTGTCATCCTCATCTGTCTCATCATCAGACATTCTTTCAATGCTCGAGGCAATCACATCCCTCCGAGTTTCCACTACGGACACATCCACTTCTGTTGCTCCCATTCCCGCTGCAACTATGCCCTTGGTAAACGTACCTATCATTGTGCCAACTTCAACGGAAGCATCTTCAATTTTGACCCTTCCTATCTCTTTTCCTACAGTAGTTTCACCCATGATTACTGCATCAGAAGTAGTCCCTTCGCTAGGAACTGCTTCGTCATCACCCCCTTCTTCCATCACCAATGTTACTTCACCTATTAAGGAAAAATCAAAAGAAGTAGCACCAACACCTATACACTCGATTCCTCAACCTAAACCGCGACAACCAAAATCTAACATTATACCATCAGTACCTCCCCACTTGCTTCCCCAAAAAGGTTACAATCACCTTATGCCGTTGAAGTCGTCACCATCCCTGAAAAAGGAAAGCCCATATTTCGGACCATCAAAACTCTTGGTGCTCTTCCACAAAAATCTCTCTCCACGCCTCATAAACGATTGGATTTGCCCGCGGAGAAGGCGTCTTCTTCTACACATCCATCAAAGCCATCATCTTCTTCCACAACACATTCTTCATCAATACCCCTAAAAATAGACTTACCTACCAAAAAGATGCCACCTCTTCTATCAGGATCATCATCTTCATTACCAAAAACCAAGGCACCCTATGTTCCTCCGACTACACTCACTCTGGGGGCTTCTTCCCCGTCTAAATCAACATTATCTAAATCATCCGTAAATCCGACTAAGCAATCCCCTTTGTCTCCAAAGACCGCAAAATCTGTCACATCTCCATCCTCCTCAAAATCTATCTTAGGGGCTCCCCCTCCACCAAAGTCAATCATGTCTCATTTACTCCCATCCCAAGCACCCAAGACTGCTCCTCCAAATGTCCAAACAAATAAGAGGATCCCTAATAAAACTGTTAAACCTAACATGCAAGTTCTTTTACCTCGGCAGTCGGTTAATGTAAAAGAACCATCTTCATCATCTCCATCCTCATCTTCGTCTACCGGATTCTACACCGAAATCCTTCATCAACTTATCCAATCTTCATCCATAACCCTTCCTCCGATTAAACCTTATAACCCTAAAGGAGTTAAACCTACTTGGTTTAACTCGATCGATTGTGCTTACCACCAGTACTCAGGGTCATGATCTTTGAGGGATGTAAAGCTCTTCAAGCCGTTATCAAGAACCTTCTGGAAGAAAGTGACCTTTTGCTGGAGGAGGAGGAACAAGTACCTCCTGTCACCTTAGCCCCATCCAAACCTCAACCATCCACTCAGACCTCTAGTGGTTCCACGCCGTCTGATCTTCCACCTTCTCAAATTGACACGATCCATATCGCCACTAGAACCCAACACTATGATAACCCATCTTCATCTTCAGCATCTCGACCACGGGTTGTCATTTCTGCAGCCCCTAAAGGCGTTTCTCCTTCCTCATCAGGCCCCGACCCGGGGTCTCTATTCGTGCTTTGCACCTCGGGCTCAAGTTCCCGTATCCGTTGAGGAGAGTGTTATGAAACAACTCACCCAGGCTCCGGTCAAAATGTCTCTTTTTGACCTCATCCAATCCTCCCCACAACATCGCCAGGCTCTAATCGATAATCTGCGTCGCATCGCAGTAAATTCCGATGAGCCCCAACCCTTCGAGTTGGTTGTTGGACTGAATGGACCATCAACCGCCATTTCTTTCGAGGATTCGGAAATTCCTCCTCTTTCTTCAGAGGATTTGGAGGCTCCCCTCTTCATCACAGTCCAAATCAATAACACTACCTTAAAACGTGTTATGATCGATAGTGGAGCTGCTCTCAACGTCATCTCCTCCCACACATTCGAACAACTTAAGTTACCAAAGAATGTGGTGTCACCCCCACCCTTCGCCCTTCGATCATTTAACGATCAGCTAGCAGTCACTCTGGGAACTGTGGTCTTACCCATCCGAGTAGGTAAGAAGCTGCTCCATGAACTCTTCTATATTGTCGAAGGAAAATTCCACTATAACATGATCCTCGGACGCTCCTGGATTCGCGCAATGCATTGTGTCCCATCCACCCTCCATCGATGCCTAAAATATCAATATGAGGGCAAAATATATACTCATCCAGGAGATCCTTTTCCTTCCGCACAATGCGACATGACCACTAGGTCTGCCCCTTTAAAAGAAAATACATCTTCTCCAGATGGGGCCTCATCTTCTTCCATACCTGCAACCAAACTACCGGATTTACAAAATCTGGAAGAGACATTGCAGCGTTTCTCACTAGGAGAGCTTCCTCTCTTTTCTTTCGATGCCCATCTCAAACCTAATGAGTATGGTAGACCAGACAAACAACCTGAATATCAACCAGGTCTCGGTCGCATCGTCACCATTGGTCTGCCCAATCAACAGACCAATTTCATCTACGGTGGTCTTGATACGCCTCATTATCGCCCGGATTCTCCTCCTAGAGCCAAACCTTACCTAACAGGGTTTGATTATCTACAGAATCCCACGTTTGCAAAAACTTATCTATATCGATGCGCGTGGAAAGGTTTTGGCCTTGGAAAATATGAACAAGGTATACATGACCTCAAATCCATTCCTACTCTCATGCCACATCAAAAATTTGGGTTAGGATTTAAACCCCTTTCAGAGGCCACCGTCACTATTCTTGATGAACCTCTTCCTACTAAGGAACCATCTTCTCCCACTAAATCAGAAGCATCACTTGATGTGGATGACGACATTTCCATCCCACCTAACTTTTTTTTTTGATCAATACCATTTCCTTAGGGCCGTTGGTCTATGAGACTAACAATCGGTCCGCTTCTATACCATTAATCTTCCCTGAAATAGTTGGAGACGACTCTCCTACTATCAATACTATCCACTGTGCGGATGATGATTCTGTCCTCACCTATCTAGGGGCAGAGGATTCATATCTTCCCAAGACTATTCCTTCTGACACGTCTACCCTTCTCAACGAAGCCACTATCGACCTTAATATAGGGACTTCTGAAGACCCTCGCATCATTAAGGTCGGCCATCCCTTAATCCACGGGGAATTAGGGGACTTTACCACTTTTCTTTCCAAACATCGTCAAGCCTTTGCTTGGTCATATGAGGATATGCGGGGGCTCGATCCGATATTGTGGTCCACAATATCGTTACCCTTCCCAACATCAAGCCGGTCAAGCAAAAATTGCGTAAAATGCACCTAGAGTAGCCCTTCTTGTTAAAGAAGAATTACAACGCTTGCTCTCGGCTAGCTTCATCGACCCATCGATTATCCATGATGGGTGTCTAATGTAGTACCAGTAACTAAGGCTACTGGGAAGATTCGAATTTGTACCGACTTCCGGGATCTTAATCTTGCCTGTCCAAAGGATGATTTTCCTCTTCCTAATATCGACCAACTCGTAGATTTAACTGCGGGTCATGAGATGCTTTCTCTTATGGATGGTTTCTCTGGATATAATCAAATCCTCATCGCACCAGAAGACCAACATAAGACCTCCTTCATAACTCCTTGGGGGACCTTTTGCTATCGTGTCATGCCTTTTGGCCTTAAGAACGCAGGGGCAACCTATCAACGAGCAATGACATACATCTTCCATGACCTCTTACACAAAGCGTGAGAGGATTATGTTGGCGATCTCCTCGGCAAGTCAAAGCGCCGTCGGGATCATCTTTTCATCCTTGCACCTCTCTTTGAGAGGCTTATCACTTTGTCTTCGTCTAAATCCAGGTAAGTGCGTGTTTGGCGTTCTCAGGTAAACTTTTAGGTTTTATCATTTCCATCGAGGGGTATTGAAGTCGACCCGCAAAAATAAAAGCCATCCTTGAGATGCCTCCCCCTTCTAACTTGAAGCAACTCCATGAGTCTCGAGGGCGTCTTGATCGGTCGTCGTTTTATCTCCCAATTGTCGGACCGTTGTCACCTTTTCACCATCTTCTCAGTAAGAATGTTCATTTTGAATGGGATGAGCATTGCCAAAAGGCCTTTGATGATCTCAAAGCTTATCTTCTTTCTCCACACATGCTTACACCTCCACGCGAGGAGCCTTTCTATCTTTATATCTCTGTGACTGACCATGCTCTGGGAGCCATGATCTCGCATCGGGACACTTGTGGTAAAGAACAAGCTGTCTATTACATCAGTCGCACCCTCCATGAGTATGAGACACGTTACTCCGAAGCTGAAAAACTATGTTGCGCTCTCTTCTTTGCAACTTCTAAGCTTCGTCATTATCTCCTTAATCATAAAACTTACATTGTCACAAGTGTCAATCCACTTAAGACAATCCATGCAAAACCTTATCACAATGATCGTATCACTCGTTGGCTCATGCTCATGACAGAATTTGACCTCGAGTTTATCCCGCAAAAGGCTATCAAGGGTCAGGTTATTGCAGATCAATTAGCTGATGCTCCTCTTCCGGACACTCAAGACCCCCTTGCTCAATTCCCCGATGAATTTATCCAACAAATCGATTTTGGTCTATCTCCATTTAAAGTAAAGCTCTTCTTTGATGGATCCAAATGCCAGCAAGGGGGAGGTGCGGGTTTTGTGATGATTCCTCCTTGGGGTACGCCTATCCCAGTCGCACACAAATTAAACTTTGAATGCACCAATAATATGGCTGAGTATGAAGCTCTTGTCTTAGGTCTTGAAATGCCATTAATCTCGGCGCTCGTCATATTGACATCTTTGGTGATTCTGAACTCATCGTTAACCAGGTCACGGGTGTCTATCAATGCAAGAATGATATCCTTCAAAAATATCGCGACATCGTTCTTGCCCAACTCCAATCTTTCGATAACTTCACTATCCAAGCCATTCCTCGTACTGCAAATCGATTCGCAGATACCATGGCCTCTTTAGCCTCCCTTATCCCGCCTTTTACCGAAGACTCGCGTCTTTATGTGGCTGTGCAACGATTAGATCAACCATCTCATCTTGGGCAACTAACGTCAATCAATGTTGTCACAACCCATACTCAGGATGAGTGGTATCAACAGATAGTTGATTATCTATCTCATTCGGTCCTTCCTCCAGATCTGACTCCCAATGGTAGAAGGTCTTTTGTCCAACGCGCCAACCGCTATACTATTCTAGGCGGCCTTCTTTACAAACGCGGCTTTGATGGTATTTTGCTTCGATGCCTCAAAACCCATGAATCATCTAAAGCTATTCAGGAGGTCCATGACGGTATTTGTGGTGGACATTTTAGTGGCTTAGCTGTAGCCAAGCGCATCTTACGTTTGGGATATTATTGGCCTTCTCTTAATCAAGATTGTTGTGAATACACTAAGAAGTGCGTCAAGTGTCAGCAACATTCCAATCTCACGCACATCCCTAGTCAGGCTTTGCAACCTGCGGCGGATTTGTGGCCTTTTTCGCAGTGGGGTCTTGATCTTATTGGTCTCATCAATCCTCGTTCTTCACAACGTCATCATTCTATCATTACCGCCACTGAGTACTTTACTAAGTGGGTAGAAGCTATCCCCCTTTCTTCAACAAAGGCTAAGCCCATAGTTGATTTCGTCTATCAACACATCATTTGTCGCTTTGGCGTTCCACACAAGCTAATCACAGATAATGGTAAGTCTTTCAAGAACGCTGATTTGCAGAATCTCTGCATGCTTTCAATATCAAGCTCGAGTTTTCTTCTCCATACTATCCTCAAGCTAATGGTCAAGCCGAAGCTTCCAATAAAACTTTGCGTAATATCCTCATGAAAGGTAACTAGTCGGTGGTAGGGATTGGCATCTACATATCCCTTTTGCTCTCTGGGCTTATCGGACTAGCATTCGTACTCCTCTTTGGTGCTACTCCCTTCTCTCTCGTCTATGGAGTGCAGAGGCTTTGTCCTTCCTTTGGAGGTCCAAATCCCATCTCTCCGTGTTTCTCTCAGAGAATTTGTCTCCGATGAGGATTATCGTCAAAATCGTCTAGCACAACTTGAATTATTAGATGAGCGGCGTCTTAACGCTCTTGAGCATCATCAGGTCTATCTCGAGCGTGTCAAACGTGCTTATAACAAGCACTTGCAACATCGTGACTTCAAAATTGGTGATCTTGTTCTTAAGGAAAATCAAAATGTCACTACACTCGAAAGGAGTCAACGTGGTAAGTTTGCTCCCAATTGGATGGGCCCCTACATTATCACTCATAAATATGGGTCTGGGGCTTATCGTTTATCTTCCATGGATGGTATCCCTGAAGCGGAACCTCTTAATGCTTTGCATTTACGGCCCTTCTATTGTTAAAATCTATCTTACACAAATCTAGTCGCAACTCAGATCTTCCATCCGTCCTAATAACCAGTCATCTACTTTCGTGGTGATTTGAAATTGTGTGGTTCTCACTTTATTGCCTCGTTTACCTTAAATATGAGTATCAGCGGCTCTACTCATTGCACGTTTCTTTTGGATATGTTCCTCCTCATGGTAGGAATACCTTAATCACCACTTCATCTGTCCCAAGTACTTATCTTAATCGGATCTACTCGGGTCATGAGTGCATGTTCTTCTATGTTCTCTTCCCCTCCATCCCAGATCTATCTAGGTCTAAACTCGACTTCTTCCAAAAGTTTCAAAAAAAAAAAAAAAAAAAAAATGCTATCCAAAGATAGGATCCCTTGAAGGACAGACTATCCATACATTATCAAGTGAATCAAAAAAAAATAGACCATACCCTCGAAGGATGGCTATCATTAAAATTCAAAATACTGAGACCGCTCCCTTGAAGGGCCAATTTGTTTCTCAAAAAAAAAAATTCAAGGCTTCTTGTAATCAATCGCCTTCGGTCGGTTTATACACTTTTTAGCATCAACTTTGAAAGACTTCCCGCATCGATCGGTCTTTCCATATCAAGCAAACTTCCGCATTGATCGGTTTGCTTATACATCAAAAATCATGAAGCTGAGATTTAGGACCTTTTGTCGATCATATGGAGAATCCTATTTCCCCACTATGGACATGTATTCTGTCCCTTATAAGTTCCGACAAGATACTTACTTACTTTTCTTTCCGTTTCTATCCTAGATCTGGTTTGCGACTAGTTAGTGTCAGATTTATTTTAATCTTATATAGGGCCTTGTATGCTTGGTCTTTTGGTTCCCTTTCTGGATTTTATCTATGTTCGGTTGGAAGTCCAACTTATCATTTTTCTTCTTCTCCGAGTACCTTCTCTTCTAAGTCACGGTTGTTTCCACTTTCATCTTTGACTCTTGCAAGGAGTATTCTCCATTTCTTTGTCTTGCAACCCTGTTAAATTGGCATTTCACATGTTAATTCAATCAAAGTTTATCTTCTATCTAGGTTCATCTTATCTATCAAAACACCTATCTGTATTCATTTCTCATTACAATTACATCCATATATCCAACACATTTATCTATCTATCCATCAAAATATCGAAAAATACGTACATCTAAGATACATTACATCTATCTATATCTAATCCATACATCAAACACATCTGTATATCTATCCATCAAAATATTTAAACACATGTACATCCAAGTTACATCATCTATCAGTTTATATCATCATCATCTATCATCTATCAGTTATCTATCCAATCATCTATTTTATCCACATTTCAATCTATCTAATCACATCATCTATCATCTATCAGTCTATATCTATCCAATCACATCTATTTTATCCACATTTCAATCTATCTAATCACATCTATTTCTATCATCTATCAGTCTATATCTCTCCAATCACATCTATTTTATCCTCTATCTATATCCATCTACCCATGTATATCAAAATTGAAAGCATGAGTACAATTATACGACAAATAACGTGATCAATCTATATATACATGTGTGTTTTTACAAAAAATGGGTGGCTTCCAATCAAGCCATCTATACAATGCCTTCCAATCGAGGCTACATCACTATACAAATACAAATCTATCAAATCTCTATATGGTAAAATCGGAAGCGTGGAGGACACTATCTCCTCCACCCTCCTCTGCACCCGGCTGTCTCTCCTGGCCGCCGCCTACCGAGCTCGATGCACCTGCTGCTGGAGGTCTCGGCCCACCTCGATCTCTCCCAGTGCTCCCTCCGCCTGAGGCTCCGCTCGCTGTAGCCGTCCCTGCTCTCCTCCTCGCCCCATACCGAGGCACATCTGGGGCATGCTGCGCTAGGGCATCCTCATAATATCTCACCTCAGCGAGGAGGCGGCGTAGTATGTGCTCGGGCTCACCATGCCGGTGCTCGTAAAGGTCTCTTCTTTGGTCTTCTTGGCTTTGCTTTTGGTGGTGCCCCTCCTAGAGCCGTGCCCTGTGTCCCAGACTCTGATGTGGCACCAGTCTCTCCGTATTTGGCCCTAAGGGCCTCCCTGTGCCGAAGATAGCGATCCCTCTGCTGAATCGCTGTATCTCGCTCCTGGCGAGCGGTGTCTCTCTCCACAATCAGGGAATCTCTCTCCTCTGTCAAGGCCCTGATCTCCTCCAGAGCTACCTGATGTGTCTGTATCAGTGTGGCATGCTCTCCCTCTAGCCTGTCCAGCGTAGCAGCTATGTCCTCCTCATCAGCATCTATAGAGGGCGGGAGATGTCGTGGCAACTCTGTATCGTACCATGCTGCGTAGCCCTCATCCACCCCCGCGTCATCATCGCTGTCCGTGGAGGGTGGAGCCTCTCTCAATGGGTCTGCCGGGATCAAAATCGGCAAATCTGTCTCTCTGCTATCCCGCCTATATGGCGTGTATGTGGCTGGCACTGTCTGTACTAGGCCAAACTGCCTCAGTATCCGCATGAATGGGACTCGCTCCCACATATCGTCTGCGGCCCCTGACCACCGACTCCGTCTCAATGCTACCAAGTGGGCATCCTGACCAACCCATATCGGAAATGCCCGATATGGTCTCCAGATAACCTGATCTGGTGTAAGCGTCCTGAAACGCTCCGAGTACCACTCGGCTGATCTACCTGTATCTCCTGCGGCCATGTCAGCCCGCCATCTCCGAAATCCATAGTCAACACCCCCACTTCTGCTGCTTGGCATCCAGGAAGCCGGATGGCCTGATCACTGCTATGTGCTCGTATGCCCAGCAATGAAGCACAAAGCTGACATCGATCCCTGTCCTCCGACCAGTGGTGTACATCCATAGCTCATAATATACCTGAGCTATCAGGGCATCGGCAAAGGCAAAAACACATGCATGTGCTTTGCAGATGTCGCACACCTTGATCTAATAGTAATAGTAATGGGAATCTCCCACCTCCTGAGTGCAGCAAGGCAAAATAAGATATAGCCATCTGAATCAAGGCTATCACTTTGCTCAGGGGCTATCTATCTTGTCTTGTGAGGCTATCCTCACTTTGCCCCGAGATCTATCTCAGAGTCATCTGCTCTTCTGTCTCTGTCTGATCGCTTTTGAGGGCCCTCTGCTGCTGCTCTCGGGGTGTGATCTCAATCGGGTCCCCCGTAATCGGTAATCGGAGGATCCTGTATACATCCTCATGGGTGATAGTCATCTCACCCGTCCTAAACCAAAATGTGCACGTGTGGCTGTCCCATCGTCGCACTAATGCTCGCATGAGCTCCACATCTCGTGGCACTCGTCTATAATATCTAAAACCCCCGAGCCCGGCTAGCTCTAAATGCTGCCAGTCTGCATCTGTCACATCAGGAAGGATCGTCTCCAATAGCTCAGGGATGGCATCCCTCATATGAAGAGCCTCTCGTGCCTGCATCCACAACATCAAAAGCATAATCAGTCTCTTTTTTTTCCCAAATCTCATCTTCCAAAACATAAAAAAAAAAATCTTTCAGTCGGCGTCGATTTGGTAAAATCGGCGTCGTTCATCCTAGTCGGCGCCGATTAATACCAATCGACGCCGATCCAAAAACAAATCGACGCCGATTAAACCAATCGGCGCCGACTGCCTGGCCGGATGTAAACCAGGCCCTGGCCTCCCATGCACCAAAACATCACAAAAAAAAAAAATAAATAATAAAGGTGGGTTCAAGAATGATCACTTACCCCAGGACGTGTCCTCCTGCGCTTAATAAAACTCCCGAGAGGCTTCCATTGTGTTCAAATCTCAAATCTATCTCTCTCTGAATCAATCGTCACGTTGCAAATAAATCGTTTACGTTTTCCGTTCGCATATTTATATGCGTCTGGATTGGTCGGCGCCGATTTTTTGGGTCGACGCCGATTGTTTTGGTCGGCGCCGATTAGTTTGATCGCCGCCGATTTTTCATGTCTGTTTGCCATAGTGTTGATGCTTGGCTTACTTATCTATCTGATCATTGTTGTGTGCTGAATCTTGCCTTTTGGCGCATCTTTTAGATATCCTTGTCTATTTTGGGTTTGTTCCCTTTTGCGTGGGACACTCGTACCTTTTTGGCAGCTTAGAGTTACGCGGGTCTGTAGGCACTAACGTCGTCTGATTTATAGACCGTCTAGTTGTCCCTACCAATGTGTCTCTCTTTAGATGCTGACTATTTTGCAGTTCTCCTTACACTCATGGGTCTGTAGACACTAACGTCGTCTCATGAGGAGACCGGCTAGTTTTCCCTACCAATGTGAGTTCCTTAGGTTGCTGCCCTTGTGTTTATTTTTATGCGTCATCAATGATCAGATCTACTCCAGCCATCCAACTGGGGCATCCTGCATTTTTCATCTACCTCTTTCAAACTCGGGATCGTCACATTCTATCATCCATCCCATCCCTAGTTTGAGGGGGATCACATCACCACAAATTCTTCTCTTCTTCCATCCCTTTGTTTTTGTCTCATAACCTTGCTTATCGCAAGTTACTTGACAAAAAGGGGCAAAATGTAGACACTTAAAATTGGTTACCCAATTTAGTGTCCCTTCTCATCCGTTTACTTGCCTTTAGGTAACTTTGGGGCACGTTCACGTCACCAACTATCCCCTGGGATATTATCCAATTTGTGATTTAATCACTTATTCCAAATTTAATTCATCCCATCACATCTTACCCATGAGTGATTAAATATTAAATATTTAATTACGCTTCTTCCCATGCATCTTAATCACTTATCCACCCCAAATTTATTCTATCCATGTATCACATCTATTTTTAATCTTCCTAAGCGGGATATTTTCCCATAGTCGGGATAAGTCTTATCTTTCTCGAAATCGATCATTTTGGCACCTCGGGAGTCTTTTCCGCGATCGGCGCCGACCCATATGGTCGGCGCCGATTTTCTAGGAGCGCGCCGATTATAAAAGCAAGCCCGAACTCGGTTCTAAGGACCGAAGAGAGAAGAGAAGAGAAGAAGAAGAGATTACGCGAACGAGCGAAAAAGCGAGAGCGAAAGATACGGGTTGAGAGAAGAGAGATCTTTTAGCATCAATTGTATCAAATTAGGGCGAGATCTGTCCAAATCAATCCACCGAGAGGAGCACCGTTACTCTGCCGTATCATATCAACATCACACACCACCGTCATCATCATCTGGTGACTCTGTTCAGTGTCTCTCCATCTTGGCACATCCAGTGAGACCACATTCATATTCCATCCCGAATCTCATCGCCATACATCCACGATTGGTCGATCTACCTTGATCGACGCCGATCTTACCGATCTTATCGATCCCGATCGCGCCCGATCACATCGATCGCGCCGATTCTACCCGATCGGCGCGATTTCCCTGCGAGATCGGTAAAAGGTCACGAGGTAACACAAATCGGCATTATTTCCCGGTTCCTGTTTTACGTACTTTACATACCGTGCTTTGTTTTAGATTTTTGTTTTATTACTGCATCGAGAAAATCTAGTCTTTATTTACATCTTTTATCATGTATGCTTCTTTTCTTAATTGAAAACGTGGGTGACATCCGCCGAGGAAGCTTATCGCTTCTCGGACCCGCTTCTCAGGCGAGTCCACTTAAATATCTTTTAACGTGGTCTTTTACGTCAAGCATCGGTGTTTTGCGAGGTTATTCGGATCTATTGTGCAAATTGCTGCTCGTGTGCGCCCGTCTTGTCTACATCGGCTTCATCATCCATGCATAGACACTTTGAACCGCTTCTCCAAATATAGACAATGCATGGCGCACATGTCTCTACATCGGTGATGTGGTCCGCATGCCATCTTCCAAAAATAGATCCTTATGCTCAAAATTGGCTAAGTCCTAAAATCTGAACTTGCCTTCTACGTGCGGGTCCTTCCTATCCTTCCACACCCTTGGTTTTGGGCCTTCTATCCCACATGGACTCCTTATGTGATTTTAGACAAGTATTCTTTGATCAACATTACCCCACACTAATCTCATTGTCATCGTCCGACAATGGGTATCTCCAAAAATTTGAAGGAAAGAATAACAATGAAAGAATAAGAATGAAATAATGTGGATAAATAAAGAATTTTATGAGGTTATTTAGGCAACCTCCTCTATATCAGTTTGTAGTATCAGCTCTGGATACTCCTCTTTTATTGTGGCCTCCAAAACCTGCCATTCAGTGAGTGCTTGTTTTGCTTTCTTGGGGATGTCCACAACAATGGATTCCAACTCATCCCTCACAATTTCTCCTTTCTCATTTTGTAGAACCAACACAACACTGGACATGGATGTCATTCTTCCTTCCAAAAGGTCCATCTTCTACGCAATCAGCTTTCCAAGCTCTTCCAGCCAATTCTTGTGCGGCTCTTGTCTTCCGCTACCAGGGCCTCACGCTTCTGTTTAACCATTGACAACCTTTCTGCATGGCCCAATGTCTCATCTTTCATTTCTTTCTAGACCTCATTATTCTCTTCCAAGGTCTTAATGTTGATGAGCGCCTCTAGAGTTGTGCATATATTTAAAGCTTGGTCCGCTTTCTTCAATACTTCTTGTAATGCCTGCAATAACCCTTCATAAGATGTGATTTTTCTCATCACAGATGCTTTCTCCCATTCGACATCTTGTTCTGATCTTTCTGGTGCTTACATATGCATATTTTCATCTTCGAGCACCAAGTCCACCAAATTTCCCACATAGTGTATCATTGAAGGAAACGTCTTTGGTACCTTGGGTTCCAAGTGTGGCCTTGCTTTGATTACATTGTCCCCAATCTCCTCTATGATTCTTATGAATACTTCATTCTTCTTCTACACGAAGTCCCTTTCCTATGTTATGTGTGCTATCTCTACATCCTTCACCTTCAACTCTTTGCGCAACACTTTGATTGTGGTAGATTTGTCCATGTTTCTTCTAGCCACCTCAGTAGAAACTTTCACCAGTGCATTGTTGACCTGCTCATCTGACATGACAGTAGGCTTTACTATCATGTGTCTAACTCTGAGGTGCCTTCTTCATTCACCTCAAAATGCATGACTCTTCACACACATCAAATTCAGGCTCATCCATGTGGGTATGCATCGACCATGATAGTTGCTTTTGTGTGCACATAGTCACCATATCCTCATCCATCAACTCCCAGCCAAATAAATCTTTCTGCGCGATCATGCTCTGGAAGTGGCGTGAAAATTTTTTCCTGCATCCTCTACATACCCCATGGCTGTGGAATGTGCTCCCCACTTTTCCTTCTAGACCTTTGCTACTTAGGAACTCTAGCCTCCAAATTTGGGACTTACATCTCCATATCCTGAACACCTTCGTAGCTATTTCCTCTGGTCTTTTCTCTTCTTCTTCCTTCTCCTTTGTTGCCTCACCCTATTCTTCTATGTGCTTTAGAAGTGTAGGAGATGTAGGCACACTTTCCTCTGATTCTTCCGCCTCCTCATTCAACTTCAGCTTCCTCCTCCTCTCTCACAGTCACTTCCTTTTGTGGGGAGAGTCGGGGTGATTTGCGCATAGTGGTTGGAGTAGCACCTTGGGTCCTTGTTCTCCTGAATACTCTTTTAAACTTGTGCTCCCCTTGGGCCACATTCAGTCCTCATCATCCCCCTCTTGTGGCTGAGGTGGTGTAACAATGCGCTCACTTCACTCTAACTTGTAGGATGTCTCCTACCCCTATGCTCCAAACCACCACTATCTTCACGCTCCTCCTCATCCTGCACTTCAATTGGCTCTATGGGCTTAGGTGCTGGGATGTTCTCCATTGTATGCTTTCCCTTTGGTGGTGCTAGAAGTGCGAACTCACCTTCCACATATTTGTTATTCTCCATTTTTGGCTTTAGCTGGAGATACACCAATGCTTGCCCCCACATCTGCTATAACCAAACTTATTGGTTTGATATTTAGAACCTTTGAAATGATTCTTTCTGTATAAGCACTTCTGCCAGGATATACATACTTCTTCCTCAATGTATGGTAGTCGCAGTCTACCTTATCTGCATTGAAGATCAGTCGGTGCATGTCTGTAAATCTATGAACAGATTCTTGAAAATACCTTGCAGTGAATGCGTAAGGTAACTTGCACCAAGGGCTCCAGACTCCATCTTTCATTGGAAAGCATGACGATGCAGAAATGTTGATATACAAAAATTGAACTTGTTTCCCTACTACTACTGGTAGGTCCTTTGGGATGCGCCACTCTTCCCCAAATGCCGCGTGGAGCCTATCATACCACTTCTCTACCCTTTGTTTTACTTCATCTATCATGGTCCCTTTGTATAGGTATTTGCTGAATCTTTCAGCTGGGGACTTGTTCTCCATGGGGTATTCCCATATTTTCTCCTTTGGTCCATCTAGTACTCCAATCTCCATGAAGATCAGTGATAGTAGAACAACCCCGAGCTTATCTTCCCTCCTATACACGCTTCTTTGACTATTTGCTCTACAATATAGCTTGCAATGTTGTAGATTTTCCCTTCCGACATCTTATGCGCCACATGTAACCACATAGTGTTTACCTGCGACCACCGCTCCTGATCATTTAACTTGGTAACAAGGTGTGCTGCAACTTGTACAATTGGACAGTTCTTCAATTTATCTATGTCCATTCCACATGCACCCTTTAAGTATCCCAACTCCTGTTTGGTCTTTACAATCATGGCTTTATCTGTAAGGTCACCTTTTATGTCTTCCCTTGTGGCCTTTAGACCTATCACTGATGAGACAAGCACAGATGAAATCCTAACTCTGCGTCCTACAAAGTAGAAGAAGTCTTTGTGTACCCTGCTCATGAGCCACTGATACAAGGGCTCATACTTCCCAAAATATGGAAGCTCATACAACTGATAGACCCTAATTCTCTTTAAAATATTTTCACCCACATCATCATATACTGGCATGTCATCTGTTGTGTACTTGTTTGTTCTAGCCATGAGTAAGGAATCAAGCTCCTTCTTGTTCTCTAAAGTCCTGTGATTATATTCACTCACTTTGCTCTTTCTAATGGGTGAATCCCACTCTTGGCCGATGATGACTCCTTTTGGGTATTGCATTTCTAAAAATAGCTTTCAGGTGCCATCTCTTCTTCCTCAACAACTACCTTCTTCTTTCCTTTTACCACTACTATAGATGCCTTCTTTGGTGCCATTTCTACCTTGCAATTGTCTCCTCTTCAACCCTGTAACTCTGCAAATCAAACCCTAGCTCGATTCAATTATGCCCTAGGTGGAAACTTCGTAACCTAACTCTTTTTTGTCTCCCTACTTCACTCAAACCCTTCACCACCGAGGACACAAGCTTCTTTTGTCACACATATCTAGTTGTCACTCTTGGTTTCACACCCTTCACACCTTAACTTGATCACTCGGCTCTTTGCACTTGGCTCTTCTCTCAAATACTCTTAGTTGCAATGGTAAAAATGAATCCGCATCCCATCCTTATATAATTTTTTCAAATTTTGATGCATTTATTACTCCTCACCTACCAAATATCCCTTCATTCCATGTGGTACATCTTTGCGCCCAAATATAACCTTCTAGCATGCCTTCCTACCCTCACAGTCACAAACTTCTCTTTAGCGCGTGCTCCTCGCACTGAGTACCTCGTCACTATACCTTCTCCTAGTAGCTATCATGGCCTCCGCTTACCTCGCGTTATATTGTTCTTTCATTCATCTCCATCCTTGGTCACTTTTGAGAAACAATATTCCTTTGACTTAAAGCACATCCATAGCAGCTTATTCCTTTCATCTTTCAATTCCCCCAGTATTTTTCTATATTTTTCTTGGATTACTACAACCACCCCACACTAAAAGTATGTGCAGTCCTCTCTCAGCATAAACATTCTTCATACAGTAATTAGCTTCAGGCGCTGCTAGCGCACTTATTACATAAAACAATGAGTAAATTGACAAAGCATAGCGACAATGAAGGAAATACAAGATTGAAAACCTAAACTAAATGGAAATACTACCGTATTACAAACACCAAGAAGACTTATTTAGAATAGGACTTCAGCCTACTCCCGTTAAAGTAACCGAGTAGCCATGTTCCATCAAGTGCTTCTAACTGGCAAGCACTTGATTCAAGTATAGAAGTGATAACATATGGCCCCAACCAATGTACTTTGATCTTTCTTGGATGGCACAAGAACTTGGAGTCATAAAGAAGTTTCATTTGTCCAATCTCAAACTTCTTATCCCTTATGTTTTTGTCATGCCATGCCTTTTGCCTATCCTTTTCTTTCTTCTGACTCCATCATGCTATGGCTCGGCACTTATCCAGTTGAATCATCTTTTTGATACGTATCTTCTAAATCCTATGCTTCAGCTAGACCTCTGATGCGCAATGCAGAGAAGGTAACATAAATTCTATAGGAAGAACAACTTCCACGCCAAACACCAACTAAAATGGTGTGGCCTTGTTTAATCTCTTATAAGTTGTTCTATATGCCCAAAGCACAGCTGAAACTTTGTCATCCCAATCCTTTCTTCCAACATCACATATTTTTGTCAAAGTCTGGCCCAAAATTTTGTTGAAATCCTTAGCAGTTCCATTTTCCTGAGGATGGTAAGGTGTAGTTTTATGGTGTGCAACCATAAACTCATCTAATAGGATCCTAATTGTCTCATTCAGAAAGTGTGTACCTCTATCACTTTTCAAGCTTAAAGGACACCCATATCATGTAAGAACATTCTCCCATAGAAACCTAGTTGTTGTAGCTATTGTATAGTCTTTGGTAGGTGTTGCTTCTACCCACCATGTGAGATAATCTATGCAAGTAATGATATAGCGTGATCCAGTCATGCGCGCGACTGGCGAAATAGGTCCTACAAAATCAATGGCCCATTTCTCAAATGGTTCGGCACTAATAATCGGTCTCAAAGGCATCTCATTTCTTTGCCTAGTTTTCTAGGTGTCTTGATAATGATCACATGCCTTACAATAATCTTTACGATCTTTACACGATGTCTCCCACCATAATCCAACAATTAGGATCTTCAGCAAATCATCATCACCCGCATAATAACCTCTCTGTAATACCACCATGAGCTTCTTCCATGCACTCATGCTCTAACACACAACGGCGCGTATACTTCATCTTTTCCTAGCTTGTAAAGGTCACCATTGATTAACATAAATGGTGTCATGCATATATAGAAAGTTGCTTCTTTTCCAATGATTTCATTCCTTCTGGTGCCATACCTATTCGTAGAAAGACATCAATGTCTTATAATTCCATGGGCATGTTTTTGTAACTGTATATATGTGCATTCGACATTGTTTCTTCAATTATCTATGCATCCTCGCCTAAATTGATTCTAGATAAATGGTCTGGTCTAGAATTACTTTTCCTAGCTTCACCACAACTGTGAAGTCAAACTCTTGAAATAGGAGCACCCATCTGCATATGTGCCCTTGTAATATGGGTTTTTTACCAAGAAATGCCATATGATCTCGAATAAAACACAAATGGTGTTGCTAACAAGTACTGTCAAAACTTGTACAATGTAGATCATTGACAAAGCTTTGTGCTCTGTAGTTGTATAATTCCTTTCAATAAGATTCAAATTCCTACTAGCAAAATAGATTGGATGATCTATAATACCTTCACTAGGTTGAGCTAACACAACGCCAATGGCCATACCAGAAGCATCCACATGTACATGGAATGGTTTATCCCATGAGGGAAAGCATAGAATGGGCACGGTAGTAAGTTTCTCTTTTAATATCTCAAATGTGATCTACTTGGTTCTCCCTAATAAATGTGCATTTACCCTTCAATAATTCTTCCAAGGGTGCAGCAATTCTGGCATACCCTTTGATGAATTTTCTATAATATCCTGTATGACCTAAAAATCCGTGCACCTCACTTTGACTGGTAGGTACTTCCAGGCCTAAAATGACTGCAACCTTGGCTGGATCAACTAGCAAACCTTCCTTGTAGATTATATGTCCTAACAATATCCCAAATGGCATAGAAAATATGCACTTCTTGATGTTCAAAGAGATACTTAATTTTTTGCATCGTTCAAACATTAAGCACAAATTGTCACAATGATCTTTCACAAGCCCATATATTATCCAATCATCTAGGTAGACCTGTAAAAATTTGTGAATAAAATCTTTGAATGCCTAAACAACTATGTGCAAGAATACAGCAGGTACATTTTTCAATCCAAAGGGCATCACAATATAGGAAAAACTTCCCCATTTAGTAGTAAATGTTGTCTTTTCTTGATCCTCTTGAGCGATCCTAACCTGATGATACCGGAAAATCTATCTGTGAAAGAATATATTTCACGCCCTGCAACTCCTAGTATTTCCTTAGTGAATGGCGTAGGGAATGGATCTGTGATGCATGCAACATTCAGCTCCTTGTAGTCCACACATATCCTAATCCATCCATCCTTCTTGATACTAATCACCATTGGGCTAACCCATTCTGACTCATCAAGGGGCTTGATAATTCTAGATTTCAACATTTTATCAATTTCTTCTTTCACCTTTTCATGCAAATTAGGATTCATTCTGTAAGGTCTCTTTCTAATTGGTCGTGCACCATCCTTAAGTTTGATCTTCATTTCCCCAAGTGATTCATGCACGCCTTTAATTTCATGATATCCTCGAGGGAATAAGTCCTGATAATCCTAAGTAACTCGATGATCGTTGCTACCTCCGAGTCTGACCAGTAATCTCTAATTATGGCCTCCTTAGGCTCAGCCTCCGAACCTATATTCACCTTCGTTGTCTTCATGGGTTCATGGTAGGCACGCGCATCCTTGTCTGCACTATCTAAGACCTCGTGTACCCCGTGTGAATGTTCAATATCTAGGTTCTCAACTTCCTCATTGTCCACGATGTAAACCATATTTCCTTTCTCTTTCTCAAGGCAAGCACACTCAAGTAGTATGGAGTCCATTTCTTCTTCCTTTTCAAAACATGCTCCGAACTCTGTCTCACCGAATAATTCCTAAATATGCTCTTCTACTTTTGCACTATCTCCCATAGTTAAGCACTTGACAAATTTTAATGCCTCTGCTACAGAGGTTTAGTCAAGAAGTAGTCAAACGTCTGGATCATACCTACAGTCAAATCTTGTCAGTTCCTAGTTTCTCTATGTAGTTCTGCATATATATACCAAGCGCGTGCACATCCTTGGAGCATGGAATACAATCTATGCACCCAGAGTGAAGGTGGTAATGCTTCTTATCCTATTGTCCAAAGTCTCTCACACTACTGAAGGTGATGCTTTGAATAGGTTGATCACCATTGTAAGTGTAGATTTGCGTAGGTGCATTGTTCTTTATAAACCTAGTAGACAAGGCTATCCCAATTTCTTTTCGTTTATAATATTATCTCCATGGACTACCCATCAACGTGTTGTTGTCCCACGCAAAGTGTATATCCTAACATATTCCTTCTTGTAACTTGGTCTACACATCCACTGTGTTTCCATGGCCTTCAAAAATGCAGGGAGATCTTATGTCCCTATATACCAAGGTACTATGCTGCCTATCCATTGAATTGAATGGAATCCATTCTTACGCGTAACCATGCTTTTAACCTCGCACCATACTAATTCATATGTACCATGAGCCCAATTGTCGTAAGCAATACTTGTAGTATCACTAATAGAATGAGAATCCTCATACTATAGGATGTCTTCTTTTGATGGCTCATTGACCTCTACGTCCTGAATAACACGTACATAGACTCTGTTTAAATCCTCCTCACTTAGAGGCTCAACATATGGCGTAGAATTTCCATTTGTCAAAGGTATCACAACCCTTTCTTCCTTGTTTTCAAAGCTGATATACCTATTATTGAATCTTGAGTCAACGTTATTTGCATAACACTAAGGGTGTGCAAGCAAGGCTGGAAAATTGTCCTTCTGCAAGTGCTAATACCTCAAAATCTCCGCAGTAAACTTGGCCCTTGTATAGTGATAGATGCATCTTTCAAAACTCCTATGGGTGTGGCCTTAGTCCAATTTTCCATAAATAACACATTAGATGATGGATGCAATGGGGGCCTCCCCATTTGCACCCATGCATCTAATGTCAGCACATTTACTTCCGTGCCTATATCGATCAATATGTTTCTCAACAGCCACCCATCCACAACAACATTCAGAGTAATTTCTTTGTCATAGTCAATGCTATCAGGGGGAATATTTTCATGTAGAATATGTCGTCCAGTCTCAAGACTTGTGCGTAGAGTGTTCCCTTTCAACCAACTTCCTAATAGTGGAATAATGTTCTCCTGGCGCAACATCTTGTACACCTCCTGCAGATCATCGATATCAGTTTGGACTGTCTCTAATGCTTTCTTCTGCTCCTTTAGGTATTATATCTCACCTTGAATATTCCTTAGCACTTCCATGGTATCTTGGTAAACTTCCTTTTGATGAGCAAGATCTGGGTACCTCGCATGCAAAACCTCTTCCTTGGTAATCATAGGCTTCTGGTGCAATGCCTCTCACGCATGTTGCTTCAACGCATGTAGTAATCTTCATTGTCAATGCCTCAGGGCCTTCTATTATCTTGGGCATCCATTGGTGTTCTACCATGCATTGGATTCTAACCATCCCGATACCTTTATTTTCTTTCTTATGCTGCTTACTCAGATGCTCATATAAGTCTGGGAACTCTTCATAGCTATGGCTCTTTTCGTAGAAAGAACATGTAAGTTTCACAAAAGAAAGATAAATTCTTCCTTATCATGTGCTATAACAAAGGACAGTCCACTCACATCATGATTCAAATGAAAAATCTTATTCCAGCAGTAATGAGCGTGTAAATCTGTAAGGATATCCTTGTGTGACCTTCCACTTCACAATCTATACATCAAATTCTTGAAGTCATGCTTGATATGGAATATATCTTCTTTGTTGAATTGATTTCTTTTGTAGATCTTTGATTGTGAAGTCATGCTTGATATGGAATATGATCTTTGACTCTTTATGATTTCTTTCATTTTACACCTGAGTTTAATCTGATCTCGGAATGAATTATGGAGTTATCCATCTATAAGACCCAGCCTTGGATCAGTGGCATTGATCCAAGTGATGCTTTAAGTTTATTCGGGATGAACTAAAATTATAGACCTTACGCAGGTTGCAAGGTCTGAATGCGTTGAATAAGCTATTCCGGAGTCTAACTCAGGCTGATCGTGTTAAATGAATTGGTTCCCGATATCGTAATATCAGGAAGGTCTTGATCGTGGGCCAGGTAATAAATTCAGATACATTTATTCCACTAGCCTATTGGCAGTGCAGGAGTGAATCCTGTTCATGAATGTATGTTTGTAGGTTCTTTTTCTGAGCATTTGAAATGTTAGACCTAAACTGGATTTATTAAGGTTAGTAACCTAAAACTAAACTATGATCTATGGGTTAGATTAGTGTTAATCTAACCTAGGCCTAAGCTATAAGCTAAATGTTCTAAGTTAGTAACTTTGTGCTATGGAGGTTAGACTAAGTTGCATCTTAAATCCTAACCTATGTTACTAACCTAACTAATGAACAAGGAAGAAAGGGGACCTATGAAAGGGTGCGAGCCATGGGTGGCAGTTTCTATGGCATTAAATAGATAGATAAGCATGAAGGACAGATAATTTGGTAGAAGTTTAAACGGCTAGCAAGAGCCGACGTGGCAGAGTCGCCAAAGTTAGATATGGTCTTTGAATTTCATTTGTCCATCGCCAACTATGGCGGTCGGTGGCAATGGAGATTGAGCGGGAAAATTGGAGTAAATGCAATTAATGAACTCGGTCTTCGAGCTCGGGTTTCACGGGAAGGCATGCAAAATGGAAAACTGGTAGTTTGTTTGGTTTTTCATGCGCTCTGGTTTTCCCTCTGTCTGATTACTGGTTCTTCGCACCAATCTACTTGGTGTTGCATGGCAAAAATGAGTGTAACTCACTCTTTTCTCTGTCAAGGAAAGTTTATAAGGCATGGAAATAACAAGTTATTGTTGTTGAATCTAACGTGGAAAAAGAGGAGAAGGCACGAGCTCTTTCAGTGGTCTTCTTCGATTTTTAAGCAAATAACCAGGCATGTTAGGCTCTAACTTTTAAAGATCTTGCTTTCTTTCAAATGATTTCATTAGAACAACTCTGTTCAAATGATTTTCGGGTTCAGTTGGTTTTTATGGTAGCCTTGTGTGATTTAGTTGTTGTATTTTCTTAACCGGCTCGATTTTTCGAGTAAACCCTTGATGGGTGTGCATTTTGTTTCGAACGGATGTATTACCTTGCTGTGTTTTGCATTCCGGTTGGATTTTGAAGAAATGTTGCAAGGAAAATATATGAATTTGGCTCTGTAGGAGTTTAAGAATTGTTTTCTTGTCTGATTCGGACTTAGGTCTTTACCTCGCTGTTTTCTCTTGTTAAAACGAATACTGTTGTTTGGATTTCTTGAGTGTACAGTATATACGACTTCTCTAAAAGTTTTGTCGTGAGTAATATGTGTTATGGTTGCTGAATCTTGTTGGATCTTGCTATAATACTTAAGTTACTTCTGTTTGGATAACTCGTTGTGTTATTGTATTCGAATGCGACTTTGTAGAAGTTATTTCCCCCCTTGTGTTGCAATTATGGGATATAACCCGTTGATAGTTTGCAATATATTTGTTTATACACAAAATGACTCTGTGGAGTTCTTGGAATGGTTCGTATATTATGGTCTTCTGTAGAAGTCATATATGTGAATATTGGTAGTTTGATTCATCGAGTCTGGAGGGTAATTGGTAATACGACTTCAGTTGTCTTAATATGAATACTTTCGCTTAGCAAAGAATTTCTTGGTACAGACTCAATTGGTGTACTTTTTGTATTTTGTCTTCTGCTTAAGCTTAAAACGAATACTGTTGTTTGGATTCAGTTGAAATCCTTGATAGGAAACCAGGTGTTTACCTTACATATAAAGCACGGATATGAACACTTATTGCTATTCGCTCTGTTGGAAACCGTAATATATATATCTTGTATTTGGGCTTTGGGCTTCGAGAAGTTAGTGTGAATGCCATACGTTTCTACTTCAAAGGAGTTCGGATGTGAACACGGTATGATATTGTTTGATGGAATTTTTGGATTGATATGTATCATGTATCTTTCTACTTCTGTAGAAGTTATTTGAAGAGTACCCCATGGTTGGAATCCTTGATATGTGACTGGTGTTTCTACTTCTGTGTTAGTCCTGTTATGATTTCGGTCGATACTGACTCAGTGAGAGTCCTTGACAGGTATCTAGTATTTTAATTTCATTCAAAGCTGGGTTATGAATGCTGTTGTTATTATGAATACTAAATGTTATCAACTTTGGTGGAGACACTGAAAAGTAATTTATGTTGTAACATCTGTAGGAGTTCTTGCTGTGAGTACTTTTGGTATTCTTGATTTGTTGACATACGAATTCAACTTCAAATGAAACCTTTAATTTAAGTATTGGTTGAATTTGGCACTGTTCGAGCCCATGTTATGTTGTATGTTGGTTCGATTCTCGATTTTTGTCCTTGTTGTGTTTTAGTAGGGATTAAATTGAATTGAATGTTGATGTGAGTTTCGACTCAGTGGGATTGTTCTTGTGTTTGAACATGATTACGTCTTCTGTTGCATGGATATCTAGTCTTGAGCTTGACTGAACTAAGGAGCTGTCGACTGCACCTCGACAGGCGATGGCATTGAATATCTTCTTGTTTGTCACTTCGTATGGAAGGTTATGTGGAGTCTATTTGATAGATATTCATCACTGTTTTGGCGTGAGAGCTACTGTACTGCTAGTAAGCTACAGGAGTTTGTTATATTTAAACTTTAACAAAACTGTGGTTCTTCTTGTGGCTCGTCTGACTTATTCGTATGCGTATAAGGTGAATGCTTTACTTTCGAGGGGATGGTACAGTCATGAGCTTGTTGGAAGGGAAATAGGAATGACTCGTTTTCTTTCTCTTCTGTTGTAAAGTATATGTTGTTATATTTTTAACTAACCATTGGAACTGTTTTAACATCTTGATGGAATCATGATTTGTTATGATATTCATTTTACTATGTTGAATGTAATGATCTGTCTGATGTTTGTTGTCCTTGGAATTCAGATGGATAGTTGTTTGGGATACTTTCGTTCTTCTTGATTTCTAATATTTTGATGAAATATTTGAAAAGTATTTAGGACTATTCAGTAACGATAATATGAGTTACGCGTTTATAGTCATGTTTGTATTACAAAAGCATAGTCTGAAATATGTTTACTTGTTTGGTGAAATGATCTCATTTAAACAGGTTGTTTAATGAAAACAGTTGGTGGATTGCAATTGTTTTAAGAGTTAGTGCTTATCATGCTCAGTTCATCGAACTGACCCATGTTGACAATTTTTGCAGATGGTTGCCGTAAGTGGTAAAAGCACGATCGATAGGATGTTCGATTGTTTAATTTGGTTTTATGATGAATTACAGCTTGATTCTCTAAATGTACTATATGAGGAAAGATGTTCTTTTTCTGTTGAAATATTGTATCAAGTATGCTGAATGCATAAAATGTATTTGATTAGCCTGAAGGGAATAAAGAGAGATATTTGTTACTTATGTGTTTGTATTCTTATCTTGATAGTTTGACCTTCTTCGGTTCAAAGATCTTGAGAGCATTGTTATTATTGTATAATTTGGAGACTTTTGTGATTATCAATGTAAGCTTGCAAGAATAAGTGATTGAATACTTATGATTGTTTAGTAGTTCTAGTATGTTCTATCTAAAGCTAAAATTGGAATTTAGATCACTGTCTTTCTTGAAGCTAGGGTTAAAATAAACTGAGCGGGAAGTTAAACAAGTTTGAATAAATTATTACTTCCTAGTCTTGACCTAAGTCAAGACAACGTTTAATTGGATTCTTAATCACTATATCTCGATATTAATAAGTAAGATATAAATTCAGTTATGAGAACTAATATAAACCTAAAAAGGGTTTGGTTAGCAATCTCATGTGAAGGATGAGAGTAATTGTCCAATTTCGTTGATATAGAATTATGTATATTCTATGAACTCCTTGATGGGACCTCTAGTCTTAATAACTTCTCTTGTGTATTGGGTTTTATTAAGAAAGGTCATTCTAAGGTGAGGAACCCAGGGATCGGGAAAGGCTAACCTTAGGGGAACGTCTTTTAGTATAATTTAAACTCAACGTGCGTAACACTTATTAATAAGTAGATCTTTTCGAGGCGGATTTAAAGGTTGCGGCACAAGTCAACTGTAGGGTTGTACCTTCGAGAAGATTAGGATCTTCTCGAAGATACAACAATGCAGGTGACTTATGATGACACCCTTTGCATTGATCGTTAAGATTTACACCTTAATCACGAACAAGTTACTCTGGGACTGATTAGGAATGTGGTCACGTTATAAGGCTGCCTAGGAGACTCGGGGTATCTTGACACACTGGTTTAACTAGGGTTGACCCAGTATGTCAGCGTATCCCTAGTCCTCGGGAGCATCCATATAACGTTGTCACCTTACTAATCCGTTTCCGAGTGAATAACTTGGGATAGGAGAAACTGACAGAAGTCAGTATAAGACATTCTACATAACATAGGAATGGGGTGAAGGACGTATTCCAGATTGATGAGTATGCCATCAAGGAATACGAGACATAAGCATTATGTTTCAAATCTTTGGCCAAAGTATCGCAAGCTGCTGATTGCGTTGTCCTAAGTCACCTAGTCTAAGGGATGAGATGCCGATGAATAATGGTAACAATTATTCAGATAGGTTCCTTAGACAGAGCATTCTGAATCCCAGATTAGGGAAGAGAGCCACAAGAGGGATGTGTTAAATAAAAACACTAACTCTTAATACACATGAATAGATCGGTAGATTACCGAGTCATGGAATGAATAGATCGGAGGTACTCCGAGTCATTACAGCTGCATATGGTTATCTGTTATAAGAATGGTTGCTTTGATTTGTGAGTTCTAAATTATGTATTTAGAACCAGGAAGCATTTATAAATTTAAAAAAAAAATTAAAAAATAAAATAAAAAAATTTACTTGTTCTAATGTATAAAATGAGGATGTTACATCTTGGTATCAGAGCTGAAGGTTGCAGCTCTTGGACCTATTGTGTCCATAATCTGATGAAAACCTAAATTTTCTTGTAACAGAAAATGGTTAGAACAAGAGGGAACGTTGTGAATAATGCTCCACCTGAAGGAGGGGCGGCAACAACCCAAAAACTTGATGAGATCCTTGCTGCCCTGTTGGACACAAGAGATCGTTTAGCTGTACTTGAACAAGGGTGATGGGAAATGAGGAGGATGAAGAAGCTGGTAATAACAATCAGCAACCTCCTGAGGACAACCCCGATATGGGTGTTGATGTTAATGTTGGGAATGCACCTGTCCAACCAGAAAACAAAAAGGCCAGGTTGGCAGCAGAACTCACTAATGATATAAAAAGGATAAGTCCACCTAAGTATGATGGCACCACATTAGGAGATGGAGCTGAGAACTGGCTCAGTGAAATGGAGAAGTACTTTGCAATAAGAAACTTCTCGAGAGAAACCAAAGCTATTTGGGGAGCCTATCAGCTTTCCCACGAAGCATCTTCGTGGTGGGATAGCCGTAAAGTAGAGCTAAATATTGATGAGACCAACGTTACTTGGGATCAATTTAAAGGCTATTTTAGGCAACGTTGGCTGCCACAACTTTTCTATGATCAGAAAATGACAGAATTCCAGAACTTAGCTCAAGGGAAGCTAACGGTAGCCCGAATCTTGGGAGGAGCGTGGTTTACAAAACTCCTCAAGTATGTACCGCAGTATCAAACTGATGAGAAGTTCAAAATACGGAAATTCATCATGGGATTGAATCCCGTGATAGGGGGAGAGGTCGATGTTCACAGTCCAACCACTATGGAAGGAGTTGTTGAAAAGGCCATAAGACAAGAACAGAAATTAAAGGCTATTTCTGCTCATAAGGAGGAAGTGCGGAAGAAGACTGCAAACCCTTCTTCAACCTCTCTTGCACCCAAAAAGGGACCATGGAAAAAGTTTGGAAACAAAAGTAAGTTTCCGGGGATAACAAGATAAGAAAGCGATGTAGCAAATAAGCTGCTTTGAAATGTAAGGGATAATTTTGCCAAAAATTATAACAATGGGCAGAAGCCCTATGGAGGACAACGTGACAATTACAAGGCTGGAGGCAATTTTGAGCCTAAAAAGGGACCTGTAGGAGGCTGCTACAATTGTGGCAAAGACCACTATGCAAATCAGTGCCCTTTGAAGAAGGATGATCGTAATCAGCAGCATAAGATACATGCTGCAGTAGCAGACAAGCAAGCTGAAAAGCAAGTGACACCTATAGAAGTTATGGGTAAGTTATTTGGCATACCTGTCACTATTCTTTTTGATACAGGAGCTACTGAATGTTTCATTTCTAATAAACTTGCTTCTAAACTTAAGAGAAAAGCTGGAAAAATGGATAAATCTTGGACTGTACAGTATGGTAATAACTCTGTTCATACAGTGAGTATGTGTCTTTTTGGGGCAGTCCTTGACTTACCTAATTTCTCCATGGAAGTTGACCTCTATGTTACACCTTTGGGATCGTATGACATTGTCATCGGTGTCAATTGGTTAGCTGACCATAAAGCAAAGGTAGACTGCTATGAAAAGAACATAAAATGTTTAGATGATCAGCTGGAAACAACAGAGATTCAAGGTGTGAAACGGGAAATTTCAGTTAGAAAACTGTCAGCTATGCAGCTTAAAAAGGCTAAAAACAAAGGATGTACCCTTTATGCAGTAAAGATATCTAAATTTTCAGAAGAAGATGGTGATTACATGAAACGATTTCCTCTGCTACAAAGTTTCAGGGATGTTTTTCCTGAGGAATTACCAGGGTTACCACCTAAGAGGGAATTTGACTTCACCATCGAAATCAAACCAGGAACAGAACCTATTTCCAAAGCACCTTATCGGATGACTACTATAGAGTTAGTAGAGCTTAAGGCACAATTGCAAGAACTTTTGTCTAAAGGTTTGATTAGACCAAGTGTTTCACCTTGGGGAGCACTGTAATATTTGTGAAAAAGAAGGATGGAACACTTAGGCTGTGTATTGATTATCGGATGTTGAACAAAGCAACAATCAAGAACAGATATCCACTTCCAAGGATCGACGATTTATTTGATCAGATGCGTGGGGCAGCGGTTTATTCTAAGATAGATCTTCGATCTGGTTATCATCAGTTAAGGATTAGAGAAGAAGATATTCATAAAACAGCTTTCCGAACAAGGTACGGACATTATGAATTCACGGTTCTACCCTTTGGATTAACTAATGCACCCGCAACCTTTATGAACTTAATGAACAATATTTTTCAAGAATATCTGGACAAGTTTGTACTTGTATTCTTGGACGATATTCTCATTTATTCTAAAAGCGTTGAGGAGCACAATGAGCATTTGAAGATAGTTTTGGGAATTTTGAGAAAAAGAAAGTTGTATGGTAAGTTATCCAAATGTTCTTTCTTTGATTCAGAAGTTCACTATTTGGGTCATGTCATTAGCAAAGAAGGAATTGTTGTAGATCCTTCAAAAATAGTGCAATAAGCGAGTGGCTGCACCAAAGAATGTGCACGCAGTAAGAAGCTTCATGGGTCTTCTTTGGTTCTTATAGAAAATTTGTTAAGGATTTTCTAAAGTAGCTTTGCACACCAATAACTTCATTACAGAAGAAGGATAAGAAATTTATTTGGAATGATAAGTGCGAAGCGGCTTTCAAAAGTCTGAAAAAGCCAGTTGACTTCCACACCTATATTAGCTATACCAGACCCTAATGGGAGCTTTACTGTTGTAACGGATGCTTCTGGGGAAGGTCTTGGAGGTGTTTTGTTACAAAGTGAACAAGTCATAGCATATGAAAGTAGAAAACTTAAGTTACATGAGCTGAATTATGCTCCTCATGATTTGGAGCTTGCTGCCATTGTTCATGCACTTCAAGTCTGGAGACACTATTTACTTGGGAAACCTTTTGAGTTGAAAACTGATCACTTAGGACTGAAATATATTTTCACTCAGCCTAATCTTAATGCCAGACAGAGAAGGTGGTTAGAATTTTTATCACAATATGATTTTGATATTAGCTATATCAAAGGGAAGGAGAATAGAGTAGCTGATGCTCTAAGTCATAGGAGGCACATTTTTGCTCTTATAACATTAAGAACTTAGTTTAAGGATGAGGTAAAAAGTGCCTCAGAATCTGATATTTACTTTCAGCAAGTAAAAGCAGCGCTTGCTGCAGAACCTAATGATGAAAGGTATAAAGGTTTTCATTTTGATAATGAAGGAATCTTGCGTTATGAAAACAGGGTATATGTACCTATGCTGAATGATTTGAGGAAGAAGTTGTTAGTTGAATTTCATAATTCACCTTTCTCTGGACACCCGGGTATCACAAAAATGCTTGCTGATCTGAAACAACAATACTTTTGGAAAGGTATGAAAAAGGATGTCATTAATTTTGTGACTCATTGTTTGGAGTGTCAGCGGGTTAAGGCAAAACATATGCACCCTGCTGGACTGTTATATCCTCATAGCATACCACAGTACAAATGGCAAGTAATAACCATGGACTTTGTACAAGGATTACCCATGTCCAGGAATAAACATGATGTTATCCTGGTAGTTGTAGATAAACTGACTAAGGTAGCTCATTTCATCGCTGGAAATCTAAAGGATGATTCACCAGTGCTGGCCAAAAGATTCATACACGAAATTTTCAGATTGCATGGTGTACCAGAATTGATTATATCTAACAGGGATCCAAGAATGACGTCAAGATTTTGGCAAACGCTTAATACAGCTCTTGGAACGAAACTAAACTTCAGTTCTGCATATCATCCGGAAACGGATGGACAAACTGAGAGGGTAAATCAAGTGTTGGAAGACATGTTGCGAATGTATTGCATGGATCAACAGTATAAATGGGAAGAGTATCTTCCATTAGTTGAATTCACATACAACAACACTTATCATTCATCTCTTAAAATGGCACCATTTGAAGCACTTTATGGAAGAAAGTGCAGAACTCCTGTTAGCTGGGATAGTGTTGAGGATAGAGTGGTAATTGGACCAGAGATTCTCACAGAAATGGAACAACAAGTTAAGCTGATTCGTGAACGATTAAAGGAAGCAGCGGATAGGCAGAAGAGCTATGCTTGACCTTAAGCGGGTTGATCGAAGGTTTGAGCTTGGTGAGAAGGTTTTCTTCGTGTTAAACCCGAGAAAAGAGTTCTATAACTTTTGGCAAGGCTGCCAAGTTGTCACCTCGTTTCGTGGGACCTTTCAAATTGTCGAAATAATCAATCCTGTAGCTTATCGTTTAGCATTACCACCTGCTTTATCTCGCATGCATGATGTTTTCCATATTTCTTTGCTTAAGAAATACGTTTCAGATCTGTCACATGTTTTAAATTGGAATTCCTTGCAGGTCCAAGACCCAGGAATAATCGTGGTTAAACCCACACGAGTGCTGGAAACTCACCAATTGCATTTGAGAAATCATGAAATATAGCAATGTAAGGTCCAGTGGGACCAGTTTAATGAAGAAAGTGCAACTTGGGAAAATCTGGAAGAGATGAAAATTGCTTTTCCTTTTCTTTTTCAACAGAATGAAATCGGTTGACAAAACATTTCTTTTATGAACTTATCTTTTTTTTCAAGTTTATATGAAAGCCAGATGGAGGCAAACATTATTCAGGCTGAATAAAATGTGTTGTGACATTGATTTCTGGAACTATTTAAGTTGGAAAATAGTCGCATTGTTTTGTGAACTAATAAATTGGTTGACCTGAAGGTTAATCGAATATGTAATCATCGGGACGATGAATCTTTTAGGAGGGAAGCATGTAACACCCTGAACTGTTGTTACTTCCTCCTGAGCATTCAAGTGTTGATATGTGATTTCTTTTGTAAAAGGATGTGTTCCTTTGATTGTGAAGTCATGCTTGATATGGACTGTATCTTCTTTGAAATTGTAGATCTTTGACTGAGTCAGAATATGATTGGACTCTTTTATTTCTTTCATTTTACACCTGAGTTTAATCTGATCTCGGAATGAATTATGGAGTTATCCATCTATAAGACCCAGCCTTGGATCAGTGGCATTGATCCAAGTGATGCTTTAAGTTTATTCGGGATGAACTAAAATTATAGACCTTACGCAGGTTGCAAGGTCTGAATGCGTTGAATAAGCTATTCCGAGTCTAACTCAGGCTGATCGTGTTAAATGAATTGGTTCCCGATATCGTAATATCAGGAAGGTCTTGATCGTGGGCCAGGTAATAAATTCAGATACATTTATTCCACTAGCCTATCGGCAGTGTAGGAGTGAATCCTGTTCGTGAATGTATGTTTGTAGGTTCTTTTTCTGAGCATTTGAAATGTTAGACCTAAACTGGATTTATTAAGGTTAGTAACCTAAAACTAAACTATGATCTATGGGTTAGATTAGTGTTAATCTAACCTAGGCCTAAGCTATAAGCTAAATGTTCTAAGTTAGTAACTTTGTGCTATGGAGGTTAGACTAAGTTGCATCTTAAATCCTAACCTATGTTACTAACCTAACTAATGAACAAGGAAGAAAGGGGACCTATGAAAGGGTGCGAGCCATGGGCGGCAGTTTCTATGGCATTAAATAGATGGATAAGCATGAAGGACAAATGAATTTGGTAGAAGTTTAAACGGCTAGCAGAGAGCGTGTGCGAAGTCACCAAAGTTAGATATGGTCTTAGAATTGCAATTGTCCATCGCCAACTATGGCGGTCGGTGGCAATGGAAATTGAGCGGAAAATTTGGAGTAAATGCAATTAATGAACTCGGTCTTCGAGCTCGGGTTTCACGGGAAGGCATGCAAAATGGAAAACTAGTAGTTTGTTTGGTTTTTCATGCGCTCCGGTTTTCCCTCTGTCTGATCACTGGTTCTTCGCACCAGATCTACTTGGTGTTGCATGGCAAAAATGAGTGTAACTCACTCTTTTCTCTATCAAGGAAAGTTTATAAGGCATGGAAATAACAAGTTATTGTTGTTGAATCTAACGTGGAAAAAGAGGAGAAGGCACGAGCTCTTTCAGTGGTCTTCTTCGGATTTTTTAAGCAAATAACCAGGCATGTTAGGCTCTAACTTTTAAAGATCTTGCTTTCTTTCAAATGATTTCATTAGAACAACTCTGTTCAAATGATTTTCGGGTTCAGTTGGTTTTTATGGTAGCCTTGTGTGATTTAGTTGTTGTATTTTCTTAACCGGCTCGATTTTTCGAGTAAACCCTTGATGGGTGTGCATTTTGTTTCGAACGGATGTATTACCTTGCTGTGTTTTGCATTCCGGTTGGATTTTGAGGAAATGTTGCAAGGAAAATATATGAATTTGACTCTGTAGGAGTTTAAGAATTGTTTTCTTGTCTGATTCGGACTTAGGTCTTTACCTCATTGTTTTCTCTTGTTAAAACGAATACTGTTGTTTGGATTTCTTGAGTGTACAGTATATACGACTTCTCTAAAAGTTTTGTCGTGAGTAATATGTGTTATGGTTGCTGAATCTTGTTGGATCTTGCTATAATACTTAAGTTACTCCTGTTTGGATAACTCGTTGTGTTATTGTATTCGAATGCGACTTTGTAGAAGTTATTTCCCCCCTTGTGTTGCAATTATGGGATATAACCCGTTGATAGTTTGCAATATATTTGTTTATACACAAAATGACTCTGTGGAGTTCTTGGAATGGTTCGTATATTATGGTCTTCTGTAGAAGTCATATATGTGAATACTGGTAGTTTGATTCAGTCGGAGTCCTGGAGGGGTAATTGGTAATACGACTTCAGTTGTCTTAATATGAATACTTTCGCTTAGCAAAGAATTTCTTGGTACAGACTCAGTTGGTGTACTTTTTATATTTTGTCTTCTGCTTAAGCTTAAAATGAATACTGTTGTTTGGATTCAGTTGAAGTCCTTGATAGGAAACCAGTGTTTCTGCTTCTGTATAAGCCTGGATATGAACACTTATTGCTATTCACTCTGTTGGAAACCTTAATATTTATATATATATATATATATATATATATATATATATCTTGTATTTGGGCTTCTGTAGAAGTTAGTCGTGAATGCCATACGTTTCTACTTCTGAAGGAGTTCAGATGTGAACACGGTATGATATTGTTTGATGGAATTTTTGGATTGATATGTATCATGTATCTTTCTACTTCTGTGGAAGTTATTTGAAGAGTACCCCATGGTTGGAATCCTTGATATGTGACTGGTGTTTCTACTTCTGTGTTAGTCCTGTTATGATTTCGGTCGATACTGACTCAGTGAGAGTCCTTGACAGGTATCTAGTATTTTAATTTCATTCAAAGCTGGGTTATGAATGTTGTTGTTATTATGAATACTAAATGTTATCAACTTTGGTGGAGACACTGAAAAGTAATTTATGTTGTAACATCTGTAGGAGTTCTTGTTGTGAGTACTTTTGGTATTCTTGATTTGTTGACATACGAATTCAACTTCAAATGAAACCTTTAATTTAAGTATTGGTTGAATTTGGCACTGTTCGAGCCCATGTTATGTTGTATGTTGGTTCGATTCTCGATTTTTGTCCTTGCTGTGTTTTAGTAGGGATTAAATTGAACTGAATGTTGATGTGAGTTTCGACTCAGTGGGATTGTTCTTGTGTTTGAACATGATTACGTCTTCTGTTAGCATGAATATCTAGTCTTGAGCTTGACTGAACTAAGGAGCTATCGACTGCACCTCGACAGGCGATGGCATTGAATATCTTCTTGTTTGTCGCTTCGTATGGAAGGTTATGTGGAGTCTATTTGATAGATATTCATCACTGTTTTGGCGTGAGAGCTACTGTACTGCTAGTAAGCTACAGGAGTTTGTTATATTTAAACTTTAACAAAACTGTGGTTCTTCTTGTGGCTCGTCTGACTTATTCGTATGCGTATAAGGTGAATGCTTTACTTTCGAGGGGACGGTACAGTCATGAGCTTGTTTGGAAGGGAAATAGGAATGACTCATTTTTTTTCTCTTACATTGTAAAGTATATGTTGTTATATTTTTAACTAACCATTGGAACTGTTTTTAACATATTGATGGAATCATGATTTGTTATGATATTCATTTTACTATGTTGAATGTAATGATCTGTCTGATGTTTGTTGTCCTTGGAATTCAGATGGATAGTTGTTTGGGATACTTTCGTTCTTCTTGATTTCTAATATTTTGATGAAATATTTGAAAAGTATTTAGGACTATTCAGTAACGATAATATGAGTTACGCGTTTATAGTCATGTTTGTATTACAAAAGCATAGTCTGAAATATGTTTACTTGTTTGGTGAAATGATCTCATTTAAACAGGTTGTTTAATGAAAATAGTTGGTGGATTGCAATTGTTTTAAGAGTTAGTGCTTATCATGCTCAGTTCATCGAACTGACCCATGTTGACAATTTTTGCAGATGGTTGCCGTAAGTGGTAAAAGCACGCAGATCTGATAGGATGTTCAGATTGTTTAATTTGGTTTTATGATGAATTACAGCTTGATTCTCTAAATGTACTATATGAGGAAAGATGTTCTTTTTCTGTTGAAATATTGTATCAAGTATGTTGAATGCATAAAATGTATTTGATTAGCCTGAAGGGAATAGAGAGAGATATTTGTTACTTATGTGTTTGTATTCTTATCTTGATAGTTTGACCTTCTTCGGTTCAAAGATCTTGAGAGCATTGTTATTATTGTATAATTTGGAGACTTTTGTGATTATCAATGTAAGCTTGCAAGAATAAGTGACTGAATACTTATGATTGTTTAGTAGTTCTAGTATGTTCTATCTAAAGCTAAAATTGGAATTTAGATCACTGTCTTTCTGGAAGCTAGGGTTAAAATAAACCTGAGCAGGAAGTTAAACAAGCTGAATAAATTATTACTTCCTAGTCTTGACCTAAGTCAAGACAACGTTTAATTGGATTCTTAATCACTATATCTCGATATTAATAAGTAAGATATAAATTCAGTTATGAGAACTAATATAAACCTAAAAAGGGTTTGGTTAGCAATCTCATGTGAAGGATGAGAGTAATTGTCCAATTTCGTTGATATAGAATTATGTATATTCTATGAACTCCTTGATGGGACCTCTAGTCTTAATAACTTCTCTTGTGTATTGGGTTTTATTAAGAAAGGTCATTCTAAGGTGAGGAACCCAGGGATCGGGAAAGGCTAACCTTAGGGGAACGTCTTTTAGTATAATTTAAACTCAACGTGCATAACACTTATTAATAAGTAGATCTTTTCGAGGCGGATTTAAAGGTTGACGGCACAAGTCAACTGCAGGGTTGTACCTTCGAGAAGATTAGGATCTTCTCGAAGATACAACAATGCAGGTGACTTATGACGACACCCTTTGCATTGATCGTTAAGATTTACACCTTAATCACGAACAAGTTACTCTGGGACTGATTAGGAATGTGGTCACGTTATAAGGCTGCCTAGGAGACTCGGGGTATCTTGACACACTGGTTTAACTAGGGTTGACCCAGTATGTCAGCGTATCCCTAGTCCTCGGGAGCATCCATATAACGTTGTCACCTTACTAATCCGTTTTCGAGTGAATAACTTGGGATAGGAGAAACTGACTGAAGTCAGTATAAGACATTCTACATAACATAGGAATGGGGTGAAGGACGTATTCCAGATTGATGAGTATGCCGTCAAGGAATACGAGACATAAGCATTATGTTTCAAATCTTTGGCCAAAGTATCGCAAGCTGCTGATTGCGTTGTCCTAAGTCACCTAGTCTAAGGGATGAGATGCCGATGAATAATGGTAACAATTATTCGAGATAGGTTCCTTAGACAGAGCATTACGAATCCCAGATTTGGGAAGAGAGCCACAAGAGGATGTGTTAAATAAAAACGCTAACTCTTAATACACATGAATAGATCGGTCATGAATTAATAGATCGGAGGTACTCCTAGTCATGGAATGAATAAGATGGGAGGTACTTCAAATTATGTATTTAGAGTCATTATAAAATAAAATAAAATAAACTAAAAATAAAAAATAAAAAAATTACTTGTTCTAATGTATAAAATGAGGATTATATCATTTTCCATAAGAATGGCTTCTAGAAATGGGCTAATTCTATGTCAATCTCCATGACAAAAAATGTTTCTTCTAGTGCTTCTCTTATGAAAATGTGTAATCAATCCTCTAACAAACAATTTTGCATGTTGGCTAGCGTGAATATCATAAGACAACTTAGATAGAAGTGTCTTAAAATGAGCATCATACTCACGTACACTCTCAGTAGTGCCTTGCTTGATATCTTTGAGTGCACTTATACTCTTTTGCTCAAACTCTGGAATGTGGAACTCTTTCAAGAAAGCATCCCTCAGTGCTGCATAATGCACACAAGTTTGATCAGGGTCAAACTTCATATACCAGCTTTGTGCGCACCCCTATAATGTAGTGGCGAATTGAATTTCCTTTCGCTCAGCAGCTATAATACCTTTAGCGCGCCATAAGATTTTACACATATGCACATGTTCGACAACATCCTCTATACCTCTATACTCCGGGAGACGAAGAGACATCTCCATATAGATATTTTGTTGTTGTTGTGCGGACCTTGACCACTTGATCCGGAACCTCCTGTGTTCCCTCTACCTCCAGAACCACCAGATCCACCGGAACTAGAACCACATATACCTCCTAATCCACCACTTGTAGTTAGAATAGGACCTGTAGATGTACTCCTTGTGCCCCAAGATTAGTACTATATTATACCCTTATAATCTAAGGTAGTTCCACTTCCATAGGTGAATCCAACATTATGCGCACTCACATTATGTGCAGATGATGCACCTAAAAATGCTCCTCCAAATTAAATTGAATCCGTTTGTCCTGCCATTGATGTACTTGATCTTTGTCTTACTCTTACTTTTTACTTCCCAAGTTAGTTTCCTGGTTACTTGTCATACTAGATCTTGAAAAGGGGAGTGCAAAGGTGGGTCACCAAGTGGACTAAGACGCATGCCCGCAGCCCAAGTAGTCTCTGCTAGTGCACTTTTGTGTGAGGCCGAGAAAGGATCTCTACCATGCTTTCCAAGATGGGGGAGTTCCTGATGTTCTGGCTCCATGTCTTCTACGTGAGCTGTAAATCCTTCATGAGCCATCTCTCTCCTCAATGCCATACTCTCTGTAATGAAAAATTTCTTCTCTATCTCCCTCTCGTGCACCTCATTATACATAAGCCGCCTTTCCTCTCTCTATTTCTCTATCGCTAGGTCTACCATCTTAAACCAAACTCTGTACCTACCTTCGCATGTGGTGAAGTTTAGTTAGCCATCAATTTACTCTCTAGGTTCAAAGTTACCATTAAGATCTTGATTGCCAGTGGAATACCTTGCAAATATGTTCCTCTTGGATACCGTAAAAACTAGAATTCAGCTACCTCTGGGCAAGAGTACGTCGAAATTGAATATTCCATAATATAACTATTTAGAACACCATGAAACCATGTATCCACCGCATGAGTCCAGATCAAATCAACATCATAGAGGGCCTAAAATTCTTCTTGTGTCCAGAAAAGTGTGCAATACCTCCAATTCCGCTAGGATGCATAAGCAGTAAGCCACTCGTATAGTTCTACTAGAAAGATAGCAAAAATATCTCATATAAGTTGTCATACATGTTCTATTCTACCCAAGTGTGTGTGTTAAACTCAGATCCACTACTGAACCGTCATGCATATTCTTCCTCCAGATCATGTATCCATTCCTCAATACCTGCTAGGGTTAACCAGTACGTCTTCATTGCGAACCATCCTAAAAACAACTAAAAAGAGGTCTCGGCAACGGAACCAATGATGTAGCCTAGAATTTGCAAGATAACACCCTAGTCACACTTTGGCACATCACTCAGCCTAGACTGAGCACTCACCCAAAGTGCGCAAAGGTACCAGGTCTCTCTTTAGGGTTGTTGTAGCAAGATGTTAACATGATGAAGGTAGAAACATATAGATTCATAACTAATCCATCATTCTATAATGCATGCTATCCTCAGATCTATGAAAGAACAAGCTTAAAATAATCATGATTTAACCATTAACATGCACTACTCAATTACACAAAATGACACTTAGATTCAGCCAATATCTTCCATCTATTAGTAAATACAGAAGCTCCTTACAGTATTTTCAATCTATATCAATGTGTGTATGGATCTGATACACACATTCATACATCCAGAATCATACATACACTACTCTCTATGATACATACATCTACTATGCACCTAACATCATATATATAGGGTGGGGACTTGCCCTTCACCGCTCAACTATTCCAGAAATAGGTTGCATGCTATTGTTAGCCACATGTTGTTTTACAATCATAGCCACACATGCAAGTGCGCTATCTATAGTCCTCTTGAAGTTAACTGAAGTGTTAATTATATTCTTAACTTGTCTCCATGCATAGATGCTTTGAACTGCTTCTCCAAATATAGACAATGCATGGCACGCGTGTCTCTGCATCGGTGATGTGGTCCGCACGCCATCTTCCAAAAATAGATCCTTATGCTCAAAATCGGCTAAGTCCTGAAATCTGAACTTGCCTTCTACGCACGGGTCCTTCCTATCCTTCTGCACCCTTGGTTCCAGGCCTTCTATCCCACACGGACTCCTCATGTGATTTTAGACAAGTATTCTTTGATCAACAACCTTCCTTTTTGCTTCAAATATCCTAAAAATATCACTAGTCAAGTAAAAACACCCAAAATTTTACAAAGCGACTATTTATTCGCACATGTAAGACCCCCAATGGCATGATAAGTCCAAATTGCTAAATCCCACTATTTTATTCATTCTACCAATTTAGTAGCTTTATTCAAATGATAGCCTCTATGTTTTTGTTCTTCTTCATGTTTCTTGTCATTTTCTTTTTGATTTCTTTTGACCCCACTTGGGTTCTTTGAGTTTTGTGCTCATTTTGTCAACTTTCTTGCTAATATGGTCTCAAAATTCAAGAAGTATATAAATACATATGTTTATTAATGCATTTAGGAATGCATGGGTTGAATGTAAAATTTATATTGAATTTGTAAGAGTAGATGATATATTATTGTGAATCATCCTTGCTTAAAAGTTGAAGTCAAACATTTAAATATTTATTCTAGTATATAACAATTTGCACACATGTAAAAGATAGGATTTGAGACACTTGTGTACACTAGATTGATTGTTGAATTGCATCAAGTGTTGATTGTGATTTTGGTGAATCATAAAGGTCCTAATAACAATAGAGGGATAACATAGGCCTCCATTAACATAACATTTTTTATGGGTTAATGTAGACACCAAAATTTGGTGTCACCACCCTCCACCCTACGTTCACTCTCTTTTCTTCATGGTCATCCATTCGAATTTCATATTCCATCCTATATTCAATTTATAATTTCCCACCTCTAACCATTTCATTATTTATGTTAATTATCCTTAATTAATTCTAATCTTCATCTCATTATTTTATTCTCATTAGATTATCATTAATTAATCCTAATCATCATCAATTATCATTTAATCCCATTTTTCATCCTAAATCTTTCAATTCGTTATCTCTAGGCCATCATTTAATGATTTTACCTATCTATGGCCTTTATTTACTCATCTTGACCATCCACCTACCCATTTATATTCTCTATGCAGCCCTAGCTTGTATCTATCCATCTAAACAATAATCACGCTTTATTTGGGCCTCTTTGCCTTGAGTTGGACATCATTCCACCACCCAAATGGACGTCTCTCTCCGCAATCGTAGGTGACTTACCCGGGTCGCCATCGACCCTATAAAGCTACATTCACCTCTCCTTATTCAAGGATGCACATTTGGAGACTTTCACTTTCTTGTGAACTTTACTTTATTCTTGAGTGTCTTTGTTGCCGCCACAATCCTCTTGGAGATATTTTGTTCCCATTTTGGTGTTTTAGGGAGATCTCTCTCAACTTTGCATACATTGCTTCATTATTTCCATACTATTATCTATATCATCCACTAACATCTTGTATATGTTTAGTTGTCATCAAGGACTCACCTCCCTTCCTACCGTCATTTTTATCTGTAGGTCTTTGTTTCAACGTACACTCTTTTCATCTAAGCTTAGATCTACCTAGGTCTCCATCAACCTAGCCTTTGTTGCATTAGTTTCCTTGTTATGCATATCCGCATCCATCTTCTTTTTTGGTTTTTGTATTCACCTAATCATTTAGCCTCTCTCAGTCATTCTAGATCCATTCTTCTAGCACCTAACTCGCCACCACCAATCCTAGTCATCATCGACCAGTCCATCTTTCCAACATTACCCTTAGATCTATAATTTTCTTGCATCCTTTATATTTCTCCCCTGTCTTATAATCTTCTACAGGTTTTTTCTTCATCATTCCAGTGTTCCACCAGTCCGTATCTACCATCGGATATTTCAGATATGCATCTTTCATCATTGTTTCATTCCATCTGCCTCACTCATCATCGAATGGCCCTATGTAGACTCAAGTCTTCATCAACCCCTCCAAGTTTGATTTACTTTACATATATTTAGATTAGATATCTACTTTCCTTAAATTTCTACATTTCAGTATTATGTTTATCTCAAATTTATTGCATATTATCCAGATCTTAGTTACATCGAATTTATTAATATTTACTTTTATCTATCTTTATCAAAATGAGGTTTGACATCCATCCTAGGAAGCTCACACTACACAGGACTCACTTTTTCAGGAAACCCTTCCATCTATCTACTAATATGATATTTTTCTATTGAGTTATCTTGATTTGCAGGTCACTTTGCTTGTTGCAGATAAGGATCCATCATTTGCGCCCTCCCACATCATTATTCCATCTAAAGGTCCATACACCCTTCATATTTTGAGTTGATTTATTTTCTTTATTATTAGTTCACTAATCTGAACATGAAGAGGAAAATTCAGTAAACATTCTAGCATGCCTGGTAAAATAACCCTCTCTAGATAAAAAGGAAAAGCATATTCCAGGTATTCCTCTTTTTCTTATTTTCTCATTTTGCATCGCACTTTCCTTTGTTTTCCTCATCAAATCTCCATATTTTTCTTTGGATCTAAAAATAACCCTTTCATTATTTCTTGTAAATCTAGTTTAACTAGGGTTTAACACATTGCATACACACTTCATCACACACAACCAAACACACAAAATAACTTACACATCCAAACACTTCTTACCATGTGGAACTGTTGGGATTTCATCACCCAATAGGAAATTTGTCGCGGTGTTCTAGCCGCGTTATAAACTCTATATAGATTTGGGCCTCACGTACCTTCAGGTATATCGAGGAATCCACAGCCAAAACCACCTAAAACCATCCATATATTACCATTTCATAGGTTCCTTTCAAGCCCCTTTTACTTATTTTTCACATCTAAATAATCATAATGATAAACAAGTATTGCTTGATTTTTTTTTAATAAACTACATAAACAACTGATTATCTACTTCATGCCTGTTATCACTCCTTCTCAGGTCGAGACAACACAACAATCTACCCCATCTAATGACATCCATCCTACATGATGATATTTCCCAACAAGCTTCTAAACTTGAGACCACATAGTTGATCTCCCAACCTTTTGTTTCTATGATATCAATTCATGAAGACCATGTCATCTAAAATGATTCTCATATTGAAACAAATCCTTCTAGACTAGCTTCACCTTTGTATCTTGCTCCTTTAGAGACTCTTTGACCCTTTACTATCCCTCATGGATATGAAAAGTTTCAGGAACTCCTTGATGTTAATCCTGTCACCCTTTATGATTATTTATTTTGTAAGTCCTCCAAAATCCTCAATCCCATCAATCTACTCAATTGGTGGATTCCATTCCACCCAACTTACCTTATATCAACACTACCCCCATTTCATCCGCTACTATCACTAGTATGCCTATTCAATCATCTCAACGATTGCATTTTCTTCCACCCATATCTAACAACATATCACATCATTACCCTTCATTTCTAATTGACATATCCATGCCAATGTAATCACCTCATAACCTCCTCTATCCATTCAATGCAAACTTACCCATCTCCTCCTTGAGGTACCTTTAGCTGCACACTCCCCAATCAACAAATCCAAGCATCTCAACCACCTACCAATTACATCCCAACCAACCCCATAGAGAATCAATCAAATGTGCCCATATCACAACAACCAACTCAATCAAATCAATCTTACCACATCCCCACTTCTCAACATCAACCCTTATCTCAACCAATCTAATCACACCCCTTAATTATATTCCTCCTCATTAACCAATTCCACCTACACCAAAACATCCCCAAACTTACCAAACATATCAATAACCCAACCCATCCACCTCATATGCATCTCAAACTCACCCTTCAACATCTCAACCATCTAATTATCCCTTAAAAGATTTATTGAGTAGAATGGCCAATCTTGAAGCCACAACTTTGGGATCTAAGACCACATTTTCATACAAACAAATCTACAATGAACCCATCAATCCATCTCGTCCCCGTGAAACCATATCCTCCTCATTGGGAATTGCTGAAATTTTCCAAGTTCAATAGCAAGGAGGACCCACAACAACATCTACAAGCCTTTATACATGCATGTTATCTTATCACCCATGATCGGGAGCTCATGCTTTACACATGTCCCATGTCAATGGTTGTTCTCATATTAGATTGGTACAACAATATCCCACAACACTCACTATTCACATTAACTCAACTAACACAATTATTCCTTAGTCACATCTCAATCAATATTGCACGTAAAATTACTATCACCAACCTCTATTCCATTTGACAATATGATGATGAATCTATCATATATTTCGTCTCATATGGTGTAACATTATTAACAAAATATCATTTCCCCTTTCACAGATTGAACTTATTGAATTATTCTCATGGTCTTGTGAGAAACACATTTCTTCAAATCTTCAAATCCAATAGCAAACCTTTAAATAGGCTTTCACTATGGCTTGAAAATTGAACTCCATTCCCTTGAATAAGGCCACCATAAGCTTCAATCAAACAAACCCAAAACCGAGTTCACCAAATCCTCCAAACATGGTGACAAATATAATATTGTCGCCACTACCCTTGTGGTTCAATCTTCATTTGCATCCACTTCTCACATGGAGCCTCGACAAAGACCTCCTATACCACTTCCTAACTATACTCGGTGACATCTACTTGAGTAGTATGAAACAAAGCCAAAGGTAGATAGGTGGGATGAGTGACTTGTAAACAGAAAACCTGGAAGAACTACTCGAAAATGAAGCTCCAACAATGGTTAGACCTATAAAATGTTAGATTCTACAAGGTAATAATAAATATTACATATGATAGCATGAATAATCACAATATTGAAATAAACCTCCCAAAGTCACACAAGTAATGTGAAACAATATCTAATGGACTGCAAGGCTACAAGAATGCTCAGATTCAAATATAAGTTCACAAACTGTAATAAAGATTGGGTTGTGTCTTATTTTGGAAGGGGGATGAGATCAGTCTTATAGGTTTGATGGCAACTCGGTTGGGTCGTAAACGACTACGGAAACCATCCCTTAGATGGTAAAATAATTGATTTACTCTAGATATGGGGTTTTTAGATATTGGGATAGATGTTTTAAAGCATGTTGGCAGGTAAGGGTTGTTTAGGGAAGTATAATGGGTAGATAGGAGATACATATGGGTAGGATAAAGGCTACGAAAAGCATAGGGATGTGGATTTAGGTGGTTAGGGATAAAAGCATCCCAAATAAAGCTAATTAGAGGTAGTTAGCTAATTAGGAGAGATGAAAGCTAAGGTTAATTAACAACAATTAACTAATAATTAAAGGTGATGGGATAGTAGATGGTAAATTAAACAAATGAAGTTAATTAAATTAAATGGGTCTAGCTAGGACCATGGTAAAAAATGTGCACACAGGAAATCAAGGGTAGCGATGCCAAATTTTGGTGTCTACATTTTCCCCTTTTTGTCGAGTGGTTTACGCTAGCAAGCCATGAGAAAAAAATGATGAGAGATGAAGACTAACATAAGATTGATGATGAGATCCTACTTAAACAAGGGATCGATAACATAAATGGAAATTGATGACGAGTTTGAAAGAGGTAGATGTTTAAGGGCGGGTGGGAGAATAAAGATGGGTAAAATGATAAAGCAAGGAAAGATGCCCCAAGAAAGAAGGATTTATGCAATAATAAAAATATATGGTGGTGATTCTGATATCACATCGGTAGAGAAAAAAGGACGGTCTTAATCAAGATGATGACAATGCTCTCTGAGATCAATGAATGAGAAAACTTACTACAAAATGGAGGGAATCCAATGGGAAACCTCTCAAATGGATGTGAGCCATGAGGACCAATGGGTCATAGGTAGACATCAAACTATGCACAACCAAATGTGAAAATAATGTGAAATCCTTCATACATGAGGAATTGAATGAAAGGTATGCATCAACAAAGGATGAGGATCAAAATAATGGTGCCTAGCAAAGGACACAACAATGGCCAAAAAGGTGAGAAATGATGCCTTAAGGGGGAAAACAAAGATGACCACAAAATGGAATTAAGATGGGGTAGATTAGATAATTTTGGATGAGATAGGATAAGTCATACATAGACAAATTGTTGGATCATAGGATAATATGTGATGTTGAGAAAAATTAATTTCAAATTCGATGTGATGCATGATGAATATATATAAGAGTAGGTAAGTAGATAAAAAAAGATGTGGTTATAATAAGTATCGTGCAAGGAAAGGATGCCTCCAATCGTATTGGAGGTAAATAAGAGGGGGATCTAGGTAATGCAAGGCACTTGCTACTTTAGAACATGTGTTAGTATATAACCAACGATAATTAGTTATTCCAAAGATCATAAAGAAACATGGATGGAATGAAATCATAAACCTAATGTCAACACAAAAAAGGGGTTTGAGATGTAACTTGTACATGGGAAGAGGTTTCTCCATAAGTGGTGTTCCCTAAATCCATGCCCCGGCTTTGGGAAGGGGATAGAGCAATGCTAGAAGAAAGTTGATCAATGTGGGAAATGTTATTAAGATGCTAATAAAACGGAAGGTTGATCAATGTCAAAAGCCTTCACTGCCATAATACAAAATAGTATCCATCCTTTAAGGGTATGGTCTACTTTATAAATATATGATATAAATGGAAATAATGATATACATGATAGCCCTTCTTCGAGGGATTGGTCTTTTTATTCGATTTGACTTTGAATATCCTTTTTTTGGATGAACATTTGTCCTTTAAGAGAGTAGTTTGTTTTTGATAGATTTTGAATTTGATAAGAGCATTTTTGAAATTTTATTTTTAACATGGGGAAGAGCTAGGAATAGCTAGGTAAACCACTTAGAAGGGGACGATGAATGTACAAGAGACACCCATGGACCCTTTGCATGGTTCCAAGAGGTAAATAAGAGGGTGATGGATGTAATGATTGTGGAGTTCTCACCGAAAGGAGAACCTATACATGAGGAAATGCTATGAACAGAGCCATGGTGCTCATATTTAAGGTCATATCTAGGAAAGTGATAGTAGACCACATAAATCCAAATCATTATAATGATAGATGGAAGAGGCTAATGATGGAAGGATGATCTAAATATATTACTAAGTTCTCACTCGTAGTGTGCTAGCAATAGAATGGATGCAAGTTCAATGTGTTAAGTGGTTCCATTCGGTTTACCATCAAGGGAGGAAAAATGATAGGCTCCTGACCCATACTTATGTGTGATAATGTATGGTCCAACCCGATTAATGAAAAACTTTCCATGTTGGCTCCTTTTTAGAGTAGTGATGTTTTGATTTTCTTTCGAATGAGGTTGCCAAGTTAAAGTCACACTCGGATAAAGCTTGCAAAAGATGGGATACAATGAGATAGATGAGTGAAGATAAAAAACTTATGCGTAAATTTTGAGGAAGTGAAAAACATGCATCCCTAACAAGACAAATCGATGGGATAAGGTGAGATACAAAAGATGAGAGAATATGTAAATTATGCACTACCTTTTGAAAATGAGAAAGTGATAAAATGTATGCGTCCCTAAAAAGATGAAGATGCTAGCAAAGGTGGGCTCGGAATGAGAGTAAATGGCCACACCGGTGGAATTTAGATGAGAATAAATGGTCTCCCAAGAGGGGTACAAATGTGATCATAAAGGTGGATCTTGGAATAATGAGAAATGGTCCCGCAAGATATGGACAAATATGGCCACAAAGGTGAACTTGAGATGAAGGTAAAAAGGTCTCTTAATGGGGAGACAAATATGGCCACCAACTGTGGACTTAGGATGAAAATAAATAATGCCCCCAAAAGAGGTACAAATATGGCCACAAAAGTGGAATTTTGGGATGAGAAGAAGTGGTACCCCAAGGGATGGACGAGTATGGCCGCAAGGTGGACTTTGGAATAAGAGTATGGCCACAAGGTGGACTTTGAATGAGAATAAATGGTCCCCCAAGGGAGGGAAAAATATGTCCATAATGGTGGATTTAGGATGAGATGAAATGTTACCCCAAGGAAGGACCAATCTGATTACAATGGTGGACTTTGAAAAAGAATAAATGGTCCCCAAAGGAGGGAAAATCTCGTCCATAACAGTGGATTTTGGTATAATAGTATGGTCCCCCAAGGAAGGGTTAAACACGACCATAATGGTGGATAAGGTGATAGATAAGAAGATTTGGACAAGATAAGTTTGGAGTAGATCAAACGGGATGTGTTGGATGAAATTGGATTAGGTTAAATAAAGCATTATCAAAATTGAAGTCCCCACTTCAAGGGAGTTGTTTGGAAAAATAAGAGGTGAATTGACATGGATGGGATGCTCAAGGGCGAGGGGAGGATGCCCCCCTAGCAAAAGATATTATATTATTGTATACAAATTATATGTGGGTGAGTTAATGGATGTCAAAGGAGTTTAGATGGGATCATCTTGGACTTGGATTGAATGGATGGTCGAGGGATCACAAGGGTGATTGGAAAGAAAAATAGTATCAATGAACAAGGGAGGACCCTCTTTAGGAGAAGTGATAAGGGATGACATGGATGAAGGAGGAGACTTAGAAAATTTTATGGAAGGGGATGTGAAAATTAGGGATTGGATTGATTTTAGATAAGGTGATGGATGGAGAAAAATGGTTCCCTTGAAGGAGGAAGTCATCTTTCTCAATAGGGTTATGGACTATCATCTAAAAGTCCTTACAATGCTCAATTTCATGACCCGGGGTATGATAAAGACGCATATGAGATTGGGATTTAACCATGAAGGTTTCCTAACATGAGGGTCAAAATGTTTAATGTGAGGAGCGTGATGGCAGAATTTTGGCTTAATTATAAACAAATGTTTGCAAAAAGACCCAACTAAAGTGCCAAGAGGAAGATAAAGCTTATGGTTTTGATAGGATATTTTGACTTGGATTTAGGGGAAGGATTAGATGTAGATCGGATGGGTAAATTAGATGCCTTAAAAGATGAATCAAATTTAGGAGGATAATTAGATTGGTTGGATTTGGATTGATTCTTTTGAGATGTATTTGATAAAGGGATTGGCCCTAAAATAGATGAGGATAGTGACCCTTATAAACATTTTTAATTAAATTAACCATACCTTACCTATTCATATCCCATAGTGCACATGATTAATTGAATTAATTACACTTAATTAATTTAATTAACATCCTCACTAGTGACCACCTCACCCACCACCTCACCCAACTCACCTAGCCACCTCACTCCATGACCCACTCAAACCCCATTAATGACCTAAGACCAAGTCTAAGCCTATCCTAACCAACTAGGACTTAGTCTAAACCTAGACTTAACTCCTATTAACAAACCTAAGAGGACTCTTACTCATCCTCCCATGATCTATCACTTGAGACTCAAATGAAGATTGAAGACCACACCAAAAATAGCAATAATCAAGATATTTTTGGCCAACCTAGATATTCTCGCCTTAACCGACGCCAGTTATACCTCAACTAACATCGGTCCCCTAACCATCACTAGTTAGGTTAAATAAATTTCCAAAATAATTTTTTGAGGTTGGTCATTCGATTCAGGATCTCACATGAACAAAGACTTGGAGCACTCAAATTTTAAAGCACTCAAGAAAAGGAAAGCACCCGGAGCACTACCAACAACCATCGACATCCATCACCTTCTTCACGATCATGATTCACACAGAGAAACACAAAGGCTCAAACTATCATGGCATGTACATGACGTCCCTTCTCTCTAGATCTCTACCATCATTGTTTTCATCACCTACACTCTCCAAACCCATTCTTTAGTAAGTACCTAACATCTCTTCAGTTATCTCTATTTTCTTTCAATAAGATCATCATTCCTCTCAATAATTTATTTTTTTGTACATCCGTACACCTCCTTCCTCCACCAACCTATCACCTTACCATATCTATCCCTTTCACCTATCTTCACCCTCTCCTAGTCATCCCTGAGTCACTAAGGCCATTTTACGACCTCACCTTCACCATTTCCATCCTCTCAGAAATCACAGAGATCTTGGAAACTAGTTTCTAAGAGCCTTTTACTAAATTCCCCTACTAACACAAAGTTAACCAACCGACATCACCATCCTAACAAACCAGCATCGGTCACATAATCGACATCGGTTACATGTGTCTCGAAACATACCTCGACCAAAAGCTCATATCCATTCCTCAATAGCCTATAATCACTCCTAATCTTTACCATACTTACCCAGAGCTCTATACTATACCTGTAACCCAATACATGCCATCACCCGACCACTTTGACCTCAATCACCTTTTATCTGACCTTTCTTATTTTTTTTACATGAGATACCTAAATCATTTCAATTCCAATAAGATTGTTATTTCATGTTTATTTTGGATAACATTAATATTGTTATATAAAAGTGGATTGACAACCTATTCAGGAAGCATCATGCTTCCTGGATCTAGCTTCTAGGTAGTCCACTCATTTTTTTATTTAACTCTATCTTGGTGGTATTGTTTTACATTTTACAGGTAGTTCCTCCTAGCCAAAAGGGATCTCTCACAATCAGCATTGGATCAGGAAATCAAAACGCACGCACAACCTTCAACCGACATCACAAACATGTATTCCTCCTTGGCCTATCACCCTCTATCTATTTCATTAACTTGTTAAGAATCTAGTGAAACATTTTGGCATGTCCGTGGGACCCATCCGGGGTTCCTTACATTCATTCATTCTTAGGGAACTATTTTATATTTTTTTTTTTTTTAAAAAGGAAGTTAACATTAAATTTTCTCCTTGGAATCTTCTCTTTCTTCTATTTGTCTAAGTGACATTTGTATTTCAGACTAAAAGAATCATTCTTTTTCTTCTTGCATTCGCATTAGTGAAAGTCATTCTCTTTCCTATTCACTCTCTATTTACATCAATATCACATTTCGATTTGGGTTCTAAAATACTTGCATTTCATACTTATATGCTTGCATTTTTAGCTCACATTAAAACTAAGGGCAACCTATATGCTGGAAGTCATGCCCAGCTAATGGTTGACATAATTGAATCATAGAGAACTTTCTCTTCTCTCTCTCTTTTCCAAACTTGCACAAATAAAAATTCACACATCTTCTTAAACAACACCTTACCTGAAGAAGTTATCAATGATCACACGATCAGAGGATTGACAAGTGGGTGCCCAACTGGTTTCTCTATCTAGTCATTAACTCAGAGAAAGGACCACCCCACCAAAACATAACCTAAAACCACCCTTAGATCTTACTTCTTCATAGGAAACCTTCCCAACCAAAAACTATGTTTTGATTCACAAAGTCAATCTAAAATAACATAAGCTAAAACATAAAATTCACTTATAGGATTACGTGTTTTTCTTAGCTTTTCTTGAGTTGTGTTTTGAGTTGTGAGGTTACATTCTTCATTTTCTTCTTCCTTTCACACTCTGCCATCATAGTTGGTGTATTCTAATTATTTCTTGAGTGTGTCAGGATCCATTATTATCATACTCAATTTTTGGGTTGATATTTCATCTGACTTAATTCACAAAAATCAATTTTTCACTTTTTCAAATTTCACAAACCATGTGATCGTGTCAGTCAATGACCATCATTAGTTTACATTTGACCATCATCGGTTTACCTAACCATTGTCGATTTCCAGCTCTTTTTGGTCATTCTACCAAAAATAGCATTCATCACATCTTCTGTTCTTTTTTAAGTTCTTAGGACATCATCATACCCCCAGAATTTTAAAATCATAGTCAAATACAACTTCTTTATTTCATTTTCATCAGTTTTTCCTCATTTGCAAAACTGTTGATTTCCCATAGTAACCGATATCGGTTTCCCTAACCATCATTGGTCACCCTATAACCATCATCGGTTAACCTAACCATTGTTGGTTCCTTTGTTTTAATTTTTAATTAAAACAACGACCAGTTTCACCTCCTGAATCTATTCTCCTCCATTTTTGTTGTTTTTCTGTGTCATTTACAGAGAACAATTTACCCGATCTATGCTAATTCACATGGTTTTGACTCACAACCAAGCCAACGCCCTTGTGTTTCACGCTAGCCTTCAGCCACTCCCACCTAGCCCATCACCACCTTCCATCCTATCACCTATGGATCCAACTCATCCCATCACCATTAGTACCGGTGACGAGGAGTTCACAAGACTCCTTGACCAGAATCCCATCCTGTTCCTATTTAAGGACCTATGATATTATCTCACCCACTCATCTACCCGAGACTCCTCAAGACAATTGGTATATGGTATGCCCATGTCTATCCCTCCTACCTTCCCTTACCCCCACTTCCGCATCAGCTACCACTAGCTTGGCATTACCTTCATCCACCTTACCACCTGTGGTGTCTCAACTAGACCCCACATCCTCTATAACTACTACACCTATGCAACATCTATCACACCCATAGTGTCAACTATTCCTTCATCAACCACCTTAAGCATAGCCCCATCTACGCACCCTTTACCTCATATGTACTAGTTGCATCACAACCACCCATGGTTTCAGAAACCCATACCCCATTCCAAAACCTCATCCTTTCCATCCCATAGTCTCTACCCCTAATTACCACAAGAGTCGTTATGACTACCCCACCTACTTATACATATCACCAACAACCCCCAATCTTGTCTATCACCTATTCGATACCTTCCACCTACATCTATTCCCCTTCACAGTTCTCATACTCGCACCACCATATACTTGGGATGTCATCCACATCATACATCCATCATCAACCTCCTTATACTACAGGGGGTGCCCAATCATCACAACCCACCAATGACCTCATTAAGATGATGATGGAAAAGATGCAAACATTAGAAGCATTAGTTTCTGCTCTCACAACTCCTTAACTTATGAAAAATCTATAATGAGCCTATTCATCCATCTATCCCCATTCACCCATACCCTATACATTGGGAAATGCCCAAGTTCAACCATTTCAATAGTAAAGAAGACCTACAACAACACTTGTGGTCATTCAAACATGGGTGTTATCTAATTTCCCATGATGATGCTTTACTCCTACAAACATTCCCCATGTCCTTGATAGGACCCACATTAGATTGGTATAGTGGTTTACCCAAACATTCCATTTACTCATTTAACCAAGTGGCTCAAGCATTCTTGGACCATTTCTCAATCAATGTCATCAAAAAAGTCACCATGACTGACCTATACTCAACACGATAATATGATGACGAATCTATCACAGATTTTGTTGCTCACTCGCTGGTGAAGCCTTATCAACCAATTAACATTCTAGTTACCTCAAGCTGAGCTTATAGAGTTGTTCACTAGAGCTTGTGCTAGGCACATCTCACCAACTCTACAAGTACAAACCTTCCATACCTTTGATGAAGCATTTACCATGGCAAAAAATGGAAATTTGTGCCATTGAAGAGAAGAAAATTCAATTGTGAAACAAAAATGTTGCAAAAATCAAATGATGCCTCTTCATCTTCAAAGCCCCAAAACAATTATTCAAAAGCAAAGGATCTACCAACGCGGTAGTTCTCAAAGTTGGCCCATCTCACCCATCTAACCAAGCAAAACCTTCCTCTAATCTTTCTCCCATTCAAACTTTTCAGTTCAAATGGAACAACAAAAGTACACTCCAATTGGAGAGCCCTATTCTTCAGTCTTAGAAAATATTCTTAAGGTCGAGCCATTGCACTTCCACCATAAAACCACATACTGGTTTCAACCCCACTCATCCTATGCCTATATGGTATAAGGAACATGATTATTATAACTATCATCATCGCATCAAAGGCCATAGTGATGGTAATTGCATAACCTTCAAAAACATTGTCCAAGAAATGTTAGATAATGGAGATCTCATCCTGACAACCCAAATGCACTGGAAAATCAAAACTTGCATATCTTTAAGAATTCATTCCCTAACCATACACCATCATCTAATCAAAATGGTGAACCTTCAACCAACGAAAACAATGTCTGTGAAGTTCACGCTTTTTTTTGAAGTCATACAACCATTCCTCAATTTCCTCCTATCCCCTCTATCGAGGAGATTCTAGCACGAGATCCTCTACCCATGGAGGAGCCAACCTCATCTACTCCTTCACCCATAGAGGAGTCCCCTTCATCTCCCCTTCACCCATGGAGGAGTCCATAATTTTTTCCATGTTATTTCACCATCTACCTCGCAACCTAATGAAAGATCAACGGTATTAATTCTCCGACCCACGGAGAATCATCCTCACTTTCTTCTCCACCAAAATAAGAATCTACCTCACCCCACCTTCCCTTCTCTCCTACCCATGGGGGATCCTTTAGATGTGCCATTTCCTATTGGTGACAATTCCCCATTAGCATTCCAGATCTCGTTGATCTTCTCTCGACTCTTTTACCTACAGAGTCCAAGGCTAACTAGTTCCTTGTCTCACAGACATATTTTATAGGGATTGCAACTAAACCAACAACATCTCCTCTTACAGTGGTACCATTTTCACACCTGGATGACCACTTGGATTACATTTGATAATTCCATGCTTTAGGGATGCCTTTGGTTACCCTTTTTCAACCCAAATGTAGATGTCACTTATTGATACCTCCACGATCTATCCAAAGGTATTTCAAGTGACCAAATCAAACCATGACCATGCCTGTTGAAATGGATTCTTCTTCATCACCCTTTCCTACATCCAACCTTTAACCACAACCAAACCCATTCCTATGCCTAAGAACCTACCTACACCTAAATCTTCTCCCATCTCTAGACCTATCACTACCCTGGGTGTCATGTCAACATCAAGCCTTGTCCATCCACCCATCAAATTGGACTTAGCCATGTCCTCCCAAGCTCACATAAAAACCAATCCTCCACCTAAAAATAGGACCCAAATTTTTAGGCCGCACACACTAGTTTCACCCACCATGCCTCTGTCACCTTCACCCCTTCCATCTATCCTCAGACCTCACCCATCTACCCTGGTCAAGAAAACTTCCTACCAAAGCAAATAAAAACATAGCAGCCCACCTCTTCATCAAATATCTTTATTACATCTAATCAACCTACGCAACCTTCTCCATCACCTACAAATTTCTTACCACCTATACCCCCACCAGCTACCATAACCCCATCACTACCTATGAGACTTACTTCTCTTCAACCCATACCTTCCACCCGGCCTCTACCAAAAACCTTTACCACACCTCTGTTATCACCATGGCTAACCCATCCTCTACCATCATCCACTCTCCCTTCTACATCATGTAATCCTACCTCACCTTTACCCAAGAAGGTGCAATCTAAGGAAAAGAACCCACTACCCTCCAAAAAGGTAGTTAAACCCACAACACCTTATATTGCTAGTTCATCTACCACACCTTTACCCAAGAAGGTACCATCAAAACCTAAGACAATACCACCTACCAAACCGGTGGTCAAACCTATTCCACCTCCTATAACACCTCTTCCACCACAATCATCCACACCTTCACCCAAACCCACACTCACTTCACACTGTGATCCATTGGCAGGTTCTTATGCCAACATTTTAGCCAACCTTTTAGAGACCTCAATCATCACATTACCACCACTTAGACCTTATGACCCACTCAAACCAAACCAAAGGGGTTTGATGAAACTAAAATTTGTGCCTACCATCATGTGCAGGACATGATGTAGAAGGTTGTAAGGCTCTAAAAAATTCTCCTCCAATTATTTTCTCCTAAAGAAAATTTCATGAAATGATCTTCTTGATGAGGACCATGTTCCATCTTCACCTATCACCATACATCCTCGCCCACTACCTATTCAGCAACCTGCATCACCACCTCCACAACCCTTTTATCCACCTCCAAAATTTGAGATCAACATGGTCCGCATAAGAGAGCTTGCCAAAACCCCACCAAAATGCCAATGTGCCCTACTCATTTCACAAGGTTCTTACCCCGCATTAGGTTTTCCATCATGTCATTATACTACTCATGACATACCTTCTCCATCCACCTCTCTTCCTCATATTAACATGATCCAAGTTTCCACTCATGCCCAAAAAGAAAAAGGAAAAGAAAAAGCAACCAACCCATCCACTAATCCTATGCCTAACATACCATCTACACCCACACCCAAAATCACCATTCGAGGACCCACATACCCTATTTCTGATAGGGTCACCCATCATACAATGATAAAACAATTGCACCAATCCCCTCTAAAAATTTCTTTGTACGATCTCATCCAAACCTTTGAATCTCATCAACAAGCCCTCATGGAGGTTTTACAATCCATCGAGGTTTTACCTAATGACCCCACACTAGTAGCCTCCATTATCACCCCTCACCACGTGGCCTCTCTTACCAAATCATCTCCTTCTTCTACCCCCACTCCCACTCATCAAGTGGCTGCCCCCTCAACTTCTCTGATGAGGAGATTATACCTCTCCAATCAGATGACCTTGATCCCACTCTTTTCATCTCCATCTATATCGATAATATTCATTCAACATGTTATGATCGATGGTGGTGCCAACATCAACATCATCTCCTCCACATACAATCAAATGTGCATCCCTTCAAATTACATGCATAATAACCCGGTTATGTTGTGCTCCTTCAATGATGCCATCACTTCCACCCTTGGCACCATTATTCTTCACATTCATGTGGGCCCCGTCTACTATGCCAAAATTATTCTATGTTTTAGAAGGGGAATTCTAGTATAACTGTTGCTTGGCTGACCTTGGATCCATGTCATGGGTTTTGTTCCTTCAAATTTACATCATTGTGTAAAATTTGAACATGAAGGACATAACTATACCATCCCAACTGACCCTTCACCATTTAAAACTTGCAACATGTTGTACCAACCTAATGATGTCCTCATACCAGTTAAGGCATCTACCACTACCACCACTTCTCCTTCACCCACACCTCATCCACCGATGTTTCGCTACCTCACCCATGCCTACCTCTTCTATTCCCACTATTTTTGTGGCCTCTTGCAGCCAACCCATCCACTAACCCATCTAGTTCCCAACCAACTCATCCTTCTTCTTCCCAATTTCCTAGTACTTCATCTATTCCAACTACACACATATCCACTATCGATCCCTTAGAAGGTTTTTTCAATGCCTCACTCTAGGGAATACCACTTGTACAACATAAACACATTCCTTACTCCACAAGAGTATGGTAACCTATGCCAACATCCTCGTTATGACCATCACATAGGTGAGGTCTTCCCTTATGGTCCTCCCCACCTTCGCACCAACTTAACATATGGGGGACTTGATACTTCCACCTATTCACCTGAGCCACCTTCCCAAACATGACCATTTTCATCCAACCTCTAATCTCTCACCAACCACTACTTTTCCCACACTTTCCTTCACTACGTGTGCATGGAAATGCTTTGGCTTTGGGTTCTATGAATAGGGCCATCATATTGTCATCCCGTGTACCACACGTAAACACAAAGACCATAGTGGTATTGGATTTTCTGAACCATCTTCCAAGAAATCCCGCATCGACCTCATCGAGGATGAAAAACCTTCTCCACCCCATTCACCAACGTCACCACCTTCACCCACGAGTCTATAGATCCTGAATCTATTCCTCCTAAAATTTTCATGAACACCATTTCCTTAAGACCTCTGACTTATCAACGCATGGCGAGGCTCCCTCTTCTCTTCCCTTCTTATATCCTTGACATGATCGATGATGATACACCATCCATTAACATCATTTAATGTTAGGATGATGAGTCTATCCTCACCTACCTTGGTGTAGAAGATTCTTATATTCACCGGTCATTTCCTTCTAAGATGTAAACCATGTTAAATGAATCGACCATTAAAATCAATATTAACACTCAAGATGACCCACATTCTAAAGATAGGTCAATCTTTAGACCACGATGAATATTAAGCTTTTTAATTCTTTCCTCTAGGATTATAGCAATGCTTTTGCTTGGTCCTACATTGATATGCCCGGTATTGACCCAAACATTGTGGTCCACAATATCATCACCATCCCTAAAGCCAAACCCATAAAACAGAAGCTGCGAAAATACATCCTCGCATTGCCCTTCTTTTCAAAGAAGAACTTCAATGCCTTCTTTTAGTTTCCTTCATCCTACCCATTGATTATCCCCAATGGATCTCTAACATCATTCTTATCACAAAAGTGATAGGGGACTCCACATTTTCATTGATTTCATGACCTAAACTTAGCTTGTCCCAAAGATGACTTTCCACTACCTAGTAATGACCAACTAGTTGATCTTACCATTGGAAACATGAGATGTTCTCACTCATGGATGGTTTCTCGGGTTATAACCAAATATTACTCACCCCGAAAGATCAACATAAAACCACCTTCATCACTCCTTGGGGGACCTTCTACTATCGTGTCATGTCCTTTGGCCTTAAAATGTTGGTGCTACATATCAGTGGGCTATGACCTATATCTTTCATGACATCATGCATCATATATTGGAAGATTACGTAGATGATATTCTTGCCAAATCAAACATATGGATGAAAAACACCTTACAATCCTTAAGATCATCTTTGACTGTCTCATCAAGTATTGTGTTTTCCTTCAACCTAAGAAGTGTGTCTTCACGGTTTTCTCAAGTAAGATCCTTGGTTTAATCTTTTCTTTATGTTGCATAAAATTCAATCTCGCTAAATAAAGGCTATTCTCATAATACCTCCACCTAATAACCTTTTCCAACTTCATATTTTGTAAGGTAAGTTGTAATCTATTTGTCATTTTATTCCACAACTTTCTAACCGCTTTTACCCATTTTCATCATCTCCTAAAAAGGACGTCTCCTTCAAATGGGATGGTGAATGCCACAAAGCCTTTGACGCCTTAAAACAATATCCTCCTTCAACCACCTGTGATCATTCCTCCTAAGGATGACCAACCATTTTATCTTTACATTTCTACTACCGATCATTCCTTGGGTGCCATGCTTTGCTATCACGATGAGAAACATAGGGAAAAAATGGTTTACTATATAAGTCGTATGCTTCTAGAATATGAAAATAGATACACCCATGCTGAAAAACTCAAAATATGCTTTAGACCTTAGTTTTTATTTCCATTAAGCTTCGACATTACCTACTCAACCACAAAAATTGTAGTCACCAATACTAACCCTTACATTACATGTACACTAAACCCTACCAACATCAATGTGTTGTATATTGGCTAATGTTTCTTGCAAACTTTGACCTCGAATTCATCCATAAAAATTCTATCAAAGGCCAAACCATCACTCGAACAACTTGCGAGATGCACCTTTCTCTAAAAATCAACCCTCTAACTTTGATTTCTCAGACAAATCCATTACTACCCTCTCATTGGATGATACCATTTAAACGATGACCTTATTCTTTGTTGGTTCCAAATGTCAGGGTGGAGGTGGTGCTTGAGTTATCCTCATTCTTGTCGAAAGTGAGCCTATCCCATTATCTTTCAAACTAGATTTTGAATGTACCAATAATATCGTTGAATATGAAGCACTCTAATTAGGCCTTCAAACTGCCATCACTTTAGACATCAAATCAATTAATATATTTGGTGATTCTCAACTAGTTGTAAATCAATTCAATGCTATATACCAGTGTCATAATGAAATACTTCTAAATTATAAGCATCATGTAGACATACTTTTGACTACCTTTGACCGTTATGAACTTCAAACCACTCCATGTTCCACTAACAAATTTACTGGATACCATGGCCTACCTTGCTTCTTAGATACCCACCTCACCCTCCGACTCAAAAATATTTCACAGTATAAAGGTTTTAATCTCCTTCCTATCTATTTCAATACGCCAACCTCATTCGAACCATTACACCTGACCCACGTGACCTTTGATATAAGAACTTTATAGACTACCTTTCCTTGTCAATTCTACCTCCCGATCTTACTCGTAATAAGAAACATGCCTTTCTCAAAAGTGTCTCTCATTATGTCATCATGGGTGGCCTTCTTTATAAATGTGGCTTTGATGGTATCCTCTTACGATGCCTTACAAGTTCTAAAATTCCTTATACCATCAAGGAAGTTCATGATGAAATTTTTTTGGAGGTCACTTCAATGGCTTAGGTGTCACCAAACACATCCTTTTCCAAGGTTATTATTGGCCCACCCTCAACTGTGATTGTTGAGACTACATCAAACATAGTGTGAAATGCCAAAAACATATTAATCTTCATCACACACCTAGTCATGCCTTATAGTACGCATGGATATCTTTGGCATTTCTCTCAATGGGGTTTGGATTGTGTTGGAGAGGTCAATCCTCATTCTTCACAATGCCATCAATGGATTATTACCACAGCCAAATACTACACTAAATGGGTAGAAGTCATCCCCTCATCTCTACAAAAGCCAAGAAAATCAATGAATTCATTAATCATCACATCATTTTTCACTTTAGCATTCCTCATCGCCTCATCACTGATAATGGAAAACAATTCAAAAAAAAACCCTACGGAAACTTTTTGATGCCTTAGGCATTCAACTTAGTTTTTCTTCACCTTACTACCCACAAAAATGGCCAAGTTGAATCAACTAACAAAACCTTGAAAAAATTCTTATGAAAATGCTTGACGATACGGGAAATGATTGGCGCACACACATTCCTTTTGCTTTATGGGATTATTATGTTTTACCTTATTCTTAGAGCATTTCTTTGAATATTGATGAAATAGATAAGGGTAAATGGGCTAGGAGGAATACCTGTAAAAGTTTGGTTGAAGGTTGTTACATGCGTATGACTTCTTGATCCACAGATGACCATGAGAGCTCCCTTTTGGCTAGGAGGAACTACCTGAAATGGAAAACAAGACCACCAAATGGAAGTTAAATAGTATATGCAGTGGACTGCCTAACGTATGCTAGATCTAGGGAAGTGTGATACTCCCTAGAAGGCTATCAATCCACTATTTAAAACAATTCAATGTCAATAATAAATGAAATCCTACTGTAGTTAAAATGATTTAGGTATCTCATTCGACTATACAATAAGCAAATTCGTTCACAACAGGCTAGGCTATGATTGAATCTAAAGGTCAAGGTCATTGTCAGAGTGTTGAAACTGGTTTGGTCTAGTTGTAGGGATGTTTTGGGGTATTTGTGGGGATTTTAGGCTCGGTTATTAGTATGAGGGTAAAAAACGAGACCGATGTCGGCTGGTATGACCGATGTTGGTTTAAGTGAACCGAGAGACGGTTGTGGGTAACCAACGTCGTTATGGTCAAGGTAGAGGAAATTTATTAAAATCTTGGTGTGAGGATAGATCGAGGCCAAATGGAATTGGAGAGGGAAATGTCAAGGTCTATGGAAATCTTGGATGCACTTAGAGATATTTAAAAGTCAAATATGGGCAATTTAATGGTGTGGGTGAAGGAATGATTAAGTTTACATGAAGGTGAATGATGGGAGAATGGGAATGTAAGTAGAAACTGTAACAAAGGTAATAGGACCTACTAAAATGAAAGTATATGAATGTTGGTCACTTACTATTTGTATGAACTTGATGGCTAGATGGAGTTTGATATGGTGATGGCACTTCCTCAGATGCTTTATGAATGTAAATGGCTCTATGATCACTTCTAATGTTGGATATGAATGCTCTGATGCATGTACGAATGCTAGTTCTGCTTGTATGTAGCTCTGGTTTCATCTCTTGCTCTCGAAAATGTGCCAACCTCGAAATAAAGTTATTTTGGGAATAAATGGTAACCGACGATGGTTTTGGGTTGGTAGCGAGAGGTTTAGGGTGGCCAATGTCGATTAAGGTGGGATTTCCTAGGTTTACTAAAATGGGAAGATCCCCTTGATTTCTTGGATCTTGTTCATTTTTCTCCCAGATTAGAATGGAAGCTTCCTTTCTAACGAGCGGAATGTGGTTAGAGGGAATGTAGGCTTTGATTTTTAGGGTTTAGGTAGGTCTTAGTTAGTTATGGCAACATACTAAGAATAGGTCTTAGGGTGAGGTGGCTAGGTGAGGTGGTGGTGTGGGCATTATCCCAATTAGGATATTTAAATAATAAATATTATGAGATCATGAATTAATTTAATTTAATTAATTAAATTAATATTAGAGTGGGGTGTAAGGGGCCATGGTTAGGTGAGTGTGTTCAAGGTGATTATTTGACGAGGGACCAAGGGGAGTGTGACCCAATTTTGGTGTCTACATTTTCCCCTTTTTGTTGCGTAGCTTGTATTGTAAATGCGATCTTAAGCAAAAAATAAGATGTGGTTGCCCCATGTGTGGGTGAAGGTGATCCCCCTCAAACTAGGAACTGATGAGGTAGAAGACGTAGAATCGGTGAGTGGTTTGATAAAAGGTGAATGTGATGTAAAGGAAGGTGGGTGACGGGGGTAAAGGGGTAAAAGGTCCAATCAGGTAATCTAGGTAATGGGTCAAGGTCAAAGGTAATGTGATCAAATACACGCATGCACACGTATAAAATGTAGCACTATACCAAGTTGAATAGGAGGGAAACTCTATATTGTCTAGTGATAGGTTTATCCAAACAAGGTTGAGGTGATTCTGGTATCCAAGGTATAGGATATGGTCGAAAACACATTGCAGGTCAGGTGCAGGAATGTTTAGGTATGTTCCGGTACACCAAAGGTTAGGTCAGATAAATGGTCACGACAAAAGGCAAGGTAAGGTCATTAGGTCAAACAACAGGGGTAACAATGTCACAAGATATAGCGAGCACATGAGGTCACAGGACACTAGAAATGTTCCAGGTCCAAGTAGCTAGGTCATGGCACAGGTAGGGCCGAGGTATGGGTAAAATAATGAGTCCCAAATGAGGACAAGGTTAAGTAGTAAATGATGAGGTCAGGAGGGTAGAGGGGAGTGTCCAAGTCAGGTGTGGGTGGGGAAAAAATGATTCAGGTCAGCAAAGTAGGGGCAGTGGGTAGGAAAGAGACTAAGTAGGCTAACCGACAATGGTTATACGGGACTGATGCTAGTCACTATGGACTGACCACGGTAGGCTAGGGCACGGGGACCGATGTTGGTCAAGTCAAACCATCACCGGTCAAGTCGGGTAGGCTATAAAAAGAAAAAGTGTCACATTTGTAAAATCATTTATCATTTACCAAATTGGGGAAAATGATAAGAGAGGAAGAACGAGGTGGAAAATGACCAAATGACATGGGGAATTGAGTTGGCAAGCCACAAAGTGAGTGATCGTTGGTCAATAGGTGGGTCTACGAGCATGGTGATTGGATTGGGTGATCGATTAGATTGGATGGAGCCAAGCAGATGATCGGGGATGGAAGAGGTAGGAGAGGATCGGGTGGACCTACGCAATGCCTAAGGTGCCACCACATACATGACAACGTGCTTTGAGGTAAGAGGCTATTCTAATTGTTTTGTTTGTTATGAGTAGGTGGAGGGTAGGAATTGGGTAGGTGGGAAAAACGAGGTTTGTTTTGGGGGAAACTTGTAAAGTTTGAATGTGGGGTTGTAGTGAGAAAAGGGGGACAAGGAGGGTAGATTTAGGTAAATGAGGGGTGGGAATGGGTATTGGGTAGGTATTGGTAGGGAAATGGGTAGAAAGGAGGAGTATGGTAGAAAAAGGGTAGGGCGTTGCTGGTTTTCACCGCGACGGCAGATGATTGGCGTCGGTGGATAAAGGTGGGTATCGATTAGTCACAATGTAGTGACTAATGTCGGTTATTGTGGGACCGTGGTGGCCTCGGTCAATGCTAATCGATGCTTTGGTAAACAAGTGAAAGAGGTAAGCCCTCAAAGAGTGAAAATGGATGAGTTACAAATAGATAGGTAGGGGAGGGAGAGTTAGATAGGGGGTAGAGTTATGGGTATGGGTAGGTGAGTGAATAAGGAAGATCAGTGAGAGGAGAAAAATAGAAATAGGTGAGGGTTGAGGCATGGGTAGATAGGTAGATAGGTAGTGTTGATTTAGGGCATAGATATAGGTGAAAGGGTGATTTAGTTAGGGTAAGTGGTGTAGTAGGGGGATAACAAGGTTGCATGTAGGTGTGGTCAAGTTTGATTAATATGATTGGTTGTATGTAGGCCAGGGACTAGCTGAGATGAGGGATAGAGTACCTCCCCTACTTGTGGAGATATAGGGGAGATGACACGTGAGGAGTGGATCCATGTTACAAATGTGGGTCTGATTGGTGGCAAACGCCACTGAGCACGTAGTCCGAGAGGTGAGCTTGATGGTTTCCCTCATCGATAGATGGGATTCAGTAACCAATACATTTCATTTACCGATAGGTGAGATCACGATCACCTTAGAGGATGTTTACAGATCCTGCGACTACCTATAGGAGGTACACAGGTGTACTTGATCTCCTCAGAGGCATCCGAGGAGTTACTATTACCAGATTTTTGGAGAGGGGTTGGCCTTGTTAGGATTCCATAGTGCCAGCATGAGCTACGGGGTGATGTACCGAGCCTACCCCGAGGAGATGAGGCTAGTAGTACTTTTGATGGAGGTAGTGTGTTGTTTTGCACTACCTAATGCAGAGGGTGGGAGATTCCCATGGTCACTGATGGGGGTTCTTCATGACATGGTAGAGAGATCTGGACTCGATTTACATGGGGGCTTGCATTCCTGGTACAACTATACAGGGAGTTGTGGGCTTATGGTGATTATGGTGGTTTAGTCTGTGCTGCACCTTCTTGTTACATTATTGGGCCTATGAGCACATTGTGTGTGTGCACCCAGTTGGTATGCCCCGGGCCGACACATTTGAGTCTAGTTTTGTTCAAGTGGGCTACAGGCGATGGGTGCCAGTTATGGGAGAGCGTCGAGTGGCTAGAGTGGCACATGATGTAGCCTATTACAAGTGATTACTGGAGGGGTTGTCTGCAGTGTGGACATTATTTGGAGGCCATATGTAGGCTATCCTTCATACAGGTAGATGGTAGCGGAGCTGGATGGACTACAGATTTACCGGTGGATAGAGGAGCAGCGGTAGGTCGGGAGCATGAGATGATACCCGTAGACTAGGTCAGACAATAGTTTGGTTTTCCATAGGATATACCTCCACCCTTCCCTCAATATAGGAGAGATGATGTGGAGAGGCCTATGTCTCTACCATGACCTATAGTGCCAATCGGGCAAGAGGAGTAGCCGGTTGACTGACAGATAGATGATGCTGGGGTGACCAATAGGTACAGGTAGTAGTGGCTACATAGGTACGATTAGTACCGCGAAGGTCGGGCATACTGGTTTGGCCAAAGACATCACGGTGTAGAGAGACACCCTACAGGGGTAGGTGGCTACCTTGGTGACCTAGTTGGGCATAGTACGAGGGGAATTTATCGAGGGTCAAGGCACGGAGTTGGGCGTGCATGACCCTAAAGGCATAGGTGGCCACTTTACAAGGCCTAAAGCCAGTGCGGGAGTACAGGGGGCCGGGCTGGTTGTTGCCAACACCCACACCCAAGTACAAGCACAGTACAGGAGGAGAGGAGAGAGAGAGAGGGTGGGGATAGAGATGGGGTATAGGTAGCCACCCTATAGTGCGGTGTGATAGGTTTACAAGGCCGAGTTGGTCATAATGCGGGACAAGTTACATGTTTATAGGGCTAGTTGGTCATCATATGCAGCACACAAATAGCAACCCTTTAGGCCATAGTACAAGCACGGTGTGTAGGGACATGGTCCCATTATTTAGGGCCACTAGAGAGCAGGTAGGGTCGGAGATCGATGGCACCACCACGAGGCTGAGGAGGTTAATAATACTTTAGATTGAGAGATGTGATGGGCGAGGTGAGATACTACTAGAATAATTTGATGGAAATACTTGGCATGCATGCCGAAGATAGTGAGGATGTACATGAGAGTTTTGAGATTTTGTTATATACACCGGCCTATGTGCCGAAGATATTTGAGAGTTATGTATATGGATACACATGTTTGGATGTTTTTATTTATAGAGATGATGGTGATTATGGCATGATGTATACATGGTTGTGGTTATCTTGCTGTTTTGATTTATATATGTGATGGAAGCTAAGTAGTGTAGGTATGATAAAGCCAGGTCATAGGCATGAATCGAGTCAGGTTTTTGGTTTAGGCATGGATGGATTCGGGTCATCGTAATGGATTGAATCGGGTTGTGGTTTAGGCATGGATAGAGTCGGGTCATAGGCATGGATTGATTCAGTTAGTTGGTTGATTTTGTAACTCATTAATTTGTGCAATTAATGATGATATGAGTCACATTGAGATGTTTTATAGTAACATGCACAATAATGGTAAAGAAAAGGTAGACATAATGAATGTATGAATGAGGATGGTAAAGATGTGAAGAAATTATTGTTTTGTTTGGTTTAATTTCCAATTATTGATATAAAAAAGGGAAATTAACTAGGGTAGAATGTGATTAGAAAAGGGAAAAGGAGAATTGGTTAGGGTAGAGAGTGGTCAAGCTAACCTCCAAGGGCCCCATGCCCTCGAGTGCTGCCTATATAGTCCCAGTAAAAAGGGACCTCAGGCCGATGTAGTTCTCCCATAAGCTAGGGAAGCATGCGAGGAGGTATGAGAATGAGTTGGTAGGTTATAGGCATGGTTGAGTTGAGGCCATTTTAGGTATGGGTGAATTGTGGGCACATGGGTATGGGTGATTTTGAGTTGATTGTGGTGAAAGAGGAAAATTACCCAAAGATAAGTGTTGAGGATCTAGTCCTGTATAGGATAATCAATACGTAATGAAGAAGGTGAAAATATAAGAGGAGGCAAGAAAGCCACCTGATTGGTAAGGATCATAATAGGTGGGTCATACCTTGGATAGGCAGATGAACGTAAGACCCTAAAGACATTGCATGATTGATTATTCTAAAGGTGAAAAGTAGTCACATGATCACCAAATGTCACGGTTCCATGAGGTCCCTTAAGGTAGTAGGAAATGAAAGTGTGAATGGTGAGAGGGTGAAAAGTGGTTATTTTATAAGGTATTTGGTAGCATGTCATTTGGCAAAAGATCCAAGATCGTAATGAGAAAGTCCATGATGAATTTTTTTGGTTCGTTTACTTATATTTGAGATAGATTGATCGATGTGGGAAGTCTATATGGGATGAGAAAATTAACTCCTTGAGGTCTTCATGAAGCTGATCGATGTGGGAAGCTTCGGATTCTTCTTGTTTTTTTTTGTTTTTTTAGTAGGCTTTACATAGATTTCCTTGAAGGGAGCAGTCTATTTACAACAACAATGTAGAAATAATGATGTCCTTTTTGAGGGAGTCTTCTTTTATTGGAAGTTTGACTCAAGGATTTCAATCCCATGTGCGAGGATTTTAAGTCATGGACAAGACTAAGGTGCGAATCGGATTCTTTTTCATAAAGCAAGGTGAAACGACAATGGGATCTCATCCGAAAGTAGAAGAAAAGTATCCATGTGAATCATGCCATGTGCGATGATGTGGTACACATATTTAAGCGAGGATAAAAGAGTGAAAGGTACGCACATGATTCTTGTTTAATTTGTAACATTCCCATTTATAGACTTTAGAAATAAGGGATTTTTAAAAAAAAAACACAATGTTATCTATTCTAAATAAAACATCTTTTAGAACACACATTCCATGCCAATCAATCTCATAACAGATAACCATATGCAACTATAATGACTTGGTATGTTACCGATATCTCATTCCATGAATTTGTTACCAACCGATCTCTCATGTTTATCTTAAAGTATATAATACTTTATGTATACTACATATACTTGGTTTTTCCTACCCTATTTTGAGTACTGAGTGATATGTTTAAAGAACCTATCTAAATATTTGTTACCAATATTCATTTGACATCACGTTGCTTTAAACTAGGTGAATTAGGACAACACAACTAGCAACTAATTGTGATACTTTGGCCAATTTTCAACATATTGTTCATGTTACTATTCCTAGACAACATACTCATCATTTTGGAATACATCCTTCAACTCACTATTCTATTATCTAGAATGGTATTTACTAACTACCATCAGTCCACTTGCCCAAGGTTTGACCCTAGGCCAGGTTAGCAACATAATTTGTTATAGGAAGATGCTTAATGATGACTTAGGGTATATGGGCATACTCAATCAACCTCGAGTCAACCGAATGTCCCAAGGTACCCTAAATCATAGAAAGCTATTCTCTATCCTAAACATGCTACTAACTTGACCAAGAGAGAAACTATGTTCAAGTCTAGATGTGTGTAGATCTAGATGAACAAATATGGAAGGGTGTTGCCACATGTCAATTGCAACACTGTATCCTCGAGAAGCCCTGGACTTATCAAAAGTACATTCCTATAGTTGGCATGTACCAACATCCGTTAGAACTGATTCATCAGGATGTACATACCCCTTAGTGGTCATTAGATTTAATTTAATTGGATTAAGATTAAGATTTCAGCAACCATGCCTAACCCTAACTCCAACATTCATTAATTTCTTTATCCATAATTAATCTGATTTGATATTAAGAACATCAATAACTCATGATTGCATTGATGTTCATTAATGTGTCCTAACAAGCAATTATCCTTGAAAACAGGGCAGCAAACATCAAATGGTTATTTTTAATGTAATCTAGCTCTCCAAGAAGATGTATTATCCACCTAGATTTAGCTAGTGTTTTCTTTTTATAAACAAAGCACAAGGATTAAATATCATAACCACCATTCCATTTATTTTTCATTCTTTTGAGAGAGGAAGAGTCTTCCTCTACATGGTTAGATGTTAGGGTTAACATAACCTTTTTATCATTCTTTACTCATATAGTTTAATTGTATGACCAATGCATATTTCATTATTAAACTATAGTTGTGTAGTTAGAGAACGACATCTTTTACAATTTAACAAGTTTCATTATAGTAAGGGAGATTGTACTATCCCCTTTAATCTAACTTATCAATTGATAACAACAATAGTATACAAACAAATATAAAGAATATCGACAAGATATCACTACTATTTCCATCATATAAAGTACAAGAGAATTTACACAACAAATTGGAGTCAGTCTCCAAACCTTTCAATTCATCATGATAAAATATACATTTACAAGACTATGCATTTCAGACATACTACATGTCAATCATCATTAAGATCATAAAAGAACATCACTTCTCTTTTCCAATACAACTCAAGAATGAATCAAAATTCTTTACATAAGATCCAAATTAAATAAGCCAATGCATCATAAAAAAATTTGCCTTCTTTTATCACTTACGATGTCCATCTACAAAAATTGCTAGCATGGGTCAGTTCAATGAACTGAGCATGATAAGCACTAAGCATTAAAACAAAGTGCATTCCACTAATTGTTCCATTAAAACAACTTTGCTTTAATGAAACAATTAATATATCATACAAATAAGCATAAGTAATAACAACCAGATAAGAAGTACAATAATGAGTTTGAATTCACTTTTAAGAAAAGAGAATAATATAATTCACAACATCTGATTTATAACCTATAGTTTAATTGATCTTATCAATTACTTTTAAACAAATGTAATAGATCTTATCATCCCATTGTTTCATAATTCTATCAGAATAAAAATACAACATTTATCTTCACTATGTAGCAAAAGAATTTATTTACAACATAGCTCATATTAGGATGTTTCATCCTACAACTTAAGCAAAGAAGAAGAATCAATACATACACTAATCATCTAAAAGATAGAAACAGGTTCAGAACACACATAACTACTTCAATTCAAGGATAAAAATATAAGGATTCAACATTAAAGAGACAACATCTAACAAGAATCCCAAATCAATCCAAGAAGGGGTAGAGAGTCAAAACAGTCTACTGCAAGTCTTAACTAACTTCTACATGTTAGAAGATATAATTCAAAGATCTGAAACTAGACGTTCCACAACTCAAAGCTAGACTCACACAAGATTAATCTCTTCTCATGTCCATCCAAGAGAGGATTCATAATAAGATAGGGTGAAAAAAGAGAAAACCTTCCAATACCAAATCCAAATGAAGTATGACTCGGTCAAACATAGCAGTCGGTCTAAACATGTTTACATTTTCTCTTCTACTGAACCGACTCAACTATTCTCTTTCCACATCATTACAAAAAATGACTAGTACAAAGTAGACTAAACAATCCACAAGGAAATTTCCATCTCAGAAGAGTGGTTTCTCACTATTTCCTATAAAACAAAAAGCTAGAAAGTCTGAACCCAAAAGTCGAGCAGGCCTAAGAGAACAATCACTCTACAACCAAGAAGAGAGTCGTGCCATAGAGAAGATCGATCAAATGAACCTATATTTTCAAAAGTTAAAGGATCTCAAATGGAAAAGGTCCAATAAAGAATTCATTTCATTTCTAATATAAATGAATTCCATTTCTATTTCCAAAATCATAAGTTCTTTTACTAGTTCCCAAAGGAGAATACAAAATCAAACTCATAGTTTAAAGAAAGCACATTTCTAGTTTCCCTTACAAATCAATACAACTTGGATTATATATTCCAATTCATTAAACACAAGTTCAAGTTCAATTCTCAGAAAGGAGTACACAGTATAGACCCAAGGATGAAGATAAACAAAATAATGTCCATAAGAGAAATCCATTCATTTCTCTTTTTAATGACCCGAGATTCCTTCAATGAATCTAACTAAGGATACAAAAGCCCAAATCAGTATAAGCTAAACAAGTTAAAAATACTCACGAACTCAAAAGAACTGAAATACCAATTACAAGGCTTCAAAACTCAATACAAAAGAGTAAGTAGTTCGTGATCCAAATAAGAACAAATTAAAGAAAGAATCCTAACTAGAGGTAATATATTCTTTCATACAAGATTTTGTACTATTGGACCCTAGAATATTGGCCAAGTATGAAGGCGCATAGGAATGCAGGGGTCCCAGTTATGAAAAGGCACGGAAGGTAAAAGTGCATGAGAGAAAGGTTTAAGGAAGCACATAACATGTGTGACGCGTGAAAGGAGGCTCGAGACTTAGTCAATTTGAGTGCCCAGGAAGAACACATGAAAAGTGTGATCGGTTACACATGGATAAGATGTCAGCCTGGCAATAGGCTGGCCTAAGAAAGAGCATGCCTTGGATGGAATCTTCTAGAAGAACATCATGAGATAAAGTGGAAAGCTTAGGCCTAGAGAAGCATGCTCGCATGGACCACATTCGACACTTGGCACCAGATCTGAGGATGCTGGAAGGCAAGTTGGCAGTGTAGGAGAATTATAAATATAAGTGCCTATGAGTAAAAGATATAGAAAGTATGAGGTATAGTGGGTTAGAGAGTGAGCGGAGCTCTGCAGAATTATCAAGTGGATATTTGTGTTTAGGAAGGAATGTACTAAGCATGGAGTTGTAATTTTTCTTTTTCTATTAGCTTAGTTACATACGTCCAATGATATGCATGACTATGGTCTGCTCTCTGTGACACTCTGTAATGAATCAATGAATATAATGAGGTTACCTGTTATAAATAGACATGGATATCAATGGTTTTAATGCATATTTCTCTCATATGAGCTCTCTTTCCTTTCATGCTATGTATGAATGCTTGTATAGTTCTTTCTATCATAATGCATGTTTTGGATTCTATTAAAGTACTCAATCTAAGGTGACTACAAGGATCTAGAGGCTGTTCTGAGCCCTTTGGTCCTTGTATGTTTCAACCTCCCTCATAAAAACTCTTACACTAATCATAAATGATGCTTCCCACTAAAACTCACATAAAAGAGAGACTCGGTACCGCGCATGTGCCTTGGGTGAGTGCTCAGCTTCTAGCTTGTGATAGGCCGACATGCATGGGGTTCCTTCCTTTTGTGATGGGAGTAAAAATGACTACATCTTGGTTCCATTGTTGGGATCTCTTTTTGAAGTTGTAGTGGAATATAACATACATCATGATCTATGTAGTGAGGAATGATAGAGCGGTTAACATTGGAAAATGTTGAATCATGGTTCAAGAGCACGGAGGATGAATTTTCTCAGAGATTCGGCACTGGACCTGAGTTTAATGTGCGTAGATGGGTAGAAGAGAACCTCTACCATGATCTAGTACGAGACCTTCTTCTTGCTTCCCAAGTAGAACTATATGAATGGCTTTCAACCTATGCATCTAGATCAAGTTGGCATTATGGATCACATGTATGGACCGAAGAAGACTACCAAAGGTTGCAGGATGCAGATCTGACATGGACCCATGCTGTAGATCATTGGTGGAGAGGAGTACTGACTAGTTACACTCTGGAGTATGCCATTTCCATGTATTCTTGTCCGGAGGTTGCTGAGTTTGAATTTCTATGAGAACCTAGAGGAACGTTTCTACGTGTTATTCCCTAGCTATGAAGATATTGATGGTTACCATGAGTTTAGAGGCTTTCCCAATGGCGGCTAAACCATTTTGAGCACTTGGGTAAGGGAGCTTGGGTGGAGGAAGATGGAAGATATCATGATAGAAAAGGAGAGGGAAGAGACGGCTCAAGTATAGTGAAGCGCGTGAAAGGGAGATTGCTAGATGACGTGAGGCTACTAGTGTGATGGATCTATGGAGATAGACATTGTAGGAAGGAGTTGAGGTTCATGTGGAAGATGTGGAACCTGAGTAGTCTGTGCTACCCCATCTTGGCAAGCACGTGAGGGAGACCCCTTTGGCTTCTGGTGAGAGTTCGTCGCATAGAGAAAGGAGAGTCATTGGCACATATCTGAACCCACCCAGTGACCGAGCCCTGCACTTGGTTTTCCCAAACTAGGAAGAAGTGTTATTGACCTAGTTGATATCGGTGGAAGAGACAGATCCGTGCCTAGGAGATATAATTTTATAGTCCCTTCTTCTATGGCTGCACACATTCTAGTATTTGGAGGAGTCTTTGGACAAGGAGAAAGTGTACAAGCTTTCGGTCTCGCATCAGGGAGTGGTGCGAGACATAGTAGTGGGAGCAGAGTGCTATCACAGACCATTGGTGCATAGTTCAGTGGGACTATGGGGGTGCTTGGCACAACTCCTACAGGCCCTATTAGACCTAGTGGTTCTAGTGGCTTTAGAGGCACAGGACCCGGTAGACCTAGTGGATTAAGCAACAAAGGAAACATCGAGAGGAACCAAGGCTCTGGCTCAGAGGACAAGGACCCCAGCCACCACCCCAAGTATTCTTTGAAATGTCTCTGCATTTACCAGATTACAGGGGCATTGAGGATGTTGTGGAACATGTTCACAAGTGTGAACTACTATGGCATGTAAAGGGTATCACAACCCAAAATGGAAGGCTAGTCAAGTTTGTAACCATGTTGTAAGGGCACACATAGCTGGTATAGGAAGTATGACCCTCATCAAATGGTGGTGGACTATACTGCCTTAAAGAATTCATTCTTGGCAGAGTTCCACATTCTTGAGTTCAAGTAAAGAGCATCAGTGCTTTGAAGGAGATTCAACAAGGAATGGCAGAGAGTGTGTGGAGTATGATGCATGCTTTAAAACTCTCTTGTCTAAATTATCATATGATATCCATCCTTCTCAGCATGCACAGTGGTTTGTTGGAGGATTGATCACCCCTTTTATAAGGGCCTTGTCTCATAAATCTTTTATAGACCCACGCAAAGCATTGGAAGCTGCCCTTCACACCAAGGCTATTGGTAGTATTGATACTAGCGTTAGCCCGTTCTTGGAGGCTCAAATGCTATTATGACAAAGTAGTTGGAAAAATTATCTGACGAACATAGCCCATGAGACTCGCAGTGGTTTTGGTGCATAGATTGTGAAATAGAGGGACACGTTAAGGATAATTGCCCCCAGAGGATGGTACACGCCTTGGTGGATTGTGAAATTTGTCATGGGACCATGATGCAAGTAGATGTCCCTTGTTGCAGCACGTGATCAGGAAGAATGTATCTTGTTATTGCAAAATTTACACCTCTACAACCCATGATACTAAGGACTATAGGCTCATTGATCATATCCATGAGGCCATTGATCATGTCCATGAGGCCATTGATCATGGGGTGCGTCAAACCGGTGTTACCAGTAGTTCCAAGGATAATGATCACCATTATGAGGAGCACGTAGAAGGAGGTACACGTGGAAGAGGTTTTCGAGGAGGATTCATGGTCAAGGTAACCATGGAGGAGGAAGGAGTGAGTTCCCACATGGAACATGTTTCAACTATGGATCTACAGAACATTACAAGTGTGAGCACTCTAGACACTTCTCCGCAGTGCTCATGGTGTGAAAGAAGCATAAGTATGAGGAGTGCCTGGAATTATTTGAGCACATGAATCAGAAGCACCAAAAGGAAAAGGGCACTACAATGGTTAGTATTAAGAAGGAAGACATATAGTGGATGCCCTAGGTAACACAGAGATGAAGGTTTGGAGCCTATCTTGGTAACAACAAGGGCAAGAAGCCACTGCATGTGAGAGAGGTACCAAGACAGAAAACCCTGGTTTCAAGAGAGGAGGTCATTCATGGAAAATATCTAGACCTCGCACATCAAAAGGAGATATATCAAGACACCATGGATGTTATTCAAAGCTTACAAGGGGAGATCTAGTGTCTAAAGGAGAAATCCAGGAGGGAGGAACAAGGAAGGAGAGTCGAGGTGTAAAAGGATGACCTGGATGAGGTCAAGGAGGTGTGTAAAATGCTAAGGCAGGAGAATATCATTCCCTTACTAGGATCTTGGTTGAGAGAGAAGGTACCATGTGTTGGAGAAGAGCATGAGAGATAGGTCTTGCATGTGAACCTTCCCCCTCATAGCCTCGACTATGACAAGGAGATTACATTGAATGCAGTTGTAGATGGATGGCTCCTCAAAAATATCCTCATTGACATAGGTGTGGAGGTTAATGTTCTGACTTTGGATGCATAACATCAATGGGAAGACTTGCATTATAACCATCTTTGAATGTGTTGTATATGGAAAACAAGACTAAGGAAATTCCCATCGGTGTCTTGAAGGATGCAACTATTACTATCCAGGGAGCCAAGTTTATTGGGACTTTGAAGTCTTGGCGCTCATCGAGGCAGACAATTTCCCAGCACTACTTAGGTGCTCTTGGTGTTACAAGAACAATGCGGAACTACGGTTCAACAAAGGGTACATCAGCTTTGAGAACAAGGAGGAATGGGTCATTATACCCCTGGTTGATGGGAAGTCGACACCCTATATTGAACCATTGGGAGAAGAAGTTCTAGACAAGATTTATGTGCGCTTAATCAGAGACCCTGAGATGATACACCCTACTAACGGGGTTATCCAGTTTGAAGATGCTCAGTCAATGAGTGATACCACTAGTCTGGCATGTGACAATTAGCACATGGAACTTATGAATTAATGGGATGGTAGTTGAGAGGGTTGGTGACCAAGGTAATAAAGGCATGCACGGTTAGGCACCTTGGAGGAAAAGAACTACCCAAGTATTTAGGAGGAGCCTTCCCTGAGATCTTTCTGTAGGAGGTAGAAGCTCAGTGGAAGGATGAGAAGGAATGGAGGGAGATGTTAAGTTATGTCTTGCTTGACACAACATCTCGTGGTGGTGGGCCACACATTAGGAGAGCCTTTTAGAATGGTGCGAGGTAAGAATTGCTCTCTCTGTCAGATTTTCTAGGAGTAATGTACCCACCATCATCAAGGAGTACCATGGGAAGGATCCCACCTCTTTCCATATCTAGGAGTGTGAATGGGTCTAGAGAGAAGGCATGGAAGCTTTTCCACCATCCCTCTGGGTGCACAAGTTTTATTCTACACTATAGGGTTACGCGTGTATGGTACATTCATTCGGAGACACACCACTAGACAAGGAATTGGCAAGAGCTCATGGCTGACCTTATTCAAACCTTTGAATATCAGTACCAAGCCATCATTTGATAAGGCCTTGCAGGGTATCAAGTGACCTTACCATGGGGGATAGTGCCAAGATGGAAGATAGGTTGTTGGAATTACTAGGGGAACTAGGATTGGAGGTGCACTTTGAAGAAGAAGAGGAAGCAGAAGAGTTACAACTTGAGCACGCGTGTTTGGAAAAAGAGAAGGGAAATTTGGTGTATGTGATTGATGGAGAGGAATCAGAAAGCTTGGATGTTAGCCATTCTATGGGGATGCACGAGGTAGTGGACAGTGCAGATGCTCATGCGTGTGCCTACCATGAGCCTTTAAAGATGAATAAAGTTAACATCGGTTCAGAAGAAGAACCTAAGGAAGCTATTATTGGGGATTACTGGACAGAGAAGGAAGTATCAAAGATCATTGATCTTTGCTGACAAATTTAAGGATTTATTTCCATGTGGGTATCATGAGCTCAAAGGTGTTCACCATTCCTTAGGGGAGATGAAGATAAAGTTGAAGGACAGTGCATGCCCGGTTAGGAAAAGGCCCTACCGGATGAATCCCAACTTGTGTGTGAAGGTCAAGGAGGAGATAGACAAAATGATAGCTTCTGGGATCATTGAGGTAGTGGAAGAATCGGAGTGGATAAGTCCGATGGTAATCAACATCAAGAAGGATGGGTAGATTAGGATCTATGTGGATTATAGGGAATTGAACATAGTTTGTGTCATTGATCCATTTCCGACCCCCTTCACTGAAGAAATTTTGGAAGGAGTCACTGGGTGTGAAATCTATTCCTTTACAGATGGATTTTTAGGGTACCACCAAGTCTAGATTGCAAAGGAAGACCAGGAGAAGATGAATTTTGCCACCGAGTGGGGAAGTTTTGCATATACGGTCATGCCCTTTGGGTTGAAGAATGCACCTATTTATCTTTTCGCGCATAGTGGTGCAAGCATTCCAGGACTTCATCCATAAGTTTCTTCAGGTCTATTTGGATGATTGGATAGTATATGGTCTGGTTAAAGACCATTGTGACAATTTGAGGTTAATGTTTGAGAGGTGTAGGTAGTTGAGGATATCCCTCAACATTAAGAAATGTGTGTTTGCTACACCCTTTGGGACTTTATTGGGGCATATCATATGTAAGGAGGGCTTGCTGGTAGATCTTACTAAGGTTGTAGTTATTGTGGGGTTAAGGGAGCCTACTAGCTAGAGCATAGTGCGCAGATTCCTTGGGCATGTGGGCTATTATAGAAAATTCATTAAGGGATATGCCAAGATCACCGCGCCATTAGAGGAGCTTCTTAGACATAAAAGTGCCTTCCATTGGGGAAGGCGAGGGCATTTGATACATTAAAAGATAGGCTTATTACCGCACCTATTTTATGGTTTCCCTCTTGGGACAAGCCCTTTCATGTTCATGTAGATGCCTTAGGAACCACCATTGGAGCAAGTGGTGCTTACATGACCAAGTGAATGGATTGTTGATCATCCTCTCGTGTTTTGAGAGCAGGAAGTCATAACACCAACAGAGCAAAATTATACCACAACCGAGCTAAGCGAGGCATTGTTAATGATCTACATGCTCTTCAAGTTTAGATAGTATCTTTTGCAACACCCTTTGTGTTCTACACCACATGTCATTGAAGTATTTAGTAAACAAGCCTATTCTACAAGGGCGCATATGTTGATGGGTATTGTTGTTTCAAGAGTTTGAATTCACCATTATAGTGAAGCCTGAAAAAAAACTAACGCGGGCCTAATCATATGTCAAGAATTGATTTAGGGAGGATGCGCACAATGAGTATTGTGGAAGTATTGCACATGTGAGAACTATTTAGGTGGCGGTGTATGCCCTCAGAATTTGAAGAGATTGCAATATTTTTAAAGGAAGGTGTGTACTAGATGGAATGAAGACATTGGAAAAGAAGTAGTTGGCCATACACATCACTTACATGTGTTAATCAAAGGAGACTTATACAAATTAGGACATGATGAAGTTTTACGCATATGTGTCTCTAGAGCATGAGCACAAGTTGCCATCATGGAGGAAGCACACAAAGGAAGTGCGGGTGGGCATTATGCAGTGATGCCACCACGCGCAAGATATTAATGGTAGGTTTTTGTGGGAAACCTTGTACAAAGATTGTAGAGATTATCAGAAAGTGTGTGACCATTGTTAGTGCATTAGAAAACCAGGAGGAGAGATGAGATGCCTTTATGCCCTATTCCTAGTGTGGATCCTTTTGAAAAGTGGGTGATAGACTTTGTAGGACCTATTAGGTAACCAGTGTGTAGGGGCGGGTCACGTTATGTCATTATACATACCCAAAATTATAGGGTACTTTACACTGCGTGTGATGTTACACATACCCCAATGATGATACAGTCTCCTCATGTGATTGTGTTAGAATCTAGAAAAGCTCACCAAGTATACGTTTGTATCCCATTCACTCGGCCTCTGCGCATGCTTTGTTTTGCCTTCTTATGCCCTTTTCCTTGCATTTTGGTCTTGAAAGACCGCCACCATGCCTTCCAGGTGGCGGTCCCGTGACCGCCGCCTTGTGATAGGGTGGCAGTCCCCATAACTACCGCTTGCACAAGATGGCGGTCCCGTACACATTTTTTTCAGATTCTTCCGACAATCGCGTCAAATGTATGTAAATCTTCAATTTCACCACTTTCTTCAACCACTTTGTCTATATAGTTTTCCCTTTGTTTATAGTAAAATAGTTCAATTGAGAGATACCCTCTAGTAATTACATTTGCTATAAATAGCTAGCTTGTTTTCAAACAAATGGCCCCTCACCTTCTCAATTCTATTCATCCATTATTTGAATTTCTTTCTTATATTTCTATTAGTTTCATGTTTCAGCATCAATTTTAGCTCTCCTTTGTTGTTTAGAAGTCATTCAATCTTCTTGTTTCACCTTACTTCATTGCTATCCCATGCAAGTGATTTTAGAGTGAAGTAATTTCATTTGTAGATTGGAATCCATTAGAGTTACAAGTTCTATTTTGACAAGGATAGATTCTAAAACTCTCGATACATTTGTGTTGTATTCCTATAATAAATCCCGCTAGGAATTTTATAGTCAAGCTCTATTCACTTGCGCTATCCCTCTCTACTCACATTTTATTCGGGTATACGTCCAAAATCTGCCATTGTTCAAGTTCTTTCTTCTATTGATGTTATCATATACATGCTTTTCTAGATTCAAGAGAACATGATGGCATGAGGAGATCACACCGAGGGCACAAAGTCACACACAACTAGGATTTACCACTTTTCTCGTAAATGCCAGGTTTGAGTGATCAAAGTTCTAGTTATAACATATAAAATAGAGTAGTGAATTATTTTATTTCAGTCAAAATCTCACTCTTGACATTGCTAGGGAACTTGTGGGGATCAATGATGTTTCTTAGAAACTATGATTCGTTCCTCACTTTTGAGATAGGATCGAGAATATTTCAATTCAAGATAATTAGTTGCTTAGATATTTAGGATAAAATCACAATGGCACAAACAAATAGCCACACTAGGCTACTTTTTTTTTTAATTTTGTTATTAGATTAGTTGTCCATTTTCTAAATATACTAGAATAATCATGCTTTTTAATTTCATTGAAATACGTCATTGAAACTACAAAAAAGAAGAATGTTTGCATAGTGTAAATACATCTTTTGTAATCAGTTTATTAATAGAAAAGTTGAATCACTTTGTATGACAATCACATGACCTAGAAAAGAATATATATTTGAACCAATAGTGCCTTAACCAAATCTACCCACTGTAGCTGATATAGATCAGGACCTTAGGATACAGTCTTCTTCGGGAAGCAATGGAAAACCTTCAAGCAATTAGTGAATAACGAGAGGGTTAAATATTAAGACGACAAGGCATATACATTTTGGTCAAATCATCCTAACTATAGATTGCCTTGATAGAATATTTGAATGATTATGTGGATTTGAAAGAGAAAAGTATTTGGTTGTGATCCTTTAGTTCCACAACCTACACCCTCCTCGTTACATAGATACTAGCTTACAATTCAAGTTTCCAACACACATAAGGTATTATGAGAAAATTACGTTTCTAGTTCTAAAGATAGAGGATGAAAAGGCATATGATTACTAGATAGTCGAAAGAAGGGATTGATTCTTCACATGACCATAACAGTCCGCAATAACCACAAACTCACGGTTGTGATCCCCAAGTCCCACAACCTAACGGGCCTACAAAGGATGTTGTAAGCATTGACACCGATTTATGCAAATGTTGTATTTAGATCCTCACCACTCCCATCGGATATCATAACATAGATTCTCGTATTAAATATAAAGCCAATCAATCTAATATTTTCTGGGGATAGACTGGAAAATCACCCATAGTTCACTACAAATCCACTAAACCTCCTATCACCATTTTCATGACCTTATCCAAATGAGATATATATGAAGCTCCCACGCCATTTCCCATATATCCAACAACCAAGCAATAGGATCTCAGAGAAGCACATGACATTGATTCGAGCCTCCAAACAGCTATTATATCTAAAGATCCATTAACCCATTCAAGTTAGGAGGGCCTTCTTTTCCTTAGATTCACAAATTCCATTATTAGTATTAGGATATAAGATTACCCGATTAGCTTGTCTATATCTATTCATATTCAAAATTCACTTTGCTATGTCTTCAGCATGATGACCTTTTGAGAGGTCGGATGATAAGAGGTACTTGTGATTCCATGCTCACATGTCACTTTTCCATCATATAGTCATCACTTGCAAAAATTATCTCACAAGGTGGGCAGAGGCAGCCCCAACTAAAGATTACACGACAGCAACAACATAGCGAGGTTCTTATGGGAAACATTATCACAAGGTATGGATGCCCTTTGATTCTGACCAAAGTGATAGGGGTACACATTTCTTGAATGAGACCATGAGGATCCTTTATTATCGATTCATGGTGGCTCATCACAAAACTACACCCTATCACCCACAAAAATGGAACTCATGAAGCATTCAACAAGATACTAAGTCATACCTTGACCAAAATTTGTGATGTCGAAAGACTTGATTAGGATGAAAAAGTATCGGAAGTATTATGGGCTTACAAGACAACATATAAAATACTAAATAAAGCCACACCTTTTCAATTAGTGTTTGGTTTGGAAGCTATTTTTTGGTTGAATTTATGTTTCCTTCTCTGCGAATAGCGCACACGTAGAGGGTTAGTCGATGAACAAGTGCTGGAAGAAAAGATTGATGAGTTAATGAAACTGGATGAGAGACGATCACTCACCCGATGGAGCCAAACAATGGAAAAGGCAAAGAAAAAGGCTTGGCATGATTTCCATATTAGAAACAAGAAGTTTGAGGTTGGGTAGATGGTGTTATTATATGATTCTAAGTTTCTGCGCCATCCTGGGAAGTTGAAAGTCCATTGGTTGGGTCCCTACACAATCTCATACATCCTTGATTCGAGTGCGTGCCAGTTACAAGTGCTGGATGGGACAAAGTTTCCTGACACTTCAATGGGAGTAGGCTGAAGCCCTACTATAAATAAGTCTTCTTGGTGTGTGTAAATAAGGTATTTTTTCCAATTAGTTTAGGAGTTTCCTTTATGCATTTTCCTTTTTGTGTTTCCCTTTCATGTTGTTATTTTATTTTGTGCCCTAGGTGCTGTAACCTTATTGCTATTTTTGGAGAATTTGTGAGTGCGCAGAGGACCGCGCATCACTTTAAGTGTGGGGTGGAGAAAAGTGAAGAAGTGCGTAATTAAAGTACCAATGAAGTTGTGTTGAAAAGCCTTGTTGAGTAGCCAGGTTGAAAGAGGTATATAAAGAGGAAGATGGAAGAATGGTTAGTGCCAAGATAAAGCTACTTATAGATCCCACAGAGGAGAAAGCACATTTAAAGTAACACGAGGTAGGTGAGAGCAAGGATCAAGATAGAAGAAGTGCCTTTGGCGTGGGTTACATGCACACAAGAGTCTCCTGTCAGGTTGGATTGGTTACGCACCAGAAGGTTGGAAGAGTTTTCATGCAGGTTGGGCGCATGTAAGTGAAGGCACTAAAGATGGGCTTTGTTTGAAAAAGCCACATTAAATGAACAAAGTACAATGGTAGGTGAAGTAGCATTTAATGTTTAGAAAAGAGAAAAACTATAAGTAAAGGGTCGAGGCACTCTCATTTTTACTTTGTGAAATAGAAGAGTTTGAGATATAAGTGAGTTCCATAAACTAGGGCTTTTAGATTCGATCAAGTGAAGGAAGATCTGTGAGATTGAAGCAGCCAGTTTGAGTTTGCAAACTAGAAGGGGTTACACGGGTATGGAAAGAGTGAAGAGGCATGTCTTGTGAAGATTTTCATCCCAGTTAGGGTTTGAAAACTAGGGCATGGGTTCAGAAGGATTGTATCATGGATTTAAGATCGAAGGATTGGAAGAAGTAAGATAGAGTAATAAGGAGAGAATAGGAGTGATAAAAATACCTTGACCATGGCACCCAAGAAAGGAAAGGGAAAAGCCAAGGCTAAACAACCAGAACCCATGGTAGACACAAATGAAGAATGGTATGTAGAGATGCAATACCTAGATGGGGTGATGATGGGGAAGGAATGGGAATCCCACTTAAGAAGTGTACCTATTAGTGACTATAATCACCACACAAACATAATAGAAAAATAAATGGCGTTGGAATTAGTACGCCCCACCAACAAATGAACACATGAGGGTTTGCCTATATACGATGATAATGTTAAGGTTAAAATGGAGAAGGTAGGGCTGTTGCAACTCTATGAGTTGCCTTATTTTGGAAAACCAGAGTGCACTGTACCAATGGTTGATGTCACGGTACACAAAGATTATTTCCACTTTGTAGGGCACAAGATGCACATGTGACTCCCCAGCTGATTTCACAATTTATAGGCCTCATATGTGAGGGAGATAGCTTGGAAGATGACCTTGGTGACAAGGAGGCCATTCAAGAGGCCATCACCGAGTATGCCTGCAATAAAGGGGTCATGATACTATGACATTTCAGACATCAAGGACCCCGTAATGAAAATGGCTACGCATTTGGTGACTAAGCTGAATGGCCAGGAGAGGTGGATGTAGGTCAACAAACCTTGGCTACATGTTTGCAGAAAGATTGCAGAGGGAACCATATACAACCTATCCGCATACATCGCGGAGGAAATTATTAGTTGCACGAAAGGAAGGGGACAGGATCCTCTTCAAAACATCTTGCTCACCATTGTATTCATGGAGATTGGGGTGCCTGATGCACTGAGAAAAATTTTATGGGAGTACCCCACCATGGATCCTTCGCCCGCAAAGAGGTTTGAAAAATATGCATGCGATATAATGACAAAACCCCACAAGGTGAGGCTAGAGAAATGGTACACACACTTGAGAAATGTGTTCAGGGAAGAGTGGAGAATCCCTGAACAACTCCCAGTGGCCACCGAGGGGGAAGCCAAATTCATGGTTTATCAACACTACTACCTGGGTAGATTCAAGCTGATAGATGAATCATGGAGCCCTTGGTGCAAGCTTCCCTTCGCGTTCACTACTCAATACTTCCAAGTGGGGGTGAATAGGTTTAAAGAGTCAAAGAAGCTAAGGCTAGAGCTAGGTAGTCTAGACTAGGAACATAGGGAGATGAGGAAGAAGCTGAATTACCCCGCAACAAGTGCATGTATGTGGAAAAGTATGTTTCACACGAGATTCAAATGATAAGGTCGATGATGCTACCCATCATTGGAGGATCCGTGATGCACGTGTACTTGTGCATAAGGCCAAAGTTTGAGAAGGGTGTGTATCTAGAGAATGAAGTCTCCATACCTAAAGACCCCTTGGGGAAGAAGAAGCCAACATCTAAGAAAAGAGGGAGAGGAGAAGAAGAAGCACCAATTGTGTAAACTGCTCAGATAGTGAGCATGCCATCCACAAGCACTAAACCCAACACTTACATACAGAGAAAGAAGTCTTCGATGAAGGAGAAGATGCTAGAGGTAGAGGCACCTAGACAAACCGTCTCCAAGGAAGAATCACCTGAGGAAGGAAGAAGATAAGGCCGAATCCCCTAATCAGGAACCACCTCTCAAGAAAAAGTAGAGGGTGGATAAGGAAGCTGACTCGGAGGTGACCGAAAGCTTGGAAAAATACTTGGGAGAAAGAGAAGATGAGGGTGAGGGAGATGACGGAAAGGAAGAAGAGGCAGAGAAATACCAAGATCCACATGTCTTTAGTGTCTATGACTCAGAAGAGGAGAGTGGAGATGAGAAGCAGGAGTTTGTATTCACGCGCGCGCAGCAAGGGCACACAGGATGAGGAAGACACCGAAGACATGGAGGATGAGGAGGTTGCCTAGGGAAAAGGAGGGAGCCATAAGTTTTACAAAGGATCAGATCACTGAGGTGGCAGAGAGAGAAGCACAGAGAATGCTCAAGGTCTTGGTAGACCAAGAGTTGGAGCGTAGCATGGACATAGTGCTGAAGGAGGGGAAGGAGGAGAACATCGAAAAAGAGCTTGACATCCTGGGTGGCCCCGCTCGATAGTAAGCTTCCCCAAAGATGTGCACTTGGGTAGAAGAACTCTAGGATGTAGAATAGAGATAGGTAATGGGCTATGTTGATGACACAAGGAAGGTGTTACGCGTGATTCCAGAGCACCATACCCATGGAAAGGATCATAGCCATGGGGTCTTTTGAGAAGGATGGTGTATACCCCAGAACCAAGAAGATGCTCTCTTGGGCATTCGAGTCCCATGTTGATGAGCCAAAATTTGAAGTCTGCCAAGGAGCACTCATCACATTGCCAAAATCTAAGGGGGTCAATCCCTTAGTGAATGCTTAGGAGCTCTCGGATGAGCAAGTCTGCAATGCACTAAACAAGGTCATGGTCAAGACCAAGGCTAGATTATTCATGCATAATGACAGGATCAGAGTGCTTTGGAGGTGAAGTTAGGAGAGAAGGAAGAAGAATTGGTGGAGAAGGCCAAGAGCTTGAAATAGGAAGAATTAATCAGCACACAGTTAAGGCACGTGAGTTGAAAGGAAGAGAAGGTAAAGGTGTAGGAAGTTTACAAGAAAATAGAGTCTATCAAAGGTGCCATCCTCCTGAAGCACCCAACTTAGCGCCACCCGCACAAAAAGTACTCATCCCTCCTGGAGTGTATAGAAGATCTAACGTGCGTCCTCACTATGGAGAGACAACCCTTGGCCCTAGAATCTATAGAAGAAGTGGTCACACACTTGAAAGAGGAGGACAGGTTGAAGGTGGTAGCACTCATTGCTGAGTATAGCCAAGTACTTGCAGAGGTTAAGATCACTTCCCAATCTATGGAGGCCACATATGATACATGCATGGACAGAGATAAGGTGGCGAGCTCCTTGGTCACCACACTTGAAGCAAAACTAAAAGAATTCCAAGAAAATAACAAGGGGAACCGGGTGGAGAGGGACAAGGTTCTGGCCAAAGTAGAGAAGAAATTAGAGGCAATTGAGGCTTTAAGGAGCTCAATTAAGGCCCGCTAAAGGAACTATACCCCCAGATTACTAGAAGGATGGATAAACTTGAGGACCTGGGCAAAGAGATGGAGTAGACTATGGACATTTTGGGCACCCAGGGAGTTGGCCTGAGTTTTGATGAAGTGAGCACCTTGGTGGGTGACCTCTACGCCAGAAGGCATAGGGCAAGGTCGAAGTATGGAATAAGCTAGAGGCAGACCTTTGGAAAGATTTTCCTAGCTTGTTGAATTGATGTCCCCCCATTCTTCATTCTTTCCCCGATTCTTTCATTCCTTATTCTTTTTGTAAAGTGTAAGACTATTCATTGTTCCCTAGATAGTAGGCATCTTGGTCAAGTAAAATGTTTCTGAGGATGGAGAACAAGTGTAGTGTGGGGTGATGTTGGACCCTTGAATATTGGCCAAGTATGAAGGCATAGGCACGTAGGGTCCTAGTTATGAAAAGGTGTGCAAGGAAAAAGCACACGAGAGAAAGGTTTAAGGAAGCACATAGCATGTGCGATGCATGAAAGGAGGCTCGACTTAGTCAATTTGAGTGCCCAGGGAGAACACATGTGAAAAGTGTGATCGATTGCACGTGGATAAGATGCCACCTAACGATAGGTTGGCCTAGAAAAGAGCATGCCTTGATGGAATCTTCTAGAAGAACATCATGAGATAAAGTGGAAAGCTCGTGCCCGAGAAGCATGCTTTCATGGACCACATTCACACTTGGCACCAGATCTCGAGGAATCGCTGAAGGTGAGTTGGTAGTAGGAGAATTATAAATACAAGTGCTCCTATGGAGTAAAAGATATAGAAATTATGAGGTATATCGGGTTAGAGAGTGAGTGGAGCTCTACTGAATTACATGAGTGGATATTTATGTTCGTAGAAGGAATGTACTAAGCATGGAGTTGTAATTTTTCTTTTTCTATTAGCTTAGTTACATACATCCAGTGATATGCATGACTGTGGTCTGCTCTCTGTGACACTCTGTAATGAATCAATGAATATAATGAGGTTACTCTATTATAAATAGACATGGATATCAATGGTTTTAATGCATATTTCTCTCATATGAGTCTCTTTCCTTTCATGCTATGTATGAATGCTTGTATAGTTCTTTCTGTCATAATGCATGTTCTAGATTCTGTTAAAGTACTCAGTCTAAGGTGACTGCAAGGATCTAGAGGTTGTTTTGAGCCCTTTGGTCCTTGTATGTTTCAACCTCCCTCATAAAAAATCTTACACTAATCATAAATGATGCTTCCCACTAAACTCACATAAAAGAGAGACTCGGTACCCACGCGTGCCTCGGGTGAGTGCTCAGCTTCTGCTGGGTGATAGGCCAACACGCATGGGGTTCCTTCCTTTTGTGATGGGAGTAAAAATGACTACATGTACACGAGAGTGTTCAAATCTTCTTTCCTTAAAACCCAAAAATAAATTTAAAGGATTTGAAGAGAGTAAGAAGACCCAAAACACAATAAGTCAAGACAAGGTCCCAACGTTACCTCAAACTTGATCGAAACAGAATTCACAACAAAAATACTTGCACAACTCCATCTATAAAGATTGCGATAGAGAAGGTGTTCATTTCAAACATCGATCACAAGGAGTATGCATACTACATTTCCATAATCCTCTAAAAACCGATAACGAATGTTTCAAATGAACTCAAAAATAAACCAAAGAGTAAATAACAATACAATAACTAACCAGAGGTTCCTTAGTCCCTCAACAAGTTACAGTTCCAATCCATTAACCTTCAAACAAAATAGTCAAGCCTTCAACAAGATGCGGGTTTTCTCAAAGTAGAGGAGAGAAGAATATCCTTCATATTTACATGCCCTTACAAGTTCAAAAAAGGCAGTATAGTCTCAAAAATAGAAGTACCAAAACCATTCCAACTCAAGAAGCTACAAGGAGAAGATCTCAAAAGAGATTAATAAATCAACTCAAACCAAAACTATTTCCCACAAGATTTTTGAGAAAATAGTCCCATAAATGAGTTGTAATTATTTCAAAACCTTGAATATGAGTAAAACTCAAGCTCAGAATACAAGTATAGAACCAAACACAACAAATCGAATACAAGTTCGTAACACAGTACTAATATGAGTTCAAAGGTCAAAACACGAAGCTTCCAACACAAGTTTAGAACAACACAAAGCTCCAATATAAGCTCAAAACAAAACACAAAGTTCCAATATAAGTTTAGAACAAAACACAAGGCATCATATACCAATTTCAGAACAACACTTTGACTTGAACACAAGTTTAGAAATACAAAAATACAAGTTTCACATGCATGTCACCACTGAACTTGCACAGAGAGAAAGTTTCCAAAGGCTAACATTATTTAGCAATGGATTTTTATCCAAAAACCACAGAGATTCATAAAACCATGAAAGTAAATAACCAGAAAAATCATGAAAACATTAATCTCATGAGAGCATAATTGTTTTAATGAATCATTTAGAAGAAAGCAAGAAATATTAATGGGTAGAGCCTATCATGCCTGATAGTGCTTCTTCCAATTCGAAGGAGACTTCCAGCCAAGCTTCCAACTCTTTTTCTTCTCCACAAAAGATCAACAACCAAACATATTTTCTTCCAATGCCTCATATACTTCCCTCAATCAAAAATAAACCAGAGAAACCAAAAATAGCCATTAAAAGTAGAAGTCAAACTCGCTGGTTTGAAAACCAATAGCTCCATGCAAAGAAAAATTGTAATGCATGAAAGATCAAAAACCTCCAAAAAATCCACCTTCCTTGTTTCTAAAAATGGTTTACACACAAAAAACTAAGGTTCATTAATGTAATTACTCCCAAATCTCCCACTTATCTCTCCTCGCCGCCTCCCAAACTAGTGAATGCCATTTCTAATTTAAGATGCATTTTCCTTTTAGTGAATCCTCCACGTATGCTTCCACTAAAGTCTATTTGCCTTTTCCAAACTGACCATACCTCCATTCATTTAACAAAATCAAATAAATTAAATGCCATTGGAACCATCGCCATAATGTCATGCGACCCTTAGGTTCCCTTTTAATAGTTTAGGATAGATTTCCCAAAACTTAGGTTAGTCTAACAATAATTACCTTAGGTCTTAAAACATTTCCATAGGTAATTTCCACCTTAGGTTAGATCAAATTCACAACCATATAGTATTAGGTATTAGGTTAAAATAGCCTAGCATTACTTTAGTAATTTCTCCCTTATTCATTTAGCACAAGAACTTAGGTTAGGATGCCATCCCAACAAAATAGAATAAGAATCTTAGGTTAGATTGAAACCCAAATAAGTAGACATAGCTAGGAAGTAGGTGCTTTTACCTAGTTTAGGGTACCATTAGGATAATCCTTTAGGTTTAGGATTTAGATTCCCTTATAGTTGTGAAGCAGACTTTATTTTTCTTACACCATTAATGTCCTGAAGAGATCAATCCCAAAGACCCAAGCACAAACATACAACCGAATGAAGGCACGTTCATACAAGACCAAAGAATTTGTAACATACAAAGTTCAATCCACTATGTCTCTCCACCTATGAATTTCAATTTTACTATTTAGTCAAAGAAGGAAGGAGATTTAAAACATTCCTTGGATCACTGGAATTGATCCAAGGATGAGTCAGTAAAAGAGATAAGTTTGCAACTCTCAAAACTAGATTACAACTTACCTACAAGAAGTGAAAGTGGGTTTTTGTAAGCCATATCATTTCATTCTAATGAATCCAAGAGCAGAAATGATTTATCCATAACAAGCATGATTTTCAACAATCAAGGAAACACACCTCATTCAATAAAATCACATGCCAACGCTTGTAATGCAAAATAGAAATATAATTGTTTTTCAAAGGTGTTACATACTTCCTTCAAAAGAATCAACGTCCCGATGATTATCTTATTTTGACCATTGCATTAAGGAAAATCAATTTATTCACTTTCTTAACATATGTTTCCAAAATATTAGAATTTTAACGTTTAGAAATCAGCATTCACATATTTGTTTATTCAAAAATAAATAGTCATCTACCAAAAAATGGTAGACTTATTAACATATAAAGGTAAAATCACAAATTTTTATCAAGAATCATAGTCAATTTTGATCAAATAAATATGGAAAAGTAGTTTTCATATCCTCTAAGTTTTCTCAAGTTGGACTTTCTTCGTTAAAACTCGGTCCCACCTTTGGACCTTACATTGACTTATTTCATGATTTCTTAAATGCAACTAACGAGTTTCCAACACTTGTATGGGTTTAACCACGATTATTCCTAGGTCTTGGACCTACAAGGAATTCTAATTTAACACATGTGATAAATCTGAAATGTATTTCTTAAGCAAAGAAATATGGAAAACATCATGCATTCGTGACAAAATAGGAGGTAATGCTAAACGATAAGCTACAAGGTTGATTACTTCAACTATCTCAAAGGGTCCCACATAACAGGTGATAACTTGGCAGCCTTGCTAAAAGTTATAGAAATATTTTTCGGTTTAACCCGAAGAAATACCTTCTCACCAAGTTCAAATTTCCTATCAACCCACTTTAAATCAACATAACTCTTTTTCCTATCTGCTACTTCTTTCAAGCGTTCACGAATCATTTTAACTTGTTGTTCCATTTCCGTAAGGATTTCAGGTCCAATTACCTCTCTATCCTCAATGTTGTCCCAACTAACGGGGTTCTACATTTTCTTCCGTATAGTGCTTCGAAAGGTGCCATCTTAAGAGAGGCATGATATGTGTTATTATAAGCAAAATCAACTAATGGAAGGTACTCTTCCCACTTATATTGCTGATACATACAATACATTCGTAACATATCCTCTAAAACTTGATTAAATCTTTTAGTATGTCCATCCATTTTCAGGTGATATGCATAACTAAAATTCAACTTAGTTCCTAGAGCTACATTAAGTGTTTGCCAAAACCTTGACATGTCATTCTAGGATCTCTATCAGATATGATTAATTTAGGTACTCCATGTAATCTAAAAATTTCATGTACAAATCTTTTAGCCAATATAGGAGAATCATCCTTCAGATTACAACAATAAAATGTGCTACCTTTGTTAGTTTATCAACAACTACCAAAATAACATCATGTTTATTTCTTGACATAGGAAACCCTTGTACAAAATCCATGCTTATTACTTACCATTTGTACTGCGGTATGCTATGAGGATACAATAAATCGGTGGGTGCATATGTTCAACTTTAACACATTGACATTCAAGGCAATGTGTCACAAAATCAATAACATCCTTTTTCATCCCCTTCTAGAAATATTGTTGTCTTATATCAGCAAACATCTTTGTAATACCAAGGTGTCCCGAAAAAGGTGAATTGTGAAATTATTCTAACAATTTATTTCTTAATTCATTTAGTGAAGGTATGTATACTTTGTTTTCAAATCTTAAGATTCCTTCATTGTCAAAATGAAAACCTTTATACCTCACATCATTTGGATCTGCAGCAAGCACTATTTTTACTTGCTTTGAAAGTAAGAATCAGATTCCATAACACTTTTTACTTCATCCTTAAACTAAGTTCTCAATGTTATAAGAGCAGAAATGTGCTTCCTACGACTTAGAGCATCAGCCACTCTATTTTCCTTACCTTTGATGTAATTGATATCAAAATCATATTGAGACAAAAAATCTAACCATCTTCGTTGTCTTGCATTAAGATTTGGTTGAGTGAAAATATACTTCAGCCCAAGATGATCATTTTTAATTCAAAAGGTTTACCAAGTAGGTAATGCCTTTAAAACTTGTAGTGCATGAACAATGGCAGCAAGCTCTAAATCATGTGGATCATAATTCAACTCATGTAACTTTAGTTTTCTACTTTTGTAAGCTATGACATGATCATTTTGTAACAAAATACCTCCTAGACCTTCCCCAGATGCATCCGTTACAACCGTGAAGTCTCCATTAGGATCTGGTACAACTAGAATAGGTGTTGAAGTTAATTGTTCCTTCAAAGTTCTAAATGCATATTCACATTTCTCATTCCAAACAAACTTCTTATCCTTTTTTTGTAATGAAGTTATTGTGCAGCCACCTTAAAAAATCTTTTACAAATTTTCTATAGTAACCCAAAGAAGTCCCATGAAGCTTCTAACTTCATGTACATTCTTTAGTGCAAGCCACTTAGTTATAGCTACAATTTTAGAAGGATCTACAAAAATTCCATTCTTACTTATTACATGTCCCAAATAGTGCACTTCTATGTCATAGAAAGAACATTTAGATAGCTTACCATATAACCGTCTCTTTCTCAAAATTTCTAAAACTATCTTCAAATGTTCATGATGTTCCTCAATAATTTTAGAATATATGAGAATGTCATCCAAGAATACGAGCACAAATTTTCCAAGTATTCTTGAAAGATATTATTCATTAAATTCATAAAAGTTGCAGGTGCATTTGTTAATCCAAAAGGTAAAACCGTGAACTCATAATGTCCATACCTTGTTTTGAAAGTTGTTTTATGAATGTCCTCATCCTTAATCCGTAATTGATGATATCCAGATCAAAGATCTATCTTAGAATATACCGATGCTCCATGCATCTGATCAAATAGAATCATCAATTCTAGGGAGTGGTATCTATTCTTGATTGTTGCTTTGTTTAACATCTTGTAATCAATGCACAATCTAAGTGTTCCATCTTTCTTTTTCACAAAAATTACTAGTGCTCCCCAAGGTGAAACACTTGGTCTAATCAAACCCTTAGAAAAAATTTCTTACAATTGAGCCTTAAGCTCTCTACTAATTCTATAGTAGTCATTTGATATGGTGCTTTAGAAATAGGCTCAGTTCTAGGCTTGATTTCAATTGTGAAGTCAAATTCCCTTTTGGGTGGAAGACCTAGTAACTCTTCCAAAAATGTCACTGAAGTTTTGTAATAGTGGATATCATTCCATGACATCATTGTTCTCTTCAGCTATTTCTACAATTTTTACTGCATATAAGGTACAACCTTTATTTTTGGCCTTTTTAAGTTACATAGTTGACAGTTTCCTAACAGAAATCTCACGTTTCACACCCTGAATCTCTGTTGTTTTCTACAGATCATCTAAACAACTAATATGTTTTTCAAAACAATCCACCTTTGCCTTATGTTCAGCTAACCAATTAACACCTATGATTACATCATAAGACCCCAAAGGTGTAACATAAAGATCAACTTTTGTGGAAAAACTAGGTAAGTCAAGGACTGCTCCAAAAGACACATACTAATCTTTGTTTTTGAAAAACATTGTTTCCATAATGTACAGTCCATGTTTTATCCATGTTTCCAACTTTTCTTTTTAGTTTTGAAGCTAATTTACTAGAAATAAAACATTCAGTAGCTCCGGTATCAAAAAGAATAGTTATAGGTATGCCAAATAACTTACCCAAAACCTCTATGGGCGTGGCCTATTTTTCAGCTTGCTTGTCAGCTACTTGCATCATGTATCTTGTGCTGTCTGATTACGATCATCCTTTTTCAAAGGACATTGATTTGCGTAATGATCTTTTCCATAGTTATAATAGCCTCCTATAGGTCCCTTTCTAGGCTCGGATTTATTTCCATCCCTAGAATTATCATTCTGACCTCCATAGGACTTCTTTTTCGTTATTATTATTCTTGAAAAAGTTGTTCCGTGCATTACTAAAAACTTATTTGCTGCTTCTTTCTTACTATTATCAGCTGAAAACTTACTTTTCATTCCAATTTCTTCTATGGTCCTTTCTTAGGGGCAAGAGATGATGAAGAGGAGTTGGGAACTTTCTTCCTTACTTCCTCCTTATGAGCAGAAATTGCCTTCAATTTATGTTCCTACCTTATGGCTTTTTCAACAACCCCTTCCATCATGGTTGGGTTGTGAACATCAACCTCTCCTCCTATAATGGGATTCAATCCCATGATGAATTTTCATATCCTAAACTTCTCGTCAGTTTGATACTGAGGTATATACTTAAGGAGTTTAGTAAACCGCTCCCAATACTCAGTTACAGTTAGCTTTCCTTGAGCTAAGTTATGGAATTTAATCATTTTATGATCATAGTAAAGTTGTGGCAGCCAATGTTGCCTAAGGTAACCTTTAAATTGATTCCATGTGATATTAGTTTCATCAATATTTAACTCAGCCTTACGGCTATCCCACCATGAAGATGCCTCATGGGAAAGATGATATGCTCCCCATATCACCTTTGTTTCTTCTGAGAAATTCCTTATTGCAAAGTACTTCTCCATTTCATTGAGCCAATTCTCAACTCCATCTCCTAATGTGGTGCCATCAAACTTGGGTGGACTTATCCTTTTTATATCATTAGTGAGTTCAACTACCAGCCTAGCCTTTTTGTTCTTCGAGATGATCAGGTATGTTCACATTGTTATTATCAACACCTAAATTGGCATTGTCCTCGGAGGTGGCTGATTATTATTACCAGCATCTTCTTCCTCCTCATTTCCCATTACTTGTTGTTCAAGTATAGCCAAATGATCTCTTGTGTCCAATAGGGCAACAAGGATCTCATCGAGTTTTTGGGCAGTTGTTGCTGCTCCTTCCTCAGGTGGAGGATTATTTGCAACATTTCCTTTTGTTCTAACTATTTTCTTTAACAAGAAAATTTAAGTTTCATCGATTATGGACACAAGTCCAAGAGCTAGAACCTTGCTCTGATACCAAGATGTAACATTCCCATTTTAAGACTTTAGAAACAAGGGATTTTTTATTTTTTTTGAAACACAATGTTCTCTGTTCTAAATAAAACATCATTTAGAACACACATTCCATGCCAATCAATCTCATAATAGATAACCATATGCAACTATAATGACTCAGTATGTTACCGATATCTCATTCCATGACTTAGTTACCAACCGATCTCTCATGTTTGTCTTAAAGTATAGAATACTTTATGTATACTACGTATACTTGGTTTTTCCTACCCTATTCCGGTACTGAGTGATCTGTTTAAAGAACCTATCTAAATATTTGTTACCAATATTCATCTGACATCACATTGCTTTAAACTAGGTGACTTAGGACAACGCAACCAAAGATCTTGTGATACTTTGGCCAAATATTTTCAACATACTATTCATGTTACTATTCCTAGATGACATACTCATCATTTTGGAATACGTCCTTCACCTCACTCTTCTATTATCTAGAATGGTCTTTCTTGACTACTCATCAGTCCACTTGCTCAAAGTTTGACCCTAGCCCGTGTTAGCAACATAATTTGTTATAGGAAGACACTCATGATGAATTAGGTTATATGGGCATACTCGAATCGACCTAAACCAACCGAATGTGCCAAGGTACCTGAATCATATAAATATATTCCCTATCCTAAACATGCTACTAACTTGACCTAGAGAAACTAAGTTCAAGTCCAGATGTGTGTAGATCTAGATGAACAAATATGGAAGGGTGTTACCACATGTCGACTACAACATTGTATCCTTGAGAAGCCCCTTGACTTATCAAAGGTACAATCCTCTACATGGTTAGTGTGTTCTAACATCCGTTAGAACTTATTCATCACGATGTACATACCCCTTAGTGGTCATTAGATTTAATTTAATTGGATTAAGATTCAAATTTCAGCAAACCATGCCTAACCCTAATTCCAACATTCATTAAGTTCTTTATCCATAATTAATCTGATTTGATATTAAGAACTTCATTAACTCATACTTGCATTGATGTTCATTAATGTGGCCTAACAAGTAGTTATCCCCAAAAATAGGGTAGCAAACATCAAATGGTTAATTTTTAATGTAACCTAGCTATCCAAGAAGGTGTATCATCCACCTAGATTCAGCTAGTGTTTTCTTTTATAAACAAATCACAAGGATTAAAGATCATAACCACCATTCCATTTATTTCTTTCATTCTTTTGAGAGAGGAAGAATCTACCTCTACATGGTTAGATGTTAAGGTTAACATAACCTTTTTATAATTCTTTACTCATATAGTTTAATTGTATGACTAATGCATATTTCATTATTAAACTATAGTTGTGTAGTTAGAGAATGACATCTTTTGCAATTTAACAAGTTTCATTATAGTAAGGGAGATTGTACTATCCCCTTTAATCCAACTTATCAATTGATAACAACAATAGTATACAAACAGATATAAAGAATATCGACAAGATATCACTACTATTTCCATCATATAAAGTACAAGAGAATTTACACAAAAAATTGTAATAAGTCTCCAAACCTTTCAATTCATCATGATAAAATATACATTTACAAGACTATGCATTTTAGACATACTACATGTCAATCATCATTAAGATCATAAAAGAACATCACTTCTCTTTTCCAATACAACTCAAGAATGAATCAAAATTCTTTACATAAGATCTAGAATTAAATAAGCCAATGCATCATAAATTTTTTTCTTTTATCCTTCTTTTATGCAAAAATTATTGACTTATGATCCATCTACAAAAAAGTTGCTAGCACAATTGTCAATTCAATGAAATGAGCATGATAAGCACTAAGCATTAAAACAAAGTTCAAAAATACTACAACTTAAGCAAAGAAGAAGAATCAATTTATACTGCTCCCAATTGTACACTAATCATCTAAAAGATAGAAATAGGTTCAAAACACACATAACTGCTTCAGTTCAAGGATAACAATATAAGGATTCAACATTAAAGAGACAACATCTAACAAGAATCCCAAATCAATCCAAGAAGGGGTAGAGAGTCAAAACAGTCTACCTACAAGTCTTAACTAACTTCTACATGTTAGAAGATATAATTCAAAGATTTGAAACTAGACGTTCCACAACTCAAAGCTAGACTCACACAAGATTAATCTCTTCTCGTGTCCATCCAAGAGAGGATTCATAATAAGATAGGTGCAAAAAGAGAAAACCTTCCAATAACAAATCCAAATGAAGTATGACTCAGTCAAACATAGCAGTCGGTCTAAACATGTTTACATTTTCTCTTCTACTGAACTAACTCAGTTGTTCTCTTTCCACATCATTACAACAAATGACTAGTATAAAGTAGACTAAACAATCCACAAGGAAATTTCCATCTCAGAAGAGTGGTTTCTCACTATTTCCTATAAAATAGAAAGCTAGAAAGCTGAACCCAAAAGTCAAGTAGACCTAAGAGAACAATCACTCTACAAACCAAGAATAGAGTCTGTCACATAGAAGATCAATCAAATGAACCTATTTTCAAAAGTTAAAGGATCTCAAATGGAAAAGGTCCAATAAAGAATTCATTTCATTTCTAATATCAAATGAATTCCATTTCTATTTCCAAAATCATAAGTTCTTTTACTAGTTCCCAAAGGAGAATACAAAACCAAACTCATAGTTTAAAGAAAGCACATTTCTAGTTTCCCTTACAAATCAATACAACCTGGATTATATATTCCAATTCATTAAACACAAGTTTGAGTTCAATTCTCAGAAAGGAGTACAAAGTAAAAAAACAAAATAATTTCCATAAGAGAAATTTATTCTTTTCTCTTTTAAAGGACCCGAGATTCCTTCAATGAATCTAACTAAGGATAGAAAATCCCAAATTAGTATAAGCTAAACAAGTTCAAAAATACTCACGAACTCAAAAGAACCGAAATCCCAATTACAAGGTCTTAATGACTCCAATATAAAAGAGTATAGTAGTTTGTGATCAAATAGAAACAAATTAAAGAAACAATCCCAAACCGAGGTAATATATCCTTCCAACAAGATTCAGTACATGAGAGTGTTCAACTCTTCTTTCTTTAAAACCCAACAATCAATTAAAAGGATTTGAAGAGAGTAAGAAGACCCAAAACACGATAAGTCAAGCACAATCCCAACAACTTTACCTCAAACATGATCGAAATAAAATTCACAAAAAATACATGCACAACTCCATCTATAAAGATTGCATGACAGAGAAGGTGTTCATTTCAAACATCAATCACAAGAAGGAGTATGCATACTACATTTCTATAATCCTCTAAAAATTGATAATGACTATTTCAAAACGAACTCAAAATAAACCAAAGAGTAAATAATAATACAATAACTAACCAGAGGTTCCTTAATCCCTCAACAAGTTACAGTTCCAGTCCATTAACCTTTAAACAAAATAGTCAAGCCTTCAACAAGATGTGGGTTTTCTTAGAGCAGAGGAGAGAAGAATATCCTTCAAATTTACATGCCCTTTCAAGTTCAAAGAAGGCGATACAGTCTCAAAAATAGAAGTACCACAACCATTCCAACTCAAGAGGCTACAAGGAGAAGATCTCAAAAGAGATTAACAAATCAACTCAAACCAAAATATTTCCCCAAGCTTTTTTGAGAAGACAGTCCCATAAATGAGTTCTAATTATTTCAAAACCTTGAATACGAGTAAAAATCAAGCTCAAAATACAAGTACAGAACCAAACACAATGACTCAAATACAAGTTCAGAACACACAAGTATTGAATACGAGTTTAGTGCTAAACACAAAGCTTTGAACACAAGTTCTGAACAACACAAAGCTACAATATAAGCTCGAATACAACAAAATTTCCAATATAAGTTTTAGAATGAAACACAAGGCATCATATACCAGTTCATAACAATGACCAACCTCGAACACAAGTTTAGAATGAAATACAAGTTTCACATGCATTTCACCACTGAACTTGCATAGAGAGAAAGTTTCCAAAGGCTAACATTATTTAGCAATGGATTTTATCCAAAAACCACAAAGATTCATAAAACCATGAAAGTAAATAACTAGAAAATCATGAAAACATTAATCTCATGAGAGCAGAATTGTTTTAATGAATCATTTAGAAGAAAGAAAGAAATCTTAATGGGTAGAGCCTATCATGCCTGATAGTTCTTCTTCCAATTCGAAGGAGACTTTCAACTAAGCTTCCAACTCTTTTTCTTCTCCACAAAAGATCAACAACCAAACATATTTTCTTCCAATGCCTCATATACTTTCCCTCGATCGAAAATAAACTAGAGAAACCAAAAATAGCCATAAAGTAGAAGTCAAACTGCTGGTTCAAGAACCAGATAGCTCCATGCAGAGAAAAAATCACAATGCATGCAAGATCAAACAACCTCCAACAAATCCACCTTCCTTGTTTCCAAGATGGTTTGCACACAAAAACTAAGGTTCATTAATGCAATTACTCCCAAATCTCCCGCTTATCTCTCCTTGCCACCACCTCCCAAAACTGGTGAATGCCATTTCTAATTTAACATGCATTTCCATCTTTAGTGAAGCCTCCACGTATGCTTCCACTAAAGTCTACTTTCCTTTTCCAAACTGGTTGTACCTCCATTCATTTAACCAAATCAAATCAATTAAATGCCATTGGAACCATCGCCATAATGTCATGTGACCCTTAGGTTCCCTTTTAATAGTTTAGGATAGATTTCCCAAAACTTAGGTTAGTCTAACAATAATTACCTTAGGTCTTAAAACATTGCCATAGGTAATTTCCACCTTAGGTTAGATCAAATTCACAACCATATAGTATTAGGTATTAGGTTAAAATAGCCTAGCATTACTTTAGTAATTTCTCCCTTATTCACTTAGCACAAGAACTTAGGTTAGGATGCCATCCAAACAAAATAGAATAAGAAGCTTAGGTTAGATTAAACCCAAATAAGTAGACATAGCTAGGAAGTAGGTGCTTTTACCTAGTTTAGGATACCATTAGGATAATCCTAGGTTTAGGATTTAGATTCCCCTTATCGACATGAAGTAGACTTTATTTTCTTACGCTATTAATGTCTTGAAGGATCAATCCCAAAGACCCAAGCAGAAACATACAACCGAATGAAGGCACGTTCATACAAGACCAAAGAATTTGTAACATACAAGGTTCAGTCCACTACGTCTTTCCACCTATGAAAGTCAATTTTACTATTCAGTTCAGTAAGGAGATTTAAAAAGTTCCTTGGATCACTAGAATTGATCCAAGGATGAGTCAAGAAAAGAGATAAGTTTGAAACTCTTAAAACAGATTACAACTTCCTACAAGAAGTGAAAGTGGGTTCTTGCAAGCCATATCATTTCAGCCTAATCAATCCAAGAGTAGAAATGATTTATCCATAACAAACATGATTTTCAACAATCAAGGAAATGCACCTCATTCAAGAAAATCACATGTCAATGCTTGTAATGCAAAAGAGAAATATAAATGTTTGTCAAAGGTGTTACATAATCATTGGGGATGGCATAGTGAAAGGAGGGAATTTAAAGGAACTCAAGGGATGAGCATGAAAAGAGGAAAAAGGTGAGGTAGGACTAAAATTCAATAGTAGAATGGTCGAAGATGCAAGGCGTTAAGGGGATTAGGTTCGGGTTTACCATCTAGTGAAGATAAACGATAAGCACTTGATCCATATGTATGAGTCATGATGTATGGTCCAATCTAATTAGGAGAAAATTTTCCCTGTTTAATTTTTTCCGCTTTGGTTACATGTTGATTTTCATTCGAAAAATGTCACCATCTTGGAAAGTTTGTTCATGAACATGTTTGTCACAGGCACACTTAATACGTTTATGGTAAACTTGAAGATGGTCAAGAGCATGAAGATGATGTTCATCTAATAACTCAAGTTGTGCTAAATAGTCCCGCAAAATTCATCATCATTGAGATTTTCATGGAGAGAAATGTGAAGTGAGGGAATCTAGACTTCAAGAGGCGTAATAGCCACCATACCGTAGATCAAAGAAAAAGGTGTGGCAGAGTGGAAGTGCAAATACTAGTGCGGTACGCCCACATGGTGAAAGGAATGTGTGTATGCCAATCCTTTTCGATATCGTTAACCACTTTCATGAGAATTTTGTTCATGTTTTTATTAGTGGATTCAGCTTGGCCATTGGTTTTGGGTAATATGGTGACAAGAAACTTAGTTGAATATCAAAGGTATCGTAAAGTTTCCGCAAGGTTTTATTTTTAATTATTTATCGTTATCGTTGATGAGGTGATGTGGGACACCAAATGACAAATGATGTGATGATTGATGAATTCACATATTTTATCATCTTTTGTGGAGATGAGAGGTATGGCTTCAACCCATTTGGTGTAATATTTGGTAGTGGTGATTATCCATTGATCTCGTTGGAAGAATGGGGATTGATCTCTCCGACAAGATCCAAACCCCATTGAGAGAAGGGCCAAAGGTCACAGTGACCTATAAGGCATGATTTGGGTGTATGGTGAAGGCTGGCATGTTGTTGGAATTTTACACAACGCTTAACATAATCGCAATAATCATGGTTAAGGGTCGGTGAGTAATAGCCTTAGGTGAAGAATATGCTTAGCAAACAAGGCCACTGAAGTGACCTCCACATATGACATCATGAACTTCCTTAATGGTATAAGGAATTTCAAAACTCGTAAGGCACTCGTAATTGAATACCATTGAATTCATGCTTATAGAGGAGGCCACCCATGATGACGTAATGAGAGACCCTTTTAAGAAAGGCACGTTGTCCATTATGAGTGAGGTCGGGAGGCAAGATGGAGAGGGAAAAATATTTTGAGTATTATTTATACCAAAGGTCACTTGGGTTGGGAGCAGTGGTTCTGATAGAATAAACTTCGTGAGGTAAATAAGAGGGTGATTGGAGTCTTTGTACGGTGATAAAGATTTTAGAATCGGTGGGTGAAGTGGGTATTTGAGAAGCCAAGTAGGCCATGGTATCTACAAATTTGTTAGTAGAATATGGGATGGTTTGAAGGGCGTAATGGTCAAGGTGGTCAAAAGTATGTCCACATGATGTTTATACTTTTGAAGTATCTCATTATGACATTGGTATACACCATTGACTTGGTTTATAACCAATTGAGAATCACCAAAGATGTTGATTGACTTAACATCTAAGGCATAGGCAACTGGAGACCCAATACGAGTGCTTCGTATTCAGCAATATTGTTTGTACAATCAAAATCAAGTTTGAAAGACAAAGGCATGGGTTCACCATCAAGCGGAATGAGGATAACACCAGCCCCACCCCCACGCTAACACTTAGAACCATTAAAGAAGAGTGTCATTTGGTACGCGGGTTCGTCCAAGGAAAGGGTAGCAATAGACTCATTTGGAAAGTCAAAGTTAGAGGGTTGGTCCTTGGTAATAGGTGTGTCATCCAATTGGTCAGCTGATAGCCTAGCCCTTTATGGAATTTTGATGGGTGAATTTGAGGTCGAGGTTGGCCAGAAGCATAAGCCAACGTGTAGCTCATTGATTTTGGTAAGGTTTGGCATACATGAAGTGTAAAGGGTCGGTGTTGGTCACAACATAGGTTTTGTGGTTAAGTAGATAATGACGGAGTTTGGAGGAAACAAAAAATAAGGCTAAGAAAAAAAATTCGGCATGGGTGTATTAGGTTTCATAGTCCAAAAGAGTATGGATTATGTAATAAACTACCTACTCCCTATGTTGTTCATCGCGATGACCTAGCATGGCCCCCAAGGAGTGATCGGTAGTTAAGATGCATAGGTAGAAGGGTTGATAGCCTTTAGGTGGAGTGAGTACAGTGTTTGGAGAAGGTATTGTTGTAAGTCTTCAAAAATTTTATGGTAGTCCTCATCCTATTTAAAGAAAACTTCCTTTTGTGAAGGTGATGAAATGGTTGATACCGATCGGACAATTGTGAAATGAAATAGCGAATAGAATGCAACTTACCTAGTAGGCTATGGAGCTACCAAGATTAGTGGGCAAAGGCATTTTGAGAATGGCCTTGAATTTAGCAGGTTCAACTCTATACCAAGTAAGGAGACAATAAATCTTAGGAGCTTACCCGAGAGAACCGCGAAGATGCATTTCTTGGGCTAAAGGCGAACACAATACTTAATGAGGTGGTCAAAGATGATTTTTAGGATGGCGAGGTTCTTGGAACAACATTTAGATTTTTCCAGGAGATCATCTACATAATCTTCCAATATATGGTGCATGATGTCATGGAAGATGTAATTCATAGCCCACTAATATGTGGCACTAATGTTTTTAAGGCCAAAAGGCATGAATTGATAGCAGAAGGTCCCCCAAGGGGTGATGAATGTAGTTTTGTGTTGATCCTCTGGGGCAAGCAAGATTTGGTTATAAACCAAGAAACCATCCATGAGTGATAGTATCTCATGACCAGCAGTAAGGTCAACCAACTTGATCAATATCGGGTAGAGGAAAGTCATCTTTTAGGCAAGCTAGATTGAGGTCACGGAAATCTATGCAAATGTGGAGTCCCCCTGTTGCCTTAGTGACAGGGACAATGTTAGAAATCCATCAAGGATAATCAATGGGTAAGATGAAGGAAACAAAAAGAAGGTGCTAAAGTTCTTCTTTGACCAGAAGAGCAATGTGAGGGTGCATTTTCTCAGCTTTTTATTTTATGGGTTTGGCATCAAGAATGGTTATGATATTATGGACCACTATGGTGGGGTCAATACCGGCATGTCTATGTAAGACCAAGAAAAATCATGGCTATGATCTTTGAGAAAAGAAGTGATGGCTTCCTGTTCAACAGTATCTAAAGATTGGCCAATCTTTAAAATGTGTGGGTCGTCTTGAGTATGGATGTTGATTTTGATAGTCGATTCATTCAACATGGTTTGTGTCTTAGATGGTAACGTACATTTATGAATATATGAGTCTTCTACATTAAGGTAGGTGAGTAAAGATTCATCATCCCGACATCAATGAAATTAATAGAAGTTGTATCGTCATCAATCATTTCAGGATATAGGAAGGGAAGAGAATAGGAGCCTCGCCCCACGCATTGATAAGTCGAGGCCCGAAGGAAATGGTGTTTATGAAAAAAATTTAGAAGGGATGGATTCGGATGCATCGAATCATGCCGTGAAGGTGGTGAAGAAGGTGGAGAAGGGTCGATATCCTCAATGAGTTCAAGGAGAGCCCTCTTGGTAGGTAGTTAAGAAAATCCGATTCCACTACGGTCATTATGTTTGTGGGTAGTACATGGAATAACAATGTGACGGCCTTTCTTGTAAAATCCAAAACCAAAACCATTCCATGCACATTAGTGAAGGAAGGTGTGGGTGAAATGGTGATTGGTGAGTGACTGGAGGTCGGTAGAAAATGGGCGGGTTTGTGATGGTGGTTCAAGTGTATAAGTGGTAGTATCAAGTCCCCCATAGGTGACATTGGTGTGAAGGTGGGGAGGACCATAAAGGAGAGGTTCTCCTATGTGGTGATTGTAATGAGAGTGTTGGTGAAGGCTTCCATACTCTTGTGGAGTAAGGAATGTGTTGACATTATATAGGCAATACTCCCCAGTGAGGCATTGAAAAACACCTTCCAAGGGATCGATGGTCGATATGTGGGTGGCTAGGATAGATGATGTGTTAGAGATTGGATCAGAGGTGGAGCTAGCTAATTGGGAGGCTGATGGGTCAATAGTGGAAGTTGTGGCAATGGTAGGGATGGAGGAGTTAGGTGCGGTTGATGTAGCGGTGGCATTTGTGGGTGGAGGTGTAGGTGAAAAGAAAGTGCTCATGGATGAAGACATTTTAATGGGTATGAGCATGTCATTGGGTCAGTAAATCATGTTGTAGGTTTTGTAAGGTGATGGGTAAGCCGAAATGGTATAGGTATGCCCTTTATGCTCAAACTTCACACAATGATGTAAAGTGGAAGGAACGTAACCCATAACACGAATCTAGGGTCTACCAAGAAACAAGTTATAATGAAATTCCCCCTCCAAGACATAAAATAACTTTGGAATAGTGTAAGGGCCACACGAACATGGAGGATGACGGTTGCAAGTGTAGAGGTGATAGCATCATTAAATGATCGTAACATGACAGGATGTTTATGCATGTAATTTTTGGGTATGTGCATTTGGTCGAATGCATGGGAGGTGATGATGTTAATGCTAGTGCCATTATCGATCATAACACATCGTATACATATATTATCGATGTGGACAAAGATGAAAAGGGCTGATCTAGGTCATTTGTTTAGCGCAGTGTGATCTCTTCGTCTAAAAAGCTGAGAGTGGCTACTTGGTGAGTGGGTGGAGGTGTAGAAGAAGATGGTAATTTGGTAAGAGAGGCTACATGATGAGGTGTAATAATGGAGGCTATAGGTGTAGGGTCATTGGTAAGACCTCAATAGATTGAAGAACCTCCATGAGAGCTTAGCGATGGGATTCAGAGGTTTGGATGAGGTCATATAGGGACATTTTGAGGGAGGATTGGTGTAATTGTTTGAGCATTGCGCAATGTGTAACCCCATTAGAAATAGGATATGTGGGGCCGTGGATAGTGACTTTAGGTGTGGGTGCAGATGGTATGTTGGGTATAGGGGTGGTTGGTGGGTTAGTTGCCTTTTCCTTGCCTTTATCCTTATGTGCATGGGTAACAACATGGATCATGTTGATTTTAGGTGGGGAGGTAGGTGAAGTAGGTGAGCCATAAAAGGTATAGTGAAAAGAAGGAAAATAGCCAAGTGACGGGGAAGGAACTTTGTGAGATGAGTTGGGCACACCAACATTTGGGTGGAGGTTTGGCAAGTTCTCATGATGCGCACCATGTTAATTTCAAATCTTGAAGGTGGTCAGACGATGGAAAAGTGACATGCGAGGATGATAATTGAAAGTGACCTTCCCCGTACTGACCTCCCGAGGTCATGCCAAGACAATCGGTGGTTTGAACACTAACTTAGATGAAGTCACACCGAGATTATGGTTAGTTTTCTATGATAGAAAAAGCTACACGCGAGGATGAGAATTGGCAAGGAAATTTCTATGACTAACCATGGGAGGATCAGTGACTAAGATCTAGTAGTGTAATCTCCTGGTAGCTGAATTGACAAAGGGGAGATTCGGAGGATATGAGCAAGTAGCAGTAAACTTCCTAGTGGTTTATCCTCCTAACTAGAATTAAGTGTTTAATCTAGTTTGAAAACTCAATTAAATTATACTAAAATAACAATTTATACTACATTGACAGGAAAATAATCTAAACAAAATACACGATTGAAATATTATAATTACAAACAACTTATTAAACTACTTTTATACTAAAACTAAACAAGCGAGATAACCCGGTGTGGTTATTCACCTGCGTGATGTGTGAATCTAAAAAAGACAGGTAATTAACTTAATTAAAAACCTTCAATCCTACCTCAAAAGTGAGGAACAAATCATAGTTTCTCAGAAAATATCATTCCCCACAGCTTCCCTGGAAATATTGAAAGTAAGCTTAACTGAAATAAAATGATTCGCTACTCTATTTGATAATAACTTTGACAATTTAAACCTAGAGTTTACTGAGTAGAGGCAAATCCAGTTTTGTTGTAGCTTGTCCCCTCAGAATGATCTCTTCATTCTTGTGTGTTCACGTGAATCCAGAAAGAGTAGGAGTATAGCAGCATCAACAAGAGAAGGCACTAGGATGGTAGTCTCTTTGAAGTAAAAATGGCACGAAGCACAAGTAGGAGAGGGATGGCACAAGTGAAATGGCTTGGCCTATGTGATTCCTAGCAGGGTCATTGCAGCAATGATGAAACAAAATGATAAACAACAAGTGCTCAAACAATGAGTAATAGCAGCTTTAGAGAAATATAAAAAAGTAAAAGTAGGAGAGGGATGGCGCAAGATAACAGAGCTTGGCCTATACGATTCCTAAGCAGGATCATTGTCGGTGTATAGTGAGGCATAACTAAATATTCGAATTCTAATCCATGCTAAAGATAAAATGATTCATAAAATAAATCTAGGATCGAGTATTGGACCGAAGCTCAAGAATGAAGACTCATCAAAGAACCAAGACCATTTACTTGTAAACAAGCTACATATTTATAGCATTTGCAATGACTAGAAGGCAAGTTCAAATTGAACTCTCCCACCATTAAACAAAGATAAATCACTGTTCAAGCGGCTAAAACATAAATACAAGCTTTAGTGGTTGAGAAATGCGGGTGAAAATTGAATTTTCACGCTTGACACGATCGTCGGAGCATTCTGGAAAGCACGAGATAGGACCGCCACCCGCATGGGTGATTACTGAGGAACACCGCCATGCTTAGGCAGCGGTCACGAGACCGCCGCCTGTGCAGAAAGAAGGTGGTTTCATAATCAAGAGAAGAAGGCCAAAAAGAGGGAAAAAGAGAAAACAAAGCATGTGGGGCTAAGTGGGCATGCAGGATGTTAACGCACACTGGGGAGCCTTTTCAGGATCCCGAACACCTTACGAGGAGACTCTGTATCATCATGGGGTTTCCATAACCAATTTCCGACTGTACAGTACATACAATTTTGGGTACGTACATATTGCCCCCTCGGAGAAGCATTTTAGCCATGAAGAGGCATAAAACGTTGGGTCCGAGTATGGAAGTCCCGAAATGGGGAGTTAGAGGCTATACCTGACATGCCCATGTGCCGAAATGCCGCCATCCAAATTCCCACTATCTACAAAATGAAAAAGGGACTCAAGTGTAGATAGATAAAATAAATTGAAAATAAATACTAAATTGATATGAAATGAGGACTTACCATTTGCGCGAGGATAAGAACTTACCTCTGTCGGCGCTCCAACTATGGGAAAGAACATTCAAAACAAGGTTAGAATGTCATAAATATACAAAACGAGTTCATTTTCCTATTCATTTGTGCGTATCGATTTGGTAATTTTTGAGCTTTGGGTCCACGGTGATCACTCTTTTCATTTTTGAGTATGATTGAATTGGAATGAGCTTGGGAATGGTATTTTGCATTAGGCTTAGCTTTTTGCTATTTTTGAATGCTTTTGAGAAGAACTCCTAAGAAATTTGTAACTAGAGTAGTCATAATGGGCCTCAAAAGGGCGGATAGGCAGAGTTCCTTTATTTCTTAGCCTCCATTTTGTGAGGCATGTATCTTGTTTTTTGGTATTTTGTGCTTATTGCGAAGCATTTTGACTGCACCTAGTGTGCGATGACATCATAAAAGTTGTGACACACCGTGATATGTACATATATCTCTTTTTGTCTTGATTATTTGTTGTAGATAGGTTGGCTTATATTGATGATTTGATTCATGTGTGTACTCTTAGATGTTTAGAATTCCCGATTTTCATATGCTTTTCAGAATGTATGCAATGGATGACAAGTGATAAAAATGTTAAACAAAATGTTTTTACTTTATTTACTTTTATGGCTGATATGTGATGACAAACATGTTGTAGTATTGAAATTTTGGCATCTTTAGGAAAATGTCTCGGATTTCTTCTTATGTTTGAAAAATGTGATGAATGTATAGCGATAAAGAGATGAACTTGCCCCAATCCCAAATCCATGCAACTAGTAATACGTGAGGGCTCAACACCAAGAATTGGGAAGGGCACAAGTTGTATGAATTTGATTTGAATGGAATGATGAGAGACAAACAAACCAAGAATAAGAACCAAATTTGGACCTACACACCCACCCTACTCGTAACTACTACCAAGCTTAGAGGCCACTTACTTTTAGTTTATCTAGACTTAGATTTATAAATGGCAACTTGGTTGACAAAATCTGGTTTTGAGGATTTGATCTCTTTGGAGTTTGGATATTTGTTTCTCTTAACGAGAATTTGACTTGTGTTTTTAGCATACCAAGATTTGTTAGTTTGTGTGACTAGACCCCCCACACCCTGCCTCATGCCACTAGTAAGAAGCATGGGTTTGTCACCAAAGGCAAGATACATGAGTAAGGGCACTTCTTTCCTTTCCCAACCTCACATCACTAGTAAGAGATGTGGGCTTATCACCGAAGGTTGATGGGGCAAAGAAGTGTGTAAAATAAAATTTTTTGTTTACTTGGTGCTTTTGATTTCATTTGATTTTGACATTTCTGATCTATGACTTTGGGATATCCTTTCATTCCAAGATATTTTAAGAGGGATAGATGTGACACCAAGAAGCTTCTAGAACAAACCGTAGGCAAGGACAACTTCACCTAGTAGAAAGAAAGAGCAAAGCCAAGTATGCAGGTCTTGGTATGGTTTCCGTCAATGTTTGTCTGTCGAACTTGATGAGAAGATTTGAAAATACTTGATGATGTTTGAAGAGATGTGATTTGAATATTTTTGCCAATATCTTCAAAAATTTGTAACAGATTACTTAAGAGTAAGTTCTGGACTACAATATTTATGAAACGAGTGAACAGGATGAACTAACTAAATTACTAATGCAATGCAACTGTAACCATGTACATATGAAAATGTAGGTGGAACTATATGTCATGATGTCTAAGGTGAAGAAAGTTGACAAATATCGAATTCTTCACCCCTAGAAGTACACAATGGAGAACCATTATCCTCAAATTTTTCATTCTCTTGACGAGGGCCTACCATTCTGGGTTTGAACTTACAACCCTTGCCCAGAGGTGTATATGTCCCATTATTAAAAACATTTTTCCTCGAAAGAGGTGTTCACGTGCCCCTTGGTCATGTTTTGAGAGATGGCATGTGGGTGAGCATGACTATGCTACTCGACCTTTTCTCCAATATGGAGCATTGTGTTTATTTGCAATTTTTTCAATGATGAGGTCTTGCCCCATAGATAGGGAAAACTTAGCTTTAGATGCGCATGGCCTCGAAACCAGTTTTAGAATAGGGTAGTGCTTAGAGATGGTTTTGATAGGCATCATTTCAATTTTAAATTTCCCTTCTTCATTTGTTAATTCTATCATGTTCATATATAGATTTAGGTTATCTAAGGGAAGAGATGCTATACCGAGAAGACTACCCATTCCCTTGAGGTTCGAATGGGAGAAAGATCGGTTTGTCATTCTCCAAGAGTTTCATAATTCCTGCTGTGGTTTTAGTGGAGACTGTTTCCATAGAAATTGACTTATCTTTATTTGTCTTTGCCACCTCGTATATTTTTGGGTCAACAAATTCAACCTTTGGAATGTCTGGGGTGACTAGGACTAACTCTTTTGTTGGAGGTGGTTTTTTTAATTGATTCATGGGAAGTTCATGCTCTGTATGGACTCCTTTCTTTTTCTTGAGGTTTTCTAAGTGTATATCAAAGGGTTTAGGATCCCCTTGAGCGATGAAGACTTTTCCTAAGTGTAGAAATCTTATTTCTTGGAATAACGTGGAAGGGATTGCCTTCATGCGGTGTATCCACAGATGACCGAGAATCATATTATAGTTGGTTTCCTGATCTATAATATAAAATTCAGTGAGGATTGTTTTGGGCCCTAGTGTGACTGGTAAAACTATGGTTCCTATTGAAGTTTCCTTGAGACTATCATATCCCCTTAGCGTATTTCTTGTTGTGGAACAGTTTGTTTCTCCATATCCTAGCTTTTGAAGGAAAGAGAAGGGGACAATGTTAACTACTGCCCCATCATCCACCATTGTGCGTTTAACGTAATTGTTGTAAACCCACACCTGTAAATGCAAAGCCGGATCACCTCTACATGTAATTTCAGCATCTGTTGGCATTTTGTTTATGTCAAATATAAACTCGGTATCCCTATCTAGCTGCCCTGGAAGGTGGATATCGAATTCTATATGGTTTACTTGTGTTTCAGGTGGTGGCATAATGTTGATTAGATGACCAAGACCTAATTCATTGAGCAATGTAAAGCAATGCGCGGGTGAATTTTCTAGGAAATCTAGGAATGAAATGTGAGAAAAGGTCTTGTTCAAATTTGATATTAAATCATAGGATCCTACTGGTCTTGCTATTGTAGGAACTTCATCTCATGCACAGAAAATATCGGGTAGGGGTTGTGAAACATAGTCCTTTGTCTGAGTTGTTGCATTAATTTCACACTCAACCTCCAACTCAACTAATCCTAAGATTTTTGTATTACCGTTTGAACCTAGGTTAGGAGAAATTCGAGAGTTGTCAGGAGTTGAGGCATCTTGATTGTTATTTCTTATTATGACACCTTTGTTTGTCCCATTTGGATCTAACCTGTTATTGTTAGAATGATTTGGGAGAGGATCGTTGAAGATCTTGAGAGGTGCATTTTGAGGGGAAACTGATCCCATACTAAGTGTCAGTGTAGGATTTTCCAGAAACATATCTACAAAGAGTTGTTTTTTCTTCTGGTAGACATTGTAAGAATTTTTTGCAATCATGGCAAGTCCTAGTATCATGACCCCTAATTTTGTGGAAACCACAATATAGATTGGGATTATAGTTCTAGCTCGGGTTTGAATCTTGTGGCCCAAAGTTCGATTGGCTAATGGTTATTATAGTTGAAATTTTGAGGTTGTGGCCTTTGGCTTTGGTTTTGATATCCATCTAGGCCTCGAGCAAGGCCTTGTGACTAGATTTGTTTCGCTTTTGTGGAGGATGATTAGAATCCACCGTGTTGATCACCGGAGTGAATTTATTATTGCGGCTTGATTGTTAGCAGTGCCAAGGTGTTCACAAAATTTGGTCCTTTGACTTGATCAGTGACTCCATCTGTTGTAACCCCATGGTTTTTGTTAAGGATCTTGGGTCCTTGATCGGGTATTCCCAGCATTAAGATAGGTCGTAGTGTTTTGATTGTGAGTGGTTAGTTTCCCATTTGTTCCATATGTCTTACAACCGCTATCTATTACTGCTTGATCTATTCGGAGAGCGCTCTCAAGTACTTCATCGTAAGTCCTTAGTGGGAACTTCTGGACTTCTTCCTTTACTTCTCTACTGAGAGAATGAAGGAATAAATCACATAGTTCCATTTGGTCCATATTTGGACCACTGGCTGAAGAATAAAGAACTGTACGCCACCTTTGGATGAAATGAGCGATAGATTCATTGTGTTCCTACTTAATGTGCAAGAATTCCCTGATTCCTATTCTTAATAGTTTGTTCATGTCAAATTCCTTGATGAACTCTGAAACAAATTGTTTAAACGAATGGATGGAAGCCTTAGGTATTCTATAATACCAATTGAGAGCGATACCTTCCAAGGTTTTGGGAAATATTTTAGCAACAACCCCATCCCAAGGGAGTAGTTCTCGGATGGCTGTGGCGTAAGCTTTGATATGTGCATTCGGATCTCCCTCACCTTTGTATTTGGGAAAATCAGGAAGAGGTCTTGGAAGCATGATGCTTCGTATGGTGAAATATAAGGGCTCTTTCAAGTATTCTGAATATGTCCCTATCACATAGGTTTCGATCATTGATGGTGCTGTTGAGGGAGTGGAGGTGGAATGGGTTGTTGATATGACATGCATATGCATTGGTAGGAGCATAAGGTAACCCTTATGGTTGAGTAAAAATATCTAGAGAGGAGAACATATCCCCTTGTGGTGATTTGGAGTATATGTTTAAGTATGAAGGGGTATTGTCTAAGAATGGATTATTTTGTACTAGGCCGGAGGTGTCGGATGGTGTTAGAAATGACGGTTCTAGGTTTGTTGCGAATATTGAGGGGTCATGCCTAACGTACCTATTCCCGTGAGGAGGTCTATTTGGCTAGGTTTGGAATTTCCCGCTTTGCATGAGTTGAGAATGGTGATTTTCTGAGCAAGTTCTAACCCCTCACTTTTCTATTAACGCTGAAATGACTTCATTTGGTGAAGTCATGGTGTTTTTCCTTAGTGGAATTTGTTGTATATCATGGTGTTGTATAGGCATGTGATATCCTACTATGAATTGGATTGCTGCATCTGCCAAGTTTCCCCTGGTATTTCCTATATGTGACGTGATGGAGGTATTTCCTCGAAAAGGACCTCGGGTTGTATTTGTAGATTCCCCTAGGTGGGTACATACCTGGGAACGTTTTTCATTCCTAGGATAACGTGTTGAATGTTCATTATCTAAAACTAGGTATGGGTCAACTTATCTACTAATTTGTGGTCTAAATAGTACACGAGGAGATGAACTAGACTCTCCTATGAGCGTGCATATTGTTCGAGCACAAGGCTCTGCTTTGTTGTGTTTAGTTTAATTGATCCAACTCTTCTATTTGGAAAGATGGGCTATATCCGACCCTTGGATTTTGTTTTTGGTTAGTTGAGTAGTTGTCACCCATACCGAGAGCGAGGTGATGATTGTCCATTTAGTTGAGTGTAGTATGCCTCAAGACCTAAGAGAGGCCTACCATATGCATCGAATCTCGACATATTCGGGGTATATGAATACCCACAGAATAATGGGAAGGAGTGAAGGTGATGGTGAAAGATAATGACGTAGTAAAGATGAAAGAGTCGTTTTAATTTGAAAGAACCAAGAGAAATCGACTTCTAGACCGTAAAGTAGAAAAGGTTCACGTCGGATTCACCAATTTTGTACGATGAAAAAGTGACATGCGAGGATAATAATCGCAAGTGACCTTCCCGCACTTGACCTCTCGAGGTCATGCCGAGACAAATGGGTGATTTGTAACGCTGGTGACTTAGATGAAGTCACAAATGAGATTATGGTTAGTTTTCTATGATAGAAAAGTCGAGGTGAGGATGAGAATCGACAAGGAAATTTTCTATGACTAACCATGGGAGGATCAATTTAAGATCTGGTAGTGTGATATCCCCAAAGCTGAAATGAAAAAGGGGAGATTCGAGGCTATGAGCGGGTAGCGAAATTCCCTAGTGGTTTATCCTCCTAACTAGAATTTAAGCGTTTAATCTAGTTTGAAAACTCAATTAAATTATACTAAAATAACAATTTATACTACTATTGAAGGAAACTAATCTAAACAAAATACACGATTGAAATATTATAATTACAAACAAATTATTAAACTACTTTATACTAAAACTAAACAAGTGAGATAACCTGGTGTGGTTATTCACCTGCGTGATGTGTGAATCTAAAAAAAGACAGAAATTAACTTAATTAAAAACCTTTAATCCTACCTCAAGTGACGAACAAATCATAGTTTCTCAAAAATACCATTCCCCACACTTTCCCGGAAATATTGAAAGTAAGCTTAACTGAAATAAAATGATTCGCTACTCTTTTTGATAATAACTTTGACAATTTAAACCTAGAGTTTATCGAGTAGAGGCAAATCCGCATTTGTTGTAAACTTGTCCCCTCAGAATGATCTCTTCATTCTTGCATGTTCACGTGAATCCAGAAAGAGTAGGAGTATGGAAGCATCAACAAGAGAAGGCACTGGGATGGTAGTCACTTTGAAGTAAAAATGGCACGAAGCACAAGTAGGAGAGGGATGGCACAAGTGAACTGGCTTGGCCTATGTGATTCCTAGCAGGGTCATTGCAGCAATGATGAAAAAAAATGATAAACAACAAGTGCTCAAACAATGAGTAATAGCAGCTTCAGAGAAATATAAAAATTACAAGTAGGAGAGGGATGGTGCAAGAGAAAAGAGCTTGGCCTATATGATTCCTAGTAGGATCGTTGTTCGGTGTACAAAGTGAGGCATAACTAAATATTCAATTCTAATCCATGCTAAAGATAAAATGATTCATAAAATAAATCTAGGACTAAGTATTGAAGACTGAAGCTCAAGAATGAAGACTCCAGACCAAAGAACCAAGACCATTTACTTGTAAACAAGCTACATATTTATAGCATTTGCAATGACTAGAAGGCAAGTTCAAATTGAACTCTCCCACCATTAAACAAAGATAAATCACTATTCAGGTGGCTAAAACATAAATACAAGCTTTAGTGGTTGAGAAATGCGGGTGAAAATTGAATTTTCACACTTGATGTGATTGTCGAGCATTCGGAAATCGCGAGTATAGGACCGCCGCCCGCTAGGGTGGCATCACGAGACCGCCGCCTACGCAGGTGGCGGTTTCATAATCAAGAGTAGGCCAAGAAAAGAGGGAAAAAGAGAAAGAAAAAGCACGCAGGGGCTAAGCAAGGCATGTGGGATGTTAACGTACACTTGGGAGCTTTTCTAGATCCCGAACACCTCATGAGGGAGACTGTATCATTATTGGGGTTTCCGTAACCAATTTCCAACTCAGTACATATACAATTTTGGGTATGTAAAGTGGCTCTAAGAGTTGTGGGGGTGGAGGTCTTAGTCATTGAGTAGGAAATGAGGGAAGAACTATGGAAACTAATGTTGGAAAAATGGGGTCCTCATTGAGAAGGTCATCATCATCAAAATTTTCTTCAGGAGGACACAATTGGATAAGAACGGTGTTCAAATCCTTAAGTTCTCTACATCGTGTCCTCGTACACGATGGTATGTCCAAATTTTGTTTCATCAAACCCTTTGGTTTGGGTTTGAGTGGGTCATAAGGTCCAAGAGGTGGTAATGTGATGACAAAAGTTTCAAGGATTTTGGTTAATATTTTGATATAGATCCCACTACTGGATCACAATGGGAAGTGAACATGGGTTTGGGTGCAAAAGGTGGATAATTGTATTGGAAGGGTCTTTGCAAGAGGGGGGGTTGAGCTATGGTTTAAGGTGTTGGCATGGTCTTAGGCGTTGGTCATGTCTCATTGGGTAGGGGCATGGTAGATGAATTGGCAATAGAGTGTGTGGTCTTTGACTACCATATGAAGATAGCATATTTTTTCCTTTAGGTCAACACCTTCTTTGGTAAAGTTGATATGGGCATGCACAAGATATAGAGGAAAGGTAGATGGTGGAAGAGGGCGAGTACCCATGTGGGGATAACCGAGGTGTTGTGGAGGTAGATGGCATGGGTTGTGTAGGAGGTGTGAGGGAAAGAGAATGAAGTGTCATGGGTAGTGAAGAAGTTATCGATGGTATGGGAGGTATGGGTGGTAAAATTTACAAGTGTGGGTGGAAATTGTGTCGGTGCTTGGGTATATTAGAGGTTTGTGAGGGAGGAATGGGTTACTAGGTTTTTAGTTTACTAACGTAGATGGAGGTTTCTTAGCTAGGATCGAGGGGTGAGATCCTAAGATGGACGGAAGGAGTGAAGGTGATGAAGGTGTGATTGCGAGGTTGGGTACAAGATCTAGAGGATTGGTTCTTCCGCTGGGGTCGATTAATTTTGGTGTTAATTTTGGAGGGTGTAGCTAAATCTAATTTGATGGGTGGATGAGTAAGGCTGGCCATTGGGATGACCCTCGTAGTAATAGGTTTAGGAAAGGAAAATGATGTAGATGTATGTTTGGACATGTATGTTGAGTTATGGGTAGAGGTGTGAGTTGAGCCATGATTGGTATCGTGGGAGAATTTTTGATAGTTGTGGTTGTGTTTGGTTCGATTAGCCAAAATATTTTTGGATAGATAGTGGAAGTCTTAGTGAGTGACATTTTCATTTGTGTTGAGACAAGAAGTAGAAGATGCCCCAAAGTAAGGATCTATCCACATAATCCGTGGTTGGCTAAAGCATGAGAATGGTATTATAATGGGTGAGGTTGATGTGGATCCAATGGTGATTCCCATAAAATGTGTCTTAGAAATGAGGAATTTTCTAGCTTAAACCTCTCATGGGTAAGAAAGTGAAAGTAGGTCTCAGAGATCTTGCGTGGTTGATGGAGAATGGTCACCCAGAGGAAATGACATTTCTACTGGATCTTTGATAGGTGGAGGAGATGACGGGTGCTCCTCTATGGGTGGAGGAGATAAACAAGCATCTTCTCGTGGATCAAGAGGTACTGCATTGGTGATGGATCTCTAGTGGAGAAGCCAAAGGTGAAATGGTCTTGATGTTAATAGAAGACTCCTTCACAGGTGAGGGAGGAGACGAAGGGTGTTCCTCTATGGGTGGAGGAATAGGTGAAGTGGGTTCATGTGTAGGTGGAGAAATTCGGGCCAAGATTTCCTCTATGGAAGGAATATGAGGTAATTGGGAAGCAATTGTGCATCCTTGAAAATAGCATGGACCTCACGGGTATGGCTATCATTATTTGAGGTCTCTCAGTTGATCGTAAGAAGGGGTGTACTTAGAAATGGTTTCTTGAAGATGTGTATGTTTTGATTGGCAGGTGCATTAGGATTATCCAATATTGACTCATTGTTCTCGAGCATTTAATGTAATTGCCATCACTATGACCTTTTACCCGATGATAATTACAAAAGTCTTGCTCTTTGTACCACATGGGTGTGGGGTGAGCAGATCAAACCAAGTGTGTGTGTTTTATGGGTGGAAGGGTGATGGCCCCAACTTTAATGAGATTTTCTAAGATAGAAGAATAAGGCTCCCCAATTAGGGTGTATTTATGTTGTTCTCATCTCAATTGAAAGGTCTGGATAGGAGAAATATTAGATGATGGGTTAGCTTGATTTGATGGATGAGTTGGGTTGGCCTTTAGTACCACTGCGTTAGTAGTTCCCTTGGATTTTGAATAATTATTCTATGGTTTCGAAGAAGAAGAGGTATCATTTGACTTAAATGCTGAGTTTTTATTGCATAGTTGAATTTTCTTTTCTTCGATGGCCCGAATCTCTAGCTTTTCGTGTCATGGTGAATGCCTCATCGAAGGTTCAAAATTTCGACCTGCAGGTGGTTGGTGAGATATGTCTAGCACAAGCCTAAGTGAAGAGCTCTATGAGCTCAATTTGTGGTAATTGGAATGTGAGTTGATTTATCGAGCTATGCCAACAAGCAAAACATCTCATGATAGACTCGTTGTCATATTGACGCGTAGACTAGAGGTCAGTCATGGTAACCTTCTTAACAATGTTGATGGAGAAGTGATCCAAGAAGGCTTGGGCTACCTGATTAAATGAGAAGATAGAATGTCTAGGTAACCCACTATACCAATATAATGTAGGCCCGATCAAAGATATAGGGAAAGGTCCTCAAAAGCAAAGCATCATCATGGGCGATCGATAAAACCGTGTTTGAAAACCGTAACTACTATCAGGTGCTCTTTTTACTATTGAAGAGGTTAAATTTAGGCATTTCCCAATGTATGGGATATGGATGAATAGGAATAGATGATGTATGGGCTCATTGTAAATTTATTCATAGGTGAGAGAGTTGAGCGAGCTGAAACCGATGCCTCTAGTGTTCAGCATCTTGTCCATCATTTGCTTGATTAGGTCATTGGTAGGTGGTGATGGGTGTACCTCCTATAGCATAAGAGGGTTGGTGTTGACATATTATGGAGGTGGCATTCTAAGTACATGCTGCATGATAGGTTGGGAATGAGAAGTGAGATAAAGTATGTACCTCCAAGGAATGATGGATGAAATGAGAGGTCATTGATAGTATGCATATGGAGGTGGAAGGGTAGAGGTAGCCCTAGTAGCGATGAGAAGGGGCTAATGACCTGTGGAATAGAAAGGATAATGTTTTGAAATGGTGTAGGTGTTATTGACAATGGGGTGGTTCTCATTACTATGGGTATATGTGAGATAATAGGCATGGATGAGGTTATGTTTTGGGTTGTGGATAAAGGTATAGTGGATGTCGCAGTGCAATAGATGTGGCCGATGCGGCGGTCATAAAGTACATCGCTTAACCGTGAAATGACCGGGGCAAGGTAGATGCGGGTAACGCAGAGCTTAAGGGGCTAACACAAGTAGGAACGAGTGTCAAGAGGATGATACGGCATGTTATATATCAACTTACCCGAGGCATCTCAAGTGGAGGAGTGGGAAAGATAAAACTATAAGGTGGCAGGGTTCTCGTCAAGGAGTCAAAGAAACTCCTCGTCCCCGTGGTGATAGTGATAGGTTGGGTAGGATCCATGGGTGATAAAATAAAAGGTGGTGAAGGACTAGGTGGGCATGGTTGAAAAATGGTGTTGAATATGAGGGTGTTGGCTTATGCATCGGACCATGTGAACAAGTACTAACATGGTAGGATTGCTTTCTCAAATGACACAATAATATAGAAAAGATAGGAAAAATAGGTGGTGGTAGGTAGATTAGGTACTAAATGTTTGCTAGAAATTTGAACATGCTAATCGATGCCGATTAGGTAAATGGACATCGGTCACAAGTAACCGCATGAATGGCCATCGTGAAAAATGGATAGTTTTTCAAAACAAGGCAAAAGGCTAATTATCTGCCAAGTAGATAAGATGTTGATGGATTTTATCAGGACAGAGAAGATGATAAGAGTTACAGAGAATCTGAAAAGCAAAGAAGGTGAAGCAGGTGTCCTTTTGGGGAGGTTAACCAAAAGAATAGTAAACTGATGCCGATTGGGTAAAACCGATGATGGTCAGAGGGTAACTGATGACATCGATTGGACTGGACCTTGAAACTAGTTAGAAATGAAGAAAAGGTGGTTGCGAGTTAAAATAAAATGTGGAATCAAACCTAGAATTCTGAGAATGATGAAAATAGGGTCCAGCACACTCAAAGGAAGCTGGAATACACCAACTATGATGAGGAGCATGTAAGGAGAAATAAAAAATGATGAAGAACATGTCTTCTCACCTCAAAACGTAAGCCAAGTACAAACACTAAGAAAAATATGATCCTAAGAGTGGTTTTTCTATTATATTTGTTCAACTTATGCTATTTAGAAGACTAAATCATGAACTTTAGAATAGAGTTTTTGGTGAGGAAGGATTCCTACAAAGAAGGAGATCTACAAGGAGAGGTTTTAGGTATATGTTATGGTGGGGGCGGGCCATCCTCTGAGATAATGACTCGAAAAAGTAGTGAGTTGGGTGCCCACTGTGTCATGATTGTGTGATCACCTACAACTTCTTCTGGGTAAGATGTTGTTTAAGAATGTGTATATTTTTCAATTTTGTGATGTTTGGGTAAGACTTAGAGAGAGAAGAAGAGAAAGGAAGTGCTTTTCTATGATTCATTTGTCAACCATCAGCTGGGCATGACTTCTAACATATAGGTTTCCCTCATTTAATGTGAGCTAATGCAGTAAAGCAGAATGAAATGTAGTTAATTTTAAGCCCAAATTGAAATATTGAATTTGATGACACAAAGAAAATGAACAGGAGAAGGAATGCTCTTTCACTAATGCGATACTAATGAAGGAAAATAAATGTTTGTTTTAAAGCACCAAAACACGATTGCTTTTAGACAATAGAAGAATAGAAGATTCCAGGGAAGAATTTTAATGTGATAACCTTTCAGAAAGGAAACAAACATACAAATTTTCACCTAGAAATGAAGAAATGCAAGGAACCCCAAATGGGTCCCACCGGGCATGCCAAAATGTTTCACTTGATTCTTAGAGCATTTCTTTGAATATTGATGAAACAGATAAGGGTAAATGGGCTAGGAGGAATACCTATAAAAGATGATTGAAGGTTGTTGTGCCCGTATGACTTCTTGATCCACAGTTGACCGTGAGAGCTCCCTTTTGGTTAGGAGGAACTACCTAAAATGGAAAACAAGACCACCAAATGGAAGTTAAATAGTATATACAGTGGATTGCCTAGCGTATGCTAGATCCTGAGAAGTGTGATACTCCCTAGAAGGTTGTCAATCCACTATTTAAAATAATTCAATGTCAACAATAAATGAAATCCTACTGTAGTTAAAATGATTTAGGTATCTCATTCGACTACAATAAGAAAATTCATTCACAACAGGCTAGGCTATGATTGAATCTGAAGGTCAAGGTCACTGTCAGAGTGTTGGAACTAGTCTGGGTCTAGTTTTGGGCTGTTTTGGGGTATTTGGTGGGGATTTTAGGCTCTATTCTTGGTCTGAGGGTAAACACAGAGACCGACATCAGTCTGGTATGACTGATGTCGGTTTAAGTGAACCAGCGATGGTTGTGGGTAACTAAGCATCGGTATGGTTGAGGTAGAGGAAACTTATTAAAATCTCGGTGTGAGGACAGATCTGAGGCCAAATGGAAATGGAGAGGGCAATGACAAGGTCTATGGAGATCTTGGATGCACTCAGAGATCTTTAAAAGTTAGGTATGGGAAATTTAATGGTGTGGGTGAAGGAATGATCAAGTTTACATGAAGGTGAATGATGGGAGAATGGGAATGCAAGTAGAAACTGGTAACAGAGGTAACAGACCTACTAAAATGAAAGTAGATGAATGCTGGTTAATAAAACACTTACTTCGTTATATGGGCTTGATAGGTAGATGGAAATGGTAGTTGATCGATGGATGGAGTTTGATGTGTGATGGCACTTCCCGATGATTTCATGAATGCAAATGGCTCTATGATCGCTTATAATGTTGGTATGAATGCTCTTATGCATGTACAAATGCTAGTTGTATGCTTGCATGCAACTTTGGTTTCGTATCTTGCTCTCAATGAAAACCTCAAAATAATGTTATTTTGGGGAATAAATGGTAAATGAATCGACAAACATGGTTGGGTTGGTGTGGTAGTTTAGGTGACCGGCGTATCGGTTAGGGTAGGATTTCCTAGGTTTACTAAAATGGGCAGATCCCCTTGATTTCTTGGATCTTGTTCATTTTTCTCCCCAGATTAGAATGGAAGCTTCCTTTCTAACGGGTAGGGAATGTGGTTAGAGGGAATGTAGGATTTGATTTTTAGGGTTTAGGTAGGTCTTAGTTAGTTATGGCAAACATACTAAGAATAGGTCTTAGGGTGAGGTGGCTAGGTGAGGTGTATAGGTGAGGTGGTGGTGTGGGCATTATCCCAATTAGGATATTTAAATAATAAATACTATGAGATCATGAGTTAATTTAATTAAATTAATATTAGAGTGGGGTGTAAGGGTCCATGGTTAGGTGAGTGTTGTTCAAGGTGATTTTTGACAAGGGACCAAGGGAGTGTGACCCAATTTTGGTGTCTACATATTGTACTAAGTATTCATACTTTAACTGCAGCCCACACCATTTTATTTGGTCTATGGTACATAGGTTGGCTTGCCTCTTGAAATCCAAATTATTTCCATTCATATCTTTTCAACAATGATGAATTTCACCAGACAGACCATTTTGGCACAACTTGAGTTATTAGATGAACGTCATCTTAATGATCTTGATTATCTTCAAATCTACCAAAAATGAATCAAACATTCCTATGAAAACGTGTCCATGAACGAACTTTTCAGGTCAATGACCTCATCCTAAAGGAAAATCAACATGTAACCAAAGAGAAGAAAAGTAAATGGGGAAAAAAATCTCCTAATTGGCTTGGACCTCATATCGTTACTCATACCTACAGAATCGTGCTTATCATTTGTCTTCACTGAGAGTAAACCCAAACCTGAACCCCTGAATGCCTTGCATCTTCGACTATTTAATTTTTGAATCAAGTCCTATATCACCTTCTATCTATTTAATGCTCATCCTTGAGCACCATTCACCTTCCATTTGAACTATTTTAAGGATCCAAAACTCAACAAGAATCATGTGATTACTCGTCACTTTTTTAGCCATATCTTTAATATGAGTACCATGGCCCTACTCATGGCATGATTCACATGGATATTTTTTTTTTTTATCTCTTTTTCAATATCAAATCCCATGTTCATTCATCACGTAAAATCTTTCTTGCATAGTTAGCCTCTGTGCGCTATGGTTTTACCTTCAAATCAAGAGCCTATTTTTCTCTATAGCCTTGTCCATGACTTAACAGTCTAACAACAAAATAATATCAAAATTCAAATGAGATTCAACTCCTTGAGTCAAACTTCTAGCAAAAAGATGATTCCCTCAAAAAGGACATCTATTCTCTCTAATCTCGCTATTATAAATAGATTGCTCCCTTGAAGGACAACTATACAAAGCTAGCCATATTGTACTTAGTATCTCATCAAAAGAGGACTATTCTTGCAAAAATAAAATTAAATATTTAGAAAGCTTCCCATAATGATCAAATTCACAAAAACCTTAAGGAGATAATATACTCATCCCATATAGACTTCCCACATTCGATCGGTCTATTAAAACAACAAAAAAAAGAATAAAATGATAAAATTTTCGTCATGGACTTGCCTATTTTGATCTTAGGTCTCTTGTCAAGTAGGCATGTTGTCTTACACTAGGTTACACTAAAATCAACCGTTTCACCCTATTTCCTTTTCACCATAATTTCTTACCTTCTCAAGGGACTTTCTCCAAACATGACATTTCATGATCATGTGACTTTCTTCACCCTTAGCATAGTTAATCATGCAACACCTTCAAGGTCTTTTATTCATAAGACAATCTAAGGTATGGTGAACTTGTTATGGTTCTTATCAATTAGGTGTCTCTTTTTTCTCCTCCTATCATTCACCTTCTTCACTTACTTATTTATTATCTTATACAAGAATAGACCATCAATACCTACATTTTAAGGATTCCCTTTCACAAAATCAATCATGCCTAAATGACCTAAACCCAAACATACCTAAAATGATCTAAACCCAACCAAACCTAAATTACCTAGACTCAATCATGCCTAAAACCTACCCACCCATTCCTCTACCTCATCCTATTTTTCCCTAGTTTATGGGAGAACTACATCGACCTAAGGCCCCTTTCCATCGAGGCTATGTAGGCAACACTCTGAGGGCATGGGGCCCTTGGATGTTAGCTTGGCCACTCTTTTCCCTAACAAATTTTCCCCATGTTTTCAATTAAAATTTCACCTTACTTAGTTTCCATTTTTCACAAATACTTGGAAATTAAACAATTAACAAACATAAATACCTACACTTTTCTTATCAACATCATATCATACATCCATCATTTCACATTTCCATGATATCAAATATTTTGGAAATCTACACCATAACATACATATACATCATCATTTATTTCCCATGTTACCAATAACATGGAAATTAAATCAAAACCAACAAACCTTAACTCCACCATGCCTAATTGACCTAAAATCAACCATGCCTAAATGACCTAAACTTAACCATGCCTATACCTAACTCAACCATGCCTAACTGACCTAAACTCAACCATGCCTAATTGACCTAAACTCAACCATGCCTAACAAACCTCAAACTCCACCATGCCTAACCGACCTAACTCAACCATGCCTACATGACCTTGACTCAAACATGCCTAATTCACCTAGTTTCCATCACATACATAATAACAATGGAAATTAAAACCAAGTACATCATTAATACATACACATCACCATCAAAATCATCATCTATATCAATGAAAATATTTGTGTATCAATACATATGTACATACCACAAAAATAATACAAGTATCTCAAGATGCTCAAATACAATCTCACTATCTTTGGCACGTAGGTTGGTATAATAATAAAAACCACAAATATCTCATATAAATCCTCACTATCATTGGCACGCAGGATAGTATATACAAAAATTGATACACCAATCATATCAGGTGACTAATCATCACTCCATCTGATTTCCATGCCTATCTCATCTATCTCCTCAACCTCACCTCTAACACGATGATCTATCGCACCTCCCCACCTAGCATGGGTCTCGATCTAATTTATACCTACCCATCATCTGGGACTAGCCTCTGTGAACTCGTAGCCTCACCCTAACCTACCTGCCTCTAGGCTCGTCATTTTATGCTCTCGGAACTATGAATGGGATCTAGTCCTCTCACTCACTACTGTTACACCTTGTACTCAGCATAAGAAGGGACATCTATCCCGAGTAATATTCAAATGATCCTGTAATACCATGATTCACTCAAAGCATCCCCTGAACCAGCCATTGACACTATTTGAGGTGGTGCCATATAGGTCTCACAACAACCTGTGAGCTTTGTCTTGTTAGGGCTAGCCTTAGACCCTATACCCATGTTCCTTATCCACCTCCACATGCACCTAGGGACCCTATCCTATCACATCTACCTATAGTATGGGACCTTGTCCCTGAGCTTGTGGAAGTGCCTGTCTATAACCTAGGCCTCTAGGGTGACATCCTAATCCTGTGCATTGGCCAACTAGCCCTGCAAACCTACTACCTACACCTGTTAGGCGGAAACCCGTCCCCGATCTCCATCTCCACCCTATGTGGGTGCATGTCCATATATAACCTCGGGCATGTAGTGCCACTATATGTGCCTATAAAATGGCAACATGTTCCTCGACCCGGTAGGTTTCCCTTGTAAAGCTATAAGTTGTGCTCGAAGGGAAGCCACCCTTGACCTGCAACATATCCTCTATCCTGTGATGGTAGCTAAGTTTGGTTTCCCTAGCCTCCGTGGTGCTGCTCATAGCTATGTCACCCACCACTTCCTATATCTATTGGTGACCCCTGCATCATTGATCCTCTTGTCCACCACCTACTCCTCCTTCCTTATAGAACACTCAGTCATGGTGGAGACATAGGTCTCTCCACGTCATCTCTCATGTACTATGGGAAGGGTGGAGGCACATCTTATGGAAACCCAAACTGTCATCTCACTCTATCTATAAGTATCATCTCATGCTCACCTACACGATTCCTCCGAATCCACCTTAGCGAGTTGTAGAACCCCTCTAACTCCTCCACCATATCCTTGTATGAGGGATAACCAACATATGGCCTCTAAAAATATCCACACTGAAAATGCCTTCAAAGAACCACATGTAATATGAAACATTATGCATAGCCATAGCCACCACCGTGATGCCCACAAATGGTACCTACCATATATATCGACTATGACCAAGCCACCCCCGAACAAATCAATTCAAGCCAAAACTAACTAGACGTACACATATGATGTGCTCATATGCCCAACAATGCAAAAGAAAAGTGCAACACAAACTAAACTATTGCAATCTCCCATAGGCCCACAACTCCCTATACAACTGCACTAGAAATTTTGGTACCCATGTAAAATAGATTCAATCCTCCATGAATATCCTAGAGCACTCCCATCAATTCTTGTGGGAATCTACCACCCTCGTCATCTGGTAAAGTAAAATAACATACCACCTCCATCATCAAAACAACCAACCTCGTCTCCCGAGGATGGGCTACATACATCTCTCCATAGCTAAGGCTCGTGTTATGGTACCTCATCTCTCCCATCACCTCCCCAAGCATAACCACTATATGATCCATGAAGGCATCTGAAGAAATAGAATACACTTGCTCACCCACAATTGATAGCTATAGGATATTATATACATCCTCTAGGGTGATAATCTCATCCATCAATAAATGAAAAGTATTGGTTACTGAATCCCATCTATCGATGAGTGCGACCACCAAACAAGGATCTCAAGCTACACACTTATAACATCAGATCCCAATCAATCCAACATCAGTCATATGCTCCCAATCCTCTGTAGTCACACTTGATCACATATCTACCAATAGTGGTGGTACTCTATCTCACATACGTAGCTAGTCCATAGCATGCATCCAACAAAACACAACATTGTTAAGACCTCACTACCTCTAATTATGTCTTAACCCCAATACCATACCCAATCACACCAATCCTGCTTACCCCATTTACCTAATTCACATACCAACCTCCTACCCTTTACATTCATGACTCATTACCTTCACATTATTTCACCTACTCACCTATCCCATCTAGCCAGAGATCATATTTTACCCTTACCCCTCTACAACCAGTCATTACTTTCCCCTTCTTGACCTCTTTTCCTTTCATACATAACACTTCTTACCCCTATCCCTCTTTCACCCTAACTAGCGCCGAGTGTCCTGACCATCACCGCCTCTCCTTGACCGACATCGGTTCTAGTTAACTAGTGTTGTTCACCTTAGACTTGATTGACGTCGAGTCAACTGCTGCAACCCCAAAACCTAAACCCTCTCTTATATTTCTTAAAAATTGACAAAAACAACCTCTGATCCTACTTAATCACAACCACTTACATCCCACATTTATTTCTCCCCCTACTTAGCCTATATTTGACCTCGCCCCTTGATTTCATCTATTTTTCACCCACTCTTCAAAATTAACATTCCTCCCCAAAATTTATTTATTTTAAAATACAATTAGAGAAAATCAACAAGTTAATAAATTCCCCCTACCTCATCACACAAGATGTCACCTATGTGGTGATACATCCGATCACTACACTTGATGGTCCACCCGAACCCTCTCATGCCTCGCCATGACAAAAATATACCTCAAATCTCTCCGCCAATCACATGCCTCCAACCGACCTTGTGGACCCAGCTACCTAGCTCCTCTCACCACTTAGAAACCTCCACCTCAACTTAGAGTCTCATACTGTCACTTTCTACGAAACAATATCACTCTGTCATTTTCCCAAATGACAACAAGATAAAGTGAATACGTACAACACATAATTTTCTTTTTTATACCCAAATTGACACGACTAACATCGGCCATGTCATTGCCCTACTAAAATGATGTCATTGGACCTAAACCAGCATCAATTACCTACCATTACCATTTACACCCCCTTTTACCCATTTTGACCAACCTCATTCTTGCCACATACCTTTTTCCAGTAAAGTACTGAACATCCATTGTACCCTACCCATAATCCTAAACTACCCATACAATTTCTTAATTACGTTTAGGGATTTGTTATTTTACCTATACCTTGGCCTTACCTATGTCATGAGATATATACCTAGATGTGACCTAATTTTTGTGACCATTGAAATTTTGTACTCATTTTACCTTTTGATATTATTACCTATGTTGTTTTATCCTAATAACCATACCTTACCTATTGTCATGCTATTTATCCTAACCAAACCTCTAGTATACCGGATCATACCTAAACGTTCATGCACCTAGCCTACATTATGTTTCTAGACCATATCTTATACCCTAAATACCTGAATCACTTCAACCTTATTTGGATAAACCTATCGACCTTGGACGATGTAGAGTTTCTGAAGCTCTTGAACATGGTACCATGTCATAGTCTATATGTGTGTGTGCATTCGATTTCCCTTAACTATTACCTGATTTGACCACTAACCTTTACCCAATGTGCCTATATCCCTTACCCACAACCCACCTACCTTCACTTTCACTAACTACACATTTATCAAATCACTCACCTATTTTGTATACCACCTCATTAGTTCCTGGTTTGAGGGGAATCACCTTCACCCACACTTGGGGTAACCCCATTCTCACCCTTACATGGCACAAACCCACTCTCACCCATACATGGGGCAATCAATTCTTGTTTTTGTTAGTGTTGCTTATCAATACAAGCTATGTGAAAAAGGGGCAAAATGTAGAAAAAAATTAGGTCATCTACCCTTATAAACATTTTTAATTAAATTAACCATACCTTACCTATTCATATCCCATAGTGCACATGATTAATTGAATTAATTACCTTAATTAATTTAATTAACATCCTCACTTGACCATCTCACCCATCCAACTCACCTAGCCACCTCACTCCATGACCCACTCAAACTCCATTAATGAACTAAGACCAAGTCTATTCCTATCCTAACCAACTAGGACTTAGTCTAAACCTAGACTTCAATCCTATATACAAACCTAAGAGGAATATTAGTCATCCTCCTATGATATATCACTCAAGACTCGAAAAATATTGAATACCATGCAAAAAGCCAAAAATAGAAACAATCAAACTATTTTTGGCCAACCTAGATATTCTTTCCTTAACTAACGTCGGTTATACCTCAACCATTGGTCCCATAACCATCGTTGGCTAGGTTAAATACATTTCCAAAATCCTTTTCTAAGGTTGTTCTTTTGATTCGGGATCTCGAGACAGAATAGAGAGAATTGGAGCACTCAAATTTCTGAAGCACTCAGGAAAAGGAAAGCACCCGAGAACACTACTAACAACCATCAACATCCATCACCTTCTTCATGATCATGGATTCACATAGAGAAGCATGGAGGATCAAACTTTCGTGGCACGTACATGACGTCCCTTCTATCTGGATCTCTACCATCATTGTTTTCATCACTTGTACTCTCCAAACCCATTCTTCATAAGTACCTAACATCTCTTGATTATCCCTATTTTTTTAGTAAGATCATCATTCCTCACAATAATTTATATTTCTATACAACTCCTTCCTCTCACCAATCTATCCCTTTCAATTATCTTCACCCTCTCCTACATCCCCTGAATCACTAAGTCCATTTTATGACCTCACCTTCACCATTTCTATCCTCTCGAAATCACAAAGAGCTTGGAAACTTCACCCTTTTACTAACTACCCATATCGACGCGACTAACCAAGGCCATTTCGGTCATCCTACCAAACCGCATCTTCCACCATTATTGTGTCCAGCAACATACCTTGGACCCGAGCTCATATCCATTCCCAAACAGCTTGGAAACAAGTTTAACCTTTACCATACCTTACCCAGAGCATGTACTAGACCTATAACCCAATGTCAGCCCATCACATGATCCGTTTTGACCTCAATCACATTTTATCTGACCTTTCTTATTTTTTTTGCATGAGATACCTAAATCATTTCAATTCCAATAAGATTTTTATTTCATGTTTATTTTGGATAGCATTAATATTGTTACATAAAAGTGGATTGACAACTTTGTTAAGTAAGTATCACGCTTCCTAGATTTATCTTCTGCTAGGAATTCCACTCATTCTTCTATTTATCTATATTTGGTGGTATTGTTTTACAATTTTAGGTAGTCCCTCATAGCCAAAAAGGAGCTCTCACAATCAGCATTGGATCAGGAAATTAGAATGTGCGCACAACCTTCAACTACATCACAAACATGTATTCCTCCTTATCCTCTCACCCTCTATCTATTACATTTACTTGTTAATAATCTGGTGAAACAAGGATAGGTGATGTGGCCATAGTAAATTATGTAGGTATATGTGACGAAGACGTCAAGGTAGACATAAGTTGTTTTGCTTATTTGGTAAATATAGGGGCATTTGGGATTGACAAGGAGGTGGGTATAATTGGATCATTTAGGGATGTAAGTGATGTAGTGGTAGGTGTGTTTGATGTAGATGTGGGTATAGTCAAATTCGGTGTGGTTGTGGTAAAGGTAGGGATAGATGTAGATGTGGAACAAGTGGTAGAAGTTAATGGGATAGGTGTGATGATCATGGACATGGTTGATGTGGATGTGGGGGTAGGTATTAAAGGATTCATAGGCACAATTTATAAGATAGGGGAAAATGATGAGGTAGATGAGATAGGTAAGGATGGAGGTGTTTGATGTATCATATTGATCACATGAGGATTGAATTTGTAAGATGTGGAAGGTAGAAATGGATTTTTGACAATGGTGGATTTGGGAAGAGTTGATTTAATATGTCAAGGGGTTGGCTAAGAGATGAGACAATATTGTCCACTTGGAGACCCCCTTATTTATAAGTTGTTGAACACGATCTTTAAAAGAACTAAAATTTTTCGATGTCATGACCTATGACTCGATGATATTTACAATAATAACCCTCATGGTACCAATCAAGTTTGGGGTGTGAGTTGTCAATAGGCAAGATAGGAGGAAGTTGGATGAGGTGAGATGTAATAAAATTTTGAGGATCAAACTATAAGATTCCCCTAAGGGGTATAATTAGAAGATGTTTTATTGGTTTCATGTGAAGGCATGGAGTAGGAGGTGGATGGTTTAGGTTACAGATCATGAGAAGTGGAGGGACATAAAGAAGCTTGGTGTGTTAAAGTAGAAGGTGATGTTTGATAGGATGGTTGAGGTTGGATTGAAACATTTGATTTTGAGGCACATGATATGTGTGAATGTTAGTGGATTGGGGTAATTGGATGGGCATCCTATTGATAATACCAGATGAAGTAGGGATAGTGTTGATATGAGATGATGTAGGTGGAATAGGATCCTCCAATTGAGTGGGTTGATAGGATTGAGAGATTTTAGGGGGTTTATGATGTAGGAAGTCATAGATGGGGCTAGAGGGAGGCCCAAAGGTCTCTAAAGGAGTATGAGGTAGATGTGTAACTAGTTGAGGTATAATGGGTTGATGGGAGATATGAGAATTGGATTCAAAAGGAGGATTGTTTTGAATGACATGGTCTTTACAGGTAGAGATCCAATGTTGGTTCTCAAGATTACTAGATTACATAGTAGTATCATTAGATATATCATAGTGTTGCATTGTCTGATCTTGAAATTTAGTACTAGATGTGAAAGAAGAAAATATTTTTTATGAAATATGTTAACAAATAAGTCAAGCAACAAAGTTTTCATTATCTGGATTTTAAAAAGTAAGAAAAATAAAAATGGTACTTAGAAAAGGAAATCTATATTTGGTTTTAGGTAGTTATGGATGGGGATTCCTCGATAAACCCGAAGGTATGCAAGGTCTAAGTCTATGTGGGATTCTAACACAAATGAGAACACCATGGTGGATTTGTTAGGTGATGAAATCTTAATCAGTCCACCTAGTAGGATGATGTTTTAGATGTGTGATTTGGATGCTTGAGTTTTGGTTGTGTTTGAGAATGTGAAATGCATAAATTTAACCCTTACTTAAGCTATATTGCCAAATAAGATGCAAAAGGAAAGGTTCTTTGTAAGCCAAATGTAAATGTTAAATTTCGATGAGGAAACATAGAAGAAAGGGGAATTGTGATGTAAAAATGACAAAATAGGAAAATATTGAGGAATACCAAGATGATAATTTTCCTTTTTATATAAACTTTAAGTGAAGAGTGATCTAAGTAGCAGCCCAACATGAGAAATAAAATAGTGAACCCTTGTGCTATAGTGTTAGTGAAAGAAGAAAAATAGAAAATAACAAGAAATGCAAAAGGATCACCTAAAGGGTGGTACCACCAAAGGCGTTCCAGAATGTTGATCATTTTTTTTTTTTAATTTAATGATCTAGTACTAAATAAAACTAAATAACTTAGAACATGGAGGTTTAAGGTACCTCAAATGTGTGATGGATGCAAGAAGACAAGTGCAAAGTGAATGATATCCTCACTGCAAACTTGATGAACCTACAAAACAAGAAAGACTAAAATAAAATTAATTACATGGTATGTGTGGGGCTTCCTGACGAATTCGGTTCCAAGAAGTGTTATCTTCCTTTCATGGATGTCAACCCCATTTGATAGAAGGTAACGATACAAATAAAAGATGATTGGATAGCATGTAAAAATGATAAATAACAAAATCTGAGAGTAACAAAAATAGATGGGAAAGCACTGATCTAATCTAAATGAACTTAAAATAATATTGTGCCTAGATGGTTCGACGGTGACCTAGACTACAAAGATGAAGGTTGAAAATGACCTGAGTGGATGAAGTTGGACAACAAGATAATAATGTAAATCTATGAAGATATTAATGCAGAGGTGATCATAGAGACCTAAAGACACTAAGTGACACAAAGAAGGAACTGAGATAGAAGAACAAGATGGATATAGAAAACTAGAGATTTAGAAGAATTGGTTGATGAACATGACTTGGGTTGATAGTTGACTAGGGTACAAAAAATAAACTTGATATAACACATAAGTAGGAAGGAAGATTGGGAAAGCTGGAACAAAAACATAGCACTAGCAAACAACTTTGTGGAAGGACATGAAAATAGAAAGTATCTTGACAGAGGGTAGGGGTCAATGAAGATTTGGACTAGGTGATGCCGAATCAAGCAGTGTAAAACAAATCCAAAGGTAGATAGGTGGGATGAGTGACCTGTAAATAGAAAACTTGGAAGAACAACCTGATAATGAAGCTCCAACAATGGTTGGACCTGCAAAATGTTAGATTCTACAAGATAATAATAAAAATTGCATATGATAACATAAATAAGCACAAAATTGAAATAAACCTCCCAAATTCACGTAAGTGATGTGAAAAAATCTCTAATGGACTGTAAGAGGGTTGACATAGTTGCAAGAATACTTAGATTCAAAGATAAGTTTACATAGTGCAATAAATCTCGGGTTGTGTCTCATTTTGGAAGGGGGTGAAATCAGTCTTATAGGGTCGATGATAACTCGGATGGGTCTCTTGCCCATTGTGGGTAACCATTCCTTAGATGGTAAAATCATTGATTTACTTGAGATATGGGGTTTTAGAGATTAGGATAAATGCTTTAAAGCATGTTGGTGGGTAAGGGTTGTTTAGGGAAGTGTCATGGGTAGATAGGAGATAAAGATGGGTAGGATAAAAGCTAGAAAAAGTGTAGGGATGTAGATTTAGGTGGTTAGGGATAATTAATAAAAATTAACTAATAATTAAAGGTGATGGGATAATAGATGGTCATTTAAATAAATGAAGTTAATTAAATTAAATGGGTCTAGCTAGGACCATGGTGAAAAATGTGCACATGGTCTATCAAGGGTAGAGATACAAAATTTGGTGTCTATAGTTGTATTCACCCAATCATAGATCTAGTCATTTATCCTCTCTATCATTCCAGATCCATTCTTCCATCCCCGATTTTTTCGAGCCAACCTAATCACCATCGACTCAATCTATATTTCTAGCATTACCCTTAGATCTCCAATTTTATTGCATCCTTTCTATTTCTCCATGTCTCAAAATCTTCTATAGTTTTTGTTCATTAGTCCAATATTTGCACCAGCTCGATTCTTCAATTAGATCTTTTAGATCTGCATCTTTCATCACTTTTTAGTCCATTTGGATCAGGTCCCATAGATTGGACCTCTATAGACTCAGGTCACCATCGACCCTTCCAGGTTTGATTTACTTTACATCTATTTAGATCAAATATATACTTTCCTGACATTTCTACATTTCAATTTTTTTTATCTCGATTTAATGGATATTATCTAGATCTTAGAGACATAAAAATTTTAATATCTACTTTTATCTATCTTTATCAAAATGAGGGTTGACATCCATCCTAAGAAGCTCACACTTCTCGGGACTAGCTTTTTTAGGTAACCCTCCCATCTATCTACTAATCCAATATTTTTATGTTGATAGATCTTGATTTATAGGTCTCTTTTCTCATCGTGAAGAAGGATTCATCATTTACGCACACCCACATCATTATTCCATCTAAAGGTCCACAAACCCTTCATATTTAGAGTTTCTTTATTTTTTGTAGTAATAGGTCACTAATCTAAATAGGAAGAGGAAAATTCGATAAACACTTAGACAAGGAGTCAAGGAAGGACTAGGATTTTGAAAAAGGAGATCGGGGAAAATTTTAAGACCACCCAAAAAAACCATAGATATTACTTGGTGAATACGTGAAAACAACTTTCAAAATCATGGATAATTAGAAGGTAATGGGTTTTGCATGGCTAGAAAATTATTTGAAATGATATTAGTTGGTAGTAATTATCATTCGATAGAATGATGTTGACCAAGAGGGATGTTATCTGGTAGTAGGTTGTATACTACCAACTGGTAGTAACTATGTGCTACATATACATGTTATTGGTCGATAGCACATAAGGTCAGTCAATAACATGATGTATGGTGCCAATCAATAGCACATATTTTCAGTCACTAGCATTATGAAAATGTTATCTAGCTAGTGGCATAAACATGCATACTTAGTGCTACCGGTCGATAGCGCATATATGCTACTTACGACCAACAATAGTATTAGAATGTTATCATCTAACTATATACATAACCAATCAATGTGTCCCATGTTTCCTCCTCTACAATATACCAATTACCCTATTTTTTCACTTTTAGAAATCCCTCTCACCCACAACTCAAAAGAAAACTAGAACCTCTTCCCCCACCGCTCACCATACACCATCTATATAATCAATTCCACTATAACTATGGGTTGACCTAAGAAGATTAAAAATGTGAACCACTCGAGGAAATTCACATGAGAACCTAGTGTTTCTCGAACTCCTGAAGATACTTGAAGATTTGAATTATTTTTCTCAATGGATCGAAGGCAAACATTTTATTGGGCTTGTATATATGCCATGATTTGTAAAAAAATCAAATTACTAAAATACTTGGTGTTCAATTATGACAAATCTTAGGGTACTTTTCACATTGTTGTCATGCAAAATTTCTAGCATGAAAATTTGAAACTTTTATCATGACACCTAAGCCCATAATTAAAAATTATGCTTCTTGGTCACTATGCATCCTCCTCTAGCTAGCTTTCCCTCAGTTTCACCCTCACTTAGGCTTATAGGAATGTGATAACCATGATGTTTTAAATGTATTTTATCATACATTAAATATTTCCTAATGTGATTAATGAATTCATTATGACTCGATGAAAGACAACTTCCTCTCAGTAGGCCTAAAAAGGTCATTTTTAGCCATTTTATAGCTAAGTAAACACCCTCCAAAGTGTACAAGGAAAATATAAGGTATTTGAGGAATATTTTAGAGGACATTGAAGGTTTCCAAAGTATTTTAGGAAATTTTAGTGAAGAAAATTTGATTTAGGAACAATTTGTTCAACATCAGGTAATTTTGGGTATAAGGAATGAAAGCTCCAAATGGTGAAAATTGACTTCTCTAGATGATTATAGGAGTTATGGTTGGAGTTATGAGGAAATTAAATATCAATGGAAATATATTGGAACACTCTACATGATTGACACATGAAATTTGGTCTATGACTTAAATATTTTCCGAGGTCATTCAAAACACAAATGATTGTTCTTGGACTCTCTGTCCAAGATGAAATGTGCCCTAAAATGATAATTAAGAAATAAATTGGTATTGAAAATAGTTCCAATGATCTCAAAAAAACATTTGGAGTAAAATCATATAATTTTGACCCCAAAACACTTTCTTATACTCCCGGTGAAAATTCCATTCCCGATGTCAAGATTTGGACATGGTGAGTAATCCCAACTTTCCAAAAGTGGCCAAGTCACACTTTTTCACCTCATTTGTCCCCACTATCCCCAAGGGACAAAGGCGACAAGGGGAAAAAAAATTGCCCACTTTTCATGTCAATTTCTCGTAACTTAACCCTCAACAATCTTTCCCCTAGGTTACAAACTTGACTTCTCACTTGCCCCAAGTTTCATGATGGATGACCCTATACTTGCACTTGTTCACCTTATATGTCATCATTATATCTCAAGGGATAGATGGGATAGATGGAAAATAAAATTACCCCTTCTCCACTCATCCCATAGTCACCATGGAACCTCATCATGTTCCCTCTAGTGCTCATTCTAAACCCCTCCTCTCTCCCAAGTCATAATTTTGCACTATAACTATCCCTAATATCCCCCATGGGATAGAGGGAACACACAATTGTGACCTCCCTTCCTCACTTATCCTCATAACTCCTCTCATATAAGTTATCCATTTAAAAAAAAAAAATTGTAATTTTCCCTCCCAACCTCCATTAATATCCAAACATGCTACAACAACAAATTGTAGCAAGTTTTCTTTTTTATTCTAAAGAGATCTAGTGGGAAAAACATTGAAATTTGGAGCAGAGAGTCCTATAGAAAAATAAAAACTTTTGAAAGTGTTTTCATTGTAACCTAACACCTAGAAGACACATTTCTAAAAATAGAAAGTGTACATGGTTAGGCATGCCTAAAAATAGTAATTTTTAAAAATGGTGAATTCTTAGCATCCAAAACACTCCAAATGAGAAATAAACATCATAATGATAAAATGGTGAAAATTACTAAAAATAAAAGTCCTAGATAGGACATGCCAAAAATAGCAAGTCTTGTAATTGAGTTCAAAAGCTTGTGGAAAAACCCATTACCTATCTCATTGTTTTTCCCCCATTACAAGGATGGGAAGTTTTCTCATGGTCTAAACATAAAATAAAACCCTGCAGGCTCTCAAAGCATCAATCTAGAGGTGATTTTGCATGACATAGTTTGATGCAAGAAGGTTGATGGCTCAACTCATATTGATTGTGGCATAAGGGAGTCATCATGTTTTAATTCATTTAAGAAGATGATGTCTTCATCACTAAGATAAATAGGAAAATCCAAACCAAAGTCTCTATGGAGTCTTTAAACCTCTGCAAACATGAATTGATCCTCTAAGGTGAATAATAGTGAATTTCCTGCATCATATACACTTAGCCCACTATTCCTCAACCAAATATCATCATGTTTGTAGGAGCTAGAAGTCATCATAGGTTCTTCAAGTGAATATATCATAACAAAGTGTTCTTGAACAGTCATTTAAATTCCATGTAGTGCACCCATAGATCACAAAAAAAAGATAATGCAACCACATTTTTCATGTCCAATAGGAGGTTAAACCTACATAGTTACATTCAAAGATAAATCATTTTATTTAGAGGAGAAGATCTATGAGGAGTAGATGAGAAAAAATGATGTCTAGGAATACTAAGTAAGTTTTCATCCAAAGAGATGACATCTTTGTCACAAAGGTGAAATGTGAAGTTCAAGGAGTGAGGTGATGATCATCATATCCTAACTTTGTTATTGTGTTAAAATATCTTCAAAGCAAGTTAGGATGAGCTAGTCAAGCTACCAAGGTACAAAGGATCATCATGTTTCTAAGATCAAGAAGCCATCTATTCCCATGAGAAGCATATGAGAGAGAAGGTGTGTGAGAATCCTAAATTTGATTCCACTCGAGGATGCTTTTGGAGCAAGGAAGGGAAGGGAGTGATCTTCATTAGGAGTACCATGTTTGCAAGAATGGGAAACCATATCAATTTCACATGTTTCAATTCACTCAATAGTGTTCTTATAACACTCATCCCAAACCTTCTAGTGTGTTCAAACCTCTAAGGGGGAAACATATGAAATCACCTCATTTTAGTTCAATAGGTGGGCATAGGAAAAAAATTCATTCAGAAGTAATCATTCTATCTACAACATGAAGACCTATTTTAGTGAAAGTGTAAATCTTTAAACTTTAATGCAGATAATATTTTTAATTCATGAAGATTTGGGTTCTAAAATTTTGGATTTGGATAATTTTGAGGAGTTGGGTTGCTTGCTATTTCACCTAAATTTTCTAGGTACAAGTTACTTTTTTGGGTTGATTCACCTAGTGTTTACATTATTATCCAAATTTTTATATCAAAATCACCTTTACTTGCATCACAAAAGATAAATTTGCTACCGATCGGTAGCCTAATGCTACCATCTGATAGTTGATACCAATTGACAACATTTGCTTTCAATTCGTGGCATTCACAAAGATTTTGAAAGTCAGCTACAAAAATTTTCCAAGTAATATCTATGGTTAGTTTTTTTTGGGGGGGTTCTTAAAATTTACCCTAAGTGGAAAAAAGAATAGAAGTTTTGAGCATCATGGAGTTGGATTTTAGCAAAAAGTGAATTGTGAAGTCCTAGAGGAGTAAAGAATTGATTCCCACACCCCAACTCCTACCTTGTAATCAAATAAAATCATCATGTTCCCATCAATGCTTTGAAGTCAACAAGCTCTTCACCAGCAGATGCTTCATCTCCATCATAAGTTGACTCTTCATTAGTAAAAGCTTTCCCATCTCTTGATTTCCATATCTCTCTTCTTATCTCTCCTCCCTCACTCTCTCTCTCTCTCTCTAGCATTCTATTCCTTCATTGAGAGTTTTATTTTTCACTCTTTCATCTTATTCACTTAAGTGACTTAATGTTGCATTGTAAAAGTCCCTTTTCAAAAATAATAAAAGAACTTAGTTTCATTCCTAGGGAATTTGAAAAGCTACTCACATGGTGGTGAGATGAAAATTCATATGAGGGGAAGAGGAAGAGACATTTTGTATGCCATAAATTTGAATGGCCTCTCCATTCTAAAAGGTTGGCAATTGATTATTGATGTATGTTGTTTAGCTTTGTATCACTACTACATCAAACAATAAAATCTACAATTCTTTTATTTTCTATCTATTTTTCGCCACCCTCTCTTCACTCCAAATTTTCAAGTATTGTGATCGTGGTAGAACCAAGAAGGAACTTTGTCTTTGGTTTATTATTCTTATTAATTACTTATTTTTGTGTTCTTCTAATTAAACGTGGACCTACTATATTTAATGTTAGTGATAATATGATAGTTCCTCTTCACAACATTAACCCTCTCTCCTTATTTCTCATACTCCCTTTACCTCATTTCACAACAAATTCCTACCTTGTACACTATGCAAAAAAATTGACATGGGTTTAGTGGAGTATTCATGTGTGATCCTTGGCATAACGTCCACCCTATACCCAAGGAGGGGCTTAGCCATGTGACCATTGGTGAAAACCAATAATCTACATTGTAATTAATTATTTCACCAACAACTTTTGGTAACTCTCTTGAGAGATATTTTCCTCAGTACACTCTTAAAGATCCCTAGAAAATATAAAATATACATATTCCAAAAAAAAAATCAGATTAAAATTGAAAATCAAATTTTAAAGGTGACTCTATCAAGGAAAGAATCCACATCACATTAGTTTCAAGTTGATTATGTAAATATTGAAATAAATAGATGCCTAAATCTAATTGCAATGTAGCAATAAATAAATAGAAAAATAAATACATAAACGACCAAAGCAAATAAGAATTTAAGATTTAATATCCTAAGTGCAAAGAAGAGATAAACTGACTTAGTTGTTTCACAATTAATTCTAGATTGTGCCAAGTGATGTACTCAAAAATCTGAAGTGCGAGACTATCACAATAAAATCTAGAAAATGTATCTATGGAGGAATATGCTGGACTAGGGCACCTAGAGTGGGTCAAGGGTGATTGTGGGTGTTGCGAGACTAGTTTTGGGTGCCAATGACTCCCAAAATGCTCGAAAAACCATCTTTGACTTATCGCAAGGTGCTCATTTTCCTTCTCTTCTTGTCACTAGTATTTTGTACAATGATCGATGATGTCACGAGTAACTGCATTAAATAATTGACCTATAAAACCCTCAAGAGTGCATCAAATCCCAAAAAGAAAAGAATGCAAATGATGGGTCGACTATCCTCAATCACAATAAGTGATCTTACAAATGAGATTTGTACTAAATTTTAGACCCAATGTAGTTCTATGTGTGTGTGTGAAGAATCATGCCCTAGGTGGCTCTTGTGCATGTCACACTTGATAGCAAAGCAATAACTAGATGTAAAAGATGTAAGTAGATATGTGCATGGAATAGAATTAACTTACCCTCCTATGAAGTGTATGCGAATAATGAAATCCCTTGCCCTTTTGTGGATGCTTGAATGCTCTTGAATAGCCTTTGGATGCAACCTTAAGTGGTGATAGCTAATGCTTAGTGTTTGGTCCTTTATCATTGCCACATAACTTTATATTTATATGATTACCTTGCTTGAATTTTGTAATTAACCCCAAAAATTGCTAATATTAAAAATATAAGATGCCTAAATGGCTATAAAGGACCCAAAAGAGGTGAGAAAAGTATAAAGAGGTATGTGGCACCAATAGGGGATGGGGGCACTTGGCGCTGGCATCTTGGATGGGTGTTGGTGCCCAGAATTAGAAAAATTGAAGGGCCAAAGGTTAGACTAGGAAAGAAAGTATGTAAGACCAAAAGTGGCAACATAAAGTAAGCTAAGATGGCCAAAGACATGGGTCAATTAGTATATTTCTTAATTTGGAATCATATGAATAGTAGTATTTGATCGGGACTAAATAGATACCCAAAGTGCATGGTTTTGTGTCTCATTTTCCTCCACTTTATGTTGTTGAGAAAAATATCGATAATATAAATTAGATATAATATGTGTACACTGATAACCATGTAAATCGATGGTGAAAAAGCATGGAGTGATAAAAGTGATAAAAGTGTGAAGATGATGAGCCTAGGGAGAGGGCATATGTGTCGATGTCATGATTATAACTGTTGTTGATGTAGATTTTTGTTGAGGTGTTGATTGTGATTGATGTTGATGTTATGATGTGACTACCACTTCCCATAAGGATGGACCTACAAAATAGAAGAATGAAAAAGTAGTCAGATACACATGTAGATGATCAAATGTGTAAAAAGTATGTAATAAAGTATGTAAAATGTGAAAAAGGAAAATGTGCACCTGAACCATGATGAGAGAGGAGATAGAAAGGATCCCAAGATGATGTAGAAGAATGATTTTTAGGAAATCTCATGCCAGGTTGTGTCAATTGCAATTTTTTTGGGAGATCTCATGCCAGAACAAAAGAAGTGTAGGGAGAAAAGTCTATTTTCATCCTCCAACCTTTAACTACTTCTTGAAGTGTAGAACACCACTACATATGGTGTGTAAAAATATGATCCGGTTCAAACAATTCCGATCCAACATGAAAGTAGAAAATATTGTGTAGTGCATGCATGCCGAGTGCTAAGGATTGTGTGCCTTGTAAAAGCCATTGTGTGAAGTGTTGTAGATTGTGATGAAATGAAAAATGTTGTGTAACTTCCCTAGTCAAGGCATCCAAGGTTACGGGCACCTAGATGCTACTATCCTAGTTTGGGTGCTAGTGTTTGTGTTATGGTAAGGACCCAAGTCAGATTCGAGCTCTATCCGAGACCGATGATTGTGTTATACGGTACTAAATTGTGTTGTGTGATGACTGTGAAATTTTTGTATGGGGTGACTGATTCACCCAAATGATGCCCCCTCATTTGGAGTGCATGTGACATCGCTGAGGAGTATGTGGCCCAAAGGAGGACCAGCCGGTGAACTAAAACAGATGCCCCTGCGGTGGGGAGGGAGTGTCCTTAGTAGAGACCAAGGCACATGCAAACAAAGTTACTTGAAATGAGTGTTAGTGAAAACATGATAAATACACATGTAGAAGATAAGATGTAAGCTAAGCATATAATGTATAAGATAAGACATAAGAAGATAAAGTAGACCATGAAAAGTGGGTTACAAACATGGGACATCACTTACGATGTCTCAAGACAATTAAAGTTGAGTTGGCCAAAAACAGAAAATGTGCAATCAGAGAACAAGAAAGACATAGGGAAAATCCCACAAATAATGGAAGACAATGGAAGATAAGAGAAAACAGTACCTGCAAGAATGTATTAGACAACCATGGAAGTAAATAGACTTACAAATAAAATATTACACATGAAGCACCAATTAGCATGTATAATCCTATAATGTAATGTGCTATGAAAAATGAAAAAATAGCACCTGTAGTGTGTATGAAAGTGGATGCCCCAAGGAACCATTGTGGGACTGGTAAAAGGTATTGTTCCAAGCATCTGTGTTGTGTGTATCGATATGTAGAATCTGTGATCACAACTATAAATCAAGTGAACACACATGTGTGTATGGAAAAGATAATGGCATACAAAATATTTATCTAGCATGTGTAAAAAGTGTACATGTAAAAACATAAGTAAGCAAGAGTAAATGTGACCAATATATTTAGTATTCATGTGATGAGCTTCATTTATACATGCCCCTCAATTGTTGAGAATGAACCATAGAACAAGAGTGGAAAATGGTCCGAAATTGCGTGTGCAAAAAGATGTGATTAATAAATTGTAGAGCATAGAGAGTGTGTGAGTGAGTGAGTGAGTGTGATGGGGTTCATTTTAGATTAAAAACCTTAGCATTCGAGTATGAACCATGGAACTAGAGTACGTCATAGGGTAATGACCACAACGTGTAGAAGTAGAAGTGAAGAAGATGTATCTTAAATGTTTAGAGTGAATAAGATGCAAAGTGTGTAGTAGAATCTACAAGAGAAGGTGTCATGAAAACGTGAAATGTGTAGTGCAGTGTGTAGTGTGTGAGGTTCATGTGTATAGGATTCCATAAACAATCAAGTGTGAACAAAATCACGAGAGTGTGTCATCAGTAAATGACGATACAAATGTATCAAGATGTGTATGATGAATGTGAAGACTAGATACGATGTGTGTAAGATGTAAGACAAATGTTATTGCTAGAAGGTGGGGGGAAGGAATAGGTTTGATACCCCCCTAAGGGTGTATGATGATTGATATGATCAAGTAACATTGTCTAAGAGATCATCATTGTCGTGATCAAATCCAACTAGAGATGCATCAGAAACTTGATAAGTGATTGAATGTAGTGGATCATATAAAGAGTCATTGCATTGTAAATTATACATGGTCATTGTTTATTCTTCATTAGTAAAAGGTTTTGGCAGACATCCATGTGCATACCAATGAGTGAGATTTTATGAATAGCCAAGAGATGAATCATTGTAGATAGAAACACAACTCGAATGGCATAGGGAACATGATATTCATATGATTGGGGTCTAAAGTGCCCCCAATATAATCAAGCCAAGATTATCCAAGTTCCAGTGGAGAAATGTGAGGTGCACATGTGACAAATACTGTTAGATGGAAGACACGAAGGCCATAGGTAGCTGTAATATGAATACATCCATGATAGAGATGGGGTGAGTGAGGTAATGGTAAGATATCATTGAGCGTTAAGCTAAGCCAAGTCAAGCCATCATAGGTGAAAATAGTATCAAAGAAATTAAGATCTAGTGGAACATGATGCCAATAAGAGTTATTCATGAAAAGCATTCATGTGAAAGGAAGCGATGCATATGTAGATTGCCTATAAGAAGTTGAAAAATGTATAAAGTATAGACAAACCCTTGATAAAGTATTGTAGCATTAATAGGAGGGGTTTTTGAATCAATATTCATTAGGGCCTACAATGATGAAATTATCATTTAAAAATGAATCTTCTACCCCGATAGGAGTAAAGTTAATTTTTCTCAAGTTATCATCAGTAAGTTCAATGGTATCAACCTTTTCCTCAATGTTGGTGTTGTCATGATGAATAGAAGTATCAATAATATTGGTAGGATGTGCATTAGATGTAGGAGTGAGAGGAGAATAAACAAGCAAAGTGGTAGTGTTGTTAGGATCAAACATTGTAGGTGAAATGATAGTAGTAGTATGAGTGGAAACAACCAAAGCGCTTGGAGCGGTAGAAGAGGATTGTGACATGCTAGATTGGCCGATATCATATGTATCAATATTGCTATATGGAATAGGTTGTGATGGAGGAATAGGAATAACAATAACTAGATCTATGCAACAAAATTTAAATGGCTCTAGGTCTTGCAGTAATAGTATGTTCATAACCATCATGTAGGAATTTAACGCATTGATGAATAGTAGATGGGACAACGTGCATTGCATGAATCCAAGGTCTACCCAACAACATATTGAATTGAAATGAGGTATCGATAATGAATAATTTTGTAGGGACCGTCTTAGGCCCAACCTTGATATGTAATGTGATATTTCCTAAACATGTGTGAGTAGTTGAATCATAGCCATGAATAAGAGTGGAATTCTTAGAAATTATATTGTTTGTGATGCCAATTTGTTTTAAAAGGAATGAGCACATAAATTAATAAAAGATCCATTGTCAATGAGTACATGCTTGATACAAATGGCATCAATGATAGTAGTGATAAGCAAAGGTGCACATGGATTGTCAATAGTAAATGGTGATATGTCCTTATCAGTAAATGATATAGCATGTGGAAAATTTTGAGGGACTAAATGAGGTGTGTGAATGCCACCAAAGAACTATCACTCTCACTAGGAATAGAATGAAGGGTGACCTCTAATGTTTGACAACAATAAGTCGTATTGTGCAATAAGTCATAGAGGGATATTTTGGCCAGTGTATTCTTAAGTTATTCAATTATATCATAGCCTTTAAAATTAGTGGGAGGAGATGTAGAAGTGATAAGTGGTGGGATAGAAACAAGATGAACCATAGGGACAAGTGTAGTGAGTACTTAGTACATTGATAGTAGGATTAGCCATAGGCATAATAAAGTGATGAGCATGTTGAGTACAAAATTTCACATGAAACTAACATCAATAGTAACCATGTCAGAGACCTTAGTTGGAGAAAAAGAAGGATAAAAATATTGATCCATGACTTGATAAGATGAAAACATATTCAAAAGGAAGGGTTTGAACAATAGGGTTCACCAAATGATTAAGAAAATATTCAAATAAATAGATGCCTAAATCTGATTGCAATGTAGCACTAAATAAATAGACAAAGAAATACATAAATGACCAAAGAAAATAAGCAATTAAGATTTAAAATCTTAAAGTTCAAATAAGAGATAAAATGGCTTAGTTGTTTCACAATTAATCTTGGGTTGTTCTGAAGCGATGAACTGGAAAATATGAAGTGTAGACTATTGCAATAAAACCCAAAAAATACGAGATATGGAGGAATATAATGGACTAGGGTAGCTAGAGTGGGTCAAGGGTGCATGTGGGCATTGTAGACTAGTTATGGGCACTGTGACTGCCAAAATACTCAAAAAATCCATATTTTATTGGTCATGAATATGTTCAATGGCCTTCACTTCTTGTCACTAGTATGTCACACAATGATCGTTGATGTCATTGGTAACCTACAATAAATAATTGACCTGCAAAACCCTTAAGAGTGCATCAAATCCCAAAAATAAAAGAATGAAAATGAGGGGTCAAACTATCCTCAATTTTCAAACAAGTGATTTTATGACTGAGCTCTTCACTACGTTTTAGACCCAATTTAGTTCCATGTGTGTGTGTGTGAATTTTTTTCCCTAGGTGACTCTTGTGCATGTCACACTTGATAGTGAGCAATAGCTAGATGTAGAAGATGTAAGTAGATGTGTGCATGGAATAGAATGAAATTCCCTTCCTATGAAGTGCATGCATAAGAATTTAGTCCCTTTCCCTTCTATGGATGCTAGAATGGATTCTTGAATGCTCTTAAACAGCCTTTGGATGTAACCTTAGCTAGTGATAGCTAATGCTTAGTTTTTGGTCCTTTATTATTACCACATAACTTTATATTTATATGATTCCATTGATTTAATTTTGTAATTAACCCCAAAAAGGACAAATACCAATAATATAAGATGCCTAAATTGATATAAAGGACCCAAAAGAGATGAGAAAAGTACAAAGAGGTCAAGGGTTCCCGGAGGGGATGGGGGCACCTGGTGCTAATTTCCTAGCTAGGCGTTGGTGCCTAGACTCAAATAAAATGAAGGGTTGAAGGTTAGACTGGGAAAGAAAGTATGTAAGACCAAAAAAAGTAAGAAAATATGGCCAAAACATGGGTCAATTTTTACTTTTCTTACTTAGGAATCATATGAATAGTAGTATATCATTAGGACTAAAAAGATACCCGAAGTGCATGATTTTGTGTCTACACCCACGTCACAATGATGAAGTTTCGAGTTTGTTGTTCAATACCAATAAGTGAAAAATAATGAAGAATAATATGACCACAAAGATATCCATATTTTTATTAGCCATCATTTTGGACTAGATCTTGTAAAAGTATGGATTTTGGTATAGTGAATACTTATCTTACTTCAACCAAAAATCTACAATCAACAAAAGGAAAGAAGTTTAGTGACATCCCTACAAATGTTATGGAAATAATATCTAGAATGGATAAAATTGTTACATCTGAAGATCCTACCATCAAATCCTTGTGGCTTCAATTCAAACGGATTGCTACTAGAGGAAAGAAAATGGGAATTGCACTCAACTGATGATCGAGAATCTAAGAGCCTAATGAGAATAATGTAGAAAAGATATGAAATTTTGTATGAACAACATGAAGATGAATCCCTAGACAAAGTGAGCAAAGAAAAATCTCTTAAAGGAAGTGTTTATAATTATACATAGTTGATTGAAAAATTCAACGCATTTTCTTTTTCTTTCTTCCTTTGGATGGATTTTTTACTTATGGAGATGAAGAAATGGAAACCTTGAAAAGGAGTATGTGCAAAGAATTTTGAGAGTTGTAGAAGGAAGTTTTGACCCTCAAACCAATATTGAAATTATGAACTATGTTGTGGATATGCAAGAAAGATATGAAAATATTGAAGCACTCCATATTGAGAAGGACAAGAACTAACTTCAGAAGCACCTTACATTAATTCTCCATACTATGAAATGTTTATTCTGAAAATAATCTTATGTACTTATCATGATTATCCTCTTCTTATACATTCTAACAATTTAAACTTAACACCTTGGTAGATGATGAAGGAAGCATAGAAGTTGAGTATCCATCCACAAATAAACTTTGTCCAAGTAAAGTACTTTAAAGGAGCAATGTGAACGAGAGATGAGAATTCTTTTCACATGATAGATGATCTAGTGGTTGTTGAGAATTCCAATAATTGTCATGAGATGAATCCTCCTCCACCACAAGCACTTAGAGAGGAGGATTTTTAGGTAATTATTGATTATTTCCTTTCTAATTTTGGCTCTTCATTTGATGCAAAAATGACCAATGATGAAATAGAGAAAATAGAAGAGTTCAATTTCCTTCTTGAAACAATGGTAGATGAACGAAGAAAACAAGAATTTAATAATGATTTGGTTTCCCTATCATCACAAAAAGGGTGTGATAGTGATTATAATTATTAGTATGGGGTCTTCTCCTCTTTGTGAAGAAGAGGATTCTCTATGCAAGGTTTCGATGGAGTAGATTATTATTCTCATGTTGCAGTCCCAATATTGTTCCGTTTACCTTTACATGAGGATTATTTGATGGATTTTGAATTGAAATGTGTACCCTTCCCATTCAGCATGGATATCACCTCTCTATTTGAAGATGATGAAGATCAGGTATGCCTTAACTTGTAAGAAGGAAACCCCCAAATGATAAGAAATGTGGATAATGAGAAAGAGTATTTTTGACTAAATTCTAGACATGTGATTTCTAGGTTTCTAATCATCTCCTTGAGACCCAATGTGGATATTTTTCAAATTAATGTGAAAGTGATTATGTGGAAAATTTGAAGAAGGAATTTGTGCAAGATATTTTAAAGGTTATTGAAGGATTTGAATACCCTTAACTTATTCTTGAAATCCTAGAAACATTGATGGAGGTGTATGAATGTGAAGATGAGTCCTTGCCTTTCCTATTTTGTGAAGAAGATTGTATTTATGATGAATGGAAGGGAAAGGAAATGCTTGAATCTCCCATGGATGTATTCATTCATGAGGATAGTACCTCCATCACATAAAGTGATATCAAGGTCAATAATGAGCTGGTAAGCATGGAAGGGAATAATTTTAAACAAATGAATGAGAATATACAAGAATCTTGTGAATGGAGTCAAAATCAACTTTCTCTCACAAATTTTGAACATGAATCCATGTTGCAACCTTCACTTAATGATGATGAATACCTTCATGAAAAAATAAGAGATTCCATTTTTGAAAACATAGAGGGATGGCTTCTTATACTCACAAAATATTAGACAAAGACTACAAAATTCAAAACTTTCAAACAAGTAAAAATTTCCTCACTTTTATTCAAACCACATTATTGGTTGAATGCAACATCCAATTTAAAACCGAGGGGGCAATTCAATTCAAGCCTAATGATAATTTTTTCTAAGTTAGCGGCATACTTAGTAGAGGAAGGAGACACAAGAGGTGGAGGTCATTCAATGACCTCTCGTCGATCCAACGATAGGGCCGCATATCAATTATGATGGAAAAATTTAAGGTGTAAGTGATTTTTAGTTGTGCAAATGTGTTTCTTTTTAGTTTTATGCTTTGTTTGGTCTGTATTGGATGTTGGAAAATAATTGTATAGGAGAGAAGATAATTGCATAGATCCTATGCCTACGGTGATCCTCTAACTATCATACTTCCGCAAGGAAACATTGGCAATCATTTGTCATTCCACTGTTGTTCGGGTTCAGTAGAATTGTGGAAGTTAACCTGTATCTTCTTTTGCCTCAGTTGAGAACTTGACTTGATATACTGTTGTTTGATATTGGGAAATTTTGCCTGAGTAATGGTTTGTATCAAGTAACGTGACTCTGTATAAGTAAATCGTGAGTGCTATTTGACCAACTCCGATTACGTACAGATGTATGTACAGGGAGTTTTGTTGTGTTTTATTTCTTGATTTAAAACAGCGATCCTTCTGTGGCTTGTCTGACTTGTTCATATACATACTGGTTGAATGTTTTTCATATGTGAAGACGGTACAGTAATGAACTAATGTGAAAGGAAGTATGAATGATTTGGTTCTTCCTCTTCTTTTATTTAATATTTGTTGATATCTGTCTAACAGTGGGAATTGTTTTGTAACATATTGGTGGAATCCCGAATTGTTATGATAATTCCCTTTTTGGATGAATGAAACGATCTGTCCAATGTTGTGATTTTGGATTTAATGATTGTTTGTGTACATTCGTTCCTTGATTTTTAATATTTGATGAAATATTAGAAAGTGATCAAGACTATTTTGTAACAATGATAGAGTTACATATTTGTAATCATTTTGTATTACAAGGGCATAGTCTGAATATGTTTACTTATGTGGATATTTGATCTCATTTAAACAGGGTGTTTAATGAAAACAATTGATGGATTGCAATTGTTTTAAAAGTTAGTGCTTATCATGCTCAGTTCATTGAACTGACTCATGTTGACTATTTTTGCAGATGGTTGCCGTAAGTGGTAAAAGCAATGCAGATCTGACAGGATGATCAGATTATTTAATTGTTTAAAATGAATTACAGCTTGATTTTATAAATGTACTATATGCGAAAAGATGTTTCTTTTCCATTAAGCATTGTATCAAGTATGCTGCTTGCATAAAATGTAATTGTATAATTTTGAAAGGAATGGAAATAAGTGTTTGATACTTATGTGTTGTATTCTCATTCTGATAGTTGACCTTCTTCGGTTTATGTAACGAAGGGGCATTGTTACCATTGTATAATTTGGATGCTTTTGTGATTGACAATGAAAGCTTACAAGAAATGTGGTTGAATTCCTATGAGTGTTTAAAGCAGATCTTATTGTTCTAGCTTAAAGCAATATTGGATTTAAATAATTTTCTTTCTAGAAGATAGGTTAAAAAATGAACCTAAGCAGAACGCTAAACAAGCTAGATTAAATTACTAATCCCTAGTCCTGAGTATGATAGGACAATATTAAATTGGATTCTTAATCATTTATATCTTTATACTAGTAAGTATGATATATATTCAGTTAAGAGAATCGTTATAAATCAAAAGGAGTTCAGATGGAAATCTCAAGTAAAGGTTATGAGATATTGTCCAACTCTGTTGCTTTAGAATCAGATGTATTCTAATGACTCCTTGATGAGAACTTGACCTTAATACCTCTACCATGTAATGGGTTTAATAGAGGAGGGTCGTCTTAAGACGAAGAATCCAGGGATCGGAAAAGGCTAACCTTAGGGAAAAGTCTTTAAAGTAATTTAAACTCAAGTGCGTAACACATGCTATTAAGTAGATCTTTTCGAGGCGGATTTAAAGGTTAACGACACAAGTTAATCGGCAGGTTGTACCTCCAAGAAGATTAGGATCTTCTCGAAGTTACAACAATGCAGATGACTTATGGCGACACCCTTCGCATTGATCGCTAAGATTTACACTTGATTTCGCATGAGTTACCTGTGGTCCGATTAAGAACGTGTCATGTTATAAGGTGCCTAGAGATTCGGGGTATCATGACACACCGTTGAATTGCAAGGTTGAACCAAGATGTCACCATATCCCTAATCCTCGTGGGCATCCATATAACATTATCACCTTTTTAATCTGCCTCCGAGTGATTCATTGTGAAAGGAAGGACCGATGACATGTCGGTGTAGGACATTCTATATAACATAAGAATGGGGTGAAGGACGTATTCCGATCGATTTAGTATGCCGTTAAGGAATACGAGACATAAACAAGATGTTTCAAATCTTTGGCCAAAGTATCGCAAGTTCGCGATTGCGTTGTCCTAATTCACCTAGTCTAAGGGATGAGATGCCGATGAATAATAGTAACAATTATTCAGCTTAGATTCCTTGACGAGAGCATTCTCAATCCTAGATTAGGAAGAGAACCGCAAGAGTAATGTGTTAAATAAAAACACCAACTCTTATTACTCATGAATAGATCGGTAGATTACCGAGTCATGGAATGAATAGATCGGAAGTACTCGAGTCATTACAACTGCATATGGTTGTCATTATATGAATGGTTATTGATTTGTGAGTTCTAAATTATGTATTTAGAACCGTGGATGCAATTATCAAAAAAAAATTTCACTTGTTCTAAAGTATAAAATGAGGATGTTACATCTTGGTATCAGAGCTGAAGGTTGCAGCTCTTGGACCTATTGAGTCCATAATCTGATAAAAACCTGAATTTTTCTTGTAACAGAAAATGGTTAGAACAAGAGGGAACGTTGCGGGTAATGCTCCACCTGAAGGAGGAGCGGCAACAACCCAGAAACTTGATGAGATCCTTGCTGCCTTGTTGGACACAAGAGATCGCTTAGCTGTATTGGAACAGCAGGTGATGGGAAATGAGGAGGATGAAGAAGCTGATAATAATAATCAGCCACCTCCTGAGGACAACCCCAATATGGGTGTTGATGTTAATGCTGTGAATGCACCTGTCCAACCAGAAAACAAAAAGGCCAGATTGGCAGCAGAACTCACTAATGATATAAAAAGGATAAGTCCACCTAAGTATGATGGCACCACATTAGGAGATGGAGCTGAGAACTGGCTCAGTGAAATGGAGAAGTACTTTGCAATAAGGAACTTCTCAGAGGAAACCAAAGCTATTTGGGGAGCCTATCAGCTTTCTCACGAAGCATCTTCGTGGTGGGATAGCCGTAAAGCTGAACTAAACATTGATGAGACCAATGTTACTTGGGATCAATTCAAAGGCTATTTTAGGCAACGTTGGCTGCCACAACTTTTCTATGATCAGAAAATGACAGAATTTCAGAACTTAGCTCAAGGGAAGCTAACAGTAACTGAATACTGGGAGCGGTTTACAAAACTCCTCAAGTATGTACCGCAGTATCAAACTGACGAAAAGTTCAGGATACGGAAATTCATCATGGGATTGAATCCTGTGATAGGGGGAGAGGTCGATGTTCACAGTCCAACCACTATGGAAGGAGTTGTTGAAAAGGCCATTAGGCAAGAACAGAAATTAAAGGCTATTTCTGCTCATAAGGAGGAAGTGCGGAAGAAGACTGCAAACCCTTCTTCAACCTCTCTTGCACCCAGAAAAGGACCATGGAAAAATTTTGGAAACAAGAGTAAGTTTCCAGGAGATAACAATAAGAAAGCAGCAGTAAATAAGCCTGCTGGAAATGTAAGGGATAATTTTGTTAAAAATTATAACAATGGGCAGAAGCCCTATGGAGGACAGCGTGACAATTACAAGGCTGGAGGTAATTCTGAGCCTAAGAAGGGACCTGTAGGAGGCTGCTACAATTGTGGCAAAGACCACTATGCTAATCAATGCCCTTTGAAGAAGGATGATCGTAATCAGCAGCATAAGATACATGCTGCAGTAGCAGACAAGCAAGCTGAAAAGCAAGTAACACCTATAGAAGTTCCGGGTAAGTTATTCGGCATACCTGTCACAATTCTTTTTGATACAGGAGCTACTGAATGTTTTATTTCTAATAAACTTGCTTCTAAACTTAAAAGAAAAGCTGGAAAAATGGATAAATCTTGGACTGTAGAGTATGGTAATAACTCTGTTCATACAGTGAGTGAGTGTCTTTTTGGGGCAGTCCTTGATTTACCTAACTTCTCCACGGAAGTTGATCTCTATGTTGCACCTTTGGGATCGTATGATATTATCATCGGTGTCAATTGGTTAGCTGACCATAAGGCAAAGGTAGATTGCTATGAAAAGAACATAAAATGTTTAGATGATCAGCTGGAATCAGCAGAGATTCAAGGTGTGAAACGGGAAATTTCAGTTAGAAAACTGTCACCATGCACTTAAAAAGGCTAAAAATAAAGGATGTGCCCTTTATGCGGTAAAGATATCTGAATCTTGAAGAAGAATATGATGATTTCATGAAACGATTCCCTCTTTTACAAGGTTTCAGGGATGTTTTTCCTGAGGAATTACCAGGGTTACCACCCAAGAGAGAATTTGACTTTACCATTGAAATCAAGCCTGGAACGGAACCTATTTCCAAAGCGCCTTATCGGATGACTACTACAGAGTTAGTCGAGCTTAAGGCACAGTTGCAAGAACTTTTGTCTAAAGGATTGATTAGACCAAGTGTTTCACCTTGGGGTGCGCCTGTAATATTCGTGAAAAAGAAGGATGGAACACTAAGGCTGTGTATTGATTATCGGATGTTGAACAAAGCAACAATCAAGAACCGATATCCACTTCCAAGGATCGACGATCTGTTTGATCAGATGCGTGGAGCAGCAGTTTATTCTAAGATAGACCTTCGATCTGGTTATCATCAGCTAAGAATTAAAGAGGAAGATATTCATAAAACAGCTTTCCGAACAAGGTACGGACATTATGAATTCACAGTTCTACCCTTCGGGTTAACTAATGCACCTGCAGCCTTTATGAATTTAATGAACAATATTTTTCAAGAATACCTGGACAAGTTTGTACTTGTATTCTTGGATGATATTCTCATTTATTCTAAAAGTGTTGAGGAGCACAATGAGCATCTGAAGATAGTTTTGGAAATTTTGAGAAAGAGAAAGTTGTATGGTAAGTTATCCAAATGTTCTTTCTTTGATTCAGAAGTTCACTATTTGGGTCATGTCATAAGTAAAGAAGGAATTGCTGTAGATCCTTCAAAAATAGTGGCAATAATCGAGTGGCTCGCACTAAAGAATGTGCATGAAGTAAGAAGCTTCATGGGTCTTCTTGGTTACTTATAGAAAATTTGTAAAGAATTTTTCTAAGGTAGCTGCACCAATAACTTCATTGCAAAAGAAGGATAAGAAATTCATATGGAATGACAAGTGCGAAGCGGCTTTCAAAAGTCTGAAAGACCAGTTGACTTCTGCACCTATATTAGCTGTACCAGACCCTAATGGGAATTTTACTGTTGTAACGGATGCTTCTGGGGAAGGCCTTGGAGGTGTTTTGCTACAAAATGATCAAGTCATTGCTTATGAAAGTAGAAAACTTAAGATACATGAGCTGAATTATGCCCCTCATGATTTGGAACTTGCTGCCATTGTTCATGCACTTCAAGTCTGGAGACACTACTTACTTGGGAAACCTTTTGAGTTGAAAACTGATCACTTGGGACTGAAATATATTTTTACTCAGCCCAATCTGAATGCCAGACAAAGAAGGTGGTTAGAATTTTTATCACAATATGACTTTGATATTAGCTATATCAAAGGGAAGGAGAATAGAGTAGCTGATGCTCTAAGTCGTAGGAGGCACATTTCTGCTCTTATAACATTAAGAACTCAGTTTAAAGATGAGGTAAAAAGTGCTTCAGAATCAGATGCATACTTTCAAAGAACTAAAAGCAAACGCTTGCTGCAGAACCTAAGGATATAAGGTATAAAGGTTTTCATTTTGATAATGAAGGAATCTTGCGATATGAAAACAGGGTATATGTACCTATGCTGAACGATTTGAGAAAGAAGTTGTTAGTTGAATTTCACAATTCACCTTTCTCTGGACACCCAGGTATCACAAAAATGCTTGCTGATTTGAAACAGCAATACTTCTGGAAAGGTATGAAAAAGGATGTGATTAATTTTGTGACTCATTGTTTGGAATGTCAGCGGGTGAAGGCAGAACATATGCACCCTGCTGGACTGTTATATCCTCATAGCATACCGCAGTACAAATGGCAAGTAATAACCATGGATTTTGTACAAGGACTACCTATGTCCAGGAATAAACATGATGTTATCCTGGTAGTTGTAGATAAACTGACCAAGGTAGCTCACTTCATCGTTGGAAATATAAAGGATGATTCACCAGTGATGGCCAAGAGATTCGTACACAAAATTTTCAGATTACATGGTGTACAGGCTGATTATATCCGATGGATCCTAGAATGACGTCAAGGTTTTGGCAAATGCTTAACGCAGCTCTTGGAACGAAACTAAACTTCATTTTCGCATATCATCCGAAACGGATGGAAAAGCGAGAGGGTAAATCAAGTGTTGGAGGACATGTTGCGAATGTATTGCATGGATCAACAAAGTATAAATGGGAAGAGTATCTTCCATTAGTTGAGTTCGCATACAACAACACTTATCATTCATCTCTTAAGATGGCACCATTTGAAGAACTTTACGGAAGAAAGTGCGTAACCCCTGTTAGTTGGGACAGAGTGTTGAGGATAGAGTGGTAATTGGACCGAGAGATTCTCACGAAATGGAACAACAAGTTAAGCTGATTCGTGAACGATTAAAGGAAGCGGCGGATATGACAGAAGAGCTATGCTTGACCTTAAGCGGGGTTGATAGAAGGTTTGAGCTTGGTGATAAGGTTTTCCTTCGTGTTAAACCCGAAAGAGTTCTATAACTTTTGGCAAGGCTGCCAAGTTGTCACCTCGATTTGTGGGACCTTTGAAATTGTCGAAATAATCAATCCTGTAGCTTATCGTTTAGCATTGCCACTGCTTTATCTCGCATGCATGATGTTTTCCATATTTCTTTGCTTAAGAAATACGTTTCAGATCTGTCACATGTTTTAAATTGAATTCCTTGCGGTCCAAGACCCGGGAATAATCATGGTTAAACCCACACGAGTCTTTGAAACTCACCAATTGCATTTAAGAAATCGTGATATACAGCAATGTAAGGTCCAGTGGGACCAGTTTAGCGAAGAAAGTGCAACTTGGGAAAATCTGGAAGAGATGAAAATTGCTTTTCCTTCTCTTTTTCAACAGAATGAATTCTGTTGACAAAACATACTTTTATGAACTTATTATTTATAAGTATTTATGAAAGCCAGATGAAGGCAGACTTTATTCAGGTTGAATAAAATGTGTTGTGACATTGATTTTTGGAACTATTTAATATGGAAGTAGTCACATTGTTTGTGTACTAATAAATTGATTGACCTGAAGGTTAATTTAATATGTAATTCATCGGGATGATGAATCTTTTTAGGAGGGAAGCATGTAACACCCTGAACTGTTGTTACTTTCTCCTGGGCATACAAGTGTTGATATGTGATTTCTTGTATAAGGATGTGTTCCTCGATTTAGAAATCATGCTTGATATGTACTGTAATTTCTTTGCAGATTGCAGATCTTGACTGAGTCAGAATATGATTAGACTCTTTTATCTATTTCATCTTGTATCTGAGTTTAATCTGATCTCGGAATAAATTATAGAGTTATCCATCTATAATACCTAGTCTTGGATCAGTGGAATTGATCCAAGTATTGCTTTAAATTTGTTCGTGATGAATTAAAATCACAGACCTTGAACAGGTTGCAAGGTATGGAAGCATTGATTAAGCTAGTCAGGAGTATGACTCAGGCTGATCTTTTGAAATAAATTGGTTCCCGATATCGAAGTATATCTGGAAGGTCTCGATCGTGGACCAGGTAATAATTCGGTTACATACGATTCTGCAGCAGAACAGGAGCTAACCCTGTTCAAGAAGGTATGATATAGGTCTTTTCTGAGTGTACAGAACGTAGACCTAACTGGAATTATTAATGGTTAGTAACCTAAAACTAAAACCTAACCTAGGGGTTAGATTAGTGTTAATCTAACCTAGACCTAGGCTATGTGTTAATGTCCTAAGTAACTACATGTAATGTGGTTAGAATATGTGTTATCCTAAATTCTAACCTAAGATACTAACCTAACTATGAACAAGATTGTAAAGGGGCCTATGGAGGGGTGCGAACCATGGGCGGCGTTTTCTATGACAATTAATGCATGGATAAGGATGAGGGACAGGTCATGGCGGAGGTTTAGGCAACGGCTAACCTGTTCAGACGTGGCAGGTCGCCAAAACTAGAAATGAACTTGAGTTTTCATTGGACTGTCGCCAATTCTGGCGGTCGGTGGAAGTGGAGTCTTAGCGGGAAAGTTGGTTTAATTGCATTCAATATTCTCGGTAGTCGAGCTCGGAACTCGCGAGAAGGCATGCAAACGGGAAGTTTGTTGGTTTGTTTGGCTTGTCGCGATTTTCAGATTTCTCTCTGCCTGTTCACTGGTTCTTCGCACCAGTCTTCTTTGTGTTGCATGGCGAACATGAGGTTATCTAGCTCTTTTCTCTGGCAAGGAGAATATATATGCCATGGAGATAGCAAAATTTTGTTGATCGCTCTAACTTGGAAAAGGAAAAGGAAGCACGAGCTCTTCCAGTGGTCTGCCTCAGAAATTTGAGCAAAAATACAGGCATGTTAGGCCCTAACCTTTAAATATCTTGTTGTCTTTCAAGTGATTTCATTAGAACAACTCTGTTCAAATGATTTAAGAAATTAGATGTTTATCTATGGATATCTTGTGTGATTTTTCTTGGTACTGTATCTCTTCTGGTTCGAAATTTCATTTATCTTCTGATGGGTGTTTATTAATTTCGAACTGTGGCATTATTTCCTTGTGTTTGCATTTTGGATTGATTATGCGAAACATGTGAAATGTATGATTGCTCGGCCTGTTCGGCGTGAGCCCATGAATCGTTCCTGTGATGGGTATAGACCATTGATTGTTATGTTGTCGATTTTTGGTCGTCGATTCTTGTTTTGGAAACAGTCGGAAGAAATATTAATGGAACTGTTTGATTGTTCAGTTTGTTGAACCTTTGAAAGCCCTGTTGTGGTTTTTAGTGACAGTGGCTAATGATACTTTTTGGGTGTCGCTCTGTCTTTTAAAATGGTTTGGGAACAGGTAACTATTGTGTTACAGTTTTCCTTTCGACTCAGTGGTAGTTGTTTTTCCTTGTTATTTGAGTAACGGGATCTAAACCGTTGACAGTGTACAGTATGGATATATGTATTTTATTCGGACGACTCTGTTGAGTCCATTGAATGATTCGTATTGTGGACCACTGTTGAACTTCGTTTGAATATCTATTTGGATACTGGTAATTTGATTTTGTGCTCGAAGAGTAACGGGTAGCACGACCTCTGTTATTTTACCTTCGTGTTGCAAGAGTTTGTGGTTTATACTCTTTGGATGAAATTCTACGTTTCTTTCCTGTGCCATCTTGTGCGAAAATGTTGGTAAGGGTATCGTTGGATTCTTTGTTTTGGAAATTCAGTATTCTGGTTTGTTTTTGCCTGATTACAATGTTGCCATTGTTGGCACGGATGATTTATCATCTTACATTATTTTGGTTACTGATTGTTAGGACTCAGTTGAATTTTTGACAGATGGACAGTGTAACTGTTTCAATTAGGACTGTTGGGTTATCCTGTTGTTTGACCCTGTGGAGGGTATCTTGCTTCTTTTGGCTTCTGTATAAGCCTGAGATTGAACTCGTGATGTTTATTTTGGCCTTGATGGATTTCTGTGAATAGTTTGACATCTTGTATATTGGCTTAATGAGTTAGGTCATGGATATTAACCCGTAACAGTATGCAATGTAAATATAGAATTACATTCGTTTTTAAATTGAATGACTCTGTGGAGTCGATTGAATGATTTATTTGTTTAAATCACTGTTCATGGTTGATCATAGATGAATTTTAGAAATTGTTGTTCCAGCGACTTAAGGGAATAATTTGTATTTTGATCTCTGTTATTCGTAAGAATACCATTGTGTCGCATTGGCAAGGGTTCAATTGGATTCTTTGTTTGAAATCAGTGATTAAAATTTCTTGCCTGAGTTTTAATATGTACACCATTTACTTGTCCAGAAGGAAACATTGGCAATCATTTGTCATTCCACTGTTGTTCGGGTTCAGTAGAATTGTGGAAGTTAACCTGTATCTTCTTTTGCCTCAGTTGAGAACTTGACTTGATATACTGTTGTTTGATATTGGGAAATTTTGCCTGAGTAATGGTTTGTATCAAGTAACGTGACTCTGTATAAGTAAATTGTGAGTGCTATTTGACTAACTCCGATTACGTACGCATGATGTATGTACAGGAGTTTGTCCGTGTTTTATTTCTTGATTTAAAACATCGATCCTTCGTGGCTTGTCTCGACTTGTTCATATACATACTTGGTTGAATGTTTTTCATATGTGAAGACAGTACAAAGAATGAACTAATGTGAAAGGAAGTATGAATGATTTGGTTCTTCCTCTTCTTTTATTTAATATTTGTTGATATCTCGTCTAACAAAGGGGGAATTGTTTTGTAACATATTGGTGGAATCCTCGGTTGTTATGATAATTCCTTTTTGGATGAATTAAACGATCATCATTCAATGTTGTGATTTTGGATTTAATGATTGTTTGTGTACATTCGTTCCTTGATTTTTAATATTTGATGAAATATTAGAAAGTGATCAAGACTATTTTGTAACAATGATAGAGTTACATATTTGTAATCATTTTGTATTACAAGGGCATAAATCAAATATGTTTACTTATGTGGATATTTGATCTCATTTAAACAGGGTGTTTAATGAAAACAATTGATGGATTGCAATTGTTTTAAAAGTTAGTGCTTATCATGCTCAGTTCATTGAACTGACTCATGTTGACTATTTTTGCAGATGGTTGCCGTAAGTGGTAAAAGCAATGCAGATCGACGACAGATGATCAGATTATTTAATTGTTTAAAATGAATTACAGCTTGATTTTATAAATGTACTATATGTGAAAAGATGTTTCTTTTCCATTAAGCATTGTATCAAGTATGCTGCTTGCATAAAATGTAATTGTATAATTTTGAAAGGAATGGAAATAAGTGTTTGATACTTATGTGTTGTATTCTCATTCTGATAGTTGACCTTCTTCGGTTTATGTAACGAAGGGGCATTGTTACCATTGTATAATTTGGATGCTTTTGTGATTGACAATGAAAGCTTACAAGAAATGTGGTTGAATTCATATGAGTGTTTAGCAGATCTTATTGTTCTAGCGAAAGCAATATTGGATTTAAATAATTGTCTTTCTAGAAGATAGGTTAAAAAAATGAACCTAAGCAGAACGCTAAACAAGCTGGATTAAATTACTAATCCCTAGTCCTGAGTATGACAGGACAATATTAAATTGGATTCTTAATCATTTATATCTTTATACTAGTAAGTATGATATAAATTCAGTTAAGAGAACTGATATAAATCAAAAGGAGTTCAGATGGCAATCTCAAGTAAAGGTTATGAGATATTGTCCAACTCTGTTGCTTTAGAATCAGGTGTATTCTAATGACTCCTTGATGAGAACTTGACCTTAATACCTCTACCATGTAATGGGTTTAATAGAGGAGGGTCGTCTTAAGATGAAGAATCCAGGGATCGGAAAAGGCTAACCTTAGGGAAAAGTCTTTAAAGTAATTTAAACTCAAGTGCGTAACGCATGTTATTAAGTAGATCTTTTCGAGGTGGATTTAAAGGTTGACGACACAAGTCAACTGCAGGGTTGTACCTCCGAGAAGATTAGGATCTTCTCGAAGTTACAACAATGCAGATGACTTATGGCGACACCCTTTGCATTGATCGCTAAGATTTACACTTGATTTCACACGAGTTACCCAGGGTCCGATTAAGAATGTGTCATGTTATAAGGCTGCCTAGAGATTCAGGGTATCATGACACACTTTGGTTGAATTGCAAGGTTGAACCAAGATGTCACCATATCCCTAATCCTCATGGGCATCCATATAACATTATCACCTTGTTAATCTACCTCCGAGTGATTCAATTGTGAAAGGAAGGACCGATGTGAGTGTGTAGGACATTCTATATAACATAAGAATGGGGTGAAGGACGTATTCAGTTGACGAGTATGCCGTTAAGGAATACGAGACATAAACAGTATGTTTCAAATCTTTGGCCAAAGTATCACAAGCTGCTGATTGCATTGTCCTAATTCACCTAGTCTAAGGGATGAGATGCCGATGAATAATAGTAACAATTATTCAGTTAGATTCCTTGGACAGAGCATTCTGAATCCCAGATTAGGGAAGAGAACCGCAAGATTAATGTGTGAAATAAAAACACCAACTCTTATTACTCATGAATAGATCGGTAGATTACCGAGTCATGGAATGAATAGATCGGAAGTACTCGAGTCATTACAATTGCATATGATTGTCTGTTATATGAATGGTTATTGATTTGTGAGTTCTAAATTATGTATTTAGAACCGTGGATGTAATTATCAAAAAATAAAAATAAAAAAATTCACTTGTTCTATAGTATAAAATGAGGATGTTACAGATTCCATTTTTGAAAACATAGAGGGATGGCTTCTTATACTCACAAAATATTAGACAAAGACTACAAAATTCAAAACTTTCAAACAAGTAAAAATTGCCTCACTTTTATTCAAACCACATTATTGGTTGAATGCAACATCCAATTTAAAACCGAGGGGGCAATTCAATTCAAGCCTAATGATAATTTTTTCTAAGTTAGCAAAGATACTTAGTAGAGGAAGGAGACACAAGAGGCTGGAGGTCATTCAATGACCTCTCGATCACCAACGATAGGGCTGCATATCAATTATGATGGAAAAATTTAAGGTGTAAGTGATTTTTAGTTGTGCGGTGTGTTTCTTTTTAGTTTTATGCTTTGTTTGGTCTGCATTGGATGTTGGAAAATAATTGTATAGGAGAGAAGATAATTGCATAGATCCTATGCCTATGGTGATCCTATAACTATCATACTTCATTGGAAGATGATCGGTTAGTGAATAAGTTCATCGACAATGGTGATCATGTGTAGCAAGATACAAACAACAAGATCGGGTCAATAGTATGCATTATGATATGATTCACTTTTCATTGTTCTGCTTTCATTAATAAGTGGAAATTTCAAATTGTGGTGGGAACATGACACTAATGTTTCATTTCCATTATGTACTAAACCGATAAAATAAAGGGAAAATCTAGTGGTAGTGACAATTGTCTATAATTTTTGAGATCAAGTTGCAACAATCAAAAATTATGGTTGTAATTAAAAACATTAGGATTCTTATGGGATGTAATGTGAAATATTTTCTAGTGTGAGTTTTCTTCTTCAATTTTATAATATGTGAGTTTATTCTTAGATAATTCCATGATGTACAAGCATAGTGGAGAACAAAAGCACTAAAGTAAGTCACCATGGATCTTGTAAAGGTTTATGGGAAATATAAAAAACCACATGAGGTGGATAGTTGATGGGGCCCGTTCATGTCAAGGTTTCTGACAATCCTGATTAAAACTATAGAAGTAGAGAGTCTTTCTTTTGGATCAAGATAATGATTCACATAGTAGGGCATGTTTCACATGGGTGAGAATATTTTTTTATTATGGGTAAATAGTTTTGAAGGGACTATACCCTCGTGTACAAAAAGACTCAAAAGCCGATACCAAAAGAGGTAGAAACAACCCAAAAGAGCCAAACATCCAACATCGTAGGGCTTAACAACGGCCGGATAATACAATATAGTAGTAAAACAGGATCAAGACAAACAGTGATCCGAACAAAAGCAAAAGAGACAAAAAACGAACAAGAGATAACCATCACTTTGGTTCATCTTAGCCAAAAATAGCATCTAAAACTACTCGACAACAAACTTTGCCGCCAAAGAACAACAACCGAGCTCCGCATCACTTGATAGCCCGGTCAATCTTGGCCTTGATCATTTGGAGCGAGACAAAGAATGCAATGGCGGTGGCCTGGGAAGGGTCTTTCAAGTCCGCCTGGGCAATTGCAAGATCTCTTTTCTCCTTAGAGCCCAAAATGTCCTCGGTAATACCACTGAGACTGCAGATACTATGAACATGTTGTTCAATAAAATTGTAGATACTTTTAAGGGTAGAGAGGATACAGTCATTACGCCCTTTAGCATTTCCAAGCCTGCCATCCAGAGATTGAAGCTTCTTGAAAATTTCAGCAGTGATATCATCCTCCTCATCATTTTGTAGTTTCCTTTTGCCCTTAGCTTTATCCATATCCCTAATAACACTCTTTAGTTCCTGAATTTCCTTTTCCATCTTTCCAACTCTGACCAACAAGTCCTCATCCTTAGGCTCCTCCACCAGATTACTAATGTGTAGTAGATTTGTAGCAAGCTCTAGGTCTTTATGACTTCTAAGAACCCTCTGAGAAGCAGGGACCTTAGTTTTCATCTCCTTCCTTTTCTTGCTAGTTGAAGCAGTGTCAAGCTTCCTATCGGGCAGGGGAGGAATGGAGGTAGGGGGAGTAATGAAGGGAGGGGGAGGAGTAAAATCCAAGTGGGGACAGGCTGAGCAGTGGCGGTGAATAAGTAGTATTAACCCTTGATGAAGGGGAACAACCCTAGTGTGATTTTGTACTTCCAGAATAGATTTCTCCAAAGAGTTCAACAAGTAATGTGGGAAGTTGATGGTGATGTTTCTATGAAAGTGATTAAGAAAGATCAAATGCTTTTGGGGAATAGTGACAAATCTCCCCTCTAGAGTAACATACCTTACTACCATCCTTGCTATCTCAGCAAAAGGCTCGGGAACAGAAGCAAGCTTGATGCCGGCCATCACAAATTCTAGATTTTCCCCCTCATCAAGAAACTTCTTTGCCTCCACCTCTCTGTCCACCCACTTGTTAAAGAATTTGGTGCCATCTAGACTGAGCCCGGTGACTTGGGCAATAAGCTCTTCTGATATCTCAACCTTGATGTTGTTGTACTTAACCACACGATTCCTCCATCCCTGAGAAAATTTAATTGAGAGATCCTGATCAAAACCTTGGATTTTTTCAATAAAGTTTGTTAGACCCCCTTTTTGAAGATAGTTCCAAAGAACTGTATCATCTTTCCAAGCTGGATTATGAGTGGGCTCTGTCTTACAAGGTGGTCCCCCCATTTTTCCTGTGACTCTGCCCGCAACGGTAAAGATTTGAAAATTATACGAATTAGCCTCAGCTCTATTTTTGAAGACCTCCCTATCGTGCGAAGAGTTATTAGACCTTACTTTGTAATTAATTAACCACTCCTTAGCATCCACCCTATGACTATTAATGATGACGCTCCAGATCGCACAAATCTTTGATGATGTCATCATTCTGTACTTAAAAAGCCACTCCTTAGCATCAACACTACAACCATGAGTGATTACATTCCAAGTCATGTAAATCATTGATGATGTCTTCATTAACTTTAGTGGGAAGAATTTCACCCCTTAGCCAAGTTTGAAAAGTATTATTAACCCCAAAATTTTCCAAACCATCTACCACCCTATTGCCTTCACTGGTAGGTATGTTTGATTTCAAAATTTTCAAAACTCTTGCAAATATCAGTGGCTTCAGCAATAAAGTCCCTGATTGACCAACTGGGGGGTTGTTTTTGATTTAAGAGATTGATAATGTTTAGCGAATCACCCTCAATTATAATATTTGGAATATTACAATCCCTGGCTAGCCTTATTTCCCACAGAGCAGCAAGAGCTTCAGAGTAGTGGGTAGTTTGCCTACCCATTTTTCCAGAAAAAGTAGCAACAAAATAGCCTTTGTGATCTCTAATGACTCCCCCACCTCTAGAATCTCCAGGATTTCCTTTTGAGGCCCCATAAAATTTAGCTTATGCCAAGCACTGGGAGGCTTAATCCATCGAGACAATGGATCTATCAATACTATTGTTATTCTTATTCAAAACAGTGCCAATATTCCAAGCAGCTAGAATGTGCTCTTCTTCCTCAGGGAAAAGTCTATTTTTAGGAGGTTTAAATCTTTCAATGTTGTCTTTCACAGCAATGATAATTTCTTTGTAGACTTTTTTGCATAACTTTCTAGTATTCCTGAAAATGACATCATTATGAGCTTTCCAAACTCACCACATGGTGTGAGGTAAAACCAATTGCCATAATCTCCTCACCACACAATGTTTGTAAGAAGAGTTCCATTGTTCCTAGGCCTGAAGACAAGTAAGGGGAAAGATCCATTCCTGATTGAAGTTTTCAAAAATAAGATGCCAAATTTTGGAAGTGTACTTACAATGAAGAAATAGATGTTTGATGTCTTCTGCTTCTTCCTGACACATGCAGCATCTGTTCGGCATGATGAATCCTTTCCTAATGAGATTGTCATTAGTTAGGATCTTGCCTTTAATGATGAGCCACTAGAAAAAGTTTACTCTAGGGGTTAGCTCTGGCATCCACAGCTTATGCCACTCAGTATCACTAATAATAGAGGCAAAGAAAGAGTTGTAGCCCGATTTAACCGAGTACTCTCCATCAAAGGAATCTTTCCAAATGAGTTCATCCTTATGATTTTGAGGACTGATATGAATTAGGGAGAGAAGAATTTGTATAGATGAAACATCAGACTGCACATTATCCTCATCTACTTTGAATTGTTTCCATTTCCTTTTGTTTTCATCCACCTCAATATAGCCCTGCACTTTGTGCCCATAATTTCTAATTAAGTTGTCTTTAATGTGACCATAAGAGGAAATCCAGTTAATATCAGACCATTTATCAGTCTAGAAATTAATGTCTTGACCATCCCCAAGCTTCCAACTACATCCCTGAGAGAGAATATGTTTGTTGTGTAGAAGATTGTTCCAGAAAATAGAACCATTCGGAAGAGACTGATCGAAATAAAGGAATTCTTTCTTTGATTGGAAAGGTATTTAATTTTGACCAACTCGGTCCAAGGCTTGTGCTCTTTTATAAGTCTCCAACCCAACTTTGTAATAAGAGCAGCATTCATATGCTTGATGTCTTTGATTCCTAACCCCCCAATCCTCTTTGGTTTATAGACCTGCTCCCAAGCCACTAAATGGTACCTAAACCTGTCTTCAGTACCATGCCATAAAAAGTGCTTTTGAATTTTTTCAATACTATTCATCACTACTATTGGAATGCTGAACATTGACATGATATAAATAGGTAAGTTCTGAAGAGTGCTTTTTATCAATAAACACTTGCCTGCACTTGAAAGTAAAGCTCCTTTCCAACCAGCCAGCTTTTTTTGGAATCTCTTAAGAAGATCATTCCAAACCTCATTAGAAACCTTACTAGTACTCAAAGGGAGCCCTAAATAAGTAGCAGGGAGGGAATTAATAGTACATCCAAGAATAAGAGAAATCTTTCTTTGCCTTTCAATAGGAGTATTGAAAAAATAAATAGAGCTTTTGTCAAAATTAACTTTTTGTCCCGAGGCTTCCTCATAAAATCTAAGGATAGTTTTGATAGCCTTTGCCTCAATTATTGAGGCCATCAGAAGAAGGAGAGTGTCATCAACAAACTGTTGGTGTGAGGAAACCTGATTACCAGAAGTAGGTTTAAATCCCTTTATCATACCAATATTAATAGATTTTGAGATAGATCTGCTTAAAATGTCAGCCATTATAATGAACAACAAAGGGGAGATGGGATCCCTTTACGAATTCCTCTATTCACCGGAAGAAAACCTCCACAGCGAAAAGAAAACAACGGCTCTCACGATCAACCGGTTCCCCATTAACAACCACTGAAAATATAGATGAAGAAATGCAAGAATGTATAATTTTCCTGAATTTATTTTGAAAACCAAACTTGGATAAAACCTCATCCATGAATTTCCAGGAGACTCTGTCAAAATCCTTATGCATGTCTAACTTGATAGCCATCCCAGCTTTTTTACTTTTATCCATTGAATGAATTGTTTCATGGACCATAATAACTCCATCCTGAATAATTCTACCTGAATGAATCCGCTCTGTTGTTGAGAAATAATTTCCATTAGAATAGGTTGCATCCTAGTGGTTAAAATCTTTGTGAAGATCCGATAGATTACATTAACCAAACTGATTGGCCTAAAATCTTTGAAATCCTTTGCATCCATCTTCTTAGGAGCAAGCACAATATGTGTATTGTTTAACTCTTTTATGAGATTTCCAGTTCTATAGAACTCATTAACAACTTTCAACAGATCTTTGGAGTAGATTTCCCAGCATCTTTGGAAGAAGTTTGTAGAAAAACCATCAGGGCCCGGAGCCTTATCCCCTTCCAGAGAAAAAAACAACTTTTTTCAATTCCTCAATGGTGACTATTTTGGAAAGACTCTTAAACCTCTCAGCAGGCAGTAAATTATTAGGAATGGAGTCTAAGAGAAAGGAGGCTGCTTGCTCGTTGTAGGAATTATTCTCTGTGAGCAGATTCTTGTAGAATTTGAGGGCTTCATCTTTAATGTCTTCATAATCTATAGAAATGTTCCCATTACCCTTTGAGACTTGATAATTCTCACATGGTTTCTGAGCCCTATGTTTGAGGGTTGTCATATGAAAAAAATTGTATTTCTATCTCCTACTTTTAACCAAAGGGCTCTAGACTTCATTCTCTAAAAGGATTCCTCACAACTGTTTATATTATGCAGGTCGAGAGAAAGCTTTTTCCTGTTGATGATCCTTGAGGGTCATACCTTTCAAAGAAACTTTAAGCTCAAACTCTTCCAAGTTGTTGTTTAAGCTCTTTCTTTTTTTCAAAAATATTCCCAAAAACCTCTTTATTCCAGATTCTAACCTTTTGCTTCACATTTTTCAGCTTCTGAAGAAGCCTGAATTGAGTCATTCCTATTCCTTCCCAAGACCACCACTCTTTAATTCTGTCTAGAATATCCTCATGTTCAAGCCACATCTTTTCAAATTTAAAATTGTAGTGGAAAGGTTTTGACCAATTGAAGAAATTAAGGGCAATAGGATTGTGGTCTGAACCCATTCTGGGAAGGAAGAGAGATGAAAATTCTGATCTAAGATCCAATTAGCAAAAATGAGAGCTCTATCCAATCTAACCTGAATCAATTTTTCCCAATTCTTCTATTAGACCAGGTAAATTGATTACCATGAAGTTCAATGTCCATAAGATTAAGAGTCGATATGAAGTCAGCAAATTCTTCCATGCTGATAGAAAAATCAGAGTTCCCTCCAAATTTTTCCCAGATTTAAAGGAGTGTTAAATTCTCCCATTATCAACCAGTTCATATCCTCAAAATTATTCCGAAACAAGACTAACTCTTTCCACAAATTTCTTCTACCAGCAATAGTATTAGGGGCATAAATATTGGAAAGAATCCAGCTAGAATTATTCTCAAGGCTTTTAAAGATTATAGCTAAATGATTTTGGGAGGAAGAAAGCACATTACCATGAACAATTTTAGTATCCCAGAAGATCGCTAAGCCTCCAGAAGCACCTTGAGAATCAATAGCAGCAAAGGCAGCATTCTCCCAGAAATATCTTTTACAATCTTCAACAACTTTACTTTTCATTTTCGTTTCCTGAATTAAAAGGATGCTGGGTCTGTTTGATCTTTTAATTTCCTTAAGAATTATTTGCTTAGGACCCCCATTGAGCCCTATGACATTCCAAGAAATAACCTTCATTAAAAAAGTTTTGGGGATGTAGTTGCCGGATGGTTCAAGATCCTTTGAGTACCATCTGCAATTTCTTTCTCAGTCTCTTTTTCTCTTACTTCTCTCTTGGAGAGTCTACCTTTTCTATAGGTGACTCCAATATTTTTAGTTCTCCTAGCAGTAGCCCTTGTGATTCTTGAGGTGGAAGCTTCCCAGCTTCCTATCTGCTTCTTTTTATCACTATAGAGCGATTCCAGAATTTCTTCAAGACCTTTTAGTCTTCGTTTCTTACTTCTCACTGTGATGAATCCATCTTTATCACATTCTAACAAACTTTCTTTATAGTAGGAGTAATTTCCCCTTCCTCTTTTCCTTTATCAAAATCAAGTTGTTGAGCTATTTTAGGAGTGAGCTCCTCCATATCGGCAAACTCTTTATCCTGGTTTAGATCTCTTGCTATGGAGATATAAATATTCTCACATGGGTGAGAATCTTGTAGTTGAGAGTGTGAATGTTTTTATACCATGTTCGCACTAGGGGGAGTGTTAGGAAAATCATATTTAGTGCTCACATTAATGAGAAAATATATTTTTATGAGGTGTAATAATATAGGTTTGATTATGGTTGGTTATATTCTTATTATGTGAATAGTGGTAGTTCAAACCACTCACATAATTAGGATTTGTTGTTTTGGATATATTCAAGGAGATTATCTCTCCTTGAATATAGGAACTCTCTACGCTATATATATTTACACTGTGTAGTGCAGAAATATGTAATGACTATAAAGAAGTTTTAATATTGAACCTTTATATAACTATGTCCAAATATTCACATGCTTAATTCATTTCTAAGCACTTTGCAAGGCCGAAGACCTAGAAGGGTTTAGGTTTTAAAACTTGTTCTTCATTAAAGCTCAAGTGAAAGTGGTGGGATCCTTTATTATAAAAATTATTTGGAAGGCTTGAGAGAAAATTGAGCCATGAGTTTTATGGAATGAAGATGATTTGGAAAATGGCCTCTCTTCCAATTCTCACTCGATGTGGTGGTCACTAATTATCAACTTCCACAATTTACCTTTAGCATAGCTCCCAAGGATGCGTACCCTTAATATTTTCCGATGAGGGATTCACGTAGTGTAACACATCTATAGCCAATGAACTCGAGAATTTTTTTGATTCAACTAGAAGCTAAGATTAAATTGTCCTTGGCCAGGTTTCAAATAATCCCATCAAACAATTATTGAAGCAATTTTGGACAACATGTCTCACAATATTGGGGTTATTTTATCTAGGCCATGGTGGAAGGATTGGAAATGGTTTCGTTGATGGGAAATCGAGCACACCGGACTCTGCAACGCGATGGGTTGAGACTCTCAGTATGATTGCATAACATGGAGCTTTTCCCAAGTGTGGGACCTTGCGAAAATGGAAAAGCTCTCCGGATGAAGGCCGGCTCCTATTCCTCTGTTCAGATGCACCAATAAAATGCAGAGGTTTACCCAAAAACCTAAATCTAACTACCAAGGAGACAGGGAGAGAAAAATGCATAAAAATAAACCTAAGCTAAGGAGGTGATGCACCGAGGAATGAAGAACACCTGTCTTGCCAATAAACACAGACCATTAAAATGCAATGCAAGATCATACACAGATAGCCAGATTCACAGTGAAAAGATCAAGGGGATGCAAATGAATACAGAGAGGGTTGAGAATCATCCACAGACATGCATTAATTTTCTCCAAAGATTGATACAACACACTGCAAAATGCCAAGAGGCAAGGTTGCATTACAGTTTTAGATAGGAGGTTTGAACTCCACAGATTCACCTGCCAAAGAGAAGAAGGGAGGGGCAAAACAAGAATGTCCAACCTTTAGAAAGAAGCCCCTCCTTACAATTTATAGGAAGAATGAGAGAGAAAAGAGAGGAATTTGAAATCTGCCCCAACCACCTCCAGAATGCACTTAACTCATCTCATTATGATGGTAGGTGAGAACCCAGTGAACCCAAAAGTGGCGAACTGTATTTTTAATTTTTAAGAATTTGTTCTCACCCAATTAAATATATCTAGTCGTAGTTAGACAGAGGACCTCGTAAGCTTTCCAAAAAGTCCAACCTTGCATGAATCCGAGCTCCCAGTCAAAAGTTATGGCCATTTGAATATCTGCGCCAGGGTCTGCTTCTGTCAGCGCTCAAAATGTTGCGCCTCCTGAAGGTGCGCCATAGGCGCATCCATGTGTGTGTCGACATCCTCTTACGTGTGCCAAGGGCACATCCTTTACACTCACCTATTGACACTGTGCAGTGTTTCGTGTGCACTCATTGTGTGCGCCATTTCCTGCGCCTTGGGCGCACCATTTCCTCTGTCGACACTCATTGTCGTGCGCCATTTCTGTGCGCCTTGGGCACACCATTTCCTTTTTCGTCGACACTCATTGTGCACACCACTTCTGCTCCTTGGGCACACCATTTCCTTTTTTCGACACTCATTGTGTGTGCGCCATTCTCATGCCTTGGGCGCACCATTTCCTCTGTCGACACTCATTGTCGTGCGCCACTTCTGTGCGCCTTGGGCGCACCATTTCCTTTGTCGACACTCATTGTCGTGCACCACTTCTGTGCGCCTTGGGTGTGTCAGGGATTTGAGCTTCTTTGATTTCTCCATTCTTCTTCTTGTCTATATCTACCTAGGGAAAAGATATATACAACAATTTGGCGACTCAATGGGATCACCTGCCTGCTAGGTAGAAGATCAGTGGCCTTTTAGCAATCCATTGGGCATGGAGTCATAAGCAATAACCTGAAACCAACTTGATATCTGATCCCGAACCTGATACCGCAACTTCTTCTCTGACAGCATTCTGAATTGTAGAAAACAACCTAGGAGCAACAAAACCTGTGCCGAAGCACTTAGGGAAAAAGAAACCTAACTACAACAAGACAATGTGCATACGCACTTAGAGGAATTGAAAACTAGGCTAATATTTACAAGGGTAGAACTTTCCTCTTAGTAGCAATGTTTAAGATGGATTCCGTTAACCGGAATCGGGAATTCTCCTCCATCCAAAGTAGACAATTGGAAGGCATTACTACTTTTACATCCCGTGACCATGTAGGGGCCACTCCAAATGGCATCAAACTTGGAATGCCTTCCTGGTTTTGCCTGATCTGCATCCCATTTCAGAACTAGGTCTCCTTCCTGGAAGGTCCTTGCTCTTGCTTTCTTATCAAACCATCTTTTTACTAAGGCCTGATCTTTCTCAATTGTTTGAACTGCATGTTCTCTAATTTCTTCCAATTCCATCAACTCTGCATACCTAGCCTCCATTGGTTCGAACTCGGACAACTCCAGTGCTTCATGAACTCCAATGTAGGGTTCTAATGATATAGGAAATACTACCTCTTTTCCATAGACCAACTTGTAAGGGAATTACTTGAGACCTCTTTGGTGTTATTCACACCCCATAATGCTGATTTTAGCTTGGTATGCCATGTTCTTTGATTTTCATCCAGAGTCCTCCTGATGATTCTTAGCAAATTTTTGTTCGTGGACTCTGCCTGTCCATTACCCTGCGGGTAATAATTTGAAGAGGTGCTCAAGTAGATTCCATTTTTGACAGCCCATTCCGTGATCTTGGAACCTACGAATGCCAATGCATTGTCTGATATAATAGTGGCCGGCACACCAAACCTAGTCACTATTCCTTCGTAAAATTCTAGTATATTAGACTCGTTTGCCTCTTTGAGCGCTACTGCTTCAGTCCACTTGGTGAAATAGTCCGTTGCCGTGAGAATCCACTTGTGGCCTTGGCTTGAGTTTGGATTGATGACCCCGATGAAGTCCAATCCCCATTGCATAAATGGTTGGTCAACCAGAATTGGGTGCAATGGAAGTGCTGCTTGTCTTTCTTTGCCTGTGAAGAGTGCACATTTCTTACACTTTCTTATCCATGTATAGCATCCTTTGACTGCTTGGCCAATAATACCACTGCCTTCATTATCTTGAGAGCTTTGCTCGTGGGGCAAAATGTCCTCCTAATCTCCATCGTGAAAATCTCGTAACACCCTCTCAATTTGACTTGTCCCAATGCACCTCAATAGAACTCCATTGATGTCTTTCTTAAACAAAATACCATCAACAAGCACATATGGAATGGCTTGGAGTCTGAAATATCTCCTCTTTGCTTTGCTCATTTACGGAGGGCATAGGCACATGCAGTAAGAAGTGTATCATATTTGAGTCCAACAAGGAGTAGGCACATCATCATTTACTTGTTCTTGACCATCTGTAGTACCAGGCAGTCTCTTTTTCATCACCACTTCAACTTGTTGACTCAAGGCTAGCTGCTCACATAGTCCCTTTCACGTACTAGTTTGGTGACCTTGATCTCAATGTCATATTCCATGACACGAGTTATCCATCATGCACGTTTCTCATTCGATCCTTGTTTAGAAGGAAGTCACGACTCCATGAGAGACCAATAATTGGATCTTGTTGTTTGAGACTAGGTGCTTGAATTTCTTTAAGCTCTGATTCACGCAAGGACATGCTTTTCAATGAAAGAGTACCTAGTTTTGTATTCCTCCAAGCCTTGATAATCCTTCTTAATCCTTCTTTGTTTTTGTTGTACCGATTGCGAAAATCGTGTCCCCACCACCAAAGGCATATAGCACGAAGTCCTTAGAGAAGTCTGGATTGACGAGAGTTGGGGCTTGAGATATAGCCTCTTTTATTGCCTCAAAACTTGCCTTGCCTTGGATGTCCACTTAAATGCCATGCTCTTCTTTAACATCAGCGTTATTGGTTTTACAAGAGCTGTAAAATTTGGAACAAACTGCAGACGAAATTGATCCTTCCTAAGAAGCTTTGAAGAGCCTTCTTGTGATTTGCAATGGCAATGCTTGAATTGCTTCAACTCTTTCTGGGTCAATTGTCAACCCCTCCTTTGAAACAATATGGCCTAGAAGTTTTCCCTCGTGAGCCAAGAATATGCATTTTTTGGGATTCAATGATACCCCAAATCTTCTACACCTCTGAAATACTTGCCTCAAATGACAGAGGTGATCCGCTGCATTTTTTGAGAATACAATGATGTCGTCAAGATATATCAAAACTATTTTATTGATCAACCCCTTGAATGCCATATCCATTGCCCTTTGGAAGGTGGCTCCAGCATTTGATAGCCCAAATGGCATCTTCTTGTAGGCATAGGTCCCCCATTTGGTGGTGAAAGCCGTCTTGAATTGGTCACCTTCTTTCACCATCACCTGATTATACCCTGAGTAGCCATCTAGGAGAGAGAATCTCTCTGAACCGGATACTACTTGCAATATTTGTTCCATTGAAGGAAGTGGGTAATGATCTTTGAGAGATGCCCTGTTGAGGTCTCGGAAATCTACACACAACCTAATTTCTCCACTCTTCTTCCTGGCCAAGGAACCAAGTTTGCAACCCAACTTGAGTGCTTGATCGGGAATATAATGCTTGCCTCTATCAACTTATTTAGCTCTTTCTTCATTAGAGGCTCCATGTGAGGGTTGACTGGTCTCTCGCTTACTTTAACGGGCTTAGCATCTGGATCCAATTCTATGGTATGTTGTGCCAAATTTGGATCGAATCCTCTTAAGTCTTCATAGCTCCAAGCGAAGACATCTGGAAATTCTTGGCAAAGTTGTATGAAATCTGATTTCTCTGTTCGGTGGCCACTTTTCCAATTTGAAGTGTTTTGCCTTCCCAACCGAATTGGCTCAATCTTCTCTCTAACTTTGTATGTTTGCCTTTTCCTTACGAAACTGGTCATTAGGGTTGAAGATAGACTCCAATGTTACTAAACCCTTAGGAAGCTTGTTTGTCCGCAACTGCACTACTTGATCCCCATACTGCTGCTCTAATCATGTCCTGATTCCTAGCTGAGAATTCAGCCTCTTCTTGTAAGAAATTGACGATCTGTTGATCGTTCTCAAACACACTGCCCGACTTGTGTTATTATCTGGGCTACGGCCTCACAATCACATGGATATGTGGCTGTGTTTTTCCTTTCGATGTTGTCAACCACATCAAACGTTGCTCCAATCTGCTGCGAGCTTATCTCGGCTTCATTTTCTTCCTAGGTATGGACACAATGATGAAAGCTTCGAAATCCTCAATGAGGTCCCATACCCTATTTTTGTAGTTCTTTAGCAGGTCATTCTTTGTGGTATGTTGTTGTCCCTAACTTGGTTGACGATTAGCTCGCTATCTCCAAACACCTGCAAGTTCTTTATGCCCCTTTTCTTGGCCCAATGAATTCCATGAATCAATGCTTCGTATTCAGCCGTGTTGTTTGAACAGGAAAACTGGAAATGAAAAGCTGAAAAATATTTGATGTCTTGTGGTGAAATCAACATTGCACCACCTCCAAACCTTCTGCCTTCTCGAACCATCGAAAAATAATTTCCAAACTTTGTTTTCATCCTTTTTTAGTTTGAATGATGTCGGGAATGGGTGAATTTTCTTCATGTATACAATACACGCCCAATTCAGATTCTTCAATTTCCTTGTATGGGTCAAATTCATGACTCTTGTTTGCCCATTCATCCAAAGTTAAATCAGGAATTCCCTCGACCTTAGTACCTGTTTCTAGATCACTTGAACACTCCTCCTGATCAAAAACCGAGCAATTTGCATTGATAGGATTTGGTACATGAGGCTCAATATGGAAATGGGCAATTGGTTCTGACCTGATTGTTGCTTTGGCTCCATACCTTGTCCTAAAAATCATGTGCGACCAATCCGCAGATAAATATCCACCGATTTTTGCAGTGAAGTCTCTTGATAGACACAACGCAAAGAGTGGCGGAAGGTCAATCACAGACACATCTTGCAAAACTGTAACATTAGGACAGGAATGTAGAGTTAGGCTTAACCCCTTGATGACTCCAACAGTTCCTACTGCCGTTCCATCTAGTTGTACTACTCCTTTCAGCACTGGCTCATATTTCAAACCCAGCTGATCCGCTATTTGCTTCGGCATCACTGAACTACTTGCCCCAGAATCAATCATGCAATTGTGTACTAATTTATCCCCGATGATTAATGAAATATAGAATGGAGGGGGTTTCAAAACTTTACCTTGTTGTCCTCCATGATTCCCTTCAGGCTGAGCAGCATTCGTGAGGACCTTCTCTTGCATATGGGCCTGCTTTGGTTCGAAGTTGACCAATTCTTCATGGCAGCTTGTAGAAGATCTCTTTGTCCTAGGATGGATAAAGATTCCCACATTGATATATTCACGTTCGTCTTCTTCATTTGATCAATGATGTTGAAAGGGGATGAATTGTCCTTTTGATGTCCCTTACTTGGTGCAAACTTTTCTGGAGCTTGAGCATGTGCGTGTGTTGCTACAACAGTACCTTGGGTTGATTTTGCACATTTGGAGATGTGTTTGGTCTCTTCGACCCCTTGTTGTGTAAGAGTGGGTTGAGAAACAAGCTGGATTACACAATTGTCCCTCTCTATGTTTCTCTTCTTTGACCATGTGTTGGCAGCCACGCCTTGAAAAGGTTGTTGGTTAACTCCACAGAAGTCTTCCGTTTGCCAATTTGCCAATGTGGTTTTACATTGGAGGTCCTTCTTGTTGCGCTTGTTGTTGTTGATTCTCCTCTGGCTTGGTTCTTGAGCAACACCAATGGTTTGCACCATCAGGCTGATTGAGTGCACCATTGAAACATGCTGGCTGATTGTGAGGTAGATTGCAAGGGTAACACCAGTCATACTCCTGTGCCATGTTATTTTGTGTTGGAACCAAGGCTCTTGAGGACGTCGTTGCATTTGGATCATATGGTCGAAATGGCCTAGCAGCTTGAGGTTGTCCTTGGTTCTAGTTTTGATTTGCAGCCTGAGTTGGTGGTCTATTTTGTTGGTATGGGGGCCTAGCTTGATGCGTGTGCTTGAGGCTGAACGGTCTAGCACTTTGAGCTTGCTTTGTCTTTTGATAGTCACAAGCTCATTTCCAAGGTTCTGCAATTGTTTCATGACCTCTGCAATTCCTTTGAAGTATTTGAAGAAGTCGACACCTCATTATTGCTTTGATTTCTAGGAGTTGGAATGGGATTCAACTCAGTGCTTGGTTTGTAGGATTTCCCATGTCCGGATAGAGGGCATTGGTGGCCTTGGTGCAAGCTTGCCGGCTTGGATCAAACAGTTCTCTGCTCTGATCGTTGTGTCATAGGACCCTGGCAGCGTTGTCCCTCCCATTGATTGGATCATCATGGCTATGTCTGAATTTATAGCCTTTAAGAAATAAAGGAATGCTCCTTCGGCAGTTGGTCTAACAGCTATTGGGATCCTGTCCCATGTCCGTTGGAATCTGAAGTTGAAATCTGCCATTTGTTCGTTAGGAGCCCTTTTGATTGTTGTCAGTTGTTCCAATAAAGATAAATTGTCCGCCCTCTCCCCGAATTGGCTGCAAAGAGCAGAACAAAGTTGGTTCCAATTCGTAATAGAGCCTGCTGTAAGGCTCCTAAACCATTGTAAGGCCTTGCCTTTGAAAGATGAAGCCAACAACTTGACTGCAACATCCATTTCATTTATTTCGTGGATTGCACATGCATTAGCAATATCTGGATGTGATCAATAGGAGTAGTATGATTTTCTCCTATAAAATAGGGTATATTCTTTAGTGCTGCAACTGGAATTTGATTCTAAGCATTTAGGGCAAGTGGACTACTACCCGTGAAATTGACAAAGGGATTCGGTGGTAGATGTGCCATTATGATTGGCCTAAGAACCCTAGTCGATGCGAGAAAAGGCCTACCAGGTGGAGGTGTAGACAAAGTCCTGTTAGGTGGAGATGGTGATCTTTGTGGTCTTCTTCCTCTCCTTCCTCCTCCTGGTGATAGTTGCAATTGGACAAATAGCCCCTCTTCTCGAGTATTAGACCTGGTTCGAATTCTTCTCATATGCCTGGGCAACTTTTGTTGCTACACCGCTGAATTCTACCCCTTCGGAGTCGCCAGATGTGTTAGAAAGTGAGCCTCAAAAGGCTAGATCCCGCCAGGTTACACACCAAACTGACGATATTTAAAAATGGAAAATTGAAAGACTGTATTTTTGATATTTTAGAGTTTGGAACTTGATTACAGGAATGACATCCACCCAAAACCCAAAATGCCGACTTCAAAACCTGAAATCCGAAAATCAAAAAACCATGAAATTTTGAAAGTCAAAATCTCAAAAATCTAAGAATACCCTTTTGAAGATTATCCCCCGATCTATCAATTGGTTAAATTTTGACTTGTTTCGAGCGAGTTAAGTCCTTAAAAATTGATTTTAAAGTTCAGCCTGGAAGGTGAAAAAAAAGCGATTGCTAAAAAACCTACAATTTTTAAGTCCAAATTTCTTGAAAGTTCCTTCGAAACTGTGGAATGACCTCTTGGTCCCACCGGGCATGCCAAAACTGTTGATGTGAAATCACAGCACCCCTGGGACTCTGCAACACGATGGGTTGAGACTCTCAGTATGATTGCATAACATGGAGCTTTTCCCAAGTGTGGGACCTTGCGAAAATGGAAAAGCTCTCCGGATGAAGGCCGGCTCCTATTCCTCTGTTCAGATGCACCAATAAAATGCAGAGGTTTACCCAAAAACCTAAATCTAACTACCAGGAGACGCAGGGGAAAGAAAATGCATAAAAATAAACCTAAGCTAAGGAGGTGATGCAGCGAGGAATGAAGAACACCTGTCTTGCCAATAAACACAGACCATTAAAATGCAATGCAAGATCATACACAGATAGCCAGATTCACAGTGAAAGATCAAGGGGATGCAAATGAATACAGAGAGGGTTGAGAATCATCCATAGACATGCATTAATTTGCTCCAAAGATTGATACAGCACACTGCAAAATGCCAAGAGGCAAGGTTGCATTACAGTTTTAGATAGGAGGTTTGAACTCCACAGATTCACCTGCCAAAGAGAAGAAGGGAGGGGCAAAACAAGAATGTCCAACCTTTAGAAAGAAGCCCCTCCTTACAATTTATAGGAAGAATGAGAGAGAAAAGAGAGAGGAATTTGAAATCTGCCCCAACCACCTCCAGAATGCACTTAACTCATCTCATTATGATGGTAGGTGAGAACCCCAGTGAACCCAAAAGTGGCGAACTGTATTTTTAATTTTTAAGAATTTTTCTCACCCAATTAAAGATATCCAGTTGTAGTTGGACAGAGGACCTCGTAAGCTTTCCAAAAATTCTAACCTTGCATGAATCCGAGCTCCCAGTCAAAAGTTATGGCCATTTGAATATCTGCGCCAGGGTCTGCTTCCTGTCAGCGCTCAAAATGTTGCGCCTCCTGAAGGTGCGCCATAGGTGCATCCATGTGTGTGTCGACATCCTCTTACATGCACCAAGGCGCATCCTTTACCCTGTCGACACTCCGTGTCATGTGCCACTTTCCTCTGTCGCGCTCTTGTAGGCGCACCATTTCCTCTGCGTCGACACTCATTGTCGATGCGCTCTTGTCGTGCACTTTTTGCGCCTTGCGCACTTGTTTCCTTTTGTCGACACTCATTGTCGTGCACCACTTATGTGCGCCTTGGGCGCACCATTTCCTTTGTTGACACTCATTGTCATGCGCCACTTCTGTGTGCCTTGGGTGCACCATTTCCTCTGTCGACACTCATTGTCGTGCGCCATTCATGTGCCTTGGGCGCACCATTTCCTTTTTTCGAAACTCATTTGTGCCCTTACTTGCACCTTGGGTGTGTCGGGATTTGAGCTTCTTTGGTTTCTCCATTCTTCTTCTTGTCTATATCTACCTAGGGAAAGATATATACAACGAGTTTCTAGATACATGTTTTCACAATTATTTACCTAGTAAGGGCTATGATATGTTTTCTCCCAAGCTTCCTATGGTGGATAAACTCAACTCTCATCACATCTCTCTAGTCTTCATGTTTTTTTCACAACATAGATTATCTATTGTCGATTGACCATTTTAGAGCCCAAACTTACACATTTTCTTGGTGAAATCTTTACCATGGTTTACCCATATTCCACAAAGCTTACTCAATTAGGTCTTCTAGACCCCCATTACCCATTTTGTGTGCAAATTAAACCCCTTGTTCACATTTTTGGTTATATCATAAATCTCAAATCATTTGGGCTTTGATTCATGAACGTTTGCAGCCATTAGGTCTGAGCCTTTGTATTGGAAATATATTTTGTTAGGGGATTCCTTAGGTATATCCATGACCTTCACCCAATCCGACATGCTTTTAAATTTTAAATCCTTTTTTTCATTTATAAATAGATAAATGCAACATTTTTTGCTCGTTCTATCGTTGATAACAATATTTCAACTTTTAACAATAATTTTTGTGTCTAATTTTTTTCTACATATTTAAGTGCAAGCGTGGAAGTTGTCACTGGAGGTAGCTCACCTCCAAACCTTGTTGGACCATTGGGGCATCACCCCTACACAGTTTCTCATGTTTTCCCACCCCTATTTCTTAGGATATCCCTTCAATGTGTAGGGGTTGTAGGAACAACCGCTCTTGATGGGGCTTGTCGCCTTGTCACCACTCTCCTCCACAAACTCTAAGTGATGGGTGTGGATCACCACAACCACACCGTCATAGCTTCTCGCCACCTCACATGGATGGTAATTTCACTCATTTAGCCTTGAAATTTCACCTCCCGGGGAACACAATAAATAATCTAAAGAGACGAATGAAGGCAATTAAACCATCACCTCAAGCTAAGAGCCCATTGTTAATGGGAAGAACCTTTTAGGTGGTAGGTGGACCAAGCCTAACAACAAAGACCCTTCGCCTTCCACTCTCTTTTACTGAGGACTACTATGTAAATTATGATCTTGTTTTAAATGTAATCTTGTAATTGGTTTGTTTCCTTAAGACTCGTAATTTTTAATTTATCTTATACCTTTGGATTAGTTTGGACTTTTGACGTACTTCCACATTGCCACATTTTTTTGAATAACTATACTCTTTTCATTGCACCGAAGGCATTTACCTTATTAGAATCATCTTTCCCTTCCACAATATCTAAAGGTGCATAGTATCCACATCAAATAACATCTCAATAGTAGATAATTTTGGTAGAAAATTGGTAGAAAAGGTGGTTGATTCAGTTGCGATAGGTGTCCATGTCAAAAATCCAAATTTTAAGCACAATACTGATTTACGTCAAAAGGAAGGATGACATTATAGAAAACAATGCCCCTAATTAGCTCCCCACAGCTCCAACCAGAGAATACTTGAGTGCTAGGGATATTGGATGGACCACCGACCTTTCTTGTTGGTGATTTTCATGGCGTTTCTTCTAGAGGAGTAGAGGAGATAGTTAGAGCTAGGGTTGGAGCCTGACATGCTACATTTTTATTTGTGCTACAAATGCCACCAACACTACCTCATTCTAAGATTCTATGAAAAACATAAAAGGATACAACAAATAAACACTAACCAAAATAGATGATAATAGAAAAGATAGTAAAATGGAAAAACCCACAGCCAAAAAAATGAAAAAAACAACTACAAAACCTAAATAGCTAACATCATTTGAGATTTCAATAACTTCCACTATGACATGAGCGAGAAGGGAGGTAGGTCCCACCGAGATCCTCTAGTTTTCCATCATATAGTGCCCACCACTTGCGTGGTCATTTTTCATCATGAGAGAGTAGGAAATACCACAATTATCTCTTAATGTTGAAACCTAAGCGAGACACAAGACCGAGTGGTGCAGTGATCTCTAACAGTCTAAAGAAGGGAGATGGAATAATCAGGGGTTTAGAGATTCACTTGAAATCAAATATTTCCTACATGAACAAAATGAGAGAATGGTTCCGCTCGGCCCGGTTGTTCTACCATACCATTCTCAACCCAACTCATTGCCGCCATAGAGCCCTTGAATAAAAATAAAACAGGACATATTACAGATTCACCACCTCATCGTCCAGGCCCACATGTGAGAAGACATGATGAAAAATAGAGCAATCGTTAAACTTTCAGCCTTGTTCTAGTTTAAGTGGAGAAAATTAGTGAAAAAACATAAGCTATTTCAGAATTGACCTGGCTCGCTTGGAGCGGAGAGGAGCTATGCATCTCCTAAAATCCTTTCAATAGCTTCACAAATAGGGGTAGAACTAACCTTGAAGACCTTTCACGAGACATGACTATGAAATTGCATTAATAAAGGCCATTTCCCATTTTTCACCGCTTAAGAACATTTGTGGAAAAGGAGGCACCACCATCAAAACAAAGCAATATAGAAACAACGAAACAACGAACTTATGGAATGCAAGCTAAGGCTATAACTTAAAGCCAACCCACATGTGCTGATACCAATTAGCATTAATCAGCACCAAGCCAACCATCTCCAATAATGATGGCTTGAAGGCCTTCCCAATATTTAATATGGAGGGAAATTACTACCCCAACCCTCAAAATAGTACCAACATTGGCCAAATAATCGATGTAGCAGCTGATTAACACGAAGAGATCCCTCTCCACCATTAGTTCAAGCTTTTGGTGTGACAGAAAATCATACATGGTATCAGAGCCAGGAAGTTAAGTGCGCCAGCCCCAGAGTAGTCTTTGAGATGGGTGACCTCCCGGAAATTCTTGGTGTCATTGCCTCCTAATGTTGTTGGGCCTAATTGGGTGTATACCCAACTCCATCATGCGAGAGGGTGTTGGTGTAGCAGCTGTTAACACGATGAGATCCCTCTCCACCATTAGTTCGAGATTTTGGTGTGATGGAAAATCGTTTGGTATCAAAGCTAGTTAGTTAAGCACGTTATCCCCGAGTAGTGTGGCGATGGGTGACCTCTAGGAAAATCCGGTGTCACTACCTCCTAATGTTGTTGGGCCGATTGGGTGTATACCGGATCCATCACGTGGGAGGGTGTTAGCGTAGTAGTTTATTGACACGATGAGATCCCTCTCCACCATCAGTTTGAACTAATGATGGAGAGGGATCTCATAGTGTTAACCGATTGCTACACTAACAAAAACAAAGCAATATAGAAACAATGAACTTATGGAATGTAAGCTAAGGCTACAACTTAAAGCCAACCTACATGTGCTGATACCAATTAGCATTAATCGGCACTAGGCCAACCATCGCCAATAATGATGGCTTGAAGGCCTTCCCAATATTTAACATGCAAGGAAATTACTGCCCCATCCCTCGAAATAGTACCAACATTGGCCAAATAATCGGCCACCTTGTTAGCCTCCCTAAAAACATGAGAGGCTTGCCAAGAATTTATTTTTACCAACCAAAACAAGATATTGCTAATGAAAAAATTTAAAGTCCATTTCTCCAAACTCCCTTCTGGATAGAATGGAGATAACTTGAGAATATCCTTCGATGAAGAAACACTCGCAACCCAAAGCCACTACTAGTTTCACACCTCCCAACAAATCTTGAGCTTCAACTAAGTTGCAAGTACCATCCTTTAGAGAAAAGGAACCTACAAACAAAACATTCCCATACTCATCTCTAATAATACACCTCTCCCCCGATATTCTAGGATTTCCTTTGGAGGATCCATCTCAAGAAAGTCAATATTAATGACAATTAATATTAATACTTTTTATTGTCGCTAGAAACATACTCTCTTGGCCTATGTTCTCATTATTTATTCTACATTATTGATTATTTTGCACCCATTTTTATAAGGTAGAAAATTAGAGGAGCATAAATAAGAGACATGCTTTATTTCATTCAAATAAAACATTACATCCAATCTCGATGCCCAACTCATCTACCATTGGACTCTTGAACCACTTTCAATCACTCCATTCTTCTTTTTCTTCTCTCAAATAAAGAGATTCAATTTTACTTTAATTTATTAGTATATTATTTACTTGTAGATATGTATATTTATAAAATAATTTTTTTATCAATATAAATATTTTATTAAGTGGAAAAGTGTTACTCAATGTTTATTTAGTCCTATCCGCACTCGAATGATTCTCTCCTTATTTTCTCCTTTTTACAAAATATATTTTAATAATACCTACGCATATGTCACAATATCTTTCCAAATTTATTACCTCTCCAAAAAAATCAATAAAAGTGAACTGGTATATCAAATTTAGTATATTAAATTTAATGTTAAAAAGTGTAGGTTTCAACCCTCAAATCTATTGGATTTTTGCATTTTTTATTTTCACCACTTTAAGCATAAATTGCACTCATGTGAATAATGCAACAAGATCAAGACAATACAATGGAGCACATATAGCAGATGTAATTTGGGTAGGAACAATATGAGCAATGGAATAGGTGTTAGATATGCATGGTTTAAATTCCCACCTTTTTATTTATGGGTTTTCATTCATGTCTTCGCCTTATCTAACAAATTAAATGTCATCCAATCAAAAAACTTGATGTCATAAAATAGTAAAATAAACATTGCACACCACCTATGAGCTCAATTATTAATGATTGTTCTTGCATTGACTATTTTTTCTACAATTACTCGAGCTCAAAATTGAAAAACGTGCCTTCAAAGTGTTTCAAAAAGCAAGAAGTGTGGTTTAGTTTCGAACTTGGACCCTATTGAATTCTCACCAATATTTAGTTCGTTCCCTTTAAGCTTACATTTTACTTACATGAATAATCCACATAAGATTGAGATGATTAAGTGGAGCACAAATAGAATATATTATTTGGGTAGAAACAATATGCTCCATGGAATAGGTGTGGGACATGTAGGTATTTAATTCTCACCTTTTCATTTCCAACTTTCCATTCATGTCTATGACTTACCTATCAAATTAAATGCCTTCCAATCGAAAACCTTGATGCCATGAAATAAAAAAATTGTAAGCTTGATTGATAGATAAAATCTACCTTTCACTAATATGATGGATTACTTAAGGGAATCAAGTATTGATGGTTGTTCACACACCACCTATTTTCCTGTGCAATTAATTGATCTTAGCACTAGAAAGAGATGCTACAAATTTCTATAAGACACAATCATTTAGGTTGATTTTTGAACCTGAACCTTTTTGAGTTTCCCCATTTTTTATTTTGTCCTCTTTATGAGATTAAAATGCTTAAGTAGAGCACATATAACATATATTATTTAGATAGGAACAATATACTCTATGGAATAGGTGTGAAACATGCATGTATTTAATTCATACCTTTTAATTTTGACATTCCCTTCATGTTTGTGTCTTATCTATCAAATTAAACATCTCCTAATCAAAAATCTTAATGCCATAAAATAATTAGATAAAAACTTAGCTTGATTGGCGATAAAATCTACTTGTTGTCTTGAGGGACTCAATTACCCATGATTGTTCATGCACCACTTATTTTCCTACAATTACTTAAGATTACAAATCAAAAGGGAGGTTACAAGTTATTGTTACAAGAAGTAGGCATATCTTTACCACATTTCTCACCTCTCATTTTTTTAAAAAAGTAAACCAATCTATCAAATTTAGTATATTAAATTTGATATTAAAAAATGTCATGGTTTTAACTAAAAATGGGGGCTATGAAATGTTACAAGGACCAAACATTGCAATTGGTTTTTATTTTTGGCATTTCTTTATTTTCCCACTTTAAATGTGAATTACACTCATTTTAATAATGTGAACAATATTGAGATGATATAGTGGAGCACATATAACAAATGTTATTTGGGTGGGAACAATTTGAGATGTGGAATAGGTGTGGGACATGTAGCATTTTAATTCTTACCTTTTATTTATGAATTTTCATTCATGTCTTGGCCTTATCTAACAAATTAAACATCATGTAATATAAAACCTTCACATCGTTAAAAAAAAATGTAAAATATCTAAATAACAAAGCTTAATTGGTGGATAAAATATTCTTTTTCTTATATGTCTATCCACTAGAGGGGCTCAATTATTGATGATTTTTCTTGCATAACAAGCTTTTCTACAATTACTCGAGCTTAATACAGTCAACCAACATCCATGCATTCAATAGATTCCATTTATTGAGATTTGTTGGCTCATCGATAGATTATAATCTTCAAACTGATCAAATGAATTATAATCTTCAAACCAATCAACCAAAATACAAAATTAAAGTTGAAACACTCTCTTTTAATAACCTTAGATGAGCTAGAGGATCAAAGGAGGGCCCAAAACATGATAAAAACTTGAGATCATGTGATGAAATGAAAATGTTGTAGAAAAATTTGACGATTGTGCCAACAATGGTTTTCCTTTCTAAGAATCAAAGTGTATATACAACGCCCATAGATGAAGGACATGGGCACCATTTTTTCCTTGGTTACAACGAAGGAGAAAGGTCTGTTGTATTAAGGTTCATGGGACTATATTATCAAAATGTGGAGGATGTTGGATTTAAAATGTGTGAAGTCCATTCAATCTTGACACACCAATGTCAATTTTGTTATCACTTGGCCTTGCAGCTTTGTTTTTCGCGATTTTGTTAAATGTCTAACTAAATTGTGGAGGAGGCTCAGGACAACCCAAAATAATGTTGTCACATTCCTTTAACACTCGAGCTTAAAACTAAAAAGGGGCCTACAAAGTGCTATAAGAAGAGTGCAATGTGGTTGGGTTTTGTACCTTTAACCTATTAGATTCCATCCCCTTTTTTCCATGTAAGCACTAATTCCACTCATGTGAATGCAAACAAGATTTATACAATAAAGTGGAGCACAATTAGCATATATTATTTGGGTAGGAACTATATGATCCATGGAATAGGTGTGGGACATGCAAGTATTTAATTCCAACCTTTTTATTTCCAAATTTCCATTCATGTCTTCGCCTTATCTAACAAACTTAACGTTTTTCAATCAAAATCCTTAATCTACATTTCACTCATATGATCGGTCGTTGAAATGGATAAATTTATGATATGCACACTGTCATGTGCATCAACTATTTCTTGAAATTGCTCGAGATTACTTCTAGATATGGGGATTTAATGTTCTATTAGAAGTAGCCATTGCAATTAGGTTCCAAACCTAGAAACGTATGAATTTTCCCTTTATTTTTAGCCCTTAAATCATAAATTGCACTCACATGAATAGCACGATGAGATCAAAACTATAATTCTAAGCGCAAATAGTAGATATCCAAGTTAGGTTGGAACTATATGAGCTTTGGAATAGGTATAGGGCATGCAAGTATTTAATTTCCATCATTTAATTTCCAAAATTCCATTCATGTCTTTATCTTATCTACCAATTTAAACAACATCAAATGGATGACCTTGAATATATATAAAAAAACAAATTTAAAAATACAAAGTACATCTAATATATAATTTCTCATATGACTCTCTCGAATATGAACTAAAGGGCTACGAGATGTCTCTTTCCATGTTATAAGATCAACTGACTAGATGCGTAACCTCTCTGTCATGGTGAAGAGACTTGTATTTGAGTGGCGAAGTGTGAGTCCTCATCTACGTATATCTCCCTATCATGTTGAATATCCTATGCCACTAGCTCTCGCTGTGCGGAATTTGATCCTAAAGGACCCCATCATTTGATGCGGTGTGTCTATAATCTGCGGCCCAAAATCAGTACTACATGCCTCTGGTGGTGGCTATCCATGACCTCAAGTCACTATTGCACCTCGCCAGGTACCGCTTTCCTTGTCACCCCGCACAGGGGAAAAATGGTACATTAGAATTTTGTGGAAATGATTAAAAAAATTGTTTTATTTAAATTTAATTACCCAAAAGTTAATTAACTAATCCCTAGAGTGTTTGGTGTTGAAACCATGCTCGATATAAGATGTCGCGCCTCACCCAACACGAGTCCAAAAATGCTAGAACATAACCAAATATCCTAATCGAAGATGGAAAAGGTAATGAAGTGGTATTAATTTTTTTAATAAATAGATATACGACGATCAAACAAATACTCATTACGAAGGAAATGTGACTAAGTTGCAAAGTTTGAAAAAGATGAACCAACTTGCAATACCAACATAAAAAAATATAGAGAAGCCCATGTTGTAGAAGTATGTGCATATGTGTAGTAGAAGCGTGACAATGTTCTTGCATGCAAATAAGACTTGTCGAGCTCCATGGGAAAACCTATGGCTAACCAACACATGGAATGTGTAGAGAAATGTCTTATAGTGCTCCATGAAAAATTTCATTAGATTATGTAATGGGGATTAGTCACATAAAGTAGATAGAGATGCATACTTGAGAAAAATCCTGAGAAGCCCATGTTGTATAAGTATGCGTAGATGTGTAGTAGAAGTGTTCCAATAGAAGTATGTGCAGAGGAATGTCTTATAGTGCTCCATGAAAATTTCATCAGATTCTATAATGAGGATTAGTCACATAAAGTAGATAGAGATGTGTACCAAAGAAAAAGGTGGAGAATCCCATGTTGTAGAAGTATGCGTAGATGTGTAGTAGAAGCGTGCCGATAGAACTATAAAAGTGTGTCGAAACATGGATTAGTAAGTTGATCCATGCAACGTATCAAAAAAGTGTAAGTACCATGATGAAGCATGGGAAATTAAAATTATGATTAGGATGTAGCATGATGATTTTGAATGTGGTTTCATAATGAATAAGTGGGTGGGGAGTGATCAGTTCCTAACCCGAACGCTTGTATATGAATGGAATAATTGGAAGATTTGGGTGTCCTGTCGCCAGAGGAAGAGTGTAGGGAGAAACATGTGCTATTCTCTAAAATTTAACTACATTCTTAAGATCTATCTGCTTTGCAGATGGACTCATATCAAAATGTTGTGATTTTTGGATCCAAATAATTTTGATTAAACAGTTGACCCATATAGGAGTGATAAAGGGAAGGCACTCTTGCCCCCACTCTATGGGTATCGATGTCTTGTAAAGGCTTCCAAGTTGGGTTATCTATAAGTGATCACAATAGAGAATGAAATATCTTACAAGTTAGGTCATCTAGAAGCGAACACAATAGAAATAGATAGCTTCCAAGTTAGGTCATCAGGAAGCAAACACATAAATGAACGATGCGACTTCCAAGTTGGGTCATCTGGAAGTGAATGTGGAATATAGAATAAAATCCCAAGTTAGGTAATCTAGGAAAGAAATGGTGAATTTAATTCCCAAGTTAGGTCATTTGAGATACTTGTAAGCTTGAGATTTGAATGATATGATTTGATTGTTTTGATTAGTTACTCATAGAGAGGTTTTTCACTAATTGCCCCTAGGTTAGGTCATTAGGGGAAAGTTGTTAGAAATTGATGAGATGTTGTGTAAAAATATTTTTAGTCACTTATTTCCCCCAAGTTAGGTCATTAGGGGGAGTTGATAGGTTATAGCGTGTGATCACATTTGGGAAATGTTAAACGTTTACGCCCTCGATTCGATCATTTAGGGGGTTGATGGTGAAATGTCACAGTATAAATTTCTAGGTGTTGGATTCACGATGTTTGAACACATGGTGATGTAAGGGGGATTATAGGGGACCCCCATAATATGCCCCCTTTTGGTGAAAGAGGGAGTGATGAAAGGAACAAACTCTAAGTCGAAAGTAATGGCAAGAGGTTAAAACACGTATGTAGTGAATAGGAGACAATGGTAAGGAGATATAATGTACATTAAACATGTACAATATGGTGGTAGGTGGAATTCTAAAAATAATTCCATAAACGAGGTGTAAATCGAGTAAAAACACTCAAGATATGAGCAAAATGGTGTAATGTGTATTAGTTGTGGTGATAAGCACAAAATATGGACCATAGTAAAGGTGGCATTTGAAATGTGATTATAAATAGTAAAGTGAAAAGGTAACTTATCACTTCATTTGTATTTTATGTGAGTGTGAGAGTGTATACGGAGTGAATAGAGATGCCTCAAGTGAGACCATTACGTCCTAGCTAGTTTGAGAGAGTGGCGACCGCTATGGTGTTGTGTACTACTGCGGAGTTCATAATTGTATTATTTTTGCAAAAATATGGACAAAAGCGTAGAGGGTGCTAGTTGCCCTAGGAATGGAGCACCTAGAACTAGGTGCTAGTGTCCTTCTCTCGGGGTGCTTCAAATTTTTTAGACACTAAAATTAGGTCACACTCCCCCTTCGTCCTTTGACATATAAGCCCCCTTTTATTACATCTACCTAGCCATGGCCCCCTTCACCTCACTAGTATTAATTTAATTAAATTAACTCATTATCCTCACCATATTTATTATTTAAATATCTTATTTAAATAATACCTACACATATAGTTCACTTAGACACCTCACCAAGCTAACTCAACTTAAGACCTATTCTTAGCAAGTTACCATAACTAACTAAGACTTACCCAAACCCTAAAAATCAATGCCTACACTCCCTCTAACCACATTACCGCATGCTCACAGAAGCTCCCAGTCTAATCCATGGGATAACGACACAAGATCTGAGGAAATCAGGAGGATCTCCCTAAGTTTGGTAAACCTAGGAAATCCCACCTTGACCAACGTTGGTTTCCCCTAACAATCATTTGTTAAGTCGGACCATCGTCTGCTTACCCCTTTTAACCCAAAACAACATTATTTCTCAAGGTTGGAACTTGGAAGGAAAAGGTTTGCAAATAAATAAAGAAAGTTGACAAGCAAGAACGACATCTCAGAGAGATAATGCATCTTCAAAGAACCAATTCCAATAAGAACTGACATCCAAGGAAGGAGATTGAGCATCTTCTCCTACACAGCCATCCCAACCACCTTCTGAACTATCTAAGCAAAAGAGGAGTGTGCATGCAGCCCATGCAAAAGATTTTCTTCAGTTGGTGATCACTTGCAGCCTTCAAAACCACCATTGGCACCTCCATCCATCACACACAAGCCTTCAAGAATGAAATCCTAGTAAGTACAATATCATACTTTCCTGGTTATTTCATTTCATCAATTTTTATCACCCATTGTTTATCTTGCTCCTTATCGACCATCTCCAACATTTTTTACCTCCATAGACCCATCAAAACCTTGTAAAAACCTATCCCAATCACCTAATACCTCCTCCCAACCAACTAAATCCTTTGTGCAATCACAAAGGAGACCAAACCCTGTTTTGTGATGTTTCCAAACCTCACAATGAATCGCACCGGTTATACCTAACCACTCTCGATCACCCCTAACTGACGTCAATATCTCATGTGTTTGCCTACATAGCCTTAAACTAAGACCTATCCACCTAATTTTACCTCACCCTCACTCATTTGTGACCTACCCGAGACCTTTATCGCACTGGCCAACCATCGTGAACCCGAAACCAACCATTTGACCTATGGATTCTATTCTAGCTTAGCATGTTAGATTAGATCTATTTTCTTATTGTGTTTTAAGTGAGATACCTAAATCATTTTAAAATAACAATAGGATTTACCTTGTTTTCAGCATTAATTTTTTTAAAACAATGGACTGACAACAATCTAGGAAGTACCATACTTCCTAGATCTAGTGCACGCTAGGTAGTTCACTGCCCATATTATTTAATTCTTTCTGGTGGTCTTGCTTTCATTACAGGTAGTTCCTCCTAGCCAAAAGGAAGCTCTCATGGTCAGCTATGGATTTAGAAGTCATACACGTGTAGCAACCCATCAACCGACATTTGAACAGTATTCCTCCTACGCCTCGTTACCCTATCTATTTTGTCAACAATTCAAAGAAATAATCTAAGAAAGAGGTGAAACATTTTAGCATGCTCAATGGGACCCATCCAAGCTTCCTTGCATTTCATTCATTCCTAGGAAAAATTGTGTGTTTATTTCCCTTCTAAAAAGCGTACACACTAATTTTATTCCCAAATCCACTCCTTTCTATTTGCTCTAAAGGAAACTTTTCTTTTGGTGTATTTAAAAGGAATCATCTCTTCATGTTTTCTACATTTTAGTGAAAGAGCATCCCTCTTCCTATTCATCTATTTTTGTCATCGAATATCATACTTTTGATTTGGGTTTAAAACAAGTGCATTACATTCGATTTAGCTCATTAGCTCACATTAATTGAGGGAAACCAAAAAATTCAAATACATACATTCTTAAACAACATCTTACCTCTTTTCTTTCTCCCTCTTAAGAAGGCGTATGTGATCACACGATCACAAAGACAAAGGGCACCTGACTCACTACTCTGTCAGTCATACTTCGAGTGTAGCCCACCCCACCATAACATACCCGAAACCTCACCCTTTAGATCTCCTTCTTTGTAGGAAGCCATCCTCACCAAAACCTCCATTTCACAATTCATGTGTCAGTCCCTAAATAGCATAAGCTGAACAAATGTAATAGAATAGGCACTCTAGGAACATTCTTTCTTAGTGTTCTGTTTGATTTACATTTTGAGGTGAGAGCTTTCGATCATTATTTTTGTATTTCCTTACACACTCCCCATCATAGCTGGTGTATTCCAGCTCCACCTGAGTGTGCCTAGGCCATATCACCATCATTCCCAAAATTTTGGGTTTGATTCCACATCAAATTCTAATTCACAACCACTTTTTCTCATCACTGTTTCAATCTCACAGTAACCATCATCAGTTACCTCTGACCGCCATCGGTTAAACACAACTAACGTTGGTTCCAAGCCCTTTTGCTAACCTACTCAAAAGGACATTCTCACTTCACTTTTCTCCACTTCCCATAGTTTCTGTCACTGTCACTTTTTCCATTGATGTTTTACACATTCCCAGATTTGGCATACTTGTCAGATTTTACCTTCTACCTCACTGTTTATTCATTATCCATCTTCTACACTCGACCGACAATGGTTACCCTTATCGACGCCGCTTTTCCCTAACTAGCATTAGTTAACCTGTTTCACATTCCACTCACCATTTGTTACTTCATCCATTTTTATCACCGATTCACCTATTTCTCGTTATTCTTTGTATTATTTACGAGAGAAGCAGCCCTGCTTTGATCGATCTTGGTTCACATGGTACTAACCCAAAGACAAGAGAATGCCCTCATGTTCCATGTCACCACCAACCACTCCCACCTAGTCCTTCACCACCCTCTATTTTATCACTAGCCATGGATCCCATCCAGCCTACCAATATTGCTATTGGAGATGAGGAGTTCACATGACTCCTTGACCGTAACCATGTTGCCTTGCAGCTTTTACCTCTCCCATTCATCCACTCAAGATGCCTCGGGTCAATTGATATACGGTATGCCCGTATCTATCCCCCCCGACTATCACCCCCACTTCGCATCACCTCATCTCGGCTCCATTCTACCTACATCCACCTTACCCCCACATTTTGTAGTTAGGTTCTATACCCACTATGACTACCACGTCTCATACCTCTCGTGGCACCAATTACATCTACCATACCCTCGTTGATTACCCCAAACACAACCTCATCCATCCCTCATGTCTCACATATACTTGTAGCTACGTTCCCACCTCCTGTGTCGGTGACCTCTACCCCATTTCAGAATGTAGTTCTTTCTATTCCATAATCATTAGCCCCTATTGCAACTAGGGTTACCGTCGACATTAAAATTTTCCTCCGTAATTTCTAATGTATGTATTAGGAATAGGATGTTGTTAAGTATAATTAGTAGTGGCATCCAATAGAAGATAACGGCACCGTCAATACGGATCCGCCAATAATGTAGAGTACGGTAATAGTCAAAGTATAATAGGAATATTGTAAAAGTAAATATTTTTCGTAAGTGGTCCGGTAATGTTAAAATGTCAAAGTTGGGATAAGTAGAGAAGTAGGGTCTACATGATTAGGAATTAGAAATATTATATTTGTAATAAGGACAAAGAGTGATGTCATAAATATTTTGTGTATTTTATTTATGGAAAAGTCTAAAAAGGTGGAACCCATGTGAGATGATAAGGTTTATTTTATCGTAGAAGATAAGAATATATGTAAAGGCAAGAGTTTAGGCATGGAATATGATTGGCCGGAAGAGATTTCCTATCCTATCTTAGAGATAGGGTGGATAAGCCTGAATTCCTATAAATAAAGAGGTCACCTTCATTTAGCATAGAGGGAAGTAGTGAGAAATATTGTATGAGTAAGTGTGTAAAGGAAGCCATCATTTAGAAGGTGTGTTAAAGAATCCATTGTGAAGTTTCTCCCATAGTTATTGTTGGAAGGCAAGTGAAGTTAGTAACACTTGAAGTACCTCATGGGTGAGATTGTAACAATTTCATGTTGATATTATAATTTACACTTATATTTTAGATTTGTCATCATTCCTTCATATCATAGTCTATGGTATTCTTGTGTTATGTTTGTTGTTGTGTTTCCATATTACATCCACCAAACTAAAGGTTGTGCATTAGTAAATAATCATAACACGAGGAGTTCCCGGTGGAGAATTATCATAGTGCCGATTGGTGATGACATTTTGGTTCCGTTGCCGGACCATTCCTCATTGGTGGATTTTCTGGAGAGATATTCTTACTTAGTTAGAAATCATTTGGAGGGTAACCTTGTTTTTACTATGCATAGTAGTTACCATGGTAAAGTCACTTTTTACCATGAATAGTATTTACCACAGTAACTTTACTTTTTACCGTGAATAGTATTTATCACAATAACTTCACTTTTATATGAATAGTATTTACCACAATAAAGTCAGTTTTTACCGTAAAGTAAGTCAAGTTTTACCATGGTCATTCCTATTTTACTATAGAAAGGTGTAAAGTCACTTTCTATTGTAGTGAGTCTAATTATTTGTGCACACAAGTCTTACTGATTGTACTTGTGAATTGGTATTTCACTGTGGTTACTTTTTAAAATGGGGAAGATTCTTGTTTTTTCAGCCCAATCTAATGAAGATGCTTCCTCTTTCATTCAAGAGTTTAAATGATCTTGCATTTGTAATGGCCTCATAAGAAGGGAACAATGGACTGAATTTTTTCCTACCTTTTTGGATGGTTCAGCTCTTAGGTGGTTTGAAACACTAGGTGATAATGTGAAAAATTCATGGGATTTATTAACTGAAAGTTTTCTTGAAGAATTTGGTGAACAACAAAAATATGCAGATCTCATGATCAATATCACAAAGCTATCCCAAGGAGAGAAGGAGAAGATAAGGGATTATCATGCTCATGTTCTAGAGCTAAGGAGGAAGCTCGATGCCCAGATCTGGAAGGAAGGATTAGCGGATGGGTTGATGAATGGTGTGGATAATCTCCTCTATAAGAACTTCATTCTTGGGATGAAGCTAGAGATCAGACAATGAGTGAAGTATGACCACCCAGCTACCATTGAATAAGCAAAGGAGATTGCAAGAAGGTAAGAAGAAAGCATGGAAGAGGATCCCAAAGAAATTTTTGCTAAAGTAGAGCCTACACCAACACCTTTGGTCCAGAATCCACAACCACTCTCGGTGAGAAAATATTTCTTCTAACACATCTACTAAGAGTATGAAGATCTGCTCAAGAAGATGGGTCAGTTAACTATTAATATTCTTCAAGGAAAGGAATTTAGTTCTCATAGAGGAGATAGAGGTCCAAAAAGAAATATTTCTAAAGTTGTATGTTATGGTTGTTATAAAAGGGTCATTATAAGTATAATTATCCAGATAGAGATTCTACATCTGTACAAGAGATAATGATAAAGGAAAAGCACCTATGTGAATTCTTTTGATGTAGTAGATAAGATCATAAATAATGAAGTAGATGTGTTTATAACAAAAAAAAGAAAGAAAGAAAAAGATAACCAAGATGGAAATGATCCTAAGAAGATGAAAGGAGAAACTAGTAAGAAACATAGGAGAAGAAAGTTGGGTGTGCAGGATTTTCTGATTTCACAGGGACAAGGACCATACTCCATCTTAGAAGATCTATCCAAAAGGCCTACAAATATTACATATGGTCAACTCTTGGCTATGTCTTCTGAGAAGAGGCAGGAGCTGCGAAGTGGACTCAATGCTCGATGAAGGAAGGAGGTTGAGGTCCCTATTCTGGAGGTAGAGGCGGATCCCTATGCTCCATATAAGCTGAGAGGTATTATGTAATGGTATTTCAATTCATGATGTCTTAGTTGATGGAGGTGTTGCAGTTAATGTAATGACTGAGTTTGTAATGAATATGTTGGGTTTAAAAATTGATCGCCCCTCAACACTTATGTTAAGGTCATTAAATAAAGGAAAAACTAAACCATAAGGTGTAGCTTTCAAATGTGTAAATATCTATTATGGGTGTTGTATGTGTGGTAGACTTTCGGTGATGAAAATGGTACTTTGCGTACCCAATGTTGTTGGGAAGACCATGGATAAGGAGAGTTCATGCAAGAAACTACTGAATGAAGGCTTCATGACACTTGGACGTGGTAGAGAAAGGGTGAAGATAAACGTGATCCCTCGACATCATAAGGCAGAACCTATGGATTCAAGTGATGAAACTGATGATTGGACATCCTCTGATTACTCTAGTACCAGTGAAGTGGACACCGAAGATGAAGAAAGTGAGGTTGATGTTTTAGTCATGGATATCCTTCCAGTCACACCGACTCATGACCCCATAAAATTATCTAAAGAAGAAATTGATGATCGTCTCCAACAAATAAAGATTGGTGATGTTGTGATGGAGAGTGAGAAGGAATCCTACCTCTAGCTCTTTTGAAGGTATATACACATATTCACTTTTGATTACAAGGAACTCCGTCAAGTAATTTGGGTAGAACATTCTATTGAGCTGGTAGATGGTGCTAAGCCCATAAAGCAAATGCCATATAGAATGAATCCTAATTTTTCCAAGACTGTAAAAGAAGAAATAGATAAGTTGATTGATGCAGGATTCATATTTGCTATGGAGAATTCAAAATGGGTTTCTCCCATTATGATCTCAATAAAAAAAATGGGAAGCTACGCATTTGTGTTGATTATAGGAAGCTCAATAATGCAACAAAGAAGGATCATTACCCTCTTCCATTCTCAGATCAGATCTTAGATGAAGTAGTTGGCCGAGTGCTTGATAGTTTTGCTTGATGGATATAGTAGATACAACCAAGTTCATATAGTGGAGAAAGTTCAAGCTTGAAGACCATGTTCACCACTCCTTGAGAACGCTCACTTATAGAGTTATACCTTTTGGGTTGTGTAATGCTCCGGAAACTTTCCAACACTTGATGAATAGGGTGTTTGAACCCTACATTGGGAACTTCATCAGAGTATTTTTGGATGATTTTTACATCTATGAGAGCAAGATGGACCACCTACACCAGATGGAGACAGCATTTCAAAGGTTAGATGAAGCACAAGCCTCACTAAACCCTACAAAGTGTTTCTTTGGATGTTCTAAAGGTGTTTTGTTAGGGCATGTGGTATCCAGAGATGGTGTTGGTATATTGATCCCGATAAAGTTTCAAAAATCAAAGAGTTACCATTTCCTACGAATAGAAGTAAGTTGAGATCATTTTTAGGCCATGTGGGTTACTATAGAAGGTTCATCAAGAATTTCTCAAAGATTACACAAAGCTACTAACCCATTTCTTGAAGAAGAATGTTACTTATGGACCAAAAATAAGGCGCATGAAGCTTTTGAACAATCAAGGAAGCCCTAGTCTCTTCACCTATTCTAAAGAATCTAGATTGGAGCAAGCCATTCATTATGGTACACTATGCCTCGGATGTAGCACTAGGAAGTACTTGAGCCAAAAGTATGAAAATGGGAATGAACATCCAAAGGGACTTTGGGATTAGACAATCAAATGAGTAAAGTCTTCAAGGTAAATTATAAATCAGTAAAATCGAAAAAAAGAGGCTCTAAGTTATCATTTTTGTTGTAAAGAAGTTTAGAAATTACTTGCTAAGGCAGAAATTTATAGTTGAAACAATCATTAGGCTCTAAAATATATATAAATAAGCCTCCCACCCATCAATAAGGCAACAAAGAAGGATCATTACCCTCTTCCATTCTCGGATCGAGATCTTAGATGAAGTAGTTGGCTTGGTGCAATAGTTTTGCCGATGGATATAGCAGATATCAACCAAGTTCGTATAGTGGAAAAGATCATCCAAGACCATGTTCACCACTCCTTGGACTATGGAAACGTTCGCTATTACATAGTTATGCCTTTTGGGTTGTGTAATGCTCCATGAACTTTCCAAAGAAAATTATTTTATGAATAGGGTGTTTGAACCCTACATTGGGAACTTCATTAGAGTATTTTTGGATGATTTTTACATCTATGAGAGCAAGATGGACCACCTACACCCGGATGACGAGACAGCATTTCAAAGGTTAGATGAAGCACAAGCCTCACTAAACCCTACAAAGTGTTTCTTTGGATGTTCTAAAGGTGTTTTGTTAGGGCATGTGGTATCCAAGATGATGAAAGTGTGATGTTCGATGATCCTCTAAAGTAAAGTTTCAAAATCAAAGAGTTACCATTTCCTACGAATAGAAGTAAGTTGAGATCATTTTTAGGCCATGTGGGTTACTATAGAAGGTTCATCAAGAATTTCTCAAAGATTACATAATGTACTAAACCATTTCATTTCTTGAAGAAGAATGTTACTTATGGACCAAGAAATAAAGGCGCATGAAGCTTTTGAACAATCCCAGGAAGCCCTAGTCTCTTCACTATTCTAAAGAATCTAGATTGGGTAGCAAGCCATTCATTATGTACACCGATGCCTCGTGCATCGCACTAGGAAGTACTGCCAGCCAAAAGGATGAAAATAGGAATGAACATCCAATTTTCTTTGGGATTAGACAAATGAGTAAAAGCTTTGAGGTAAATTATACATTAATCAAAAAAGAGGCTCTAGCTATCATTTTTGTTGTAAAGAAGTTTAGAAATTACTTGCTAGGATTTTTGCAATCAATTTATAGTTGTACTAAAGATTTCATGCTTCAAAATATATTGTAAATAAGCCTGAATCAATAAGGCAACAAAGAAGGATCATTACCCTCTTCCATTCTCGCATCGAGATTAGGATGAAGTAGTTGGGCCAGAGTGCTATAGTTTTGCTTTGATGGATATAGCAGATACAACCAAGTTCGTATATGGAGAAAGATCACCGAAGACCATGTTCACCACTCCTTGGGGAATGTTTGCTTATAGAGTTATGCCTTTTGGGTTGTGTAATGCTCCAGCAACGTTCCAGCACTTGATGAATAGGGTGTTTGAACCCTACATTGGGAACTTCATCAGAGTATTTCTGGATGATTTTTACATCTATGAGAGCAAGATGGACCACCGACACCAGATGGAGACAACATTTCAAAGGTTAGATGAAGCACAAGCCTCACTAAACCCTACAAAGTGTGTCTTTGGATGTTCTAAAGGTGTTTTGTTAGAGCATATTGTATCCAGAAGAGATGGTGTTGGTACTTGATCCTAATAAAGTTTCAAAATCAAAGAGTTACCATTTCCTATGAATAGAAGTAAGTTGAGATCATTTTTAGGCCATGTGGGTTACTATAGAAGGTTCATCAAGAATTTCTCAAATTGCACATTGACTAACCCAATTCTTGAAGAAGGATGTTACTTATGAACCAGAAATAAGGCGCATGAAGCTTTTGAACAATCAAGAAGGAAGCTTTGGTGTCTTCACCTATTTTAAAGAATCTAGATTGAGCAAGCCATTCATTATGTATACTAATGCCTCAGATGTAGCACTAGGAAGTACTCTGAGCCAAAAGGATGAAAATGGGAATGATCATCCAGTTTACTTTGGGAGCAAACAAATGAGTAGTGCTGAGGTAAATTATACTTTATAACTGAAAAAGAGGCTCTAGCTATCATTTTTGTTGTAAAGAAGTTTAGAAATTACTTGCTAGGGCAGAAATTTATAGTTGTAATAGATCATCAGGCTCTAAAATATATTGTAAATAAGCCTAACCCATCAGGGAGGATAGCAAGATGGATAATTTTGCTACAAGAATTTGAATTTGATATTATAGATAGGCCAGGAAAGAAGCATGTCAATGCAGATGCACTCTCTCGAGCCTATGATGGTTTAGGTTCATCTTGTGATGATGATGATTTCCCAGATGCAACATTGTTATCCCTTGACACAATCCCTAGTGAATACATAGATATTTGGAATTATCTAAATGAATTCAAGTTTCCTGATGGTGCCAATGCAAAGACTAAGAGGAAGATTACTCAAGCCAATCGTCCATATTCTATTTTACATGGAGTATTATTTCGAATAGGACCTGATGGACAATACAAGAAGGTAGTTGGACGTGATCAAGGGAAGGAGATGATAAAAGAATTCCATAATGGTACATGTGGAGGACACTTCTCTAGAAAACTTACAGCAAGAAGGATCTTGGATGCAGGTTATCACTAGCCCACTCTTTTTAGAGATTGTTATAATTATTGTAATACATGTGATATTTGTCAAACACATGGTAACCATAAGACTTCATCAGCTCCATTATGCCCTATTCTTCCACTTTGTCCCTTTGAAAAGTGGGGAATAGATATTGTAAGTCCACTTCCAACTACCCCACCAAAATAAGTATATTGTAGTTGCCACAGATTATTTAACCAAGTGGGTTGAAGCTAGGCCATTGAAAACAACTTCCATGGATGAAGTGGCAAGGTTCATATATGAACGCATTGTCACCATATTTGGTTGCCCATTAGAAATTGTAATAGATCAAGGAAGCCACTTCATTAATGAGGTGGTAGAAGCCCTAGTCAACAAGTTTTCTATTAAGCACAGAAGGCAACAACATACAAGCCAAGCACAAATGGACAGGTGAACGAACAAATTTTGTGTTGTGTCAAATTCTAGCAAAAGATGCAGCCTTACAAGTACATAAGTGGGATAAAAGGATTCATGCAGCATTGTGGGCATATAGGGCAACATCAAAGTCAGCAACAAGATACTCCCCATTTCAGTTGGCTTATGGCATTGATCTAGTTCTTCCTATTGAGTTTGATATTCCCACTGTGAGAGTTATGAAAAAGGAAAGGATGGATGAAAGTGATTCAGTAAAAGAAAGGTTGGTGCATCTTCATTTGCTAGAGGAAATGAGGGAAATAACGAAGGATACAAGCTATAAGAAGAAAATGAAGCAAAAGGAATACTTTGATCAAAAGATTCATTGGTCTCCATTTCATGTGAATGACTTGGTTCTAGTATATGATTCCAGATACAAAAAAGAAGGCAGAGAAAATTTCTTCCCAAATGGATGGGGCCCTACAAAATAGCAGTTGTGCATGAAAATGGTACATATCGACTGAGGAATTAGATGGTACTCCCATTACGAAATGGGTCAACCATGACAAGTTAAAGATTTTCTAGGCACCAGCTTCAGAATGTCCATAAGAGTCTACTCCGAGGACGGAGTAGAAGTTAGGAAGGGGGAAAATGTCGACATTAAAATTTTCCTCCGTAATTTCTATTTTATTAATGTATGTATTAGGAATAGGATTTTGTTAAGTATAATTAGTAGTGACGTCCAATAGAAGATAACGGCGTCGTCAGTACAGTGCCGCCAATAATGTAGAGTATGGTAATAGTCAAAGTACAATAGGAATGTTGTAAAAAGTAAATATTTGTCATAAGTGGTCCGGTAATGTTAAAATGTCAAAGTTGGGATAAGTAGAGAAGTAGGGTCTACATGATTAGGAATTAGAAATATTATATTTGTAATAAGGACAAAGAGTGATGTCATAAATATTTTGTGTATTTTATTTGTGGAAAATTCTAAAAAGGTGGAACCCATGTGAGATGATAAGGTTTATCTTATCTTAGAAGATAAGCCTACATGTAAAGGCAAGAGTTTAGGCATGGAATATGATTGGCCTGGAAGAGATTTCCTATCCTATCTTAGAGATAGGGTGGATAAGCCTAAATTCCTATAAATAAAGAGGTCACCTTCCCTCATTTAGCATAGAGGGAAGTAGTGAGAAATATTGTATGAGTAAGTGTGTAAAGGAAGCCATCATTTAGAAGGTGTGTTAAAGAATCCATTGTGAAGTTTCTCCCATAGTTATTGTTGGAAGGAAAGTGAAGTCAGTAACACTTGAAGTACCTCATGGGTGAGATTGTAACAATTTCATGTTGATATTATAATTTACACTTATATTTCAGATTTTTCATCATTCCTTCGTATCATAGTCTATGGTATTATTGTGTTATGTTTATTGTTGTGTTTCCAAATTACATCCACCAAACTAAAGGCTGTGCATTAGTAAATAATCATAGCATGAGAAGTTCCTGATGGAGAATTATCATAGTGCTTTGGATTGGTGATGACATTACCACGACCCTTCCTCCCCCATATACATACTACCAACAACCACTTGTTTCATCTATCATTCTTTCCTGGGTACATACCCCCTATTTCCTTGCCTTCTTCTCCGCCACCTTACATGGCAGCCCCATACACTGGAATGCCCCACCCATTATACACCCAAAACCAACCTCCTCACATTATAGGAGGCATCCAATCATCACAACCCACTAATGACCTAATTAAATTGATGATGGATAAGATGCAAACACTGGAGGCATCGGTTTCTAGCTCCCACAACACTCTCACTTATGATGAGATTTACAACGAGCCTATTCACCCATCCATTCCCATCCGTTCATACCCTATGCATTAGGAAATGCCCAAATTCAATCGTTTCAATAGTAAGGAAGACCCACAACAGCATTTGCACTCGTTTAAACATGGGTGTTATTTGATTGCTCATGATGATGCCTTACTTTTGAGAACTTTTCCCACGTCCCTCATTGGACCTTCATTAGATTGGTATAGTGGGTTACCCAAACACTCCATATTTTCATTCAATCGGTAGCCTAGGCTTTCTTGGATCATTTTTCTATCAACATCGCCAAGAAAGTTACCATGACTAATCTATATTCCACACGTCAAGATGAGGGATGAATCTATCACAGATTTTGTCACTCATTGGCCGCGCACTCGATCAATCAACTTACCTTTCAAGTGCCACAAACTGAACTCATCAAGCTCTTCACACAAGCTTGCACCAGACATATCTTTTCGACCTTTCAGGTCCAAAATTTCAGAACATTTGATGAGGCATTCACTATGGCACAAAAGTTAGAGATTTGGGCCATCGAAGAGAATAAAATCTAATTACGAAATAAGAATTCGACATTCAAGTTGAATGAAACCTCTTCTTCTTCCAAACCACCAACTAATTATTCAAAGACTAAAGGTACCGCTAACGCAGTGGTACTCAAGGTCAGCCCAGCTCACCCATCCAATCAAGCTACACCCTCATCTAATTTATCACCTTTTCAGGCTTTTCGATTTAGACAAGTGTAGTGAAAATATACCCCAATTGGGGAACCTTACTCTTCTGTCTTAGAGAATCTTATGAAAGTGGTTCCATCAACTTTGTTCCACCCATAAAACCACACATTGGTTTTGACCCTTCTTGCCCCATGCCCGCATGGTATAAGGAACAATATTTCTGTAACTATCACCGAGTAAAGGGTCATAGTGATGGAAACTGTATCACTTTTAAGAATATTGTCCAAGAAATGCTCGAGAAAGGTGAGTTGACTATGGATAATCCTAACGCCGCCCCTAACCAAAATCTACAAATCTTTAAAAAACCATTTCCCAATCATGCCCCTTCATCCAATCAAACTGGTGAGACATCCACTCACGATACCCATACCCGTGAGGTTCATGTAATCTTTAATGAGGTACCTGTCACATCTCAATTACCTCACATTCCTTCCATAGAGGAAATCCTAGCCTGAAATCCTCCTTCCACATTGGAACCAACCTGTCATTGTTCTTTCACCAATAGAAGAACACCCTTCATCTCCTACATCACCTATGGAGGAGTCTTCTACTAACATTGAGACCATTTCACCCCTAGCTTCTTCACTTAGCAAACCTTTACCTATTGTAACTTCTCCACCCATGAAGGAGCACCCATTACCTTTTCCACCCACAGAGGAGCACCCATCACCTCCTCCACCCACAGAGGAGCACCTATCTATTCCTCCACTCATAGAGGAACTCCCATCATCTCTTCCACCCATCATAGACTGGTAGGGATACCCTTGCCTCTTGCGAGCAAGTAGTCTCCATCCGCTACCCGACATCCAACAGACCTACTTTTAGCTCTCTTACCCACGGAAGTTGAAGCCACCGATTCCCCATCTCCAAGATTCATTTTACGGGAATTCCCATTAGGTCCTCACCAACTCCACCCACAAATGCACCATTCTCATGTTTGGCTGATCACTTGGATTATGTGGATAGGGATTTGTTATGGGGGCCTCTTACTCCCTATCTCAACACAAATGTAGAGATCCCTCGATGACACCTCCACTATCTACCCAAGCACATTTCCACCCATTAAACCACATACAACCACTGTTGTTACAACCCCTTCCACGATACCCATTAGCACTCACACCACACCCTTACCCATAACCCGACCTATGCCTAAACCCAAACCCATACCCACAATATTTACCTCCACTAAACCTATTACCACTTTAGGGGTTACCCCGACCACCAGCCTTACTCATCCACCTATTAAACTAGATTTAGCTACATCCTCCAAAACCACACCTACTCCGACACCCAAACTAAAGAAACAAACTCATCAACCTCATACCCTTACCACACCAATCACACCCGCACTCATCTCATCTGTCTTAAGACCTTAGCTGCCCAACATGGTCAAGCACCCCTCATCCATTCATAACCCAATAAAATAACCACCCATTCCTGCCCTTACAAACCTCTAACCTACCCGGACACACAACACGACTCATACCCACACCTGTAGTCCCTTTACCACCAACACCTCCGATACCTTCGATCATTACTTCACTACCTACTATACTTCGATCATTATCCCTCACACCCCAAACACGACCTACATCATCCACCTTCACAAAGACCCCTCGTTATCCCCATGGGTAACTCACCCTCTTCCTCCATCTACTTTTCCTTCTAGACCCCATATACCCACATCACCTTTACCCAAGAAGGTGCAACCCAAAAACAAAACCCCACTACCCCACAACAAGGTAGTCAAAACAAAACCACACCTTCCTACTCGTCCATCTACTGTACCCATACCTAAACAAACCCGATGATACCTCAAACCACACCAATGCCTAAACCCATAGCTCAACCTGTTCCTACACTTCCAAAAATAATTCCCAGACAACCAACCACACCTACACCCAAACCCACATTCACTTCCCATTGTGATCCACTAGCAGGGTCCTATGCCAAAATTTTAACCAACCTCCTCGAGACTTCTATTATCACATTACATCGCCACTCCAACCTCATGACCCCCTCAAACCTAATCCAATGGGGTTTGATGATACCAAAATTTTGCATATCATCATGTGTCATGGCATGATGTGGAGAACTACAAGGCCTTGAAAATTGTCCTTATCCAATTGTGTCCACCCGAAACCAACTTTGATGACGATGACCTTCTTGATGAGGATCTTGCTTCACCTACCCCCATTCCCACACTGCGTACTCAACAACCACAACCTCCACCCTCATAGCTCCTAGAACCACACACAAAATTTGAAATTAACATGGTTCACATTAGAGAACTTTCCACGCCACCACCCAAATGTCATTGCGCCTAGCTGACCTCATAGGATTTTCTCCTCCCGTAGGTTTTTTCCCTTCATGTCGTTATACCACTTACCCTACACCTCTCCATTTGACAAATTCCCTCAAATCAACATGGTACACATTACTACACGTGCGCAGAAGGGTAAAGAAAAGGTAGCTGACCCACCAACCAATCCTATACCTAACATACCATTTGCACCCATACCTAAGATAACTATCTATGGCCCCACATACCCCATTTCTAATGGCGTCACACATCACACCATGCTCAAACAATTACACCAATCACCCCTCAAAATGTCCTTATATGACCTCATCCAAACCTTGGAATCCCATCGGCAAGCCCTCATGGAGGTTCTTCAATCTATCGAGGTTTTACCCAATGACCCTACACCCGTAGCATCCATTATCACACCCCATCATGTAGCCTCTCTCACCAAATTACCACCTTCATCCTCACCTCACCTTGTTCACCAAGTGGCCTCCCTTAGCTTCTCAGAGGCAGAGATCATGCCATACCAAAATGATGACCCAGACCTAGCCCTCTTCATCTCTGTACACATTGATGACATACGGGTACGCCATGTGATGATTGATGGAGGCACTAGCATTAACATCATTTCATCCCATGTATTTTCTCAAATGCTCATACTTGAAAATTTCATACACAAACATCCGGTCATGTTACGTTCATTCAACGATGCTATCACCTTCACACTAGGCACTATCATTCTTCATGTTCGCATGGGCCCCGCACTATTCCCGAATTGTTTTATGTTTTGGAGGGGAATTCCAATACAACTTTCGCTTGGTAGACCTTGGATCTGGTCATGGATTGTGTTCCCTCCACTTTGCATCATTGTGTAAAGTTTGAACATGAGGGACACACTTACACCATTCCAGCTGACCCATCACCTTTCAAAACATGCAACATGCTTTACCAACCCAACGATGTACTCATACTGGTCAAGCCATCTACTTCCATAACCAATACCGCTTCACCTACACCTACACCTACCCCACACCTACTAGTATGGCCGTAGCTTTCACCGTACATACCTCCTCCATGCCTACTTTGCTATAACCTCAATGGCTAACCCATTAGCTACCCAATCTGTAACACCACCTCTACATCGACCTCTCGACACATCGTCATACCATCTGACCCACATACCAACCACACATCCTTGGAAGGTGTTTTTAACGCCTCACTCTAGGGAATACCACCTATATAATGTCAACACATTCCTTACTCCACTCGAGTATGGAATCCTTCACCAACACCCTCGTTATGATCACCGTATAGAGAACACCTCCTTTATGGTCCTCCTCATCTTCGTACTAGTCTCACCTATGGGGACTTGATACTACCACCTACACACCTGAACCACCTTCACAACCCCACCCATTTTCTTAACTTCCAATCACTTACCAACCGCCATTTCACCCACACCTTCCTGCACCACCGTGCGTGGAAGGGTTTTGGTTTTGGCTTCTACGAGAAAGGTTGTCATATACCCAGTTATTCCATGTACCACCCGTAAAACATAATGACCGGAGTGGTATTGGCTTCCCGACCCTTCTACCAAACAGGACCAAATGGTTCCAAGTGTCGCAGTGTGGGGTAGAGCTGGTGTTATTCTCATCCCTCTCGGATGGAGAACCCATACCTTTGTATTTCAAACTAGACTTTGAATGCACCAACAATATTACCGAGTCACGAAGCGCTCGCCCTCGCCTCCTGTACCACCTATGCCCTCGATGTCAAATCAATCCACATCTTTGGTGATTCACAATTGGTCATAAACCAAGTTAATGGTATGTACCAATGTTGTAACGAGATACTTCAAAAGTATAAACATCATGTAGACATATTTTTGACCACCTTTGATCGTTACACCCTTCAAACCATCCCACGTTCAACCAACAAATTTACAGATACTATGGCCTATTTAGCTTCCCAAATACCTGCTTCTCCTACCGATTCCAAAATATTTGTCACTATACAATGCCTCCATTCACCTTCTTATTTACCTCACGATGTTTACTCAATCGGAACCGACACCCCGACTCAAGTGACCTTTGGTATAAATAGTACTCTAACTACCTTTCTCTCTCCATCTTACCTCCTGATATCACCCGTAATGGACAACGCGCCTTCCTTAAAAAGGTATCTCATTTCTTCATTCTGGGGGACTCCTCTATAAACGTGGCTTTGATGGTATTCTCTTATGATGCTTCACAAGTTTTGAAATTCCTTATACCATTAAGGAGGTTCATGATGGCATATGTGGAGGTCACTTTAGTGGCCTTGCTATTACTAAGTGTATTCTTCACCTAGGCTATTATTGGCCGACCCTTAATCATGATTGTTGTGACTATGTCAAACACTACGTGAAATGTCAACAACATTCCAATCTTCATCATACACCTAGTCATGCCTTATAGGTCACTCGTGACCTTTGGCCCTTTCTCTCAATGGGGTTTGGATCTTGTCGAGAAATCAATCCTCATTCTTCCCAACACCATCAATGGATCATAATTGCTACCAAATACTACACAAAATGGGTAGAATCCATACCACTTATCTCCATGAAAGATGAGAAAATATGTGAGTTCATTAACCATCACATCATTTGTCACTTTGGTGTCCCTCATCGACTCATCACTGACAATGGAAAACAATTCAAAAATAAAACACTACAAAAACTTTGTGACGCCTTTGGCATTCAGCTTAGTTTCTCCTCACCTTATTACCCACAAACCAATGGCCAAGCTGAATCCACTAACAAAACCCTCAATAAAATTCTCATGAAGGTGGTTGATGATACTGGGAAGGATTGGCATACGCACATTCCTTTTGCCCTATGGGCATATCGTACTAGTATTCGCACCTCCACTACGGCCACACCCTTTCTCCTGGTCTACGATGCACTGAGGCTATTCTACCTCTTGAATTCCGATCCCCTCACTCCACATTTCTCTCCATGACATGCTTATCGATGATGACTTTTGTCGTGGACCACTTAGCACAACTAGAGTTATTAAACAAATGTTGTCTTAACGCTCTGATCATCTTCAAGTTTATCAACAACATATCAAATGTGCTTATGAAAATGTGTTCATGAACAAACCTTCCAAGTTAGAGACCTTGTTTTGAAAGAAAATCAACATGTAACCAAATCGAAAAAGAAAACGGGGAAAATTTGCTCTAATTGGCTTGACCATACATCGGAACTCATACCTATGGATCAGGTGCCTATCGTTTGTCCTCGCTGAGGGTAAACCACGGGGATTCACTTAGTAAAAGTATGGTATAAAGATACTGCGTTGACTAGTCAAGGGTATTAAAGAATACCCTTAATTCTAGTTTCTACCTCTAATTATTCAATTGATAATACCCCTCCCGTTATATTATTAGAATGAAAATACCCCCTATTTTTTCCATGTACCTTACTTACCCATTTTTCAATTACAATTTTATTTACCCCTTTTTATTTCTACCCCAATATATTAGACAAAAATATATTATATTTCTCACTCAATTTTTTTTAATATGCATTTCCTTTCGAAAGATAGTTCGAAGCCATTGAATACATATTACAAGTCACCTTATATATGTTAAGCTTTATGCATTTATCAATAGTTCTTCAAATAATTAAGATGGTGAAATAATATCACTTGTGTTGAAAAGCATACTCAATTCTAGTTTTCTACCATCTTATTATTTCTTGGTTAAGAATCTAGATTTATTTATTAAAAAGAGATTATAATTTAATTTATGACCACACTCCTTTTGCAATTTTAAGGTATTTACGTTTAAAAACTAGGGTTCAAACGTTTTAGTTTTATATTAAAAGTAAACCTCTATTTCCTTTGGCCCATCTCTCTAACCTACCCCCAATACCTGATTCAAAACATTAATAAATTAAACCCTTTCACCCCCTCATGTCTACCGGTATATTGAGTTTAATTTTATTAATTTTAATTACCTCAATATGAACCCACGTGCTAGGATATTGCCTAGCTAATGAACCCCCGTGGGAGTAAACCCAAACCTAAGCCCCTTAATGCATTACATCTTTAACCATTCTATTTGTTGACCTCTAGTCCTACATCACTATTTATCTAGTTCAGGCTCGTCCCTTGAGCACCATTTACCTTTTCCACATCTCATCTCCAATGATTAAACATGGATCATGTGATTACCCGTCACCCTTTTGCCTTCTCTTAAGTATGTGCACCATGGCTTTGCACATGGCATGATTCTCATGGATACTTTTCATCTTCTTTTAGATGAGATCCCATGGTCTTTCACCCTTTCTTCTCAACAAGAACCAAATTCTTCGATATATTCTCGTCCATGACTTAAAAGCCTAAAAAAACAAGATAAGAACATCTTCCCAAATAAGGGATCAACTCCTTGAGTCAAACTTCCAATATCAAAGATGAATCCCTCAAAATGACATCTTCTACCTTCATTGTTCTATAAGTACACTGCTCCCTCGAAGGACAGCTATAAAAGGTCACAACTCTCTACATAGTTTTTCCAAAATGAAGACTATCTCCTCAAAATCAAAATTCAAAATCTTCCCACATCGATCACTTTGCAAGACCTCAAGGAGACATATATTCCTCCTATATAGACTTCCCGCATCGATCAATCTATCTAAAGTCAAAAAAAACACACTTTTTTGTCATGGACTTGCCTATTATGATCTTGCTCTATTTCCCAAGGCATTCTACTTCCCATTTTATGACCCAATTAGCTCCACCTCATTACCCGTTGTCTTTTCACGTCATACCTCAAGGACCTACTGAATCTATGACATTTGGTAATCATGTGACTCTTCGTCACTTTTAGAATTATCAATCATGTAATGTCTTTTTAGGGTCTTATGTTCATTGGCCTATATAAAGATGTGTTTCATATGTTTTGATCCTTTCCAATTTGGTGGCTTTCTTGCCCCCTCTTATCCCACCTTAATTAACCTCAAATCACCTTTGCCTATCTATCCTATTCTCAACCCCAACATCAATGCCCTTAACCTAATTATACTTACGACCTAAAATCACCCATACCTATCTACCTATATTCCACCTCACCTACTCGATCTTGACCTCATCATAATTATGACCTCGAATCTAACCTAACTATCAACCACACTACCTATTCTTCGATCTTATCATATTCTTCCCTAGCTTATGGGAGAACTACATCAGTCTGAGGTCCCTTTTCACGGGACTATGTAGGCAGCACTTCCAGGGCCTTTACCTTCACCTCCGACCCTCTCCCTTCTTAAACATCCTCGTGTATGTTGTCGACACCTTTATTATTTTACCCCTACCTCGGCCTTACCCGTGTCGTGATCTCGATATTTAGACCTGGACCATCACTAGTGACCTTTGACCTCATGTGTTCGTTATACCTTGCTGCACCAAGTACCTTTTTTGTTGACCTAATGACCTTAAATAGCCTATTTCCGTGACCGTTTATCCTAACCCTACCTTTGGTGTACCGAACATACCTAAACGTTCTGCACCTAACCTATGTTTTGTTTCCTAGCCTTATCCTATACCTTGGTTACGATTCACTTCACCCTTGTTTGGATAAACCTATCGATCTTAAACAATGTACAGAGTTTTCATGCTCTTCAACCCGGTAGTGTGTGTGATGCAATTTATACGTGTCTATGCATTTGACTGCTGCTACCTTTGGCCCTACTCCATTACCTAAGATAACCCACGTAGACCTTTCACCCTCTTCCCCTACACCCATTACCTTTTCCCCACATTTACCTTTTATCAAACCACTCATCGTTTCAACCCGCTGCTTCATCGATTCTGGTTTGAGGGGGATCAACTTCACGCTCACATGGGCCAACCATATCTTATTTTTGTTAGCATCGCTTACCAATACAAGCTACGCAACAAAAATGGGGCAAAATATAGACACTAAAATTAGGTCACACTCCCCCTTCGTCCTTCGACATATAAGCCCCCCTTTTATTACATCTACCTAGCCATGGCCCCCTTCACCTCACTAGTATTAATTTAATTAATTTAATTAAATTAACTCATTATCCTCACCATATTTATTATTTAAATATCTTATTTAAATAATACCTACACATATAGTTCACTTAGACACCTCACCAAGCTAACTCAACTTAAGACCTATTCTTAGCAAGTTACCATAACTAACTAAGACTTACCCAAACCCTAAAAATCAATGCCTACACTCCCTCTAACCACATTCCCACATGATCACAGAAGCTCCCAGTCTAATCCATGAGATAATGACACAAGATCCGAGGAAATCAAGAGGATCTCCCTAAGTTTGGTAAACCTAGGAAATCCCGCCTTGACCAACATCGGTTTCCCCTAACCATCGCCGGTTAAGCCGGACCACCGTCGGTTACCCCTTTTAACCCAAAACAACCTTATTTCTCAAGGTTGGAACTTGGAAGGAAAAGGTTGGAAAATGAAGCAAGAAATTTGACAAGCAAGAATGACATCTCAGAGAGATAACACATCTTCAGAGAGCCAATTCCAGCAAGAACTGACATCCAAGGAAGGAGATTGAGCATCTTCTCCTACACAGCCATCCCAACCACCTTCTGAACTATCCAAGCAAAAGAGGAGTGTGCATGTAGCCCATACAAAATCTTTTCTTCAGTTGGTGATCACTTGTAGCCTTCAAACCCACCATCAACACCTCCATCCATCACACACAAGCCTTCAGGAATGAAATCCAAGTAAGTACAATATCATACTTTCCTGGTTATTTCATTTCATCATTGTTTTATCACCCATTGTTTATCTTGCTCCTTATCGACCATCTCCAACATTTTGTACCTCCATAGACCCATCAAAACCTCGTAAAAACCTATCCCAGTCACCTAATACCTCCTCCCAACCAACTAAATCCTTTGTGTAATCACAAAGGAGACCAAAACCCTTGTTCTGTGACATTTCCAAACCTCACAGTAATCGGCGCCAGTTATACCTAACCACGGTCGGTCACCCCGACCAACGTCGGTCTCTCTGTGTTTGCCTACACAGCCTTAAACCGAGACCTATCCACCTAATTTTACCTCACCCTCACTCACTTGTGACCTACCCGAGACCTTTATCAGACCTACAAAACCTAAAACCAACCATTTGACCTATGGATTCTATTCTAGCTTAGCCTGTTAGATTAGATCTATTTTCTTATTGTGTTTTAAGTGAGATACCTAAATCATTTTAAAATAAAAATAGGATTTACCTTGTTTTCAGCATTAATTTGTTTTAAACAGTGGACTAATAGCCATCTAGGAAGTACCATACTTCCCGGATCTAGCTCACGCTAGGTAGTTCACTACCCATATTGTTTAATTATTTCTGGTGGTCTTGCTTTCATTATAGGTAGTTCCTCCTAGCCAAAAGGAAGCTCTCACATTCAAATGTGGATTCGAAGTCATACACACGTAACAAGCCATCAACTAAAATTTGAACATGTATTCCTCTTACGCTCATTATCCAATCTGTTTCATCAACAATTCAAAGAAACAATCTAAGAAAAAGGTGAAACACCGCATCCGGGAACCTTGGTCCATAAATGTTTGATTTGATGGATAATACTAGGGAATATGTTTCTAGGATGTTAAATAGTTTTATTTGACTATGGGAGGTGTGTTAATGTTGTGTTTTTGTTGTTTGGTGTTGTGTAGAGGGATATCCACTCGAGGGAGTTCTACGGTGGCCATCACTTGAGTACATTATTGGGATTGGGTTTTTTAGATGATGAGTGGGATGTGATGAACCGTTTTGTCCTATGGCACATAACACGGATGGGGGATGTGCCCCATAATATTCCCATGTTGACTACATTATGTGAGAGGTGGTGTGTTGATACATACACATTTTGGTTACTTTTAGGGAGACGACACGATGTTGGAGGATGTATATATCGCATACTACATTTCCGGATGTTGGGGAGAGGGTACGAGTGATGGAAATAGTGGATATGGAGTGTCAGATGCACTTGGCTAGATGATATTTTGTAGGGGCCCAGGTACCTACCAAGGCCCATATCAATTTGGATGTGATATTATAGTTTAGGGTTCGTGGTTGTGGAAATTCATCGCAGTGGTGATTGCATCATGTATAGCCATAGAGGAGGAGGTGTCGACATCTTGTATAAGATGCACAACATATGTCATATATGTCATTGGATAGAGAAAATGGAATGAGATATGCATGGGCACGGTGTGTGTTGGCCCATTTATACAGGGACTTGTATTGGTTTACGTAGGATGAGCATGGTGGGGGTATAGGGCCACCACACTGCTACATGTATGGGCATATGAGCACATAGTCATATTGAGACCAATTTTAGGGCCACGAGGAGAGTGGGATTGACTTGAGATATATGCTTGACGTTGGGTTGATATTCACAGTAGGAAGATGGATACGATATATTTCAGTGAACCGATAGATAGGATGGGGCCATATTTGGTTATATGGAGGCCATATCATGATTATGGGGATGTCCTAAGGATGCTAAAGAGTTATGATGTATTCAGAGAACCATGTGGCTAGAGGACTACTTTCCATGTGTGTCGAGTTTTTTCAGGTGGAGAGAGTATCACGGCAGTTTGGTATGGCGTAGGATGTGCCCCCAAAGCACTACATATGGTTAAGAGATATTAGAGCCCCTAAGAGGTTAAGTTTTAGGCCATGGCCCATGGTAGAGTATTTGACACCACCAAGGCTAGATGAGATAGATCCAATAATAGTAGTTGTGGATAGAGATGACGTGGGGTGTACCGAGGAGTATCAAACATGGTGGAAAGCACATCGTGGGTATTGTTATATCCAATATTTTTGGGTGTTTCCACCGGGAGGAACGGGGTGAGGGAGGTGTCCCGACCTGCAGCAAAGAAATTATAGAAGAATGTAAATATATTTGTATGCTTATAACGTGACTAATGAATTTCTGATGTTGTTTGGTACATGTTTGACTAACATGGGGTTGTATGTCATGTATGCAGGGAGATGCCTATTGGTCATTGATAGTAGACACATCGATCCACACATTAACATGGAATGTGCCAAGTGATGTGTATATGAAGGGATACTAGAGCATGTGGAAAATATTGTAGGTGAGCATGCCCATTTGTTTGAGCCAGTGGCCATAGCAGCGACGACATGTACAGTGCTACTTGGTGAGAGGGATGAGGCACGTGAGGAGAATTGATGTGCTCAAGAGGTATTAGGTGGTGGTAAATTGGCCCGTGATGTGTTTGTACGATATGTAGATTTGTAGGGTCAATTCTCGAGAGAAAACTATGGAGATGGCTATGTTACGTAGGTAGGTAGAAATTTTTGGGGCCGCGAAATGTGATGTTGCATTGGTGGTGAGGCATCCAATTCTAGGGCTCTCATAGTACATGAGATCGATAATGATGATGAGGTTTGATAGTGATGATTTTATATGATATAGGGGCCTTTCCCCCAAGTGATGAAACATGTTTTTGGGATGATGATTATATGAACAATATATGTATGGACATCTATTTTTGATATATATTAGATCGATGTTGAGATGTTTTGATGTAATGGATATGGTATGTTTCGATGGTTATTGTCCTAGCATGTGTATTGTATTGTATGTGATGAATGATGATGTTAGTAATGGTAGATAAGATACGCATGGTAAGTGATGATGTAGATAACTAATGTAAATGATGAAATATGAGATGAATAAGGAAACGTAATGGTGATAATAGAATAAATGTGGAAATAGATAAATGTATCATAATGAATATGTGAAAATGTAATGTAATAGGATAAAGTGAAGAAAATAGGAGGGGGGAGAGTAACAATGCCCCTAGCATATGGATGAATAGGCTCATGTAATAAGACCCCAAAACAGTCAAGTATGAGCCACATAAGCAAGAGTGTGTCATCAAGAAATGATTGAGGTGCACTAGATGAATGATAGAGTGCATGATGAAAGGTTATTAAAACTAAACCCTCAATAGTCATGTAAGAACCGTAAGAACACAAGTGTGTCATCGGGGGTAAGGTGATAGAAATCACCTACCAAAGACCAAGATGGCAGGTGGTGGTGGAGACATGTGGAATGGATGGAGCATGAGTATATGGACCGAATAGGGTATCATGTGTAGTGATAATGTGATATGCACGAATGGATCGACAGAAAACATGAGATGTAACAACATGAAGTGGTGGATAATGTGAATGTAATGGATGTAATGAATGTGATGGTGGAAATGATGGATGAGGTGTAGAATGAACATGTGGTGGTGGAGCATGATGAACAAACTGAGTACCTGATGGAGAGGACATAAGTGGGGTATGCCTACACTGATGAGGTGAAGGAGACAATGAGTGCTCATGAGAGGCAAAGGAGATGATGTTAGAATCCACTAGTTGTTGTATCTTTTCACATAAGGAAAGGAAATCATTGTCCCTATGGCTAGAGATTTGATGATAATTACAATAGTGTTGGTCACACTAACATGTTGCAAGTGGTGTGGAGGATGGTGCTGGTTAGAGGGTAACCAAATCAATCACTCATTGAGTAATATGCAAAGTACATCATGTGGTCGAGCATGAGGAGAGAAGTACAAAGGATCACATGAAGGGGGTGGAGTGGTGGAAGTGGGAGTTGGTTGTGGAGTGGGATGAGAATGTAATGGTGGGGAAGAAGAGAGTTGAGATTTTTAGAAGGCACCTTAGGAAATGGTGGAGGTGGTTGTGGACACTCAATGGATGGTGAGGGGAGAGGAGCAGTAGATGGAACTAGTGGAGAAACATGTGGGGTGCAATGACATGTGAGGATGAAATATATTGTTCTAGATTGATAACCTTATAACACAAGAGAATGAATGACTCACAAGTGTCGTATTGTAGCCTTTTTTAAGTGGAGGAATAAGACCACGACAAAAGATGAATTGTTTTTCTAAGTCACTAGGCTAGAAAATGAGTTGGTGTATACAAGCATTGAAGCGTAAAATATAATCCTTGATGGGTTCAGAGGAGCCTTGATGTAATGTAGGAATGTGGTCATATGTAACCCTAGGGCCATTGTTAAGAATAAAGCAATGGAGGAAAGCATCCTCCATGTCATAAAAGTACTAATGGACCCAAAGGGTAGGTGGGTGTACCCACTGAAGTGCCTCATCAAGTAAGACTATAGCAGAATGCCTTAAGCAACAAGCAATCATTAGAGTAGTTGGCCATAAGTGTGTGGTAATGTAGGATATGAGCATGAGGATCACTGGTACCATCAAAGCATGTGAAATTAGGCATGAAAAAATCTTTTGGGAAGGAAGAATTATGAATCTTTTTAGGAATGGGATTGCCATGTAAAGAGTTATTGTCAATAGAGGCATAATAGGCTCTACTTTCTAAAGTAAGAGTATGAACTTACGATTGGATTTTTCCTACAACATGCATGAGAGATAAAATATCTATGAGGGGATGGTAGGAGATGGAAAAAGTGTATTAAGTGGTTGAATTTTTCCATTATGGGTGATCATGGGAATGTCAAGAGGCGATATAGTAGAATCAGATGCTAAAGGTGTGGTGGTAGATGTGGATGTAGGAGTGGTAGTATGACTAGTATCAACACAAGCCCTAGTAGGTGTGGTGAGAAAGGAAGAAACCTCAATAGGTGAAGATACAGTAGGAGAGGTAGAGGATGTGGGAATAGAAGGAGAATAATTAATGGCGGGGGTGACTCATGTGCAATAGTAGATACAACTTCAGGAGAGGATAACAATGGAGAGGAGAGTCACATGCAACAATATGGAAAGAAGGAGATCCATGACGTTGATTAGTAGAAGGTGGGGTTCCAGAAATAATGCTATGGTCATCATAAGAATCAATAGGATCATCAATGTAATAGGAAGGAGAATGCAAGCTCAAAGGAGATATGTGAGAGGACTATCGAAGCGGTAGAAGACATAGGGGTAGCTATAGGAGTAGCTAGAGGAGAGGTAGGAGGTACACCAGATTGTGAATCAATTCCTAATAAATAATCAATGATAGAGGGATCTAAAAAATCGGGTGGCATATCAAAAGAAAGATAAGAAGGATCACATGCAACTGGATGGCATGGCGTATAATGAGTGAAAACAATAGGGTCATCAAGAATATGCCTATAGGAGAATCGGTAGGATTAGTTGGCACACGTTGTTGGCCTTCCAAAAGGGCTTGTTGAGTATCATCAGGTAATATCATAGAGCACTATATAAAGCCTATTTTAACTAAAAATAGGGTTTTCTAGCTATTTTATGAGTTAATCTAAATAGAAACTAAATGCTATATTGAAATGCTAGATCTAACTATTTTGTTTTAGTATTTGAATATATTGAAATAATAGAAATAAGAGGGATATGATACTAACCTTAAGTTAACTTACCTCACTATGTGTTGGACTATAGTAGGCTGGTATGCGGACTAGGAAAGCTGTGACTAAATGGCCTCGGGAAGGGAAGAAGTTGGTTGTTTATTTGTACCGAGGAACCCGGGAGAATATTAGGGTGCCCAGGTGTTCCTAGTCTCGTAATCTAGGTGTTGTAGACTACAGAAAGCTCAAAACTTGAATTCGGCAGTGTCGCAATATCTTTGTAATACCTTTATTCATATCACATAGGTGTCACAATAATGTCACCTATGTCGTTGTAGCTGTCACATGAAGATCTACTTGTAAAACACTATTCAAAACATCAATTCCTAAAAATAAAAATGCATATGAATAGGTCGAACTGACCTCATATGCCAAACTAGTGGTCTTATGACTAAGCATTGCACTACATTTCAGACCCCATGTAGTTCTATGTGCGTGTGTGTGTAATTTTGTTCCTAGGATGCCCTAGACCAATGACATGGTAGTAGGGGAAATAACTAGATGTAAAATGCAAATGGTGGATGGAATAGAAATAATACAACCCTTTCCCCTATGCTTATGTGATGCAGATGTAGAAGATGCCCAAATGCAGTCCCTTGCCTTAGTAGATAGCTTCCCTTGATAGTAAGATGTCCGCCCATAATGTAGTGAGTATGCTATGTTTATATAGGGATATCTTGTTCAAATTTTGACACTAATGACCCAAATTGTCCAACTACAACCTTGGGGAATGCACGGGGTAACTGTTAAGACCAACCTCAAAAAAATAAATTAAGACCACAAATTATGACAACACAGGTGCCTAAAATCATAGACTGGGGCCCCGAGGTGCCCCAGTGCAACCCTAGGTGCCCCAACATAGACCTAAAGACAACAACTGAGTAAATTACAACACCTAGACACCCTAAAAGACACCCAAAACTATAATGACAAGTGATGACTCGAACCAAAAAAAAACAACAATGGCGCTCCGAATAAATGAAAACAAGACTAAAGGATGGGTCACTAGTGAATACTTTTATTATGCAAGATCCATATATAAAATAACATACCTGGTGGTATTAATGTAATAGTAAGTGCATGATTTTGTGACTACATATACCTATGCATTATATCACTCTATCAAATTATATTCATGTTCCTTTAAAATACATAGAAGCTTTTGATAGTGAACATTCCTATGATGAAGATAATAATGCTTACTAAGAAAAAAAATTGACACTCTATCTTGATTTCAGTACTCAATTGTGTGATAATCCAAGTCATATAAAACTAGTCCTTGATGTCCTCTTAGGTGGAAAAATTTCATGATAGGGATTATTTGGTGTATACTTGCCTTGTTGTCCCACGGGCCTTGTCCACATCATGTGGTGAGTCATCTCACTTAGGTGAGGTCATATGTCTTAGGTGTCTTAGGGGGTATGGAAAATTCCATCATAGATTCTATCATATGTGTCAACATGTTCATACAGAGTTACTTTTCATTTCTATAATGTAACTACTCTCATCCATTATGGAGGTATGATTTTCTTATATTGGATGTTTAACAAAAATCCTATTCATACCCCTTTTTTAGATCTATGAGAGTAAAAAAGACCCTTTTATCTCACATGCACAATTCATGGTTGAATTCTTGCTTCCTCATGGAACTTCGTCACGCTATAGTTTGAGTGTAACTTGGTTGATGTGTGTGTTATTCCACTCGATCTTCATTCTCACATGGTATTAGAGCATATTCTTGGGATCCATGCCACTCTCCATCTTTTATTTCCTACTACTCTTAGTTTTGTGTGAAAGTTTCGTAATCATTATTTCATCATGATTTACTTCCATCAATTTGGATAATACGATAATATTTTTTGCTAGTTTTGTGGGTTTTTTGGTGCATGTGTATGTGTATTTTTATTCTTGGACTTTTAAGTGTTTCCCACCATATCTGGATGGATTCATCTATATTTTGTGGAAAATCATTGTTTTGAGGTATTTATGGTGTTTTTAAAAAAAAAATATGTTCTTTGCCTTCATTCTCTCCTCCCGCTCTATCTTGCTCCACCCTGTACCTCTACACCCCTTCCTACCAGCTCTTTTCCTCCCACCAGGATCCTTTCTTGGGGCCAGATCACCCTAGCGGCCGAGATGCCCCTCTGCAACTCGCCGACCTTGAGTTACCTTTTACATCAAGTTGGGTTACCTATGATTTGAGCTTGCATTTTTCATTGTGTGTGATTTTTCTTGTTGGTTTGCATTTCCGATCATTTCACATCAGGTTTGTTTGTTATCTCTACCTATATATTGGTCAAGGTCGGTGCAATCTGCGCTCTTGGTTTCTCGAGTATTGGTTATCATGGCTCAACAAGCCCTTCTTTCCCTTTCCTACTCATCCTTCAAACTCGAATTTGGCTTTTCCTTAGTAATTTTACCCTTAGGCCCTTGCTACATGTGTTGTGTTCCTTTTTCCTTGTCTAGCTATGTTCACATTTGAAGCTTAGCACATAACTACCTTGTGCTTCACTTTGACTGTTGAAACCCTACTCTATATTTATGGTTGTTTCACTTTGCATGTGGTCAACACTCCAATGTGTGCCTCTCTTCCCAATGCCCCTGTCACACCGAGCCTCCAACACCCTTGCCGGTTACTGCCATCCTTGCTACCCACCATCCTTGGCTCCACCCACGTCGATCCACCTCACCACACTTCCCACTTTGACCTCTCCATGTCGATCTCACCTCACCCACTTCCCACATGGCCACTCTCTTCTCCTCAAAATTTTAAACCTTACTTTACCCCCTATTTTTCATTCAAACATGTGCCCTTGATAATAGAGCTTAGGTTAATTTTTTTAGTTTAAAGTTTTGGTAGGATTTAATTTTTAAGAGGAAGGAATTTTATTTAAAGGATGTTATAGTTTTAATTAGATCTTAATTTTTAAATTAGGATCTAGTTTAAATTTATTTTAAGGTAAGTGCATTTTTAATTTTGGGAGGTTAATTAAAATTAGTAAACTAGTTTTTAATTATAGCCCTTTTTAAATGTTTTTTTCACTTTTTAAAAAAATACTAAAATTGGGTGAATATTATTCTTCTTGGACTTTTTTTTACTAACCATTTTGTGCGAGTGTGTAGCATGTTTTGTGGGTTATAAGTTCTTCTCAAATTTTCCGATAGCTTTATGTGCATTTTGGAGATCATTTTTGACATTTTGGGACTCTTTTGAGTCGTTTTGTATTGTAAGTGCTCTTATTTTCTTCCAAGCTAGTGAGCACATCCGCCACAACCTTGCGTGAAAGAGAGCCCCTTATGTGACATAAGATGCTTTTTATCACACCAAACTCTATTTTGTACCCTTTTCCTTTTTTATGCCTTTTTGTGTGTGTTTACGTGTTGTTCCTCTGCTTCCGACCCGAGACTTATTTTGGCCTCCAATCTTACGCATTTTTCTCCTACTACAAGGTGAGTGGTCAAGTGTCTCACATCACATGAACACACCTTATTGTAATCAACAAACTATTTATAAAGTGTCACAAACAAGTGGCTATCATTATTTTTAGGTGTTGTATTGCATGTAGATGCATTCTTGGCTAAGTCTGATGTCTTGCAACCTTGTGTGTATTCTTGCACCCTTCTTTTCTTACATTCTATAATTCTTCTTCTCTTTACGGATGCACCATGGAGGATGTTCTTTCCAAACCTATGATTTATAGGACCATTTCTACAATACAACCTCTTCCTCTTCTTCTTGGTAGGGATAACTATGCACTGTGGTGTTTGAGCATGGAATGTTTCCTTATTCATGATGACCTTTATCTCTACTTTATGGATGAGCACCTGCACCTAGTTATCATGTTCAACTTGAAGACTGGCTTGACACTTGTAACATGGTTGTTGGTCATTTTTGACGTATCTTTTGAGGCCTCTCACCATCATGTGGCACACACAGAGTGTCCTCACACTATTTGGAGCATTCTTTAGTCCTTATTTGGAAACCCTTTAGAGACTACCACTCCTACTTCTCCTATTGATATAGTTGTCTCCTCTTCCTCTTCATGTGATGGTATTTCTACTAAAATTGATTTTCCCATTTTTATCCCCAATGAAGAGGATTGTTCTTCTATTTCTAATGACGAGAATAGTTCTAATGAATTCTCTCCTCCTAATTAAGCTAAATGTGAATTTATAAGCCTAATATGAATGCTATAGTAGAAGTAAATGAATAACAATTAAATGCAGAAATTACACCCAAGAAACTAAGCAATAAATTATGAAACCCTAATTGTAAGGAGGAGAAAAAGGTATGTAGCTTGATTCACAATGAAATCTAGAGTGTACCAAGGTGCTGCCAGTGAATAGAGAAGTAAGAGAGTCACATAGAGACCCCAAGAAATGCATATCTAGAGAAATAAAGGCTGGATTGGGTCACTGGAGAGGCATAGGCACACTTGCGGGTGCCCTAAACCTGATTTTAGATGGCCACTCTACGGAAAAGCTCATAGAACCTCCTCTACGAGGTGTCAAAGTTTTTTTTTTTCACCTTTAGTCATTAGGTGGTTGCACTATGATCAAAGAGGTCACTAGAAACCTGCAATGAAATATGAACCTACAAAACCCTCAAATAGACATCAAATCCTAAAAATGAAAGATGCAAAATGAGGGGTCAGACTATCCTCAACTATCACAATGGTGAAATTACGATTGAGCACTACACTACATCTCAGACCCAATGTAGTTATATATGTGTATGTGTGGAAACATTCCCTAAGTGGTTCTTGTGCATGTCACACTTGTTAGCGGAAAATAAGCTAGATGTAAATAAATGTAATAGATGTGTGCATGGAATAGAATGAAATTCCCTTCTATGAAGTGTATGCAAAATAACTACCTTGTGTCCCTTGAATGGTGCTAGATGGATGCAATGGAGCTCTTAGATGCTTGATGGATGCAACCTTAGGTGGTGATAGATAATGCTTAGTGTTTGGTCCTTTATTATGATCACATAACTTTATATTTATATGATTCCTTTTCTTGAATTTCATAATTAACCTGAAAAGCTAGAATAAAAAAAAAGATAAGATTCTCAAACAGCTATAAATGACCCAAAAGTGTGTGTAAAGTACTAAGGGGATAGGGAACCCAAACAGGATGAGGGCACTGGCTGCATCCTGGCTGGGTGTTGGTGTCCAGGATGATAAAAGCTAGAGTGTAAAAAGGAATACTCAAAAAATAAAGGTATAAGACCAAAAGTGGGAACAAAAATAAAATCAAGGTGGCCAAAGACATGGATTAATCAGTACTTTTCTTACTTAGGAATCATATGAATAGTAATATGCAACTAGGAATAAATAGATACCCAAAGTTCATGATTTTGTTTCTACATTTTTCCCTACTTTATGTTGGTGACCAAAAATCTTCATAATATAAACTAAATAGAGATACATACCTATAACCATGTAGATCTATGATGAAAGCATCTTGAGGGAGTAGACAAAGTGTGGAGTGATAAGAATATGAAGCGTGGATGTTAAGGAGGAAAAAATGTAAAAAGTGATGATGAATATGAACCTAAGGTGGAAACACATGTGTAGATGTCGTGATGCATCTGTTTTTGATGTCAATGTTGTTGTGATTGTTTTTGTTGGTGTTATGATAACGTTGATGATATTGATTATTTTTTCCCATATAGATGGACCTACAAAAGATAAGAATGAACAATTAGTCAAATACACATGTATATGTGTGAAAATTATGTAAATAAGTATGTAAAAATGTTGAAAATGTGAAAAAGAACATGTTCACCTAATATGTGATGAGGAAAGAATGTAGAAAGGATCCTGAAGATGTTGTAGAAGACCAATTTTTTTATGATCTCATGCCATGATAGAAGTAGTGTAGGGAGGAAGGTATAGTGTCATTCTCCAACCTTTTATTGCTTCTCGAAATTGTCAAGCATGTTGAATGTTGGTTTTTGGGAGATCTTATGCCACTACATAAGTAGTGTAGGGAGAAAGGTCTAGTGTTGTTCTCCAACTATTGACTATTTCCCGAAATATGGAACACCACTACAAATGGTGTGTAAAATGTAAGTACTAAGGACTGTATGCCCTATAAAATATGATGTGTGGAGTTCTATAGACTTTGTTGAACTAACAATCATTGTGTAACTTCCCCTTACTATAGGTGTATAGGAAGGACATCATTGTGTTAAGGACCCAAGTGTGATTATGAGCCCTATCCAAAACTGACAACTGTGTTGTATCGGTATTATGTTGTGGTGTATGATGATTGTATAACATTTTATGGGGTGAATGATTCACCCAAATGACACCCCTTGTTTAGGGTGCATGTGATGTCACTGAAGGAGTATGTGGCCCAAAAGAGGAACAACCACTATGTTGAAACTGTGCCCTATAGAGGATAGAGAATGTGCTTGGTAGAAACTAGGAATATGCAAAAAAAGTGGCTAGGAGATAAGTGTTAGTACAAGAAAAGAAAAAACTCATGTATAAGATAAAATGTAAGATAAGAAGACAATGTGTAAGCTAAGACGTAAGAAGAAAATGTAAACACACAAGAAGACAATGTGGACCGTGAAATGTCACCACAAACATGGACATCACTCACAATTTCACAAGACAATCAAGGCCAAGATGGACACAAATAGACAAGTGTACACACAAGACAAAGGGAAAATCTCACAAAAAGAGCATCCAAAGAGAAAACAATGATAAGTAATGTAAAAATAACCATAGAAACATATAGAATTACATAACCAATGTTGCACATGAAGCACCTGTTAGCATGTTAGAAAGATAAAAATTATGTCACAATGTGTATAATCTAATAAAGTAATGTGTTATGAAACAAAATGAAACAATAGCACCTTGTAATGTACAAAATTGGATGCCCCCAAGAGACATTATGGGACCGTAATAGGTATTGTGCCAAACACCCATGTTGCATGTAAATACCTTGTAATTGATAAATCCCCATCACCTCACCTGCCACCTCATTTTGCCACCTCATCATGACCTAGCCCTAACCCTAAACTAACCTAATTAAGACCCATAACTTGGTCCACACCTACACCCATAACTAATGACCCCTTTCTCGCACCCAAAACCGACCTTCTAGTCATTTGACCAAGCCCGCAACTGATCTCTCGGGAGAAAAGTAGGGAAGGTGGGCTATTTTACTAAAAATAGCCTACTTTTTCCTTACCGATGCCGGTTCCTACTCGACCGCCGTCGGTTACGTAACCGCCATCGGTTCCCTGTAAATGGCCTCCCCAAACCAAAAACAAGGGACCGGAATTTCATTTTTGGATCAGAGGAAAGGATTCTTTGAATCAAAAAAAAAAAAGAGCATCAGGAGCGATCAAGAGAACCCGGATCTTTACTTGACTGAGCAGAGACAAGTGAAGAGACAAGGAGAGTAAGCCAAGGACTGCAACTGGATACCAGAGCCCTGTGATACTCAGCTGATTTGATCTGCTGTGTGCCAGACCATCCTACCTCAGTTCTGCCTTTGCCATCAGAGCTCTTGGACCTGCATCTCCGTGAATAATCAGTAAGTTACATCTTGCATGTCCTCTTTAATAACATTTCTTCGACTTTTTGAATCATAAGTCCCCACAAATCCATTCTTGGATCCACTACCCAACGTGTCATTGCATCTAACTATCATTCATCTACCTCTCATCACCCTATTTCCTAATATCACCTATATACAGCCCTACAAATAACACAACTACCAAATAACACCACCACCCCACAAAACAACTAACCTTCAGATCCTAGACTCTACCGATATCGGTCATCAGTAACCGCCATCGGTTATCAGTAACCGGCATCGGTTATACTGACTATAACCAATAACCAGCCTTTCCCCTACCCAGTTCAACAAAGCAATTTAATTGATATCTTATAGTCTTTTGTGTTAATTCATATTAGCAAGGGAACTGACCACCTTCGAAAGGAAGTTTTATATTTCCTGGGCCCAAGGCAGTTTCCTCATTTATTGTCTAATTAAAATCTTGTGGTCTTGTGTTCTTATTTGCAGGTAGTCCTTCCAAGACAAAAAGGAGTTCTTCGCAGTCAGCCTGATCTTTCTCTACGGTACGCGCACATCATCTCGACATTCTACAGGTATTCCTCCTAGCCCCAACCCTTATCTGTTTCTAAAAGGAAACTCTATCCCCGGAAGAAACATTCCGAGTGAAACATTTTGGCACGCCCCGGTGGGACCCATTTTGGGTTTCTTTTTTCTTGCTTATTTTCATTTTAGGAGCATACTTGCTGTTTTTCTTCTTTTGTTATATATTTTGTAAAAGAACTTGTTTGCTTTCCTAGTTTCGCATTAGTGAAAGTCATCTCTTTTGCTTCATCGAACATAATTTTCGATTTGGGTTTAAAACACGTGCATTGCATTCCTGCTTGTTGTTTTCAATTCTAGTGAACATAGATTAAGTAACAGGTCGTACACGTGGGGGTGATATCCATGGTATTGACAAGAAATTAATCTTACATTCACTGCACAACACATACCGAATCACTTCACAATTAACACAACAGCTCAAACATCCCCCCTTTTCCGCGGTATTCCTCCACCCGATTGAGGTAACCTTATAAGCCAAAACAAACTTGACATTTCCCCTAAGTCTCTTGTTTAGGATTCTGACATCATTCTACGTCTAAAGGCATAAGCCCACGATAATTAAAATTAACCCTAGGGTTAATCTCTGGATTTGCGTGTGCATCTTGCTTGTTTTTAGTTCTGTTTTCTTTCTCATACTCTGTCTTCTGTGATCAATAATTGGACAAGTATACTAAACGTTGTTAAAAATCAAATTAGCAGCCTTTTTATATCTTGTTAGCCCAGACTTCTTACACCGACATCGGTTACCTGACCGACGTCGGCTATAGTATAACCGACATCGGTTATTGTCTTTTCCAATTCCTGACAAACCAGCAACCTACCAATTTTACCAGTCTGAGTTTGTTTCTATTCCTGACAGATTGAAACCCTACTGTGAACTCCTGTCCATGGTTGTTATCACTCGAAAGCAAGCCACCGCCATGGTTTCACATGCTTGCTCTGTTTCTTTGCTGAATCACCCCTTCACATTCTCGCAGGGGAATCCTACGGATACCAGGCGAGGTTCCTAAAATTCCTGTGGGAGATAAGGACTTTGCCAAGTTTCTGGATGCTAATTCTAGCGTTGTACAATACTATTTGTCTCATACCCCTGACCGTACGCCTGATGGTCAGCTCCTTGTTGGTATGCCTATTAGTATAGCTGCTCATTTAGCTCCCACTCCGCCTGATAATACCGCCTTGCTTCCTGCATCTCTAGCCCCGTCTCCCAATCCGACGGCTTCAGAGGTTCATACGACTCAGATTGGCTTTCCGTTGGTTAACCTCGGACCCCACATATCATTACCACCGACTGCCCCTACCTCATCTCTCTTGCAGACTGCTCCGTTCATGACTTGCTCTCTGCCACCTATCCACACGAGCTTTCCTTCTCAAGCTCCGCCTACCTTTTCATTCCCATACACGTATCCAGTGACCTCAACATCCTATATGGGACATCCCTATTCGGTTGCCTCAACATATTCATCCTCCACACCTTATCAACACTTAACCCCACCAGGGTCTAGCGGTGGTCCTTGGCCCAATTTGCCTCCGTTTACCACAACCACACCATCATCTCATCCAACTACTGATCTAATTAAACAAATGATGGACAAAATGCAAAACACAGGCTTCATTTGAGGAGTCGTAGCGCCTTGACATACGAGCAAGTTTGTCGGGAGCCCATTCACCCTTCTGTCCCCCTTCATTCATATCCTCCTCAATGGGAGTTGCCAAAATTTACTCGTTTTAATAGTAAAGAGGATCCTCAACAACACTTGCGATCATTTAGACATGCTTGTTATTTGATTGCCCATGATGATGCCTTGTTACTCCACACCTTTCCCATGTCCTTATCAGGACCCGCCTTGGAGTGGTACAGTGCTTTAACCCAGCACTCAATCTTCTCTTTTAACCAACTAGCCCAATCTTTCTTGGATCATTTCTCCATTAACATTGCCAAGAAAGTATCTATCACCGACCTCTATGCCATCCGACAATTTGAAGACGAATCTATCGCAGATTTCGTTGGACGATGGCGGGGCCTTATCAACCAACTTACGTATGCCTTGCCTCAAACCGAACTTATCGAACTGTTTACGGGCTGCGCTAAGCACATCTCCCCTACCCTCCAAATTCAAACTTTCCGTACATTCGATGAAGCCTTTACTATGGCTCGAAAACTAGAGATTCGAGCCTTAGAGGAAGAGAAATTGCGGTTGCGTAACAAAAACCCCAATTTCCGAACTCCTGATTCTACCAATAAACCAAATACCACCACTCCTCACGCGTCCACTTCTTCTAAATCAAAAGGAGCTGTCCACGCGGTGATGGTCAAATCCCAACCACCGTCTAATACCCCGCCAAAAACCACTTATAAGTATAAAGCAGAACCCATCAACTACACTCCCTTGGGAGAAACATATGGTGTGATATTGGAAAAATTGCTCAAAGCAGGAGCCATTACATTACCTCCTGTTAAACCTCATTCCGGGTTTGATTCCACTCGCGCCATACCTTCCTGGTACAAAGAAAATGACTTCTGTAACTTCCACCGCGTGAAGGGACATAGTCATGAAAACTGCAAGATGTTGAAAAACATAGTGCAGGAAATGGTTGATGCGGGGATATAGCCCTCGATAATCCTAATGCCCCTGCTAACCAAAATTTGAAAATATTCAACAAACCATTCCCGAATCACTCTTCCAACAGTAACGTAATCAAGATATCTTAGCCGAGGAGAGTGTTCATGAGATCCATGCGATCTTCGATTCCCACCAAAGCCTCTATCGAACAAATTTTGAATCAAGCCTCTTCACTAACACGAAACCGAACCCCCTTCCTCGTCATCAAGACAAACTGAAATCCTTGCCGTTCCTTTACCCATCAAGGAATTAACTGCCCAGAGTTCCCTTCTCACAAATGAGCCTTCTTATACCACATCCTTGCAAGACTGTGAGCGGATGTTATCTAATTTATCTATTTCCCAAACGTCTCCTTCTACCATTCTTGCTGTACAAGAGGAAGGCTCGCCACTTCTTTTGTCATCCTTAGACGAGAAACCTCTTAACCGACATCACCATATTCTTTAAATATGACAGATCCTCTCAAACACGCCCTCCTACCTATTAGTCCTTCATCACCTAAATCTTCTCAACGACCAGTCGACCTCTTAACATCTATTGATACAGTGCCTCATCTACCCCCTGTATCACACCCACAGTGGACTGGAATCACAACCCGTCTTTCTTCCGTACAAAAGTTCATATTCACACGTGAGGACTGTCATTCCACAGAAGATAGACAGGCCCTATGGGAACGTTTGAGTACGCCATATTCTACTCAAATGCAAATGACCGATCCTGAGGCCTCCACCATATACCCGAAGTGTTTACAGAAGCTTAAAATGCCCATGTTCTCACCTTCACCCCCCTCACCTCTACCAAATGCCCCGTCCACTTCTATTAACTTAACCAAATCTTCTCCTACGCTAGGGACCTCACCCATACCTAGTCTAACACACCCACCTAAGCGGTTTGATTTATCTAAAAATAAAGCCGTCCACCCCATTAAGAGACAGACTCAATCTCCTCAACCTATGCCTCTATCACAACTAAAACCATCATCGTCACACCTACCTTCCATATTGGGACCCCATCCCTCTACCTTACATCAATATATCATACCTCCTGCGTTTTCTTTAAAGCGACCTACGCCTTCTGCACACATACAGAGATCCCAAGGTATAGCAACACCGTCACTCCGCGTATCCTGTCCACCTATCAACCCTAAACAAATTCCATCATCAAAAGATTTGTTTTCGGTCACTCCTATTTCCCCGTGGTTGTTTTCTGATACCACATCATCTGTGGCCTCATCATCCAATATAGCTTCTGCGCCAAAGAAACCACGTTTAGTGAAAAACACGTGTCAACACCCCTCGGCTAAACCACCACCCATACGAACCAACCACGCCCAAACATTACCAAAACCCGTACGAACCAACCACGCCCAAACATTACCAAAACCCACGCAACCAATACCCTCATCCTCCTCCGACTTTGACCCACTCAAAGGATCTTACGCCAAAATCCTTGCTATGTTGGTAGAGAATACGACTATTTCCCTACCCCCACTTAGACCTTATGACCCGTCTAAACCCCGACCTATAGGTTATGATGAGTCTAAAATCTGCGCCTATCACCGCACACCGGGGCATGATGTGGAGGGATGCAAAGCTTTAAAAACCATCCTTCGTCAGTCACCTCTCCCGGATACAAAGGTTAAGAAAGACAACTTACGAAGGGAGAGACCTTTAGCTCCAATTCCCTCTACTATACCATCTGTCCCCGCCTCACCAAAATCTATCATTATTACAACCCCACCTCTTGAAGACCATGACTTATCCCAACCATCTTCCTCATCTCAGGTCTACGAGATTAATATGATTAGTGTTGCTACTCGAGGCAAAAAAACAATGAGAAAGCGAAAGAAAGCACACCTGCGTCCTCTCCTTCTCCGTCCAACATCCCGATTGCACCACCACCCAAAGTGGTTATTCGTGGACCCGCTTACCCCATCTCTAATGGAGTTGCCCACCGAACTATGATCAAACAGCTTCACCAATCACCCGTAAAATTGACACTGTATGATCTCATTCAGACTTCTGAATCTCATCGACAAGCTCTCGTTGAAATTCTTCAAGGGATAGAGGTTTTACCTAATGAAACCTTGCCCGTTGCCTCCATTCTAACACCCAATCATGTTGCTTCACTCACTAAACAACCTATCTCCCCAACCACTTCGGGCTCTGTACAGCAAGCCGCTGCTGTCAGTTTCTCTGAAGATGAAATTATCGACTTTGGTACCGAAGATCCTGACCCTGCTCTTTTTATCTCAGCGTACGTTCGGGATATCCGGGTACGTCGTGTTATGATTGACGGGGGCGCCAGCCTAAATATCATCTCTTCAAAAGCCTTCCAACAAATGAATATCCCTTCCAGTTGCATGTGTGCCAACCCCATCATGTTGCGATCATTCAATGATGCTATTACTTCCACTTTAGGCACCGTGATCCTTAACATTCGTGTAGGACCACGTACTTTACCCGAACTCTTCTATGTCCTTGAGGGAGAGTTCCAATACAATATGTTGTTAGGTCGCCCTTGGATCCGGGCTATGGGATGCGTTCCCTCAACATTACATAGATGCATAAAATTTGAGTACGAGGGGAAGTCCTACACCGTAAAAGCTGATCCTCCCCCCTTTAAAACCTGCAATATGTTATACCACCCAAACGATGTGCTTGTACCAATCAAGACACCCGTTCATTCAACCCAACCATCTTCTTCGACTGTGCCTCAACCATCCACCTCAACCACACTTACGCCTTCAACCGATGAAACCACCGTCGCAAAACTTCTTCCCTTCCCGCATAACATCCCAACCTCGACCCCTTAGTAGATGTTTTTCAACGCCTTACTGGGGAGTACACCTATATAACGTTAGTTCTTTCCATACCCCACGCAGAGTACGGACAATTACATGCACATCCCACCTATGACCGTCGCGTGGGGAGGTAATCTCTTACGGACCACCCCATTGCCGCCTAACCTAACGTATGGGGTGTTGACGCATCCTCCATTACCCCCAGAACCTCCTCTTGGTGTGGTTCCTTCCAATCCGATTTTCAATACTTGACAAATCGTCGTTTTCACCCTCACCTTCTTGACTCATTTGTGCTTGGAAAGGCTTTGGTTTTGGTCTTTATGAACAAGGCCGACATACGCTCATTCCCCATCACCACACGCAAACATAATGATCGCAGTGGTCTCGGTTTTCCTGAAACACCTACATAGGAGACACCTCGTGTCGGTTGCCTTACGGAAGAAGACGACGTCACCCCTACCAAACCATCATCACCCACTTTGCCATCATCACCCACAGAATCTATAGACCCTGAATCTATCCCTCCTAACTTTTTTTTTTCATAAATGCTATCTTCATAGGTCCTCTCACTTATCAACGCGATAATGAGGACCCATCTTCTCTTCCCCTTCTGTATCCAGACATGATCGAAGAGGATTCACCTTTGATTAATGTTGTTGAGTGCCAGGATGACGACTCCATCCTCACTTACCTTGGGGCGATGACTCTCCTATCTTCAACGCGCCTTACCATCTGAAACTCAAACCATGTTGAATGAATCGACTATAGAAATCAACATCCACATGGAGGAGGATCCTCACATTGTGAAGATCGGACAATCCCTTAACACATCAGAACAAGCCGCCTTTACTACCTTTCTCCGTACCCGCAACCAAGCTTTCGCTTGGTCCTACGCGGACATGCCAGGAATTGATCCTACCATTGCCATCCATAACATCACTCTAAACCCCGATTCCAAACCAGTCAAACAAAAACTGAGAAAAATGCATCCACGCATTGCCCTCTTGGTCAAAGAAGAGCTTCAACGACTTCTTTCTGTTTCCTTCATCTTGCCTATTGACTATCCTCAATGGATTTCTAACATCGTACCTGTCACTAAAGCGACGGGGGGACTTCGGATATGCACGGATTTCCGAGACCTTAACCTCGCTTGCCCCAAGGATGACTTCCCCCTCCCAAGTATTGATCAACTTGTTGATCTCACTGCGGGTCATGAAATGCTTTCTCTCATGGATGGCTTTTCAGGATACAACCAAATTTTGGTTGCCCCTGCCGATCAACACAAAACTACCTTCATAACTCCTTGGGGAACCTTCTGTTATCGTGTCATGCCGTTTGGCCTTAAGAATGCTGGTGCTACCTATCAGTGGGCTATGACTTACATTTTTCATGACATTATGCACACTATCCTTGAGGATTATGTCGATGATCTTCTTGGCAAATCTAAACATCGCAGTGAACATCTCGATGTTTTAACCATTATTTTCGATCGCCTGTTGCAATATTCTGTTCGTCTTCAACCAAAGAAATGTGTCTTTGGTGTTCTTTCGGGAAAACTTCTTGGCTTTATCGTCTCTTTGCGTGGCATTGAGGTCGATCCATCTAAAGTAAAAGCTATCCTAGAAATGCCCCCACCCAAAAACCTCAAACAATTGCGTAGTTTGCAGGGTAAACTTCAATCCATCCGGCGTTTCATCTCCCAACTCTCGGATCGATGTCACCCTTTTCATCACCTTCTTAAAAAAGACGTTGCCTTTCAATGGAGTGAGGAGTGTCACCAAGCCTTCGAAGCTCTCAAATCCTATCTCTTGCAGCCACCCGTGCTTATCCCACCCCAGGACGACCGCCCTTTCTACCTTTATCTTTCCGCCACTGACCATGCTATAGGAGCTATGCTCGCACATCGGGACTCGGCACGTCGAGAACAGGCCGTTTATTATATAAGTCGTACCCTCGTGGATTACGAGACTAGGTATACACATGTAGAAAAATTGTGCCTAGCCCTATCATTCGTAGCCACCAAACTCCGACATTACCTCCTGAATCACAAAACTTTTGTCATCACCAACACGGACCCCATTCATTATATGTACGCCAAACCACATCTAAACCAACGCATCGCTCGATGGCTTATGCTCCTCGCCGACCTCGACCTTGAGTTTATACAACAGAAGTCAATCAAAGGACAAACTCTTGCAGACCAACTTGCGGAGGCCCCTTTACCTGGGGAACAATTCACCAATTTTAATTTCCCTGACGAACTCATCGCCACTCTTTCACTCGGGAAGAGTCGTATCAAATGACCCTCTTCTTCGATGGATCTAAATGCCAGCGCGGCGGAGGAGCCGGCGTTGTTCTCATCCCTCTTGACGCTGAACCTATGCCTCTTTCATTCCGGCTTGATTTCCCCTGCACTAATAATACAGCGGAATACGAGGCCCTTGTTCTGGGTCTCCAAGTTGCGATACACTTAGGTATCAAATCTATCAATATTTTTGGCGACTCTCAATTGGTAGTCAATCAAGTTATGGGCATCTACCAATGTAAAAATGAGGAACTTCAAAAGTACAAATACTACGTGGACTCACTTCTAGCCTTATTTACTCACTATTCTATCCAAACCATTCCCCGCTCCACTAACAAATTTGTGGATACTATGGCTTGCTTAGCCTCACAAATTCCAGCTTCATCAACTGACTCTGAATTATTCGTCGTGGTCCAACAACTTTTTGCCCCATCCTACTCAACCCCGGTAGTTTGTATGATAAATACTGTGTCTACTAATTCGCAGGATACCTGGTACCACCAATTTCACGACTATCTTACAATCTCTGTTCTCCCACCTGACCTTACTAGTAACGGCAAAACGTGCTTTTCTTAAAAGTGTTTCGCGTTATGTTGTCATGGGGGGACTCCTCTATAAACGTGGCTTTGATGGTATCCTCCTTCGCTGTCTAACCGGCGCGGAGGTCACCTATACCATCCAACAAGTCCATGATGGGATTTGTGGTGGACATTTTAGTGGCCTTGCCGTGGCTAAACGAATCCTTCGCCTAGGTTATTATTGGCCTACTCTCAATAACGACTGCTACGAATATGTTAAGCGTTGTGTTATGTGTCAACAACATGCTAACCTTCAACATACTCCTAGCCATCCGCTGCAGGTCGCACGAGATCTTTGGCCTTTCTCACAATGGGGTTTAGACCTTATTGGTGAGATTCACCCGTCCTCTTCACAACGTCACCGATGGATAATCACAGCCACCGAATATTACACAAAATGGGTGGAGGCCATTCCACTCATTTCGATCAAAAAGGAAAAAATTGTCGAATTCATTAACCATCACATTATCTGTCGTTTTGGTATTCCTCATCGCCTAATAACAGATAATGGTAAATCTTTTAAAAACAAGTTGTTACAAGACCTTTGTGACAACTTTGGTATCAAACTTAGTTTCTCATCGCCTTACTATCCACAGGCCAATGGTCAGGCTGAATCTTCTAATAAAACCCTAACCAAAATCCTCATGAAAGTTGTCAATGAATCCGGAAGAAATTGGCACGATCACATTCCCTTTGCCCTTTGGGCTTATCGTACTAGCATTCGTACCTCCACTAATGCCACACCTTTTTCTTTGGTATATGGTACCGAGGCTGTCCTGCCTCTCGAAGTACAAATACCCTCCCTTAGAATATCTCTTCAGGATATTCTCACCAACGATGATTTCCGCCAAGAGCGGTTAGCCCAATTGGAGCTTCTTGACGAGCGTCGTCTTACAGCTCTTGATCACCTCCAAATCTATCAAAAACGTATCAAGCGTGCTTATGATAAGCGACTTCATGAGCGTACCTTTAAGGTTGGTGATCTTGTCCTCAAAGAGAATCAACATGTAACCAAACTAGAAAAGAGCAAACGTGGAAAATTTGCTCCTAATTGGATTGGGCCTTATATAATCACTCACACTTATGGATCAGGCACTTATCGTTTAGCTTCGCTTAATGGTAAACCTGAGCCTGAACCCCTTAATGCCTTGCATCTTCGACCATTCTACTGTTGAATTTAGTGTTATATCACTTCTTATCTACCTACTGCTCGTCCCTTGAGCTCATTTACCGCTACATACATTTTGTTTCCTACATCTCCAAATAAAATCAAGCTCACTTCTCACCTCCCCTCAACGATGCCTTCCCCTTTTTAGTCTAGTCCATGACTTCAAAGTATTAAAATACCACCTTCTTATGGGATTTTCTTGAGTCAAACTTCCTACCAAACTAGATGCTTCACGCCAAAAGAACATCTAGCTATCTAAATTATATATAGACTGCTCCCTCGAAGGACAGCTATATGCCAAATTATTGCTGCTATTATATATAGACTGCTCCCCCGAAGGACAGCTATGCACTAAAATCATATCTGCTACTATAAATAGACTGCTCCCTCGAAGGACAGCTATACACAGTCAGCCTTTATCAGAAGCTTCTCGCATTGATCAGCTTTGCGAAGACCTCAAGAATAGTACAATCAATATCCCTTGTAGACTTCCCGCATCGATCAGTCTATATTCAGTCAAATAAAAGCCTCATTCAAAAGAACTTTTGGGTCATGGACTTGTCTATTTAGGGTAGGTTCTCTTTCGTCAGAACACTCACTTTGTAACAAGTTCTCTGTACCTCAGCTATATCATCCACCTCACCTCACCATTTGTTTCAACTCAAGGGACGTAACGTACACCCGATATATTGTGATCATACAACTCTTTTCACCTATTGACTTCTCGTCTATGCATGGTACCTAGGGCTTCAAGCTCGTTCTACGTTGTGTGGTTTGTTTAGCTCTTTTCACCTACGGAGCACTCTTTCCGCTTTGCCTCGCATCTAGGATTGTGTGTTGATCTTAATCAGGACATGGTTCCCTTCTACTTGGGTAGGCTAACTTTCGCTTCCCTTATACCTTTTACAACATCACCAATTCATTACCAACACCATCAACCTTACCTTACCAATATTAATATCAATATTTTTTACCAACCAACCAATTGCCTAACCATACCTAAATTGCACAAATTCACCTCTCCCCGATCCTAAGGAGAACTACATCGGTCTGAGGCCCTCCTTGCTTTGTGCAATGGGCTATGTAGGCAGCACTTAGGAGACATGGGGTCTCCCAAGGTTAGCTCGACCATCCCCTACCATAACCTATCATGTGTGGTAAATATAAATATTTTTGTGTATTTCTATTTAATCACATTCCTCTTTATCCTTTTTCAAAACACCGAAAATCAAAACGAAAACATTCTTATTATTATCATAACTCAAATCAACATACATATTCAGTTTTATTTAGATGTTAAACAAATACATCTTCTCTATCATCGACACGCAGGTCGGCATCCTTATTTATTCTTATACCTTGCTAACATTTATTTAGACCCTCACGCCTCATCCCGAACCAGGTGATGATCGTGATCGTCGACCCCTTCTCGCCAGGCCTCTCTGTCCTCAAAGGTACCACGGCTATTGGTACCGCCCACTGATCTGCCAATCTCTCCTGTAACATATGAATACGCCCTCTCGCATGGAGGACTCCAGCCTCTAGTCTCTCCGCCCATGACTCCGTAACCGCTAACAATCCTCTTGTCTCATTCACCTGCGTTTGGAGCTGCTGAACTAAACTCTGTAGACGATCTCTCTCTGCTGTAATCACAGCTATGTCAGGACGATCACGTACACCTCGCAGCTCTCTCTACCCACCATAATCTATAGGCCTCTGTCGTTCCTGCATCCATTACCCTGCGATCGGCTGCTATCTCCTCTGGCCCTTCTGGAGGTGTTGGCCGGGGAGGTGAGAATGCTGCCTCGGCGTCGATCCTCATATATGGTCTATAAGCCTGCGGTATGTCTGCACAAATCCAAATTGTCACCGCACGTGATCTAGAGGAATCCTCTCATACTCACCTGGCCTGTGCCCTGCGATCCACCTCAATCGCTCTACACCCCTCAACTCCTCAGCTATATTCTCTGTTACCATATAGTTCCCGTAAGGCCTCCAACAGATATCAGCAATCGTCACCCTCTCCCATACCTGCCTGTAATACTCAATGTCACCCGTCACGGCCTGAGATCTTGCCTCTTGTTCTGTCTGGACCCATCGTCTGAATCCCAACCTCTGTACTCCGGTCTCTCCTGACTGGATGGGTCGGCCTATTGGTCGCACACAAACAATGTGCTCATAGGCCCAACAGTGTAATAAGTATGAACAATCCAGTGTCGTCTGTGATTTCACCTACAAGCCCATAAACCCCTGTATAGCTCCGCCAAATATGCAGGTGCCCATGCAAAAGTCACGTTCCTTTCTATCATCTCCCAGATAACACACATCAATGCCTTTGGAAATCTTCCCCCTTCTGCCCTCGGTAATGCATAATACCCTACCGCTATCATTAATATTACTGCTAACCTTGTCTCCTCAGGATGTGCTGCATACATTATCCCATACGTAAATGATAAACCTCGCTGTGTCAAATCTCGTGCGTATGGACCAAATACTGCTGTTATCGCTCCCCGCGCCGCGCTAGGTAATGCCTGATATACTGGTTCTCCTGTAATAGGGAGTCTCAAAATACGGAACACATCTTCCAATGTTACTGTCATCTCCCCTGTTGGCAGATAGAAGGTATTTGTCTCAGGATTCCATCTCTCAATCAACGCCTGTAACATAGCATGGTTACGTGTGATTCGTGAATAATAGCGGATTCCACTTAACCCCAAACGATTTATCAATGTCCATTCAGCTGGCGTTACATCCGCTCGGATTCGTGACAACAGTGCTGGTACACTATCATTCATCCTCAACCCTGCCTCTGCCTGCATACATCCAAATAACAAACAACCATTCAATTCCTCAAATCCCCGGGTTTTTTCAAATTCGGAAATTCCTCGTACAAGAACCGGTATCGTTTATGAACTAAATTGCACCGGTTGAGTAACCGATACCGGTTATCCCTAACCGCTATCGGTCACTGTTACTTTCATACACCTTGCCTAAACAACCACCTACGACAATAAATTGCTCGTTTATTCCTCTCTGTATACACAAACATACCTGAAAACCCTGATTACCTACCCGTAACACTCACCTCATCTATAACCCTTGCTTATCATCATGTTTCTTTCTCATATCTACCCACTTACTCTCCCCATCCTCCTATTCACAAAACATGCAAAAATCAAATCACAACCAAAACGTTTACCTCTTGGGTTGCGGCGACTTGCGGTGGCACTTGTCTTCCCTCTCGTCCCTTCCTGCTGGATGCTTCTCCTCGTTCTGCCATGATCACCACTCTTTTTCAAATTCACCTTTCTATCGTCTTCTCCCAGATCTCGGATCACATTCACTTCCCTGTCTCTTTTCTTATCACCTAAATCTCTCATGCAATACCCTGTCTCTTTTCTCCTTATCACTCAAATCTCTCATGCAAATACCTGTCCCAGTCGTCAAAAAGCGTCGCGTTCGCGTATTTAACTTCTTGCATGGCTCTCAAAATTAGAACTTAAGTTGCCACCCTAGCTTTTTATTTTTAGAAAAGCTCATACCTAAATAACCGGTATCGGTTATGTAACCGATATCGGTCTACTAACTACCTGACCGACATCGGTTATCTAACCGATATCGGTTACACACCTGCCTTTTTGAAACATGGTTCTTTTCTTCATTTTTTACCTAATTTTTGTCGCGCCCGCCTCTTTTCCTGCATCTCATCACCATTATCCATATTTGTCCATCCACCACACATATCATTACAATTTCATTAACATCATCTATTTTACAAAAACAAACAAGTCATCAACTAAGGATACCAAAACAAAACAAAAAAAAAAAAAAAAAACTATCTATCTATACATCATTTGGATCCAACTCATCAGATACATATATAACAATGTCCCAAAACCAGCACCAAAACATGCAACATTTCATCATATAACACATCATCCATATATCAACATGTCAATTAAACTCATCATACATTCTATATCATAAACCATCGACAAAATACTTAAAAACATTTTGAACACAACATGTGGATCAAAACATCATCTCTATATATATATACAAGTTTCAAATATACAATGTGCCCTGCATCGGGGCCTCTGTGATCTCATCATCCAACAAAGCCGGCACGTAGGCCGCAATAAAGGTCAATAACCTCGACTCGGCTCGCAGGCCGGTCCCTCATATCAAAAATATACTCGGCTCGCAGGCCGGTATCAACTATACAACCCGTACTCGGCTCGCAGGCCGGTATACAAAAAAATGAATGAATCAATGAATAATATGTAGGCACGCAGGCCTCTATCAACACAACCGGTTCGCAGACCGGTGCCCATGTCTATATACAAAAACAATGCAGGGATCCCTCAGCTCTCCCCACCGCCCTCGGCACCTCTCCCTGCTGGTCCCTGTGGTGCCTCTCACCTCCTGCCTGTAACGGACACGCCGGCTGTGGCTGCACCTCCCTGAGATCTCTGGCTGTGAGAGGTCTCTGCTCTATGAGCTGCATAAGGCTGATACTCAACTCCGGTACCATCAAGAATATCCTGATAGTATCGGGCCTCCGCTCTAACCTCCATATAGCACTCTCGAGCCACTGAAGGAGCTGGGGCTGGTCCCCTGGCACCTAATACTAATGTGCCCCCGAGCTGTCTTTGGTGCCGCTTCTTTGTGCACTGTGGCCGGTGGTGGTGGTGCACTGTGATGCTTTCTTTGTATGCTCTTGCTATTCGTGCTGTACTGCACTGCACTCTATGGCCGTGCCGTGTGCTTTGGTGGTGGTCTTTGCTGTCTTGCACTGTACTGAGCTCAAATTAATTTGCTGCCTGTAAGACCCCTATCGTGCTGCTTGTAATGCAGCAAAAAGCCCCTGTAAGAGCTGCACCTGACCCCTGAGCTGATCTCTCTCTGCCGTCACAGCTGCCAAGTCTGGCTGTGCGGGCTGCATCTTCTACCCTCTAGCTCTCTCCCAGCCCCACCACACCATGTATGCTCCCGTACAACCAGCATCATCTACACCATCATCTGCTGGCCTCAAAGAACCCAATCTGGATCCAAGGGCTGTGGTGCAGGCAGTGGGGCCTCTACATCATCCCTCCTGTACTGAGGGAAGGGAGGTGGCTCGTCCTGTCGCAGCCCCATCTGCCTGCGTACCCTCTCTAGGGGTATCCTCTCGTACTCTCCCGGCCTCCGTCCTGCTATCCAGAATGTGTCTTTGGATCGAGTGCGTAAGCTGTGGCGGGCTCCTCCGCGAGGGTGATGACCTCTGTAAGGTCTCCATACAATATCTACCGCTGTCAGGCCCTCTAATAAATGCCTGTAGTAGGCAACGTCTCTCCCTGCAAGCACTGCTCGTGGCTGCCCCACGACTCCCAACCACCTCTGAAAGCCATATCTGTATATAACCTGTGGCCCCAGGCTTTGCTGGGCAGCCCTCTTGATCTCGATGCATATGATGTGCTCATATGCCCAACAGTGAAGTAAAAAAGTTGAACAAATACCAAATCGCCGCATCCGGCGATAACCCCAGAGCTCTCTGTATAGCTGCACCAGATACACTGGTGCCCACGCATAGCAAGTATGCTCCTCCACCATCTCAAGCAACACCCCCATCAATGCTCATGGAAAGCGGCCTCCCTCTGAGTCCGGGAGGGCGAAGCAGGTGATCCCAATCATCATCAGCACGGCCAGTCGTGTCTCGTGTCGGTGCGCACGGTACATGTCACCATACCCGATACTCGCGCTGTGATAGGTAAGTAGCGCGGCTGCATCTCCAAAAACCTGCAGGATGCTGTCCATCGCCGTCTCCGAATCTACCTGGAACACTGCCTCTCCCTCGATCGGCAGTCGAAGGATGCGATACACATCCTCCAATGTGATGGTCATCTCTCCGGTCGGGAGATGGAACACATTGGTCGCCGGATCCCATCTCTCGATGAGGGCGACCATCAGGCTGTGATCTCTATCAATAGCTCTGTATCGCTGGACTCCGCCGAGTCCCACCTCGCGCATGATCGCCCAATGAGCCGCAGATACGTGTGGCCGCATCCGCACCAACAGCGGGGGCATCCTATCCCGCATCGTCAACTGCTGACGTGCCTGCAAAACCAACCCACATCCTTAGACCTACTCTTTATCACAACATCTACTTTACCCTCTAAACCCCCTTTTATCCCCCGACCACACCCCAACTCTATACCACCCCCCTCTAGCAACCTACCTTCAACCACCCAACCCAAAACCCACCCAACCCCAACCCATACAAATCCCATATCTACCCACAACTCAACCCACCCAACCCAAAACCAAACTCAACCCACCCAAACCCCTACCCGACCCAAAGCCCAAAATCTACCCAAAACCCAACCCAACCCCAACCCATACAACTCCCATACCCATACAAACCCACCCAAAAACCAAACTCAACCCACCCAAACCCCTACCCGACCCCAAAGCCCAAAATCTACCCAAAACCCAACCAAACCCCAACCCATACAACTCCCAACCCATACAAACCCACCCAACCCAAAACCAAACTCAACCCACCCAAACCCCTACCCGACCCAAAGCCCAAAATCTACCCAAACCCAACCCAACCATTTACCCATCAACTCCCATACCCAAAACCAAACCCACCCCACCCAAACAAACCAACCCAAAACAAACCCCACCCACCCCAAAACACACCAAAACAAAACAAGCCCAACCCAAACCCAAACCCACCCAACCCCAAAACAAAACAAACCCACACAAACCCAACTCCGACGTTGGCGATATACGACCGGATCAAGCCACCATCCCAACGCACCCTCTCCACACAATTTGCGACCGATGCCGGTCGCTTAGCAACCGACATCGGTCGCTGTATTTTACCGGAGCCGAACCCCGCGCGCCCCCACCCACATTTTTGCATTTTTCTACTTATCTACCCACCCAAACACCCTAAAAACCTACCCACCCAGCCGCCTTGCCCTATTTTACCCATCTATCCTCTTCGTTTTTCAAATTACGTCCATTTACTCATTATTTCCTAAAACATGTAAATTCCTACCCAAACCCCCAATTTAGCTTAATACCATTCAAATGCACAAAATAAAGAGTTCCGAACCTACCCGAACGATGACACGTCGTCGTGGTGGGATGGGTGGTGGTGGTCCAGCTGGTCCAGCCCCTCCTGCTCCTCCTGCCTATGCCATAGCTCCAATTCTGATCTGCTGGGTCCCCGGCCAATCAACTGCTGCCTCCTCCTCACTCGGGCCCGCAAACAACTCACTCCTCTAGCAAAATAGCTCCACCTCACTCAATAAAACCTCCAATCTCAACTCTCCACGTCAGACAAATCAATTTGGTTTTCAAATAACACAAGTGACAATGACAAGCCGTATTTTTCTTTTTATAGGTTTTTCGCCCTTAACCGATATCGGTTTCATTTTGCCCTAATGAACCGGTATCGGTCCCTTAACCGATATCGGTCATGTAGAATCGACATCGGTTTTTCTTCCAACTTTCCCCAATTTTTGCCCTTATTTACCATTTGCCCCTTTTTTACCACATATCGCCTATATCCACCTTTGCTGAACACCATTTTCCTACCTATTCGGCCCGACCCAAGGCCTCAACCTACCTATTCGGCCCGACCCAAGGCCTCAACCTACCTAACCTGCCCGACCCAAGGCCTCAACCTACCTACCCAACCTGACCTGACCTCAGGCCTCACCTACCTATTCGGCCTCGCCCCCCAAGGCCTCAACCTACCTATTCGGCCCGCCCCAAGGCCTCAACCTACCTATTCGGCCCGACCCACGGCCTCACCCTAACCATTTGGCCCGACCCAAAGCCTCAACCTACCCCCCCGGCCCGAGCCAAGGCCGCAACCCAACAACCTGGCCCGACCCATGGCCGTACCACCTCAATACCTTACCTAAAATCAACACCATACACTTTTATCCACCCATCCTGTAGTTTTTTGTTCAATCGAGCTCACCTGTTTGTGTTTTAGCATGATTAGGGTCCTTGACTTGATCTGTCGACCAACTTTGCCTAGACCTAGACCGTGACGTTTATCTCAACCAAACCAACCATTTGGTACTGCCGAACATGCCTAAACATTCCTGTACCTTACCTGTTATATACCCTGGAGCTACTTCCTATGCCTTGGATACCAGGATTATATCACCCTTGTTTGGATAAACTATCGACCTTTGCCTATGCACTGCTGGTTTGCTCGTCAAATCATGTACCCTAGTCGTACGATTGCATTTCAACATGCGTCTGCTTCCTTGGACCTACCCCACCACCTTACCATCCCCTCTACACCATTTACCCTTTATCAACCCTATCCCTGATTTCACATTCTCTCAATCTGTGATAGATTTGAGGGGGATTACCTATACCCTTAACAACGGAAACCACTTCATATTATTGTCCGTGCAGCTTTACAAAACAAGCTACACGACAATAAGGGGCTAATGTAGACACCAAATTCGTGTCTTACGACCCCTTGTGACCCGCATCCCATTTCGCAACCTAACCTCATTACCTAAACCTTACACAATTATTTATTAATTACCTTGTAATTGATAAATCCACATCACCTTACCTGCCACCTCATTTTGCCACTTCATCATGACCTAGCCCTAACCCTAAACTAACCTAATTAAGACCCATAACTTGGTCCACACCTACACCCATAACTAATGACCCCTTTCTCACACCCAAAACCGACCTTCTAGTCATTTGACCAAGCCCGCAACTGATCTCTCGGGAGAAAAGCAGGGAAGGTGGGCTATTTTACTAAAAATAGCCTACTTTTTCCTTACCGATGCCGGTTCCTACTTGACCGCCGTCGGTTATGTAACCGCCATCGGTTCCCTGTAAATGGCCTCCCCAAACCAAAAACAAGGGACCGGAATTTCATTTTTGGATCAGAGGAAAGGATTCTTTGAATCAAAAAAAAGAGCATCAGGAGCGATCAAGAGAACCCGGATCTTTACTTGACTGAGCAGAGACAAGTGAAGAGACAAGGAGAATAAGCCAAGGATCAGAATGGATACCGAGCCCTCGATACTCAAGCGATTTGATCTGCTGTGTGCCGCCATCCTACCTCAGTTCTTGCCTTTGCCATCAGAGCTCTTGGACCTGCATCTCCGTGAATAATCAGTAAGTTACATCTTGCATGTCCTCTTTAATAACATTTCTTCGACTTTTTGAATCATAAGTCCCCACAAATCCATTCTTGGATCCACTACCCAACGTGTCATTGCATCTAACTATCATTCATCTACCTCTCATCACCCTATTTCCTAATATCACCTATATACAGCCCTACAACAATAACACAACTACCAAATAACACCACCACCCCACAAAACAACTAACCTTCAGATCCTAGACTCTACCGATATCGGTCATCAAGAACCGCCATAGTTATCAAGAATCGCATCGGGTTATACGAACTATAACCAATAACCACCTTTCGTACCCGGTTCAACAAAGCAATTTAATTGATATCTTATAGTCTTTTGTGTTAATTCATATTAGCAAGGGAACTGACCACCTTCGAAAGGAAGTTTTATATTTCCCAGGCCCAAGGCGCTTCCTCATTTATTGTCTAATTAAAATCTTGTGGTCTTGTGTTCTTATTTGTAGGTAGTCCTTCCAAGACAAAAAGGAGTTCTTCGCAGTCAACCTGATCTTTCTCTACGGTACGCGCACATCATCTCGACATTCTACAGGTATTCCTCCTAGCCCCAACCCTTATCTCTGCTTTCTAAAAGGAACGAAACATTCCGAGTGAAACACTAGAGTGTGTCATAGGGTAGTGTGTCACACTCGGGTGTGCGCAAGAGAAATGTTGAATGTGTTGTGTTGTTTATGTAGTATGTGATGTTAAATGTCTACAAAAGAGATTGATCGTGAACACATGGAGTGTGTGATGTGTATTTTTGAATGTGTAATGTGTCATGTTGATCGTACACAAGAGAGAGAGGTGTTGTGAATGTGTCAATTGTAGGTTTCGAAAGACATATATGTCGTGAGAGTACTGAATGTGTAGTGTGTTGTAGATATATAGATTGTATAAGGTGTATGTGTTGAGTGCACATAAAAGAGATGTGTGAAAGAGGTATGTTGTGAAAATGCTGAGTGTTTAATGTGTTGTAGATATATCAAGCGTGTGTAGTAGGGTGCATTGAACATGCAAGAACAAGAGGTGTTGAAATTATGTTGAGGTAGTATTGGTGAGTAGGCATGAGTGCTATGTATTGTTTGGGTGTTGAATTTGTGTGATAGGAAGAATAAGTCACAAGTATGTTGATTGTGTAGTGATGAATATGTGTAAGAAGTATATATTAGCATATGATGTGTAGTGCATAGTATATAAGAGGAATTTTTGTGTATCGTGTGTTTTTTGTTGTGTGTGTGAGATTCATGTATATAGGATGCCCTCAACAAGCAAGTGTGAACCAAAGAAAAAGAGTGCATCATCAGGAAATGATGATGCAAGTGATGTGTATGATGAATGTGTTAGTTAATGAATGATGTTTGGTGATAAATGATGAAAGAGTGTATTGTATGTGCAAATAGATGGTGATAAATGTATGCATGTATGAATGAGTATGTAGTAGATAGATATAGTGGGGAAATGAAATGGGTTCTTATTGTAAGAGATCCCTCAATAGTCATGTAAGAACCGTAAGAACATGAGTGTGTCATCAAAATTTATGATACAATACATGTATCAAAGGGTTTGAAAGTTCTAAGAATGATGAAGGATGAAGTGTAGAGCGTTAAGTGTGATATGACATGCTAAAAAACAATTGATATTAATAGAATAGGGGAGAATAAGTACGATGCCCCCAAGTGTGCCAATGATGAAGTTTTTATCCATATTTCACCCCGGGAAAAGTATTGGATCAGCCATGACCCCGCATAGGAAGAACCAGAGAAAACTTGATTAAATCTTGCAAATAGGTCATAGAAGTACTTAATGATGGAGTGGCGGGACATGCAAAGGATAAAACGCCCATGTGCATGAAGAAAGAAAAGGGACGGATCTGTCGAGCAGATCCGTGTCTTAAATCTATTTAACAGGTTATAGGCAGCCTTGGAAATGGAACAATAGGGTCAGGTCAAGAGGAGACAATGTCAAAGAAGCCAGGAGAAAGAAAGAGGAGAAACGGAGAAGATCCAAAGTCTTCAGGCTCAAAATGGTTCATAACGAGTCCAAAAATTGGCTAAGTATGGAGGAGGCAGTGGAGAGAGTAACTTGCCCAAATGACACACCTCCAAAGATTAAATTCAAAGGGGAGACTCAAACGAGTGCCGAGGATTCCACGCATCCGAGCCCCAAAAGTTGCATGGCCATTGAAAAGGTCTCTAACTCGGTGGAAGAGGCCAAGTGTCGGCTCAGCGCAATTCCAAAATGGGAGCCCAAGGTGGAGACTCGAACTCACGCGAGCCCTCCATGTAGAAAATGGTCAACATAAGTCAAAAGGTGGATAGGCCAGGCCTTAAAAAAGCTAAGTTTAGAAATGGTCATGGAGAGAGCCACGTGTCAAATTTGTGCATCTCCAAGGGTAAATCCAAAAGCGGAGGCTCAAACAAGTGCCACCGCCACGTAGCCCAAGGTCTGAAAAGGTTAGAGGGGCCATTGAAAAGTCTAAGAGCCTACGAGAGGCTTCCAAGTGTTGACTCGACGCTTCTTTAGAGGCCAAATATTAAGCAGTTTCTAAGTGAGCGCAGAGCCTCCACGCATCCCATTTTGAAAAGGGGCAGAGTCGGGTTGAATAGTCAATGTATTATGATAGACCAGTGAGAGGGTGCCAAGTGTCAACATGGCACAAACTCAAGGGTTGAATGAAGAGAGGGTTTTTAGACGAGCACTAGACCACTGCATATCCCCTGGTCAAGAAATATGACCCCACCAAGCAAAGGACTTACCAAAAACATAGAAATTAAGTAGGCTAGCGGAGGAAGCCACATTTCATCCCTGCCACATTTCAAGAAAAATACGTAAGCCACCCTCGACAAGCACCAGCCCTCCACGTGTCCTATATAGAAAAGGGGGCCCATTTTTCAAACTGGTTTTCCCACCCTTTTGTACAAATCTGATACAAACTTTGAAGGGGCATATCTTTCGACTCAGGGCTCAAAATATTGAAAATATGACACCGTTAAAAATATCTTGGCCTCATCTATGCCATGGAGATCTGAAAATTCAAGTTTGGGGAGGTTAGGTGAGATAAAAATGGAGAAACATCTTCAGGGCCATCAATGCAGGATCACTTTTTCCCCAATAGCCAAATCGGATTCAATCTGCTCCGTTGTTTCCTCCTCCTTTAAGGCACCGAATAAGAAATTTATACAGTCAAGGAAGATTTGGGGGTAGATTTTACGGGAGGCATTAATAACAGTGATTGAGCTTCAAACTATTTTTTCCCGATTCTCTCTCTTTCTCCCCTCTGTGTTGAATCTATAAAAGCAGGGTCAAGATTCATTGTAAAGGGTTGGACATTCTTTTGTTTTTGTAGGCTTCATGGATTAATTTTTGATTTCAGACCTCCCATTTAAATTTTAATACGTTTTTGCCTTTTGGCCATTTTTAATGCATTGTATCAATCTGCAGAGCAATAAAACACATTTGCGATCGATTTCAAATCCTTTCTTGTCTCCTTTTCTCTCATCTGATCTTTCATTGTAAATCTGTTATTTGTGCTTGATTATTGTATGAATTTTGATGGTTTGTGTCTATCAAAAAACTAATGTTCATCATTCCTTCGGTGCATCACCTTGTAGCTTAGTTTTGATTTCTTGTATTCCTTCTATCCCTGTCTCTTTGGTAAAACTTAGGTTAGGTTTAAGAATAGATCCTCTACAAGTTCCACATATGCACCTAAACAAAGGAATAGGAACCAACCTTTAATATAGAGAGTTTCCCCATTTACAAACTCCCACACTTTGGGGAAGACTCAATTTTATGTGAATCACACCAAATGAATCTTCCTTAGAAAAGAACATTTGACGACTCATTTGGGGGTGTTGTGATTTTTCATTAATTGCTTTTGGCACACCGGTGGGACCAAGAATTCTCCATTTGATTACAGAAAGATCAACATGCACTTGTTGTGATTCTAGCTTTTAAGAATATTTTAAGAACTACACATCTGGCAAATCCAAAAGGGAAAGAATCTACTAGTTTCAACATTCAGTTCCCAAGTTCATGAGAAGGATATAAACAAGGTCAAGAACAAGAGAGGAGGAAAGTTTGTACACCTACACTTGTATCTAGATAGAAGGAGAAGAGGAAGAAGATCTCGAGGTCTCTATCTCCTCCAAATAGAGCCTTATCAACACCTCCTCCCAAAGTAGGTCATTTTTAAACCAAGAAGGGTTCTCATGCCGATCATGATGGCACACCAAATCCCTATGTCAATTTCACTGGCAGCAGTGACCCACTCGCTCTGAATGCACAAAATCCAATCCCGTGGCGACAATTGAAGACCATCCCATATTTCACCGGGAAAACCAGGACTTCTCCTGGTGACCACATTCAAGATATTGCAAATGTCTTTACAATCCATGAGATCACTGAGATGGACATTGCAGTCAAGTTGCTAGCCTCTTCATTCAAATGTAAAGCTTCACAATGGTTCGAGGAGCCTGAAGCGAGGCTCTATTCAATCTTGGGACCATCTGTGCATAGCTCTTCACAAATAGTTTGGAGAAAATAGAGATAACTTATCCTTGTTGGAGCAACTAACAATAATCAAGAGAGCTCCGAATGAGCAATTGATGGATTTCAACAGACTGGGACATGATCCTAAGATGAGCAAAAACCCACTAATGAAGGTGTCTTCTTATACTTTCTTAGAGATTTAAATTCTGATATTGCTTTAATGATTCAGTCAATAGGGGGCACAACCTTACCTGCCTATAGTCTTTCCATAGGAGTTGAGAATTGTTTAATTCAGGTTGGAAAACTTACTCCTAGGCCATCCATGCCTCTATACCCCAAATTAGGAAACCCAAGTACCAGCCAAACACCCACAATAGCTCTTATACCTACTCCCAGGAGTCAAAGTTTAGCTAAAGCCTCCACCTCATCATCTACCACCTCAAAGGAGGTTCAAGAAATTATGAAAAAACTTCAAAACCTGGGGAATGAGTTAGTAACCATCAAAAGACAGTAGGCTCAGAGTTCTAGGCCATATCAGCCTCAAGCTCAATATTAGGCTAGACCCCATGTATCAAAATAGACCACAAGCCCAGGCTGTAACTCAGAGTCAACACCAGGGACAATCTCAAGCTGCTAGACCTTTTAGGCCATATGATCCAAACACAGCTTCAACATCAAGGGCATTGGTTCCAACATAGAATAACATGACACAAGAATATGATTAGTGTTTCCCATGTAGTCAGCCACATAATCAATCGATGTGCTTCAATGGTGCACTAAATCAAGCTTTGATGGTGCAAACCGTTGGTGTGTCACAAGAACCTGGCCAAGAAGGAAACCAACAGCAAGGGGACCAGCAAGAGGGACCTCCAACTAAAACTATGCTTGTCAATTGGCAAGTTGAAGACTTCTGTGGAATGAATCAAACTCCTCAAAGTATAGCCCAATACTCATTCAAGAAGAGAAATATTGCAAAAGGACATTCACCAAACTTAAGAGATCCTCAATTCTCTAGTGCTCCACAAGGTATTGGAATCCAAAATATAACTCCCAATGTGTAGAGCCAATCCAAGCCACCTTCATAATCCACTCGGGAACTGGTTGTAGTAACCTATTGCAAGATAAAAATGTGCCAAAAGGGGCAATAGAAAGATCGCTTGTTTAATATCATTGAGTAGATGAAGAGGACAAGTGTGAACATTTCACTATGGGAGTCACTTGTCCATTCTAGGGCGAGAGAGATCTGTTGCATCTTGCCACCCATGCAAAATTGGTCTAGCTCAAATCAACCCCTTAACCAACAAGAGAAGGTGTTGACCAATACAACTCAATCTGGGTGAAACCATCGAGAACAACAAGGTAAGAACCTGATACCTCCCCCATTCTATGTTTCATTAATCACTAGGGATAAACTAGTTCATAATTGCATGATTGATTCTAGGGCAAGTAGTTCTGTAATGCCCAAACAAATAGCTGATCAATTGGGTCTCCAATATGAATTCATCTCTACAGTGGTAGTACAATTAGATGGGACAACAGTGACAACTGTTGGAATCATCAAGGATCTCGAGCCTCACTCTGCATGCCTCGCACCAATGTGACTGTATTAAAGAATGTATCAGTCATATACCTACCACCACATTTTGCATTGTGTTTTCCAGGGACTTCACTCCAAAATTGAAGGCTACTTATCTCGATGACTGGTCACATATGCTCTTTAGATCAAGGTATGGGGTGAAAGCCACATTCAGATCCGAGACCATAGTAGATTATCACATTGAGTCTTATGTGCCTAGCCTAATCAACGCAAATTGTTTGGCTTTTGATCAATAAGACCTCCTAAACACTTCAAGAAGATACCAAGGTGGGGTGTATCCCGAACTTGACTCTTGATGAATGGGTGGTCAAAAGACATGCTTTTAATTCCTATAAGGAGATGGAAGAATCTGAGCTAGGATTCTACTTCTGTATGAAGAGAATCATCCTCATCCCGACATCATTAAGCCAGAATATAAGGATGATAATGAAGTATGGAAATTGTTCTTTGATGGCTCAAGAAATAGGCAAGGAGTCATAGGTGGAGGTATGATTGTGTCACCCCAGGGTATGAAGTATTACTCAACCTTCATTTCTAGTTTGCCTACTCAAATAACACTGTAGAATATGAGGCTTTGGTTCATGGATTGCATTGGGCTAGAAGATGAGGAATCAAGAACCTACAAGTGTTTGGTGACAATGAACTAGTTTCCAATCAAGTCAAAGGACAAAATGTTGTCAAGAATGACCTACTCAAAAGCTACAAGAATAGGGTATGGGATCTCATTAAGGATTTTGAAGCCTTCAACATTGTGTCCATACCCAAGAAGGAGAACGAAGCTACTGATAGGCTTGCAGCAATCGGAGCAACATTTGATGTGGTTGACATCATCAAGAGGAACAAAGGACAACCACATATCCATGTGATTGTAAGGCCAGCAGTCTAGATAACAACACATGTTGGTAGGTGTTCGAGAATGATCAGCAGATCATCAATTTTTTGCAAGAGGAAGTTGAGTTCTCAACTAGGAATCAAAACAAATTAGAGTATAAATATGGAGACCAAGTAGTGTAGTTGCATACAAACAATCTTCCCAAAGGCTTAGTGACATTAGAGTCTATCTTAAATCCTAATGATCAGTTTTGAAAAGAGAAGGCTAATATATAGATCAAAGGAGAAGACTCGAGTCAATTATAGTTGGAGAAGGAAAAACACTTCAAATTGGCAAAGTGGCCACTGAGAAAGAAAGGTATGAATTTATGACACTTTTCCAAGATTTTCCAGATGTATTTTCTTAGAGCTACGAAGACCTAAGAGGGTTCAATCAAAGCTAGCACAACACACAATTGAACTAGATCTAGTTTGCTAAGCCCATCGAGAAAAAGTAGAGGTTGGTTAATCCACACATTGAACCCCTAAGTAGGAAAGAGTTTAACAAGTTGATAGAGGCAAGTATCATATTTTCAATCAAACACTCAAGATGGGTTGCAAAACTTGGTCCCATCGGGAAGAAGAATGGAGAGATTAGGTTGTGTTTAGACTTTCGAGACTTGAACAGAGCTTCCCTCAAACATCACTACCCACTCCCTTCAATGGAGAAGATCTTGCAAGTGGTGTCTAGGCCGAGAGATTTTCTCTCTAGATGGCTAGTCGGGTACAACTAGATCATGGTGAAAGAAGATGATCAGTTCAAAATAGCTTTCACCACCAAATGGGGCACCTATACCTATAGAAAGATGACATTTGGATTTTCTAATACTTGAGCCACTTTCCAAATGGCAATGGATATGGCATTTAAAGGGTTGATTAGCAAAATAGTACTGATCTATCTGGATGACATTACTAGTGTTCTCTAAAAATGTAGCAGACCACCTTTTTCACCTAAGGTAGGTGTTTCAAAGGTGTAGGAGATTTGGGGTATCATTGAACCCTAAAAAATGCATATTCTTGGCCCATGAGGGTAGGCTTCTAGGCCATATTGTGTTAAAGGAAGGTTTGGTAATCGACCCAGAGAGAGTTGAAGCAATAAGAGCCTTACCATTACCAAGCCATAAGAAATCTCTTCAAAGCTTCTTAGGAAAATCAATTTTGTCCACAGGTTTGTACCAAAATTTGTTGCCCTTGTCAAGCCAATAATGTTAATGTTGAAGAAGAGTTTGGCATTTAGGTGGACAGCTAAAGGAAAATAAAGTTTTGAGGCCATTGAATAAGCTATATCACAAGCCCTAACTCTCATGAATCCATATTTTTCTAAGGATTTCATATTATATGCCTTTGGTGGCAGTGACACAATTTCTACAATCCTATTACAACAAAACAAAGGGGATATAAAGTGGCCAATTGCTTTCTTTAGCCAGGGTATGGAAGATTATGAGGTAAGATACTCCTTCATCAAAAGCAAGTCCTGATAAGTGATCATATGGTTAAAGAAGTTTAAACATCTAGTTCCGAACAATAAAATCCAACTATTAGTCTCCCATGCAAGAGTTAAAGACTTCCTTCTCAGCAAGGATCTGAATGAAAAATGTGTAGGATGGATCACTCGTGTCATGGAGTATGACATTGAGATCAAGGTCACTAAGCTGGTCCTGTGGGAAGGGATTGTGTGAACAACTAGCCTCAAGTCAACAAGATGAGGCAAACAATGAAAAGGAAGCTATTTTTTTCTGTAGAGGATGGTCAAGAGGAAGAAAATGATAATGTACCCTCTCCTTGTTGGACTCAGAGCATGGTACACTTCCTTCAAAAATGCCTATGTCCTCCATAAATGGGAAAAACAAAAAGGATACATTTTAGACTATAGGCCATCCCATATGTGCTTATTGATGGTGTCTTGTTCAAGAGGGACATCAATGGTGTTATGTTAAGATGCATTGGGACAAATCAGATTGAGAGAGTGTTACAAGAATTCCATGATGAAGTAGTTGGAGGCCATTTTTCTCCATGGGTGACAACACTCAAGATCATGAAGGTAGGTTATTATTGGCCTAGGGTGTTTAGTGACTACTATGCATGGATCAAAAAGTGCAAAAATTGTGCATTCTTCAAAGGCAAAGAAAGGCTAGCAGCACTTCCATTGCACCCAGTTTTAGTTGACCAGCCATTCATGCAATGGGGATTGGATTTCATCGGGGTCATCAACCCAAATTTGAGCCAAGGCAACAAGTGGATTACGGCAACAGACTATTTCACTAAATGGATCGAGACAGTGGCACTCAAAGAAGCTAATGAATATAGCATACTAGATTTCTATGAAGGGATAGTGACCAGATTTGGAGTACCAACCACCATTATATCGAGATAATGCATTGTCATTTGTAGGTTCCAAAATCATAGAATGGGATGTTAGGAACAAGATTTACTTGAGAACTTCATCAAATTATTACCCTCAAGGTAATGGCCAAGCTGAGTCCACAAACAAGAACCTGCTAAAGATTGTCAGAAGAACTTTGGATGAAAATCAGAGAACTTGGCACACGAAACTCAAATCAGCCTTATGGGTTGATAGGACAACACCCAAGAAGTCTACAAGTATCTCTCCATTCAAACTTGTCTATGGGAAAGAGGTAGTGCTGCCTATATCACTTGAGTTGCTTGGCATTAGAACTCATGAAGCAGCTGAGATGTCTGAGTTTGAACCAATGGAGGCTAGATATGTAGAGTTGATGGAGTTGGAAGAAACCAAATAACATGCACTTCAAACAATGGAGAAGGACCAGGTCTTGATCAAGAGATGCTTTGACAAGAAGGCAAGAACAAGGGTCTTCCAAGAAGGTGACCTAGTTTTGAAATGAGATGCAGATCGGGAAAAACCAAGAAGGCATTCTAAGTTTGATGCCATTTGGAGTGGTCCTTACATGGTCACAAAATGTAAAAGTAGCAATGCTTTCCAATTGTCTACATTGGATGGTGAAGAGTTCTGATTCCAATGAATGGAATCTATCTTAAACACTGCTACTAGAAGGGAGTTCCCACCTTGTACATATTAGTTTAGTTTCTCATCCCTCTAAGTGCTTGTGCACATTGTCTTGTTGTAGTTTAGGTTGCTTTTCTCCTAAGTGCTTTGCATGCTCTGCATGTTTTACATGGAGCATGTATGATTTAAAATTTTGTATATAGTTGTGGTGATGTTTTATTGCTCTTGCATAACCCATTCGAAAACAGATGAAGCCCTAGGGTCAAAAACATTTCTACCCTCGAAACCATCATTTCGAGATTTCTTATGAAAATTGAGAGTGCAAGCAATCAGGCTCATAAATAAGAAGCAGGCTCAGTATCAAACTATCATCCTTGACTCCATGCCCAATGGATGTGACAAGGCAATTGGTCTTTCATCTAGCAGGCAGATACCCTTATGAGTCACCAAATTTTTATCCATATTTCACCCCCCGAAAAGTATTGGATCAGCCACGACCCCGCACAGGAAGAACCAGAGAAAACATGATTAAATCTTGCAAACATGACATAGAAGGACTCAAAGTGATGGAGTGGCGGGATGTGTGAAGGATCAAACTCCCCTATGCATGAAGAAATAAAAGGGATAGCTCTATCAAGAATATCCATGTCTAAAATCTATTTCACATGTTATAGGCATCCTTGGAAATGGAACAACAGGGTCGGTAGAGAGGAGATAGTGTCAAAGAAGCCAAGGGCAAGAAAGAGGAGAAACGGAAAAGATCTGAAGTCTTCGGGCTCAAAATGATTCAGAACAAGTCCAAAAATCAGCTAAGTATGGAGGAGGTGGTAAAGAGAGCCACGTGTCCAAATGACGCACCTCCAAAGATTAAATTCAAAGGGGCAGACTCAAACAAGCGCCAGGCTTCCATGCGTCCAGAGCCCCAAAAGTTGCATGGCCATTGAAAAGGTCTCCGACTCGGTGGAAGAGGCCAAGTGTCGACTCAACACAATTCCAAAATGGGAGCCCAAGGCGGAGACTCGAACTCGCACCAACCCTCCACGTAGCAAATGGTCAATAGAGGTCAAAAGGCAGACAGGGCGGGCCTAAAAAAAGGCTAAGTTTAAAAATGGTCATGGAGAGAGCCACGTGTTGACTCTGTGCATCTCCAAGGGTAAATCCAAAAGTGGAGGCTCAAACAAGCACCAGCCCGCCATGTAGCCCAAGGTCTGAAAAGGTTAGAGGGGCCATTGAAAATTATAAGAGCCTACGGAGGCTTCCAAGTGTCAACTGATGCTTCTTCAGAGGCCAAATCTTAAGTGGTTTCTAAGTGAGCGTAGAGCCTCCACGTGTCCCGTTTCAAAAGGGGCAAAGTCGGGTTGAATAGTCAATGTATCATGATAGACCAGCAGAGGGTGCCAAGTGTCAACATGGTGAAAACTCAAGGGGTGAATGAAGAGAGGTTTTTAGATTAGCATCGGATCATCGTGTGTCCCCAATCAAGAAATATGACCCCACAGCAAAGAAATTAGCCAAAAACATAGAAATTGAGCGGTCGGCGGAGGAAGCCACGTGTCGGACCCACGCCATTTTAAGAAAAAAATATAAAAGCCTCCCTCGACAAACGCCAGCCCTCCATGTGTCCTATATAGAAAAGGGGGCCCATTTTTCAAACTATTTGTCCCGCCTTTTGTACGGATCGATACAAACTTCAAGGGGCATATCTTTCGACTCAAGGATCAAAATATTGCAAATCTAACACCATTGGAAATATCTCAGCCTCGTCTACACCATGGAGATTTGAAACTTCAAGTTTGGGGAGGTTAGGTGGGATAAAAATGGAGAAACGTCTTCAGGGCCATCAATGCGGGATCTATTTTTGCCCCAACAACTAGATCGGATTCGATCTGCTCAGTGTTTCCTCCTCCTTCGAGGCACCAAATAAGAAATTTATACATTCAAGGAAGATTTGGAGGTAGATTTTATGGGAGGCATTAATAGCATTGGTTGAGCTTGGTCAAGATTCATTGTAAAGGGTTGGACATTCTTTTAAAGTTTTCTTTTGTTTTTCAGGCTCCCCTTTCCTTCTAGAAAATTAATTTGTGGAGTTCATACCTCCCATTTAAATTGTAATACGTTTTCTACCTTCCACCATTTGAAATGCATTGTATCAATCTGTACAAAGCAATAAAATGTGTTTGTGATCGATTTCATATCCTTTCTTGTCTCCTTTTCTCTCATCCGATCTTTCTTTATAAATCTAGTTATTTGTGCTTGATTATTGTATGTATTTTGATGGTTTGTGTCTATCGGAAAAACTAATGTTCATCATTCCTTCGGTGCATCACCTTGTAGCTTAGTTTTGATTTCTTGTTTTCTGTTTATCCCTGGCTCCTTGGTAAAACTTAGGTTAGGTTTAGGAATAGATCCTCTGTAAGTTCCACGTATGCACATAAATAGAGGAATAGAAACCATCCTTTAATCTAGAGATTTTCCCATTTACAAAGTCCCACACTTTGGGAAGACTCAATGTTATGTGAATCACACCAAATGAATCTGCCTTAGAAAAGCATATCCGATTTACTCATTTGGGGGTGTTGTGATTTTGCATTAACAAAATTTTTATGTAATGATGTGAGAGATACCTTTCCATTGTGGGAGAGTGTTGTATGTTTCATGATAAGAGTGGGGGCCATTATAATGGTAGGCCAAAACACTTGGTAGGACCATGCAATGGTGGAGGAATTTGAAATATGTATTGGCTATCAGTAGAAGAAGTAGTTTCTTTGACAAAAGGAATGGGAAATTGTAGTGGAGTAGGATGGGGAGGAATCTTTAATGGTGGTAACATAGGTGGGATTGATGACGCTGCATAAGTCTTGAGAGGAGATGAAGGTGGACTGATTTTGAGAGGTGGTTGCATACTTTGGCTTGGTAATGTTGTAGATGACTTGAGAGGAGGGGGTATTATATTGATTTTGAGATGTGTTTTCTTAAGTAGCTCTTGACTTGCCATAGAAAGAACCTTAGAAATTATGGCATAATGCTCATCGAGACATAAATGAATCAGATTTAGGAACCCATTGAGATGTAAAAATTTAAGAGTTCGATGTAACATGACGTGGTGCATTGAGTGAGATAAAACATTGAAATTCAATATGTTTGACTCTATGTTATAAAGTATAACAATCATTGTCATTATGTCCATTAATTCGATGATAAGCGCAAAATGGGAGACCATGATATTTGACCAACCGATAAGGAGGGTAGTAATGAGTAGTTGGTAAACTGATCAATTGATGACTAAGGAGCTTAGTAAGAATGTCATGTTGCTTAGCATTATGATCAAACATGAGGCTCTAGTATTGGAAAGACTTGAGAATCACTGATATGAGCACATGTTAAAGACATAGAATGAGAATGAGATGTAGAAGGAGAACAAACATGAGCCTAGAGAAGCGTCCTTAATATTTTGGAATTTAGATTTGAGGGATGTAATCGTGGATTCCATAGCTTGAAATTTGTCTTGAAATAAATAATCCAAAGCTTTAATTGACTCCAACATGGGTTGATTAGATGGAGGATCATAAAGACTAGGGTCATTAGATAGATGATCAAAGATAGGACTTATTTCATGTGGTGGTGTATCTTTAGGAAGATACATGGTGTCTAATATTTTTTCGCAGAACAACCTAGCAATTAGGATGCATCTTAAGTAAATCAGACAAAGAAATTTGAGGAATTTTATGACCCATGATAGAGGAAAAAGTGAGGATCCTAAGCGTGAAATCATCGGGTTCACCAAAATTATTAAGCTAAATGTGAAATTATAAGCTTAATATAAATGTTATAGTAGCAGTAAATGAATAACAATTAAATACATAAATTACACCCAAGAACTAAGCAATAAATTATGAAACCCTAATTGTAAGGAGGAGAAAAAGGTACTTAGCTGATTCAAAATGAAATCTGGAGTGTACCGAGGTGCTAACTAGGTGAATAAAGAAGTAGGAGATTTGTAAAAAGACCCCAAAAATGTAGATCTGGAGAAATAAGCTGACTTGGGTGCACTGGAGAAGGACAGAGAGGTGCCTACGAGCACCCTAGAATTGATTCTGGGCACATTGGTTGTTTTTCACCTTTGGTTGATAGGTGGTCGCACTATGATTTTTGAGGTCACTAGAAACCTACAATGGGGTATGAACATGAAAACCCTCAAATAGAAATCAAATCCTAAAAAGAAAGATGTAAAATGAGGGGTTGTCTTGTCCTCAATGATATGATAGTTAACTTACGAATGAGCTCTACACTACATCTTAGACCCAATGTAGTTATGTTTGTGTGTAGAATTGTGCCCTAGGTGGCTCTTGTATGTGTCACACTTAATAGCGAGAAAATAAGCTAGATGTAAAGAAATGTAATAGATGTGTGCATGGAATAGAATGAACTTCCTCCTATGAAGTGTATATAGAATAACCAGCCCTTGTCCCTTGAATGGTGCTATATGGATGTAATAGAGCTCTTAGATGATTGATGGATGTAACCTTAGGTGGTGATAGCTAATGCTTAGTGCTTGGTCCTTTATTATGATCACATAACTTTATATTTATATGATTCCTTTTCTTGAATTTCATAATTAACCCCAAAAAGGATGACTAACAAAAATATAAGATGATCAAATGGATAGAAATGACCCAAAAAGTGTGAGTAAAGAACAAAGGGGACATAGGAGCCCAGAGGGTACGAGGGTGCTTGGCGCTGATGTCATGTCTGGGCCATTGATGTTGAGGCTGATAAAATTCAGAGTGTAAAAGGAAAACTGAGAAAATAAAGGTGTAAGACCAAAAGTGGAAGAAGAAAGAAAAGAAAGGTGGCGAAAGACAAGGGTTAATCAATAATTTTATTACTTATGAGTCATATGAATAGTAGTATGAAACCAAGACTAAATAGATACCCAAAGTGTGTGATGTTTTGTCTACACCTCCTTCTCTTGGCCACATTTCAAAGAATGTTGAACCTCCTCTCTTTCCATCATATATCAAGAATTCTTCTTCCCAGATCATAACATCATTGAATCTACTTCCAGTGTGTGAGGCCTCATTCACTCCTCCTCCTTCATGTGTTGATGATTCATACCTGTCAAGCATTGCTCTTCTATTTGTCAAGCCACCCTCTTGGGATGCTTATCTTCTAGAACTTAGTTGTATCTTCATAGTTCCTACTTGTGATGTTGTATAGGGTGTTTCTTTTCCTTCTACAAGTGTTTTGGAGGTGTCCTTCATATCCTTTATCGGGAGTGACTGGTATGGGACTCTTATCACTTCAAATTTTTTGGAGATCTTAACTGATCCACCTCCTCTTGTAGATCCTCTTTCTAATATTGTGGGGATTTTGTCTTTGCCTTCAATTCACTTGGGAATACTTTCAGTGGATGTTCCTCTCCCACACTCTGGCACTTCTACATTTTGGCATTACCTTCGATCTGTGTGCACTCATTTTATATACCTATGTCACATTCTGTGGACCATATTCGAGTTCTTTGTATCTTGCTTCCTTCAATTTCCTTCACGAGTGGGTGGAATTCCAATACTCCATTTTTTCTTTCTTAATGGACAAAACATTGTTTGATTTAGATAGATCTTCTTAGTCTACGGGATGAGGACCGCATCATTTAAAACTCTTCTTGGATACTTCCTAGAGTTATAGATTTCAAATCCAGCTATGGCTTCACATCTTCTACGGTTTCTCTTATCTCCTTCCTTTCTTCTCTTATTCTTCCTCTAAAGAGATTGCAAGTTGTACATGGGTATCTCATCAGGCCTTTATTTTTTGAGCATCTTTATTAGGGAGTCTTCCATATCTTGTAATTAGATGTTTTTCCCATTGGGTTTTCCTCCATTACTTGAGATCCTTATTGTGCATGGGTACCTCATCAGGCATAGCTATCGAGACCCATTTCTCATTTTTGAATTTCTACCTCATCCTAAGTTACGATGAAGGGGGTGTTGGTGTGTGTACTTGCCTTGTCATCTCACGGTGTTTTCCACATCGGTGTGGTGAGTCATCTCACTTAGGTGAGGTCCTATATTTTAGGTATCTTAGGGGTATGATAGATTCTATCATACGTGTTAGTGTGTGTTAGTGCATCATAAAGGATCTACTTTTCATTTCTAGAATGTAACTCCTCTTCTCCATTATAGAGGTATGATTTTCTTGCATTGGGAGTTACACAAAACTCCTATTTGTACCCCTTTTTTCAGATCTATGAGAATGAGTAGACCCTTTTCTCTTGCATGCACATTTCATGGTTGAATGCTTACTTCCTCATGGAACTTCTTCATACTACCATTCACGTGCAATGTAGTTTGATGTGTGTGTTATCCCGCTTTATCCTCATCCTCACATTCTCTCAAAAGATTCACATGAGAGAATGCTTTGAAGATTAGGTTCTTCCTCTATTTCAACATATTGCATTACCGCTTCTTCTAACCCCACCTCTATGGGAGCGTCTATTCTTAATGTCTCTATTCCTATGTCTACTACTCATTTTTATTCTCCTTTTATCTCTCATATTCAACTTAATTCCTCTTCTAGCACCCATGCCTTAGAATCCTTAGTGTATGATCTACAATCCCAAGTTATTCAATTAAAATGGGGTTCCACTACCTCTTCTTATTCTATGGATTCCTCACTTCTTATGCATAGTCCACTCATACCCAAGGTTGCATCTTATCCTCTTCCTCCCAGTTTTGTTTCACCTAAAATTCTACTTTTCAATGGTAAGGAAGATCCATAAGAACATCTTAGATCATTTCATGTTGCTTTCTTAGATTATGCTTTCGATGATACATTATTAAAAAAGTTGTTTCATATAATTTTACAATATTATGCATTACAATGGTTCTATGATTTTCCTGTTCATTATGTACACAATTTTACTCTATTAGAAAATAAAAAATTTGCACATTTTTCTATTAATATTGGTACTAAAATATCCTATGCACAAATGGCTAAAATGAAACAAGGACCTAATGAGAACCTTAGTGACTATGTTCTGCATTATAAGACCAATATTACTAAAATGAACAATGTCCTAGCTGATTCTGAGTTACAAGACCTATTTTTACAAAGCCTTTTACCTCTTATCCAAGAGTCAATCATCTTTGATACCTTTCGTTCCTTTGATCACTTGTGTCATATCCTTAAGGACCATGAAGGAAAGCTAATTTCTATGGGAAAACTCAAATATAGTGATCAATCTTCTAATCAATCTCATGCTAAATTCCAAAGTAAATCTCTTGAACCATGAGACAAGGATAAGGCCACTATTAATGCAGTATCCCAACCAACAAAGCTCTAACTTTAAGCTCCTCAATGAAATTTTACTAAGTTTCATATATCACCTCAATCGATGTTGTAATCCTTACTAGTAACCTTATCTCTCTTCCTCCACTACTTGATTTGGATTCTAGTCATCCTCAAGGTAAGAAATTTGATGAAAAAGCATATTGTGACTATCACCAATGCAATGGGTAATCTAGAGTTATATTCTTTAAACTTATACATATAATTAAGGATCTAATTGAATCTAATGCAATTGAATGGGATGAGCATGTTTAATCTAAACTTACTAATGATATTGCTAAACTTAAAATATTCAATGGCCCACTTCCTAAACATGAACAAGATGTACAGAGAAATTACTAACCATACTTAGAACATGGTTACACCTCCTCAATCTACTAATGATCGTAGATTTTATTGTTGGTGCTACTAATGATTCACCACCCATTATTAACCTTACTAATGCGGACTTCCATGCTTCTTTCAAATCTTCCAAGCTTCACATTGATGCATCTATTAACAATCAAGCTCTTAATAATGTAATGATCAATCCTAATTTCAAGCATAATGCATGTTCACTTCCCCTCTTATGTTTTATTGTATTTTTTCCCAAATCAAGCATAAACAACTTACATCCCATATGCATATCAGTTTTCCCATAAAATTTGGGCCTCTCTCCATCTTCTTACCATTTATCGTCACATCGAAGTCAAGCATTTCGACATGGTCTTAGAACTTCCTTATCTCAAGGCTATTAGGGTTGTCCCATCTATTGTGCACGAGTGTGTCAAATTTATACATGAGCATCAAGTCATTACTATTAAAGGTATACCACCTATAACAACTCTACCTATTTCTCTTAAAGATTCAATGGTCCCTTCCAATAATGTACCACCCACTCCTATTATAACTATATATAATCCACACACTATTACAATAATTCGTACATATATAAATAATAGTATTATGGTTCTAATACACACTCATACTCATACTTGCAGTACCATAATATCATCTATGGATACTATCCCACATATCTCTCTTTGCACTTTTACTACCCATCTCTCACTCTCATGTGTCTCTAGGTCTCATAATCTACCACACATGACTAGGTTGTCACACATAGTTCATGATACACACTACACACATACACATAGAATGACACGGGGAAAGCTTGCTTTCTCTCATATCTTGCTTAGCTAGCTAGTATTTATTCATCCAAAGCACTAAAAATATAAATATTCCCCCGAGGGATTATTGGATCACCCTTCCTTCTCTTTAGAGAATAGGTTTTCATTTATGCCTTCGGGGGCATAAAAATTCAAAAAAATTCATATACACTAAAAATAAAAAACATTCAAATAATATACAAACATGCAAAAATATTTGCATCACTCTTTCTTGGTAGTTTCTATTACACGCTTATATTATTCATGTTGCACTTTACTTATCATGTTTAACTTGATACATAGTATGATTTATCATTTTTCTATACACATGTGTGTTCATGTGGTACTTTGAGTTAAATACAAGCTACATACATATTGTTACACGATGCAAGATGCTTGACACTAATCTTTACCAATTCTTCCACAAATTTCTACCGGGGCATCCATTTTTACAAATACGGATGCTATTATTCCAATATTTAATACTTTACTTTCTCTTAACTCATTTGCTCGGTACATATGTATCGTGTCATACTATTCATTACTCTAACATGATAATGGGCACTTCATGTGTAGTATATTATTTATAGGTCACTTCCAAAGTGTGCTCATCATCATCATATTACTTATTTATTACTTTAAATTATTGTTCTGTGTTTTCACTTGTTTGTGGGATATTCCCTATGTTACTTTCTTGTTTCTTGTTGACTTGAGTTCTCAATTGTCTTGCGACATACGTAGTGGTGTCCCATGTATGTGTTATATTATTTTCCATAAGGATAACAATCCCTATTCTAATGAAACTTCCCCAACTCCGCATCAAGGGAAGCCACCCGCTCATCCCTCTCCCCCAACACCCCTATAATGCTCACCACCTCACCCTCCAAGGAAGCTAATCAACCATCCCTCTCAACCAACAACTTCCTCGGTCTCTCAAAATATACCCTTGCACCTCCTCTAACATGTCCCTCACCCACCTCCTCCATCACCACATCCTCCTCTCCTCGCTCATCTTGTTCCCTCGTCATCCTTTATCTTCACAACACCATCTATGTGTTACCACCATGATGCATATTTGGGTGTCACCTCAACATCATCTATTTCCATAGGCATCATCTCTTTTCATCCATTCCCCGAATATCCCACGACTCGATGCAAGAAACTTTATGTATCCATTCGTCCTCCTATAAAAATAGGATTTCCTAGTACATCCTATACTAGGTCAAACTATCGATGTACCCATCAAAATTGGACTACCTCCACCATATCCATCCTCTAACCCCAAATCCACCTCTCCTATTGTAGCATCCATAGCTCATCCCCCTCTCCAATCCATATAGGAAAATCCACATAGGGCCTCCATAAAATGTCATCTCGGCCCTAGTCCATCCAACAAAACTACATAATACTTCAAACTTTGTGATATTGTATCCCGAGAAAAATCACTCTTCTTTCTAAAAATATGAGACAAAAATCCATGTCATACCACCTAGCCCAAGGAAGCCCACTTGATAAATCACCCTTATATGATCATATGCCCAATAGTGTAAGACAAATGTCACATCTAATCCAAATATCCTCCCCACCGACCACTCCCGTAACTCCCTATATACTTGTGCTAACATAGATGACCCCCAATAAAAAAATGTTTGATACTCAATCATATTAGCTACCACTCCTGCCCGCCAAAGACCCAGAAAATGGCCATCACCAGAATTTGGTAGCACATAACAACTGATGCCCACCATAATCATTGTATTCAGAGTAATCCTTGCTACCTCATCATCCCATAATGTATCAAAAATAAAACCTCAAAAAATAGGTCACATCCATGGAAACATATCCATATAATCTCATCATCGTTGCCCCTCACCTTGTCTCATCCATGGGTGCAATTGATCACCTTGAATAGGAAGCCATAAGATTTTGTATATATATCCTCTAGGGTGATCTTCATCTCCTTGTCGAAACCAAAAAAATCCATGTGGCCAGATCCCACCACTCTAACAATGCCACCAACATCTCTAACTCCTAGTGAACATGTCTGTAGTGGCACAATCCATCTAATCCCAACATCTCCAAAACCTCCCACTCATCATCCCCCATGTACTCTCATAATCGCTCAATAAAGGAAACAATCTATCTCTCATCAAAATACACCTCTTTGTCTATATCCAAAAACAAAAAAAGAAAAATCTTAGTTATCAAAAACAAATCCATCCAAAAAACTTATCAACACATATAAAATTGACATCGATCCTTAGTGATCGGTACCGATCATACCTAATTAATGTTGATCCTAGTGATTGATGTCAATCCTATATCATACTATAGAAATAATAATAAATTTAAAAATCCAAAAAAATCAACATACCTCTATCTCGAGATGGTTGTTGTCTCCTTTGTCCACTCCCACTAGCCTCCATTTCTCAAATTCACAAAAATCTAAAATTTATAAATATTAGCACAGTAAGCACAATGAGCACAATGACCTCTCTCACGATTATTAGTTGCTTATATATAATATCTCTTATATGATCGACGATGATTTCTAATCATCGAAATTCTTTTCATGTCGTATGGATTAGCTAAATAGAAACTAATCACTTATTCAAATGCACACTCTCAAAATTGTGTTTGTTTTTGGTGCCCAAAACACCCTCTACAACTCCAAAATTTTATCCTACATATAAAAACTATGGTTATTAATTCACCATGGATTTTGAAACATCTTGGGAACCTTTTTTTCACCACTTCCAAAAATTCATATTTCTATAGGTCATAAACACATTGGTTCCCCTATTACTTAAATTCTCGATCACGTAATCTCACCTTTATGGAAATATATCTCATATCATGCATGTGTCTCCCAAGTCCACCATAGATTACATAACCTCTCGGGAACCTTTTTCCTATTCTTCCAATAAGTCATGTATGACTATAGGTCAAAAACCCATTGGTTCCCCTATTACTTGACTTTTTGGTCATGTAAGCCCACCCTTGTGGAAACTTATTTCAAGCTAAGTCTTGGAGCATCCTAAATTAAAACACATCTATCTCCTAATGGAATCCCACAGAAGCCTACACCCTCTTGCATTTATCTATCTATCCATTCATTTAAACCAATGACCATCATACTAGCTTATAATGACCCCTAGTTTGAAGGGCGATCACCTACCTAGCATTTTATTCAACATAAATCCAGCCATCTCACTCATTTTTATTTAGTGGCATGTCCATCACAAACTACTTAAAAAAGGGGAAAATGTAGACATGAGAATTTGGGAACCCTAATTCCTAAACAAAGAACAAGTTCACCAAATATTCCATAAATAAATTAATAAAATAGGTTTATTTAATTATATAAATTAGGAATTAAATAGATAAGGGATTTAGATTATGTACTTTACATTCACATATTGGAAACTAGGGCATTGAAGCATGATATATTGACTAAGTAAATGCAATAGTATAATTAGAGTTTGAGAGATGACTTAGCTAGTTCAAATGAAGTTTTGGTTGTATTTTCAAAGTGAATATGGGATGTGAATAGAACTTGGGGTGTTCAAAAATCTTACTTCATGCTTGTGTGTCAAAAACCAAATCATACAACCTGTGTATTGGATCATACTACGTCCCGGTCTCCTTGTGTATAGTTTTAGAATTACAATGGGTGAAATTTTGATTTTTCCTATGTCACTTCACCTTTTCCATTGTTACGTCTTGATAACTTCAAATTCTCTTTAATCGTGACATTTATGCATGTACTTATAAAATCCCTATCTTCTTACAAATCACTTCAAGCATACATTATTTATGACAAAAAGGTTAGGTACGAGTTGGAATGACCTTGGTGGTCACCCCATATGATACAAACTGAGTGTTGCATTACATCTCAACCTCCACGTAGTTCTACTAGTGTGCATGAATGTGTGTATACAGTTAATCCTTGACCAAGGTTTTCCCTTGTGCCTCAAACCCGATAAGGCCCAAATTAAAACCCTTGTATAAAGATGTAGAACACATAAAATAAGTAATTCCCCCTTGTGACTTTCTCACGAGATATGTTATAACAAATCCTTGATTTATAGTTGGTAAATGAATATATAGGTGATTTCTAGATGATAAATGCTTACATAAAACTTGTATATATAATATTCCTTTACTTTAGAATGTGTACCTAGTAATGTGCAATTCTTGACCCAAAAGCATAAGGTGTGAAACTAAAAATACTAAAAAATAGTGATGAACAAGCCCAATGTACAAAAAAAAGACCCAAAAGAAAAAGGTTACGGGTCTTTTGGCTTGTGATTATACTAGATACAATGGTATGGAAAAATTATATGGTTTGGTACCATAGTAAAAAAACTCGAAAAGTGAAAAAATAGTCAAAGATATTTGTGACACAATTCAAAAATATGAAAGACTTAAAAATGTCAACAAGTAAGAGTCAATCAACCAATATGAAAGAAAAAAAAACATACTTGCACCACTAACTTGTACTTTCATTATTAAATGCCAAAAGATATGTAATTTGCACAAAATATAATGTAATGATATTTTTAAAAATAAAAATGGTGTCTATAATTCTTTTCTTTACAACTTGAATATGAGTCACTTGTAATCAATTTACATGTTCCCTAAATGCATAAATGCACCTATGTATCATTTATATACTTGTTATAATACATATTAACATTCAAATATCGACACACAATGCATGAAAAAAATCAAAGATAAGTGCCAAAACCTCAAGGAACTCAAATTTTGGTTAAAATTAGCCTACAACACAAGAAACAAAATAGTAAAAGTATGGTTTTGAAAAAAATCCAAGACATTAAGAAATAAAGGGAAGAGAGAAACATGAATAGAGAGTAGTAAAATGGAATAAAATAAGGAAGAATACATAATTGGTAAGAAGATGACTTTTTGTTGCAAAGATCCACACAAAGTTGAAAGTGTCACATAAAATATCAAATAGAACATGTCTAAATTTGAACAACAAAAGGGACACATGCTAATAAGAACCTAATTTGGACCAATAAACAATAAACATATAAATATACTACCACCATAAAAATTAACTAGGTTTGTATCAAAATCTGGCGCCTACACAAATTGAATTTTTTTTTTTGTAAGATCACTTTAAAAAAAAATTGTGTTTATTCTTTCTATTTTAAAGGAAGGAAACATTTTATAAAAATGAGTTCCTAAACTAAAGGAATGTTTGGTATTTGAATTTTATGGCTCACATCAACTATAAGTAGACATTCTTATTTCTCACAAGAGGATAGTCTTGTTTGTTCACTTTTCATAAGTACTTATTGTATTGTTTTCTCATAGAAGTTACAAAACTACATTATTTTTAGGCCATAAAAATTGTAATCTACAAAAGGTTTAAATGTATTAAAATATAAGAAGTTCAATTTTTGATTTTTTTAATCATTGTTACATGCTTTAAAATTAGATCATTATGATGAGGAGAAATATTAAAGTTGTCATTATGATAGAATTATTTATAGAAAAGAAAGATTATTTTTAAGTTCAAGATATTAACACTTTATTTTACTTTTGTAAGTTATTTTATTATGTTGAAGGTGTTCCCTGTGGGAAAGGCCCTTCCATCGTTTAGTCCACTGTGTTAAATTTGCATCTTAAATGATGGTTTTGACGAGTGTGGTGACAAAGCGTTTTGACATTTTTACTTTTTAAAAGTTGTTTTTAGAAATTTTACCGTTTTAAATTTTCCGCATGTTGAATCCATTATATTATTGTTTTGTTACCTTTAAATTTGTAAATCTACATGATTTATAGCTCGATCCATGCTTGATTGATTCATTAACTCACTACCCTCGCTACAAGAATTATCTATTTTTCAAGGTGGGCATTGAGATGAGACATTATACGTATCTATTATGTTTGCTAATATTGGGCATGAAGTGTTTTTAGGGTTTCATATATGGACAAAAATGACGAATAATTAATCTATATCATTGAATGTGGATATTATCACTAAATGAACATCTAAGGGACTAAATTGTTCATGTTGAAGATGTGGAGTCTAACTACAAGATGAAGTGGCAGTTTTTTTTCCTTGATTTTGGGAGGAATGCATGGCCATGGATAAAAATAGCATTTTCTTATTAATAGACGAGTTGTTATTTTTATGTTTATTTATTTATATGCATGTCTTATTTATAAGCATGTTATATTTAGGTTGTTTGTGGTTGAAGAAAACTTTTACAAAGAGGTGCACAAGTTATATATATGTGCATGGATTTACTCTTTGAAATATGAAAAAAAAAGATAATTGTATTGTATTCCTCATGATTGAATAAAGGAGAAGGATGGCTTATTTCTAGTGGATGTAGCCCACATTGGGTGAACCACATTAAATCTTGGGTTTATCTTGTGATTGCATGCTTATATTATTTATGTTTTAATTCCATTTTATTTCTCATCTATGTTTCATCCTAACAACCGTATCGAGAGAAGGATTTTTTTGGAAGAAATATCTCACAGGAGGGTTTCTTGTTTGAGTGGGAGAAATGGTAGAAGATAGCAAGTTCAGGGTTGAGAATTTTAACGGCCAGAACTTTCAGCTATGGAAGATGCAAGTGGAGGACTACCTATATCAAAAAGATCTTTATCTACCATTGAAAGGGAAATCTTTGAAGCCGTCAGCTATGAAAGATGAAGAATGGGATGTTCTTGATCGGAAGGCATTGGGAATGATACGGTTGTGCCTGACAGCTATGGTAGCTTTCAATATTTCTACGGAAAAGACAACGGTAGATCTAATGGAAAAATTGGGTAAATTGTATGAAAAACCCTCAGCCTCCAATAAGGTATATCTCATGAAAAGTTTGTTTAATATGAAGATGTCAAATGGTGATTCAATAAATGATCATTTGAATGAATTCAACATGGTTACTAATCAATTAATCTCTGTAGGAGTAATTTTTGATGATGAAGTTAGGGCTCTTTTGATTTTTTTCTCATTGCTTGAAAGTTGGAATACTTTGGTTATGGTTGTGAGTAATTTTGTTTCTGGTTCAAACACTTTAAAGTTTGATGATGTTATTGGTGTGATTCTTAGTGAAGAGATGAGAAGAAAAAGCACAGTGAGTCATCTAGTAATGCTTTGAGTGTAGAGAACAAGGGAAGACAAGAAAAAACAAAAGGTCTTGGACATCATGGAAGGTCTAAGAAGGGCAGATCTAAATCTAGAAGCAGGATGGTATGTTGGAATTGTGGAAAAGTGGGACATGCAAAGAAAGATTGTTGGTCTTTAAAATCAGGGAAAGATCAACAAGAAGGGAGAAAAGAGGCAAACGTAGTAGGTGATGTGTTACAAGATGCTCTTATTCTTTCTTTAGATAGTAAATCAAAATCTTGGGTTTTAGATTCTGGTGCTTCATTTCATGCAACTCCTCATAGACAGTATTTTCAAGATTATGTTCAAGGGAATTTTGGGCAAGTATATCTTGGTGATGATGAGCCATGTAACATTGTTGGAAAAGGTAGTGTTCATGTTAAATTGTAGAATGGTAACACTTGGGTGTTGAAGAATGTCAGGCATGTTCCTAGCTTGAGGAGGAATCTAATTTCTATAGGGAAATTAGGAGATGATGGTTGTATGGTTATATTTATAGCAGATTCTTGGAAAGTTACCAAGGGTTCTCTTATGGTAGCAAGAGGTAAGAAAGTAGGTACTTTGTATTTATCCACTGTTAGTATTGATCCATCTTCTATTTTAGCTACTACATGTATAGACACAACTCTATGGCATCACATACTTGGCCATATGAGTGAGAAAGGGATGAATATTTTACATTCACGGAGAGAAAATGACATATTTGAAAAACATAGACTTGGGCTTTTGTGAGCATTGTGTGTATGGGAAACAAAAGCTTGTGATATTTCTCAAGGTTGGATCAACCAAGAAGGACACAAGTTAGAGATTTTTCATATAGATGTGTGGGGGTCGGCTCAGGTATCTTCTCTTGGTGGTTCACGGTATTATGTTACTTTTATTGATGATGCTACTAGGAAGGTTTGGGTTTACTATATAAAGAAGAAATCTGATGTATTTAATACTTTCAAGAAGTGGAAAGCTTTGGTTGAGAATGAAATAGGTTTGAAGTTGAAGTGTCTCAGATCAAATAATGGTGGAGAGTACTACAAAGCAATGAATTTAATAACTATTGTTCACAAAATGGAATTTTTAGGGTGAAGACAGTTCCTAGAACACCACAACAAAATGGTGTGTTAGAAAGAATGAACAGGACTATCATGGAGCGTGCAAGGAGCATGAGATTGCATGTTGGATTGTCCTTACAGTTTTGGGTGGATGTTATAGATAATTTTGTTTACTTGATAAACAGAGGACCTTCAAGTGCTTTGAAGGTGGAGTACCCGAGGAGGCTTGACCGGTAAGGAGGTAAACTATTATTTTTGAATTTTTTTGGTTGTGAAGCATTTGTGCACATTGATAAAGAGAATAGGACCAAGCTAGAAGCTAAGTCAAAGAAATTTACTTTCATTGGATATGGCACTAATGATTTTAGATTCCGGTTGTGGAGTTTGGATGAGAATAAAATCATTAGGAGTAGGGATATTATTTTTAATGAAAGGGTTATGTATATGGAACAACTATAGGATAAGAAGCTAGAAAATTTTGAGTATGTAGCACTTGATGAGATAAAATATAGAGAAGTGCTCAAAGGACTAGAAAATCAACAAGTTGGCATCAATCCTGGCACATTCAAGTGTTGATTCTGTAGATCAAAATAAGCAAGAACAACAAGAGCCTCAAAATCTAGAAAATCTTGTAAGACATTCTACTAGGGTAAGTAAACCTCCTACACGATTATCTTCGTATGAGCTTTACTATTATTTATTGACAGATGGTGGAGAACCAAAACATTTTGAAGAAGCAATGTAGGTAGAAACATGGAAAATTGGGAGCAAGGTATGGATGAAGAGATGGATTCTTTGGATCACAACCAAACTTGGGATTTGATTCAGTTTCCTGCAGGAAAGAGAGCATTGAAAAACAAGTGGGTTTATAGGTTGAAGGAAGAAGAAGGTTACAAAAAGAGGTACAAGGAAATACTTGTTGTGAAGGGATTTTCATAGGAAAAAGGTATAGAATTTGATGAAATTTTCTCTCTTATTGTTAAAATGACTTCCATTAGAATTGTTTTAAGTTTGGTAGTTGTGGAAGATTTACATCTTGAACAATTAGATGTAAAGAATGCTTTTCTTCATGGTGATTTGGAGGAAGAAATATATATGGAGCAACCACAGGGATATGAAGTTAGGGGAAGGAGAATTTGGTGTGCAGATTGAAGAAGAGTTTGTATGGCCTTAAGAAAGCTCCAAGGTAGTGGTATTTGAGATTTGATAGGTTCATGATAGAACAAGGTTACTCTAGATGTCATTCTGATCACTATGTTTATTTTAAGAGACTAGATAATGGCACCTATATTATATTGTTGTTGTATGTGGATGACATGCTTGTGGCATGGTCAAACATGCAAGATATAAATGAGCTAAAGAGAAAATTAGCAAATACATTTGCCATGAAGGATTTAGGTGTAGCAAAGAAAATTCTTGGCACAAGAATCAATAGAGATAGGAAGAGTAGAATATTGAATGTCTCAAGAAGAGTAAGTGAACAAGGTGTTGGACGAGGTTTAGGATGCGGATGTAAACCCAAAGTAGTACACCATTGGCGGGGCACTTCAAGTTGAGTAAAGAACAATGTCCTAAAACACATGAAGAGATTGAATATATGTCTAGAATTCCATATGCTTCGAAATTAGAAGTTTGATGTATGCTATGGTATACGCAAGACTAGACATTGCCCATGTAGTGGGATTTTTTAGCAAATACATGAGTAATCTAGGAAAGGAGCACTGGAATGCAATCCAGTGGATTCTCAGATACTTGAGAGGGACCATGAGCGGGATGTTGTGTTATGGAGGGTCGAGGTTTCCTTACTAGATATGTTGATGCAGACATGGCTAGAGATTTGAATGGTAGGAGGATCACCACATGTTATGTATTCACTATTGGTGGCACAACAGTTAGTTGGATTTCTAAACTGTAGAAGATTGTTGCCTTGTCTACTACAAAGGTAGAGTATGTTGCTGCTACAGAAGAAAGCAAGGAGATGATATGGATGCAGCGATTCATGGAAGAATTGGGAAAGACATAGGAGGATTACTTAAGGTTATTCAATGATGATAGCTAGAGTGTAATTCATCTTGCCAAGAACTCAACATTCCATTCGAGAACCAAACATATACAACTTAGGTATCACTTCATTAGATTAGTTTTGGAGGATGGACAATTGATGTTGGAGAAGATCCATACAAGTCAGAATCCTGCTGATATGTTGACAAAGGCGGTGACAAAAGAGAAGCTAGAAGGTTGTTCGGCTTCGATAGGTCTTCAAGATTGATCTTGAAGAAGAGAAACAAGTTAGAGAAGAGTCCGAGGATGAGCTGTAATAGTGGGTTGCAGCAGTTAGTCTCCAAGTGGGAGATTGTTGAAGATGTGGAGTCTAACTACAAGATGAAGTGGCAGTTTGCTTTTTCCTTGATTTTGGGAGGAATGCATGGCCATTGATAAAAATAACATTGTCTTATTAATAGATGGGAGTTTTATTTTTATGTTTATCTTAATTATATTATATATATGTGCATGTCTTATTTATAAGCATGCTATATTTATTTGCTTGTGGTTAAAGAAAATTTTTACAAAAATGTGCACAAGTTATATATATGTGCATGGATTTACTCTTTGAAATATGAAAAAAAAAAAAAAATGTATTGTATTCCTCGGGACTGAATAAAGGAGAAGGTTGGCTTGTTTCTGGTGGATGTAGTCCACATTGGGTGAACCACGTTAAATCTTGGGTTTATCTTGTGATTGCATGCTTATATTATTTTTGTTTTAATTCTATTTTATTGTTCATCTGTGTTTTGATCCTAATAGTTCGGGATACCACATTTTCTTTTGACAAGTAAGTTTTTCCTACCTCCATGCGTGTAGGATGCATTTGAAGATTTTTCATCTTAGATTTCCATTTACCTTTTTAATAGTAGTTTTTGCATTGTTGTTTTTTATGAATAGTTTTCAATCATTCCACAGTTTTCCGTGATGAAGGTCTTTTTGGTTTTTTTTTGCTAATGGTCTTCACTGCGAAGAAGAGGTGTCGAGGTTTTGGGTTATTATTTTATGTTTTGCATTATAGATTATAGGTTTGGAAAGTAGGCATATTGTAATACTTGGTTTGGTGAATATATATATATATATATATTGAATAATAGGTAATTTGTAATAAGATATGGTTTCATTTGTTGATTTGAAATGAGAATTTTAAGAATGGTTAATACAGTTATGAAAATTAGAGGAAAATTTAACCTCCTGAAATTTCAATTTGTACTATTTCTTTTGTTTATGTATAAATGTCGGATCTGTCGAAGAGTTTTTATTGGCAATTTGAGGGGAAGTTAGGTGTTGGTTAGATGTCAGATGACTTGAATAGCTATCGGAAATTAAGCTAATTAAGCTTAATATTTCAAATTAATCATATTAGACTCTACTTTAGGTTCAAATTAGACTAAAAATTAGGTTCAAATTAAAACCCAATTTTAATAGACTCTACTTTTATTGGGATGGATGCTAGATATCTTCAATAAATAAACAATTGGCTTAGTAAAAACTCAATTAACTTTTTTTGTTGGCTTAGGAACCACACTTGTATCATGAGTATGTTAGATCATTATATATATTTCCTATATATCATCAAATCTTCTATTGGCATAAAGCACCTTGAAAATGCAATTGTTTTTTGATCTTTTAAAGTTAACCTTATTGTATTCACCACACGGTTTCTATTTGATTATAGGTCTATGTTAAAAGTCATTATGGCAATGATTTAACAAAAATGTGCATTTGGTAATATTTGATTATAGTTCTATGTTAGATGATACATTGGCCGATAATCCTGGTTGCAATGTAGGAAAAATTATATTGTCCTGCTGGGTCACCCAGGTTTGAGTCACACAAAGTGATTCTTCAACAATTCAAAGTAAGGAGGATACCCAAGGTAGATGCATAGAACTGTACCTTGATAATGTCAATGGGTATAATTCTGTTTTGTCTGTAACCTGTCCATGGCACCCTTGCCTTTTAGATGGGTGTAAACTCAAGGAATATTGATTATACCTTTCTAAATTCTATCCAAAAAAATTTCCATAACCTGTATTGTCTATACATTAATTATTATATATAAATAATAATAATAGGGAGAAACAAAATAAAACACTGCTTAAGATAGATATGTCAGGTGTGTTTTTGCATTCATGCAAATTGATTGATCATATTGAGGAAAACTCAGTTCCAACTTTGCAAGTCCCTTTCAACTTACTTTTTCATATATATATGTGTGTGTGTGTGTGTGTGTTTGTTTCAATTTTAGCTGCCATATTCATTATCTAAGTTATTTAAACGCTGGATAATTAGTGAATTCAATTATGTTCAGAATGAAAGGGTGTTTGGGATTCAGTCTAGTAAAATTTATAGGAAGGCCCACTGGATCTCCCATGGCCTTCAATCCAGACAGATTGATCTCAACGATGGCACCACCATACACTGCTGGATCAAATCAGCTTCCACTAATTCTTCACCAGATCATAAGCCTGCCATGCTGCTCATTCATGGCTTCGGAGGCGACGGATTGACAGGCTGGGACACCCAAATCGGTGCCCTGGGAAAGCACTTTAATCTGTACATCCCGGACCTTGTATTTTTTGGAGAATCCAGCACCACCAGCTCGGAACGGACGGAGATATTCCAAGCGGAGTGCATGAAGAACATGTTAGAGAGACTGGAATTGAAGAGCGTGACGGTCGTGGGCCACAGCTACGGCGGCTTCGTGGGGTTCTGGCTGGCGCACCGTTACCCAGAGCTCGTCCAGCGGCTGGTAATCGTGAGCTCCGGCGTTTGCATGACGCCCTCCACCAACGATGATCTTCTCAGAGACTTTGGCGCCGCAGACATGAAAGAGATTCTCCTTCCCAGATCTGTCTCTGCCTTCAAGAAGAGCATCAGTCTTACCCTTCACAAGGTGCCATGGCTTCCCAATTTCCTATGCAGAGACTTCATGGAGGTATTCAATCCACCACCTGTTATTCCTTCTCTCTCTTAATCGTTATATACATAGATATCATGTTTCCCATTATTATAATTAAGTTTTTTTGGGTTCAATTTCTAATTTTTACTGATAAGGTGTGTACATAATTTTTAGGGTTTAAATCTTAAAGACTAAGGGATTTATTTATTTTTAATGAATGAGATGTTATATTAACAAGTAAAATGATATAAAATAATTCACCAAAAAATATTTGGTATGGAAATATGTTCAAAAACTACGAACTAAACTAGGCAAAAAAGTTTAGGAAGGAGGAATATTACAAAGCATCAAACAAAACAAGAATAGAAAAATTAAGCCGTCATTTGCAAATTTATGTCCTACTGGGGGTGGATCCTAATCATGCCAACCAGAACCAGGCAGATCTTTGCCACTATCTGGCACGTCCCAACCCGAGTTGGGTTGTCTTCCTTCTATTTCTTCAACAGAGGCTCAAGATGGCAAGAGCCAATCTTGAAAATTTATCATTGGAGGCGGGAGGCTCCAACTGTCATGGGTGCATGGCTCAGGGAAGACGGTGAGCCCCAACCGAGTTAGTTGGGTGGTGGGGGTGTCCCATCCTCGGTAGCGAGCTGAAGGCGAAGGAGAAAAGCTCCTCCAAGGAGAAAGGAAAGAGAAAGCTCCTTGAAAGGAGGCTAGTCAGTGAGGGGACCTTGGAGACACACCGAGAGAACAACATTGAGAGCGGTTCCATCGTCCACCACCTTTTTGGCACTCGCTAACGTTGGCACGTGGCGCGAAGCGCAAGAGAGGGACAGAGGTTCTCTAATAACATTGCAAGAGGCGGCATTCCGGTGGCGCAAGAGTGTTTGAATCACCACCTCAAAAAATTAAAATTTAATGATATTTCTATATAAATACAAAATAAAATGAATATTTCTTGCAATAGGAAAATCAAAGTGGATATTAAAAAAGTAAATCAATATCTCACACAGTTCAGTTATTTAATCCTATTAATATTTTATTCTTAATTCTATTTTATTTTCAAGTTAAACTGAGAGAGATGTAAACCATTTTTTATTTTTTTGAAATGAGTAAGAGTCCAATGTGCATGCATAATTCAACCGAGAGTAAAATGAGAGTAATGATTCAATTGTCATCATTGTTGGGATGGGACTGTACGGCTAATCTCTTTTTTAACGTTCTCGTTGTTTCTTTTATATTTTTGTAGTGCCTTGTTTATAGTTGGTGAGAAGTAATGAAACTAATTGTTTTCTAACCACCCACCGTATGCCTTCCTCCTTGCTGGCCGCGTAGTTTTCAAAAAGGATCAGATTTTTTTATCTTCCGTGTGTTTGTCTCCTACCTGCCATTGCTTTGAAGACCCCTGCACCTTTTTGGCGTGTTCAACTCCTGGTTGGTGGCCGCACCTACCCATTTATTAAAATTTTGACTTGCCATCTGCTGTCACGTGGGCTACCGGTTGTCTTCTGCCCAAAACCACGAATGCTTGTTGCGCTCCATCAAATGCTGCAACAGATGAATTGCTACAGCGTGTTCTGGACAGTGGATCCTTTGATGGTGAAATGAAGGTTAAGATGAGTTCGTTTGAGGAGGAAGTCAATCCAAAGCAAGCCAGGTTTACACAGGCTTCGATTGCAAGTCATTTCAGCAGCAAGCATGGAAAAGGGACGTCTCTGAATGATGTGTGCACCAAACTTTAAATCAGTGAGCTCACCCTCTCCGACGTTCCTCCCATTAGATTGTCAAAGGATAGAAATGGTGATATGCAGTCTCATCACAATAGGAGACTATGGGTGTTTCGAGAGGCAGGCGTGAGCAACGTGAAATCCCAATTTGTCTGAAAGCCTCTCTCCCATAAGCCGCCTCCACCAGCTGCATCTCGGCATGCCACTTTCTCTCCCAAGGTCCGAGGACAGAAATAACTACTGCACTGCACTACTCTTCAGTTATAGCTATGGAATATAGTCGTAGAATGTAAAGCCACTATTATCTTTATAAATATAAGTATGTGTACGGGACTGCATATGAATATGTTGTAGATATGGATAGAACATATAAGCTCTCAGTTTTTTGGAGGGAAAGCAATATATACAACTCATTGTTGAGGGTGAAGGGTGGCCAGTGACGTGAAGGGCCTGGGTTTGTTGAAGAAATGTTGGAGACAATATCAGTGTGGTTGTGATTGATTTGAAAGAAAGAAGACACAGAAACAGGCTATTGTTGCCTATGTAAATATTGCATGCTACTATATAATCGGCATTCCGCTCGGCATTCTCCTCGGTTATGTTTTTCATTTGCAAGTTATGGGGATCTGGCTGGGAATGATAGGAGGGATAGCAGTCCAAACCCTTTCATTGATGTTTATCGCATGGAAAATAGACTGGAATATGGAGGTGACAGATCACACCCACAGGCACGGGAGATCTATGCAATGTTGGAGAAAATGTCTTGGGAGATGAAGGTAGCAGGATATTTTTCAGATCCAGAACTTGTACTGAGTTTGTTCCTTCAAAATCGATTAAGTGGCAGTGAGGGTGTTACCATGATGAAATTTATTTACAAAGATTCTCTATTGAGATCTTACTTGTTTTACGATGTAACTCATGGAAGAGAATCTCATAGAGGTGGATCTGTTTCTTATCAGAATATTCATGAAGCACAATTTGCTTGCAATTATTTGAACTTGCTGGAGATACGTGGTTGCTGCCACGTTAATTGTTCGTTTTGCCACCTTGGTGGGCCGATGATTTTGTCTACCCACGTGTATGGTTGCAGTTGAGTTACCAAGGGAGTGGCTGTCGAAATACCATGTAGGCCCGCATGTGTAGAGTTGAATGTCTGACTTGGTTGGGTGGGACATTTTTACTGAACTCATGGGTAACCGGAATGGTTATTGTTTCTTTTGCGTGGTATTTGGGACACCGTGTGGGTGAGAAGCGTGCGTTTGGTGGAGAAATAATTTTGGGACTGCTGGGAGAAGGGGTCTGCTCGTGCATGGCCATGGGATATAGCGTTTAAAACAGGCATGATAAGCCCTAACCCTCTCTCTTAATGATTTATTTCTTTTAGCATTTAGATAAATCAATATCTGCAACTTTGTTCGAATACTGTAGATGTGGGTTTCTTTTGGAATGTGGATGTGTTTTTGTTTTACTAAATAGATAGCGTTTGGACTCTGGATATCATATAACATGTATTTACACATATTGACTCCTTCTTGAAAGAGATGCTAAAAAGAGATGAGTTTTCCAAATGACTTTTAATCATAATTGCATGAACTGATCTCTCCCCTTTACAATTTATCTTATTTACTATTTGAAGTAGAAGAAATCTCTACATCGATTCTTGCCTCCGATTTTATAATGTTGGTTTCTCTTTTGCCTTGATTATTCCTTTGAATGATGGTTTCTGTAGAAAATAGTATGGAGCGTGAATGAGGTTTATAATTTTTCTTGTATTGTTTATATTATGTAGAACATGGCTTGAAAAAGGGAATTTTCGATATGACTGTATTCGGATTTTCTTGTGGTTTTATAATAATTTAAACTCCCACTAGGATTGGGGCTTCCATTTGGGAAGAGTCATACTAGTTTAATTAGGTCTTCTAGATAGCTCCATCCATTCGATTATCATTTACCTTGGGGATTATTGAAAACCCCTCACCAGGACCTCTACTATTACTATTACTATGAGCTTATTATTAGATTGGAACCCTCCTGAAGCATGTGTTAATGGGTTTTCTATGACCTTTACGAATATGTTATGCACGCAAGTCATAATCCTGTGTGGATAATTCTTTGGCTTAATTTTTGAGGCACTACTTGGACCTTTGGATCGGTTAAAGTAATATTGGATACATCGACATTCTTCAAGTTTGATTGATTTGTGATACCCTCATGCATACGAATTCAGGCAACGCTTGAAATATAAAATTATAAATTTATCTTATACTTTGACCTTGAAGCTTGTCGAAAGACTTTTGGTAAGAAAACAGATGAATAGGAAGTTAAGATAACTACCCTAAAATGGAGTCATGCATAGCCTTAAGTAAAGGTGACAGCTACCATAATGGAACTGTGCTTACCATGTATGACAGTAAGGATATAAGTCCACCTGAAATTATTTAACTTCATTTTTATAGAACAATTATTAATACCCATAGATTGGGGTATGCAAGTGGAGGTTGAATTAGATAACAGGGTATATTATGTTATCAGGTAACCGGTAAGGATAAATATGTTATTTCAATGCTTGGTTAACGAGTGGAATATTTCAGTTATTTACGATGATTATTATGTTTAGCAAAAAAATTGATACTCGCATCTTATTAGGAGTTGAGATAATGTTGATACTTGCATTCATAGTGGCTTGGGCTGCGCTTGCATATCTTAGCTAGTCAAATGTATCTTTGGCATATTACCAACAGATGACAGTATTGTCGGTCATAACTCATTCTTATGAGTTGGACTCTTTTACTAGAAGAAATATATAAAGACATGGAATAAGCAACCAAAAGGACACCTAAATAATACATGAACCTGTGGATTGGTGGAATCCTTGTTAATATAATTATAATCTTAAAATTGCGGGATAAATATCCAAACTATACTTACATACCACTGATTATCTATGAAGGTTTGATACTTGGGTAATATCGATGAACAATGTAAGATTGATACTTGTATTTATTATATAAACTTAATGTCGTTGGTGCTTTTATTTAATTGAAAGATAGTCTTGTTAGACACTTATATATGTGAAGTAGGTCGAGGGTATTAGGTGAGCGTCATTATTATTTACTGTAATTTAAGTATGATTAATTGCATGATTAAGGTTGTATATCTAGTCTCTTGGAATGGTGTTCTTATGTAAGCAGATCTTAAGGAAGTGAACATTAATGAGTATGAAATGCATTATCATGAGATGTGCAGTTAAGTTTTAAATGTATGTTAGAAATTGTTTGATAAAGAGTATTGCAAACTTTCATTTATTTAAATACTAGATGGCATAAGTTATTAGGAGAGGTTTATATCTTATCATGCTCAGTTCTAGCGAACTGACTCTAGATAATATTTGTGCAGATGGATTATGCGAGTAGATTAAAGAAAAGAGTGTAAAAGTTTCATCAGTTCAAATTATGAAGTTCTTGTAGAAAGTTCAATGCGGTGTAAATTTTGTAACTTTGCTTGCAAGAGTTTAGAAGATCTCTTGCCTTGGTATGTTTGGAAAACTACGTGGTGAAGTGTTCTTTCCCTTTTGTTGTTAGACTAGTTACTTACCTTGGTGAGATATGATATTCAATCATTACATTGGCATAAGTATTGTAAAACCTTGTTTTTGAGAATAAAGTGTTAAGTCAAAACTCTCTGACACCTTGTAATGATGTGATATAAGTAAGATTAAATGGAATGGTTAACCCTTATAGAAGTTAACTAAAATATATGTATATTCAGATAAATTAATGTAGAGATGACTTACCTGAGAACAAGAGATTCCTGAAGTACTCAAAGGTGAAACTATCCTTGTAAAGTAAATTTTTTTTTAAATTGATATCCCTAGCTAAACTAGTGAACACTACTCTTTTTTGGTGAACGCCTAAAACAAGCTAAAGGAAAAAAAAAAAAAAAAATTAGTTAGTTTCTAATAAGATTTAACAAGTAAGAGAAGAAAATTTAGAAACCACACAATTTATCTCTCAGCCTATTTGAAAGTAAGTAGTTTCCTTTTGATAAACTCCTTCAGTTAAGCCTACGTAAAAGCGTTAATAATTACGTATAAAACCCCAAGCTCCAATTAAACCTTGGTAATAACTAATGACATCTTAAAGAGGAATTTAACTCGACCTTAACTCTTTCCCAGGATACTTTGTAAGTTCCTCTTGATTTTGTTGAACACGAATTCTTGTTGTAGCAAGGTAATGAACAAGTTCTAGTAGCGTAGGTGTTAATAGATGGCCTTGTGAAATTAAATTACCCCTTTCTCCAAATAACGAATTAAGCAAATAAATGACAAAATAGAGAAGATTTAAAGATGATTACTCAGTGTAAAGAAAAATAAACTTAGCTTGGTAAAGATGAATTGTAAGAATCATATCTTGAGTCTCCTTGAAAACGTAAGCTAAGAATTGCAAGATGTCTTATTAAAATAAATAACCCTCAAGAATATCTCATTGTGGTTGGCCCTAACTGTAAGTGTGTTTTGTGGTTGGATTTCTATGTTGTCATGTCGAAAAGAAAGGTGTATTATCCTTTTGGGTGTGAACGTTTCCGTGCTGACCTTGTGGTCCTCCCCGTAACAAGTGGTTCCTAGTGTTGGTTGTAACCTTGTGACGACATGTTGTGTCGTGTTATGTGTCAAAGCAAGTCAAAAAAAAAAAAAAATCTGTCTTTTACTGTGTTGTCCATGTGTGTGTTTTTGGGTCGTTACATTTTTCCAAGTAGCACCTTGCATTATATATATATATATGACATGTTTGCATATAACTTTAATAAGTTTTTGTCTAATTTTTCGCCATAAACAACTTATTTTTCTCATTGTCATAAGAAGATCATTTCGTTTTCTTACTTCAAAATTACTACAGTGAAGATGTAGTCCTTTATTAAAAAACACAGCATATTTAAATTAATTGTCTTCTATATTTTAAAAATATAATAAAAAAAAATTGTATATTTAAAATGTTATTATTAATTATTATTTTAAATACTAATTTCTGAATTATTTGTATAAAATGAGAAATATTTCATCAATATCAAAATATTAAATTTCAAATCCATTAGAAAATTAAAATTTCAATGGTCATTGTTTTACGATCTTAAAAGTTGTGATCGAAACACATTCAAACTAACTTTTGTATAGTGAGTGAGGCTTTTACAGTCCTAGAAGTAGTTCTAAGATGCAATGAAGAGCCATATTCATTTTTGGATTATTTTTAAGTCACGGAGGAGGAAAGGGGAAGTTGAGCAAGTAAACATACCTATCCGGCAAGCCAACCAATCAATCAATGGGTTTAATTTTTTATCGTGTGAGGATTTTTAGAGTTGTAGAAGTATTTCCAAGATACACTCAAGAGACATATCTAACTTGGGTAGTAAGGCAAGTATTTCGAGGAAATTTTATAGGATTTATTTTTGGATTTTATGAGGAGAGGAGGGAAGGATGGGCAAGTAAACATACTCCTCCTACAACTAATCAACCATTATATTAGTGAGGCCCACCTCCATTGTGGCATCATCCCTATTGGCATAAATATCATAATATACTAGGATTTATATATTCCAACCAACAAATGCAAGATTAATTTTTATTGAGAATAGAAGCAATTCCAAGATGCATCAAAAATATATATTTGACTTGAGTAGTAAGCAATGTATTTATGAGCAATTTTATAGGTTTTTTTAAGATTTTTTTAGTCATAGAGGAGAGGGGATGGCCGAGCAAGTTAATCAACCATCTCGATAGAAAATTATCGTATTATAGCTAGCTTGTTTGATGAGAGTTATTTAATTTAATAGCTTTATGCAATGTATATTTTCATCTATTTAATTATCTAAATATATGTATATTTTTGGTTAAGTATATACATTGGTACAAGTATCTTACATACATTTATCTAAAATACATTGAAATATATCAATTCCAATTTTCTTATCTTAAAATTTTCCTATACTTTACTACCCCAAGTCAAATATACCTCTTAAGTGCATTTTGGAATTGCTTCTACAACTCTAAAATCCTCATACCACATTGATTATTAACTCTATTACATTCTCTTCTATGATTCCATTGATTGTTGACATATGGCATCAATGTAGATGCATTATTTTATTGGTCCCAAAAAATATTATTGAGAATAAAATGGGCCCCAAACTCTATTGTGTGTCCAAGATATTACCATTTTCCAATTGACTTCTCAAAATTAAAAACCTTTCAAGTGAAAGCCAAATGAGTGTCAAATCTAAAATTGAAATTTCCCCGTGATAATCGATGAATGTCAAAATAAAAAAATATGGGAATGACATCATATCCTTCCATTCCCTACTATCATTATAGAACACCTCTCAAATAATTATATTTTTGTTTGGCTTATAGGGTGCCCTTTTAAAGGATTTTTCTTTTTGTAAAATAATGTTAAAATTATCATTAATAAAATGTAACAGTATATATAAGATCCTATATTTGTTGGTTTGTGGTGGTGTAAGTGAAAATGATATATTATCCATCCAAGATCAAATTAGTTGCTTTGGTCTCAGTAGTAACATATAAATTCAAATATATCTAGGGTGATGCACAATAATAATAGTCCTTACTAACATAATTGTTAACCAATTATAGGATGTGTATATTTTCTTGCTTGGCCTCCCCTCTCCTTTTTGTGACTTCAAAAATTTACAAATAAATCTACTCAAATCAAATATATCTTCAACATATTTCAAAATTGCTTTACAATCTAAAAATCCACATTCATCAAACCAAATCAATACATTAAACTTGTCCCTCTTTAAAACCTTGAAAATAGGCAAACCTCAATTTTTAAGAATAATTAAATTTAGCCATCACACAATTTCCATTTAATTAGTAGTAGAGGTTGCAAACCTACTCTAGTATTATAAATATTCATCTCTACATATCGAATGAAATATACCAAATAATTTGTACTTCATGAATAGAATAATGTCACGGTTTCACATATAAGCATTACCCACCATCCACTTTTGTATGATTTAATAAAACATGCAGAGATTTAATAAGCATTACCCACCATCCCCTCGAACTTATTTTCTTTGAGTTTAATTGAGTTAACTTATTTTTATATTGACCTTGTTGGATGTAAAGAAGGCTAATGTATTTTTCGTTTAATTCAAGTTATTTTCATTGAGTTCAATGAGTTAGAATACTTTTGTTAAATTGAACTTGTTGGATTTAAATTAAGGGCCAAAGGATTTAATAGGGAACAGAGGGCACAATTGATATATGGCCTTGTTATTGGTTCTAAGATTAATCCACATCCACTCCCAACATTGAATCAGGTAAATGCTCATAATGACATACAAAATAGTCTTTTTCTTCTTCTTTGTTTTTTTTTTTTTTTTTTTAAACATATGGAATAAATATTGTATCATCAATTACATGTAATAAATTCTTGACTAAAGTAACTTTAATTGATTAACATGATGTTCTTATAGTGTGGGGGGAGTATGATCGTATCTTCAAATTGGAACAAACCCATCTCCTTCAAAGGTCATGATTCTATTCTTTCTTGCTTATATTGTTTTTTTTTCCTTAAATTTCAAAAAGTTGAAAACTAAATAGCTTGGATTGTTTAATACAAATACATTATTTATATTATTTAGTAATAGTGAAATTTTGCAGACATCTTGGAGAAAGCTAAGCTTGTGGTGATAAAAAATTGTGGGCATGTCCCACCATGGAGAAACCAACATCATTGAGTAAAGCATTACTCTCCATTTGTTAGGTAGGAATGTAATGTAATGGTAATTTACTCGTTAAAATAATTTTAAGAAAAAAGTATACATGGGGATTGTAGTGTGAAGTGGATCTAAACATGTTGTTGGGGTTGTTTTGGTTTTTTCCATTCAAATATGTTATCAAGACATTATTTTGGTTTTATTTTCATTCAAATATATTCTTGAAGTTGTTTTGGTTCTATTCTCATTGAAAAATTGTCTATGTCAATATGATTATTCCATGAAACATTGTAAATAACAAAAATAAATTTGAGTTTATGGAAAAAAAAAGTAAATGTAAAGGTCTAGAAAGTACAATGTTAAGTGGATGTTAATGAAAGACACGTACACTTCAATGTTTATAGTTGAATGACTCAACTAAAAAATGAGTAGGCATGCTTGAGTATAGCTAGTTAAACTAGATCATAATGAGATTTTAGTATAGTCATTCAAGATCCTTGTAGTGGAGATTATTTGGTACAAATTTTTGTTAGAGCATTCGGCTTAAAGATCATATATATTAGCAAGTTGATTTTTGACCAACCAATGAAAAACATCACCTATAAAATGGTAAAAAAGTCTATTGTTTCCTCAACAATTCAACTAACTAACATGTGTGGTTGATAGGCTCTTACATGTTACAGTGAGACACAGATCTTGTGGATTTCAATATGTCAATTATATTTAATCTTTGGACTCTCAATTTTTTTGTGATCCTTGTTGAGTGGTTTGGAATCTTTTTTATTTTGACAAGCACATCTTGGGTTTAGCCAATATTTATGAGTCCAACGATGTAGTTGAAAGAGCTTTGTTTTGACAATCGGCTTGTTGAATTCTTTCCTGATGCTCTTTGGATTATCTGTGGGGATTTTAATATGATTGAATACCTAGAAGACAATACTGGTCATTTTCCCATGTGTTTGGTGCAAGACAAACGGAGGCCTGGTTTATATGAGGCACAAGCTTAGACTTTTTGATCCCTACATCCCCTATAAGGGGAGCTCCAACTTTTCTTGGTACACTTGGTCCGATTTTTAACAGGGTCAAGATAGGATTGTGCAATGGATGGATCGTACCCTTATGACAAATCATGTTGATACTTCTTCTATCTTTCTCCCATCTTGGGCAGACTTGTTGCGGTTGCTGAAAATGCTCTCTTATGTGATCATTCCCCCATTTCTTTGATATTACTTGGCCCAAATCAACAAAAAATGCATGTTTAACTCTCAATTTTACTTAAACATTGTGCATCTGAAACATGCTCGGATTGTGTCCCATATCCAACACATTTGGAACTTGGTTCCTCGTTGTGCTAGAATGGAGGGCTAGATTGCATGGTGGAATGATGACATCAAAAGAACTAGCACCTTCCCTCACATATATGGCAAATAAGCTACTCTCTTTAAACATATAGCGCATGAGACTTCATATCACGAGTTTTAATGCATCTCACGAGATTAATGCCTCTCCTTTCAATCATTCCTTGTAACTACAAGCTACCCATTGGAGGCACAACCTTAAGGTGGAAGAATCTTACAAAGCACGGGGTGCTCAGTTGTGTGCTTGATTACATTGGCTCAAAGTTGGTGCGATCTTCCAACAAGTTATTTGTCATGTTTTTCTCCAACCACTCTTATAATAAGGTCAAATAAATTATTCATGGGAATGTTTGACATGCACTTTGCTCTCTGTTAGATATTCTCGAAGTGTTTGTCCATTATTATCATGGGGTTTTTTCCTCTCAACTTGCCACCCTTTGCTAGGGAAGAGGATATTTTAAAATGCCTGCAAATTATGCCTTGCAAGGTCACACACACCCAATGGGTAGCATGTGATATGACTTTTCCTATCACAAACCTTAAGGAGACATCCTTACAAACGGATCCTAGTAAAGCTCCATGTATCAATGGCTTCCCCTCAAAATTCTTCCAGACCTTGTGGGACACTCTAGGTGTTGATCTGCATAATGTGTACCTTGAAGCTTTAGATTCGAACTCTTTGGGCAAGCCGATTAACCAAGGCAACATCAATCTTATCCCAAAATACGAAGACCCTAAAAAAAATTCTAATTTGAGACCCTTCACTTTGCTTAATATGTCTTACAAAAGTATTGCAAAGGCTTTGTCTAACAGGGTTGACAATATTCTTCCTCTTATTGTTTGAAGTGAACAGGTCGGTTTGATTGAAAACACTAATATATCTTGAATAATATTATTTTTGTTTGGAAAGGGATGGAATGGGCTCGAATATTAAGAAAAAATATTTGTTTATCAAATTTGACTTTGTTAAAGGTTATGATCGTATTGAATGGTATTTCATTTTGGCTATGCTTCAAGATCTTGGGTTTGGGCCTAGATTTTTTCACACTATGCGATTCTCTTTACCAATGTTGGGGTTTGTATCTCCATTAATGGGGCTCAAGATCATATGTTTGGATTGTTCATACTCATTAGACAAGGGTGTTATTTTCCCCCTGGCTTATGTTCTTGAATAGGAAGGGTTTAGTTATCTACTAGCCGATGGTGCTTCTTAAGGTTTGGTTAAAGGGATTTCTCTAACCGCTTTGGATCAACAGTTCATTAATGGCCACTTCATAGATGATTATTTTATCACACTCGTGGAGGAGGAACAATCTATTTAAAATTATTTGGACTATTTGGATAATTTTTGTTTGGCTTCTAGATCCTCTATTCAATGGGAGAAAACCTAGTATTATCGTCAGTCTCGAGTCTCATATCCCCCTTGGTGGAAGACATGTAGTGGAGTTGGATTCAACCAAGTATTCAATTCAAGTTTCTTGGCATTCCCTTTGCTTTCCAGGCTACTTCTACACAATTATGGACTTATGTGGTTCAAAGGGTTGAGTGTAAGTACCATAACTCTTTCTTTGTAGGTGTTGGTACCCGATTTACTCTTCTTCACAAACTAAGCAACATCATGGATTTGACAGGACACTCAAAAGTAGATAAATGATTATGTATGTCATTTTGTAGCGGAGAAGCAATTTATCTGAATTTTTAGCACTCAGGCCTTGAAGAAGTGGGTAGCACCTTAAAAGGATTTGATCTTATCCTAACTATTTTAGGTTGTGCCTTTCAACCAAGGTAAGAGAACCTATTTTGTAACCTTTGTTATTAAAGGAGATACAGATACCTTTCTTTTGCACAAATTTTATAAAGAAAACCTTGGGAAAATATGATCAACACACCAAATCTGACTCTCACGAGTTGTCACTTCTAGATTATGGAGATATTTTCAATACAAGGCAAAGGTTACTAAAGACATTTGGAATCCTGATTGCTTCTGCATATTTTTGACAGTGGGATTTTGCATTTGTTCATACACAGGACAAAACAGGGGTAGTTTAGGGTAGGATTAATTGTTTTTGAATGATTTTGGTGGGAGATGAAGCAGGACAAAGTTGATTATATTAGATCTTTGGAGGAGTTCACAATAATGAACAACTTCACAATAGAAAGCTTCAAAACAGTCAAGACATTCCTTCAACCAAAAGGTGTGCTTCAATGGAGGCCCAAATCAGCACGTTTTCACATAATCTTTGAGACTCTAACATGAAGGCTTGAATTTAAAGACTTAATTAAACACTAAATTTTCTAATTAATCACGCCTAAGGTACACCCAAAGACTTACAAACAATCTTTATCAACAAATGACAATGAATTGATTTTAAATTTGTTTATCTCATCCAAGATGAAGGCTCTTCTTGAAATGAAATTGCAAATACCATTAGACTATCACAGGACGATATCCTGTGTGATTTCATAAAAATTTCAGTATAAGATTGTAATAGGAACAAAAGAAACTATTTGCAAACATTCTGAAAATAAAGAAAACACAAAATTGCTAGAGATTAGACACAAATTAATTTCAAAATTTCTTGGATTCATCAGCATGGGAAAGATTCCAAAGCAATCTCGAGATTGTCAATTTCTATACATCTACAACCAACTTGACATGACATAAAATCTAACATAGAAGAAAGTAACAGGTAATCTCGGCTTTGGCTCTCGAGGAAGACGAATTTCTCAAAAAATTTCTCAAGAATTCATACTTCGACCATTTGCAAGAGTATTCTCATTGCATTTATACATTTTTGCCCACTCAAATTCCCCCTAAAAGTGAAGAATATTCGAGGGACCTTTTCCTGTCACCAATTTGTTTTAGACAACGATGTTTAACAAATTCAGATCCAAAATCTACCAGGTGGACCAACTGTGAATGATCACATTTCTTGGGCCCTCAACTACTTACTAGGATGCCATGCCACAACTTTTCAAGAGTCCCTTTAATCATTCTAATTTTTTCATGCGAGAAATTCCTTTTTAATCATTTTCTGAGCCTCTGCATAGCTAGACTTGATAGGTCATCCCTTTTTGCTCTCAAGGCAACGTCTTTTTCACCTTTTGTGCCTGCACTTTCATCATTTCATCCCTTTTCCCTCCTTTTCCTCTGAAATTTTATCGTAATTTCTAGATCTAGCATTTTCCATTTTTACATGAGCCCGAGCAAAAATCCACTTCAAAAGTACTTCAAATTTACAAATTGAGATCCCAAATTGATTCAATTAAACTTTGCAAACCAAAACGACACAAATTTTCCAAAAATTGATGAAGAATGATGTAAAAAATGCATCTCCAAACATCCTAGAGCTTCAATGGCGGCAAAAACAAATGAAATGCATAACTACCGTTGATCTTGCCTTTCAACTTTTAATCTGAGCCCTCCACGTGGAAAAATGTGATTGGAAACAGGCATAGGAGCATTTTTGACATTTTATAACTTCTGGAAGAAAGTAAATTTTTGACATTTTCTCCGCCCCTCCCCTCAGAAAATGGGCTTGACACATGTCCCAATGTGGGTCCCAGTGAGACTGCATGCGCTTCATTTTTTCACTTTATACTTATTTTCCAAAAAGGAAAAAGTTCCATATTTTCCCCGCGGGCCCGCACCTCCGTTTTTTACTATTCAATGCTAGCATTTCTTTCCTATCGAGGCCGCGCTTCAACTTACAATTTTATCCCTTTTTTACAAAAGGCAAAAAACCTTAAATGACACCGAAGATCCGTTTCTCCATTTCCCTCTGCTACGTGTCTTAATGGCACATTTTGAGATGGTCTGAAAAGTAGAGACCCCAAACATGCATGGTCCCTCCACGTGTCCTAGGCCCTTTAGGAAGTTTCTTGAAAATTCTAAGTATGGGAAGGCCCAACAGAAGCCTCCATTTGTCTTTATGGTGCAACTTCAAGATGGTCCCCAAGAGCAGAGACCCTAAGCAAGTGTGGGCTCACCACATGGACATGTTTTGGGTTGAAGTGAGCCTTAGAATTTTTAAAGTGCCCCATAGAGCCGCATCCAACTAGAAAGGGCCACATTTCAACTGATGCCGAGAAGTAATTTTGACTGGGAAACTACACCCGTCAAACCGTAAAATGCAGGAGAACCACCATTTGAGCCCGGGGAGACAAAAAACATAATAGAGGCCGCAAACTGAAGAATTTCAATGACAAATGGGGCGAGACAAATTTGAGCACCAACAAAGAGGAAAGTTTCAAATATGCTCTAAGGTGTTAGTTGTTACTCATTTTTATTATTCTTCTTAATGGGCTTCATCTAACACTTGCATATGCCAAATTTGAGAAGTTGTTGCGGGAGTTTTTGTAGGCTAACTTTGAAGGGCATAAAGGGTTATAAAAAGTTGAATGGGACATTTTTATTGGCCTAAAGATGTTAGGGACCTTGGGTTGCTTGAAATTAAACTCCAAGTATGTGCTCTATGTGTCAAGTGGTTAATTCGTAGCTTCAAAGGTAATGAGGCTTGGAAGGGTTTTCTTCGACATTATATTTGTTAAGGCTCTCCTTTAGGTAGAAAACCCGGAAAGATCTCAACTTCCATTCCCTTCTTTTCCTTGTTTTAGTTAAAATTGGGGGTATTTTCATTGCCCAAAACATTTGGAAATCCTAGGAGTTGCTTAAACCGCACCTAATTTTAAAGGGGGATGGATTCATATTTGGTCTATCTATTAACTCCCACTCTCTTTGGTGGTCTTCTATTCTCACTTTTCATGATGGTCCTCTTGTGTTGGCTCCTTGGGCTAAAAGTATTATAATTTTCATAAAAGGAATCAAGGTGGTGGGAAATTTATTTTGCACACACTCTAGATCTTGGATAATTTCCTAGGGTGCTCTTGCTACTAAATATAATCTTCAACTTAAAGATGCATAACCTATTTGAAAAATCATTTCTTGCATACCTAATGAATATGTGATCAAATTTGGAATCACCTCTAGTGTCTCATGGTGGCGGGACTGAAATGGCCCAATGCTACACTTTTCCGCCATTACAAGCCCCATTTGGGGTACTCCTTAATGGCCCCTCAATCGATGCCCACTAACACTCTTAATTGTTGCTAGAGTATTGCCTCCCATGATTTTGTTTGGAAACGTCAGTTTCGAGGGTTTGGAATGTTCTTATCAAACCCAAAAAAACTCATTTTTTGTGGTGTATTTACACCAAGGGATTCCAACTAGGGATCAACTCAAGCATATTGGTCTTAACCCCATTTTCCTGGTTTACCATCAACTGGAGTCTATTAAGCACATTTTTGGTTTTTCTCTCGGGCTCAATCGACATGGAAGTGGATTTATACCCTGTTTCAACCCTTTTCTCTGGATTCTTTACATGGAAAATTATTCTCTTGGGGGACTCGACCTTATTACCTACAATTTACAACAAAATTTGGCACATTTTCAAGTTAATATTTTTTCATCTTTGGAAAGACATAAATAATGTCATTTTGATCATTGGGGTGCCACCCCTTGTGTGGTCAATCACATGCCTCTAGACGCCTATCATTGCTCATCACCTCATTTGTGCCACTCTCCTCCTCTAACTTGGGGTTAGGGGAATTCCGAGATGTCACTCTTGGAGCTAGCAAAGCCCTTCACCTCGACAACTTGGTCCCCTCAATCTCGGCTTCCTTCCTGGCTACTTGGGGTGGGGTCTTTGGTTGGTTTTGTGATTTTGGTGGCACTATTTGGAATGCCCCTCGGCAGGAAAATTCCTACAGCCTAGATCTTGCCATTTCTCCCTCTCGGGTGTCTACTGAGGTTTCTATCAACAACATCAATAGCTACATGAAAGTGGATGGGAGCCCATCTCGGACTCAATTCACCCTTCTGGTTTTGGTTGGGGTGATAAACTCGACAACCATCCACCTCCTCCTCCATCCTCCATGATTCAGCTATGGCCTAGCTATCTGGGCTTCTTGTTTTTCTCGTCGTTTTTGATTGACTATCACATATTTTTAGTGGTTTTGTTGTAAACAAGGCCTATGTGCTTTGTATTTTGGGGTGTGACTTCTTTAATCCACTCCTTTTTTGTACGATTAGTGTTGTACATCTTTTGTTTACATTTATAATAGTGTATTTTTCAATCATTTTTGTTTTTAATGATCAACTATACTACAATTTAATGGTAACTTCTCGTTTGTTAAAACTATTAAGAATATCAAAACACAGTCATTGCCCTTCCTACCGAAATAATGGTGCAAATTGTGGCTATCAAATAGACATGAACCATTAGAGGGCACTTTCAAATTTCTCATAAAGTTTTGTTGGTTTCATTCAATCATTAATTGAGACAAAAGACGTTTATTTTCAATTAGAATGAAACTGTATAGAAATATTTCTTAATTTACAAGTTCATCACCACGTTCGGGATATTTCATTTATAACATGGTCTCCTTTTAAAGACAAAAAAATAGCAACGCCAACTTTTGAATAGATAGATATGCAAAAAGAGAGATAAAGAATGGAAAAACAAAAGAAGAAAAAGAAGGGAAAAGTGGTAATGCTTGTATTGGCTTGTATACTAGTCTGATCAAGCAATAAAGGCACTAAAAAATGAACTAAGGATAAAGTTAAACCATGTATATTAATTCTCACTTTGTAATATGCACTGTATAAACCAAAATGTTGTGCACCATTTTTAAGAGAATATTAAATGAGAATTAAGATTTAGGATTTTTGTAAAGCAGACCATTACATCTATGGTCTATCTCCATGCACATACTCAATAGTAAACTGTTAGGAAATTTAGCATGATAAAACTACTCATGTTTTGTGATTCATACAAAATATTTTTTTGGAGTAGTATTCATTGGTAATACTAAAGAGATCATACAGGAATTAGGGTTAGAATCTCTCTATTTTATTTTCTCTATCTAAAGAGATCATAAGGGAATTAATGGTTATGAGTGCCCTAGGTAATACTAGAGTTAATGCCTTCTATAATTAAATAACATCTACTGTAGAAAAATAATTAATCATGAACAAATATCGTATTACTTTCAATTCCTTTGTCATTTGAGAAAAAAAAAATTAATAATTTTTTTGTAGCTACTACTACCTAAAATCCCTAGTTAATTCAATCAAAAAAATCCCTAGTTAATTCAATGAAAAAAATCCCTAGTTAATTCTTTAACATATAGTCTATCATAATCCTCCTTTTCTCATATATTTCCCAACTATTTTTTTCCCATGTTCTTTACATATTCACCTTTCTTGATCTCTCCTCCAAAAACTTCCAAGACTTCAAAACAATACAAAGTATGAAAAATATACATGAGTATGAATTAAATTTAAGAATCATGCAACAAAGACACTTGCATAAATATTTGAGGCCTCCTAAATATCATATTCTTAATACAATTATATAATTTTAATTTTATTTTGAATGAAGTGAATTGAATTTATATGTAAGGTTGGACACTAACTGCTACTAGCATATATGGAACTAATAAATTGATCTACTCTTCATAAAAACTATAATAAAATAAAATAAGTTAGTGCCCCTAAATGTTAGCACCTAGATAGTTGCCTAATTGTCCTAGGCCTTAATCCCCCCATGAGATCATATGCACTTGCATTTTGGTAACACCTATATAATAATGCCTTTGTGTTGCCTAAAATTTTTCCCATCTTGTTTAGAGTGTTTATGTTGGACTTAAAAGATATTACTATATAGATAACAACATAGGATTCCCATCTTATTTAGAATGATTATGTTGTTTGTTGGATGATATTTATGAATATGAACCAAGTGCAACTATGGATATGAAATGGGTACAAAATTTTGCTATTATAAGTGCCATAAATTGCAATATTATTGATAAGGTATGTAAACATGGCTGCATAAAGTAAGGAAGGAAGGCTACACATGAATACCAAGAATCATACAAACACTTCATTTTGAGCTAGATCCTCAAAATGTTGTGACTTATGTTCTTTTGTTGAATTTTTACGAAAAGTGTGCGAGTGGAGCGAGATTCAAATGTTAATAAGATTGATGAAGGATAAAAGAATTAAAAAGATACATGGATATATTTTAATTTAAAACCATAAAATGGTGCATGTTTTTGTGCAGAAACAAATCATACCCACAAATATAGGAGATCTATGTAAAGCTATAGAAATTGTCTTGGGAGATGAAGGAAGAAAAATAATTTTCAGATTCAAAACATGTATTGAGTGATGTGGACACGGAGCAATTTTTTTATTCATTTGCCACTATAGTGAGAAGTTGGAAGTTTTGTTTGGATTATATCTACTATTGAATCTACCACTTGGGTGTTCTCTATTACACAAGATATCCCTAAGTCTGACATGCCATCAAAACATGGTGTATTGACATGTGTTAAAGCCTTGCATTTCATGATTTTAAGATGCACAAAAATTACTTCAAAATGGAGAGAACACAATTTTGAAAAGTGTTGAACATGTGTTGGATATGGTTAAATATTATACGTAAAAGATGTATGGAATGAATATAGAGACTTTATATAACCCAAAGATAAGGGTAACACAAAATGGATTGACATATGAGGTATTGTAAGAAAGTTTTGTGATAGGCATACAAACGATAAGCTTGGTTTGACTCATGGCATCCCATAAAATGAGAGTCTTGACTTCAAGGAGACAAGAAAATGATTTTTACAATTAATCTAGGCTACATATAAACTACAGAGTGTAAAGTTGTTGGTAAAGGAGAAGAAAATGGTTTTACAATTAATGTGCTTCTAAGTAGATATTTTTGTCTTTTACATTCTTAATTAATTAATCTTCAACCATCTCCATCGTGACATACACAAACAAATGTTAATACATACATTACACATCAAATATCATATCGAAAACATTCCCAGGTGTAGTTGTATACAAGACATAGGTTTATGTCCGACCTCTTTAGTGTCTATTACAATCATTTTTATAATTTTAAAATTATTTATTTTAAAATGATTGCATTGGTTGGTAGATTCAAATGTCCCAATATATAAGTACCTAATACACAATATATTACATACTCTATTTTAATATTATAGATTCATTAATTGAATGGAGAAAATATCTTCAATATATTCCTTTTCATTAACAAATATTTTTGATCAAAAATATGAATCAAATAAATATTACAATTATTAAAAAATCTGAAAAATAAATTTCCACTCAAATTTACTCATTCCAAGCCATATATAATGCACCTTCAACATGCACTTGGCAGTACTTAAAAAGTGCATCTTGTAACATTAGGTAAGGGTCAACACATAAATTAACGTCTTCCATTGGTACAATAAATCCAAGCCTACAATTAAAGAAGAGGATGGTAACAGAGACAATTATTATAGAAAACAAGGCCATGATATGGCAAATCTTGCCGAAGGTTTTGTTTTTTTGTTGTGCTTCATGTATTTGTTCTATGTTTTTTGCGTGGAAATTGTGCGACATTGTGGAATTGTAGTGACTATTTGAGCAGGTGTAATGAAATATTGCAATCCAAAAATGGTAGTGTATTTGTGAATGTTTAAGCAATGAGACGAAAATATTAGCCGAAATTTGATGCATGACTTGAATTGATTGTTGTGATACATGAATGTGATATGCAACAGTTGAGGAAGTTATTAACATGTAGTTCGAGTTTTTAAGAATAAAGGGCATTATCGTTTTGCGGAATATAAATTTATTTAATGAAACATATTGTAAATATGATGACAAGATTGTCAAGAAGCATAAAGTTTACTTAGTATAGAAGGAATATTAAATTCTGAAAAAGAAAAGAGGTAACATGAACATTTATGAAAAATGCCAAAAAAAAAAATTGATTGCACAGGGGACACTTTTCACTACTAATAACACGTTGCCTTTGTCATTTTTTTTGAGCGACATGTGTCATGGAAATTTATTTGTGTTGGTTTGGAGTAGTTTCACTGGCGTGAAATGCAAAACCTGTGGAATTTGATGGATTCATAGTGCATTAAGTTGGAGCGAAATGAAGGCAGTGCTTAGGGTTGGAGTGGAGAACAAGGTTTAATTAGGGTAAGGTAAGTTCAGTTTCCTGTGATTGCAATGTTTATTAAAGAGCATACGTAATAAAGTAATAAGCCATGTCTGTGCCATCAAAGTGGAGAGAATGCATTCAAAGATGTGTTAAGCATATAATGCAAACGCGTTCCAGAGAAGCAACAAAGAATAACTCTTTCATTGTAGCAGTAAGGCTTTGTCTCTCCTGTGTTTGGAAAATGCAAAGTTCGTTGATAACAGTATTAAGCTGGTGACATTTAAGACTCAACGTTTGTGCAGGTTTGTTCTTTTAATCATTCTCCAGATAATATGGATATGAATGGTAGAAACTAGAACTTGAAATCCAATTAAAAAATATAGTATGATGCTTAAATTTGAAGTGGCTATAGGCTTTAAAACTCAGCTTGATGGTACCTTGAAGAGTAGGGAATATATTGTTCTAGTTGTGTTCATTGCTTGTAGTGGCGATTGGCTTGGACATAGATCACTCCAGTGATCAGACAAGTAGAAACTCGTAGTTGCCTTTGCAGATTCTGTTTTATGTATTTCCCTGTTTTTCAAAATTTGTTTTTTAATCTTTTGGACTGCTAAAGACTCAATTCTTTATTTGTATGAATAATGAAGTGCTTTTGAAACATGTTTTTGCTCACTCTATTTCACATAATAGGAAAAGAGAGAGCACAAAGGTTGAACATGTTTTTGGAAAGGCCTAAAGATGAACCGACTTCCTGGGTCCTATGGTAGAGAAAAACAGGATATGTATATAGATCTGAATTAGCCACAATTCTTGTATATATTTCAGTCTACCCAAAACGTTTCCTCTTCCATCCTTTCATTTGATTAGGCACTAAAATCCTCTGTACGGTAGAGGCTGATATGATCATATCAATAAATTCGTTGGGGTCAAGCATAGGCATTCAAAAAGTTGATTTTAAGATGACTGAAAAATTGAATCTAGAATTGAGTATGTTTGGATATGGAATTTTTGCCCTTTCAACATTTTCAGCTACTTTAAGGTGTGACTAGAATGTGCATTTTTTAGTACCCAGATACAAAAATCTCAATTGTTATGGATAGTGGTGTGAATAAAATATGCATTTTTAGTAGCCATCTGCAATATGAACCCCAAGACCACTTTATTACGCAATAGTTTTAGTCGCCTTAGATTTTTCTCGTGACATCTATGAAAATATGTAAACATACTTTCAGAAAATCAACACAAAACGAACTGTTAACAAGTGGAATTGAATATAAAGATCTTACCTTCTACCTATACTGCCTTGGCCAGGAATTTGCCAAACTAAACATATCGAACAATGACAGACCAAAAATGTTTTGTTGTTTTCCTTTGTGCCAAAGCTAAATGGCCCATCTCCCAGAACATATGCAAACCATACATCATTAAAAACTTGAATATAATTTGTTGTTTCAAATCAATAAACCACCTAGATGTTGATCAAATTTCTAGTTTGATCATCCTAAGCATCCAGTGTGATTGCACAACATTGAATCCTTTCCCCAAGTGTGGGACTTGTAAAATGGGAAAGGAATCTCCAGATTAGAGGCTGGTTCCTCAACTCCTCTGATCAGATTTATCACTTGCAAGTTATACAGAGGTTTCAAACTCAAAATCCTACTCTAGATTCCAAAGTGGGCAGAGATGGAGAATGCAAAAAAAAAACTGAAACTAGTGCTAATAAGGTGATGCACCAAAGGAGTGGTGAACATTTTTTACTTCTGCGGATTAACACAAATCATGGAAATGCAATAAAAACATCATGCACAAAATAATGACATGTAATGAAAGATCAGAAGGAAGCAAATAACATAAGCAGAGGATTGAAACTCATTCACAGAGCTTGCATTGTCATTTTAATATCAAAATACATGCATTACAACACCTGAGAGGTAAAAAATAGGTTGCAGTTCTTAGAAAAGGTCTGATATTCCACCAAATCACTTCCAAGGTGAAAAAGGGAGCCTGTTATACACAAAAAATGTTCAACCCTTTGAAAATGAGCCAAATCTGGCTTTTACAGTGCAAGGGACAAGCCCAGGAGAGAGAAACGAGGGAAAACATGGAAGGGAATTAACCATTGATCAAAATGCAATCAAAACAGCATGGTCATCCTTACAAACCCATCCCCTGACATTTTTAGCCATGCTGGGAGAGAATGCGAGCCATTCTTCATTAAAAATGGTGGTTGAAATGTCATTTCTGTCCATGACCACGTGCCAGAGGTGTTTTTCAATTTTCTCTCTCCAAACTCCACCAAAATGCAAAAAATGACCCTAGAATCTTGTAGATAGTTTCACCATCTTTCCATTGATATCAAGAACGTGAAAATTGAGCTCTAGATCGAAATATATGGCCATTTGAAGTTTTAGGGAAAAATGAGGCCAAATCGGATTTATTAGAAAACAAAAATTTTGAATTTTACCTTTTTGCATTTGGGAAAATTTCCCAAAATCCCCGTGCTCTACCATTCCGGTACCACGTGGCACATTTTTATTGGGCATCGACCCATCCTGCTCCATTTTCTTTTGTTTTTGCCCTTTACATACGGGAAATTTTCAAAAAATCCCGCCGGCCTAAGGTGAGTTTGAGGCCACGTGGCGTGCGCTGATTGGATGCGGGCCTGTCCTTCCTAAATTTTCCACAGGCCATTTTGATCATTTTCCCCTTTGGACACGTGGCAAACCCCATTGGATGTGGGTTTGCCCCTTTAAATTTTCCATGCGGGCTTTTCTTTGATTTTTTGGCCCACTGACACGTGGTGAAACCCCATTGGATGTGGGTTTGCCCCTTCAATTTTCCATGCGGGATTTTATTTGATTTTTGGCACCACCTGACATGTGGTGATTTCCATTAGATCACATTTAGGGGGCGGGCTTTTCCCTTTGAAAAATTCCTTCATTTTTCCTTTGGGAAAATTTCTCAAATTCTCCCCACGCTCCGTCATTCCAAGACACGTGGCGACATATTACTGGCTGTAGGCCATCCACAAACACTTTTACTTTTGTGTGCAAACTTTGGGAAAAAATCCCAATCTCCTCCCGCGCTCCGCCTTTTTGGGCTCCGGTGACACGCGGCACGACATGATTGGTTGGCGGGGGCAGCGGGCAAAACTTTCCTTTTTGGAATTTGGCGAAACACTTTGCCAAAAATCCAACTTCTCCTCCGCCCTCCGAAACTCCCATGCCATAGGACACGTGGTGCATTATGATTGAGTGTGGACCTTCCTCCAAAAAAAATTTCATGCGCAACACTTAGCCAAATTTTTCAAATGTCTCCCACGACACGTGGCATCATCTCGATTCGTTTGGCGGGCTTGTAGGAAAAAATCTTCCTTTTGAAATTTCACCAAAACACTTGGTAAAAAACCAAGTTCTCCTCCGACCCCCACTACTTCCTTGGACACGTGGCAGCGCTCATTGGCTGCAGGGCCTTTAGGAAAATTTCCCACAAAACTCCGCTCAATTTCCATAACTTCAAAAATACATGGAGTTAGGAGGAAAACTTTACCTTTCTGGAAAGCTGAGAGAGAGCTCTATCCAATGGTGTCATTTCCAAAAATTTTGAGTTCCTGAAAAGAAAAAAATTATGTGTGAGGCACAAGAGAGGGAAGAATGAAAGGAGTTAGCCACAAAATGAGCAGGGGGCACATTTTGGATAAAAAAATTATGCGATTTTGTTGGAATAAATTCGTTGCGGTCAAGCAAGGCATCTCGACATTGTAATTATCTCGAGGAATTTCATCTAACAGTTGGCATGCAAACTCATTTCATTTTTGTTTGGTTTTGTTTTTCAGACTATTCATGTTTTTGTAGCCTAACAAGGCATAGTTGTTGTAGTTGATTGCATAAGCCCCTCCAAAGCGAGGCAGTGAATAGTTTAAATGATTGGATTGCATTTATGTAAATTTACTGAGACAGTCATGCATCTTTGACATACAACAAATCTGTAACAAATAGCAAACAACTGTAGGTGACATAGTAAAAAATAGGCCACAACAATTAATGTCTTAATATAAAAAAACAAAGTCAGAGATATTAGATCCATGTTTTTAAATGTTGCCAAAAACAAGGTCTGTTGTGGTTGATTTGTTGAGTTTTAAGTTTAGTCTATTTTAAAAACTAGTTATAATAATATAGAAAAAATACACAGCGAAGTAATAGTTAGATATGTAAGCAAATGGCAGGAAAGTAAAAAGTAATTAAAGTAGACACAAGAAGAGAATAATGGTTGCCAATATTTCTTTCGGATTATGATTTGATTGTATTAGTCGTCTGAGAATAACATAATTACAAAAAGGCTGAAACAAAAGCAAGGCCAAAAATATGTAACAAGTAGGTTGGTAACATAGGCAATTGTTTGTTTTCTCTGTGACTGTTATGCTTTGCAAGTGTGCTTTGCCTTTTTTTAATATTGCCAAAAACATAGACGATAATAGTGGATTGTTCCTGGTCATACGGGGAGCCCGTCATGAAATTTGTTCGTACATGCATGGGTTGCAAAATCGTTGCAGGAATCTGAAAGAACATGACGGTATGTTAGACTGGAAACAAAGAATTAAACTGAAATGTAATGAATAGAGCTGGAAAATGCAGATGCTTACCAGAGAAGAGAGAAAGCTATGTTTCTTTGATTGTGGATATTGAGTTGTCAACCATCAAAGTGAATGTACCCTTGATTTGGAATTGACGGAGAAGAAATACAGCCTTTGAGATGTCTTGTTGATATTCTTCATACTGTGTTTGACAAAGGTGAGGGAAGACTTTTCCCAGTAATGGCTCTCGCAGTGTGCAGTGGAGGGAGTCATCTCTTGTTTGCAAAGTGCAATGGAGAAAGTGCTTATACTTGTATGGTTTTGATGTATTGCAAGTTGCACAAAGGGAAATTTGTTTCAGTTTGGCTGGATCAGGTTCTGTGAGATGGTCACATTCTACACAGAATGCTTGGAAAGGAGAAAGGTATATGTTCTTTGTGTGAAGTATGCACCTGCAATCTGCACAAGGGAGATGAAGTTGTTAGAGGGATGTATTGTTAATAGGCATATTTGATAGATGACAAATTGTTGATGCAAGATAACTTAAAAAGAGAAATTGCAGTGTACTTGCCTCTATGTTTGTGTTTATGAGAGATTGTAAAAATGTTTTTGTAGGTTCATCATTTAAAGGGTCAATGAAGGATGAATGGCCTACACGTACAACACGCGAACCCTTTAATCCTTGTCTGATGAAGTTTTTGAAAAGCAATAGTGGTATGTTCCCTGCTGCAATGTTGTCTCTTATTGTATGACATAGTGAAACGTGAAAGTTTCCCAAATGTACCTGCAAGGACAAAGTATCATGTTTGGTTAAAATTGAAGGCAATAATGCAGTGCAATGTATATTAAAATGAAAGAAGGGAGTGTGTTGATACTGTTGCTTTTCCATTTTCAGCGTCAGAGTCTTTAACGTAGAGGGTGAACAGGTCGTTGGTGTGGTGGATTCCTGTCACAATTGCAGCAAATGACCCAACGGAGAATGTTGCATTTGAATGAACAAGCTCTTGTATTGTCATGTCGTGTCAATTTTCGTGTTTTGCAAACTGTCGGTATGTTTTCCATGGTGGTTGTTGCATTTGCGACAAAGAACAGTTTGCATCTCCTCGTTCGTACTTTGTTTTTTCTTTGACAGCTGAAACCAGTCACACGCAGACCACAGCCAACAACTACAATGGATGCAAATTTGTGCACGAAGGTGTTGCTCATGTTCAAAGTGATTGTCATTTGACCATTTTTGTCAACCAAATCAGCATGGAGGATTTCAGCTTTTGAGGGGGAGATGTTGGTTGCATGTGCTGGTCCATAGACGACCAGGATATCACCTTCAAAGACAGTTGCAACTTTTCCTGCACAAATGTCAAGTATGGAGGATGGCTGTTGTGTTGCTGGTTTTGGGCTGCATTTTGAATGGTATTAGGATGCTTTTATTGAAAGGATAAGTATGATAATAAATGAATGATGAGAAGAAAGTATAGAAATGTTAGAAAGAGATTACCGTTTAGAGGATTCTTGGAAAAGATCATTGGTAGCAATGTCCTTGTTCTTGGAGGGGTGTTCCATGTCTTTGTTGTTGTAACTATCTGCAAAGCATTCAAATATGTAAATGGTTGTTATAGAGTGTCAAATGAAAAGGAAAGAAAAGAATCAAGAAACTAGATGTTAGTTTTGGTGAATCAATAGAACAACGTATGTGCACTTACAATTGTGCAGTGTTGTTGATGGTGTTTTTCAAGACAAAAAAAATTGTTGGGTGGTCAGTCCAATAAGAAAATATTTCAAATGTATTACAGGTTTGATGTATTGTGTTTGACCATATATGGTCAATCATGTTTTTAGTGAAGACACTTGGATGTTGAATATAGAAGCTGAAATTGTTTTTTTGCATAAATGCTAAAAGCATTGTTGTTTTCCTATTTTTGTTGTGCATGTCGATGTTAAAGTCTCCAAAAATGTAGGTGGGAATGGTTAAATCAAGGGATCGGAACACATTGTCGAGAACAATGAAGATGTTTTCCAGATGTGCATTTGGCGCAATGTAGACATTTACAATTGTTATGCATTGATGTTGCAGTAATATCTTTGCGAGTAGCGACTCTACGTGTGTGCTTTGAAAGTAATGTTTTTCTAGGAAAGCTATATTGTTTGCAATAAAAATTGCTAGACCATGTACATGGTGTGCAGAAAAGCATTGGTATCCGTCAAGGTAGTCAATTGCAATGGGGCAAGCAATGTGAGTTTCTTGTAAACAGAGAATGTGAGATTGCATTAATTCATGGTCGTGGAGAATGGCTTCTCTGTGAGCATGAAGACTTCGGTATTTAGCGAAGCAACTATAATAGAGGAAGAAATATCAGCTATGGACAATTCATGTTGAATATTCCATTTAGCTTCATTTCGAGTCGTTCCATTTCTGTGTTGATTGTTTGTTTAATGCTGAAATTCTTTTTCGTAAGCGGGGATAGCAAGTAAAGGTTGGAAATGGTTCTGACTCATGACAGAGCTGTATATGCTAAGCCATGTGACGATATGCCAAGGGGGCTGAAAGCAAGCCATTCTAGTGTGAGGCCTTGTGCTCTGTGTATTGTGCGTGCGGAACAAAGTTGTACGGGAATTGTTTTCTTATTGTAACCGGTGTCTTGTATGATGTTCTACGCAAGGGTCTAGCGACACGAACAATAGGAGTCCAATCAAGTTCTGTTCTCGTTGTTGACAATTGCGGATGTTTAGATCTTTGTTGTTTTCCAATACAGGATCATTGAATTTTATCCATATGGCATCGAAGTCATTTGTTGTTGTATATGTTTTGAAAACTCCGTCAGAACCATTGACCAATCCATCTTGGATGTCATAGTTCCCAACGAAAAGTTCAATTAGCATGTTAACTTTCAGCTCTATATGTTGTGGCAATTCTATAGTTTTAGAGTAGGCTTCCATTTGTTCAATTGTTGTATCTTGTTCATCGATAGAGTTGATGACAATTTTCTGGCCTGGAGCAAGAGCAAGCATTTTTTTATTGTGTTGAAGAACATCTATGTTTTTGTAGAAAAGGAATGGAAGTGTTGGATCAACTGGGATTGGCCGAATACAGGTATGATTGAGGTATGCAAGATCAGATTCTGAATGTTGTCCAATGCGAATTCTGTTCAGGATGGAGACAAAGGCAACATCTTTTTGACGCATTGTTTCAGTCAATTCAAATATTTTTACATGTGTATTCCAGAAGTCATAGCTAATCAATTCTCTTGAAATTTTGGGGTTTTTAAACACAAGACAATCATTGACTGGTTGTGCTTGGTAGAAGTCTCCATGAGAAGATCATGTCAATTCCTCCAAACCAAGTTGTGGGCATGTGTTTTATTTGACGAAGTCGTTGGTCTGTGAAGTATAGAAGTTGACCTCCGACCAAGGATATTTCATCTATTAGAGCAAGTTGTAATTGTTGGTAGTGCTTTGCCAAGGAATCCAATCATTCATTGGTTAATGGGCGTAGTTCAGATTGATTGAAAGGCAAGAGGAAAGCAAAATGAAGTGTTATTCCACCGGCATTGTAAGCAGCTTTTCTTGTGAATGCCAAGATCAAGCCTTTGATTTTCAAGGGGTCGTTGTGCATGGAGCTATCGTAAATACGAGCCAATGTTTCAAATATCAATTTTGCAACAAATGTTTTACCTGTGTCGGCACCTCCTGTTAGGAAAAGGTAGATAGCAATTGATGGGTCTTTATTTTTCTTAAAGGAGATGTCTTTCAAAATGGCTTGTTGTTTCTTATTGAGAAGTTGCATTTGTTTGAAATATGTTGTGTTGTCTTGGATGCTTGGGTGTTTTGCTAGTTGAAATTGTTTCTTTGCAATGTCTGAATGTTGTTGTCGATTATGGAAAGGCAAATCATGTTGTATGTCGTAGTCTTCAAAGGGGAGGTGTTCATGTGTAGTTATCGTTGTCATTTTCTCAGAGGATTGGAGAGACAATTGTACATCGTGAATTGTTGTGTCCATGTCACCCCATTTGTTGTTGGTAGTGTAGCGGAATTTGGATTCATTGGAATGGATGGTGTGTTCGTGAAATGCATATGCATCTTTCCAAGTTGCAAATTTTGTTTTCAGGGTGTGTTCATTTTCTGTAAAAGGGATGTAAAGCAAAAGCTTTTCACGGCAATAGTTGTTTATGTCAAGATGTTTGCTATAGTTGACAGACCTGATGATGAGTGGCTTGTTTCGAGGTTTTTTATTTTTACTAGCATTGTGAATGGAAACAAAGTCAGCTAAGCAAATGGAATGCAAAGAATGAGGTCGTGCTATGTAGTGATCTATGACAGAGCGGCACATGATGTTCATTGATTCATCTGGTTCTTGTTGAAGTAGACTTGGAGGTTTTAGAATGAATGTACGCTCTTCGGGATTTGAAGTGTTTATGAAAACACATTTTCGTGATGTATTGTTTAAAGGGATGGAAAGGACTATGTGGACTACTTGTTGTGCAGACATTTGGTGGGTATTTAGCATTGCATTGCCTAGGCTTCAAATCATCTGAATGGCATCGAGATGCATTTTTGGTGCTCAACGCACGAATTCTAGCAAATGCTTTTGTCATTGTTCGATCAATCTTAGTCATGTAGGAGCAGCAATATGTTTCCATTTGCATAAGCATTTAGCACATATTGAGCATCGGTATTTGCTTGCCAAATCATGGGCATTTTCTTAGAAAAGCTATTATTCCATGTGTGAGTTGGTTTTCTTTTGAAGAGCAATGTTGGTTGTTTGAGTGTTGATTGTATTGCTTCTATGTATGTTATTTCATTGAGACCTAGTTCTTGGAGGAACATATCATGTGTAATGCAAGTATCGTATATTTTTTGCTCTCTAGAACAGAGAAAATGGAATGTGCAATTGCAATAGCAAGATTGTGTTGGCTGTTCTACAGGTTCAAGTATTTTTGTACACTTCATTGGAGGTTGGGGGAAATTGTATCTGCACTTGGATTGTTTTTTTTTTCGCAGCTTTGCGTGTGGTGATGGCATTGCAATTGAGCGATATGTTGAGGGAACGAACTAGTGTCACATGTAATGTAGCGATCAACGTATGACTCTATAATGTCATTGGCATCGTTTCCAAAGACCGGTGCATTTTTTGTCCAAATTAGCCAATGGCTATGAGCATTCCCCTGTTTTGGAATTCCGTGACCCAAAAGTAATCTTCTATATGGCCAAAGAAGGATTTGTCTTTGCAAAGTAATTGTTTCAATGCATAGAGTCTATGCTTGTAGTAACGAGTGCATGTAACGGGATCATTTTTTACAAAAAAGTTAGAGTCATTGTAATCTGAACGTCTTGGCTTCTCTAAAGGGATAGTATTCTGATATTGGGTGTATAAATTATTGAGGGTCTCGGTTAGTGGCAGCCAACAATGTTCTGCACTCGAGAATGTCGCAAAGAAGGTAGGCGGGCCGAGCTGTCGAATCATGGCAAAAAGGTTTTTCCTTGTTTGTTGCATATAGTCCGGGGAAATGCGTATTCTTTTGAAATCGATGTACCCGATATCAGATCTCAAGATGTTTTCTAGATTTGGTTTGTATTTGACATCTTTTGCAAATAGTGTTCGACCTTTTAATTGTCCCTTTCTGATTCTGAGCCATATTGAACGACCCACTTGGTCAATTAGTATTTTTATTGCTTTGAAAAATATATTCGTTATGTGATAAGAAAATCTACGATCTGAGTGCATTAACTCCCATTGCGCTATTTTTTGATATGGAATTGTTTTTGTAGTTGTTTCATTGCGAGGTTGGCCAAAAAACAAAGTTGGGAAATTCATCTCTTCTGAGAATTTGTCTTGAAAAATACCCAATGGTGTAAAGCCCTCTGAAGGAGCGATATTTATGATCTTGTCTTTAAGATAGTGGATAGTTGAGGAGTCAGTGAAACCATGAATTAGTGTGTCGTGCGCATTGTCATTATCGATGTCATCATCAGAAGAGTTGTTCTTGGAGGGGATATGTTCATGTTCTTCATTGTTAATTGTTTGAAGTTCAGTGTGGCAGAAAGTGTTTGATCCCAGTCATGGTTTAGTTTGATTTCATGCATAAGATATAATGTTGTTGCACATAATTGTTTAAGAGCAGCCATAGTGATTATGGGGCACACATTTCCCGAATGGTATGCTTTTATGTATTCAAGACGTCGTTTAAGCGCCACAACAATTGTTTTTGTTTCTTCTGGGTATCTTGGCAATGCTTGTTGGATTATATCAATATTTGTTGGAACATTTATAATTGCTCCCTTTAACGTGTATTGAGGACGTTTATGGCTTTGGCACCTTATTTGACCAAATGCGAGTCGAAGAGACACGAGTCTTTCTTCAAGGTCAGAAAGCATTGCAACTGTTGGAAGCATTGGAATCAATTGGATTCGTTGAGGGCATGTTAATCTTGGCAACTTGGCATTTAATAAGCTTGTTGAGCATGGGTGACAAATTTTATTGGATTTGGGCATTGTTTTCGTTGATGTGAGTTGAAGATATGTTTTTTTTGTTGCATTTGTAAAAGATGTCAGGTTGTGCTTGAAGTGGAGCTGGTTACAAATTTCGCATGTATGGATTGGTGTGTCATTTGTTCGGGCATGAAAACGGGCAATACATTGTGCAGAGTTGGTTGTTTGTTGTGTATGTTTACGTATAGTTGTTTTTAGCTTTCGTAGAGACAATTTCGGCATTGTTGGATTGCATTGTTTTATGGTGGTTGACATTTGTGGTTGCAAAGAGTCATTTGCTTTTGCTTGAGTGTTTTAGTGGAGAGAACGTCATCTGTTCCAGCTTTAAGTGATGTGGACATGAAAGTTGTTTTGGCAGTGAAGAAATTGGTACATGAATGGCCTTTGAGTAGCAGGGAATGTATAACATTGGAATCTGTTATAGCTCTTTGATGTGTCTGTTTTCGTATATGCTTTTTTATTGAGCGAACAAAAAATTTCAACGGTTTTTCGATTCTGATTGTGCATAGTGGTTTCTACACATGTTTCGAAGATATGCTTTGAATTTCTGTATGCATTTGGGTGGTTGTATTTTCAGATGTATACGCAGCAGCGAGTATTGGAACATAGTGAGAATTTGTAGCCAATAGTTCATAATGAAAATGTCCTTCGGGAAGTGAAAATCGTATGAGATTGTATGCTTTTTCAAGCGGTGCATTACTAGAATAAATCTTAAAAACTTGGAAAGGATGTGAATGCCACAATTGAATATTTATTTCAAAAAGTAGGCATAACCAATGGATAATGAAGTCATCTTGCGTGTATATTGTTGTGGTCATGGAAGGTGGCTATGTTTACTACAAGGCCTTGCCACGTGCCAATGTGCGGTATGTTTGTTATTGGGTTCTGGTCAAGCCAGGTATGGAGAAAGTGAACAGTTGTATGGTCTTCTCGAAGAATAGAACTACAAAAATCCTGAGCAGCATACCTGCGCAGGCAGCAAGGGTCAAATTCATTGTTGCGAATGTGGCAAATAGAAGTGAAAAGGCTATCAACGCAGATATTGTCACTTGTTTGTAGCCTAACAAGGCATAGTTGTTGTAGTTGATCGATAAGCCCCTCCAAAGCATTTCTACAGAACTTTGAAGGGATAATAGATGAGCATTGTTTGTTGGTTCAGGGCATTGCACATACTTTTTCCAGAATAAGGGTTCATAATGCCCACTAAGAGGGTTGGAATCATGGAAGAATACAATATGGCAGTATGTCGACTATTTGGAGTGAATTGAAGATAATTTGTGCCTCTTGTTGCAGACCAAACCCATATCGGCAAGTCAAGCCATTTGGAAAGCCATTTTATGCAAAAGATGTCGCCCCATAGGCCTTGTTCAGTACCTTCGGTGAGTACACTGCAGATAGTTTCATGCGATGTAAATATGTTTCCCAGCTATGAACACCGTGCAAAAGAAAAAGGCTTTCAGGATCTAGTTCTAACGTAGAGAAGCCAATGCTACAGGATCAGATAGAGAGAGAAAAGTTTGAAAGTGTTCAATGACACCACTTCTAAGTTCAAGAGATGTGTATCAAAATGGAACAACACTGCGAAGGAATCAAACAAGCAATCACCCACTCCGTATTTGAAAGCATAGTCTCGAAAAGGTTGAACCTATGCAACACATTGTCTATGCATTCTATGACGCGGTTTGATAATGTATATTGCTCAACATCAACAAATGTGGTTGCCATGGATGTTTTTTTGCATTTGGTTTGTTCTTTTTTGTTACAAAAAAAGGTTTCCTCAGCAGAATATAGAAGAGAAGACTAATGTTTATACCTTTTCCAATGGAGCATGAGCAATCCAAACAAGCAGCAATGAAATATCTCTGGTTCTCTGATTTTGCTTTTGTCACGAATCTGAAATGTACACAATAGATGTTATGCATTTAGTCAGTATTGCAAACAAGAGTACACAGGAAAAGAATCTTTGTACATACAATAAAGCAAGTAGTGCAATGAAATACACAAGAAAGAGCAGTCATTTATAGTAGCAGTCATTTAGAATCAACGAAATTTATATTGTGCTTGAGAGAAATACGTAATCAATGTGGGGAAAACATGGATTTCAATAAAGTCAGGTGAGCGTTAAAAATAGGAAGGAGAAATTACAATAGTTATAACAACGCATATTCAAATGTGGAAAGCAAAGGACTTACAACCTTTCATTTTAAAATGTTGTAGGGCGTGTGCTTTGGAGCATATAATCAAATTAGTTAAACAGAAACGGTTTTTTGCAGATGCCCATTTTTCGATAACTGATTTGAGTGGGCATAATAGATCTGCCTATTCATCCAGTTAAGTTAAATGCAAGAGTGACCCAAGCACAAGCTTAAAAAAGTTCTACATATGCTAAAATGTTCTACACCAAGCACAAGCTCCATCAAAACTGATTCTCCACTAAGAATGCTTAAAAGTGTTCTTTGCCACTTTCTAACAAGATTCTATGTTGTGTTAACTTCAAAGAAAGCATCTAATTTGAGTCAGCATGCACTTATGTTGTCATTTTCTTTCAAGAAGAATCCTTCATGTGGATTAACTATACCTATCCATAAATGTATGCGGTATTTGCTCAAGGTATCCTTCTTCACTAAGAATGTTTAAGAAGGTTTGAAATGCCACATTTCTTTGCCCAGATAAGAGACTATAATAACCTTTAACTCGACTTGCAAGGAGGTATTCTATCCACAAAAACAAGATGGTGTGTTGGAACCAAATGTTAAATGAAAGCATCAGAAAACATCTCTTTGTTGAGGGGTAAAAGATCCTTAAGAGGAAGAGTCACTAAGGCTTCATGCACTTATGTTGTCATTTTGTGGGGATTGGATCTTATCAAGAAGAATAATGATTTGATGGCTCTTATCATGTTAAGCGTATGCATTGAAATAAGCCAACAATTTTTCACACTAAAAGGATCAATACTTGTTGTCTATTAAGGGGATGAGAAAGATTGTTTTTATTATTGACTTGCACAATTTTCAATTGAAGTGAGGAAGGAGATTGGATTAGTTCCCGCTCCTCAAGCAACCTTGTTAGGAATGTTGTAAAATGTTTTTGTGGATGTGAAATGAAAATACAAATCTATGATGGGCAAGGAAGGTTTTTAAGTGATTAGCGACAAACACCCTGAGATTGACAAGTAGCAAGCATGACTGTGACACAATAGGTAAGGGAAATCTTTCCTTATAAGCTTAAGATTGATTGAATGAATGAATATAAAACTGTTAAGACATCTCAGATATTTATAAGAGGCTTTGTGACTGTGAGAAGGTTTCAAATGAGTATGCTGCTTGTCTATAAGAGACTCCTGCTATGATACGATTGTGCTCGTGTATAAGAGACTCCTGCTATGTTAAATATTTCTTTAATTTTATTAATAGGCGATGAGTGATAAATTCTTTAAAACTATATCTCTTGATTCTTGAAGATATCATATGCCCGGTGCATATATTAAGTAACAGATTACAAATCCTGCACTTATGGAAAACTGACCAAGTACAGTGTTGAGGAGAGCATTACAAAGCAAAAATGGATGGTAATTTCTGATAATTTATTTAATTAAAAAGGGCATCTTAGACAGCGTATTCATTCAGACGTGGTTCAAAAATTTCATAAATATGTTTGAAGGCACATCTCTTGGTAGGTGTGTTTGGCGCTGACTAAAGAGGCTTCGCTACACTAGCGTCCTACCTGCATTTAATTATAAACCTGCTCACTTTATTTTTGTTTCTGTGTCAGTCTTACCATGCTTTCCATTAATGACTTCTTTGAAACTAGACCATGGAGAAGGCATCTTCAGTATCCAGTTTTAGTATAACATTCATAACTATTGTTTCAAGCTTGCAATTGTTTTTTACCTGTTGGTTCTTTCCTATGAACATTGTCGATTCAGATTAATAATTATTGAATAATCTTATTTGAACTCAGATCTACTTCTAAGATGCTCGGAAATACTAAGCCGTGGGGAGGAATAAATGCAAACATAAATAAATACAATACTAGCTGTACTTTAGAGAAATCAAACTGTTACAGTGTATTTAGGATAATCCTTGGGTAGAGCTTACACACTTGAAGGATTTCGGTTATAGCAAAACACAGATTTCGGTTCAAAATCAGGAATTCAAAGATGAAACTCACGTTAAATCCTTCGTTAGAGCTCATGTTACTCGAAGGCTTTCAGTGATGTGTCTGTTTCTAAAACAAGCACTTTGTCTAGGACACTAAAACAGCTGGAGGTTACAATAAATGTTTTTTTTCATATCCAAGCAAGTTACAAGTACGTTAGAGTTGACATCCGAGGCAAACAAAATCTTACAAGGATTCAAACCCCTCCCTCACCTGTGTTGTTCCATCACAAGAGCTTATTGAAGGTTAGATTCTTTCTACTTTACCAATACGTTGAAATAATGCTCTCACGGTGTAGCCTCAGGACCACGTATAACAAGTACATCTCAGATATTTATAAAGACATCACCTCCTTGCAAGATACGAGGTCTGTTTTTGGTCTGTATGCACTCTATACTCCGTCAAATAAAACTGTTAAGACATCTCAGATATTTATAAGAGGCTTTGTGACTGTGAGAAGGTTTCAAATGAGTATGGGTACACTCTGTTTCGGTGACAAGAGAAACTGAGATAAGAGACTATAATAACCTTGAAAAGTAACTCGTATCTTGCAAGGAGGTAGAAGAAAATTGAATTTGATGGAGTATAGAGTGCATACAGACCAAAAACAGTGATGGAGTGGTGTCCAAATGGATAGAATCCAAATGTTAAATGACAGAAGTTGGAACATCAGAAATGAAATACAGAAATCATATTGAATCATAAAAAGATGAAACATGAACTTAGCGAAATCATCTGGGTAGCTAATATTTGTGATTTCAGGAGAGCAAAGACAATTTAAAGCTCTCAAATAGAAGTTTTGAGTGCATGTAGTGAGCATGACATTGACAGAAAACTGAGAAATCATGGATGATTTTGAGTTCCCGCCTTCATGTGAGTGGTCTTCAGCAATGACTGCCAAGGCTTTTAGAATGCTTACAAATCAAGCAGCTACAATATGTTGTAGAACATCCATAGCAAAGTAAAATCGTTCATAATGTACAAGCAACTTCAAATCGCAAGAAACAAAAACACAGAAAAACACAAAAATTAACATAAACAAAATCGTTGAACTTAAATTGCACTGGCATGAAAATTCACCTTGCTCTTCAGACTCCTTTACCTCCTGGCGGGCAGATGAAAATGGCAAGATAAACAACCTGAAAGGAAGAAACATATTTCCCCTCGAGCCACTCAAAACTGACCTAATCTGTACGCATCATAGTCAATGCATTAATGTTTTACAACTGCTGCGCTTTTTCACTGAACAGTGCTACATAAAGGCAATGACCAATAAAATGTTGCCAACATAAAAAAATCAAAACCTAAAACTTTAGTTGAGCCCCATTTAAATACAGATGTCACAATCCGATTGAAAACAATGCAAATGTTTAATTGGTAAGGTGAAGACAATATCCATGCCTTCGGCAGGATAATAAAATATTATATAGGATGATAGCAGAGACAATTATTATAGAAAATAAAATATTATATAGGATTATAAGAAAGACAATTATTATGACTGTAAAATATTATGCGAGTTGTTTGACGTCATTGTCATTGGTGACACCAATTTAGTAGTCTCGTCAAATTTGATTAAAAGTCTTTGCTTGTTTGGTACGTCCAAATTAATGTGGACGGTCGGCCTCGTTATTAAACCCATTAATTTAATTGACTAACAATTAAATTGTTTTATTTTCTCCCCCATGCGCGGACATCTTTGTGTAAAGTTGTCAGTGAATAATTTGGTGGAAACTTTGACAATGGCCGAGTAGCCTATGGAAACTCGAGAAGAGACCTTTAAAGACAATACAAAAGTCGAGTTGAAAATTTACTTATATGATCAATGAATGCAACGAAACATGTGGGAATGGTATGGTAGACAAAGAAGCACGAGCCTTTCCACTTTTGATTTGTTTTCGATGAAATAGAGGTTATATTATTAAAAACTAGTGATTGTACCTGAAATGTACTATAGATAAGTCGAAGGGGGTCTATTGAAAAAGTTAAATTGGTGGGAGAGAAATAATGGGAGAGGAATAGGGGCGAATAAGAAGGGTTTGATGGTGGAGAAGTGTAAGGGAAGGGAAAGTGGAATGGGGACCAAGTTGAAACTCTACCCTTGAACAACCACATGGCATTGTTGGCCATCGAATGGAGAAAATGCATGTTGTGTGAGACTCAAGGCAACTATTTGCAAAGATACTTGCCAAAGTGAATAAGTGTTTACAATTTCAACTTCTTGTAGAACTTTGTAGGTACACAAATTGATTTATATAATTTTTTACACTTACACGTACACAAGTAAAAGCCCTATGAATTCCTCAAAAAAATCAAAACATTATATAAATTTGACCACATCTTCCTTGAAATGTTTTAGAAATCTAGTAAAAAATTGTAAAAAATCCTTTCTTTTTCCAAGATATTGAAATTTTTTCAAAATTAGGGTTTTAACCCAATTTTTCCCATAATCGATGCTTTGATAGCACTTGATAAGATATTTGCATATCATAAATGAATAATTTGAACAATATGGAGAATTCGACACAACAAAAGAGATATTGGTTGGCCAAGGTTCTCTAATATTCAATTTATATTCGAAATATTATCCTTAAGGTAGGAAACACCATACACTACTCCTTAAGGAAGGAATAACTCCACGATCTCCCAACATGGGAATTCCACTTCAAGGAGATACCTCTAATATCATTAAACTAAGAATAATCATACAATCATACATGATATAATCATATCATTTATATAGGCATACATTACTCTTAATGGATGGGTAACACCTAATCCCAATGTAGGCTGACTCATTACCCAATTTATAATTATTTCCCATATGACCCCATATATCATAAACATATAACTAAGGGTGATGTGTGCCACATACTAGAATATCAATCAACCCATATACATTATAATATCGTATTTCAAGGTACATAATAAAATGCACCATCAAAGGTACGATAATGTTTTTATCTAGGAACTTAAATCATCGTTTTATATTTGAGATTCATTTATATATTTGTTTGAAATTCTAAATTGTATCATTGATGACTACAAATGAAAGTTTACAGACCAATGATGACTCTTCCACACCACATGAAATAAGAATCCAAGTGAGATGTGACATAAGGCTTGTAATATAGGTATAGATTTAAAAAGATTCATATACACTTGATTAATTTTACATGCTTTAAATTTCAAAAATCCTAATAAATTTATTTTTCATGAATTTAGACTCGAACAAAAGAGAATAGGGTCTCTCCTCATTTTTTGAGATCCTACACCCTTAGATCTACATCTAAGGTGGAGAGGGAAATTTATTTAGTGACACTGAGGAGCCAAATAAATAGTTATAGTTGTGTATCTAGTAGTATAGAGATACATCTAGGGCTAGTTGTAGATCTAAAGAGTAATAAGGCCCATTTTGTATATCTACATGGCTCATGTTTAATGTTCATGACAATTTTTATATGTTTGTATGACATATGATACATATAAATGTGCACATTTGACTTAATTTTCATATGTATGTATATCAAATTATAATTTATGTATTCTATTTTACTTTTACTTATCTATTAAATGTTTTGTTTGTATTCAAATTAGTCCTTATATGTTTTTAAAATCACATGTTATTGAAGAGATTAAGACATTTGCATAATCACAATCTTTAATTCATCTTCAAATCAACAATCAATGCAAAAAGAAAGTGATTTTAAGAAACATATCACATGATAGAGATTTAATTGATTTTTAACAAGAACATGCTTCTCACTTGGTAGAACCGCTTAAAATTTGGAAAAAGTGGCAATAATATACATTGAATTAATATAATTTACAACCAAAAAAAAGAAAAAATTATATAGGAAGGTGTTGGTGAAATAATTTGTTGTATCAAAATTGGTTCATTTCCACTAACGCTTAATGCTCACAGGATACGCCCCTCCTTCTTGTATATGGGGGGAGGCTCTCATTATTGAATGTAAACTAATATACTCATATTTATTATTGTGGGTGGAAAAATAGGCAAGGAATCACACATGAACACTTCACCAAACTCCTGTGGCAAAGTTCTTATACGAGGTACAAGGGAGGAATTTACAGCGATGAGGGTGGAGGAAAAAATTAGGGAAGGGAAGGTTATTGATGTGAGTAGGAAAATGCAGATTTCACACCCAATAATTGAAGTAGTTCAACATTCAATTAGATTAAAACAACAATGAAACATCTAGTGAGACTACAAAACCCATACACACGGTTCTTAGATTCATTCACAAAGATGCAAAGATATTTCTTGATCAATATGATTACAAAGTGTATAAAAGAGAGAAATAGAAGAACACATGAAAAGAGAGAATGGAAGAAGTGTAGCTTTGATTTCCTATGTTGGTGATACAAATCTCAACACCCAAAACCACAATCCACAATTTCTACAATGAACTAAATTTCAGAATTTCAGGGTCCTTTGGAGTGGAGAAGTCATCCCAACTTATAGCAATGTGAATTAATTTTCATCTACCCCACATGACTCTTCATGATATCATTCAACTTATGTGACTTTACATCTTCCTAGGAAGTGAAAACTAAGTTCCCTTTTTATAAATCAAAGGGACTTTTACAATATAACTTTAGAAATTCACTTAAGTGAATGAGACAAAATACAATGATTACGCTCAATGAAGAATTAGAAAGGGGAGAGAAGGAAGAGGGAGAAAGAGAGAAAAAGGAAGAAGTTTTCATATCTAATGAAGAAGATCCTTCGACGAAGGACATTGCTTATTCATGCTACCCGATGAGACATTTTTGAATGACCTCTTGTTCCTTGAATTCCTTGTTTAACTAAGTTATCACAGATGTTGAATAATCTTCCTCTGGAATGTAAACATAGCTCAACACCTTAGCTTATGCCCTAGGAACTTCATGATCTTCTTACATTGAATGAGCCATCCTTCATGATCCTTTACAATTGCAAAAGTGTAGCTTCTGATGTTGGCCAAGGACTCTAAGTTATCTTCATTGAAGGAGAAAGATTCACCTACCTCTTTCTTGACCAACCCCTAGAAGGAAACACTGAGTTCTTTTGATGACGAATCCTCAATGAGTGGAGGGTGTTGGTGTGAGTCATTTTACACATCATGTGGTGAGTCATCTCACATAGGTGAGGTTATAGGTCTAGGTGTCACATGGTTTATGATAGATTCCTTACACATCATTGCGTCATATGGGAGTTACTTCCATTTCAGAAATAAAACTCCCCTTCTCCACTTGAGGAGGTATGATTGCATTTACTGGGGTTACACAACACCCCCTATTTGTATCCCTTCCTTTTTCATATCTATGAGAGACAATATATGAAAATTTCCCCTTCCAATATTTACATGCACATTTTCATGGTTAATTCTCACTCCCCAATAAAACCTCATCATGTTGTTTGGATTACAACTCAGTTGATTTTTGTGTTATCCCATAAATCCTCATCTTGTTGCATTTTCAATTTCTTCATTAGAGGGAACTCAAGTTTCTGAACATAGTGATAGACCTCATTCAAGATCTCAAAAGCATGTTGTTGACAAGATTCCAACTCGTATATTACCATTTTAAACATTCCATATTTCATATCCATGACGTGGTTCTTACCCACGAGGGTGTGAGAGTTAAGGAACCCATCTTGACACTAATGTGAACACATCATCCAAGTGATTCAATTATTTTACAAAATCCTCTTTTGATTTCTTTAATTCTTATAAAATTTCAAGAACATACTTGATGAGAGAAATGACATCTGGAAACAATTCCTTTCCTTTCTCGATGATTTTCTCAATCCAATTCTTGTTGGCCTTCCTCTGCATCACGTATCCTTGTGCTTTCTTGATTGCCTTAGGATCAACACTTGCTTTATCGGAAGAATGTCTTCTACCTGGAATAGAAAATGCTTGAGTCATATTCCAATAAGGGTTGGATGTAGGCACTGAGAGCCTTTACTTATTCCTCCAATTGTACAATTGTTTTCTTGTATTCTTCATTCTAAGTGAGGAGGTGGGAAGTGGATTCCTTGAATAGATGAGAGTCACCCTTGTGTGAAGCTTGACCCAATGAGATGTGGGTCAACTCATAGTCTAACAGAGTCATGTCCTCAATGGGATTTTCATTCTTAGGTCTAGCAATATCAACATACTGATTACCTGAAGTGCCACCAAGAAGAGATATGTTGTCCAGCATTCTTTCTTCGCTTGAAATTCAGTGTTCTTGAGATTTCTTTGAGTTTGGGCATGATAGAAAGTTGTATTTTTCTTGGCCTACTTTCGAGCATTTCTTGAATCCATGGAAATGACTCTTCAAGATTTGACACAATGTCGGTCACCGGAGTACTTTTAGGATCTTGTTGTGGAACTAATTCTTGATTTTCATGGGGATTCTCTAACATTTGGGAAGACATTCCTAGATTCCCTTGAAGAGGAAGGTGTTACAATGAATCACTCGTGTTTGACTTGTGAGGATCTATGAGATCTTCAATGATCTTTTCCTATTTACCAGCTCTCCTGGAATATGGGATCACTTTGTGCTCTTTTTTCATTACGCTTAGTTCATGCTTGTTAAATTATTCATGCAATGCTTTACTTTAATCAACTCACCTTGAATAGTTCACCGAGCTCACTCAAACAACCCAACTCACTTTGGTCAACTCTCCTAGCTCATCGAGCTCAACTCAACCAACTCGTCGAGAAGTTGTTGAATGCTCAAACCTGGTTGATGAGTTGTTTACCTTGAATTATGATGGATATTTGAATCTTTTAAATCTCTTTTGAATTCACAATATCCCTGGGTTCTCAATTGTAGCTTCGATGATGTTCTTCCTTTGTTCCCTTACACAACTATAATAAAAATGATGCCTTAAGAACTCTGTGAAGGATGAATTGACTTGTTTGAAATATGAATTCATCATTCAACCCCATGAAGATGTCAAAATTAACGAGATGACTGAAATAAGAGCCTCACCGCAACTTTTTGCACTCAAAACGAGACTTTTTATTTTTAGCAGGTGGAACCATGACCTACTATTTTGGGAAATTTCACATGTTTTGCTCAAATTTGAACTTATTGATCATCTGGAATACTTAGTTCAACTCCATTGACAATGATTTTGTATTTTTAGACACTTTCCATTTTAGGAAGTTGTTTTTTTTTCTTTTTGGTTTTTTTTTTTACTTTTTTTCTATTTTTGGAAAGATAGTCTAGCTCATCATTTTCAATGTTTTCGAGTGTAGTGATATGAGAATATTTACTATTTTTAGAAAGTGAGGATGCCAGATACTTACTATTTTTAGAAACTACATTTTTCCACCTCAGATTGCGACAAAAATGGCATCACTAGATTAGGTTCCTCATTACGATCTTGTGTTCCAAATTTCAGCTTTCGAATCCGCCTTTGAAATGTTTGGAAATTGAAAAAGTAAATGCTATGGAATAAAACTAGGGTTTTTTGCAATTAAAAACCTAGGGCATAGTGTACTCTTCTATTGCCATCTTCTTAAAGGCATCTAGATTGAATAAAAGCGAGAAAATCTCACCCGATTTCGCTCACCGGTTTGTAAAGTATGAAATTTTCAAGTTTTGAAGCATATGGCTTCCTTGGAGGAATTTTGACATGGTTTCTAGACAATTTTCAGGTTTATGGAGGTCTTACTCAGTAATCATGGAGTTATGAAGAATAAATTAAGTTATCACAAGCTTATATCATGTTTTTAGAACTTCCTAGGTAACACTTTTAGTTCACGGAAGGGAAGTTTGTAAGAGAAATTTTGACACAGGGTTTCCCACTCTGCAACTTTTTGAAATTTTGTTCGATGGCTCTCGCATTGATAATGGATCCGTCTCGGGCCGGATCCTACCTTCCTCCTAACTCCATTGATGTCTCATTAGCTCTTAGAAGGATGATTTTTTGGCTCATCAAAATCTACGAACCTTGGAAAACTCCACCCTTAGAGCATTAGTAGGACTTTGTATTTACAAATCCCTTCCTCGATCACTGCAGCTATGAAAGCTTCTAGAGAACTATCACTATAGGAAAATTTATGGGTCCCAGCACTTCCCTGAAGAGATTCACAAGTGGGTACGTATTAAATGGGTTCCACTGTAGTCCCGCTGATATTGCTTCCCTTTTAATGGTTTCATGCTATTCAATTTCTCTCATAAAAATATTTTTCCCATGCTCGCTAGGTGGACCTTTGTTTTTTTGAAGGGGAGGCTTATATATTAGACGTTGGACTCCCAGATTCAATGCTAAAACTGAAATAATGTCTGAGGCTCTAGTCTAGGTTCGTCTTCTTGACCTCCCATTAGAGTTTTGTCACTCTGTTTGTCATTGAAGGTATTGCCCACTCCATTGGTTCTCTAATAGTTATAAATCAAGCTACCAAGGTGGGCTCTAGATTCATTCATGCCAAATTCTATGTCAATGCTTGACATAAGTTTTCCTATGCTATCCTCCATTGATCTCCAATCTAACTCGGGAACTTAGGTTCAACCCATTGAATATGAATATATCCCTCAAACTTGCTCCAACTGCAAAAGCATTGGACATCGTGCACAGCTTACCACCAAGCTAGCCCAATCTACTAAAGAAAGGGCTTGGTCTCCACTTTGAAAAGGGTGAGTTTATTCCTAAAAATTCAAATGTTGTTATTACTTCTAACCCTTTTGATGTTATTTTGGAGGAGATTGTTCTCCCTTCTCCTTCTGCTCTACCCCCTCCCTCCTCATCCCCTTTGGTGGCTCTTTTTGTCTCTACTCTACCCCCTCCTACTCACTCCTCCCAATTGGTGGTTCACTCCTTACCTAATATTGTCTCTACTTCTTTTCCCTCTGCTTCTTCCTCCCCTTCTCACAACATTCCTTCTCTTCCCTCTTCTTCTTTTCCTTCTTCCTCTCGCTCTCTGTCACCATCATCTTCTCTCTCTTTGGAATTTCCTATAACCTTCCCTCTTTTTGGCTCCTCCCCTTCTGCCTCCTCTCCTCCCCTTCTCTTTGTGATTTTTGGAGCTTTTCCTTCATCGTGTCCATCCCTGTTCCATCTACTGTGGTTCATTCCCCTCTTCAAGATAATTCCATCTTCTCTCCTTTTGCTTCACTTTCACTAATAATAGATCCTGCAAAGAAAACTATAAACAACACTAAGGCAAAAATTTACGTGGGCTCTAAGAAAACCAAAGGGAGACACACAAATCAAGCAAAGCTTTAGGAGGAAGCATTTCTCAATATAGCTCAAGGAACACAGGGACTGCTTGCCATCCCAAGTGGAGGTAAGCCAAAATCAAAGAAATGAATATTTTCTCTTGGAATTTTTGATGATTGAATGCTCCTTGGAAAAAATGAATCCTCAAGGATTTTAGAATCAAACATTTTCCGATATCTTGATGCTACAAGAAACAAACTTTAAAGAAGAGAATATGCTTAATAAGATCTGGCCTAATGCTTTTGGTGCTTCATAGGAGTTTGTTAGTAATGCTTTATAGGTTTGTGCACTTTCTCGAACTTGAAGATTCTCTTTGAGAATGTATCATTAGAATCCACCATTTTTTTGGGAATGTTCTTCCAAGAGATTGGATCTAACTTGGGTTGTATTGTTGTTAATATCTATGCTCCTAAAACTGAAACTTAGAGAGAGAAAATTTAGAAAGATTTGTTAGATTTTCAATATACCCGTAAGTGCCTTCCATGGCTCATAGTTGGAGATTTTAATACTCCTTTATATCTATCTCGAGAAATAAGGTGGAACTAGTGTCGCACTAATAAATCTAAATCCCTTACTGACTTTATTAGAATGGGGGAATTTTTTGATATTGATCTTCACTGAGCTAACTATACCTGATCTAACAGACAGCTACGAATCAATCACATTCAAATTAAATTATATATATTCCTTGTTTATATGGATTGGATGGCTCACTATAATGACTTCTACATGTAGGATCTTCCTAAGATTGCCTTTGATCATTACCCTTTGCTCCTCACTTCCTCACAAGCTCAATGTTTGAAACATCCCCCTTTTCATTTTGAGTTCTCTTGGTTGTAAAATCATCAATTAGAGAATATTATCAATGTCCGTGGCGATTGATATTCGAGCTTGGCTATGTACGTGTTTGCTAAGAAGCTTAGTTTTGACAAGAATAATCTTAAGACTTGGAAAACTCAAGTTTTTGGATATATCTATAAAAGAAATGATTTTCTAACTCTAAAGCTTGCTTCTATATTGGAGGATATTGACTTGAAAGGAATATCCCCTCAACTTCATCATCAGGAACTTTCCCTTCTTAGTGACTACCACAACACTCTTGTTAAGGAAGAAATCTATCGACGCCAAAGGTCTAGATCAATTTGGCTGCAACAAGGAGATAGAAATAAGAAATTATTCCATATGACTCAAGCTACGAAACACAAGAGCAAGGATAAAATGTAAGATTTAGTCATTATGGACGGTAACTACATAAATAAAGATGATGAAATTACATAATTAATCAATTACTATGCTAATATTCTACATGAGGGCCCTCCCCCGAATGAAGAGGATTGTCAAGAAATGCTCGACATATACCCAATTTAATTAATGAGGATATGAATGCCAAAATCGCACATAGCCTTCTTTGTTGATGAAATATGAAATTTTTTACTTTGATATCAAGAGTGATAAATCACCTAGCCCTGATAGATTCCATGCGGCTTTTTTTCAATCTTTCTGGCACATTGTAAATTCTGACCTACATGCTGCTATTTTAGAGTTTCAACAAAAATACCTTCTATTAAAGTAATGAAATAATATCTTTGTTATCCTTGTGCCTAATTATATGGGATCCAAATTGATTACTATCTATAGACCCATTAGCTAAGACAACACCTCCTACAAGATCATAAAAATTCTTACTTCTAGGCTAAAACCGTTTTATGGCTGGACTAATTTTCATAACTGCAAAATGGGTTCATTGGAGGGAGATTGATCCAAGGAGGCATCATTACTATCCATGAGGTGATGCACTCAGCTTCACTCAAAAAAAGGCAAGCATGATCATTAAACTCGATATGTAAAAGGCATATGATAGAGTTAGTTGACCCTTTTACTTTGAGTCCTGGAGAGATTTGGATTTGGGGAGAAATGGAGAACCTAGATTTATAACTATATTTCAACGCCTAAATTTTCAATACTCATAAATGGTATTCCTCAAGGATATTTTCACTCAAATCGGGGAATCGTAAGGGAATCCTTTATCATCCTTCTTTTTTATACTCATGGCCGATACTCTTAGCAGAGATTTGGAAGTAGCTAAAAATGAAGGCATCATCAAAGGTATCACTATCACCTATAGGAATCTAACATTTTCACATAGCCAATTCGATGATGATACTCTATTGTTGGGTTTAGCTTCATTCCAGGAAGAAATTTTTTTGAAACGTATATTACATTGCTATCAAATGGCTTTGGGTCAAAAGATTAATTTCGGAAGAGTAGTATGGCATTTATTAATACCCCTACTAGCAGACAGAGAAAGATTGATGACATATTTGGCTACAAGATTATGGATTTCCCCTCTTCTTATCTTGGACTTCTACTCTTTTTGGGAAGAAAAACTAAGATCCTATGGAATTTTGTTGTTTTCAGATTCAAAAAGAAACTTGCTTTGTTTGGAAAGGCTCCCTCCTCGGTCAAGTTGAAAAACTTTAGCTAGTTAAGTCCACCCTGTAAAATTTTCCGATTTACTTTATGTCCTTACTTCAAATGCCCGCCTTTGTAGCTACTGCTATTGAGAAAATCTAGAAAAAGTTAATGTGGTTAGGATTAGAAGAAATAAATAAAATTCACTTAGTTTCATGGAAAGTGGTTTGTAAACCTACTATTTTAGGAGGTTTGGGTTTGCGAAGAATTGCTGATATGAATGTTTCCATGCTCGTAAAACTTGGTTCGGAGGTTAATAAAGCAATGGAAGAGCTTCTTGAAACATATGATGATATCTAAATACCTTTCTTCAGTGGAGTACTTCTATGATGAAAACACCCCAAATAGATAGGCTATTTAGAATTCCATTAAGAGCACCAAAACTTGATTTAGGTAGGCACTAGATGGAAAATTGGAAATGGTCATAAGATCACCTTCTAGATGAACATATGGATTGGAGACAAGGCTTTATTTTCTGACTCCTTATGGGATCCTATAAGATCAAGGCTAATTAGAACTTGCAGTCTTTATGTATCAAATTATATTGAAAGATCCTCCTTGTACCCAAGTTGGTTCATACCCGTTTGGAAGGAGTGAGATGTCTTCAGTTGCAATTATTAGAAAATATGAGGCTTTTATTGGCGCAAAACTTCTGTGCACTTATTTTGTGGAGGATGTTACAATCTAGCCTCTTTCTGTTTTGGGCTCCTTTTCTATCAAGGCCGCCTACCTTTCCCTTCCTTACAACCCGAAGGGCCTCGCTTTACATCAAGTCTAGTTGCCTCAGATTATTCCTAAACTTGGCTTTATCACTTGGTTTACTTCCAAAGATGCCTTCCTCTCAAGAAGAATATAAAGAAGAGGGGCTACTCACTACCTACCAAGAACGCGCTATGTTTTAACACTCTTGAATCTTCATCCCATTTAATCTTTCATTATAATTACTCCTCCACTGTTTGGAGTCTTCTACTTAATATTTTTGGAGTGTCTTGAGTCTTTCCTAAGTCCATCTATGAATTTATCGGTCAATGGGTTCTACCCTTTCGAAATCAAATCGTCAATCTTGCTTGGAAATTACTTCTTCCACATACGATATGGTCATTGGGGTCGATTTTCAAGAAGCTCAGACATTTCTCGATGGCATCCACCTTCAGGTATTCGTCTTTTCTTTTCCACCTCATCTTGTACCAAAATGCTCAATATTTTGGTCAGTTTATGACTCTGACCTTGTGGGATGTGGAAGTAAATCCCCAAAATATTATCCCAGTATCTACATGGACCCATGTATTGTCTCATTCTTTAGATGTCTACAAATTTTTCAATGCTTTTGTGGAGCCTCTTTTGCTAGAGCTTGATCCTAAAGGGATCAATAATAGAATGAATGACTATGTATGGTCTATCTTCTCAGACCCATTGCACACCTATGACTACTTCTTTCCAGAGGGCATTCCATGATTTAGGTCCACAGATTCGGGGTGAATCCTTCATGCTCCGAGGATTCTCACACCTCGATTTCTGGTCTCTCACCGCTAGATAGCTCATCATCCTAGACACTCGGAGGTCGCTCTCTACCCAAAAGAAGAAAGCAATCTATGAGCTTCCATTTAGTAGGGGAGGGATTACCATACTCAAAAGGTGAGCGGACCATTGTCTATCATAGAATTTGGCCTCCTATGGTTTTTCCTTGATCAAGGACTCATGGAGGTATGATCCAGATGGGAAAATGGCTACTACTCTGGCTACAAATAAAATCTCCAACTCTTGCAAGCATGAGCCGAGGCCATTTTTTGATTCATGGCAGAGCCCCCAGGTTGAATCACCGATATTTTCATCGAACTCCAGAACATCCCAACTCCAGACTTGGAGTTGTTCCACCAAGTCAAATATGCATTTGACCCTACTTTGACAATTGGAAAAGGGCTTCGAGCGGCCTTAAAAAGAAGGGACTGCCCTAGGAAAATTGAGGCCTTTTGGAAATATAGGTAGGAAATTGGCCGACCACACAGAACTTCGAGGAGGTTCTCAGTGACGAGTTGTGGGAGGATAAGTGGGACGCGAACATAACTCTGATCTAGACAGTGAGGATATAGTTGTGCTCATGTCAGAGCAATCTCTCAGTCAACCGCGGAATCTTCCGAGCTTCCACAACAACGGATACTGACCCGCATCTCATTTCGTATCCTAACCTCATCACCTAAACCTTACACAATTATTTATTAATTACCTCGTAATTGATAAATCCACATCACCTCACCTGCCACCTCATTTTGCCACCTCATCGTGACCTAGTCCTAACCCTAAACTAACCTAATTAAGACCTATAACTTGGTCTACACCTACACCCATGATTAAGGACCCCTTTCTCGCACCCAAAACCGACATTCTAGTCACTTGACCAAGCCCGCAACTAATCCCTCGGGAGAAAAGCAGGGAAGGTGGGCTATTTTACTAAAAATAGCCTACTTTTTCCTTACCGATGCCGGTTCCTACTGACCGCCGTCGGTTACGTAACCGCCATCGGCCTGTAAAATGGGCTCCCCTAACTAAAACAAGGGTCGAAGGATTTTTGAATCAACAGAGATCATTGGGAGCGATCAAGAGCATTCGGATCTTCACTTGGCCGAGCAGAGACGAGTGAAGAGACAAGGAGAGTTGCAGCAAAAGGAGATCAAGCCCAAGATTGCAACGGAATAGCCAGAAACCTGTGATACTCAGCTGATCATCGGGAGGGAGATCTCTCATCTTCTGTGTGTCAAGCCATCCCACTTGAGTTCTGCCTTTGTCATCGAGTTCCTGGACCTGCATCTTCATCAATAAACAAGTAAGTTACACCTCGCATGTCCTCTTTAATAACGCTTTTAGACTTTTTGAATCACAAATCCCCATAAATCCATTCCTAGATCCACTACCCAACGTGTCATTGCATCTAACTATCATTCATTTACCTCTCACCATCTCATTACCTAATATCACTCATATACTAGCCTTACCAACAACACTGTTACCCTACAACACAACCACCCCACAAAACAACCAACCTACAGATCCTAGACCATACCGATATCGGTTATCAAAGAACCGATCGGCTATCGTGTGACTCAAAACCAAAATCAGCCTTTCCCCTACCCGCCTCAACGAAGCAATTTAATTGATATTTTACAGTCTTTTGTGTTAATTCATATTAGCAGGGGAACTGACCACCTTCGAAAGGAAGTTTTATATTTCCTAGGCCCAAGGCAGTTCCCTCATTTATTGTCTAATCAAAATCTTGTGGTCTTGTGTTCTTATTTGCAGGTAGTCCTTCCAAGACAAAAAGGAGTTCTTCGCAATAACCCGATCTTTCTACGGTACGCGCACACCATCTCGACATTCAACAGGTATTCCTCCTAGCCCTAACCTTATCTATTTCTAAAAGGAATGAAAGGATAGAAGCAACTCTATTCCCAGAAGCCGAAACATTCCGAGCGAAACATTTTGGCACGCCCGGTGGGACCCATTTTGGGTTTCTTTCTTTCTTGCTTGCTTTCATATAGGGAGTATACTTGCTGTTTTATTCTTCTAAAGATATTCACAAGGCTTTTTATTATTTTGGTAAAAGAATTTGTCTTGCTTTCCTAGTTTCGCATTAGTGAAAGTCATCTCTTTTGCTTCATCGAATATCATTTTCGATTTGGGTTTAAAACACGTGCATTGCATTACTGCTTGCTGTTTTCAATTCTAGCGAACATAGATTAAGTAACAGGTCGTACACGTGGGGGTGATATCCACGGTATTGACAAGAAATTAATCTTACTTTCACTGCACAACACATACCGAATCACTTCACAATTAACACAACAGCTCAAACATCCCCCCTTTTCCGCGGTATTCCTCCGCCCGATTGAGGTAACCTTATAAGCCAAAACAAACTTGACATTTCCCCTAAGTCTTTTGTTTAGGATTCTGACATCATTCTACGTCTAAAGGCATAAGCCCACGATAATTAAAATTAACCCTAGGGTTAGTCTCTGGATTTGCGTGTGCATCTTGCTTGTTTTCGCTCGCTTTTCTCTTTCTTGTGATCACCTCAGAATATAGTGTATTAAACGTTGTTAAAAATCAAATTAGCAGCCTTTTATATCTTGTTGTCCCAGACTTCTTACACCGGCATCGGTTAGCTGACCGACGCCGGCTGTTCTGTGACCGACATCGGTTATCAGACCGATATCGGTTACTGTCTTTTCCAATTCCTGACAAACCAGCAACCTACCAATTTTACCATACCGAGTTTGTTTCGTTTCCTCGATGATTGAAACCCTACTGTGAACTCCTGTCCATGGTTGTTATCACTCGAAAGCAAGCCGCCGCCATGGTTTCACATGCTTGCTCTGTTTCTTTGCCTGAATCACCCCCTTCACATTCTGTGGGGAATCCTACGGATACCAGCGAGGTTCCTAAAATTCCTGTGGGAGATAAAGAATTTGCCAAGTTTCTGGATGCTAATCCTAGTGCTGTACAATACTATTTGTCTCATACCCCTGACCGTACGCCTGATGGTCAGCTCCTTGTTGGTATGCCTATTAGTATAGCTGCTCATTTAGCTCCCACTCCGCCTGATAACACCGCCTTGCTTCCTGCATCTTTAGCCCCGTCTCCCAATCCGACGGCTTCAGAGGTTCATACGACTCAGATTGGCTTTCCGTTGGTTAATCTTGGACCCCACATATCATTACCGCCGACTGCCCCTACCTCATCTCTCTTGCAGACTGCTCTGTTCATGACTTGCTCTCTGCCGCCTATCCACACTAGCTTTCCTTCTCAAGCTCCGCCTACCTTTTCATTCCCATACACGTATCCAGTGACCTCAACATCTTATATGGGACATCCCTATTCGGTCGCCTCAACATATTCATCCTCCATACCTTATCAACACTTAACCCCACCATTGTCCAGCGGAGGCCCTTGGCCCAATTTGCCTCCGTTTACCACAACCGCACCATCATCTCATCCAACCACGGATTTCATCAAACAAATGATGGACAAAATGCAAAATCTGGAGGCCTCTGTTTCAGGAAGTCGTAGCGCCTTGACATACGAACAAGTTTGTCGGGAGCCTATTCACCCTTCTGTCCCCCTTCATTCGTATCCTCCTCAATGGGAATTGCCGAAATTTACTCGTTTTAATAGTAAAGAGGATCCTCAACAACATTTGCGATCATTTAGACATGCTTGTTATTTGATTGCTCATGATGATGCCTTGTTACTCCGCACTTTTCCCATGTCCTTATCAGGACCCGCCTTGAGTGGTACAAAAGGCTTTAACCCAAAGACTCAATCTTCTCTTTTAACCAACTAGCCCAATCTTTCTTGGATCATTTCTCCATTAACATTGCCAAGAAAGTATCTATCACCGACCTTTATGCCATCCGACAATTCGAAGACGAATCTATCGCAGATTTCGTTGGACGATGGCGTGGCCTTATTAACCAACTTACATATGCCTTGCCTCAGGCTGAACTTATCGAACTTTTTACGCGGGCATGTGCTAAGCACATTTCTCCTACTCTTCAAATTCAAACTTTCCGCACATTTGACGAGGCCTTTACCATGGCTCGGAAGCTAGAAATTCGAGCCTTAGAAGAAGAGAAATTGCGGTTGCGCAACAAAAACCCCAATTTCTCGAACTCCAGACTCTACCAATAAACCAAACACCACCACTCCTCACACGTCCACTTCTTCTAAATCAAAAGGAGCTGTTCACGCGGTGATGGTCAAATCTCAAGCACCGTCTAATACTCCACCAAAAACCACCTATAAGTACAAAGCAGAGCCCATCAATTACACTCCCTTGGGAGAAACTTATGGTGTCATCTTGGAAAAACTGCTCAAAGCCGGAGCTATCACCTTGCCTCCTGTTAAACCTCACTCCGGGTTTGACTCCACCCGCGCTATACCTTCCTGGTACAAAGAAAATGACTTCTGTAACTTTCACCGCGTAAAAGGACATAGTCATGAAAACTGCAAGATGTTGAAAAACATAGTGCAGGAAATGGTTGATTTGGGATATAACCCTCGATAATCCTAATGCCCCTGCCAACCGAAATTTGAAAATCTTCAACAAACCATTCCCAAATCACTCGTCCAACAGTAACGTAAACCAGGATATCTTAGCCGAGGAGAGTGTTCATGAGATCCATGCAGTCTTCGACTCCCAGCCAAAAGCCTCTATCGAGAAAATTTTGAATCAAGCCTCTCCACTAACGCAGGAGTCCGAACCTCCTTCACCACCATCAAGCCAAAGCAAAATCATTCCTTTACCCATAAAAGAGTTAACTGCCCAGACTTCGCTTCTCATCGATGAGTCTGCTTACACCACATCCCTACAAGACTGCGAATGGATGTTATCTAATTTATCTATTTCCCAAACGTCCCCTTCTACCGCTCTTGCTGCACAAGAGGAAGGCTCGCCACTCCTTTTGACATCCTTAGACGAGAAATCTCTTGCACCAACATCACCAAATTCTTTAACCATAACAGACCCTCTCAAACATGCCCTCCTGCCTATTAGTCCTTCATCGCCTAAATCTTTTCAACAACCGGTCGACCTCTTAATATCTATTGATACAGTACCTCATCTACCCCCTGTATCACACCCACAGTGGACTGGAATCACAACCCACCTTTCTTCCGTACAAAAATTCCAATTCACACCTGAAGACTGTCATTCTCCAGAAGATAGACGAATCCTATGGGAACGTTTGAGTACCCCCTATTCTACTCAAATGCAGATGACCGATCCGGACACCTCTACCATATACCCTAAGTGTTTACAGAAACTCAAAATGCCTATGTCCTCATTCTCACCCCCCGTATCTATACCAAGTAGCCCATCCACCTCTATTAACCTAACCAAATCTTCCCCTACACTTGGGACCTCACCAATGCCCAGTCTAACGCACCCGCCTAAGCGACTCGATTTATCCAAAAATAAAGCCGCCCCGCCACCTAGGAGACAAACTCAATCCGTGCCTCTATCACAATCAAAACCATCATCGTCACACCTACCTTCCATATTGGGACCTCATCCCTCCACCTTGCATCAATATATCATACCTCCTGCGTTTTCTTTAAAGCAACCTACGCCTTCTGCGCCCATACCGAAATCCAAGGGTATAGCAACACCGTCACCCCACGTATCCTATCCACCTATCAACCCTAAACAAATTCCATCATCAAAAGATTTGTTTTCGGTCACTCCTATTTCCCCGTGGTTGTTTTCTGATACCACATCATCCGTGGCCTCATCGTCCAACATAGCTTCTACGTCAAAGAAACCACGGTTAGGTAAAACCCATTATCAAAACTCCTTGGCAAAACAACCCCCTCTACAAACCAACCACACCACGTCATCACCAGAATCGACCCAGTCAATAGCCTCATTTTCCTCTGATTTTGACCCACTCAAAGGATCTTACGCCAAAATCCTTGCTATGTTGGTGGAGAATGCGACCATTTCCCTACCCCCACTCAGACCTTATGACCCGTCTAAACCTCGGCCTATAGGTTATGATGAGTCTAAAATCTGCGCTTATCACCGCACACCCGGACATGATGTGGAGGGATGCAAAGCTTTAAAAACCATCCTTCGTCAGTCACCTCTCCCAGATAGAAAGGTTAAGAAAGACAACTTACGAAGGGAGAGACCTTTAGCTTCAATTCCCTCTACTATACCATCTGTCCCCGCCTCACCAAGATCTATCATTATTACAACCCCACCTCTTGAAGACCATGATTTATCCCAACCATCTTCCTCATCTCAGGTCTACGAGATTAATATGATTAGTGTTGCTACTCGAGCGCAGAAAAACAACGAGAAAGCGAAAGAAAGCACACATGCGTCCTCTCTTTCTCCATCCACCATCCCGATTGCACCACCACCCAAAGTGGTTATTCGTGGACCCGCTTACCCCGTCTCTAATGGAGTTGCCCATCGAGCCATGATCAAACAACTTCACCAATCGCCCGTAAAAATGACACTATATGATCTCATTCAGACTTCTGAATCTCATCGACAAGCTCTCGTTGAAATTCTTCAAGGGATCGAGGTCTTACCTAATGAAACCCTACCTGTTGCCTCCATTCTAACACCCAATCACATTGCTTCTCTCACCAAACAACCCACCGCCCCAACCACTTCGCCTCTCGTACAACAAGTCATGCAGTCAATGGCTCAAGATGAAATTGTTGACTTTGGTACAGAAGATCCTGACCCTGCCCTTTTCATCTCAGCTTACGTCCGGGACATTCGGTACGTCGTGTTATGATTGACGGGGGCGCTAGCCTAAACATCATCTCTTCAAAAGCCTTCCAACAAATGAATATCCCTTCTAGCTACATGTGTGCCAATCCCATCATGTTGCGGTCATTCAATGACGCTATTACCTCTACCTTAGGCACCGTGATCCTCAACATTCGGGTAGGACCACGTACTTTACCCGAACTCTTCTATGTCCTTGAAGGAGAGTTCCAATACAATATGTTGTTAGGCCGCCCTTGGATCCGGGCTATGGGATGCGTTCCCTCCACCTTACATAGATGCATAAAATTTGAGTACGAGGGGAAGTCCTACACCGTAAAAGCTGATCCTCCCCCCTTCAAGACTTGCAATATGTTGTACCGCCCTAACGATGTGCTTGTACCAATCAAGCCACCCATTCATTCAACCCAACCGTCCTCTTCAAATGTACCTCAACCATCCACCTCAACCGCACCTACACCTTCAACTGATGAAACCACCGTCGCAAAAACCACTTCCCTTCCCGCAGCTAACATCCCAACCGCAGACCCCTTAGTAGATGTTTTTCAACGCCTTACGCTGGGGGAGTATCGCCTATATAACGTTAGTTCTTTCCATACCCCACAGGAGTACGGACAAGTATATGCACATCCTACCTATGATCGTCGTGTGGGGGAAGTAATCCCCTACGGACCACCTCACTGCCGCACTAACCTAACATATGGGGGTGTCGACACATCTTCCGTTGCCCCTGAGCCTCCTCTTGGTGTGATTCCTTTCCAATCCGATTTTCAGTACCTGACAAACCGTCGTTTCGCCCTCACCTTCTTGACTCACTGTGCTTGGAAAGGCTTTGGTTTTGGTCTTTATGAACAAGGCCGACATACGCTCATCCCCATCACTACACGCAAGCACAATGATCGTAGTGGTCTCGGATTTCCGGGAACACTTACACCGAAGGAACCTCGTGTCAGTTGTCTTCTAGAAGACAACGACGTCACCCCTACCGAACCATCATCACCCATTTTGCCTTCGTCACCCACAGAATCGATGGACCCTGAATCTATCCCTCCTAACTTTTTTTTTTCATAAATGCTATCTTCATAGGTCCTCTCACTTATCAACGCGATAATGAGGACCCATCTTCTCTTCCCCTTCTATATCCAGACATGATTGAAGAGGACTCACCTTCAATTAACGTTGTTGAGTGCCAGGATGATGACTCCATCCTCACTTACCTTGGCGCGGATGACTCTTATATTCAACGCGCCTTACCATCTGAAACTCAAACCATGCTGAACGAATCTACTATAGAAATCAACATCCACACGGAGGAGGATCCTCACATTGTGAAGATCGGACAATCCCTTAACGCATCAGAACAAGTCGCCTTTACTACCTTTCTCCGTGCTCGCAACCAAGCCTTCGCTTGGTCCTACGCTGACATGCCAGGAATTGATCCTGACATTGCTGTCCATAACATTACACTAAAACCCGATTCCAAGCCAATTAAATAGAAATTGAGAAAAATGCATCCACGCATTGCTCTCTTGGTCAAAGAGGAGCTTCAACGACTCCTTTCTGTTTCCTTCATTCTGCCTATTGACTATCCTCAATGGATTTCTAACATCGTACCTGTCACTAAAGCGACGGGGGGACTTCGATATGCACGGATTTCCGGGATCTTAACCTCGCTTGCCCTAAGGATGACTTCCCCTTACCTAGCATTGACCAACTTGTTGATCTCACCGCAGGCCATGAGATGCTCTCTCTCATGGATGGCTTCTCGGGATATAACCAAATTTTGGTTGCCCCCGCCGATCAACATAAAACTGCCTTCATAACTCCTTGGGGAACCTTCTGTTACCGTGTTATGCCATTTGGCCTTAAGAATGCTGGTGCAACCTATCAGCGGGCTATGACCTACATTTTTCATGACATTATGCACACTATCCTTGAAGATTACGTCGACGATCTTCTTGGCAAATCTAAACATCGTAGTGAACATCTCGATGTTTTAACCATTATTTTTGATCACCTGTTACAATATTCTGTCCGCCTTCAACCAAAGAAATGTGTCTTTGGCGTCCTTTCGGGAAAACTTCTTGGCTTTATTGTCTCTTTGCGTGGCATTGAGGTCGACCCATCTAAAGTCAAAGCTATTCTAGAAATGCCCCCACCTACCAATCTCAAACAATTGCGTAGTTTACAAGGTAAGCTCCAATCTATCCGACGTTTCATCTCCCAACTCTCGGATCGATGTCAACCTTTCCATCACCTTCTTAAAAAGGACATTGATTTTCAATGGAGCGAAGAGTGCCACCAAGCCTTTGAAGCTCTCAAAGCTTATCTCTTGCATCCACCCGTGCTTATCCCACCTCAGGACGACCGCCCTTTCTACCTTTATCTTTCCGCCACCGACCACGCTGTAGGGGCCATGCTTGCACATCGTGACTCTGAGAATCGAGAACAAGCCGTCTATTATATAAGTCGTACTTTGGTGGACTATGAGACTAGGTATACACATGTAGAAAAGTTATGCCTAGCCCTATCATTCGTGGCTACCAAACTCCGACACTACCTTCTGAATCACAAAACTTTCGTCATCACCAACACGGACCCCATCCATTACATGTATGCCAAACCTCATCTAAACCAACGCATCGCCAGATGGCTCATGCTCCTCGCCGACCTCGACCTTGAGTTTGTCCACCAGAAATCAATCAAAGGACAAACCATCGCAGACCAACTTGCGGAAGCCCCTTTACCAGGGGAACAATTTACCAATTTTACATTCCCCGACGAACTCATCGCCACTCTTTCACTCAAGGAGGAGTCGTATCCAATGACCCTCTTCTTCGATGGATCCAAATGCCACCGCGGTGGAGGAGCCGCGTTGTTCTCATTCCTCTCGACGCCGAGCCTATGCCTCTTTCATTTCGACTCGATTTCCCTTGCACTAATAATACAGCGGAATACGAAGCCCTTGTTCTGGGTCTCCAAGTTGCGTTACACTTAGGTATCAAATCTATCAATATTTTTGGTGATTCTCAATTGGTAGTCAATCAAGTTATGGGCATCTACCAATGCAAAAATGAGGAACTTCAAAAGTACAAACACTACGTGGATTCACTTCTAGCCTTATTTACTCACTATTCTATCCAAACCATTCCCCGCTCCACTAACAAATTTATGGATACTATGGCTTGCTTAGCCTCACAAATTCCAGCTTCATCAACTGACTCTGATATTTTCGTCCTGGTCCAACAACTCTTTGCCCCATCTTATTCAGCCCCGGTTGTTTGTACGATAAATACGGTGTCTGCTAACTCGCAGGATACTTGGTATCACCAATTCCACGACTACCTTACAACCTCTGTTCTCCCATCTGACCTTACTAGTACTGGCAAACGCGCGTTTCTTAAACGCGTTTCTCGTTATGTTGTTATGGGGGGACTCCTTTATAAACGTGGCTTTGATGGCATCCTCCTTCGATGTCTCACCGGTGCGGAGGTCACCCATACCATCCAACAAGTACATGACGGTATTTGTGGCGGGCATTTTAGCGGCCTTGCCGTGGCCAAACGAATCCTTCGCCTTGGTTATTATTGGCCTACTCTCAATAACGATTGCTACGAATATGTTAAGCGTTGTGTTATGTGTCAACAACACGCCAACCTTCAACATACTCCTAGCCACCCCCTACAGGTCGCCCGAGATCTTTGGCCTTTCTCACAATGGGGTTTAGACCTTATTGGTGAGATTCACCCGTCCTCTTCGCAACGTCACCGATGGATTATCACAGCAACCGAATATTACACAAAATGGGTGGAGGCTATTCCACTCATTTCAACCAAAAAAGAAAAAATTGTAGAGTTCATTAACCACCACATTATCTCTGGCTCGCTTTGGTGTTCCTCATCGCCTGATAACAGATAATGGAAAATCTTTCAAAAATAAGTTATTGCAAGACCTTTGTGACAACTTTGGTATCAAACTTAGCTTCTCATCACCCTACTATCCACAAGAAAATGGACAAGCCGAATCCTCTAATAAAACCCTAACCAAAATCCTCATGAAAGTTGTCAATGAGTCCGGAAGAAATTGGCACGATCACATTCCCTTTGCCCTTTGGGCTTATCGTACTAGCATTCGTACCTCCACTAGTGCTACACCTTTTTCTTTGGTATATGGTACCGAGGCCGTCTTGCCTCTCGAAATACAAATACCCTCCCTCAGGATATCTCTTCAGGATATTCTCACCAACGATGATTTCCGCCAAGAGCGGTTAGCCCAATTGGAGCTTCTTGACGAACGTCGTCTTACAGCTCTCGATCACCTTCAAATCTATCAAAAACGTATCAAGCGTGCTTATGATAAGCGACTTCAGGAGCGTACCTTTAAGGTTGGTGATCTTGTCCTCAAAGAGAATCAACATGTAACCAAACTAGAAAAGAGCAAACGTGGAAAATTTGCTCCCAATTGGATTGGGCCTTACATAATCACTCACACGTATGGATCAGGCACTTATCGTTTAGCTTCACTTAATGGTAAACCTGAGCCTGAACCCCTTAATGCCTTGCATCTTCGACCATTCTACTGTTGAATTTAGTGTTACATCACTTCTTATCTACCTACTGCTCGTCCCTTGAGCTCATTCACCGCTACATACGCTTTGTTTCCTACACCTCATAATAAAAAATCAAGCTCACATAGTTTGATTCTCACCTCACCTTAGCGATGCCCTCCCCTTTTTAGTCTAGTCCATGACTTCAAAGTATTAAAATAACACCTTCTTATGGGATTTTCTTGAGTCAAACTTCCTACCAAACTAGATGCTTCACGCCAAAAGAACATCTAGCTATCTAAATTATATATAGACTGCTCCCTCGAAGGACAGCTATATGCCAAACTATTGCTGCTATCATATATAGACTGCTCCCCCGAAGGACAACTATGCACTAAAATCATAATTTATACTATAAATAGACTGCTCCCTCGAAGGACAGCTATGCACAGTCAGCCTTTTCTCAGAAGCTTCTCGCATTGATCAGCTTTGTGAAGACCTCAAGAATAATACAATCAATATCCCTTGTAGACTTCCCACATCGATCAGTCTATAATTCAATAAAATAAAAGCCTCATTCAAAAGAACTTTTGAGTCATGGACTTGTCTATTTAGGGTAGGTTCTCTTTCGTCAGAACACTCACTTTGTAATAAGTTCTCCGTACCTCAGCTATACCATCCACCTCACCTCACCATTTGTTTCAACTCAAGGGACGTGACGTACACCCGATATATTGTGATTATACAACTCTTTTCACCTATCGACTTCTCGTCTATGCAAGGTACCTAGGGGTTCAAGCTCATTCTACGTTATTATGTGGTTTGTTTAGTTCTTTTCACCTACGGAGCATTCTTTCCTCTTTGCCTCGCATCTAGGATTGTGTGTTGATCTTAATCAGGACATGGTTCCCTACTACTTGGGTAGGCTAACTTTCGCTTCCCTTATACCTTTTACAACATCACCAATTCATTACCAACACCATCAACCTTACCTTACCAATATTAATATCAACATTTTTACCAACCAACAAATTGCCTAACCATACCTAAATTCACCTCTCCCTGGTCCTAAGGGAGAACTACATCGGTCTGAGGCCCCTCCTTGCTTTGTGCAATGGGCTATGTAGGCAGCACTTCGGAGACATGGGGTCTCCCAAGGTTAGCTCGACCATCCCCTACCATAACCTATCATGTGTGGTAAATATAAATATTTTTGTGTATTTCTATTTAATCACATTCCTCTTTTATCCTTTTTCAAAACACCAACAGTCAAAACGAAAACATTCTTATTATTATCATAACTCGAATCAACATACATATTCAGTTTTATTGAGATGTTAAACAAATACATCTTCTCTATCATCGACACGCAGGTCGGCATCCTTATTTATTCTTATACCTTGCTAACATTTATTCAGACCCTCACGCCTCATCCCGCACCAGGTGATGACCGTGATCGTCGACGCCTCTCACCAGGCCTCTCTGTCCTCAACGGTACCACGGCTATTGGTACCGCCCACTGATCTGCCAATCTCTCCTGTAACATATGAATACGCTCCCTCGCATGGAGGAATTCAGCCTCTAGTCTCTCCGCCCGTGACTCCGCAACCGCTAACAATCCTCTTGCCTCATTCACCTGCGTTTGGAGCTGCTGAACTAAACTCTCTGCAGATGATCTCTCTCTCTGTAATCATAGCTATGCTGTCAGGACAATCACGTACACCTCACGCTCTGCTACCCACCATAATCTATAGGCCTCTGTCGTTCTTGCATCCATTACCCTGCGATCGGCTGCTACCTCTTCAGGACCTTCTAGAGGTGTTGGTCGGGAGGTGAGAATGTTGCCTTGGCATCGATCCTCATATATGGTCTATAAGCTTTGGGGTATATCTGCACAAATCCAAATTGTCGCCACACACGCGATCTATAGGAATCCTCTCATACTCACTGGCCCGTGCCCCGATCCACCTCAATCGCTCTACACCCTCAACTCCTCGGCTATGTTCTCTGCTACCATATAGTTCCCGTAAGGCCTCCAACAGATATCCGCAATCGTCACCCTCTCCCATACCTGCCTGTAATACTCAATGTCACCCGTCACGGCCTGGGATCTTGCCTCTTGTTCTGTCTGGACCCATCGTCTGAACCCCAACCTCTGTACTCCGGTCTCTCCTGACTGGATGGGTCGGCCTATTGGTCACACACAAACAATGTGCTCATAGGCCCAACAGTGTAATAAGTATGAACAATCCAATGTCGTCCTGTGATTTCACCTACAAGCCCATAAACCCCTGTATAGTTCCGCCAAATATGCAGGTGCCCATGCAAAAGTCACGTTCCTTTCTATCATCTCCCAAATAACACACATCAATGCCTTTGGAAATCTTCCCCCATCCGCCCTCGGTAATGCATAATACCCTACCGCTATCATTAATATCACTGCTAACCTTGTCTCCTCAGGGTGTGCTGCATACATTATGCCATACGTAAATGTCAAACCTCGCTGTGTCAAATCACGTGCGTATGGACCAAATACTGCTGTTATCGCTGCCCGCCCTGCGCTAGGCATTGCCTGATATACTGGTGTTCCTATAATTGGGAGTCTCAAAATCCGGAACACATCTTCCAATGTTACTGTCATCTCCCCTGTTGGCAGATAGAACGTATTCTTCTCTGGATTCCATCTTTCAATCAACGCCTGCAACATAGCATGGTTACGTGCGATTCGTGAATAATAGCGGATTCCACTTAACCCCAAACGATTTATCAATGTCCATTCCACTGGTGTTACATCCGCTCGGATTCGTGACAACAACGCTGGCACACTATCATTCATCCTCAACCCTGCCTCTGCCTGCATACATCAAAACAACAAACAACCATTCAATCCATCAAATCCCTAAGGGTTTTTCTCACATTCTAGAAATTCCTCCAGTAACCAGTATCGGTTATAAATAACCAGTGCAGTTCGAACCGATGCCGGTTCAACTGCATCGATTACCCTTGCCAACCATCGATCAATCAATTGCTCATTTATCCCTCTCTGTATACACAGACATACCCGAAACCCTTGATTACCTACCACGTAACACTCACCTCATTTATAACCCTTGTTATCATGTTTTCTTTCTCATATCTACCCACCTACTCTCCCCCATCTTATTCACAAAACATGCAGTAATCAAATCACAACCAAAATGTTTACCTCTTGAGTTGCAGCAGCTTGAGGTGGCACTTGTCTTCCCTCTCGTCCCTGCCTGCTGGATGCTTCTCCTCGTTCTGCCATGATCACCACCCTTTTCAAATTCACCTTTCTGCCTTCTGAATCTCAGATCACATTCACTTTCCCTGTCTCTTTTCTCCTTATCACTCAAATCTCTCATGCAATTACCTGTCCTCATCGTCCAAAAAGTGTTGCGTCACGTATTTAACTTCTTGCATGGCTCTCAAAATTAGAACTTAAGTTGCCACCCTAGCTTTTCTATTTTTAGAAAAGCTCATACCTAAATAACCGGTATCGGTTACATAACCGATATCGGTCTACTAACTACCGCCATCGGTTACCTAACCGATATCGGTTACACACCTGCCTTTTTGAAACATAGTTCTTTTCTTCATTTTCTACCTAATTTTTTATCGCGCCCGCCTCTTTTCCTGCATAACAACACCATTATCCATATTTGTCCATCCAATCCACATATCATTACAATTTCATTAACATTATCTATTTCTATTACAAAAACAAACAAGTCATCAACTACGGATATCAAAAAAAAAAAAAAAAGCCATCAGATACATACATTCAATTTCGATCCAACTCATCAGATACATATATAACAATGTCACCAAAACCAGCAACAACACATGCAACATTTCATAATATAACATGACTGCATCCCATTAACAACAAACATCAACATCATCAATATATCAACATGTCAATTAAACTTATCATACATCAAATATCACAAACCATCGACAAAATACTTAAAAACATTTTGAACACAGCATGTGAGTCAAATCCTCATATCTATATATCACATATACAACGCTTTCCAATATACAATATGCCTGCGTGATCGGACCTCTGTGATCTCATAATACAACAAATCCGCACGCAGCCGCAATGAATGTCAATAATCTCGACTCGCTCGCAGTCGTGATACATAAATGAATGAATAAATGAATAAAAGTAGGCACGCAAGCCTCTATCAACACAACCGGCAAGTGCAGACCGGTGCCCATGTCCATATACAAAACAATGCGGGGATCCTCGGCTCTCCCCACCGCCCTCGCACCTCTCCCTGCTGATCCATGTGGTGCCTCTCGCCTCCGCTGTGCAATGCATGCCGATGTGGCTGCACCTCCTGCGATCTCGACTATGGGAGGTCTCTCTTCTATAAGCTGCATATGGTCGATACTCGGCTCCGCACTATCAAGAAATTCTTGATAGACGGCCTCCGCTCTCGCCTCCATATCTCTGTCCCATGCCACCGTAGGTCTGGGCCGGTCCGGACTCCTACTACCAGGCCCCTCGTGCTCGCGATGGTGCCGCTGGTGGTGCCTGTGGCTGTGGTGGTATGCATGCTCGTACTCGGGGCTGCAGGGCCGTGGTCAGCTCTTGGTGGTGATGCTGTGCTGCTGTACTTCTGAGCTCAAGCTAGGCTGCCCCTATAAAACACCTATTTGTGCCTGTGCAGCAGCCAGCTGCCCCTGTAATAGCTGCACCTGACCCCTGAGCTGATCTCACTCTGCCATCACCGCTGCCAAGTCTGGCTGTGCAGGCTGTGCTACCCTCGCTGCTCTCTGACCAGCCCACCAAACCATATATGCTCCCGTACAGCCAGCATCATCTACAGTGTCATCTGCCGGCCTCTCAGCAACCCAATCTGGATCCACGGCCAACTGTTGTGCGGGCGGGGGCCTCTACATCATCCCTCCCAGTTGAGGGAAGCGAGGGGCTCATCCTCGTATTAGCCCCATCTCGCCACGTACCCTCTCTAGGGGTATCCTCTCGTACTCTCCCGGCCTCCGTCCTGCTATCCAGAAAGTGTACTGGATCAAGCGTAACTGTACTCGGGCTCCTCTGTGCGGGTGATGACCTCTGTAAGGTCTCCATACGATGTCTACCGCTGTCAGGCCCTCTAATAAATGCCTGTAATAGGTGACGTCCCGCCCTGCAAGCACTGCTCGTGGCTGTCCCACGACCCCCAACCACCTCTGAAAGCCGTATCTGTATATGACCTGTGGCCTGTTTGGGTAACCCTATTTGATCGATGCATATGATGTGCTCATATGCCCAACAGTGAAGTAAAAATGTCGAACAAATCCCGAATCGCCTCATCCGGCGATAGCCCCACAGCTCCCTGTATAACTGCACCAGATATACTGGTGCCCAAGCATAACAGGTGTGCTCCTCCACCATCTCATGAAGCACCCCCATCAATGCCCGTGGAAAGCGGCCTCCCTCTGAGTCCAGGAGGGCGAAGCAGGTGATCCCGATCATCATCAACACGGCAAGCCGTGTCTCATGTCGGTGCGCACGGTACATATCACCATACCCGATGCTCGCGCTGTGATATGTCACTAGCGCAGCTGCATCCCCGAAAACCTGTAGGATGCTGTCCATGGCTGTCTCTGCATCCACCTGAAAAACGGCCTCTCCATCAATAGGTAATCGAAGGATGCGATATACATCCTCCAATGTGATGGTCATCTCTCCAGTCGGGAGATGGAACACATTGGTCGCCGGATCCCATCTCTCGATGAGGGCAACCATCAAACTATGATCTCTGTCGATAGCTCTGTATCGCTGGACTCCGCCGAGTCCCACCTCGCGCATGATCACCCAGTGTGCTGCGGATACATGTGGTCGCATCCGCACCAACAATGGGGGCATCCTGTCCCGCATCGTCAGCTGCTGACGTGCCTGCAAAACCAACCCACAACATTAGCTCTACTCTTTACAACAACAACACCACAACCCTCTACACCCCCTTTTCTTCTCCACCTAGCCACACCACGACTCTCTAACACACCCCTCTACCCACCTATTCTCTACGCTATTCGCCTCCCTCTTCTACCCAAAACAACCCACCCCAAAACACCCCATCCCAACCCAAACAACACCCCACCCCAACCCAAACAACACCCAAAACACCCCATCCCAACCCAAACAACACCTAAATCACCACCACAAACTCAACACAACACAATAACTTAATCCAACAAAAAAAAAAAAAAAAAAAAAAAAAAACCTAACAACCACTACGGACCGGTACCGGTCCCCAATAACCGACCGCGGCCCTCTTCCCACCGACGCCGGTCAACTACCGACCGACACCGCCAAACACAAAGCACCCCGTCCCTAAATTTTGCGACCGATGCCGGTCGCTGTAATTTCCCGGAGCCGAACCCCCGCGCGGCCCCCCACCTACATTTTTTCATTTTTTTTTCCAAATTACCCACCCAAATACCCTAAAAATCTACCCACCCAGCCGCCTTGGCTTACTTAACCTATCTACCCTCTCCCTTTTTCAAATCACTTCCATTTATTACTTATTTCATCAAAACATACATTCCTACCCAAAACCCCAAATTTAGCATAATGCAATCAACTGAACACAATGCAGGGTTTTGAACCTACCGGTACGACGACACGTCATCGTGGTGGGATGGGTGGTGGTGGTCCAGCTGGTCCAGCTCCTCCTGCTCCTCCTGGCTATGCCATGGCTCCAAATGTCCTCTGCTGGGTCCTCTGCCAATCACCTACTACCTCCTCCTCACTCGGGCCCGCCAATCAACTCACTTCTCCACTCAACTAGTGCCACCTCAGCCAATAAATACACCAATGTCAATATTCCACCTCAGACAACTTAATTTGATTTCCAAATTCACAAAGTGACAATGACCGTTTGTATTTTTCTTTTTATAGGTTTTTAACATTGAACCGATACCGGTCAAATCATGCCCTAAGGAACCGGCGTCGGTTATCTAACCGGTACCGGTCATATATAACCGATATCGGTTTTGTCCTTTTTTACCCAACTTTTTGCCCTTATTCACTACGTTCCCTTTCCCACCACATTGCCTCTTTACCACATCGCCTATATGCTCCATTGCTCTTTAGCCGTTTTTGACTTCACCGGCCCGACCCAAGGCCACAACCAACCACTCCGGCCCGACCCAAGGCCGCAACCAACCACTCCGGCCCGACCCAAGGCCGCAACCAACCATCTGGCCCGACCCAAGGCCTCGCCCCAACCATTTGGCCCGACCCAAGGCCTCGCCTAACCATTTGGCCCGACCCAAGGCCTCGCCCTAACCATTTGGCCCGACCCAAGGCCTCGCCCTACCCATTTGGCCCGACCCAAGGCCTCGCCCTACCCATTTGGCCCGACCCAAGGCCTCGCCCTACCCATTTGGCCCGACCCAAGGCCTCACCCTACCCATCCGGCCCGACCCAAGGCCTCACTCTACCCTTCCGGCCTGACCCAAGGCCACAACCCAACAACTTGGCCCGACCCAAGGCCGTACCACTTCGATACCTCACCCAACATCAACAACATACACTTTTATCCACCCATCATGTAGCTTTTTGTTCCATCGAGCTCACCTGTTCGTGTTTTAGCATGATTAGGGTCCTTGACTTGATCTGTCGACCAACTTTGCCTAGACCTAGACCATGACGTTTATCTCAACCAAACCAACCATTTGGTACTGCCGAACATGCCTAAACGCTTCACACCTTTTACACTATATACCACGGAGCCACTTCCTATGCCTTGGATACCAGGATTATATCACCCTTGTTTGGATAAACTATCGACCTTTGCTATGCATTGCGGTTTGCTCGTCAAATCATGTACCCTAGTCGCACTATTACATTTCAACATGCGTCTGCTTCCTTGGACCTACCCCACCATCTTACCATCCTCTATACACCATTCACCCTTTATCAACCCTATCCCCGATTTCCCGTTCTCTCAATCTGTGATAGATTTGAGGGGATTACCTATATCCTTAACAGAGAAACCACTTCATATTATTGTCCGCGCATCTTTACAAAACAAGCTACACGATAATAAGGGCTAATGTAGACACCAAATTTGTGTCTTACGACCCCTTTGTGACCCGCATCTCATTTCGTATCCTAACCTCATCACCTAAACCTTACACAATTATTTATTAATTACCTCGTAATTGATAAATCCACATCACCTCACCTCGCCACCTCATTTTGCCACCTCATCGTGACCTAGTCCTAACCCTAAACTAACCTAATTAAGACCTATAACTTTGTCTACACCTACACCCATGATTAAGGACCCTTTCTCGCACCCAAAACCGACATTCTAGTCACTTGACCAAGCCCGCAACTAATCCCTCGGGAGAAAAGCAAGGACGGTGGGCTATTTTACTAAAAATAGCCTCCTTACCGATGCGGTTCCTACTCGACCACCGTCGGTTACGTAAACCGCCATCGGTTCCTGTAAAAATGGCTCCCCTAACCGTAAAACAAGGGTCGAAGGATTTTGAATCAAGAGAGATCATTGGGAGCGATCAAGAGCATTCGGATCTTCACTTGGCCGAGCGAGAGACGAGTGAAGAGACAAGGAGAGTTGCAGCAAAAGGAGATCAAGCCCAAGATTGCAACGGAATAGCCGAAACTCCGATACTCAAACTGATCATCGGAGGGAGATCTCTCATCTTCTGTGTCAAGCCATCCCACTTGAGTTCGCCTTTGTCATCGAGTTCTTGGACCTACATCTTCGTAAAACTTGTAAGTTACACCTTGCATGTCCTCTTTAATAACTTTTCTTAGACTTTTTGAATCACAGGTCCCCATAAATCCATTCCTAGATCCACTACCCAACGTGTCATTGCATCTAACTATCATTCATTTACCTCTCACCATCTCATTACCTAATATCACTCATATACTAGCCTTACCAACAACATCACTTACCCTACAACACAACCACCCCACAAAACAACCAACCTACGGATCCTGACCATACCGATATCGGTTATCGTTGAACCGGTATCGATTATTGTGACTCAAAACCAGAAATCAGCCTTTCCCCTACCCGTCTCAACGAAGCAATTTAATTGATATTTTGACAGCTCTTTTGTGTTAATTCATATTAGCGAGGGAACCACCACCTTTGAAAGGAAGTTTTATATTTCCTAGGCCCAAGCGCAGTTCCTCATTTATTGTCTAATCAAAATCTTGTGGTCTTGTGTTCTTATTTACGGGTAGTCCTTCCAAGACAAAAAGGAGTTCTTCGCATCAACCTAATCTTTCTCTACGGTACGCACACACCATCTCGACGTTCAACGGTATTCCTCCTAGCCCTAACCTTATCTCTGCTTTCTAAAAGGAATGAAAGGATAAAAGCTAACTCTATTCCCGGCCGAAACATTAAACATTCGAGCGAAACAAGCGAAGGAGACTCTCTTTCCATCTTGGCCCACAAGGCTAAGGTCGGTCGTAGTCCCCATGATGTCCACACCACAACCTGGGACTTCTCTCTCTGTAACGCCTCCACTTCCACCTTTCCCTTTGGAAAGTCCCCTTCGAGTTGTCACTCCATCTCAGACTCTTCCTCTGCCTATCACTCCTCTACTTTTGTAGTTCCCTACTACCATCCCAAGCTTCTCACCCCATATGATCACGCCCCCTTCTTCGCCCTAGTATCTGCGTGTCTCAATTACTAGTTACTATTCCATACAGCCTGCCACCCAGTTTCCCATTTGCAGGAGGAATGGTCTCTTCTCCTTCCGAGTTTTTGAGCCAAGCGAGTCCACTAAGTTGGCCTAAGATCAAAGGAGATTAAAGCAGAGAAGAAGGAGATGGAAGCTCTATCAACTAAGCAAGTGTGATCCTTGTATGATCATCAACAAAGCTCTTTGACCATCGCTCACCTTGTCCCTCAGGTATCCAAGCCCATAGAACAAATGCAGCATGATGACTATTCCATTAGTGCTATCGCGGTGGACCTTGCTGAATTTTAGCCTCAGGAAAAGGTCGAGCTGATGAATGAAACGGTGGTGGTAGTCACTACCGACTATTTGAAACTCAAAAATCAACTTAAAAAGGTGCAAGCTAGCCTTTGAAAGGTAGAGGCTATAACGCATGGCGGGCCGCATGGCCGAGCTTAAGGCAAAGGAAAGAGAGGTAGATCAACTCAAGAAGGATTTGAAGGATATGTTGACCAAGAAAGACCTCACAGCTTCTCAAGCAGAGCTAAAAGCTTTGGCATCTAAGCTCACTGCATCTAAGGCCCTGGTCAATTCACTCACACAGAAAAGAATGGCCTTTAGGCTAGGATAAAATTTTCTCGATGAAACAGTCAAGAACTTGACCAACCAATTGCGGTAACGATCCCAGAAGGTGGGAATTTTATCATTAGTGTAGGGATTGTATGCCTCATGTTGTGATAGGATTGCCATCACTACTGCAAAACTAGCCCCGATCGAGATTTATATCCGATGCACAAGAGTTGTGCTCTAAGGTGTAAAATGCAGTCTCCACCATCAACAACGCCTTATCCACCAAGGTCCTGGAGTCAAATATTTTGATTCAAAACTCTATGATGCCTTAGACCCCGCTCTTCAAAATGTAGGAATCACTGACAGGCGGTTGATAGCGGCAAAGATCAATGAGATTTTGAGCTGTAACAAAGCTTCTATCAAATGTCAAAATCTCTTGGCACAACTTCGCCAGGGAATGAAGGAAAGAAAGCAGAATATCAATGAATTAGTGCAACTAGGTTTCCCCTCTCCCTTCCCAGATGAGTCTACAGTCTTATCAAAGGACCAAATTCAATAGATTTTGATCGCTAAGCGCCAGGACAAGACGGTCTTCCAATATTTGAAAGAGGACTCTAGTGTCACTGAGGTCGAGGCCATCATTAATCCTATCATATAGTTAGAGTTTCACTTGCATGTAGTAATGCAAAGCCTCCAGGGTTTCTCCCACAAGGAGATAATTGAGCTAGACCAAGCGTTTCAAGCCTTGTAACGTAGAACCTACCCAACAAAGAAAGAATGGCTCGGATACCGGGATTCTTTGCAGAAGCTCTAAGTGGCCTTCATGAGCCACATTTTTTATTTTTGGAAAGGTGAGAGATGTCGATTCTTCCATGACCGGCATCAGAATCCCTTGGTGAGTCACCAAACTGATTATATTCTTTTGTTAAGACTCTTTTATTAAGCATTTTTGTTGCCCTGACTCTAGATTCTTTTGATCACTCAAGGCCAAAATCGACTAAGTATGAAAAGACCTGCAAAAGTATTCCACGTGTCCCATCGGTGTAACCCCAAAGATGGAAATTTGAAGTGGGTTCTCAAACTCACGAAACTCTCCACGTGTCCAGGGTTCGACGAGGTCACTCCCAAAGCAAGTTGAAGAGTCAAAGATATGTCTACCTCGCGGAAGCTCTCCATGTGTCTATCTCGGTGCATGTTTGATATAAGGTTGGGGAAAGAGGACCCTAAATGAGCATAAGCCCTCCACGTGGCAAGAAAAGGGAGCTTCACCAGCTAAAGACTCAGTGGCAATACTGAGTAGGGAGTGGATGCACAGATTCCTATAAAGGATCAAAATCTTTATTCCAGATCTGAATTAAAATACTGACAGTGGTAGCGCTGCATTTAAAATATTGGGGGCAAGAGCCAGAAGGATAAGAGCAAGGCCTTATCAAAATTAAAAGAAAAAAATGTGGTAGCTGAAAGTAACAGAGGAAAAGAGGTCCTTAAAAGGAGGCAAAAATGAAAGAAAGAGGAGAGTTTTCAGCAGAAGAACAAGGAGGAAAGCGAAGAGTTCTGTATGTTTTGTAAAGTCTAGCCTTAGTAAGCCTTTTTCATAGAAGAGAAGTGTAATCTTGTGCTTTCAAGGGCCTTATGTACCCATTCTCTATATGAATAAAGAGTTCTTATTCTGTGTAATTAGATTTTTATATGTTCTGAATCTTCATTTCTTTTATGAGAAGTAGTTCTAAATGAGTCAGGAAATTCATTGTGCTTGATGCCCTTAGAATTTCTCTGTTTCGTTTATTATCTATAAATCAATCATTTCAGTTCCTTATACATTTACGTTATCAGAGTAGTGGATCATGTTGTGTAGCCCTTCAACTATTCTAGATAAAGGTTTCAAAGTATTATGTCACTTTCCCTTCTCTTAGATTGGCGCATCACCTTTTTATTTTTAGTCATTTACATGCTTTCCTCTAACCCTACCCCAACCACTAGAGAAGATCCAACTTCTTTAAAATCTGGAGGTCACCTTAGGGCACACATCTCACCAACCTAAGGTTTCCTACGACTCAAGGTTCATCTACAAATAAAATCATCAACAGGAACATTTGAAAATAACATAACATAAGAACCTTTAAGGATCAACACAGTACTCCCCAACGTGTATTCACTTTGGTGACAATGATCTGCAAGAAAATATGAATTGTTGTATTTGGAAAAAACACAAATGTAAAATTTTCCTCATCTTGGAGAGACAATGGATACAACAACTTCGGGTACCCCTCCAGGCTCATAATTCGACTACTTTAAGGGATACTACTACCTAGACCCCTCCCCCAGTTGGCTGGCTTAAATTCAATACCGATGGGGCTGAAAAAGGTAATCGAGTGCCTCTCTCGTGGGGTGCAACTATTAGGGATGATTTGGGACAACCGATGGCAGATTTTTCCTCCTTATTTGACTTGGGTACAAACCACGGACAGTGAAGCTTTGGCCATTTTAAGGGTCTTGAACTTGCCACTAATTTTTGCAAGATCAACATAATTATGGAGAGTGACTCCTAAATGTGATCAATCTCCTTAACAACAAGGGTATCACTAGCTAGACTATCAATAATATCATATCGGATATGAGACTCCTCTAATCTTAATTTAGCGCTTCAATATCAACATGTTTTCGTGGAAGGAAACAAAGTGGCGATCCGCTTGCTAATATTGGAATCTCTCAGATAAACAAACAAATTTGGATTGGGAATCTTCCTGAAATAATTCTAAAAGCCATTAAGGATTACTACTATAAAAATTTCTAATTTTTGCATGTATAAGGTGTGTACTAATTTTCATAATTACTTGGGTGTTATATATTTTTGGCCGTATGCTTCCCTCACCACCGGCGATGATCCCATTTATGATGATTTGAAAGATTATTTTCTTGATTTTCTTATTTGCACGTGGGAAGCCGAGAAAGTGAATTTTGAATATTTAATGAATTATTTTAATTACTTTTGTACGCAGTACCTCTTCTTGTGGGCACATGTCAAAAGGGGTCCGAGTTTAATTATTTATACCCGTGTTATTACTTCATTTCAAGCCATCGCTTCTCTTTTCTTCTTGTCTCTCGCAAAAATGGGGGTTGGTTTAGTTAGAGCCTACAAATTTCAATGAACTTAAACAAGATGAATCAGTCTAGAAAATTCTTGTGGAGAAGGGGGTTGCTAATTTCATTGAAAGACTCTCAGGACACTCCGTCATGGTTTCTAGTAGTGTTATGTCTTCCTGGAAGTAGGGCCATGTTTGTGTGGGTAAAACTAAGTTTGAAATATCATAGGAGAGAATTGCTGAAGCTACGGGGCTCCCTAATGATGGGGATATATATTTCAAGAGGTCATTAAAGGTAGAAATGGTGGATTTTTTGGCTATAAGAAAAGAGAAAGTTTACATCTACTAATCGGGTTATGAAAAAACCTCTCTTGAAGAGCCCCGAGATTGCATTATAGAACAGATTATGAGGTAGATTACTTTAGAGGAAGATACAAGCTGGTTTATGGGCCCCAACCTTTCATTCTTACACACTTTAGTAATGGTGGTAACATGAGCCTTGCCAACTTTCTTTATCGAATCTATGATTTTATCCATCCAAAGGCTAGAGCCGATGAAGGTAATTTACTTCACCAAGGTCTTATTTATCTTCTCTTTAAGAATGTTGCGAGATGCTCGTGCCTTGAATCAATGTCCCACTATTATTGGCTTGACTCAAGACTACCCCCTCCTCTGCCTTCTCCCCACCCAATCACTCACCACATGAATCCCTTGCCTTCCTCTGACCCGAAAGTTGAAATTATTGGTCACTGGGATGTTTCCTCTTCTCCCCTACTCTCTCTCCGCCCCCACTCCTATATTCCTCCACCCCAGTGAGTGGATCACCCTTCCTCTCCCATCTCCCCCTCTCATGGTTCTCGTGAGTGTTGTTCCTCCTATGATGGGTACTTCAAATTCTATGAAAGATGACCCAATTCCCGAGATGTTTCTCAGACTTACCAATGCCTATCTAGAATCCTTGACTCATTCTGGCTCTAGGGAAAAATTGGATGTTCATGATGAGATCGAAGAAGAGTCTGATTTTGAAGTTGACGAGGATGCTACGAAAGGTGATGACTATGCTTGAGGTGGAAGTCACTGAGGATGTTGCTAAGAAAGTTTCTAAGGACATGGTAGAGGAGGTTCTTTGAGGATGTGGCCTTCTAGGATGTTGAATTGGACCCCAATGTCGATGCTTGACAAGAGTGTTGAAGCTGTTGTAGAGTTGATTTATGGTATTTTTGGTACCATCATCAATGTTTTTAGTGTCATTAAGCATTGGAAAGTCTCTACGGATGCAACCTAGCTCCATCTTCAAAATGGTTAAAAGGATCTGTTAAATTTTGTTGAAACTTTTGCTAGCAAAAATGAGGACTCTACTATGTTAGAAGTTGTTAATGTTCTTAAAAATAATATACCTATGTAGCCCAAGTTGTGGGATTTTTATGATCTTTTTAGATGATGGTTTCCTTTTTATCGATAGACTAGCTACTCTTATGTTATATCAAGTTTATCTGGCTGGTTGGGGCCTTTTGTAACAAGGATGTGGGTCCTATCAAAACCCTCACTTTTTACCATAATCCAAAAACACTTTCATTTCACGGAGAGGCCGAAATGAGTAGAAGTGAGGTGAAATGACTTAGCCAATTTTTTATTTTTCAAACAACTTGGGGGTGGTGTTAGTGCAAATCACAACACCCCTGGATGTTCATCAGATTTCTAGTTTGACATTTGGACATCCAGTATGAATGCACAACATTGAATCTTTTCCCCAAGTGTGGGACTTGTAAAAAAAGGGAAAATAATCTCCAAGTTTAGAGGTGGTTCCTCAAATCCTCTGATCGGATGTATTACTTGAAAGTTACAGAGGTTTAAACTCAAAATCCTACTCTAAATTCCAAGGGGACAGAGATAGAGAATGCAAAAGAATTAAAACTAATACTAATAAGGTGATACACAAAAGGAGTGGTGAACATTTACTTCTACAAATTTACACAGACATAGAAATGCAACAAAATATCATGCACAAACTGATAGAATATAATGAAAGATCATGAATGAATCAAACAACACAAGAAGAGGACTGAAACTCATTCACAGAGCTTGCATTGTCATTTCCAATATCAAAATACATGCATTACAGCAACAGAGAGGTAGAAAACATATTGTAGTCCAGAAAAAGGTCTGATATTCCACAAAATCACTTTCTAGGGTGGAAGAGGGAGCCTGCAAAACATAAAAATGTCCAACCCCTACTAAATGAGCCAAATCTGTCTTTTAACAATGCCAAATTGAGCTTAGAGAGAGAGAAACACAGAAAATGTGAGAGAAACTTTCAACCACCAACCAAATTGTATTAAAACAACATGGGCACCCTCAAAATTTCATTCCCTAATGTTTTTGACCATGTTGGGAGAGAATGCGAGCCATACTTCATTAAAAATGGTGGTTGAAAAGTCACTCTGTAACTTCTTTGTGCCAGGGACGTTTCTCCATTTTATCCCATAAATATTCATCAAAATACAAAAATGAGCACTCCATCATGTGGATAATTTCACCATCTTTCCAATGATATAAAGAACATGAAAAACTGAGCTCTAGATCGAAAGTTATGCCCCTCTAAACATTTAGGGCAAAACAGGGCCGAAAATGGGTTGGCGGGACAAAATTTTAAAATTTTCCCACTTTTTGCATTTGGGAAAATTTCCCCAAAAATCTCCACGCCCCACTAGTTCAGTGCCACGTGGCACATTTTGATTGGATGCGGGCTTTCCCCACCTCATTTTTCACCGTTTTGGCCTTTGGAAAATTTTCCAGAAAATCTCCGCCGTACGATGACCCAAGGACACGTGGCATGCTTGTGATTTGTCGCGGGCCCTTCCTCTCAACTTTTCTATCTCTTTTTACCATCTTCCCTAAACTGGACACGTGGCATGATCCTTTTGGTGGCGGGCTTGCCACGCTCATTTTTTTGTGCGGGCCCGCATTATATTTTCGCACCCACGTGGACACATGGCGTGATTTTACTGGCTCGGGCTTTGGGGCGGGCTTTCCTTTCGAATTTTTTCCCTTTGTCAAACGGGAAAATTTTTCCCCACATCTCCGATCTCCATTGGCCGAGGACACATGGCAAGCTCCTACTAGTTTGTGGGCCTTCGAGCTAAGATGTTCTCTTTGCGCCAACCTTCAAACACTTTGGCAAATTTCTAAGTCTCCTCCGTGCTCCGCCATTCCTTGTTGACGTGGCGTGATCCTATTGGTTGCATGCAGACCCACAAGCAATTTCCCCTTTGCGCCCATACTTGGTAAAAATTTAAAATTTTCCTCTCCTCCCGATGCTTTGATCTTTGACGTGGGACTCTCGATTGGCGGCGGCAGCTGTCAAGGGAAAATTTCCCACAAAAACTCCGCCAAGCCATAACTTCAAAAATACGCGAGGATGATAATCGACAAGTGACCTTCCCGTGCCCGACCTCCCTCATTGGGCAGGAGTCGTGCGAAAGTGACATGCCGGTGGTTTGAAATGCGGGTGACTTAGATGAAGTCATAGTCAGGATTATGGTCAGTTTTCTACAATAGAAAAGCTACGAGCGAGGATGAGAATCGACAAGTAACTTTCTTATGGCTAACTATGAGAGGATCGGTGGTAAGATCGGTAGTTTGATCTCTGGTAGCTAAAGCGAAAAAGGGAGATTTAGAGGCTATGAGCGGGTAGCATAAATTCCTAGTGATTTACCCTCCTAACTAGAATTTAAGCGTTTAATCTAGTTATGGAATCTCTAAATTAACTTAAACTGAAAATAACAATTTATACTACTACTGAAAGGGAAACTAATCTAAACAAAATATATGATTGAAACATTATAATTACAAGTAACAATTAAACTACTTTATACTAAAACTAAACAAGTGAAATAACTTTGGTGTGGTTATTCACTGTGCGAATGTGTGAATCTAAATAAAAGACAGCTAATTAACTTAATTGAAAACCTTGATCCTACCTCGAAGTGAGGAACAAATCATAGTTTCTCGAAACTATCATTCCCCATGACTTCACAGCAATATTGAAAGCGAGCTTAACTGAAATAAAATGATTCACTACTCTATTTGATAATAACTTTGACAATTTAAACTGGCATTTCTTGAGCGGAGGCAATCCGGTTGTGTTGTAGCTTGTCCCCTCGAGTGATCTCTTCGTTCTTGCATGTTCACGTGAATCCGAAAAGAGTAGGAGCATAGCAACATCGGCAAGGAAGGCCTTTGGGGCACGACAATTACTTTAAAGTGAAAATGGCACAAAGCACAAGTAGGAGAGGGATGGCGCAAGTGGCGGCTTGGCCTATGCGATTCTAGCGGGGTTGTTGCGTGCAATGATAAAACAAAATGATAAACAGCGGTACTCAAACAATGAATAATAGCAGCTTGAGAGAAATACAACGAAGTACAAGTAGGAGAGGATGGCACAAGAGAGCGAGCTTGGCCTATGCGATTCCTAGCGAGATCGTTGTCGGTGTACTGATGAGGCATAACTAAATACTCGAATTCTAAACCATGCTAAAATAAAATGATTCATAAAATAAATCTAGGGTGAGTATGAAGACTGCGAAGCTCAAGAATGAAGACTCCGGACCAAAGAACCAAGACCAAAACAAACCGGACCATGGGTGAAACAACAACTTGCTGCACTGCAAGATGGGTATGTGGCTTACCAACAGTGAACAATACTATCTAAACATGTAATGAACTATACTATCAATCCTAAGCAAGCTAACGAGACCAAACCAACTTTGAAAATGAGAAGACTCTCACAGGAAATGGTGGCCATTTGCCTCGGCTTTACAAGCTATGTATTTATAGCATTTGCAAACACCGGAAGGCAAGTTCAAATTGAACTCTCCTACTATTAAACAAAGATAAATCAGCATTCGATCGGCAAAAAACATAAATACAAGCTTAAGTCGGCAAAGAAAAGTTGGTAAAAGTTGATATTTCACGCGGTCGCGTCGAAAAACGTTACGGAAAATGCGCACGGGACCGCCGCCTGCTCGGGCGGCGGTTCTGAGGACCGCCTCCACGATCGGGCGGCGGTCACGAGACCGCCTCCTGCCCGGGCGGCGGTTTCGTCATGAAGGCCAAGCCAAGCCAAGAAAGAGGAAAGAAAGGGAAAAACAAAGGGCGCGGGGGCAAAGCGAGGCATGCGGGATGTTAACGCATATCTGTAAAGCTTTTACGGATCCCGAACACCTTGCGAAGAGACCTGTATCATCATTGGGGCGCTTGTAACATCTTTTCGGTGGTGCAGTACATACAATTTTGGGTACGTACATATTGCCCCCTCGGAGAAGCGTTTTAGCCATGAAGGGGCATAAAGCGTTGGGTCAGTATGGCGGTCCCAAAATGGGGAGTTAGAGACTATACGACATGCACATGTGTCGAAATGCATGACTTTCACATGCTCTTCATAATGTATGCAATGGATGACAAGTGATAACAAATGTTAAACAAAATGTTTTACTTTATTTTTATTTTTATTTTTTTGCAATGCTGATATGTGATGACAAACACGTTGTAATATTGAACTTTTGGCCCCTTTGGGCAATGTCTGTGATTTCTTCTTATGTTGGCAAAATGTGATGAATGTGTAGCGATAAAGAGATGAACTTGCCCCAATCCCAAATCCACGCAACTAGTAAGATGCGAGGGCTCAACACCAAGAATTGGGAAGGGCACAAGTTGTATGAGTTTGATTAGTGGAATGATGAGAGACAGACAAAACAAGGACAAGAACCAAATTTTGACCTACACACCCACCCTACTCGAACTAACTACTACCAAGCTTAGAAGGCCACTTACTTTTCGGTTTATCTAGACTTAGATTCATAAATGGCAACTTTGGTTGACAAAATCTGGTTTTGAGGATTTGATCTCTTTGGATTTTAGATGTTTGGATATTTCCCTTCTTTTAACGAGAATTTGACTTGTGTTTTTAGCATACCAAGATTTGTTAGTTTGTGTGTTGGACCCCCACACCTTGCCTCATGCCACTAGTAAGAAGCATGGGTTTGTCACCAAAGGCAAGATATAGGCGAGTAAGGGCACTTCTTTCCTTTCCCAACCTCACATCACCAGTAAGAGATGTGGGCTTATCACCGAAGGTTGATGGGGCAAAGAAGTGTGTAAAATAAAATATTTTGTTTGCTTGGTGCTTTTGATTTCATTTGATTTTGACATTTTGATCTATGACTTTGGGATATCCTTTTGTTCGAGATTTTAAGAGGGATAGATGTGACACCAAGAAGCTTCTAGAACAGACCGTAGGCAAGGACAACTTCACCTAGTAGAAAGAAAGAGCGAAGCCAAGTATGCAGGTCTTGGTATGGTTTCCGTCAATGTTTGTCTGTCGAACTTGATGAGAAGATTTGAAAATACTTGATGATGCTTGAAGAGATGTGATTTGAATATTTTTGCCAATATCTTGAGAAATTTGTAGCAGTTACTTAAGAGTAAGTTCTGGACTACAATATTTATGAAGCGAGTGAACAAAATGAACCAACTAAATTACTAATGTAATGTAAGCTGCACCATGTACATATGAAAATGCGGGTGGAACTATATTTCATGATATCTAAGGTGAAGAAAGTTGTGAATATCGAATTCTTCACCCCTAGAAGTACACAATGGAGAACCATTATCCTCAAATTTTTCATTTTCTTGATGAGGGCTTACCGTTACGGGTTTGAACTTACTGACCCTTGCCCGAGAGGTGTATATGTCCCATTATTAAAAACATTTTTCTGAAAGAGGCATTCGCGTACCTCTTTGTCATGTTTTTGAGAGATGACATGTGGGTGAGCATGACTATGCTGTTCGACCTTCTCTCTCATAGTGAGCATTGTGTTGATGATGAGGTCTTGCCCCATGGGTAGGGGAAACTTAGCTTTAGACACACATGGGTCGAAGCTAGACTTTAGAATAGGGTAGTGCCTAGAGAGGGTTTTGATAGGCATCGTTTCAATTTTAAATTGCCCTTCTTCGTTTGTTAATTCTATCATGTTTATATCTAGATTTAGGTCATCGGAGGGAAGAGATGCTATACCGAGAAGACTACCCATTCCTTGAGGTTCGAATGGGAGAAAGATCGGTTTGTCATTCTCCAAGAGTTTCATAATTCCTTCTGTGGCTTTCGTGGAGACTGTTTCCACAGAAATTGACTTATCTTTATTTGTCTTTGCCACCTCGTATATTAAATCATAGGATCCTACCGGTTTAGCATTTGTAGGAACTTCATCTCGTGTGGAGAAAATATCGGGTAGGGGTTGTGAAACACACTCCTTTGTCTGAGTTGTTGTATTAATTTCATGCTCAACCTCTAGCTCAACTAATCCCAAGATTTTTGTATTACCATTTGAACTTAGGTTAGGAGCAATCTGAGAGTTGTCAGGAGTTGAGGCGTCTTGATTGTTATTTCTTATTATGATACCTTTGTTTTTCCCATTTGGATCTAACCTGTTATTGTTAGAATGATTTGGGAGAGGATTATTGAAGATCTTGAGAGGTGCATTTTGAGGAAAAGCTGTCCTGCGGAAGTATTTGGTCTTTGGTGACACGGGATCGCCAGAACATATCTATGAAAAGTTGTTTTTGTTCTTAAGGCAAGCGTTGCATGAATTTATTGTAGTCATGGCAAGTCTTAGTATCATGACCCCTAATTTTGTGGAAACCACAATATAGATTGGGATTATAGTTAAAGTGGTCGTTGGTTTGAATCTGTTGTGGCCCAAAGTTCTGATTGGGCTGCTGGTTGTTATAGTTGAAATTTCGAGGTTGTGGCCTTTGGCTTTGGTTTTGATATCCATCTGGGCCCCGAGCAAGCCCTTGTGGCTGGATTTGTTGTTGTGGAGGATGATTAGAATCCACCATATTGATCGCTGGAGTGAAGTTATTATTGCGTTGATTGTTAGCGGTGCTTAGGGTGTTCACACATTTAGTCCTTTGACTTGATCAGTGAATCCATCTGTTGTAACCCCATGGTTTTCATTAAGGATTTTGGGTCCTTGATTGACGCTTGTAGTGGTTGTAGTATTTTGAGTAGGGGTGATTAACCTCCCGTTTGCTCCATACGTCTTACGGCCACTATCTATTGCTGCTTGATCAATTCGCGAGCGCTCTCAAGTACCTCGTCATAAGTCCTCGGTGGGAACTTTGGACTTCTTCCTTCACTTCTCTGCTAAGAGAATGAAGGAATAAATCGCATAGCTCCATCGATCCATGTTTGGAGCGCTTGGAGAATAAAGGGCTGTGCGCCACCTTTGGATGAAATGGGCGACAGACTCGTTATGTTCTTGTTTGATGTGCAGAACTCCTGATTCTGTCTTTAATAGTTTGTTCATGTCGAAGGCTTTGATGAATTCGGACACGAGTTGTTTGAGCGAATGTATGGAAGCCTCGGGTATTACATGTAATACCAATCGAGGCAATGCCTTCCGGCGTTTTGGGAATATTTTAGCAACAACCCCATCCCATGGGAGTAATTCACGAATGGCGGTAGCGTAAGCTTTGATATGCGCATTCGGATCTCCTTCTCCTTTGTATTTGGGCAAATCGGGAAGAGGCCTTGGAAGCATAACGCTTCGTATGGCGAAATCTAAGGGCTCCTTTAAATATTACGAATAAGTCCCTATCGCATATGTCTCGACCATTGATGGTGCTGTGGTGGCGGAAGGGGTTGTTGATATGGCGTAACGTCTGCGTTAGCGGGGGCATAAGGCAATCCACTGCATTTGAGTAAACACGCCGGGGGATGAGTACAAATCCCCTTGTGGTGATTTGGAGTACATGTTTAAGTACGAAGGGTACTTATCTAGGAATGGATTGCTCTGTCTTGGACCAGAGGAGCAGTGTTAGCGATTGTGGGTCTAGTTGGCACTTGTTGTGAATATTGAGGAGTCATACCCGGTGTGCCTACTCTGTGAGGAGATCCACTTGGCTAGGATGGTGCGGAGGATTGGAATTCCCTGTTTGTATGATTTTGAATTTTGACTTGCTTGGGCAAGTTCTAATCCTCTAACCTTTTCCATTAGATTTGAAATGACTTCGTTTGGTGAAGCCATGATATCGTGCCTTGGTGGCGTTTGTTGTATGTCCGGTGTTGTATAGGCATGTGATAGCTGTCATGAGGCCGATTCTATCTTGCCAAGTTTCTCCAAGAATATTTCTGTAGAGGTATTTTCTTGAAAATGGGTCTCGGGTTGTACTTGTAAACCTCCTATAGGTGGGTACATACCCAGGAGCGTTGTTCACTCCTAGGATAAGGTATTGATTGTCCATCATCCAAGACCAAGTATGGATCCGATTGTCTACTAATATGTGGTCTAAGTAATACACGAGGAGATGAAGCGAGATTCTCCGAGTCAATGTCATATTGTTTGAGCACAGAAGGCTCTGTTTGTGTTGAGCAATTTGCTCCAACCCCTCTGTTTGAAAGGGCGAGTTATATCTAGTCCTTGGTGTTTGTGTTGACAATTGGTTAGTTGAATAGTTGTCGCCCCACATTGAGAGTGAGGGTGATGATTGCCTATTACATTGGGCGTAGTATGCCTCAAGACCCAAGAGGGTGCCGTATGCATCGAATCCCGACATATTCGGGGTATATGAATACCCGCGAGAATAATGGGAAGGAGCGAAGGTGATTTGGAGAAGATAAAACTTCTCAAAGAGAAGGTGAAAGAATTGCTTGATTCACGTCGGGTTCACCAATTTTGTACGATGGGAAAGTGACATGCGAGGATGATAATCGACAAGTGACCTTCCCGTGCCCGACCTCCCAGAGTCGTGCTTGAGGCAACCGGTGGTTTGAAATGCGGGTGACTTAGATGAAGTCACGTAGGATTATGGTCGAGTTTTCTATGATAGAAAAGCTACAAGCGAGGATGAGAATCGGCAAGCAACTTTCTTATGGCTAACTATGAGAGGATCGGTGGTAAGATCTGGTAGTTTGATCTCTGGTAGCTAAACTGAAAAGGGGAGATTTAGAGGCTATGAGCGGGTAGCATAAATTCCCTAGTGATTTACCCTCTAACTAGAATTTAAGCGTTTAATCTAGTTATGGAATCTCTAAATTAACTTAAACTGAAAATAACAATTTATACTACTATTGAAAGGAAACTAATCTAAACAAAATATATGATTGAAACATTATAATTACAAGTAACAATTAAACTACTTTTATACTAAAACTAAACAAGTGAAATAACTTTGGTGTGGTTATTCACTGTGCGAGATGTGTGAATCTAAATAAAAAGACAGCTAATTAACTTAATTGAAAACCTTGATCCTACCTCGAAGTGAGGAACAAATCATAGTTTCTCGAAACTATCATTCCCCACACTTCCACAGCATATTGAAAGCGAGCTTAACTGAAATAAAATGATTCACTACTCTATTTGATAATAACTTTGACAATTTAAACTGGCATTTCTTGAGCGGAGGCAAATCCGGTTGTGTTGTAGCTTGTCCCCTCGAGTGATCTCTTCGTTCTTGCATGTTCACGTGAATCCGAGAAAGAGTAGGAGCATGGCAGCATCGGCAAGGAAAGGCCTTTGGGGCGACAATTACTTTAAAGTGAAAATGGCACAAAGCACAAGTAGGAGAGGATGGCGCAAGTGGCGGCTTGGCCTATGCGATTCCTAGCGGGGTTGTTGCAGCAATGATAAAACAAAATGATAAACAGCGGTACTCAAACAATGAATAATAGCAGCTTGAGAGAAATACAACGAAGTACAAGTAGGAGAGGATGGCACAAGAGAAGCGAGCTTGGCCCATGCGATTCCTAGCGGGATCGTTGTCGGTGTACGATGAGGCATAACTAAATACTCGAAATTCTAAACCATGCTAAAATAAAATGATTCATAAAATAAATCTAGGGTGAGTATGAAGGCTGAAGCTCAAGAATGAAGACTCCGACCAAAGAACCAAGACCAAAACAAACCGGACCATGGGTGAAACAACGACCTTGCACTGCACTGAAGATGGGTATGTGGCTTACCAACAATTTGAACAATACTATCTAAACATGTAATGAACTATACTATCAATCCTAAGCAAGCTAACAGACCAAACCACTTTGAAAAATGAGAAGACTCTCACAGGAAATGGTGGCCATTTGCCTCGGCTAAGCTATGTATTTATAGCATTTGCAAACACTGAAACACCGGAAGGCAAGTTCAAATTGAACTCTCCTACTATTAAACAAAGATAAATCAGCTCTCGGAGATAAATCAGCATTGATTGGCAAACATAAATCAAGGCAAAACTCTCCTACTATCAAAGTAAATAATTCGAAAAAAACATAAATACAAGCTTAAGTCGGCAAAGAAAAGTTGGTAAAAGTTGATATTTCACGCGGTCGCGTCGAAAAGAACGTTACGGAAAATGCGCACGGGGGACCGCCGCCTGCTGCGGGGCGGCGGTTCTGACAGGACCGCCTCCGATCGGGGCGGTCACGGACCGCCGCCTGCGGGCGGTGGTTTCGCCATCTTGAAGGCAAGCCAAAGAAAGAGGAAAGAAAGGGAAAAACAAGGGCGGGGGCAAAGCGAGGCATGCGGGATGTTAACGCATATCGTAAAGGATCCCGAAACCTTGCAAGAGACTGTATCATCATTGCGGGCTTGTAAGCGAGGCATTGTTAACGCATAGAAGGCATTGCTATCCTTACACTTCGTGACCATGTAGGGGCCACTCCAAATGGCATCAAATTTTGAATGCCTCCTCGGTTTTCTCTCGTCTACATCCCATTTTAACACTAGATCCCCAACTTGGAAAGATCTATCCTTGGCCTTTCTATCAAAGGTCTTCTTGATCAAAGCTTGATCCTTCTCCATTGCTTGGGATGCCTGATTTCTGATTTCTTGGAGTTCCATCAATTCTGCATACCTAACCTCCATGGGCCCAAACTCCAAAAACTCCAACTACTTCATGAGTTCCAATGTTGGCAACTCAAGTGACATGGAAAAATTACCTCTCTTCCATAAACAAGCTTGAATGGAGAATTACTTGTAGACCTCTTGGGGGTTATCCTATCAGCCCACAAGGCTGATTTCAATTTAGTATGCCAAGAGCTCGATTTTCATCAAAATTCCTCTTGATGATCCTTAGCAAGTTCTTGTTTGTAGATTCAACCTAGCCATTACCATTACCCGAGGATAATAATTTGATGAAGTGCTTAGGTAGATCCCATTCTTGATAACCCATTCAGATTACCTTTGATCCAATGAATGCCAATGCATTAACTCGATATTTTTGTAGTAGGTATGCCAAATCTGGTTGCCATCCCTTCATAGAAGTCTAAGATGCTAGATTCATTTGCTTCCTTGAGTGCTACTAGCCTCAGTCCACTTGGTGAAGTAATCTGTTGCTGTTAGAATCCACTTGTGTCCTTGGCTTGAATTTGGGTTAATGACTCCAATGAAGTCCAAACCCCATTGCATGAATGGCTGGTCAATTGAAATTGGATGCAATGGAAGGGAGGCTAGTCTCTCCTTACTTGTGAAGAATGCACAATTCTTGCACCTCTTGATCCATGCATAATAGTCATTGAAAATCTTGGGCCAATAATAGCTAGCCCTCATGATCTTGAGAGCTATCACTCTTGGTGCAAAATGACCCCCAGCTGATCCACCATGGAACTCTTCCAACACTCTTGTGAATCTAATTTGTACCAATGCATCTCAGCAGCACTCCATTCACATCCCTTTTGAACAAAACACCATCAACAAGGGCATATGGGACAGCTTGCAATCTGAAGTGTCTCCTTTTGGTTTTATTCATCTCTGGAGGGCATAGGCCTGTGTTTAGGAAGTGCATTATGTCTTGGGTCCAGCAAGGAGTGAGGACACCATCATTTCCTTCTTGAGTGCTCCCTTGTTCATGGCTATCTTGCAATGCCAAAACAACTTCTTCCTCATTGCATGCCTCTTGTTTGCTTGCTCAAGACCAACTGCTCACACAATCCTTTTCCTCTGACCAACTTGGTGACTTTGATCTCAATGTCATACTCCATGACATGAGTAATCCACCTGCTCTCTTTTCATTTAGGTCTTTATTGAGGAGGAAGTCTTTAACTCCCACATGAGAAACCAACAGTTGAACCTTGTTGTTTGAAACTAGATGCTTAAATTTCTTCAAGCTCCTAATCACTACAAGAACATGCTTCTCAATGAAGGAATATCTCACCTCATAGTCCTCCAGATTTGGCTGAAGAAAGTAATTGGCTACTCATCATTGTCTTTGTTCTGCTGTACCAAAATTGTAGAAATAGTATCATCACTTCCAAATGCATAGAGGATGAAATCCTTGGAGAAATCTAGGTTAATGAGAGTTGGGGCTTGTGAGATAGCCTCTTTGATTGCTTCAAAACTTTCCTTTCCTTCTACTATCCATTTGAAAGCTATGATTTTCTTTAACATCTTGGTGATAGGCTTGACTAGGGCTGCAAAATTTGGGACAAACCTCCAAACAAAATTTATCCTTCCCAAGAAACTTTGAAGGGCTTTCTTGTGGCTTGGCAATGATAGTGCTCTTATGGCTTCAACTCTTTCTGGATCAATTGCTAATCCTTCTTTGGAGACAATGTGGCCAAGGAGCTTTCCTTCATGAGCTAGAAAAATACACTTTTTGGGATTCAAAGATACCCCAAATCTTCTACACCTTTGGAACACTTGTCTCAAATGAAAGAGATGGTCTGCTGCATTTTTGAAAAAACAGTGATATCATCTAGATATATCAGCACCATTTTGTTAATCAAATCCTTGAATGCCATGTCCATTGCCCTTTGGAATGTAGCTCCAGCGTTGGACAACCCAAATGGCATTTTTCTATATGCATAAGTCCCCCATTTGGTTTTGAAGGCTATCTTGAACTGATCCTCTTCCTTCACCATAATCTGATTGTACCTTGAATAGCCATCAAGCAATGAAAACCTTTCAGAGCCAATGACAACTTGTAAAATCTACTCCATTGAAAGAAGTGGGTAATGGTCCTTGAGAGATGCTCTATTCAAATCTCTGAAGTCAACACACAATCTGATTTCTCCACTCTTCTTTCTAACCGGAACCAAGTTGGCTACCCAACTAGAATGCTTGATAGGAAATATGATACTTGCCTCTATCAACTTATTCAATTCTTTTCTCATAAGAGGCTCCATGTGTGGATTGATTGGCCTTTGTTTTTTCATGATGGGTTTAGCACTTAGGTCCAATTCAATAGTGTGTTGAGCTAACTTGGGATTGAAGCCTTTCAAATCTTCATAGCTCAATTTTCATTTTACCAATTTGGAGTGACTTGCCTTCTTCCACCAAGATGGGCACCGAATCTTCTCCCTTGACTTGGATGTTTTCTTTCTCTTTCCTAAACTCGATCATTAGGATTGAAAATGGACTCCAAAGTGACAACTCCCTTTGGTAGCTTGTTGGTTCTCAGCTGTACCACTTGATCACCATACTTGCTATTCTAACTTTTCCTGATTTTTAGCTGAGAACTCAGCCTCTTCTTGCAAGAAATGGATGATTTATTGATCATTTTCAAACATTTTCCAACTTACATTGTTGTCCGGAACTGAAGGCCTTACAATCACATGAATGTTTGGTTGTACTTTGTCTTTCTTGATGCTTTCAACAACATCAAAGGCTGCTCCAACTGCTCCAAGCCTTTCAAAGAACTTGGTTCTCTTTTTTAGGGATGGATTTGATGCTAAAGCCCTCAAAATCTTCCATGAGGTCCCACACCATATTTTTGTAGCACTTGAGCAGATCATTTTTGGTAGCATGCTGCCCTTTAACTTGGTTGACAATCAGCTCACTATCACCAAAGACTTGCAAGTTCTTTATTCCTCTTTTGATTTACCAATGCAATCCTTGTATCAAAGCTTCATATTCAAGCAAGATTATTAGAACATGCAAAATGAAATCTAAAAGCTGAATAATACTTAACTCCTTGAGGTGAAACAAGCATAGCTCCCCCTCCTACACCTTGTCTAATTCTCGATCCATCAAAGAATAAATGCCATACCTCATTTTAATTATTGTGGTCCGGCTTGGTGATGCTAGGAATAGGCAGATTTTCTTCATGCACACAATAGACTCCTAGCTCGATTCTTCTATTTCTTGATAAGGATCAAAATTATGCACCTTGCTTTCCCATTCATCAAGAGTCAAATCTAGATGCTTCCAACTTTAGTGTCAGCTTCATCGGTGCTTGGATAATGCTCTTGATCAAACTCTGAATAGTTGGTATTGATTTGGCTTGGAGTTTGAGGCTCAATGTGAAAGTTTACAATAGGCTCATATATGATTGTGGCCTTGGTTCCATACCTTGTTCGAACAACATGTGTGACCAATCAGCGAGATAAGTAACCTCCAATCTTAGCTGTGAAATCCTTGACAAACATAGGGCAAAGAGTGGTGGAAGATCTATCACTTAGACATCTTGCAAAACAACAACGTTGGGGCATGCACGCAAAGTAAGGCTCAAGTTTTTAATCACTCCTACTGTTGTCACTGCTATCCATTCAATTGCACTACCCCTTTAGACATGATCTAATATTAGGAGCCCCAACCTCGATCAACTATTTTCTTGGGCATTATGAACTACTTGCCCGGAATTAATCATGCAATTGTGCACCGATTGGTCCCCAATGATCAATGAAACATAGAATGGAGGGGGCTTCAACATTTTACCTTGTTGTCCTCCATGATTCCCTTCCGGATGGGCAACATTGTGAGTACCTTCTCTTGCATTTGGACTGTTGATTCGAAGTTAACTAGTCCTTCATGGCAGCTTAGTAGCAAATCTCTTTGGCATGGGATGGATAGTGATTCCCACATTGATATGTTTACATTTGTCTTCTTCATCCGATCAATGATGTTGATTGGAGATGAAGCATCTCTCTGATTCCCTTTGCCTAAAGATTCATTCCATGCACATAGGCAGCAACAATTGGCATCGAGTTGCTCTAGGAGTTGGTTTGGGTAGTCCTTACATGTTTGGAACTGCATTTTTTTGCCAACAGGTTTGTGGAGTGGTAGAAGGTTGTGGATTACTTGGAGCCAATGGTTTTCCTTCACCAAAATTTCTCCTTTTTGACCTTGTGTTGGCTGCAACACTTTGAGAGATTGTTTGATTCATGCCACAAAAGTATTTTGCCTACCAGTTTACAAGTGTGGTATCATTTGGAGCTGATTGTTGCTGGGATGTTTCTTGTTGTTGGTTATTTCCTTGACTCCCTTCACCCTCCACACCAGTTGTTGTTACCATTAAGGCTTGATTTAGGGCACCATTGAAGCACATAGACTGGTTGTGAGGTTCATTTCATGGGAAACACCAATCATACTCTTGAGCTATGTTGTTTTGTACTAGCACTAGTGCTTTAGAGGCAGATGCAACATTGGGATTATAGGGCTGAAATGGTCTGTTGGCAGGAGGCCTTGCTTGATTTTGATTTATAGCTAGATTGGGTGGTCTTTGAGGCTGATATGGCTGCTTGTTAGGCTGAGCTTGGTGCTGATATGAAGGTCTAAAACTTTGGGCTTGCTGCCTCTTGAGTGTAACTAGCTCATTACCTAAATTTTGCAATTGCTTCATGACTTCTTGAAGTTCATTTGAGGCACTAGAAGATGAAGTAGAAGCTTCATTTGAATTCTGATTTCTAGGAGTGGGAATAGGAGCTAAATTAGGTGCTTGACTAGTGCTTGGGCTTTCTAAATTTGGATACAATGGCATTGGAGGCCTAGGAGCTAGCTTACTAGCTTGAATCAGACAATTTTCAGCTCTAATGGCAATGCTATAAGCAGCAGGGATAGTTGTGCCTCCCATGGATTGAATCAACATAGAAATATCAAAATTTAAAGCTTTAAGGTAATATAGAAAAGCACCTTATGCTGTTGGCCTTACTGCCATTGGAATTCTCTCCCAAAATTCTTTAAAATTTGAAGTTGAAGTCAGTTAGCTGCTCATTGGGAGCTCTCTTGATAGTTGTCAATTGTTCCAAAAGGGACAAGTTATCTCCCTTTTCTCCAAACTGCTCATGGAGGGCTATACATAACTGGTTCCAATTTTGGATAGAGCCTAAAGCAAGGCTCCTAAACCATTGCAAAGCTTTCCCTTTGAATGAAGACGCCAGCAGTTTGACAACAACTTGCATCTCATCAATCTCATGGATTGCACAAATATTAGCAATATCCTTGACATGATCACCAGGAGTGGTCTAATTCTCTCCAGTAAAGTATGGAATGTTCTTTAATGCTACAACTGGGATTGGATTTTGTGCATTGAGAGAAAGTGGGTTGCTGCCAGTGAAATTGACATATGGGTTGTGTTGTGCCATTCTGATTGGCCTTAGAACCCTTGTTGATTGGATGAAAGGTCTACCAGGTGGAGGAGTTGATAGAGTTCTGTTTGGTGGAGATGGAGACCTTTGAATTCTCCTCCCTCTTTGTCTTCTTCTTGGAGATAATTGCAGATACTCAAACAATACTTCTTCCTCTCCAACTCTTGACCTTGTGGTTATTCTTCTCATGAGTTTTCGGCTTGGGTTGCTAAAACCAGTTGATTCTTCTTCCTTGGAGTCGCCGATGTGTAACTCGGGGCTCTTTTAAGAAATAAACTTGCAAAAAATGCACATCAACTTTGTTGCAATGAAGATGAAGACCTCTAAGGTCCCACCTGCGTGCCAAAACTCTTAGTGCAAATCACAAGACTCCCCGGATGTTCATCGATTTATAGTTTGACATTTGGACATCTAGTATGAATGCACAACATTGAATCTTTTCCCCAAGTGTGGGACTTGTAAAAATGGGAAAATAATCTCCAGATTAGAGGTTGGTTCCTCAACTCCTCTGATCAGATGTATTACTTGAAAGTTGTAGAGGTTTAAACTCAAAATCCTACTCTAAATTCCAAGGGGACAGAGATAGAGAATGCAAAAGAATTAAAACTAATACTAATAAGGTGATACACCAAAGGAGTGGTGAACATTTACTTCTGCAAATTGACACAGATTACAAAATGCAACAAAACATCATGCACAAACTGATAGAATATAATGAAAGATCATGAATGAATCAAACAACACAAGAAGAGGACTGAAACTCATTCACAGAGCTTGCATTGTCATTTCCAATATCAAAATACATGCATTACAACAATAGAGAGGCAGAAAACATATTGCAGTCCAGAAAAAGGTCTGATATTCCACAAAATCACTTTCTAGGGTGAAAGAGGGAGCCTGCAAAACATAAAAATGTCCAACCCCTACTAAATGAGCCAAATCAAGTTAACTCGAGGAGAGAGAGAAACGCGGGAAAACGTGAGAGCAGCTTTCAACCACCAACCAAATTGTATTAAAATAGCATGGGCACCCTCAAAAGTTCATTCCCTAATGTTTTTTACCATGCTAGGAGAGAATGCGAGCCATACTTCATTAAAAATGGTGGTTGAAACATCACTTCTATAGATTCTTCATGCCAGGACGTTTCTACATTTTTCTCCCATAAATCTTCATCAAAATTCAAAAATGAGCCCTCCATCGTGTGGATAATTTCACCATCTTTCTAATGATATAAATAACATGAAAAACCGAGCTCTGGATAGAAAGTTATGCCCCTCTAAACATTTAGGGAAAAACAGGGCCGAAAATGGGTTGATGGGACAAAAATTCAAAATTTTCCCACTTTTTGCATTTGGGAAAATTTCCCCAAAAATCTCGACGCCCCACCAGTTGGTGCCACGTGGCACATTTTGATATGATGAGGGCTTTCCCCACCTCATTTTTCACCGTTTTGGCCTTTGGAAAATTTTCCAGAAAATCTCCGTCAGCCGATGACCCGAGGACACGTGATGTGCTTGTGATTCGTCAAGGGCCCTTCCTCTCAAATTTTCCGTCACTTTTTACCATCTTCCCTGAATTGGACATGTGGCATGATCCTATTGGTGGTGGGCTTGCCATGCTCATTTTTCTGTGTGGGCCCGCATTATATTTTTGCACCCACATGGACACATGGCGTGATTTTACTGGCTTGGGCTTTGGGGCGGGCTTTCCTTTCAAATTTTTTCCCTTTGTCAAACAGAAAATTTTTCCCCATGTTTCGATCTCTGTTGGGCTAAGGACACATGTTGAGCTCCTACTTGTTTGGTGAGCCTTCGAGCTAAGATGTTCTCTTTGCGCCAACCTTCAAACACATCGGCAAATTTCCAAGTATCCCTCCATGCTCCGCCAATTCCTTGTTGACGTGGCATGATCCTATTGGTTGCGGGCCCACGGGCTAGAATTTCCCCTTTGCGCCCATACTTGGTAAAAATTTAAAATTTTCCTCCACCTCCCGATGCTCTGATGCCGACGTGGCAGCTCTCTGATTGACCGGTAGGCTGTCGAGGGGAAAATTTCCCACAGAAACTCTGCCGAGCCATAACTTCAAAAATACATGGAGTTAGGAGGAAAAATTTACCTTTCTGGAAAGCTGAGAAGGATCTCTATCCAATGGTGTCATTTCCAAAACATTTTGAGGGCCTAAAAAGTAAAAATTTTTTACTGAGGCACAAGGGAGGAAAGAATGAAGGGAGTTAGCCAAAAAATAAGCAAGGGGCTTATTTTGGATAATAGGTGGGGCACATTTTTTTCCCCACTATCCAAGGACATTTTGGAAAAAAAAAATGTTCCCCTACTTTGATCTTGACAAGTGGCAGACCGAGATTCGAGGAGATGTAGTGGAGAGAAAAAAACTTTCAAACACATAAGGGAAAAATATATAGTCGTATGGTGAACTTGGAAATTGGCTAAGGGGGGAACATTTTCTATCCTCACTTTCTCGGGATAGTTAGGACAAGAAAATGCACTCATGGGTTTTATGAGGAAACCTAGAAAATTCAAGTGCAAATCCACTTAGCACTGATAAGAAGAGGAAAGGTCACATGCGAGACCAAGAGTAATAACCGAGGGTGGGAACATTTTCTTTTCCCTACTTTCCCCATTTTCCTCACTATCCCAAATAGTTGGGACAATCGATACACCAAAATGCACCACCCATCCAACTGTGAAAATGACTAAGTTCCAAAATCTTGAAATTACTTTTCCCAGAGATCCGGACATATTTTCATGAAATTTTTTATAGAAATTTAACTCCAAAGATCATTTAAAGATCAATTTGCTTTTCATTGATGGCCCCGAACCGAGCTCGCGATCCCATTCCATGCATGGCCTTCTTGTATTGAGTGGCGAAATATGGAGGGAATGATTCAATATAACGGAGACGCATGGTCTCATCGTTTATATTGCCGGAACTGTAATAAAGCTTCTGCATGAAGCACTGGTATTCCTTAACTCTTGTCATGTCGCAGAGACGGGCTCTTAAGAACATTGCTGTGTTCATCATCTTATCATCATCAATGTTCCCAATGAACTCTTTGATGATGGCGGCAGTAAGACCAGAATATCCTGCCTGCAAAATTATTTCTTTATTTGGGAGCAAGTCCCACCATTCCTTTAGGATTCCAACAAATCCGTTAGCAATTGTTGCAGCAATATTACGAGGAGATCTATTATATGTTTCAAATTGGGTATTACCCCAACCGATCATGGAATGAACAATCTCTTTTATCTCTGAATGGTTTTACACTCTACTTTATAGAAATTTGGCTGTAGAGTCTTGTACCTTTTGTATTCTGTGGTGTTGCATAGGTGTATGAGTGACACCAGATGTTTCTCCCATTTGCTCATCAAATGCTGGCTGCTCATATGCTGGATCCACTATTTCAGGCTGATGATGTCCAGATCCTGTATACTCAACATGTTAACATTTTTATCTTTGAAAAATAAAGGCTTATATTCTTCTAGGACCTCTTTATAAGACTTCTTAGTGGATGGACTAGCCAACTGTGTAACATCTGACCAAGATACGGCTTTAGACCAATCTCCTTCAGGAGGAGCTGAAACTTTCTATTTACTTCTTGTATCTTTGGTAATATTTTGGGAGTTCACTGGTAAGACATTTCGTATTTCATCAATCCTTTGATGTGTCTTCTCATTCTCATCCTGCAAAGTAGATATGCCACTTTCTATTATTTCATTAGTCTGAACTTGTCTTATAACAATACTTTTTAAACCTATGGTATGATCTACCAATGGTTGGACAAGATCATTGACTTTCTGAGAAATGACCTCGGGAGGTCAGTAACCACCTTATGTGTTTCTTGAACCTGATGTTCAATTTTTGCAACAGAACTATGCATTCTGTCTACTCTTTCATTCAGCAATTTTAGTGCAGATGCACTATCACCCTTTTTCTTAATCTATAGCTTTTAAAACCTTTTCCATAGATGCTAATTTTTCTCTATTTGAAACAGTTTCTTCATGGACAGATTTTATAGCTTTATTTGTCCAATTTAGCATCTTAGAACTTTCTGAAGGTTCTACTTCTTTACTAACAGTCTCTGATACCAAAAGACAGCTCTCTGTGTCTGGTCTGGAGAAATAAGCTCATGGGCATCTGTTTCAGGAAATGATGTACTAGAACTTACTGAGGCCATATTAATTACTGGTCCATTAGCAGGAGCATACTTTTGACTTACCAATTTTTCACAATCTGAGCACCAGAGAAAATCTGTAGCAGGATCATGTACTAAGGACTTGTGGCTACAGAAATATTTTCTCTTTTTTTCTCAGGCTCTTCTGCCTTTTGGGCATTTGAGCTTTCTCCTACTGTAAAATATGATGAAGTACTATTTGTTGAAGTACTTCTGGATAATGGCTTCTTACTCAGATCTCTACCTGGAATTCTGTCTGAAACTTAATGTGACCTTATTTTTCTCTTCTTGAACTGAAGTAGCATTTTCTAATTTGGGTTTTGATGATGAATGAATTTCTTTGACAAAGTCCATTCTTTGGGGACTTTGATATCAGACCAAGAAATTAGTTCAGGTTCTATTTTTGTGTTTCTAAATTTGTGTGAGTCACCACGCTGCTGCCTTTGGTGACACCATGTTTGACTGCTGGATACATAGTATTTACAAGGCGATAAATCACCTTGTAGTGAATGGCCAAAGGACATGAACCAGACTCATATGTAATCCAGTGGTAGCAAGATGTAACTTCAAACATCTTGTAACAAGTCATCCTTTGTCAAGGAGACGGGATAATTTGGAAAAACTTCAAAAGAAATGGGTCCATTGTGTAACCCAGTCTGAATTGCAGCTAATAAAGAATCCTTAAAATTGTCAAACCTTAAATCCATCAAACAACAAAGTATAGATGCATTCAAACCTCTTCTGAACAAAGGTGTTATACCTATCTGTACACACCCTACATGTGCAAACTTATATGTAGACTGCTTTTAAACTCTTAATATCTGATCTATCTATTAAAGGGATATTATATTCCCCATTACTAGTCTGAGATACTTGAATTACTGATTCTCTTGTCTTAAATACTGTAGAAGCAATCAAATGGAACCTATTGATTTTTGCATATACTTCAGAATATGATTTCTTTGCAATCTCCATTCAGGAATGGGATTTGATTCATCTATAACATCAACATCATTGTTAACTTCAAAAACATCAGAAAGATTTATTAAATCTTGATTCTCTGATTCATCTAAACTGACTCCAAAATGTTCTTCAGCCATTGTTACTTTGCAAGCAAGGAAGCAAGGTTAAACAAACGTCGGATCTACCCTATGGCTGCGCCTATCACACGGCGTCTTACTTGGGGGATCTCACCAATTAACCTTTAGGTGCTATATAAACTTGCTTTCACAAAGAACATGAATAAAACTCAGAAATCAATCCAGAAAACCTTCAAACCAAAATCTTCATAAACTAAAGTATTTAAAAACCAAACTTTTATCCTTTATCATTCTCAAGCAAAGAATGATCATCTAATCTTTATCATTTTTGCTCTATAGGTCCTAAGATCTTTTGTCGCTCTGATACCAATTTAAAAACAAAACTCCTTCAAGCTCGATACCAATATTTACAAACTTTCAAAATCTTGAATCCATTAATGAACTTATCAATAAAACAATTCTAACATTACTTACGAAAACCATAAAGCACGCGGAAACACCAATCTTAAACAATCCGAATAGGAAAACATAAATCTATTATTAATCAAAGCTTAAATATCTCGAAAATAATAATATCAAGAAGTTTTGAAACATCTTTACATTCATAACAATGTCGAAGACATCTTCTGGCTTTCATACAACTCTTCAAACTCTCTAAACTCTTTCAAACATAATATCTTAGGCTCATTATTTACTGAAAGTATAACACAAACTTCAGTAGTCATAACTTACAGGACATATATATCTATCATGGAGTATTTGCAGATGACTTTCAAGACAAGACTCTTAAGATCTTCTGAAATCTTCCTTCAATTCTTCTTCTTCTCTTAAGTCTCCAGAGTGCTATGCTTCTCCGCTCTAAGTGTAGTGAATGAGTTGAGCGAAGTTCTATTTATAGAACTTCGTCAAGGCTTTTCACTTAGAAACCGAGTATCCGGTAAAAGGGAAACCGGTTACACCCTGTAAAGGTAAGATTCCAAAATGGACTGACAGACGGACAGACAGAGACAGTGAGTACAACCCACTCACGAAAGTTTTATTTAAGTGCCATGGGTCCACCACGCACTGACCGACACAAACAAAGCCGATAAGAAGAATCTTATCGGATGACAGAAAAAGTCATGGTAACAGGCCTACCATGATAGCCTTTATTAAAAGCAATCCGCACTAAGGAGAATCAAAGGAGACAGCTGGTCCCATGATCATCATCACTGCTGGTGGATGATGTGCTGTCTTCACGTATGGTGCGGGCTCCAGATTTCTTTCCAGTTGTTCTAGCACGATCCTTGATGTAGATGCTGATCCGTCATTGTCAGGTCGTAGATGCGGTTCTAGTGGGATACAGGTAATGATCCATTATCTTTAAGTCCTGTCCTGGAGCAGGAGGATGGACCACCATTGTGTGGTGCAGTAAGATTCTTCTCCAAAGAGTTGCATTTGGTCTTTGATCAACATGCCTGCCAGGGTTAATCTTAACATAGTAATGAACTTTCACGAACCATGGAATCTTACATTGTATCAGATATTTCTAGCTGTGCTAGGATCAACATTTAACAGAGGTGAATCAGAAATTCTAGTGGGAAGATATTTTAACAGAAAGTATTTAAAATGTTTCCTATATACTTCCTGTCTCCTGTAGATGGTTCTCTGTTCCAGAGATCATAGTGGAGCGGATGCTCCTCAGTCCACATCCTTGAGTATTCAAAGCGCCACATGGTGTTATGTCTGGGTATGAGCTGTCGTAGCCTCAGACCTTCAACTGGAAGAGGGTCAGGATGCTCCATTGTGTAATGATCTCCATTGCCAATTAAGGCAGCACTTGACCATTGGATCTTGTAATGTATGAAATTGTCTTCCAGGGATGTCGGGATCAAAAACCGACATTCAGTCTCAGACATCTGATATTCATTGACTGAAATGATACCTCTGCTAACAAGCAGATCTTGCGCTTCTCTTGACATCCTGTTGTCATTTGGAATGAGAGTATTGATCTGAACTTGAGAATTTCTGTGGTCCCATACTGAACCATGGGGTTCATGTAAGACTTGAGTAACATTCACACTCTTGGAATTATTCATTCTCTCTACTGGCGAAATCTGCCAGTGCATTAGATTTTCCTGCAATATGTTCTACTGTGAATTCGAAATTATCGAACCACAGTCCCCATCGCTGAAGCCTATTCCAGTGCCGCTTGTTTGCAGGGTCTCCACCATTGAGTCTCTTCTTGAAGTCTTTCAGATCTGACCTTAAAATGAAGACTTCATTCTACACAAAAACAAGAAAGCCTTAATTGCTTTCTTTGCTGCAAGTAATTCCTTATGGGAAGAATGATATTTAAGTTCTGATCCTTGAAAAGCTCCAGAACATATCTGCAAACTTTTTCTTTCCCATTTCACATTTTTCTTTGAGTACTGCACCCCAGTACTGCTCACTTGCATCACATTCAATTATTTTTAAACCAGCACTGCAAAAGACATAGGAGGCAGTTCTAATACTGTTTCTTGATTCTTCGAACTGCATCAGTCATTTCTTTATTCCATACTGGTGCATCCTTTTTGAGTCTTTTATTGAGTAAGACTCTATCAGCAGCTATGTTCTGGTAGAATCCAGCAACATAGTTTACACATCCCAAAAAACGCTGGAGCTGCTGCTTTTTTCATGTAACTCATCAGGAAAACTCTGATCTTTGCTTACAATATGCTGCTGCATTTCAATGTTACCAGAGCTTATCCTTATGCCAAGAAAATTTATGTCTTCTTTAAATACTTCAATTTTGTCAAAGACAGACATAAACCATTATCAAAAACAACCTTGTAAAACTGTTCTAGATGACTGATATGTTCTTTTGGAGATTTTGAAAAAATCAAAATGTCATCTATATATACAATAAGGAAATCAGAAAGTTCACCAAAGATCCTATCCATAATCTTTTGGAATATGGATGGTGCTGTTTTGAGGCCGAAGGGCAGAACTTTCCATTCATATTGCCCACCTGGGACAATGAAGGCTGTTTTGTACATATCTTCCTGCTTCAGAAATATTTGCCAAAAACCGCTCTTGAGATCAAACTTACTATAAACTTTTGAACCTTTGATTCTACTCAAGAGATCATCCCTAGCTGGAATGGGATGTTGTACTGAAGCAATATATTTGTTGAGTGGCTTGTAATCCACTACCAACCTTTTCTTGTTCTGATCTGTTCAGATCTTTTGTTCACATAAAATGCAGTGCAAGACCAAGGCGAATTGACTCTTGAATAAAACCGCCTTTCAACAACTTCTGAATTTCTTCTCTGCATTCTTTTCTTTCAGTGGGTGGCATCCCACGATGATGAGCCTTAAATTTGGGCACAATCTTTCCTTCTGAATCTTTGATCAGCTGCAGATCCAATGAACAGAAATGCTTTTTCCTATGGATAAATGCATGGGGATTTCACTACACAAGTCATTCTTTATTTTAGATACAATTTCTTCAATACTGACTTGGCAATTTGCTATAGACTTATGGATCCATACATTATTTACAGTTTTGCATTTCTGGGGTAAAGGTACTATAGCTTGAAAGCTGTACCGTCTAGGTATCTTCTTAGGAGGATTAAACAACATGATATGGTCTTTGGATATACTGAATGTATGACAGGCTTCTAGGAAATTTACTCCTAACAAGCAGTCGTAATTATCCATATTATGTTGGTAGAAACTCAAGTTCTAAAGGGATACCTTCAACATCTATTTTTACTTAGCCATGATTTACAGATTACTTCTTTCTTATCAAACTTAATTTTCGTATGGGTAGAGACCCAACAATCTGTAGGTATGGCATATTGTCTGAGCAGACTGATTTCTGCTCCAGTGTCAATCATGGCATCAAGCATATATGGCTTTATGTGAGGATGCATATAGTCATAGCTATAAATGGATTTTGAGTGCAACTTATTGTACATACCTCAGCTTCTGCTTTTTTCTTCTGATGCAACATGATGATAGGTTTTATCCAGATCTTCTTCTGGATTTGCTTTCTCCTTTTCTTCTTCATCCAGCAACTTTGTGAATTCTTCAGTAGCTTTGAGATAACTTTTTCCAGAATGCTATCCTGTCTTTTCTCCATCTTCTGTAAGTCTCCATGGATCCTGGATTAGGATCTGAAGATTGTCCAGGTTCATAGTTCTCTGCTGGATGTTGTGTCTTCCACGACCTCTCCATGCTCCAAATCTTCCTCTGGTTGGGAGCTGTCTTTGCCTTATCCTCTGCTGGAATGGAGGTCTAATGAACTGATCAAATGGTTCATCGTGCTCAGACTCTTGCTTTCTTGCAGCCTAGCTTGTTCTGCTCATTAGTCCTGATGTACTTATCATTAATTCTCTTAGCTCTTTGCTTAGAGCCATTTTCTAGCAGTGTCCCAAGGAGGACAGCTATCATACACAGACTGTAAACATTCTAATTGCCTTCTTAAATACTCTGCACTTGGTGGAATCATAGGGTGTGCAAAGTTAGTATTCATATTTATATTGAAATTATCAAAAGAGGGACTGTATCTGCTATCAGTGCTGTCTTCTTCTTCATCTGATACTTGTTGTATCAGGTTGCAGTTATCATCAAGAGATGCATAAGATATATCTGAAGATAAACTATCAGAATCTGAAATAAATGCATACTCTTCTTCATTAATACCTTTTATAGATAAAGCATTCACCTTTGCTTTACCTCTGTCTGAGTCTTTCTTTGGGCACTTGTTTGCATAGTGCGGCCCTTTGCAGATGTAGCAGGTCGGCTTGAACTTTTGATTCCTACTTTTATTTTGGGACAATAATGCGAGTCTCCGCACAAACCGATCTACTTGAGAAGCACTAGGGTCTTGTAAAAAATGTGAATATTATATCATGTAGATCATTGAACCATATTTATGATGACATATTTTTGACCTATCTCCCCGAAATCCTCTCGTTGAATCTTAGGTACCATTATTGACTACAAGCTCCTTCACCCTCAAAACTTGTTTTCATTGTTCTTGTTCCTAAACCTTCCTAAAATAGTTACAATATGTTCTTATCTCCTCAATACCACTTCCCAATGAATTTGAGCATTCAACTTTGTCTCGAGGATGCACACTGTCCAAAACAAGCTAAAATAGCCTCTCCAAGCTTACCAAATAATTCTCCTTTAGAAGCATTGCACTGAATGGAATGAGTCACCCTATTTTGACATTTCAAACATTGGGAAAACATATAAAACACATATAATGTATTTTAAGGCTCAAGATAAGCATGGCATGAAGGGTAGATTGATTTAGAGGATGTTCAAGAGGGATTTTGAGAAAAAATTTGGCACTAGGGTATAGTTGTCATGTTTTCAAATTTGAATTTTTCCTTGCAAAACACAAGACAACAAAGGGTATGTGTATGCCAAAAATATATAACTCCTCTTGAAAGAGACTGCAAGACATCAAACCGTGATAAGTGCCTTACCAAACACTTGGTTTGGTGTAGACCTACATAAAAAAAAAAAATCAGCACAATATCAAATTTTATTGAATAAGGGCATGCCAATGCTAAAAATCTTAAACATCATCTTATACTTCCACTAGAGAGAGACTACAAAAGTCAAAATTTTATAAATGAATTTCCAAGAACCTAATTTGGTGTTTTGGTGTGGACCTACATTGACAATTTTGTTGACCCGAGATCCAATTCTACTTGGGAAGAGCATGTTAGTGCCAAAAATATAAAAAAATTAACAAGTTAGTAAAGGATATAGATCGAAACCTTATTGGGAATGAATTTACTATGCTAAGTAATCTTACGCCTCCACTTAATAGAGGCTACAATATGTCAAAAAAGTGTAAGTGACTTGCCAATAATTTCACATGGTATTTTGGCGTGGACTTACATTGACAAGCTAGTTGACCCAAGATCAAATTGCACATGGGAAGGATATGTGTATAATAAGAAAACTTATACCTCTACTTAGAGAGACTACCAAATGTGAAAATTTATAGGTGCCTCACCCTTGTTTGGTGTTTTGGTGTGGACCTACATTTGAAATTTAGTTGATCCAAGATCTGTTTCTACTCATGAAGGGCATGCCAATACCAAAATATATTAATATCCTCTTATACCTATGTTTGAGAGATAATAGAACACAAATGTTTTATTAGTGCCTCTCTGAGTACCTTATTTGGTGTTTTTGTGTGGACCAACATTGGCAATTTAGTTAACCCGAGATTGAATTCTTCTTGGGAAGGGCATGAAAATGCCAAAAATATTAAACATCCTCTTATAGCTTCACTTGTGAGAGACAAAACTACGTCAAATTTTTATAACTACCTTTTCAAACACATACATTGAAAAGTTAGTCAAGACTCGAGATGGAAACCGACTCAGAATAAATTTACAATGCCACGCAATCTTACATCTCCACTTAAGAGATATGGTCAAACAAGTTTTTAAGTTTAATGCAATCGGATAATATAATTTTATGGGTTTTTTTTTTTACTTTTATTGTTTACCCCACATTAAATATTGTGTTCATTTCAATTTTTATATTTCATTTCTTAATTTTATTACAATTTTGCATTTTTGCACTTCATTAAATCCTTGTCATATTTATGATATAACTATTTAATTGATTGATCCTATTTAATCGACATGGTATTAGAGTAGAATTTTGTTGTCTAATAATTTATAGGTACATGTGTGAAAAGAATACTTAAGGAATATTCTATAAATGGGTCCCAAAAGCCCTAGTGTAGTTTATCTAAAAGAGTTTTGTTTTGCAGATAACTCTATAATTACATATAACATTTAGAGAAAATATTTTTATAGTCTTTATATGTGGCCCCTACAGGTATTGATGTGTAGAAGAAATTTAATTTAATTTTTTTATAATCCCTATAAGTGGGTCCTTTAGGCCTTATTGGTCATGATATGAGGAGTTCATACTTCTTGTCTCTATCCTAGATTAAAACACTCAATTTAGCCAAGGTACCATGTATCCACAGTATCTCCTTGAAACATGCAATCTTGGTTGCATGTGTTCACAAAATCCAATTCATAACTATAGTTGAGAAAAACAAGTCCAACTCAGCAAGAAACATTATAATGACTATCTTGGATCAAACCCTATTTTATATATCACTAAGCCAATATCTCTCACCTTGGTCAAATGACATATCTTGGATCTATTTAATGGTCTCTTGGTGAGGAACCTCTATAATAACAACTTGACAAGACCAATATGAGCCCCTTTCCTAAAACAACAAGCTATTTTAACAATAGCAGATTTAATATAAAAAATTGACCTCAGATGATCTCCCCTCCAGAATTTATGGAAAACAAGACTCACAAATCCTAATTTTCATTAGGGTCTAACTATATTGAGTATGGAGTCTTGGTATCTTCAACCTTAGTATAAAAATTAGCAAAACTAACTTGTTCTTGAAGACTCCATAATTTTTAACACATGGCTCACCCTAGAAAATCTCTTAAAAGCTTTGGTCTTGATGTAACTCTATGAAGACCCATCCCTTAATGGAAATCTAATTGATGACTTGGACTATGACATACTTATGAATTCCCTCTCCAAACAACATGCTACAAAATCAAAATGTAGGATTCAATATGATGTGGTGAGCTACCTCCCTTACAAGATCCAATGGGATTTGGATCTCTTTGTAAAACTTATACCTACCTCTATGGTCATCTTAGTGATTAAGATCCATTTCATTTGAATCCCACCAATTCTATAAATAACAAGTCCATACTTAGTGGTTTTGTCTCCTCCTTCATGTGGAAAATAAAAGAAACTTATCTCAATGTAACCAATATACAAAATGATGGAATCTTCATATAACTCGTAAAACCCTAAGAGGTTTTTTTTTTTTTCAAAATAATTGGTGTCCTTTAATATTTATATTATAGCTTCTAGTTGTACATACTCAATGATTCAAGTAACTCAAACGGTATCTTAACTTGTAAATAAATTGATTACGAGTAGAAGTTAGGGGTTCAACCCCGCTTCTTTTAAAACATTTTTCTTTTATAAAACACACACACACACACACACACACACACACACACACACACACACACACACACACACACACACACACACACACACACACACACACACACACACACACACACACACACACACACACACACACACACACACACACACACACACACACACACACACACACACACACACACACACACACACACACACACACACACACACACACACACACACATGTATATGTATATGTATATCCGTGTGTGTGTGTGTCCCATATAGATATTTGTGTGTATATATACATATATATGTAGATGTGTGTGTGTTTTTCTACATACATACATACATACATACATGATCATGTGTGTAGTGCGATTGTCTACATAATGTCTTAGCAAAACTTTCAACTAAGAGGTTAGTGGTTCAAAATCCCTAATCTATTTTTTTGTTTAGAAAATTTGCAAAAGAAATTTTACAATAGGATTTTGTTATAAAATGTCATTTTAAAAGTAAAATAAAATAATATTAAAAATTCAAATATTTTTTGGAGAATAATGTTATTGAAATTTTTAATAGGAAAATTATTTTGAATTTATAATTTTTTTGACTTAAAAAGCTATTTTAGAATCTTTTTTTTCGAATTATTTTTTAAAAATATATTAATTTTTCGTAAAATTATTTATAGTTCACGAAAAATCTATTTTAGTCCTCAATTTTTTTCGGTCCTAATGTTTTTTCCGAGTTATGGAAATTATTTCAAGCTTAGAATAAATGTTTTAAGGACTCGAATTTTTTTCAAATGCCCTGAAAAATTATTTTAAATTTTTAAAATCATTTTAGGTCCTGAAGTTATACAAATTTATGGTAATTTTTGTATATAATTAAATGTTTTCTAATTTGTTGGATTTTTTTATTTTTATTTTAGGTTCTAATTTTTTTCTTAGCATAGAAAAGTATTTTGAGCCTTAACAAATTGTTTTAGTTCATGAAAAATTATTTCTAGGTCCTTTTTTAAAATTTTGAAAAAATATTTTTAAGATCATAAAAAATATTTTAAATTTTTTACCAAGCCTTTAATTTTACTTCTTGTCTCAAAAAATTATTTTTAAATCCTTTTTTATGTATGGTGCTTTTTTTTTAAAAATATTTAATTTAATATTTTGTTAGGTCCTTAAGAGTCCTAGAAATTTGTTTTAATTCTATGATAAATTAATTTTTTTAGAAAAATTATCTATAAGACCTAAATGGCTTATTCAAGCAATTTTAATATGGATTAAACCCAAATATTAAATAGGTCAAACTATAACACGTAAAAATTAAGTTGAAAGCATAATTCTAGAAAACTATGGGGTATTATAATTAAAACTAAGAAAACTCTATCTCGGTAGGAAATAAAACTCTAAAAACTTTATGAGGAGGCTATGTCTATCACCCTAAAAAGTGTTAAGGATGAATTCTTGCTTCATATAAGAAATGAGGAATTCTTTAGTGAAGCATGGAAACAATTAGAATACATACATGAAGGAACTCGACATCCTAAAATCATCAAACTTATCCAAAACTAATGCTCACTCATATGATGGGAGATGAAAAATTCATAAATTTCCTTCCTAAAATTAAAAACATAAACTCTCAATCGATGGTTACAACCGTAACAAAATATGCGATCAACCACTTTACTTTATAATCCAGATGAATATTCATGAAAAATTTAGGAATTTCCTTTCTATTCTAAACTCTAACTATCAAAATGAAACTGATATTCATAATTTTGATAACTGATCTTATATTCTTATCTAATAATATGCTAGAGTGTTTAATACTCTCACGTCTCGATCTTTTCAATTAAAAACCATTACCACATCAACATCTATTATAGAAATGAAAAAAACAAATAACCATGCATAGTAATCAAGTACAAATATAAGAGTATAATGAAATGTACAAGTATATATATATATATTCATGTATTGTACCATTTATAATTGGGAGTCGCAAATTAAATAACTATCATAATTTGTTTCGAGATAACAAACTCAATATCTTGGTACAAATAGTAAGATAATGTAATCAAATAAATAAGTGCATGAAATATTTTGTATGTTCCATGCAAACACACTTTAGAATTCAATAAATAATAAACTAACTCTTTATGAAGCTTAACCTATTTGTGAGTGTGAACATGGCTTGAATTTAATTTATTCAAAGATTTTTTGAACCACCCACATGTGTGAACATAAAACTCCAAAAACAAAAATGGAGAATTAAATAGAGTAAGCAAAGAGACTAATGGGTCCCAAAAAATATAGGCATGATCGAGATACCCATTTATAAAAATAGATAAACTATTTACTAAGGATGAAATGAGTCACCAAAAGGTACCAAAAATTTGATAGAAACAACCAAATTGGAGAGAGTATAGATGTAATAAGGCATCCCAAGAATAAAGAATAAAAAAATAACTACAATGTTAAAGTAGATAGACTCGAACGTAAACAAATATGATGAGAACATGTGGTCAAAAAATAATTAAGAGATAATAAGTGCATAGAATACTAGGATAAAAATGCTTCCAAGTTTGTATTTAGTACTCTTTCACAAAGATTTAAAGTTCTTCTAACTAGAAAAATATTTAGTTCATTGTTCGATCACCGCAATTCACACTCGTAATTCTCTAAAATAGCTCTATGAAAGGAGACAACCAACAGTGTATTAAGAGTGTAAAATTTCACCAACTATATATTAGATATATTTCCTAAAGATGTGAAGTGCTAACTCTATAAATAAGCAAGGGATATGACACCTAAAAATTAGGATCAACACCATTCCTTGAATATTTCTAAATGAGTAGAGTGAATCTACAAATATATTATAAATTGATGAAGCAAACTAATCAAGCATTGAAAATATGACACTAATTTTTAGCATACTAGATACACTTTAGAAGGAAGGAAAGCTCAAATGAAATTTGAAGGACACTATCAACATGCATAAAAGAAGTCTAAAAATTAAGAAAGAATATACCTCACAAGAAGAAGGTAAGAGAGTTTCTCTCTGACAACCACTAAAGAAAATAGATCAAACAACAAATGAGCATTACAATGTAGAAGGAATGTTGAGTGGATGAAGAAGCTGAATATTGGAGGTTTCATGTCTTTTATATTCCTCTAAATGAATGACTAAATTACAACCATAAGTTATCAAAGATCCATCCCATATGAAAACAAATGTATGAGGAGGATGCTGCATATGATTCAAAGATAAAAATGAACTACCGGTGCATGAAAATAAATATTTGAATGCACATCAAGTTGATCATGTATGAAACTTGAAATATTAGGATTTGTAGGCCTAAGTGAAGGTGTAGTAGAACTCATGTATTTCTCAATATCCTCGTGAAGAGTGGAGGAAATGAAAATTGTAGCTCTATCATCTAGTGATCCCAATGAAGTACCTATGTCAAAACCTATGCCATGGTGAGAAGTACACTTAACACAATGGATATGGGAATCAATAACTCGATGAATGTCTACTAATACCTCAACTAATAAATTCCATAGAACAAAGCATGTGGGAACTAAAATTAGTAGTATGTTTCTCAAAAGATCCAGAAGATAAATAGGAGGAGATGAAGATGGATACATAAAATATCCAACTACAATAGGAATAAATGTACAAGAAGAAGGTGCAACAACAAGAGCATCAAACACAATAAATGAATTTTTAATAGGATCATCAAGAGTAGGAGAAGAATTTGATACTGAAAAATCAAGGACAATAGGTGAGGTAGAAGTGATTGACTATAGACAAGGAGTAGGGTTTTGAATACCCACATTATGAAGGGATGTTGCAAAGCTAAAAATGGTTTACTATAGATATTTTTTCATCCTATGAATGAGCATATGCAGAAGGAATTTTTCTTCTTGAGAGGTTTATGTTTTCTTCCATAAATTTGACAATGTTCTCTTGAAACATAATATTTTGTATAAATTCATCATTCTTAGATTGGATGGGAATGAGATCAAGACAGGGAAGCCATGAAAGAGATTAAAAGAGGAAAACCAATAAAGGGAAAATGTGGGGTGAGAAAGGAGCAATCGCGAAGAAAACAAAGTGTTTTCCTATTAGGGGTTTGAATTCCTATTAGATCAGACCTCACCCTCTTATATATTCATCACATAAGAGTGGAGAAGAATCCCGTTAAAATTCAAGAGACATGGTTTCAAAAAGTGGTCTCACAATTAAAAATTCCTCCAGTTACAAAAACAAAACCTTTAAACAATAACATAGTTCCAAAATAAATCCCCCTTTACAAATAATTCAAGTAAAAAAATATTCCTCATCCTTTTAAAATCTCTTTTTTAATAAGGGAATATAGATCCCATTTATAATAAATGGAACCCTTTATAATTTTCTTTATTTTACAAAGAAATTTCCCCCTTTTAAAACATTTATCCAAAATTCATTTTCTATTTTTTGTTCAAAATAATTCTCCTAAAGAATTTTCCTTTTGTTTAAAAACACCAAAAATTTTAAAAATAAAAAAATCATTTGAGTGATCAAATAAAAACTTGTAAATGGTTTGTAGAAAAAGAACCATTTTATAGTCTCGGACCTTAGAAACTTTTGGAGTCAAGTGATTTAATCAAAATAAGCCAACCAATTGTATGGTTAACTAAAATAGAATGTATTCTAGTGTAATATAATGCTATAGGAGCAGTAAAATAACTAAATAAATGAAGTAATAAAATACTAAAATAATACCCAAGCAAACTAAGCTAGAAAATATAAAACCCTAATGTGCAAGAAGGGTTAAGAAAGCCTTAGTTGATTCGAAGATGTCGTAGAAATGTATCATAGTGTAGACTAGGTGAACAAGAGGAGGAAACCATCACATGTGAGCCTAAGAAAGTTTAGGTCTGGGCTATTTGGATAGACGGGGCACTTGGAGAGGGATATGGACACCCGTGGGTGACCTCCGGTCCGAGATCCGGGTTCTTGGGTCTGTGGAAATAGACGAAAACTTCTTATGGAGTGTCATTGAATGTTCACATCTGTTTGATTCCTATCACATGAATTTCGTTGTGTGATCAGCAAAGCACTGGTAAACCTGTAAATAAAGAATCGCCTGCAAAACCCCAAATAAAGGACAAAAATCCTAAATAAAGAAATATGCATATGAAGGAGTTAGACTATCCTCAACTACCAAATGGATAGAATTATCACTGAGCATTGTACTACATATCAAACCCAATGTACTTCTAGGTGTTTGTTTGTGTGTGTGAAATTGTGCACTACGTTACTCTTGTGTCAGTCACACTTCATGAAGTAGCAAGAAAATAACTAGATGTAAAATGTAGTAAATGTGTGCATGGAAACAATAGACTCCCCTCCTATGAAGTGTGATGTAGATGAACCATCCTTGTGTGCCTTATGATGGAGCTAGATGGATGAAAATGTAGCTTTATATGCCTTTGATGGATATAACCTTAGGTGGTGATAATAAGTGCTTAGTGCTTGGTCATGTTATCCATTCCCCCCAGAAAAAATGGACAACCTGGGAGAAATAGAATGAAGTAGTTATTCAAGATTTCAATGGAGAATCTGGAGTTTCAGGTAAATGTTCATGTTTTTGGGCACTTGCAGTTGATTTCAAGAGGTTTGGGATCATTTGGTGCATTTTTTCCTCTTCTAGGTTTCAAGAAGATAAGAAACTTAGTTAATTTGGGTGTAAAATGGATAAAACTAGAAAATTTGGCTTTGGGGGCACTATACTCCTCTTTACCTAGCTCCTCGATGTTTTACTTGGTTTGGGGACTTAGATAAATTTGAGAAAAATGTAAAAATGACCTCCTGAAATGTATCATGTGCGTCATTGGGGGTCGGATGGAACTTGTACCCGAGGAACCCAAGTTCCCCACATTGCTATAGAACCTACAATGCATTGTTTTGGTGTGCCCCTTTTGTAATGTGGGGATTTCGATAAATTGAACCCTCGGAGAACTTGTGCTCTCCAAGGCATTTTTGGCTATAATTCAAATGGGTTGAGAGTTTGTTTGGTGTGGGAATGTGGGGATTTGTGACCCATTTGGAACAGCATTTGGGAGACCTTGGTTCATAATAATCAAAGTACCCACAACAAAGGAAGGGGAGTTGGGGATAGCTTGGCAAGCTCGTCGATGAGTTGGAAGTGGTGTCGAGAATTGAGTGCGGGTGAAAGGCGTGCACAAAGAACACGGGGGTACGGGGAACTAGTTCCTCACAAAGCTAAAAGGTACGTAGTCTAAGGGAGGCGGGAGTATAATGCGGACAAAGTGGAAATATCAGGCCCAAAAGGAACATTAAACCCTTTTCCCAATCCAACCTAGCTTCACAGCGCACCCATTTAAAACTCGTAAGGATAAGAGATAAAGGGGAAAATATGAAAAATGATGTGGACTTTGGGTAAGAATGCGGAATAAAGGCCAAACATTTTAAAATGTGTATCCCGACCCCCGAGATCCGCATCACCATAAATTTGTCCATACTTGGTCAAATTTGATAAATTTTATATGGATGGACTCATAATTCACCCTATAGTCACAAAATCATGCACTTTAGACATTAATTATCCTGGTCTCATACTATTATTTAAAAGGTTATTGAGTGAAGAAAGTACTAATTAACCCTTGTCTTTTGGCCATTTTGTTTTATTTAATTTTTTCACTACCGACCTCTTACACCCATATGTCCAAAAACTTCTGTCATCCCGTGTCATTTTATCCTCGACTAGGGTGCCCAGATTAGTATTGGGTGCCCTAGTCCCACCAGTGCCCAGTCCTTTTGCACTTTCCCGCCACTTTTTGGGCTCTTTCTAGTTGTTTGAGGTCTTTATCTTTCTTTTGGTTGGCCTTTTCGGGGTTAATTACAAAATTAGACCAAGAGAACCCTATAAATATAAAGTTATGAGACCATAATGAGGGACCTAACATCACTTACTACTATCACTCCATCTAGAGTTGCATCCATCTATTACATTGGAGATCACTTGCATCCACATAGCTCCATCATCAAGGCACAAGGCTAGGACATCTACATCACACTTCATAGGGGGAGGGATTCTATTCTATTCCATGCACACATACTATTACATTTTCTACACATAGTTATTGCTTGCTACTTCACAAAGTGTGAATGACACAAGAGCAAACCTAGGGAATGTCATGCACACACTCACCAGAACTACATTTGGGTCTGAAATGTAGTGCAACGTTGAGGTTAGTCCGACCCATTCATTTGCATCTTTATTTTTTTAGGGTTTGATGCTTGTTTTGGGGTCTTATAGGTCTTTCTCTCATATTGGATTATTGGTGACATCTGGCAAAGGACAATGAATTTGGTGCTACACACAACGAAGGTTCCATATCATCTCCCAACCCTATGAAGATTAGTTTCAAAGCTTTTACACGTACTAGGTTCCCATATTGCGAGACTGAGCACCCACAGGTGCTCTAGTCCTCCCCCAAGCACTCCAAATCTACTACTAGATCCTCTAGATCCATCCTTTTCAAGACTTCTACATAGTCGTTCTTGATTTTTATTTTTCCAATCATCACTACGACATTGTCCTTCGAGCATACTCTATTCAACTGATTTATTTCCTCTTCCTTCTTGCACATTAGGTTAACATTTCATTTTATATGGTTTCTTAGATCATCGACATACTTCTTTACTACCTTTATTTACTTTATTTACATTTGTTCATATCTTAGATTAACTATCACTATACTACATAGTCAGCCAATTTTAGTTAATCATTTTGGTGACCCGTCCTTTAGAATATTTTACCTTGGGATCTACTATAAACCCTCATGGCTAAGGATGCTTCTCAATCCACTCTTTAATTTGATAGTTCTTATCGTGCCTATGTCGACACTCCACCCAGATTTCTCTAGTTATAGGCCTTGCCCTTCGTTTATTCATATTCCATCTTCTGATATAGATCATCAAGTTCTATAAGATGCCATCATTTCTTATATGCGTACTATTGATCCTAATGTTTTAGCACAAGTCCTAGATGAGGCTACACAAGAACAAGTTACTCAAGTTGATCACATAGTTACATCTCCAACTTCTACTGAATTTCCTAATGCTTCTCATTCAACCTCACCTGTTAGTTCTCCAAAGATTGCATTTTGATGATCCTATCGATGTAATATTTGTTCCTACATTTTTATCTGATATTATAGAGCCATAAGATACTGACGCTTCACTTTCTTCTCATTTGGATGACGAAGGAATTTCTCCTCCACTTTCATCTCTCGCATGATATTTTTACTAGCACTATCCATGACTCACCCCCATCTATCAATTCTTCTTCTCCTACTATTTCATCTCCTCTCATTCCATCATCCATGCCTATTAGTTCATCTTCTCCCATAGTTATATCTCCATTGGTCACCTCATTTCCTAAGGATGTTTCTGATGCTAGTCCTACCATCGCTATGGATATTCCACCTACATCATTTACTATAGCTTCTTCGGCACCTACTCCTAGTGTGCCTTTAACATCAGAATCTCCTCTATCATCTCTTGACATTCCTATGATCACTCACCATGAGAAGTTGCAACCTCTTAATACATTATTATGATCTTCCACTATTCCTTCATAGGATATTATCCTCTCATACATGTTATAGGTCAGTCACAATCTCAGGTTCAATCTCTTACTCTAAAAAGTATTGTTTATTATGCTTCTATTGACAATAACTCATTATATGGTAATACTATTCCTAAGAATATTCATAATTCGGCATTTCCTAAATTCACTTTCTTTAATGGTATTGGTGATCCTTGTGCTCATCTTTTACATTTCCACATGGCTATGACCTTTTATTCTAATGATAGATTATTACTCAAGGTCTTTTGACATAGTCTTACCACTGAGGTATTGTAATGGTACACTAATCTCTCCTTTGGGTCCATCAGTACTTATTATGATATGAAGGATGCTTTTCTCCATCGTTTCATCCTCAAAATGGCCCTTGAGTTACTTACAAATACCTACCTACTTTACATCAGGGCTTTATCTCATTCACTACACAACATTCTATTGCATGCCCATCTCCAAATGCTACATCCAAATGGGCTCCAAAGACTACTCCTTCTACATCTATTGAGCATCATGCCACTATTTCTAGTGTGCCTTCTTCAGCTAGTCAAGAGCCTCCTAAGCAACCACCTACTTCTTCTAGCACATCACATTCTATGTTGCTCAAATCAAAATCTACCCCTAGCTCACCTACTCAAGCATCAACTATGCGACCACATCGTTCGACTAGTCCTACACATCAGTATAGGCCTATTCCTCATATAGTTATTACATCTCAGAAAATCACCACATCGGTTTACCCCACATGTATATTCTTCACCTCCGCATTCCGCATCAGATATATCTCCATCACCAATGCATTTTTGATTCCATGAACTTCTTCATTTAGTCATCCTCACATGCACATAGACTTCATTCAACACCACAACATCTCTGTCTATTATACCACCATTATTAGAGCATATTCATACACTTTCATCTCCTACAATAGATGAAGACCTTAGTCCTTCATACCATTAGATAGCTCATTCATTCAGATGCAAATGGGGGCATAGCATCCCACATCCCCCCCTAATCTTAGCATCTACGCATATCTCACTTTTTCATTCTCATACATCAATCTCATAGCATACGCATACTCATTACACACTTTAGTGTCATTATTACCCAATGACACACTCTTGTGCTTTGGTTCACACTTGACTATTGAGGGCTTACTACACATGAATCCACCACAATGCGCCATAGGCATTACACATTATATTTCATCACACATTACATAGCATACACCATACATTCTATATTTCAATTACAACATTTTGACATTTGCACATTTACACATCTTACATCATACTAGTATTCATTATACATACTTGCATCTAGCATTCCATATTACTCATCATACATATTAATTTTATTATACATTGTATATTACATCTCATTACACATTCTACTCATCACATGGTCATATTTCATCATTACATATACTACATTGTATTTCATGTGTTGCAATCACTACCCGATGACGCACTTTAGTTCCTCATTCCATACTCGATTGCCGAGGGTTTACAAATCAAATGGACCTTACCTTCATCACACATTTTTGACCTTTCATCATGCAAAAATCCTAGGTTAGTGACATACGCTTTAGGCTAAATTGTCACCTATTCTATCATTTTGTAGTGGTATACACCTCGGATACATCACCACTCCTCTTTTCATCTTGTAGTGATATACGCTTAGGGACGAATAATCACTTATAAGTTCATCTCATCGTGATATAAACTTTGTCTATAGGTTTCATGCACACATTGTCGCTTAGGTCTTATCTCATCACTACATTTACACATTCATCACAACGCGTTAGACACAACACACGCTAGTTGACCATTTCCCAATGACGCACTCTCATTTATTGTTCATTCTTGACTGTTGAGGGGGAAAATACAATGAACCTCATTGCATAAATTTCCATCCACTTGGGGGCATGCAACTCCTATCACTCTATTTTACATTCCATTGCATCCATCCATAACATATGCATATTATAGTTGTTTTTACTCTTGCTTACTTATGCTTGTTCATGGTCACTTTATTACACATGCAAGCTAGCTTATTTATATGTCATTTATCTATATCATTCACACATGCATGTTCACGCATTTTTCTAGTTGTGATCGTAGATACCATTTTCTTACACGTAACACAGATTCTCACCTTCTACCCTTCCTACACTGGTCACTAGGGGCATCCACACATTCATCTCTTCCAGTGCTATTATTTCATTTTGTATTTAGTGATTCACATTACTTGTTTATACATGCTTTTGACATATTGATGATCTTTCTAGCATGCTAACAAGTGCTTCATGTGCAACATTTGTTATGCAAGGATATTTTCTTCCATACTTGTTTGTTACATTGGTTGTCTTTGTTTGCTTCTTGTATGCGGGATTTGTCCTATGTTTGGTGTTCAAACTTGTTTGTGTTTACAACCATGATGACCTTTGTGTCTTACGACATCATGATTGATGTCCCATGTTTACATCCTGCTTTGTGTGGATTACTTTGTCTTTTTATGCATTTCCTACTTTGCTTGATAGCTTTTACATTGTTTGTGTAGATTACACATGTGCATGCATGTTTGTTCACACTTGTCTTTGGCTATCCTTATTGTTTATGCTGCCTTTGGTTTTTACCAAGCACTTTCCATGGTACATGTCATGCAATTGGTCCTCTTTTGGGGCTGCATTATCCTATTAGTAACTTGACATGCAACCCCAAAGAGGGGGGCATAATTTGGGGTTTTTTACATACTAACATAGAGATTATACACCGGTTCGGTTCAGTTATATACAACTAGTGGGTTTAGACCGACTATCTATGAACCCCATACACAATGGATTTTACTATACATGGTGTCCTTAGCATTATGGGAAACAATTACAAGCTTGACGCTAAAGTGGGTGTGCCTCTCTACACTACTTCAGCCATTGGCATCGGATCACCCAAAAAACTAGGACGATATAGATATCTCTTCACACACAGTTTAGGGAAGCAGTTAGAGCCAAGAGGACAAAGAGCATTTCCTCCCTACACTTCTTCAGTCTATGGTGTGAGATCACCCAAAAACTCACAATACATGACAGATATCCTTCTAGACTCTCTTTGTCAACCTAGATTAGGTGTACATGTTCCATCTAAATTTGCATATTTTACATTTACATTCTTTCATATACATGTGTCTTTTACATTGCATTTTTACACATACATACATATTTGAATACTTGATCATTTTCTCCTTGCAGGTCTAGCCATATGAGAAACAAACAATCAAATGGGGCAATAAAAACAACAAAAAACGATGTCAACAACACTTCAGACATCACACACTTTACTATCCAAGTAGGTACACTACACACCACAACATCTACACACATGTTCTGCCCTAGGTTCACTCTAATAACTTTTTCTTTGCACATTTTATATCTTTAGTTTCCACGATCCTCCATCTTTTGTCATTCCACACTTTGTCTAGTCCTTTTGGAAGCCTTCTTCTTCACTCTATATCGGCACTCATTACGCATCTCATACTACTATTTATAAGGTTCTTGAGTGAAGAAATTACTAATTGACCCTTGTCTTTTGGCCATTTTGTTTTATTTAATTTCTTCATTACCGACATCTTGCACCCATATGCCCATATAACTTATGTCATCCTACATCATTTTAGCCTTGACTAGGGCACCCAGTTAGTACTTGGGGTGCCCATAAGTGCCCCGGTCCCAAAGAGGGGCACCTCGGTCCTTTTTTCACTTTCCTACCACTGCTTGGGCTCTTTCTAGTTGTTTAAGGTCTTAATCTTTCTTGTGCTTGGCCTTTTTGGGGTTAATTACGAAATTAGACCAAGAGAACCCTATAAATATAAATTTATGAGACCATAATGAAAAACCTAGCATCACTTACTACTATCACTCCATCTAGAGTTGCATCCATCTATTACATTAGAGATCACTTGCATCCACATAGCTCCATCATCAAGGCACATGGCTAGGACATCTGCATCACACTTCATAGGGGGAGGGATTCTATTCTATTCCATGCACACATGATATTACTTTTCCTACACATATTTATTACTCGCTACTTCACAAAGTGTGACTGACACGAGAGAAACCTAGGGCATGTTATGCACAAACTCACCAAAACCACATCTAGGTTTGAAATGTAGTGCAACACTCGTTAGTAATCCCACCGTTATGGCAATTGAGGTTAGTACGAACCATTCATTTGCATATTTCCTTTTAAGGTTTAATGTATGTTTTGGGGTCTTGCAATTCTTTCTTTCATATTGGATTATTGGTGACATCTGGCTTGGGACAACGAATTTGATGTGACACGCAGTGAAGGTTTGAGATCATCTCCCACTTGTGAAGATAATTTTCGAGCTTTTACACGCACTCGGCACCTAGATTACAAACCAAAGCACCTATAGGTGCCCCAGTCCTCCTCCAAGTGCTCTAGTCTAGCTAGATCCTCTAGATCCATCCTTTTCATGACTTCTGCATAGTCATTCTTGCTTCGTTTTTCCAAATCATAATCATGCGACACTTTCATGTGAGAATCCTCTATTAAGCGAGTTCTTTCCTCTTAATTCTTACACATTAGGGTTAACATTTCATTTTGCATGGTTGTTATTGTCCCAAATAACTCCCTTAGTTATTCAAACAACTTATATTTTATTCTCGAATCGATGTTTCATCTTAGATTGCACGCACTCAAGCTTGTTTCCTTGCACAATTCATCTAGTTGTAGCTCTTTTGTGCGCCCCACATGCCTTGCTTCCTTCTTAATTTTTCTCTCTCCTTCCACTTCCCCTTTGCGCCTTCCCTCTGTGCACCCAATTTCTTCCCAACATTTCATGCATCCTCCACGCGCACGCACTTTGCCCCACTTTTCAATCAGCTAAGTCCTCTGGCATCCCCGCACGCCCTTTCCTCGCATCCCGCACATTTCCTTGTAATAATTATGCCTTGACTATGAATATCTCTCTCACCTATTTAGCCCATTTTTCCCACACGTATTTCATTTGCATGTGTTTTCCTTCTAATTCCTTTCACACCTTTTGCTTCTACGCACAAAACTTTACACCATTATGTGCCACATCATTATCTATCAAACTTGAGTGTGCCACACGTAACCTATGAAAGCATGCAAACAAGGCATCGAATCTTGACAACCAACCGGTGTGTGACATGTGGCAAAAATGACAAAATAAATGAACTATTAGCTTTGATCCTTCATCAATCAAGCTGTGTGCCATGTGTTTTGCATGCCCAGATGGATCTAAAAATCTTTTGAAAGCCATAACTTTTGTTGTAGTGCTCATATTCCCACATTCCTGGTCTCATTTGAAAGCTACTGACGTGGGCTATACGTTGGACTTTTCAAAATCAGATTTAGGTGGGATTTGGTAGGCAGAAAATAGGGAAACGTCATTCTGATCATTAATGCACACATCTAATAGCTCTAGCTACCCAAATTTCTACATATTTGGCCTTCTTCCTTATTTTACATGCCAAAAAGACAAGAGAAGTGCATATGTTGGCCTTGCAGAATATTTACAGAATTTATCACTTGTTGTTGGTGGTTACTGATTTGAATCCAAGTTTCACTCTCTTTTCATTCTCTTCTCTCCTTCTTCTATAAATAATAGAGTTCTACTTTGCAAAAGGATCCTCTTTTGTTATAGCGGAACCATGTTAAAATGTTGGCCAACATCCCGTGAGTTTCAAACTTTGACTTGGTCTCTACAATGTATTCTCACCTCCCACCATGAATTTAAATGATTGTGTGTCCCTTGAGAAATAAAAATCATGTTTTTGGAACTCTTATTTTCCCTTTCTCATTTTCATTGCATTCCCACCTCTCTGTTTGCGTTCCTGATGTGTTGCGTGTATTTCCCACTTGTAGTCCCCATGATCATGTGTTATCGCGAGCCGCAGGGCCAATTCCGCGTGTTGATCTATGGCGCACTGTCATCCTCCCTCTTCTTCCATGACATCTTTGTCTCTTGTGTCATCATGGAGAGTGATCGGCCCTTTCCCCGATGCTATCACCTTACTTAGCTTAGTATTTCACATCTTCATCTCAATAATTTTTGGTGTATTATTGTTGAGATCTATATTTTGACGCATCTTTCAATACATCTAGTGACTCTACTAATTCAAACGCACTCATTTTCTCATTCGCAAACCTATTCCCCCTCTATTCTTCCATCTATTTCTCATTTTCTATCATTCCACTTTCTTCTTTTGAAGTTGTGCAAAGATGACTTCTTACCCTTCTTAAAAATATTTTTGCGATGTAGAGAACTATTTCCCTCCATCCCACAATTTCAAAATCCTCCTCCAAACCGATTTAATGAGCCTGTCATCTTAAATATGCATATAAATCACCTTCCACCGATATGTATGGTTATTTTTCTAATCATAATTTGTATGTAGAACGGGTTTATGCGGATGATGATGGAGAATCCATGGCGTGAAGCTGATTTTGACAAACAAGTACAAAAATGGAGATGGACATGATGCAACTCGAGAATCAAGTGTTCATAAAAGGCAACTAGAGTTGGCTACAAGGTCCCTTGTCCATGGGTAGGACCTATACCAGGCTGGTTTAGCACCAAACAAAAGCTTCACTTTATCACTAAGATGTTGCCCCATATTACAGAATGGGATGAAGAAATGGAGGCTCACAAACCTATTGTTAATTAACCTTGTCAATGGGGCAACTCTACACTATCATCCTATAGCCCTCCCACTCCTCCACACCAACATACATCATCTCAGTTTATTTCCCATGTTCCCAGCGTGCTACCCCCATTGAGAATTCCCCTCCTCCATCCTCTTACCTTTACTCCTATGTCACCTCTCCTTCACGCGTACGCCTCCACTCCTTCATCATACACCCCTGCTCATTCCTTATGAAATCATCCCTCCACCTTCTTCCAATTCCCCTCTATATCTAGTTGTGCCAAAAATGAACAACCCCTTACATACGCACCATCTCCATCCAATGTCATCATGTTTGACAACTACATAATAGTTGAAGAATGGTCTAACTCTTATTAGGATGATGAAATCATAAGGGTTCTTATTTCAAAAGAGTATCAATTAGTTTCGTAGGCGCAGTGATGAAGGAGACCATGTTTCTTATAAAGGCATAACCATGCCCAATCCATCCTACAAGAAACCACCTTGAGGAGAGTCTGTGAGGATCCCATATATGAGATTGAGCTTCAAATCACTGGGAAAATCACAAGGATCAGGTCATGCCTCGATCAAATACTTGGCTACTATAGAGCCACATATAGAGTTTCCATTGGTCATTCCCATTTTAGAGCATGAGGTAGAGCTTCGGTGTGCGAAGGTCAACAATAGTGCCTCCCGAATCCAAAAAAAGATCAACATCATGAGGTATATGTTTTTTTTGTTTATACTTTGAGGAGAAGGGTGAGAAACCAACTACAAATCAGTTTCTCACTCTTGTTACAAACCATGTCCAATGCCAAATCAGTTACATGGTCACAATTTTTGAGGAAAGGCAACTACTTCTCCCTGCTTGTTGTGGGTTTTACTTGAGTTCCCTTTCCTTCTAGTTAGTATAGGTTAGAGTAGGTTTTTTTCAGTAAAAAATGTGCCCATGCACACTCTGCATGTTTTCTCTTGAAACATGTATGATTTTTAGTTTTGTACATAGTGTTGTGTTTTTTTTTCAGCGATGCTCTTCCTAGTGCCTTTGTTCTTTCTTTCCACACCTTCCGAGCACCTGTTTTATTACTACCTAGGATGACAATTCATTTTTATAAAAGAATCGGCTTCGGTTCCAATAGTTCGCACACAAATTTCCACCCTCACGATTCAAATCAAACATCTTCATGTGAGAGAAGTAGTTCAGTTCGAGTTTAAATTGTTGTAAGTGACTTCAGGATGTTCTTCAAGTTCTACAGATCGGACATTCAATTTTAGCATTTGTCTCCATGCCCAATGGACTACTAAGGCTAACCTTAATACCTTTACTAACCCCAAGCGTGTCATCCTATCACCCACGGGATGCTAGGCACTCACCCGAGGAATGCGTAGAACCGATCCCCTCCTTTATGTGTGCTTTGTGAGAAGTTTCCATCATTAATATATAATGATTTATAGAAGCAGGAGTACATTCACTTATTTAAAGAGGTAGAAAATGCAACTAGCAAATCTAACATTAGTGCATCACAAAAGCTAAAGAACATTGCAAGAAGCATAATAAACTAGATCTGAGCCATGATAAGTCAAATGACACGAGGGTTTACACCCTTAAGAAAAATATACAGAATGAACCCAAAGATATATTGATTTAACATAGTTCAGGTAGCCACATTACAGTCAAAAGGGTCATCTCAGACCATATACAATAAATGACAAGGACTTAACTCCCGCAAATCCTTCCCCATATGAGACCCTATCTATACCTTTCCCATTTTAACCCTTATTACAGATCCTAGTGCCATTAGAGGCTTAGAGCATCCCTCACAACCCTTAGCACTAAGTTCTCTAAACCCTAGCACTACTGCAACACATTATTACCCTACTTCTTATTCTTTTTGTGTTCCCTCTGTCTCCCATCATCTCTTGCATTCTATCTTTTTCTATCTCTTTATCCCTCTTTATCTTATCCTCCTTTTCTCTAGCCCGAGCATATTTATTTATAGGATCAAGCACTCACCACCATGTATTTTCTCCTCAACGTGATCATGTTCCAAGTGTCGATGTGGTCCTCCAATGGTGAATGTGTATCCCTTTATAAACCCTCCACTCTCTCGCAATGATATCTTCTCGGGAATATTTCTTGTGTGAAATATCCTTTTCTTAGCTTTCGTAAGGTTCTAGGCTAACACCTTATCCACTCATCATGCCTAGTCGGGTCTTCACATTTTTCCTCAAGTACCCCCTAGAATGCTAAATATGGCTACATTTTTTAAACCCATGTTTTATTTCTCACGCATGCCCTGGTTTAACTTAAACCCCTTTATCCTGCACACTTTCCCCTAAGTGCCCTTCTTCTTCTTCGGTCTTGTGTATGTGCACCCTTTAGTACTTAGATAATATTTCAAGGCCCAACATCACCCCACACTAAGTGTGTTCTCCATCCTCGGAAACATCTTTCTTCTTTAAAGAATAAAGAATAATGGGATAGGGACAATCTGAATAAAGAATGAAAGAATGGAAGAATCTTCTACTGTTGTAGGAGGAGGGGGAATTATTTATTTACTGTTGCTTTAATCTTTTCCCAGGCATCCACCTCACTCTGTGCTTTCTGAAGTAGGTCACCCACTAAAGTGCTCACCTCATCAAAACTCAATTCATCACTCTTAGCATTCAATGTGTCTACAATTCCTTCTAGATTCTTGCTAAGATCGTCCAACACATCCATTATGCGGGTGACCTGGGGATATAGTTCTATAAACTAATTCTTAATCGAACCCCACAAGTTTTGATTGATTCAAATTTTTTATGAACCTCGGTTAGGATATTATCCCACTCCCTTTCCTTTGTTCTTTTCTTGAAACTCCTTCAGATCTGCCTCATGCATAGCAATTAGTATGTTTTCTACCCTGTCTCTATCAGTGCAATCATCATAAATAGCCTTAGTCATTTACATAACGGTATTCACAATGGCAAGGAGCTCAGAATACCGAGTAAATGTCTCCCTAGTCTTCAATTTTTCTTCCTCCTTCGGCGTGTGCCAATGCCTATTCTGTTGAATCCAATGTGAGCTGCCATCTCTCCATGGTGAGGATGTGGATCAGGTCTTCCAAGCATTGCATGGCCATATTTTTGCTTAGGTAGGGCCAGGTCCGGGTACTTCAAGATTATGGTGTCTAAAATAGTCTCTATCTTCTTATGGATCTCTCACACCTTTTCCTTTTCCTCCCTTAATTCGCACCTTAATTGTGTGTTGATCAACTCCTCCTACTTTAGCTCCTTGTCCTTTTCAATGATCTCTTCATTTTTATTTTCAAGCTCTTCTTCCAGACCCTTACTCTATCATTTCTCCCAAAGAGCCTTGCCTCAACCTCCACCGACACTTTGTTGAGTGTGTTACAAACTTTCTCATTTGATAGTTGTTGAGCATTCACCAGAGGGTTTACTCCCTTGGTATCTGGTATCTTCATCAATGCCTCATAGTTGACCTCAAATTTGGGCTCATCAACATGGGACTCAAAATCCCAAGACAACATCTTCCTTGTGCGTGGGTACACACCATCTTCATTGAAAGAAGACCATGCAAGGAGTTGGTTTGAAGGCACGGTACTTTGGAAACATGCATGTGGTACCTTATTTGGATCATTGATGTAGGTCATCCCTTGTTCCTGCGTTACTTCCATACCCTTTCCTCCTATGCACACTACCTTTGGGAAGCTTACTCGCTAGGATGGGATCTCTGCCCATGCTTCCATACTCCTTTTCTATGCTCTCACTTCCCTCTGTCTCCTTGAGAACTTCTTCGAGCACTTGCACTCCACCTCTTGATCCACCAAGTCTTTTATGATGCATGTTACCTCCCTTTCTGTGGCATCCTCTATCTTCTCCTTGTCGAGCTTAGAGGCATTTGATCATTCATGTCGACTTCATCACTTCCCCATTTCCTTGAGCGCCTCCTACATCCTCGTCCTTCTCTTCCCTATCCTCCTCCTCCTCGACTTGTGTACATCATACATAGGATGGTCTTGAGCCTCATTGTGCTCTTCATCATCTTCATCACCCTTGTCAACCTCTATGCTCTTTGTTTCTTCCAAGTCTTCCTTTTCTGTTACCCTTTGTTTCTTCCTAATTGGTGATTCCAATATAGGAGACTCTTCTTTTTCTTCCTCTCTAGGTGAATCCTTTCTTTCCGGCGACTCTTATTTTTCAAGGGCTTCTCTTGCTTTGGCACCTCTTCCTCAGGTGTCTTCTCTTTATCTTTTGTGGGGGACTTCTTCCTCCGTGCATAGGTTCTTGGCCTTACACCCGACTCCTATGTGCCTACAGATTACATTGTCTATGTACTTGGTGCCTTTTTCTCAAGGGCCTCCTCTCTCTCCCTTTTCCTTGCGCATCCTTCTTCCTTATGGTGGGGTCTTCTAGGATAGAGACATCATTTTAAATGTAAGTGAACTTCTCATACTTTAGCCTTATGCGCAGGTATACCCTTGCTATAGTCCTCCTAGTAATATGAAATGTTATTGGCTTCACCATATGTACATCATGGGAGACATAATTCTCCACATAGGCGTGCTTCTTTGGATATATCAATGTCCTACGCAGCTCATAGTAATCCTGGTCTACCATGCTAAGGTCAAACCTTAGTTTATTTTCCTCTTTGAATCTATTGACTTCGGCATGGAAGTATTGTGTTGTGAAGGAGAATGGAAATTTACACCAGGGACCCTTGGTACCATCTACTAGAGTAAACCTACCAATGCAAAAAAATGGTATATGGCGAATTCAATTTTGCCTTGTAGTAGAAAAGGTAACTATCGTCAAGTATCCTCTTAGACCATTTTCCAGGCATGCACTTGTGGGCAGCCGTCATGGTGTCACAAGTGTACGTTTCAAATATTGTGGCAGGGGGGAGGGGTTCTCATCTGGGTACTACACAAATTTATCTAGCCCATTGGGCACTCCAATCTCTGAAAATATAATGGTAAGGAGGACATTACCAAACATGATCTTTTCTCCATCACGCGTGGCACTGATGATTTCTTCTGCTATGAACACCGAGAGGTTATAGATGGTCCCTTCGAGATCTTATAAAAATGTTCAACCAATCCTTGTTGATCTGTGTCCATCTCTCCTTCCCATTTAGTTTTGTGACCAAGCGCGCAACCATCCTCATTACAGGTCAGAAATCACAGAGATGTTGAAGTATCACAACCCCTTCTTATATTCATAGGCTTCAATAGTATTCTTGATGGCCTCCTTATCATCCAAGTCATCATCAAATGATTCTCCCTCACAGGTAAGACTAGTAAATTTAGAGATCAGTTGTGGATTTATCTCGCATCCTACATCTTATGAAGTAGAAATGGTCTTCATGTACATGTGAAATTAACCACTAGTATAATTGCTCAGGTTTTCCAAAATAGGGAAACTCATAGAGTTGCAATAACTTGACCTTTTCCATTTTCACCTTCACCTTATCATCGTAGATAGGCATTCCATGTGATTTCCTTTTGTTTGTAGGTCAAACCAATTCCAATGCCATCTCATTCTCTGTGGTGCTCGTCTAATGGTTGTAGTCACTTATGGCCATCTTTCTAACATGAGACACCCATTATTTTCCAAGCAACACGCCGTCTGGATATTACATCTCTGCATACCATTATTTGTTGAAACTAGTGGAAACAACTTGTTTCCCTTTTCCCTTGCCCTTATTTGGTGAAATGGTTGCTACTTTCCTTGGTGCCATTTCTCTGTCAGGTCACTAAAAGTTCTTTCTTCCTTCTGATCCTAGCTCTACTCAATTATGTGGCTCTAACCCTTCGCAAATATCCCTTCAATCCCGTTCCCTAGCTGTGGAACCCTAACCTAGAAAATTCCTTCTTTACAAAAGATGATGTATTCACTTGCGTGGATTTCAAAACTTCTATGACCCTCTCCCTCATGCCTGTGTACTCTTTTTCCACTTAGGCTCACTAATCAAACTTGTTATGCACTCAGATCTTCACAACCCTTTTTGGGAAAATTTTCTTCAAGGATGCCCTAGTTCACAAGAGCTCTTCGATATCACAATTATGAGGTAAAAAATAATGGACCCCGCCCTTTTACTTATAGTTTTTGATTTTTTTTCCATAATAAATGCCATGCCACCTAAAAACTAACCTTTAATAAAGACATCTTTTTTCTTATAAAGCCAACCTTCAGCACTTTTACCCCCGTGTGCCAATCATGCACGAGAACTTCTATAACCTTCTAGTGTGCAAAAACCCTTATTGATCGAAGATCCTTATGCACGCGCTTGCAACGCCGAAGGAACTTCTTCTATCCTTACCCTGATTTTTGACATCACCTACCTCATGTTGTTCTTATGCTTCTCACCCTTGTACATGGTTTTTGTAAAGCCTTCCTGACACCAAACTCCTTATGTTCACCTTCTCTACACACGATCTTTCTTAACTACGTGCTTTTGATCATTCAACCTGGGCCATCGAAACACAACTTCTCTATCACCTTCCAGTAATTTTTGCATCACTCCACCCCACATAAAAATAGATGCACACTGCTCTATGCATAGAATTTTTTTGAAAATAATAAGTGGCTACCAAAGCACACAACAACAAAAAGAAAGGGAACAAGCAACGAGAAAGGGAAACACAAAGAAAGGAAATGTATTAAAGGAAATCCTAGGCTAAATGACAATACTTGCCTTATTTACAAACACAAGGAAGACTTATTTATAGTAAGGCTTCAACCTACTCCCATTAAATGGCTTGGTAACCATGTTCCATCCAAAGACTTGAATCGATAAGCACCTAAATTAAGTATATAAGATACAATGTATAGGCCCATCCAATGGACTTTGAATTTCCCAGGATGATACAAAACTTGGAATCATACAATAGAACCATCTGCCCAACCTCAAACTTTTTGTTCTTGATGTGTCTATCATGTCATGCCTTCTACTGTATTTTTATGTTTTCGACTCCAACGTGCAAGTAGCATGCCTCTCATCTAACTGCATTAACTTATCAATCCTATCCTCAAGCACTTTTCATCAGCTAATCCTCTTGTGTGTGTTATACATAGTGATGGTAACATGAATTCAATAGGTAACACCGCTTCCACGCCAAACACCAATTGAAAAGGTGTGGCCTTGTTCAATCTTTTATAAGTAGTCTGGTATGACCATAACACAACAAAAAATTTATCATCCTAATCCTTTCTTCCCACATCACAAATTTTGGTTAGCATGTGACTCAATATCTTGTTAAATGCCTCAATGGTTCCATTAGCTTATGGGTGATAGGGGGTAGTCTTGTGGTGGGCTACCATGAATTTTTCCAACAAGATTCTAACTGTCTCATTCAAGAAATGAGTACCCCTATCACTTGTTAAACTCAATGAAATCTATATTTGTTGATTATATTTTCCCACAAGAACCTAGTTGTTGTTGTCACTGTGCAATCCCTTGTAGGTGCTACTTCTACCCACCTCGTAAGATAATCTATGCATGTAATGATATAGTGTGAACCAGTCCTTCGCATGGCAGGTGAAATCGGTCCTACAAAATCAATCACCCATTTCTCAAATGGTTCTGTGCTAGCTATCGGTCTTAAGGGAATCTCATCTCTTCTTCCTAGTTTTCCAAGGCACTGGCAATGGTCACAGGCCTTGCAAAACTCAATACAGTCTTAGTAGATGCTTTCCCACTAAAGCCCTGCTAGAAGGATCTTACGCATGGTTGCATTCCCTGCATAGTGTCCTCCTGCAATCCCATCATGTGCTTCCTCCATGATTACAACACGTTCATGCTCTAACACACACCAACGCAAAACCTCATCACGGCCTAGCTTGTATAAGTCTCCACCAATTAACATGTAGGTTTCTGTGTATGGTTAACTGCTTCCTTTCCAAAGTATTGATTCCCTTTGGTGCCACACCCATTTTGAAAAACACAACTATATCTTCCAAATCAAAGGGTGTGTCTTTAATCTAAATAGTTGCACAACCGGCATTGTATTATCAATACTCGTGCATCGTCCTCCCGAGTCAATCCTTGATAAATGGCTAGGTCCCAAATTACTCTTACATACTTTCACCACAATCAGTAAACTCAAACTCTTGAAATAAGCAGGACTCATCTGCATATGCACCCTTGTAAAATGATCTTGTTCACCAAGTACTTCAATGCCATGTGGTCTGTGTAGAAAATGAAGGGTGTTGCCAATAGATATTTACTTAATTTTTGCAACACATAGATAATGGATAATGCTTCATGCTCGGTAGTGGTATAGTTATGTTATGCTTTTTTCAACTTCTTACTACCAAAACACAAGGGACGGTCAACAATTCCTTCTACAGTTTTGCTAAGATTGCTCCAATCATCATCCCTAAAGCATAAAAATGTACGTGGAATGTCGTATCCCAAGAAGGAAAGCGTAATATGGGCGTAGTGATAAGCTTATTTTTCAATGTATCAAATGCCATCTGTTGCACCTCTCCCCAGTGAAATGGAATTTTGTGTTTTAGTAACTCTTCCAATGCATAAATCTTTGCATACCCATTAATAAATTTCTAGTAATACCTCGTATGCCCAAGGAATCTACGCACTGTGCTTTGGTTGGTAGGTTCCCCCAATCCCACAATAAGGTAACTTTGGCAAGATCCACTAGTAAGCCCTCCTTACATATGATATACCCTAGAAGGGTTCCAAATGGAGTAGAAAAAACACATTTCTTAATGTTGAGGGATATCCTCAACTACCAACATCTTTCAAACATCATCCTCAAATTGTCACAATGATCCCTTACTAATCCGTATATTGTCCAATCATCAAGGTAGACTTGAAGAAACTTATGGATGAAGTCTTGAAATGCCTGAACCACAATGCGTGAAAACATAACAAACATGTTCTTTAGTCCAAAAGGCATGACTGTGTAGGAAAAGCTTCCCCACTCAGTGGTGAAAGTTGTCTTTTCTTGGTCTTCCTTTGCAATTCTAACTTGATGATACCCCGAGAATCCATCTGTGAAAGAATAGATCTCGCGTATGGCTACTCCTTCTAGGATATCCTCGGTGAAGGGGGTTGGAAAGGGATCAAAGCCACATACCACATTCAAATATATGTAATCAACACAGATCCTTATCATCCCATCCTTCTTAATGGTAATGACCATTGGGCTTATCCATTCTAATTCCTCAACGGCCTTAATGATGCCTGATGTGATCATATTGTCCATCTCTTCCTTGAATTTTACACAAAGATTTAGATTCATTCGATAAGGTCTCTTCCGAATTGGGCATGCTCCTTCCTTTAGCTTGATTTTCATTTCCCCCAAGGAGTGGTGAACTCCTTTCAACTCATGGTACCCATGCGAAATAAGTCCTGAAACTCACACAATAGATCAATGATCTTCAAAACCTCCTTTTCTGACCAACACTCCCCAATCGTAACCTCCTTAGGTTTTGTTTCGATCCAATGTTAACCTTCTTTGTTTTGAGAGGTTCATGGTAAGCGCGTGCTTTCTCATCGGCACTATCCATAATACGAATTTTCCTCAAGTTGAGGCATGTCATCATCAATAATATTTTGAAGTGGTGAAAAGTTATTATGATTAACTCTTTCACGAGGAATATCACTATTAGTGGGTTTTTCATGCAAAAGGGTTTTTGTATTACTATTATACCTTAATATAAAACAAAGAATAAAGAATAAATAGATTTAATCATTTAGTTACTTCGTACATGTATTTGGTGTGGATTTCAGTTGAGTGACCCCTTTTGTGGTCTGGCTAAAATAAGATAAAAGGGTCATTTTTTTCATGAGTGACCCCCACCTTTCAATTATTAATCAAAGCCATCAAAATTGATTTCAATGAGCATTCGTAGAATCATATCAAATGGTTCTCGAAAAAACCAAAAATAGATGTAATAGGATGTCAACTTGCAAACATATAGTCACTTCAATAGGAGATGGACGACTACAAGGAAAGGAATTTTAGACCGTCATCTATGATATGGCCATTTTTTATGAAAAAATTAGTCAAACTGCGAAACTATTACATGTGAACGATCGTTCCCCGAAAGATAGTTGTTATGCAAGTGAATGACTAAATATTATAGGTATATATTGGTGAATGTGCCCAATTTTAGTTTCAAGGTAGCGGTGATATAGATTCATAAGTATGAAATTTATTTTAAATTGTAGGTGAGTCAACCCAGAAAAGTAACTTGCATCACGAGGTTTTAGGTGAAACAGTGTTCTGTACTACTCTAAATCTCCAAATGCCAATTTCAAAACCCAAATATTCGTGAATTAGCAAAAAATCGCCACTAAAATTTTCTTTGCGATGGGTATAGCAATTAGGAGAAATGATAAGGGTTTACAATAATGCAATTATGGCTAGATTGAGGTTTAGGATGTGGACAAATAGGATTTCGTTGTGCATCAACGAGTTTTACACCCGATCTCCAACCGCTGCGACTACCACATGTCAAAGGCAAATTGCCCAATGTCTAGTTAGGCAACACCTATTTGTAAATCATCTTAAAAAATATTTCACAAATATATATCATCTAGTTGGCAATACCTTTCGGCGATTAGCATGATTCTAAGAGGGTTCGAGACGTGGACGACTAGGATTGCACTATGTGTCAATGACCTCCCACGCTTGATCTTATATGTCCGCCGATTGCCACATATCAAATGCGGTCGCCTAATGTCTAGTTGAAGATGATGTTAATATTTTTTTTTTTTTCACAAAACATATGGAGTAGGTCAACAAATTTAACTTTGCTTTTAAAAGATATTATAGCTCACGAGCAACCAATTATTATATAATTCTACGTTTGAAATTTTCATGGCGGAGAAGTTAATCCCATTTTAAAATATCTTTCCTTTCTAATTTATTTTGACAACTATTCTACTACCGTCTTTAGCCCTTAAACAAATACCTAATCGATGCATTATTGAAAGCTCAAGAAATTATAGAAAAGCATGTCAAAGAGCTAATTGGAATCGGGGTGCTACATAGGTTGAAAAACCCTAAACGTAAGAGTAGACTTCTAGGCTTCTAGCACCCCCTACACAGCAACCTATGAAAATTAGTTAAAAATCTGGGAATTTAGTTAATTTTTCATGTAATAGGTCAGGAAAAACTTCAAAAAAAAGTTGGGGAGCATTCCTTTCTCTCACGATGACCCTTTTTCCATGTGGCTGCTTTGTGAAAATGTAAAGTCCAAAGGATGATTTTTTTAGATAAGTTTTAGGGACTATATGCTCAATATATAAATATCTATATAATGTTGTGCTTATATTTATATTGAATGTATTTATATGATCGGGGATCATTTTTGAAAGTTCCCAAACATCCCTAAATGGTGTTAGTGCAGAAGATCATCTCGAGAGCTTTCCAACGCTATTTGAGAACGCGACAAACGGACATCGGGAGCTCTAGATATGTTTTCAAAGTTCGCATGAAAGTCAACTCGTCAATCTGTCAATATTTGGACCAATCGCATCGTGGACACGTGGCTTGCCAACACTCTTCGAATTCGCTCGATTTTCCTATCGGGAGACGACAAGTGGATTACATATGTGTATACATTAGTATTAAATCTAATGTTGATACATTAGTATTAAACTCTACTAACCGCCAAATCAAATCCATATGCTTTGACCACGTGGAAGGTGGTGAAGTGGTTGTTTGGGAGGCATTAAGCCTTGCGTGGATGTTTCCACGTGGAAGAAGGAAATTGAAGCATTGTTGGGGCGGTCATAAGCCCAACGTGGTCTTTGACCACTTCATGCGTGGAAAGGCTTAATAAAGCCTAAACTTTTATTCCACCGATCCTTATGGGATTTTAATCCATTTAAATATGTATGCGTGCCAAACATGGGATGTTAACCCATTTAAAATTACATCCACCCAATTTGGGATTTAATCCCAATTTCTATGTACGGGTGAGGCTAAAATAGCCTAAGGATGATAGAAATGCATTATTTTTGGGCCCTAAAAATGTATAAATAGGGTACCTAGCTCATCTGTAATAGATACACCAAAGCCATGGAGAAGCTCATTGCTAGAGCACGGAAAAGGTGGACACGCGAGCTTATTATTTGTTAAGCTTATTTGTGGGATGTGTCAACAAATATTATCTATTGGCCTATTATTTTAGGCAATATTAGATAAAATATTTGTGATCGGGAGTAAATTGTAAACTTAAGGCCCATTGAGCCACACCAATTACTTGCAAATCTGGATTGGGGCTAGCTAGCTTCGCATTGTTTGCTCTCCGATCACACCGAAGGAGATTGTGCATCAAGAAGGTGGAAGTCGGAGCTATTTTTCACCCTTGTCGTCCAAAGGTTTGGTGCACTAATAGGCAAGTAAAATTCCATTTGGTTTTCTTGTGAAAGTACTATTGTAACACAAGTTTTGACTAGTGGAACGGTTTGACTACGAACCCGTAGGCAATTGCGAACTCGTAATCAATCTTTGTGCAATTATCTTATTGTCTTGCGTTATTTTTAAATTGATTACTTAAAAGGAGAAAATCATAATGTAATTAAAGCCTATATCCGAGATCAAGTTATAATTGATTATTTTCGGATCATTATAGTTTATATTTATAGTGAATGTATTCATAGATTATATTTATAGTGAATGTATTCATAGTGATAACTACCATGTTGTCAAATTCTTTCACATCAAATAAGGATGGCCTGACAATTTTACAAAGTGTAAAATACAGTTAAAATAGGTAAAAACCTGGCCTACACCAAGTATGTAGAATACTCGATGGAAGTAAATATCCCGCAAAAATATCAGATAAACTCAATTTCGTAGAAGAACTGTAAGCAAAGAACATTATGTCTCCATTGCACCTCATAAAATTTGTGAATAAGTTGATTCATCTTCGATTTAAATGAAAGTTTACATTTATAGAGAGATATTTATTGAGAACGATAGGGATTTCTGTGCGGTTTTGATTGCAGCAACGGAAGTTCAAGTTCAACTTGTTCACGAAATGTATGGCTTCTGATCTCCATAAATCGGTTAGTGCGATATTTATTGGGATAATAGGCGAACCAGATCTCACCTTCCACAATCCACTTCAATGTTTGTCCCTCTAAATCTCTGTTGAGCCTCCATGTTATGGGTGTTCCATACTCATCTCTAGCAAACACCACCCCTCCTTCTGGTGTGAAAGGTCTTACAGACCCTTTTCTTCTGCGAAAGCTCTAAAAGCCTTGTAAGAATCGCCTCTGGACCATGATTTTCCCTTCAAGAAATTAAATTGAGGTGGTGTGTAGCTAAACACAGGAATTCCATATGAATTGTCGCACAGAGTCCATTCAAACCTTCCCTCTGTATTGTTGACGGCAGACAGATCAAATCGCCAGTTTTGAGCCTGTTTTCGTAGGAATTTTGTTGCCCAACCTTCAACTCTGCGGTCAAGTTGGAGTTTACTTTTGCTCCTTCTGTTTTGAGGGTGGCCTCGTAACTTCTCTCTCTGACAACAATTAGCTCTGGGTTCTGTGATGACGCGCCCAAGGAAACTGCATGGACACCAGACTTGTTTTCAGGCCACACTTTTAGAGTGACCTTTGCCGGAAAATACCATTCTTTTTCAAGGTTGCTTGGAATTGGCTTGTTAGAATCCAATTGAAATGCTTGGCACCTGAGATTATCGATCTGGAGATCAACATCTATCCAGTCCGTGAAGACGGTGACTTCATGGCGGAAGTGAACCAGGCAATGCATCAGCTGCTGACTCAGAGCCAATTCCAGATCGGAGTCCGTCTTCATATACTGCGTCTCCAATTTCATTGACAGGCGTGGGCAATAGGCGTTGACTGTCCAGTATCTATCAAGTCTCGAACTGTACGACATTTGGAAGGGCTTTATGCTTTCAGTTCCGTATCGTAACCGAATTTCTGTAAACTGGGCAGCCAAAGATTTCATCAAACGATGTGTTGGATCTGGTCCGATGATTATTAGTGTTTCCTTTTGTGTTTGCTCGGCCAATTTCTGCAATTCCAGGACAACTCTTGTGCTGAGTTGAGTTTTGGCATGGAGAAGATGAGAATAAGATGCAGCACGGAATATAGAGTTAAATGCTCGCCTGTATATCGCCGATTCGATGTCCAATCGCTGCAACTCCACAATATGATCTGTATCGGTGTTTTTCCGTCGGTCGTCCTTATCCAATAACATATAAAACTTTTTCAAACCGAGTCGCAGAAAGTTACCATCGACGGCCGGCAACTCCAAGTTGGCAATAGCTTGATGAGCGACTCTGAGGAATACATAAATACAGAGATTGGAGAAAAGAGGAAACAAATTCTCCTGCATCGCCTCTTCACTATACTCTCCAATACGGCATTCCCCTAATTCGGCAAGGCACCCATAATCCCACCGGAGACTCAGAAAAACTACCCCATTTCCATGAGAATAGGCATGGACGGATAGCATCTTTCCATCCATAATAGTCAGCTCAAGTAATTTGGCACTTGTTGCATCGAGCTTTGACGAAAGATGGAGATGGCGTATCCACCCATAAACATCTGCAAACTCATTTAAAGCCATCTCATCAGATCACAGATTCACACCACAATCTCACTCACAAACACAAACACTTTCTTAAAAATGTGTAGGTACAGCGTTTCTTAAATGATTGATTAGACCATGAAAGGGCATTAACAATTTTCTTGGGAAATTTCTTACTCATTCTCTTGCGTTGACTATGGAAGGGTTCCATTAATGTTGAAAGTTTCTTGTTCATCCCATTTTTGGCGGGGGTACTTACTTAGCCCGGCACAATTATCTGCACTTTAAAAACATGGAAATTTTTACATAAGCATCAAGTTGACTATTTAAAAATATGCAAATTTTCTACGCAAGCATCAAGTTGACTGAGTATACATAGATTTAAAACGTTCAACCTAACTGTCATGGACGTTCCCAGCGGACATCATATATTAATTTTTGCAAAGTAGTTTACTAAATACTTTGCAGCGCATTGGCTGGGAGCGGGTTCAAATTTTAACGATTTATTCAAATAACGTAGGATTGGTTACATATACAATTTTTGTGTGTTCCATCACTTTTGCATGTGCACCAAGTACCAACACTTAACTTAGAAGAGAACATTTCTTACAAATCCGTTAATAGATGTGAAATATATATATGAAAAATAGTTTTTATATTAATGCGAGTATATTTATTTATGCTTAATTTTATTGTTTTTAATATAAATATATCACATGATTGAAATTATATCGTTTCATAATAAACATAAGAGGAAGTATTAAGAAAACTACCACAATTACAATTACAAGCTTGAAGCCAACTAAAGGAAAGTTTACATGGTTTTCCTCGTAATTATAACCACCCCGAGAAACCCAAATAGAGCGAGGGAAATGCAGAGAAAGGAATAAAATATTCGGAGCTCATTTTTCTCAGTAGGGGCTTCATGGAACATAATACCAACATGAACACAAGACACCCGACACACTAAGCACAACATCCACTCGATCAACAAGATCATAGAAGTAGGATCGTTTCTATAGAGTGCATGATATATCTCGAGTACAAATGACCTTGTTTATCCCTTCAAAGCATTTCAACATCGTCAAAATAATGCCTCGCCTTTGGTCGGGGGAGTTATTGAGGAAAATTGGAGCCTAATGTGATGTAGTTGAACATATGGCTGCAAACGCCTAATGTGCGAAGTCTAAATAAAGTATGACTAATCGCCCATGTTGTCTATGGTTGTCGGGCCGCCCACTGTGCCATATGTGGTTATAATGAAGATGATCCACGATTCCGTGCTCACCATGGCTTGTGGTGTTGGTCTCCAGTCATTGTCAGTGGTGTTTTCATTGATGTCAAGTGGTATTGATGGAAAAAAGGGTTGATTGGTGAAGTGAAGAAGTCAAGGACATGAAGGTTGATTGGTAGTGCCCTTTCAGGATAGTTTCTGGTGCCTAATGAGATGTGTCCATAGAATGTGTGAGCAAAAACATGGTTCGATTTAACTCATGGAGTCAAAATTCAAAATGCACATAAAGTGGCTTTGAGAACTAGCAATGTTCTTGCATGCAAATAACACTTGTCGAGAGATCCACAGAAAACCTATGGCTAACCAACACATGGAATGTGCAGGAGGAATGTCTTATAGTGCTCCATGAAAATTTTCATCGATTCTATAATGGGGATTAGTCACATAAAGCATATAGAGATGCGTACATGAGAAAAAGCCGAAGAAGCCCATGTTGTAGAAGTATGTATAGATGTGTAGTAGAAGCATGCCAATAGAATTATATGCAGAGGAATGTCTCGGAGGAGGTAAACGATCATGTACGAAACCCAAGGAGAGAGTAGGAAGATAGCAAAAGTGATTAAGGAGCTTAGATAAGTTTTTACGAGTATAGGAGAGCCAAAGATGCCTCCATCCTCATCATAAAAAAGTAAAGGGTGATTTGTATTTTGGTTCTAAAGCGATCCAACCCCATCGAGTCTCCCTAACCAAGCCAAGCGAGTTGGAGACAAAGGCGAGTTGGGCCTTGCTCTTCACCTCACCCAGATCCAAGTCACTCCCTCCACTCACCGACATTTGAATCAAACACAAAGCTCGAGGAAAGATTCTCTCTAAGTAGAGTCGCAAGCTCCTTCATGCATTGGTTGGAAAGCTAGCATCCCCACATGTAAGTGTCGAGGGTTACACATAAAATTTGAAGATCCAAGCAACAAAGCAAACTAAAAGTGGGAATATTTAGATCTATTTTTCAATGTGGCGTGGCGAGCCCAAATATCACAGACCCATTGATTCAACCGGTCATTTATTTGAGAAAAGTGAGTTACCCATCTAACCAAGTAGCATCTCAAACAAAGCAATGAGTTTCATACAAAATGGTCAAAATAACTACTTCAACCCTAATATCATCATCCTCTCATTGACGCCACGTGGCCCTCCTTCACTCGACACATCTCTCAAAAGGTAGTCATTATTATGTTTGGTCAAATATAATTCTTTCCATATTATTTTTCGGTGAACTTTTATCCAAACCACTAAATATAGCGAAGGAGCCAAATATAGTCATTGGTAAACCCTTCTAGTTGTAACTCTACCAATTTTAACGAAGAAAACACTAATTTAGGATTAAAACATTTCTCCGATTTGTTACGAAAAGTGGGTTTTTACAACTTTTGTTAAGGATAAGTACCAAACAACATTTTTTTGTTAGTTTTTTTGTAAAATTGTCATTTTTAGCCATATAGAGCTCTAAAGACCACCAAGGACTGAAAACAAAAACAATACTACCAACCAATTTTTTCCGTACAAGAGGCTAATTTTTCATTTTTAGTGTAATGTATTGATTTTTATTGTGCTAATAAGCGATTTTTTAGGAAATTCTAGTCACCATGATGGCCAACAATGCACCAATTTTTTTTTCCTAACTTACTGCAACTACTCCATGGTGATAATAATGTTGTGTGGAAGACCAAAATTTGAACTCAACTCGAGTTTGAAGAACTATGGCCTATTGTAGATAATTTGGTAACCGGATCGGAGGAAAATGCAACACGGAGTGGAGTTTGATAGGGCCATTAGAAGGCCAAATTGATTATCTTTTTGATATGTCCGACAATGTGCAACCACACATTTAATATGCCGAATGGCCAAAGAGGCATGGGATAAATTGAGCACATTGTACTAGGCTAAGAATAAGAATACTATACTAAATTTGCAAAGTCAAATACATACACTTTGAAGTTCAATCCTAATGACAAATTTAAGGATTTTTTAGAATATTTACAACCTTGATGGCTTCACTTCTATCCCTGGGAGAGGATATATCAGATGACGTTCTCATTCCTATTTTTTTGAGAGCACTTCCTCCCTCATGTAGAATTTTTTTGACAAAAAATAATTTATCGAGAAGACCGTCGGTTTTGAAAAGTTCGTGAAGTTGTTGTAACAAGAAGAATCAATGTATAATAAAGATGAATAAGAAGAGTAGGAAATTTCTTCTCATCAGAAAGGGAATAACAAATCTTATTCTTATGATAATTCCTAGAAGTAGTATTAGGAAGGGGATAACCAAAAGAAAAAGTGTCTTATTTTCAGCAGAAGAGATGATCTGAAATATTGTTGGTACAACATGTACAAGAAGGGCTTGTCTAACAATTTGAAACCTAACATTTAGTAATATCAACAATGAAAATCTATCTATAAGAAAGGGTAGAAGAAGGGGAATTAGAGGAAGAAACCCCATCAATAAGGAATTTTTTTGAACAAGAGGACCACTCGGATGATGAGGAATTATTGTACACTTCCAAAGTAAAGCAACTACTTATAATAGTGATATATGGTACGTTGACTCAGGATCCACACAACACATGACCGGATGTAGAGACTGGATCTCCATAATGTTAGACACACCCTCCAAAACTCATGTCTCATTTGGTGATGACTCATCATATAGTGTTAAAGGTATTGGGAACATTTATTTACCTCTTTATCACGTAATTCTAGGTTATCGATGTATTGACGCCCATGGTTTGACGAATAATTTTTATGAGTCAATCAACTTCTAGTTCACAATCTAAAGGTTGATTTTACTTGCAATTCTTGTAAGAAAGTTTTTTGATTAGAGATAAATCTAAAATATCTAAAATTATTACACAAGATTCAAATATTGGATGTATGTTCCACTTGATTTTATCTAGAGATATGATCAAGAACTTATGGAAAAAGAAACCTCCTCTACACAGTTATGGCATCGAAGACTTGGTTTCGTTAGTTTTAGATATCTTGACATACTTCACCAATATGACATGGTGAGATATTTTCCATCTCTCAAGAAGGATACAGATAAGTGTCCAAATTTCCTTGCAAGAAAACAACACAAAGATTCATTCCACAAAATTACATATAGAGCTCTAGGTAAGCTTAATCTGGTGCACACTAATCTTTACAATGATCGATCGATCGACCTATTCATTTTGGATTTTAGTATTTCATGATTATTCCATAAAAATGTGGATTTATTTTCTTCTTACTAAATATAAATCTTTCAAGAATTCCAAAAATTTCAAAGTGGTTGTTGAGAATGAGATTGGTCTTAAAATCATCTCTTTTCTCATATCTAGGGGGAATTCATCAACAATGAGTTCAAATCCTTTTTATAAGCTCATGCGATTCATCGACAAATGACTCCTCCACATACACCAATAAAAATGGTGTTTTTTATATAATGAAACATACTATCATGTAGATGGTTCATTGTATGATTGATGATTCAGACTGTGAAGACATTATGGGTCAAAGTACCGAATACTACAAAGGTGTATCTATTGAACCGAGTTTTCACACTTGCTATTGATGGAGTAGCACCACATGAGGCATGGTCATAATGGAAACCATCCATTACACACCTCAAATTATTTGGGTGCAAAGCCAACATTCACATTCCCAAGCAAAAGATAAAGAAGTTGGATATTAAATAAGAAAAATATATCTCATTGGATATAGTGAAGAATATCTTAGGTATAGACTAATGTATCTCAAGACCATGAAAGTATACACTAGCGGGGATGTAGAGTTTTTTAGTAATATATAATTTGAGGCTCCTTCCACAAACTCATCGATGTTCAAAGTTCCCCTATAGTGAAAATATAATACGATGTTCCCATTAATGACGACAATGATGATGGTGATGATTTATCAAGACCACAACCCATGGGAACAACACAATGTATTCCTTAGTGTTATACAAACATGATTTGAGATGCAAAATTGAATGTTCCTTCGATCACTTACACTCTAGACTATGGAATCACATCAAATCTCATTATGAGATAAATTTTCCTTGAAGAGTAGAGTTGTTGAATTTTTTGAGCCATCTACAGCTTCGGAAGTCCTACAATATAAAGCCTAGAAATATTCCATGGATTTTGAGTATTATTCAGTGATGAAGAACAACACCTAGAAAGTTTTCAATATTCAACCAAGGAAGAATCCCATTAGATGTAGATGGATTTTTAAAATAAATTTCAAAGTATATGGTACCATTGATGAAGCACAAGGTGAGACTTGCAACAAAGGGGTATGCTTATAAGGAAGGCATAGACTATGAGGACACATTTTCTCCCACAATGAAAATAAAAATGATGAGGATGATATTTTCTCTAGCTATACAATTTGGATGGAAAGTTATCCGATGGACATGAAAAGTGCCTTTCTTAATGGTTACTAACAGGAAGAATTCTACATGACTTAACTAGAGGGTTTTTCATACCTAATAAAAAAGAAAAGGTATGTAGACTCATAAAATCATTTTATGGTCTTACAAAGTATTCTTGGGCATGGTACATTAATATTAATGAGCATCTCATTCATCATGGATTCGAGAGGAATCCATATGATCCCAATCTCTACCTCAAAAGTAAGGGGAGATTGTCATTTTTGTTATATGTCGATGATTTAGTCATCACTAAAAATTTAGTGAAGATGGTTGACGAAATGAAGAAATATCTTAATCAATCATTTGATATGACATATCTCATGCTGATGCACTATCTTCTTGGTTTAGAATTATGGTAGAAGGAGAATCATATCTTTATTTCTCAGTTGAAATATGTCAAGACTATGCTCGATAAATTTAGGATGATGAAACGCACACTTTGATTGCCACACCTATGGAGATAAGAATTAAATTTCCTCATATAGATCCATCACCAATGATAAAAAAATCTCTATCGACATTTGATTATGAATCTCATTTACCTAACTTATATTAGACCAAATATTAGCTTTATAGTTAGCTATCTTTCACAATTTATGTAAGAACCCTAGTTTGTCATTAGGAAGCAGCAAGTTGAATCTTGAGATATCCTAAGGGCACTATGTATTTTGATCTAGAGTACAAGAAGAATGATAAGTTATTATTAACTAGATATTCATATTCATATCATGTAGGTAACATTAATGACAGGAAATCCACTTCTGGATTTGTATTCTTTTTGGGATCTGGTATAATATCATGGGGAAGCAAGAAACCAAATTTTGTTTCTTGATCTTCCATAGAATCTCGAATATTGCACCGCAGTGGAGTTTTTCTAAAGATATATGGCTACATCACATACTTGAGGGACTTGGAATATCACAGGATAAGTCTACCACCTTGTATGTTGACAACGAAGGTATTCTAAAACTTTTTCACAATCTATTGTTTCATGAGAGAATGAAGCACATTGAGTTATATGTATATTTCATCCACGAGCATATTTTGAAACATAACACTTAACTTCAATTTTGTCAAACATCTAAATAGAGAGTAGATATCTTCACGAAGTCACTTACATGTGATAAATTTGAGATGTTTATAGATTTTCTCTCCTCCTCTCTTGAGGAAAATCAAGGGGGGAATGTTAGGTAAAACCTATAGAATTTAGGTAATTTTACATTGTAATTAGTAATTTTATCTTAGTTACCTTTTATCATAGGTAGTTAGCTTTTACATGGGTAATTGGATAAACGGTTGTTTAATATTGTTATATGGTTTTATTTTTTTAAACCATAAACTTTTGGTATTATACATTTACATAGGTTTGTTTAGCCTATGTAATAATGTAGTAATTTTTTTCCCTCAATTTCCTAGGCACATTGTCACTTCATTCAAATAGGTTTGAATGCTCGCTTGAAGTGAGCGAAGATACTAGTCCCTCCTTTGTGAAATATTGTCAAGATGTTAGCATGCATGTTCATATTAACCATTATCAAAGCATACATTCCAATATAAACATCAGATCCATGAGCTCAAGTGGAAATATAGATAATAAAGAAGCATACATATCAAACTATTACTAGAATTAGATTCACCATACAAATACCATGATTAGATACATCAATTACCATAATCCATCCACAATACTCCATTAATAATCGAAAAGATTACATATTAGAAGTTGAATACATAATAATAATGTCATGGAGTCATGCGCGCAGGTACATCCAAGAAACATAACTCTAATACAACTCGGATCCTCAAAACAATGCGCAGATCAACTAACATATATAGGGTGGGGACTTTCCTTCACCACCCATGCATCTCAAAATAGATTGCATGCTCAAAATATCCATGCACTAATAGTTACATGCTTTTACAAAGTGGCTAACAATAGATTAATCTATAATTAAACTCTATCTTAATCCTATTATTAGCACAAACTATGCATGACCTTTTATCTTCCACTTTGTTCCCAAAATAGTTCTTACTTAGCCATGAAGTCTTCATACTCTTATCTTTGCATGATCTGCACTCCATCTGCTTTTCCTATTTTTAGCATGTGTCATGCAAAATCGGCTAAGTCCCAAACTTATCTTCTTCCTAGGTGCACCCTTCTTAACTAACACTTGCGTGCACTCGTGGGGCCCCATTTGCACACCCTCTTAACACTTAGGAAATTTCTCCAACCCAACATTACCCCACACTAATGATATTGCCACCCTTGACAATAGAGTTTCTTAACTTATCTCCCCAAAGAATCAAAAGAATAAAGAATGAATATGAAAAAATGAAAGGTATAGAAAAATAAATAGCACACTCACTCAACAGTTGTAGAAATTCGGGGTAGTCCTTGCTGATATCATACTCTAAATCATTCCATTCACCTAGCCCTTTCTTGGCTTTATCAGGAACATCACCAAGCACTTTCTCCATCTCCTCCAAGGTCATGTCCTCCCCCTTGTGCTTCAATTCCCTTATCACTCCAGCCAACCCTGAAATCATGCCTTCCATGAAATCCATCCTCTGCATGACTAACATATCCAACTCCTTTATCTTCTCTTCATGGGGGTCCCTGGATGCCTTAAGTACATTTCTCTTCTTTGCTACCACAGCTAATCTGTTGATGGTGAATCACAAGACCCACTGAATGTCTCTGCAACTCGATGGGTTGAGACTCTCAAAGTGCGATTGCATAACATGGAACTTTTCCCAAGTGTGGACCTTGCGAATTGGAAAAGCTCTCCGGATGAAGGCCGTTCCTATTCCTCTATTCGAGATGCACATGTAAAAAAATGTAGAGGTTTAATCAAAACCTAAACTAACTTTCCAAGGAGACAGGGGTAAGAAGATGCATAAAATAAAACCTAAACTAACAAAGGTGATGCACCGAGGAATGAAGAACACTGTCTTGGCAATAAACACAAAACATTAAAATGCAATGCAAGATCATGCCTGAGATAAAAAAATTTGCGGTGAAAGATCGGGAGGATGCAAATGAACATAGAGAGGGTTGAGAATCATCCACAGACATGCATTATTTTCTCCAAATATTGATACAATACACTACAAAATGCCAAGAGGAAAAGTTGCATTACAGTTTTAGATGGGAGGTTTGAACTCCACAAATTCACCTGCCAAAGAGAAGAAGGGAGGGCAAAACAAGAATGTCCAACCTTTAGAAAGAAGCCCCTCCTTAAAATTTATAGGAATAATGAGAGAGGGAAAAGAGAGGAATTTCAAATCTACCCCAACCACCTCTAGGTTGCATTTAATTTATCTCATTATGGTGGTAGGTGAGAACCCTAGCAAACCCAAAAATGGTGAATTGTATTTTGCATTTTTGAAGAACTTGTTCTCACCCAATTAAATATATCTAGTTGTAGTTGGACAAAGGACCTCGTAATATTTCCGAAAAGTCCAACCTTGCATGAATCCGAGCTCCCTGTGAAAAGTTATGGCCATTTGAATATCTGCATCAGGGTTTTCTTTCTGTCGGGTGTCAACGCTCAAAATGTTGCACCTCCTAAAGATGCGCCTCCTAAAGATGTGCCTTGGCACATCCATCCTCATGTCAACATACTCTAACTTGTGCCATGGGTGTGAATTTTTCATGTCGACATTTCCTGCTCTGCACCTCTAACCTACGCCATGGGCGCGAATTTTTCCATGTCGACATTTCCTGCTCTGCACCTCTAACCTGCGCCATGGGCATGAATTTTTCCATGTCGACATTTCCTGCTCTATGCCTCTAACCTGCGCCATGGGTGTGAATTTTTCATGTCGACATTTCATGCTCTGCGCCTCTAACCTGCGCCATGGGCGCGAATTTTTTCATGTCGACATTTCATGCTCTACGCCTCTAACCTGCGCCATGGGCGTGAATTTTTCATGTCGACATTTTTGATGTGTGCTAGAGGTGGTTGGTGATGTAATAAATGTCAGGTTTTTGACCATGCAATGCACTTTCAAAACCCGAAATGAAGGATTTCGATTTTCCTTGATTTCCATATTCTTCTGCTCTTGTCTATATTTACCAGGGAAGATATATACAACACTAACCTTTCCTCCCGGCCCAGGTATCATCTTTCTTGGATGCAAGGACTTGAGTATCTTCCTGTAGCATCCTTGTTATGAGGATATTTTTAGGATCCTTATAGATTTTTCAGTTCCCATCCTACTTTCTGTAATTCTTCCTTCAATGTCCGGAGTATGGTGCAATATTCTACGATTCTCGCATGTAATTGAATTCTTAGTTATTTCCTTCTTGGCCTCAAAGCAGTTTCTTTTGTCTCCCTAACGTGGTTAGCTTCTTCTCAAGAAACAGATGAACACAATCTTGTAAAAATTTCAAGGATGAGTTATAATTTTTATTCATCATCTCATCGAACTCTAGATGTGCTTCCAAGATCTCACCCCCAATGTCTGCAGCGAATTCCAGAAGTTGTTTCTTTCATTCTTTATCCTTTTTACGTGCCTCGGTAAATTTTTCAATTTGTTCCTTCATACTCTTATTATCCTCAAGCAATGATTAGAGTGCAACCACTTTATCCAAGTTCCAACACACCACTTATGTTGCCATCTTAGTCAAGGCATTACTTTCCTACTCATCAATGAATTATGTTGGATTTATTGTCATGTTCGTTCTTAGGGATACGTTATTCATCTTTATCCAAATGCATTATTCTTCCTTAACATCAAATTTAGGCTCATCCATATGTGTTTGCATGCTCTAAGATAATTTCTTCCTTGTGCACATATTTGTTTCCTGCAAATCCATCAACTCCTATCCATACAAATTCTCAAGCTTAAGTGTTCTCTGAAATATTGTGCAAATCATTTTTGAAGGGTCATTTACATACCCCAACTCAGGTGTCTTATATATTTCATCTCCTTATTCTTCCCAAACCATCACCCATTGGGAATATGCACCCCTATACCCTAAATTCAACCTTCACTTGTTTTTCCCCATGTTCCCGAGAAGGCTCGCTTGATGGCTCACCTATGTTATTCTCTTTATCCTCATATCTTGTGGGGCCTTTTTCTTCATCACACTCGCTATGTACCTCTACATCACCTCAAGTTATTTTTTCTCTAGGAGCTTCCTCTCCTTCCACATCCAAAATGGTGTGTCCTATAGAATGCGTGCGATATCATTAGAAATTTATTCTTCATTTTATCTCCTCAGCACATACTTGTGCCTTCTCTTTATCTTATGTTGTGGGCTCGGTTTCACAAAGGACATTCTTGGTGACCTCCTCAAAGGCTGAGAGGGTCCAAGCGTCATTGTTTTATGTCTTATTTATTTTCAAGACTCTTCTAAGCCATGGTCTTCGGTGACACCCTCATCTTTCTCTATCTCATCAACACTCGTCTCATCTCTTACATCTTCTTCTTCTTCTTTTAGAGGGGTTCTCTCATGCAGCCACTTTGTTCCTATAGTTAGTTTCTCTGCAAGCCATGATCTAGCCCAATATTGTCTTCTTTCTCCTCCTCTTCCTACAGTTCTTCCTCATATGTGTGAGGAGGAGTGGGCTCATCATCCCGTCTGACAATCCCAACCATATGTCTTAGGAAACTCTAGAAGCTTGAACTCATTCTCAATGTACTTTCCATCAACTAACTTAGGCTTAAGGTAAATGTATACCTTATTTACACCCAAATTTCCAACTACCAAACTCATGGAGCTGATATTAATTTCATCTGATATCAATTTTTCAATGTAAGAATACTTACTTAGATACACATATGTTGTCCAGAGAGTATGATATTCACAATCAACCTTATCTACATCAAATCTTAGTTTGCACACTTTCATAAATATTTTTACAAAAGCTTGAAAGTACCATGCAGGTGAAACCATAGGGAGCTTGCACCAAGGGCTCCACTTTACATTCTTCATACCAAATTTACCAAAGCAATAATGTTGAAAAACTAAAAAAATTCCTACTTCTCTAACACGAAAGTTAGGTTCTTTAGTATTCTCCATTCATTCTTGAAAGTGTCACACATGCACTTGTACCAAATCTCTAGCCTTTGTTTATATGGACCACTCATAGTTCTCTCACGGGTATACTTTGCAAATATTTATGCAAGTGACTTCTTTTCTTATAGGAATTACTAGATCATATCCTTAGGGCCACCTGAACCCCAATTTCTATAAATACCATGGATAATAGAATATCGTAAAAACTTATCTTATCTCCTTCGTGTAATTCTTCAATTATGGTTTCATCTATAAACACAGAAAAATTATATATGAATCCTTTAGACATTTTCTAGGTGATATGAAGCAACTTCTTATTTACTCCGACTCTAGTGCTCTAGTTATTAAACTTTGAGAGGAGGTATACAACACTTTTGATCACAAGATGATCCTCTAATTTTTCAATGTCCATCGTGTGTCCACCTTTCGCATATGACAACTCAAAGCAAAAGTTGCTTCCACAACCTCATCATCATTAAGGTTGCTAGAAATCTCTATGCTCGAACTCCTTAGTCCTGTTAATTTTCTAATCAAGGGCATGATGAGGCATACCCACCTTCCTACAAAGTAGAATAATTCCTCGTGGACTCTTGACATTAGCCACTAGTAGATTTTCTCTGGCTTGTTAAAGTATGACAACTCATATACTTGCAAAATTCTAATTTTTCCAAAATCTTCTACCCAACATCATCGTAGATGGGCATATCATCCTCTATTCACAGATCCATCTTCTTCACTAGTTCCTTGTCTATTTAATCCTTGTTCACTTTGGTGTGGTGATTATAATCACTAACCTTGCTTCTTCTTATGTGCCAAAAGGTGTTGCAAAGATGCACTTCTTAATATTTAGAGAGATGCTCAATTGCTTGCACCTCTCAAACATGAATCTTAGATTCTCACAATGATCCTTGACCAAAACTTATACTATCCAATCATCTAGATACACCTATAAAAACTTATGAATGAAATATTGAAAAATCCTACACAAAAATGTGCAAGAAACCTTTGTAGCACATTCTTCAGTCCAAAGTGAATCATTTGTGTATGCAAAACTTCCCCACTAGCTGGTGAAATTTATATTTTCTTGATCACCCTTTTCTATGCGCACTTAATGATAACCTAAAAACCCATCTGTAAAAGAGTAGATCGTGTGTCTTACAACTCCCTTAAGGATATCCTTTGTAAATGGTGTGGGGAAAGGATCAATAACACATGAAGCATTTAACTCTCTATAATCCACACAAATCCTTATCCTACCATCCTTAATAATAATGATGACCATGGGGCTAACCAATTTAGATTCGTCAATGGGCTTAATTATACTAGACTTGAGAATTTTATCAATTTCTTCCTTTATCTTAACATACATATTAGGATTCATCCTCTAAGGCCTCTTCCTAATCGGCACGTGCCTTCTTTAAGTTTGATTCTCATCTCACCTAAATAAGGGTGTACTCTTTTAACTCATGATAGCCCCTTGGAAACAAGTCCTAAAAGTCACGCAAGAGTTCAATAATCTTAGCTACTTCCTGCTCCTACTAGTATTCACCAATAATGCAATAATGGCCTCTTTAGGCTCTACATCTATTCCAATGTTAACCTTTTTTCATTTTCATAGAATCATGATACGAGTCTTCCTTTTCATCTAATTTTTCCATCCCCTCACACGTTCATTTAGTGTGGTTAACGTCTAGGTTATTATCCTCCTCCTCCTCGTCATTTATCATGTATGTCAGTTTACTCTTTTCTTTTTCTTCATAGGCATGGACCATTTCTTCTTCTTCTATCTCTTTAATGTCTTCGCAGAGGCATGACCATTTCTTCTTCTTCTATCTCTTTAATGTCAAGGTGTACCTCTAAATCCATCTCCATCATAAGTTCCTCATCCTTCACATTATTTCCCAAAGTAAATCGCTTCATAATCTATAGTGCTTCATTGACCGGTGGCTTGTTAGAAAAATAATCAAAAGTATGAATCATATCTGAGGTCATATCCTATGAATTAGTTATTTCTCTTGTTAACTCTACATGATCATACCATGCATGTACAACCACTTAAAGTGGAGTAGAAATTATGCACCCAAAGTGGTGGCAAGGCCTCCTACCCCTCCATCTAAAGTCTCTCACAATCCCAAACGTGATGCAAGGTAGGGGAATTCCCATTAAATTCACATATCTGAGAAGGTACATTTCACCTTTAAAACCTAGTAGAAAAGGATATTCACACTTCTCTTCATTCCAACATGTTGTCTATGTGTGTTTCCCACCAAAGACGTGTGGTTGTCTCCGCATAGAGTATATACTATCATATTTCTTCTATCTCCTTCATTATTCCACTAGGCTTCCATGGTGTGTAGAAATACATCGTGGTTATCTTCACTAGTGTACCAAGGTATCTAATTATAACTTAAACAACTAACCATGCGTGGCCTAATCATGTGATTAACTATGTTCTTGATCTCTCACCCAACTACTTCATATGTTTCATGTGCCCGGTTATCACAAGCAATACCTCTAGTATCACTAACTGACTAAGCATCCTCCCACTATATCATTCCTTCCTTATATGGCTCAATTACCTCAGGGTCTTTGATTGTGCATGCATATATCCTATTCAAGTCCCCTTTTCTCAAAGGCTCAACATATGGAGCATCCTTTTCATCTATCAAAGGTATAGTAGCGCTCTTCTTTGCTCTCAAAGATAATGTAACCCTTTTTAAATCACATATATGTATTATTCGCATAACACCATGGTCGCCCAAGTAATGTTGGGAAACTATTTGCTTCAGCTAGCTCCATACTTCAAAGTCCCCAGTAAACTTGGCTCCCTGAATTATAATAGTTACATCCTTTAGTACTCCAATAGGATTATCCCTAGTTCATTTTGCCATGTACAACACATTTGAAGAAGGATGTAATGGTGGTCTTCCCATCTGATTCCAAGCATCCAACATGAGTACATTAACTTATGTGTATGTATCTATCAAAATGTTTCTCATAAGTCATCCATCTATAACTGCATTTAGTGTAATCTCCTTATCATACTCATGATTATGTGGGGGAAGATTTACATGAAGTATCTACCTCTCACACTTAGTACTTGTGCGTGGTATTTTTTCTCTCAACCACTCTCCTAACAAAAAGATGATGTTATCCTAACACAAAATTTTACACACCTCCTTCAAGTCATCTACATCCTTCTATGGGAGTTTAACCTTTTTTCTCATTCCATCATGCGTGCCTTATCCTTCAAGATCTAAATCTATCCTTGTAGATCCCTAATAACGTCCATAGTTTCTGGTAAACCTCTTTCTGATTTGTAGCATCAAGGTACTTGAAATTTATCACTTATTTCTTTGTTATAGTCATCTTATACTTCAAAGGTTCACGTGCGCATGCAGCCTCAGCGCATGTAGTAAATAAAATAGGTAACTCAGGGGTAGGTGCTACCTTTGAAATCCATTGATCTTCAACTATGCATTGTACCTTAATCATTCCCAGCACCCTTTTTTTCTCGTGTTTCTTTCTCATGTGCTCATATAAATCAGGGCATTCTTCAAACTTGTGATGTTTTCCACACCATGAGCAAACCACATTCGAGGGCACTCATGCTAATAATGATCGGAGTGATCCACAAGTATAACAAGTTCCTCTAAGAAATCCTCCTCTTCCACCACCATGACCTCGACCTCTATATCCTCTACAAAATCCTCTATTTTTGTTATCTCCATTATTTTTCCCTTCATTATGATGTCCTTCTTGTTCCTTAGATCCAATGACTACATTAGTCTAGCGCACACTGTCTCAATTTCTTTGTGAATATGATCAATCAATCTGTAGTCAATGGTATCATGAGTGTGATTTTTGTAAATTTTACAATACATAGACACATTCTTTCGAATCACGCATTGTAAGAGGGGAAATATACACATCATGGTCCAAATGAAAAATTTCACAATCCAACAACATGGTATGCATTGACTTGCAAGGGCAGCTATCTTTAGTGTGTCCTTCAACCTCACAATTTGTACACCATATCCCACTATGCATCTCATGAGCTAAATTGGTAGAGAGATTCTCCAATTACTTTTCCATGGTTGTGATTTGTGCCTCTAAGAATGGAATCACTCCAGTATCCACACTTCCAACTACCTTAATGTGCAGAGTTGCTTCCAAGGCGTCGTGTGGATCTACAAAGGTCTTATGAGATAGCACCCTTCTGAATGGAGTCAACAATCCACCAAAAAACCACTATGCATGTTGACTAGGATGTATGTCATAAGACAAATTTGACAAAAAAATTTTAAAATGCATGTCATACTCCCGTACGCTCTCAGATAAGCCATGTTTAATGTCCTTTAGTGCACTGATACTTTTCTTCTCAAATTCTCGTAATATGAAACTTAGCTAGAAATGTAAATTGTAAAGCATTATAATCCACCACAGTCTGGTGCAGGTCATACTTTTTGTACCAAATATGCATGTTCCCTTGAAGAGTAGTAGAAAACTAACTTGCTTTTCTATCTTAGGATGTGATTACTTTATTGCGCTATAGAAAATCACACTTATTCATGTGTTTTGTAGCATCTTCAATACCTCAATATTCTAGAAATTGAAGGGACATATTTTACTAAAAAAAATTTGTTGATGGGGTTATGGACCGTGTCCACGGATCCGAACTGCAGAGCCCCCACAATTATTTCCTCCAACCTGATCTACTTGATTCCAATCCTCCTGGTCCACCCGATCTTCCTCCTATAGTATGTAATAGGCGGTGGATGTACTTTCTTTTGTCCCAACTCTAGTGCTAAATTTAACTCCCACTGTATGTGAATTTTTAGTACTTCCAGACGTATTCCCAATGTTCTACGTGCCCACACTTTTTCCAGATGACGCACCTAAAAATATTCCTCCAATCATTCCCCCAAACAAATATGATGTCATTTGTGTTGCCATAGGTGTATGTGTTGTTTGATGCACTTCTATATTCAAAGGAAAATGATATCTACCTGAAGCTACTAGATTACTTACACTCACTTTTTATCAATTATTATTTCTATAACCTGGAACACCAAGTGCAAGGGCTAGGTCACCAGGTGGGATCATATGTTCTTCCATGGTCCTCAATCTTTCCTCCTCTGACGCACTCTCATCAAAAGCCAAAGGGGATTCTCTACTACACTTTCCTAAGTGGGGAGAGCCTAATGCTTTGGCTCCATGTCTTCCACGTGAGCTTCAAATCCTTCATGAGACATCATCCTCTGCAACTCCACAGAATCCTCAATATCACGCTTCTTTGCCAATTCCCTCTCTACGCTTCATTATACTTGAGTTTCCTTTCCTCTCTCTTCCTTTCTTTCTGCCGCTAGGTCCTCCATATTTCACCACACCTACTCCTACCCCTATACACAATGGTGGGTTTAGCTAGCCATAGGTAATTGTTCCAAACTCAACACCACCATCAAGATCTTAATTGCCAAAGGAATAGCGCATATGTAAGATCCTCTAGGTTCATGCAAAAACTCAAACTCAACAACTTCTAGACAATAATACGTAGAAATAGTGTACTCTATAGTATAACTACGTATGACACTAGCCCACTAATGATCTACAACACACTTCTAAGGTTCATCTCTATCAAACAATGTCTTTAATCTTCCTGCATCGAAACCCTTGGTCTATAACTCTAACTTTTCTTTGATTCATATGTTGTGACAACACTCATACAATTCTATAGGAAAAAGGATGAAAAACGTCTCATATATCTCATGATCTAGATTGTGTTCCACCCACTTACATGCATTGAAATCAGGTCTAAAACCATATCTTCATGCAAACTGATCTTGTCCTTCATCTACCCAACTTTCAATGGCTGCAAGAGTCAATCGATACGCCATCATCATGCAACATCATGGCAAACAGTTTGAAAACAGTCCCGATATGAAACAAAAATGTATTCTTGTTTTACCCATCAATTACCTAGGCATGCGACACTTCATTTAGATAGGTATGAATGCTCACTCAAGCGCATGAAGCTACCAGTCCCACCTTTGTGAAATCTTGTCAAGATATTAGCATGCATGTTCATATTAACCATTATCAAAGCATACATTCCAGTATAAACATCATATCCATGAGCTCAAGTGGAAATATAGATAATAAAGAAGAATATAAATAAAACTATTACTAGAATTAGATTCACCATACAATTACCATGAAAAATACATCAATTACTATAATCCATCCACAATACTCCATTAATAATCAGAAATATTACATATCAGAAGTTGAATACATAATAATAATGTCATGGAGTCATGTGTGCAAGTACATCCAGCAGCATAACTCTAATACAACTCGGATCCTCAAAATAATGTAAATCAACTAACATATATAGGGGTGGGGACTTTCCCTTCACCACCCATGCATCTCAAAATAGACTGCATGCTCAAAATAGCCATGCACTAACAATTGCATGCTTTTACAAAGTGGCTAACAATAGATTAATATATAATTAAAATCTATCTTAATCCTATTATTAACACAAACTATGCATGACCTTTTCTCTTCCACTTTGTTCCCAAAATAGTGCTTACTTAGTCATGAATTCTTCATACTCTTATCTTTGTGTGATCTACACTCCATCTACTTTTCCTATTTTTATCCCATGCCATGCAAAATCAGCTAAGTCCCAAACTTATCTTCTTCCAGGGAGCGCCCTTCCTAATCGACACTTGTGTGTGCCTACACGCCCCATTTGTATGTCCTCTTAATACTTAGGCAATTTCTCCAACTCAAAAACATTTTGATTAATTTTAATCTATTGTATAATGCATATTGCAACACCACAACCTTATAATCTAGTTTTTGCATATCAATTTTTTTGATGTGTAATCACAAAGACTTTGATTGTTTGCGATGAAAAATATTAAGATAGTCAATGTGATTGCATAACATGGATCTTTTCCCGAAGTGTGGGACTTTACAACCAGAAAGTTCTTTAGATAAAGGTCGAGATCCTATTCCTCTATTCTTATACACACCTCCAAATTGTAGAGGATCTATTCTAAATCCTACTCTGACTTGCCAAGGAGACAGGGGTGAAGAAGAGTGCAATAAATTAAACCTAACCTATAGGGGTTGATACACCAAAAGGAATGCTTGAATAATTTGCCTTGCATGGAAATGAAAAATGAACAAGGTTGAATAGGATGATTGAACACCAAAATAGATCACTTACTTCTCAAAAATCCATTCACCATTGAAAACAAACCACTAAAACATGTAACACAATCCAACATGCCCAAATAGCAAGAGATACAAGGAGAGATCAAATAGATGCAATGGACACAAAAGAGGGCTAGAATTTATCCAAAAATTGTATTATTTCTCCATGAGTTGATACAAGTACACTAAAATGGCCAAGAGGTATTAATTTTTCATTAAATTCTAAATTTTAGGCTTGAACTCCACAAATTTCCTTACAGACAAGAAACTAAGGGAGGGGTAAAGAAAAATTATCACACATTAGAACAATTCCCCTCATTAGAATTTATAGTGGAAGATTTGTAAAGGATGAGAGAGAAACATGAAACCTGAATTTGCCCAAAAATACTCTAAAAATCATTGTTTAATCTTGTAATGAGCACATTCAGATCTTCAAAATCTCCTTTTTCATTAATGGTTTGCCTTGTGCTTGAAGAAATTGACTGTGATTGCACCCCTATCTAGTTTAGCTCTTATAACCTCATGATGACCCTACCTTCATTAATAACTCTCACCTACCACTACAATGCTCTCAATTTTTAGAGGTTCAGAGACCCTCAAAATCCCTTTGATCCCATGACTCTAGCTCCCAAAAATACCTTTTCGATGACTATAAATTTACAAGAAATAGATGAGCATGTTGGAAGATATCACCATTTTTCCCCTGATGTTTCATTGGGATTTTGCCTATATTTAGCCTCCTAGGAACTGAAATTGATCTTCACTATTAAAATATTCATTGATTCCCCTTTCTATAAATCACAATTTTTTCCAATTTGGATAAAATTTGCATGAGATATCTCAATTTGAAATTCGGGAAAAATTAGGGTTTGTAGGACTCCACCAAGCCATTTCTTATCCCTATTTATATGTCTCCATGCATGCAAAGTTGACTTCACCAACTATCAAGTTCGGTGAGGCCTTCCTAGATTACTAAACAATCCCAACTTGATGTTCACTATCTCCATTCGTCTTGGTGAGCCCCAAAACCTCAACCTCGCAAGTGAGCTCTTCCATGAACCTAATGCCTTGTATATTGAGGTGACCCTACCTCATCGAACTTGGCGAGCCCCAAAAGAACTCACCAAGTGAGCTCCTCCATTACACACCACCCAACTCATTTCAGGTTTTTAGGCTTTACTTGTTTTATAATCTACTCATTGTAACCCCTAAACTCAACTCCCAAAATCCTTGACCTCCAAAGTTTGAAAATTTCTAACTTCGGAGTCTTCCCATTTTAGAACTTGCCGACATGCCCTTTCAGATTTCCTCACTCTAGACTCAAACGGAGTCCCGAAATATGATCTTGAAACCACCAAGTGAGCGGTGCCTTGAATTGACCTCGAAACATTTAGGCTTCACACTTTTCACATTTTGAACCCTTCATGTTCTTTACTACCTTCACCTCCGAACTAACTCATCTATATTGACCTTTGAATCGAGATTTGACCTCAAAAACGTCCACACCTCGACCCATATTCCTAACCCATTCAAGTTTAAGGATTTTGCAGCTCGCTCATGAAAATTTTTGCATTTAGGGTGGTGTTAATCCTAAATTCTTGAAACCCCACATTTTGAATACTTTAGGCTTCGACTTCATCTTCATTTTGACTCACCCGAGTGGGTTACTCGTTTACACCTCAAAGTTTCTATGGTCAATTCGGCCCTTCTCCTTTCCCATGGAGTGAGTTGATTCAGCTTTCCCACCTAGACATCTCCCTCACGATGTGTTGCTGAGCTGAGCTCAAGGAGCTCGACCCTTCACTTTCTTTGCGATTTTGGTGCCATCACTTTTTCCCCTGGACTCACTTTGTGCACAACTTCATTGCTGAGTTAAACCCAACTCCTTGTCGTGGGCCCCGAACCTTCATCCGTCCTATGTGCCTTATAATAGCTAAATATCCCGAGATTTTGTAGAATGGCTTGATTCTACGCTTTCTTCCCATGAAACCTCAATACCCTAGCTTTTCATTTAGACATCACGAGATCTCGGCCCTTCATGAGCTCATTTCACCTTACACCGTTTGAATAGGCTCCATCCTCCGTTGGCTCTAGACTCCCTGCCTTTGCCTATGCCAATTTTCGATTCTCGAGCCAACGCTTCCACAACTCGGTGAACCGAGCTCAACCCTACACAAGTTGGCCATGGATTGGCTCAACCGAGCCAATCCTAACATGTCCCCTTCTTGTGTCATGGGTGAGATTGCCGAGTAGATTGTCAGCTACTCGGTGAGCTATTTTTTAGCTCATTGTCCTCCAAGCCCCAATAGGGCATTTCTTATCTAATTTTTGCATTCTAGGAGAATTTTTTCATAATTCTTGACCGAGGGGAAGAGAATGGGTGCCTAGAGACCCAAAATGCTAAATTTCCCATCATGGGCCATTTTTTGCAAATTTTTTGAGGTTGTAAACCTTTTTTACACTGTAATGGTGACCATGAACCAGTATGACCCTGAATGGTCAGATTACATTTTGAATGTTCCAAAACACTTGAAATTACTTCCCAAGGCCTTTAAAACACATGTGATCCTTCTTACACCTTGTGGGCCCACTCGGGAGCTTGTAGCTTCTTTAGGACCCTGTTGGGAAATTTTGGTCCATGGGGGCAAAAATTATCAACAATTTGGCGACTCGTTGGGGCATCTACCTGCTAGATGTTTTGAACTGATAGCCTAGGCATATCCATTGGGCACGAAGTCACTGTATACATGTAACCTAGCCCTAAAACTGATGAAATTGAAATCAAAAACTTCTTGCACACCATTGAACCTGCTCTATCGCTTGCACTCTCAATTTCCATAAAAAAATCTTAAAACTAAGATTTGTGAGAGTAGAAAATTTCCTTGATCAACAATTTTCACCTATTTCTCTCTCCAACCTTGTTCTACTAGACTAAATTGGATTGTTACAAACTTGATTACATTAAACATGGAGCACACAAACTGATGACGATTTCTTAGCATATATCACACACTATAGAATTTAGGATAAGACAATTTTCAAGTTTTTACATCATGGAACTCTATTTAAATTTGGATTTTCTCTTTCTTATGAAAGTTCCTCTCTTCGACATGATGTTGGAGGCTTCTTTCTGATCTAGAGGAGGAACTTGGAATTTCACCTGTGATTGGCCTTGAAGGACTCAAAGAATGAAAATTCATTAAAATCAATCCTTAACCTGATTTTAGTTGCTCTGCATTTTTTTATTTTGAGATTTGTAACTCTTTGTCACAAGTATGAACTTCTCTTGTTACTGACTTCATTCGGGAGGCACATTAAACTACACAATGATACAACTTAGCAACAACAATACCTATTTTGAATCAATTAGATAAATTGAAACATACGCTACAATAAGACAATGTGCATACATACTTAGAGGAATTAAAATTCTAAACTAATATGTATAAGGGTGAAACTTTTATTTTTCGAAAGAAGAATGTTTAAGATAGATTCCGTTGACCGAAATTGGAAGTTCCTCTCCATACAATGTAGAACAATTGAAGGCATTACTACTTTTACATCATGTGACCATATAGGGGCCACTCCAAATGGCTTCAAATTTGGAATGCCTTCTCAATTTTTCCCGATCTGCATCCCATTTCATATCTAGATCCTTCTCCTGGAAGGTCCTTGCTTTTGTTTTCTTATCAAACCATTTCTTGATTAAGGCCTAATCTTTCTCCATCATTTTCATGGCATGCTCTCTGATTTCTTCCAATTCCATCAGCTCTATATACCTATCCTCCATTGGTTTGAATTATGAAAACTCCAATTGCTTCATGAGCTCTAATGTACATAGCTCCAATGATATGGGCAACATTGCTTCTTTTTGTAGACCAACTTTACGAGAGAACTTCCTAGCGACATCTTAAGAATTATCCTATCATCCCATAATGCTGATTTGAACTCGGTATTCCATGTATTTTGGTTTTCATCCAGATTCCTCCCGATGATCTTTAGAAAATCATTGTTTGTGGACTCTTCCTATCCGTTACCCTGCGGGTAATAGTTTGATGAAGTGCGCAAATAGATCGCGTTGTTGACAGCCCATTATGTGATCTTGGAACCTAGGAATTCCAATGAATTATCTTAAATGATAGTGGTTGGCGCATCAAACCTTGTGACTATTCCTTCGTAGAAGTATAGTATAATAAACTCATTGGATTCCTTGAGTGCTACCGCTTTGGTCCACTAGGTGAAATAGTCTTTTGTTGTTAGTATCTACTTGTGACCTTGGATTGAATTAGGATTAATGACTCTGATGAATTCTAATCCCCATTGCATTAATGGTTGGTCAACTGAAATCGGATGTAATGGAATTTCAGCTGCTTCTTCTTCCGATGAAGAATTCACACTTTTTACACTTCTTGATCCAAGAGTAGCATTCACTTTGAATAGTGTGGGCTAATAATAACTTGCCTTCATTATCTTGAGAGTTTTCACCATGGAGTGAAAATACCTCCGACCTCTCCATCGTGAAACTCGTGCAATATTCTTTCAATTTGACTTGTTCTAATTCATCTCAATATAATGCCATTGATGTCCTCCTTGAATAAGACACCGTTAACTAGCACATAAGGAATGGCTTGCAGTCTGAAGTATCTCCTCTTTGCTTTACTCCTTTCTAGAGGACATAGACCTGCTTTTAAGAAATGCACCATATCTTGAGTCTAATAAGGAATAGGCACATTATCATTTGTTTTTTATGGTTTTCTCATAACACTAAGACATTTTATTTTCCATCACCTGATTTGACCTGTTGGCTTGAGGCTAATTATTCACACAACCCTTTTTCCTAACTAGTTTAGTGACTTTTATCTCAATGTCGTACTCAATGACTTGATTGATCCATCTTGCACTCTTCTCATTCAAATCCTTGTTCAAAAAGAAGTCCTTAATTCTTGTATGTGACACCAACAATTGGATCTTATTGTTCGAGACTAGTGCTTGAATTTCTTTAAGCTCTTGGTTACTACGAGAATGTTTTTTCTCAATAAAGGAGTATCTAATTTTATAGCCCTCCAATCCTTGACTGAAGAATGTAATTGGCTTCTCGTATCCCTCTTTGTTTTGTTGTACTAAGATTGTGGAAATTGTGTCTAAACCACTGAAGGCATAGAGCATGAAGTCTTTAGAAAAATCTGGATTGACAAGAGTTGGAGCTTGGGATATGGCTTCTTTGATTGCTTTAAAACTTGTTTTACCCTCATCCATCCACTTGAATTCCATGCTCTTTTTTAACATCTGTGTTATTGGCTTCACAAGAGTGGTAAAATTTAGTACAAACCTGTGGATAAAATTGATCTTTCCTAAGAATCTCTGAAGAGCCTTCTTATGACTTGGAAAGGGCAATGCTCGAATTGTTTCAACTCTTTACAATTCAATTGTCAATCCCTCATTTGACACAATGTGTCCTAGAAGCTTTCCTTCATGGACCAAGAATACACATTTTTTTGAGTTTATGGAAACTTTGAATCTCATGCACACTCGAAACACTTGCCTTAGATGAAAGAGATGATATGTTGCATTCTTGGAGAACACAATGATATCATCAAGATAGATAAGCACTATCTTGTTGATCAACCCTTGGATGCCATATCCATTTCCATTTGGTTATTAGCTCTAGAACTTGACAGTCCAAATGGTATTTTCTTATAGGCATAGGTACCCCACTTGGTGGTGAAATCCATCTTGAACTAGTCACATTATTTCACCATTATCTGATTGTACCATAAATAGCCATCTAAGAGAGAGAATCTTTCTGAGCCAACTACTACCTATAGGATTCACTCCATTGAAGGGAGTGGGTAGTGATCTTTGAGGATTACCTATTCGGATCCTGAAAATTCTACGCACAACCGAATTTCTCCATTCTTCTTCCTAACCAAAGACCAAGTTTTCAACCCACCTGCTTGAATGCTTCATTGGAAATACAATACTCACCTCTATTAGCTTGTTTAGCTCTTTCTTCATTAGAGGCTCAATGTGTGGGTTAGATGGTATTTTCTTTTTCCTAATGGTCTTAACATCTGGGTCTAGTTCTATTGTATGTTGCACCAACTTGGGGTTGAATCCTCGCAGATATTCATAGCTCCAAGTGAATACATCTGGAAACTCTTAGAAAAGTTGCATGAATTTGTATATTTCTTGTTCAGGTGGACACTTTGCCAATTTGGAGTGTTTTGCCTTCCCCAACCAAAAATGACTCTGAATATTCTCCCTTTACGTGTATGTTGGCCTCTTCTTTCTGAAACTATTTGTTAGGATTGAATATGGACTCCAACGTAACCAAACCTTTGGGAAGTTTTTTTTCCGCAGCTTACACTACTTGATCTCCGTAATGTTGCTCTAATCTTTCCTAGTTACTAACCGATAATTCTACCTCTTCCTACAACAAATTGACAATATGTTGATCATTCTCAAACATCTGCCTAGCTTGTTTTGTTTTTTGGGACTACTTGCCTCACAATTACATGGATATGGGGCGTTTTATATCTTTTAATATTTTCTACCACACCGAATGTTGCTCCAACTTCTGCGAGCCTGTTTGCAGCTTCATTTTTCTTCCTAGGTATGGAATTGATGTTGAAATCTTCAAATTCTTCTATGAGATCCCATAACCTATTTTTTTAACTCTTGAGTAGGTCATTTTTTGTAGCATGTTGTCCCCTGACCTAGTTCATGATTAGCTTTCTATCCTCGAACACCTACAAGTTCTTAATGCCTCTTTTCCTAGCCCAATGAAGTCCATGAACTAGAGCCTCATATTCAGATTGTGTTGTTTGAATATGAAAACTAAAATATGAAATTTTAATAGTACTTAACATTCTATGGGGACACCAACATAACACCCCTACCTACTCCTTGCTTGCTTCTCGAACCATCGAAAAATAATTTTTATACCTCATTGTCATACTTATCTTCCAGCTTGGTGAGGCTTGGGATGGGTGAATTTTCTTCATGCACACAATACACTCCTAATTCAAGCTTCCTCCATCTCCTTATATGGATCAAATGCATTTATTTTGTTAGCCCAATCATCGAGTGTTAAATATAGAATGCCTTCAACCTTGGTACCTATCTCTTGATCATTTTAATACTCCTCTTGATCAAAGGCCAAGAAATTTGCATTGATTGAACTTGACACATGGGGTTCAATGTGAAAGTTGGCAATCATATTTGACCTGATTGTGGCCTTAGCTCCATACCTTGTCTTGAAAATCATGTTTGACAAATTTTCAGATAGGTACCCGCAATTTTGGTTGTGAAATCCCTTGATAGACATAGGGCAAAGAGGGGAGGTAAGTCAATTACAGAAACATCCTACAAGACAGTGACATTAGGACATGCATGCAGTGTTAGGCTTAACCCTTTGATGACCCCAACTATTCCAAATTTTTCCCATCTAGTTGCACAACTCCTCTCAGCACTAGCTCATACTTGATACCCAATTGATCAGCTATTTGCTTCAACATTATTGAACTACTTGCACCTGAATCAATCATACAGTTGTGTACCAACTTGTCTCTAATGATCAACGAGACATAGAAAGGTGGAGGTTTCAAATGTTTTCCTTATTGAACTCCTTGTTGCATGACATTGGTAAGAAAATTTTCTTGATCTCTAGGTGTCTCCTTTGAAATGGACCAGTTTTCCATCGCAGCTTGCAACAAATCTCACTGCCCTGGAATCGCCAGTGATTCCCACATGGAAATGTTCACATGTGTTTTCTTCATCTGATCTATGATATTGAAAGGAGATGGGCTCTCCTTTTTCTACCCTTTGTTGGCACAACCTTTTCTTGCACTTGAGTTGGTTCTTTCACTATTGTGGTAGAGGCCTTAGGCTGATTTTACACATTCGGAGCTACACTTGTTTTGTTAACCCCTTGCAGTGTGAGAGTGGGTTGAGAAACACTTGGGTTAGATGACTACCCTTCCTGTATGTTCATCTTATTCAACCTTGTGTTAGCAGCCACACCCTAGAAAGGAGGTTGATTGATTCCACAAAAATCCTCCACCTACCAATTTACCAAAGTGGTTTCTATCTGAGGGGCTTCTTGTGTGTTTACCTGCTGTTGGTTTTCTTCTTCAGTTGACTCTTGAGACACACCAATGGTTTAAAACATTTAGGCCCTATTTACTAAACCATTGAAATAAGTATATTGGTTATGTGGTAGATTGCAAGGATAGCACCATTCATATTCTTGAGCCATGTGGTTTTAAGTTAGAACCAAGGCTCTTGATGTCAAGGCTACATTCGGGTCCTATGGATGGAATTGCATGTTAGCTTGTGGTTGTCCTTGGTTCTTTTTTTGGTTTGTAGCTTGAGCTGGTGGTCTATTTGATTGGAATGGAGAATTTTTTTTTCTTGAGCTTGAGGTTGATAAGGCCTAGAACTCGAGCTTGTTGTCTCTTGATAGCAACTAGCTCATTCCCAAAGCTTTTGTTGCACCTTGACCATTTCATTTGTCCTTTTTTATTTATTTCAAAGCCTTCTTAAGTTCTTGGGTTTCAAATGGATTGCTTGAAGAAGTGGAAGCCTCACTATTGCTTTGATTTATTGGAGCTGGAATAAGGGCTATTTTAGGTGCTTGACTAGTCGTAGGAGTTCCCATTTCTAGATATAGAGGCATTGGTGGCCTTGGTGCTAACTTGCCAGCTTGAATGAGGCAATTTTCTACTCTGATAGCTACGTCATAGGCACTTGGAAATGTTGTTCCTCCCATGGATTGGATCATCATTGCTATATCTGAATTTAGAGCCTTTAAAAAGTAGAGGAATGCACCTTCTATTTCTGGCCTCATGGAAAATGGAATTCGGTCCCATGATCACTGGAATTAGAAATTAAAATATGTCATCTGGATCATTAGGAGCCCTCTTGATTGTTGTTAATTGTTCCAATAAAGAAGATTGTCTCCTCTTTCTTTGAACTGATTGCAGAGGGATGTGCATATTTGGTCCCAATTTTAGATAGATCCCATTGTCAAGCTCCTAAACCATTACAATGCCTTTCCTTTGAATGAGGAAGCTAGTAACTTGACTGTAACATCTACTTCATTTATTTCATGAATAGTATAGATGTTTGCAATATCTTTTATATGATCAGCAGGAGTTGTGTGATTCTCACCAATGAAATAAGGGATGTTTTTTAGTGCCACCACTGGGATAGGGTTTTGAAGTGTCAATGGGTTGTTGCCTATAAAGTGAACATAAGGATTTGGTGGAGCTTGCGGTGATTGTTATTGTATATGTGCCATTATAACTAGCCTAAGAACCTTGTTTGTTAGAAGAGAGGGTTTGTTGGGATAAGGTGTATATAATGCTCTACTGGAGGAGATGGTTATATTTTGGTCTTCTTCCTCTTGTACCTATGTGTGAGGATAATTACAAGTATTCAGAATCACCTTCCTCTCATACTCGTGAATGATTTTGGATCCTTCTCATAGAATTAGAAAACCTATGATGTTACACCACCATTGAGTTTTATTCCCTTGAGTCTCCAGTGTGTTAGGAGATGAGCCCCAAAAGGATGGATGTTGCCAAGTCACACACAAAAATTGAAAAAATAAAAATGAACTTTTTAGGGATTGAAATCGACATTTTCGGAGGTTGAAGACGGTTTAGGAATGACAATCCCAAAATCCCAAAATGTAGTGATCTCTGAAACTAAAAACCCACAAATGTCCAAAATTGAGGAAACCCCAAAATCTGAAAGTAGGAGACTTCCGAACTCTGAAATTCAAAAGGTCCAAAATTGATGGACTTCTGAAACCTGAAACCCTGAAATCTTGAAATATCATAAGGTCTGAAATCTCGAAACCCAAAATCTTGAAATTGAGAAAACTCTAAAATTTTGAAATTTCAAATTTTAAAAATATAAAAATACCATTTTGAAGTTTAGGTCCCGATCTATCAGCTGGTGAAATTTGGACTTATTTTTAGCAAGTTAATCCCTTGAAAATTTATTTCAGAGTTCATCCTCAAAGGTCAAAATTCTGAAATTAAAGAAATTGCAATTTCTAAGCCCAAAAATGATGAAAATGCCTTCAAATCTTGTGGAAAATACTTATAGTCCCACCTGGTGTGCCAAAATTGTTGATGCACAATCATAACACCCCCGATTTTTTAATTCAAAATATTGAGACAATCAGTGTGATTGCATAACATGGATCTTTTCCCAAAGTGTGGGACTTTACAACCAGGAAAGCTCTTCAAATAAAGGTTAGCTCCTATTCCTCTATTCTGATACACACATCCAAATTGTAGAGGATCTATTCTAAATCCTACTCTAACTTGCCAAGGAGACAGGGTGAAGAAGATTGCAAGAAATTAAACCTAATCTATAGGAGGTGATACACCAAAAGGAATGTTGAATAATTTGCCTTGCATGGAAATGAAAAATGAACAAGGTTGAATAGGATGATTGAACACTAAATAGATCGATTACTTCTAAAAATCCATTCACCATTAAACACAAACCACTAAAATATGTAACACAATCCAACATGCACAAATAACGAGAGATGCAATGAGAGATCAAATAGATGCAATGAACACAAAAGAGGGCTAAAATTTATCCACAAATTTGTATTATTTCTCTAGGAGTTGATACAGTACACTACAATGGCCAAGAGGCATAAATTTTGCATTAAAGTCTAAATTTTGGGCTTGAAATCCACAAAATTCCTTACAGACAAGAAAATAAGGGAGGGTAAAGAAGAATTATCACACATTAGAACAATTCCCCTCATTAGAATTTATAGTGGAATATTTGTAAAGGATGAGAGAGAAAATGAATCCTAAATTTTCTAAAAATACTCTAAAAATCATTGTTTAATCTTATAATGAGTGCATTCAAATCTTCAAAATCTCCTTTTTCATTAATGGTTTGCCTTGTGCTTGAAGAAATTGATGTGATTACACCTGTATCTATTTTAGCTCATGTAGCCTCATGATGACCCTACCTTCATTAATGTATCTCACCTACCACTATAAATCTCTAAATTTTCAGTGGTTTAGAGACCCCCAAAATCTTGAATTTATGTTCCCATGCTCTAGATCCCAAAAATACCTTTTAATGACTACAAATTGTGAATAAATTGATGAGTACATTGGAAGATATCACCATTTTCCCCCTAATGCTTCACTAGGATTTTTCCTATATCTAGCCTCCTAGGAATTGAATTTTGTCTTCACCATTAAAATATTCATTAAATCCCCTTTCCAGAAAGCATAATTTTTTTCCAATTTGGATAAAAATTGCATGAGATATCTCAATTTGAAATTTAGGAAAAATTAGGGTTTGTAGGACTCCACCGAGCCATTTCTTACCCCTGTAAAGTTGTCTCCATGCATACCAAGTTAGCTTCACCAATTATTGAGTTTAGGTCAGGTCTCCTAAGATTACTAAATGAGACCAACTCGACGTCTGTTATCCCCATTCGGATCGGCGAGCCTCAAAACTCGAGTTGGTGAGCTCTTCCATGAACATGGCTCCTCGTATATTGAAGGGACCATGCCTCTTCGAGCTCGGTAAGCCCCAAAATACCTCACCAAGTAAGCTCCTCCATCACACATCACCCAACCCATTTCATGTTTTCGGGGTTTACTTTTTCGACTCTACTCATTGTGATCCTCAAAATCAGCTCCTAAAATCCTTGACCTCCGAAATCTGAAAATTTCAAAATTTGGAGTCTTCCCATTTCAAAACTTGCCGAAATGCCCTTTTAGGATTTCCTCACTCTAAAATTTGAAATGAAGTTGATAAGGCCAAAATATGTCTCGTTAATGTGTAATAAATGATCTTATTTTACTCTCCTTTTTATCAAGTTTGACTACATTTTGTGACTTTTGTTTGATCTAATATAATTTAGGATGTAATTTTCCATCTTTTATTGAATTTAGTTCTAATGTCTAAAAACTTTGTAATTCCCAACAAAGTTTTTGGAAATTTGGTTTTGTAATAAAACAGGTCACAATCAGTCAGAAGAATGAAGTATGAAGTGATCAACATGTTTTTAGGAGCATTGGCTTCAATACGGCTTAGTTCGGAACTTCCAGACTTAGTTCGGAACTCCATCACATAGTTTATGAGCTCTATCACTTAGTTCCAGAACTTTTGGACTTAGTTCGGAACTCCAACACTTAGTTCCGAAACCCCTACGTTTAGCTCCGGAACTTTCATGGTTAGATCTGGAATAGTCCCCTTTAGTTCGGAACTTCTCCAAAGTTCCGAACCTATGGGAATCTATTTATTTTGATGACATCCGATGATAAATAAATTAATGAGCCTTTCAATTAGGATCGAGATCAAAATATTTACAATTCTTCATACTCAAAGATCCAGGGATAACTTATCAGACAGATGTACGTCCAACAAGGCTCCAAATTTAACATCTATTTTGGGCACTATTTGGTTCCATCTGAATCGGTAGAACAAATATGGTCGTAAATGCATCTTTGAATTATATATATATATATATATATATACACACACACACATACATACAGATACATGGAGATAGATATAGAGATATAGAGAGATACAGTAAGTTTTTGTAAGACAAAACATTTCAGCAATAAAATAGCTACTTCATTTTGAGAGAATATTACTTTGTCAAATCTTGATTCAATATGGAGCAAGGGCCCACTCCTTCAAGAACCAGGATCCTCATTTTATTGGTATTTATATTTCTAAATAAAATAGTGTAGATCTATTAATTCTGTAAATGCTTTTGATTCTTTAAGTTGAACTTTTTGTACACTTGTCCTGCCAGGTGTTATAGACTAGATTTTTATTTCCTTGCAATCTTTTTTACAACATTTTCAATCAAGTGTTTATTTCCAAGAAAAGTGTGTTTAATTTTTGTATCATGTGTTTATTTCTAGTTGTTTCACTTATTTTCTTTACTTTTTGAATGACGAAATAGATAAGGGTAAGGGGTAGGAGGAATACATTAAATGGGTTGGTTGATGGTTGTTGCATGTGTTCTGACTTCTCAATCTAGTGCCAATTATGAGAGCTTCCTTTTGGCTAGGAGGAACTACCTGTAATAGAAAACAAGACCACAAAAGAGAAGTTAAATGATATATGACAGTGTACTTCCTAGCGTATGCTAGTTCCGTGAAGTGTGATACTTCCTAGATGGATGTCAATCTACTATTTAAAACAAATTAATGTGAGAAATAAGTAAAGTATTTTTATAGTTGATATGATTTAGGTATCTCATTCAAGTACAATAAGAAAATATAATATAACAGGCTATTTTATAGTAAGATCTAAAGGGTTGGTAGCATGTCATGGTCTTGGACTAGTAAGGGTCGGAGTTTTGGGTTGTTTAGGTTATTTGCTAAAAGGTTTTTGGTTCTATTATTGTACAGGCATGAAACATAGAGACCAATGTTGGTTGGGTATAACTTGACGATGGGTAAGGGATATCGATGATGGTTACGGGTAATCGGCATCATCGATCTGATGAAGGTGACAGTAATTCAATGAAAACCTTATTGTAGAGTTTAGGTGAGGTTAGATGGGGCTAAAGAAGGAGATGGCAAGGTCTGTGGGAATATTGAGAGCACCCAAAGAGGTGGAAGGGCCAAGATAAGTGATCTAATAAACGGGTGGGTGAGATTTTTGGGTTTGTCAGAAAGAAGGCTATGGAGGAATGAGAATGTTACTAGAAGAATGGTGACATAAATGATAACAACTTTAGAATAGGAATGGAAATGATTAATGATAAAACACTTACCAATGTTACATGTCCAATGGTTGGGTGGTGGTGATGATCGGTTGATGGAATGGAGCTTGGTACAATAGTGACGCTTCCTAGAATGTTACCGTGAGTGCCAATGCTTATGGATCTATCTTGGTGCTGGATATGGATGTCTAGGCATGTGTGTTATGATCCTCATGTGTGTATTTCACTAATGCCTCGAGGTTTTGGTGTAATGGTTTGTTACATTTGGTATCAGAGCGACCACCCATGTTTGAGTCCTGGCACGGGTAGCTACGTCGGCATTGCAATGTTCGCTCGGGGCTCATATAGGGCAAGGTGTGGTCCTTCTATATGGGCACAAATCTAGCCCGAGATCTGGACTATGGAAGCGTGGTGGGATGTTATGATCCTCATGTGTGGATTTCACTAATACCTTGAGGTTTTGGTGTAACGGTTCGTTCTGACATGAAAAGAATCGGAGTTCTACTTGCATGTAGCTCTCTTCTCGTCCTTCTTACTTTCAGAATGTGCTAACCCAAAACAGGGTTAGTTTGGTGAATAAATGGTAACCGATGATGATTCCAGTCAACTAGAGTCGGTTTAGGGGTGACCAAAGCATTGGTTAAGGTGGGATTCCCTAGGTTCACTAAAATGGGAAAATCTTTCTAATTTATTCAACCTAGTTAGTTTGTTTTCTCGGATTAGAACGGAAACTTCCCTTCTAATGAGCGGGAATGTGGTTAGAGAATTCTTAGCCATTGATTTTAGGGTTAGACCAAATCTTAGCTCATTAAGGCAAGTAAGACTTAGTTATTTTTGTTATGGAAACATGTCAAAAATAGGTCTAAGGTGAGGTGGTTGGATGAGGTGTCTATGTGAGGTGTTTAGGGGTGGTGGTGGGGTAGAAATTAAGATAATTAGATAATAAATATTGTGAGGATATATATATTAATTAAATTAAATTAATAATGATGTGGGGTGGAAGGGGCCATGGTTAGGTGAGTATGTTTGAGTTGGTTATTTGACGAGGGACCAAGGGGAGTGTGACCCAATTTTGGTGTCTACACCAGCAATCTATTTACTTATGTATGTGTGTTTATTTCAGCAATGAGTGTTTATTTCAGAAAGTTTCTTGTAGCATAGATATAATAAGGCTTTGGCCATGGAACCCTAAGGACACTATAAAAACCCCGAAAACAAAATAACAAAAACCTACATATCAATTACTAAATCACTAGGATTCTTCTTGTTACATATAGCTTCAGACACACCCCTGGTTTGAATATGACATCAACAAAGAGTTGATTAAATGAAGGGAATAATGACACCCATCATTTTGGTGCCATTGTCAGGACCCACTAGTTAGAATTGTCTAATTAGGTGTCAACAAGAGCAACAATCATACATTTAGTAATTGAAAAATCTTCCCTACGCTATCATAAAATTTATGAGTAGACCAAGAGACTCCAAGGGTATATTTCTCCCAAAAATATCTAAACAAGAATTATCAGCATCCTCTCGTTCAAATAAGGAATTTGACCAAGAATTGGAAGCACCATTGTCCCCTGTTAGACAAGAAGCAGAACTTCCACCTTTGGAATTCTTAGATCAGTCACCAAAAGGAAGTGGAACCTTTAGAAAAGGATTATATCCCAAAACCCATTTAGAGAAATTTTTGATTCACAATTGAGTAGTCAACCTCCTACTCCTGACTTTTCACCTTCTCCAGAGAAAATCGCATACCACATTGATTGGGAGAAAGAACTGGAAGATACTGCAGAGATGGCACGAGAAGCTAAAAGAGAACCTGATAGGACCTTTACCTATCTAATTTGGTTGGAGGATGATGAAACAACTATGAAGAATATTTCACTTGCACACTTGCCCACATTTAGAGGGATGTCATCTGAGGATCCTGACCAATTTCTGTTTGAATTTAAATTACTTGTGTCAAACCTATTATTACAAAATAGATAATCAAAATTTCAAGTTGTTTCCATCTACCATGAAGGATGCAGAATGAGGTGGTTTATGGGATTAACTTATAATTCTATTACCACTTGGGCACAAATAGAAACTTCCTTCCTAGAAAAATATCAAGACTATTGTAGGGGGAGAAACATGAAGGAATAATTTTTTAAAATCAAGTAGGAAAAGGATGAGAATATGGAAGATTATTTGGATGATTCCTCTTTGTAAGTAAAAGGTGTGGATTTGTACTTCAAGAAGAGTTTTAAAAAACATTTTTCTTAAAGGTTTGGATGATGAATCTAGGGAAGTCCTTGATTTAATAGGATGTGGAAACATTGATCAATTGAGAATGAATGATATTAAATATATTTGTAGAAGCTATTCAAGAACAAGGGGTGGACCTAGGAAAGGAAAAATAGTTAAAATTCTAAATCTAGATATGAACAAACTGATGGATGAACTAGAAAATATTAAAACAGACATTCTAGTTCAATTAACCTCCACCATGGATGGATTGCAAGCTAAAGCAAATGTTAAAACTCAACCATTAGTTATGTACTATCCTAGATGTAGGAAAAAGCATGCAATAAGATTTTTCCTCTGGATAAAATAGAAATGTGTCTTATCTGTGAATCTAAGGACCATGAGAGTAATGCTTGTTCTCTTCTTTCATTTATAAAAATCAGCTTAAACAAACCAACACTCCATCCACATTAGAAGAAGTAAAATTTGTCTAGAGACAACCTAGCCAGCAGGGCGATTCATGCCAAGGTCAGCTCCTAATCCCTAGATGATGCCATGGGCTACTCAGTTAGTACCAAAAGTTGGGGACAACCACCTTGGGCCCCTCAACCAACTTGGAATCCCCAGGATTGGGCAAGACAATCTTGGTATGCTCAAGGACACAAAAACCATAGTTTGGTCAAATTAACCCGTATGTTTGGTCACAACCTAGGTGGAGCCCTAATAACTATGCTTAGGGGAAGACATATCCCAATTAGAATCAAAAATCCATAATGGGTTCCCCAGCACAAAATTCATAAACTAAAAATGTGGTTCAAACAAAAATACTAGCACAACCAGTTGCTAATCCTATAAACAAACAAACAACTCCTATCTATGGACAAAACAAGAAAAACCAATTGATCTTAATGCCATGGATTGTAAAGATATTCAAACTAGATCTGGAAAAATAATTAGCATTCCACCTGTTATAATTACTAAAATGATATAAAAAATGGAAACCCCTAGTTCGGTTGTTCCCAAGAAGGATGAAAAGAAAAAGATAAGGAGTCAAATAGCAACTCTACTAAAACTCCATTTCTAGAGAGATTTAAAGAAATTATAGGGACCAAGGAATTTGATTTGGTGTAGGAGTTAAGGAAATTAAATATTGAAACACCATTGTTGCAATCAATCAAGGACATTCCGGAGTTGAACAAGTTAATCAAAATGCTATGTATAAGAAGACCTAGAAGGAAGAAGCAGTACCCAAGACTATTAAGGTAGATGGTAAACTTGTTGATTTATTAGTAGGAAAAATCTTACTTCCCAAATACGAAGATCCTGGAAGTCCTGTTATTTTTGTTTCTATATGGAATAAAGATATACATAATGTTTTGGTTGATTTGGGAGCAGCTATAAATGTGATGACAGTGGACACTTTGAAAACATTACCATTAACAGGTATACAACCTACTAACACCATATTATAGATGGTAGACCAGTTTGTAGAAAAACCAAAGGAGTTATTGAAGATGTGGCAGTTATGGTGGAGTCATGGGAATATCCAATGGACTTCCTTATATTGCAGCCAAAAGGTAAAACACTTGGTTATCCCATTATTTTGGGCAGACCATGGTTAGCTACAATTGTTGCCTTAATTGATTGTAGATCAAGTGATATGACTATCTCAAATGGTAAGAATTCTAAGAAAATTTCCTTATATCCCTCTGCATGACCTTTTATTGATAATCAAGAACAATTATGGGTTGATGATCCTGATACTAATAAGCAAAATCTATCTTCTTTGGCTATGATAACGTTGCAAAATCCCATATGGGAGATGGAGGATATGATTAATTAATCATTGAACGAACACCAACTTTCCTTGAAACAATTAGGGATAGTTTGGGAACCTACGGACTTAGTTCCTAACCTTCAAATTTAGTTCTGGAAGACTCACATTTAGTTCGAACCTTCAAACTTATCTCTGAAACCACAACAACATCAATCTCATGCAAATGCAAATAATTTCACTCTGGAGGAATGATATTTCTCTTGGGGAAGATTAGAAATAGCTACAGAATTAGTAGCTTCATTTTCAAAGATATTAGGAAATCGTGAGGAATTTCTAGAAAATAGCAGTAATGAGGAGTTTGACTAAAAACAAGATAAGTATCATAACTCTTCCTATTGTCCTTTGTCCAGTATTCTTTCTCAAGGGAATTTTGGAGATATTTCTACATATCATATGTTATTACCACATCCATGTCCACTAAACACCTTAATGGAACCATTTCAACAAATCATCTCATCACACACTAGAACCAAACATGTTGAGATTTAACCAGGTAAACTTTTGAACATTAATAATTAGGTTGAAGAATTACGAAGAAGCTAAATTGTTTAATGTTCTCGAAAGATCATACTAGATATTTTTGTGGGACTATAAAGACTTGAAAGGAATCCATCCAATTATTTTCACCCATCACATCTATACTGAAAATATTAAACCAGTTAGGCAACATCAGAGAAGTACTAATCCAGCCTTAAGGGACATAGTCAAGCAAGAAATTGAAAAACTATTACAAGTAGGTTTTATCTACCCTATCTTAGATAGTCAGTGGGTGTCTCCTCTTGTAATTGTGCCTAAAAATAATGGAAAATGGAGAATTTTTGTTGATTATAGGGAGTTGAACAAAGCCACACTGAGAGATTATTTTCCCTTACCATTCATAGATCAAGTTTTAGACAACCTTACAGTAAACAATACTTTTCCTTCCTGGATGGCTTTAGTGGATATAATCAAATCAAAGTTGTTGCTGAGGATCAATAAAAACTACCTTTACTTGTCCATGGGGTACCTTTTCCTATAGGGTATTTCCATTTGGACTATGTAATGCTCTAGCAACCTTCCAAAGAGTTGTATTAGCAATTTTTGTAGACCTAATGAATGATTGTGTAGAGGTATACATGGATGACTTTACTGTGCATGGAGACACATTTGATGATGCTTTGAAAAATTTGGATAGAGTATTAACAAGATGTGAGCAACACCATTTATCTCTTAGTCATGAGAAATGTTTGATGATGGTTGATGAGGGGATTGTATTAGGACACCACATTTCAAAAAGAGGAATTCAGGTTGACAAAAGAAAAATTAGGATTATTTCATACTTACTGTTCCTCAAACCCCATAGATATCAAGTCATTTTTAGGGCATGCTAGATACTATAGGTGTTTTATCAAGGATTTTAGTAAAATTTCTTCCCCCATGTTTAGTTTACTTACCAAGGATTGTGAATTTTTGGGATGAAAAGTGTCAACATGCTTTTGAAGAAATTAAAGAAAAATTAATCACTTCCCCAATATTGAGAGGACCTAATTGGGAGAAACCTTTTCACATCCAAACAGATGCCTCAAATAACTCAATTGGTGCAGTTTTGGGACAAAAATATGAAGAAGGGAAAATGTATGCTATTTACTACCTTAGTAAAAATCTTACTCCCACTAAAATAAATTACACTACCACTGAAAAAGAATTTCTTGTTGTGATCCATGCAATTAATAAGTTCAAACATTATATTACAAGCTAAAAATATTTGTACATATAGATCACTCAAAGAATTAGATACTTAATGAACAAACCAAAGGTTAGAGGTAGGATAATTAGATGGTTATTACTTTTACAAGAATTTGATATTACCATAGTAGATAATCTAGGAAAATCTAATGTGGTAGTTGATTTCTTATCAAGATTGACCACTACAGGGGAGCAAGATCCAGTTAAGGACAACTTTCCAGATGAACAATTGTTTGCTATTTTAGCTGATACACCATGGTTTGCTGATATGGAAAACAATCTTACAACAGTAAGTTTCCTCCTTTCACTAATAAATAAATGAAGAAGTTAATCAAAACTAGTGCACAATTTAAATGGTTGAATGGAATGTTATTTAAATGTGGTCTTGATTTGGTTTTACGCATGTGTGTGAGAGAAGATGAAATCTTTGACATACTCAAGGCATGTCATGATGAACCAAGTGGAGGAAACGTTTTAGTAAAAATAATAGCTCACAAGATACTTGACATCAATATTATTGACCATCTTTGTATAAAGATGTGAAGAGATATATCAAGCGGTGTGATCCTGTCAAAGGATGGGACAACCAACCTTTACCAGTGAAATGCCTCTACAACCTCAAGTAGTGATTGAACCATTTGAAAGGTGGGGGCTGGATTTTTTTGGTCCCTTTAGTCCTCCTTCACAAGGAAAGGAGCACATTCTTGTGTGTACTAATTATGTGACAAAGTGGGCAGAGGTGCAGGCTTTAACAAATGCCACTGAAGAAGCAGTTTTTGATTTCCTTTGGCACATAATTATGATGAAGTTTGGTGCACCAAGGAGTATAGTTTCATATCAGGGGCCACAATTCATGTCTAATATGATCCAGACCTTCAAAATGTACTATCAGATCAATCATAGGAAGTCATATCCCTATCACCCACAATCAAATGGACAAGTAGAAGTAACAAACAGAGAATTGGAAAACATCCTTACCAAAATAGTTGAAGCAGGTAGAAGAGATTGGGTAAAGAGACTACCTGAGGTTGTCTAGGATTATAATACAACTTGGAAGACTACAACAGGGTTTTCACCATATGAGTTAGTCTATGGGAAAAATCCTTATTACCTATTGAATTTGAACAACAAACATTGAGGAAAATAGCTAAAGTAGGTATTGAGTTGGATGCAGCACAAAAGGAAAGAATTCTTCAACTCAATGAATTGGATGAGTTGAGAATGGAAGCACTTCAAAAGAAAGAGATGATTCAAGATCAAAGGAAGCAGTGGCATGACACACATATCAAGAAAATTCAATTCAAGGTAGGATATTGGGCATTATTATTTTATTCCAAGTACCAGCAATTCAAAGGCAAGTTGAGAACCAGATGGTTAGGACTCTATCGATTGAGCAGACAATGGCTCTATTCAGCTACTTTCCATTGATGGCAATAGAAGGAAACTTTTGGTCAATGGACATAAGCTAAAACTTTATAGGAAGCCTCCTACTAGGGATGAATTATTGAAGCCGATTGAAGCGAGAAAAAGAATTTGATCATATGGAAGAACCCGGTTCTTCCAAAATGATCAAATAATAAAATGAATGGATCCAAAATAAAGGGAAGAGAATGAAAACCAGCAAATGGCGTTCTTTTCCCCAAAAAAAAGAAAGAAAAAAATTAAAAAAATAAAAGGGAAAGAATGAAAACTAGTAAATGGCATTCTCTTCCCCAAAAAAATCTCTCAAACATCAATTGAATAAGCAATGGCAGTTGGTCTCCTCAATAAATGGCTTATTCAAACTAAAAAATAATTTTTTTGAATTCAACCGTCGCTTTCTAACCATTTTCCTTTTTCAATTTTAGTAATAATGAGTCATCAAGACAAAGGGATTACATCGAAGGACGGTAATTATGTCTTGAACTTATTAAAGGTTAAATTAAAAGTTCGCATGTGTGATTAGATTTGATTTAAAATTTGGTATGATGAGTCATTTATTGTACATTATGATTAAAAGCAAGTAATCATGAGGATGATGTCAGTGGAACAAAAAGTGGTGGCGTATTTGTAATGAGCTATCATTTGGGCGAATAAAAAAATTTGAGAAGTAGTTGCAAAAAAATTCAAGGGAGAAGAAAAAGAATTATATTTGAATTCTCTTGCGACTAAGCACTGACAGTTCCGTAGCTAAACACAATAGTTCCGTAGCTAAACCTAATAGTTCTGCAGCTAATTCTGATAGAGTAAGAATTTGAAGAAGGAAGAATTTGAATCGTCCTCTTTTTCATGGGGATTAAAAAGAAGTCAGAGCTAGAGGATGATACCCAACTTCTTGCAAATGAAGAAGTGGAAGCCATTTTTGGACAAACAGGGTGGCTGGAGTTCCTGAAAAAGTTCTCAAAGTACAATGACGAATTAGTAAGAGAATTTGTTGTAAATTTAGAAGAATCCAGGACAAAGGTTAGAAATATTATAATTCCTTTTTCTGTGAATACAATGAGCAATGTGTCTGGAATACCAATTGTGCATGTCCCAAATCCTGTCAAGGGAACCCTTAAATATTTGGTAGAAACCTTGATACAAGAGGGGGAATCTGAACCCCAATATATCTATAACACTAAGAAAATCATCAAGGGGGTCAGAAGAGCCAGCTTTCCCAAACCCTTTGACAGGGTAGCATTTTGGGTAGTTAAGTATTTAACTTGCGATGGTCAATTTGGAACTATGGGAAGAGAGGTCCTTAAGATGCTAATATATCTTAGGTATGGGAATTCAAAACTAGAATATATAGTAAATATTCCAAGATTCCTTTTTGACTCCATCTAGACAATGGCTCAGAGGTATTCTTGGGGATTTGGAACAATCAGACATCATGGGTTAGTCCATTTGGTATGCCAGCACCATTTTCTTTCAAAGAAAAATGGAGAAGAAACATGGGAAAATTTTCTTAACAAGTTTAAGAAAAACCATGATATTATCAGGAGGGGAATACCAACCCCTTTTTCTCCTACAATTAATTTGGAGATTGATGCCCCTGCAAAGGAAAGAAGGAAATAGGTGGGGATAATGTACCAAAAAGAAGGAGATCTAGAAGAAGGATTAAAGTTGCAGAAACCTATTGTTCCTTTAAAATAAACTCCTTCCTCTACAACAGTACCAAGAGAACTAATATCTATCTCTGACAATGACAGTTCACCTAAGCTAGAGCATGAAGTGAAAATCAGAAGAAGCTCTAGGAGGAAACCCATTTCTAGACATTTTGAAGCTCCTCAAAGAAGAATAGTTCATAAGAGGTCTAGGGAAATTCTAGAGGAGATGGAAGAATAGGATGGGTTGGAAAAAGAAGTTGATATTTTGGGCAACATGGCCATGACTCCTCCTGGACCAAGCCAAACTGAGATGGAGAAAGAAGATGAAATATTTGAAGAACAAGCTTTTCAAGAGTTGGGTGAATCAGTAGCACTTGTCACATGAAGAAGAGGAATTGGCATCTTGGAAACGGAAAGGGAAATCCCCTTTGGTGGAAGAGGAATGCTCATTCCCTAAGGAACTTTCAAAAAAAAGAAGAGAAATATCAAGTTAGACAAGATTTGATTTTTTCCAGAGAAGAACTCATCATCAGAGAGAAGGATGATGAATTAAAATTCCTCAAACTCAAATTAGAACAGAGGGAAATTCTCATTGAGAAACTAATAAATTAGATCACAGATAGGACTAAAGAATTGACAATGGTCAAATAGAAGATGATGGAAAAAGAAGAAGAATGTCAATTTTCCAAAAGACAGAGTGTTATGTCAACAATATCTGCACATAATGAACTAACTTATTGGCCACTCAAGCAATTGTGGGATGATACCTACAGGGAACTTAATGAATTTAAAACATCAAATGAGGACCTGAGAAGCAAGATGGAAGAAGAGAAGAAAGGAAGGAAGGAATGGGAAGAAAAAATATACAAAGAGGAAGAAAAAAATTAAATTTATTGTAAAAATACAAATGGTTTTCATAATGAATGAAAATTTACTCAAATATATTGTAGTCGTCAAGAATAGAATGTGGCCTTCCACATGAAATAAAATATGAATCTAAGTTCATGACAGCCTATTCCTCAGCCAATGCAGAGAAGAAAAATCTTCTCTATGAATTCTATCTCTGCAATCTTATGCTGGAAAAGAACACAGGCTTCATGATCAATTTGTATGTAGGGGAAAGCTAGTTGAATGCATTTGTTTCTATTCTTCAAAATCAAATTGCATGGAAAGAGAGGGATTCTAAGCATTTATTAAAATCTAGTTCATTTGGTCTCTGCATGAGGGCTCACTATGGTAAACCATCTACCTTTGTTATACATTTTAGATCCCATGCCTTTGATAGACAGTTCAAGGAACATTATCTTGCCAGTTTACAGAAAAGTATTGATGCCTTCACCTCTTATGAGGAGGAAAATTTTGAAGATATTTATGAGGGATGTTTGAAAAGATGGGAGTTTCTCATGGTTTCATTGAGAAGAAGAGAAGTGATATCTCCCACAAACTTAATCTAGAGTCTGGAAAGATAAAACACACACTAATTCCCGAGTCAATGAAAAACATAGGGGCATATGGATGGGAATGAGAATAAGGCCTCCTCTCCTTCTCACTCTCATGTCTCCATGGAAAAATAGAGAGCCTCAAGATCCCACTCAATTTGAGGAATGACAGAGGAAAGTAGAAGTGGGATCATGGTATATTACTTCTAAACTAAAACACTAGGATATTCGGTTTGACCATTTGACTGACAAAATCAATTGGAATGCAGAATCCAAAACCCAAGATTTGAAGAGTAAATTTTATAACAGGACTTACAAATAAGTAAGTACGAGGGAGATGATAAGGCCAAAATATGTCTTGTTAATGTGCAATAAATGATCTTATTTTACTCTCCTTTTTATCAATTTTGACTGCATTTTGTGACTTTTTTATCTAATATAAGTTAGGATGTAATTGTCCATATTTTGTTGAATTTAATTCTAACATCTAAAAACTCTATAATTCCTAAAAAAGTGTGTGGAAATTTGGTTTTGTAATAAAATAGGTCACAATCAGTCAGAAGAACGAAATATGAAGCAATCAACATGTTTTTAGGAGCATTGTCTTCAATACGGCTTAGTTCCAGAATTCCGTCACATAGTTTATGAGCTCTATCACTTAGTTTTGGAACTTTCGGACTTAGTTCTAGAACTCTAGCACTTAGTTCGGAACTCTTGCTTTTAGCTTTGGAACTTTCATAGTTAGATCTGGAACACTCCCCTTTACTTCCTGGAACTTCTCCAAAGTTTTGGAACCAATGGGAATCTATTTATTTTGATGAAATCCAATGACAAAGTAGTCAATGAGCCTTTTAATCGGAGTAGATCAGAAGATTTTTGATTCTTCATACTCGAATATCCAGGGATAACTTATCAGATAGTTGTACATCTAGCAAGGTTCCAAATTCAACATCTATTTTGGGCAATATTCGGTTCATCCAATTGGTAGAAAAACTATGGTCATAAATGCATCTTTGAATGGAATATATACATAAAGACCTATAGATAGATTTAATATATATATATATATATATATATATATATATACACATACAGATACATAGAGATAGATATAGAGAGATATAGTAAGTTTTTGTAAGACAGAACATTTCAACAATAAAATATCTACTTCGTTTTGAGAGAATATTACTTTGTCAAATCCTGATTCAAGGTGGAGCAAGGGCCCACTCCTCCAAGAACCAAGATCCTCATTTTATTAGTATTTATATTTCTAAAGAAAATAGTGTAGATCTGTTAATTCTATAAATGCTTTTGATTCTTTAAGTTGAACTCTGGTGTATACTTGTCCCTGCATGTGTTATAGACTAGAATTTTATTTCCTTGCAAGCTCTTTCACAACATTTTCAACCCCGTGGTTAATTCTAAGAAAAGTTTGTTTATTCGTATCACAATCTATTTACTTCTATATGTGTGTTTATTTCGAGCAATGAGTGCATATTTCAAGAATTTTCTTGTAGCATAGATATAATAAGGCTTTGGCCATGGAACCCTAAGGACACTGTAAAAACCCCCATAAAACAAATAACAAAAACCTACAGTCAATTACTAAATCAGTAGGATTCTTCTTATTGCATATAGCTTCAGACACACCCCTGGTTTGAATATGACATCAATAAAGAGTTGATTAAATAAATGGAATAACGACACCCATCGAGTCCTAAAATATGATCCACGAAACCCAAGTTGACCGACACCTCACATGGACCCCGAAATGTTTGGGCTTCACACTTTTCGTATTTCTGCCCTTTGGGTTCTTTACTACCTCAACCTTTGAACCGACTCACCCGCATTGACCTCTCGAATCAAGCTTTGACCCCAAAATTTCCACACCTCGCCATGTCACCCTAACCCATTCGATTTTCAGCTTTGAGCTTTCTCGTGAAATTTTTATGTTTGGGGTGGTGATGCTTTTGAATTCTTGAAACCCTAAAGTTTGAAGACTTGAGGATTTGGGCTTCATCCTCCTTTTAACTCACCCAAGCATGTTAATCATTTTCACCCCAAAGTTTCTACGACCAGTCGGCCCTTCTCTTTTCCCGTGGATCCGAGTGTATTCATATTTCCCACATGATCTATCTTCCTAGAATTCACCCTCACGATGTGTTCCACAGGTGAGCTCGGGGAGCTATACCCTTCACTTTCTTTGCAGGTTTAGTGCCATCATTTTTTTCCTAGACTCACTATGCACTATATTGTGTCCGATTTGAACTCAACTCCCTTGTTGTGGGCCCCGAACCTTCATCTGTCTTGTGTTCCTCACAATAGCTTGATCTCCCGAGATTTAGCGAGAATGGCTTGATCCTACACTTTCTTCCCATGCGATCTCAATACCCTTTCTTTTCGTTTATACATTGCATAACTCGGTCCTTCATGAGCTCATTTCTCCTTACACCATTAGAATAGGATCCATCCTCGGTTGGCTCTAGACTCCCGCCTTTATCGATGTTGATTTTCCAAGTCCGAGCCAACGCTTCCACAACTCGGTGAACCAAGCTCAACCCCGCATGAGATGACCATGGAGTGGCTCAACCGATCCAATCCTAACTTTCCCCCTTATCGTGTGATAGGTGAGCTCGCCGAGCTACTCGACAAGTTTTTTTTAGCTTGACTCTCTTGCAAGCCCCAATAGGTCATTTACTGCTGATTTTTGCATTCTATGAGAAATTTTTCATAATGCTCAACCAAGGCGAAGAGAATGGGTGCCTAGAACCTCAAAATGCTAAATTTCTCGTCATGAGATTATTTTCACCAATTTTTTGAGGTCGAAGACTATTTTTGCATTACAATGGGGACCATGAACCAGTATGACCCTAAATGGTTGAATTGCATTCTGAATGTTCCAAAACACTTGTCATTTCTTCCCAAGGCCTTCAAAACACCTATGATTCTCGCTTACACCTGCAGGCCCACTTGGGATCCTATAACTTCTTTAGGACCCTATTGGGTAATTTTGGCCCATTGGGGAAAAAAATTGTCAACAAATACATTTTTCAGAATCCTCCCTATTTTCTCATAAATAGAAACATTTAGGTGATTTTGAGAAGGAAAAAGAGAAGGATGTGGAATAAGAGATAAATTTATGATGATGATGTAAATGAAAAAATATATGAAGAATAATACATTGATGATGATGATGATGATGATGATGATGAGACTATAAATGATGTAGAAAGAGAGGAAGAGGGTCAAAAGGAAGAATGAGTAAAGGAGAAGAGTTGAGAGATTGCATTTTTACAGAGAATTTTCCTCAAAAAATCATTTCATTAATGTATATATTGTTAATATTATGATGTTAAGTGTGGTTAGTAGTAGCATCTACTAGAAGTTAACAGCTTCCCATCAATGCACAATGGGGAATCTAACTAGTAAATATCCTATAGTAACTCGTAAAAATACATTAGGGAATTTTTTTCAAAGAGATATTCAATGGTAAAAAATAAATATTTATCTTAAATGGTCACGGTAATTTTAAAGTGGAAAATGTCATGGAAAGTTGATAAGTAGGGTTTATATGGCCATACATTAGAAATTTTATAATTGTAATAATGACAAAGGAGTGGTGTTATACACACACACACACACACACACACACACACACACACACACACACACACACACACACACACATATACATTGAATATTTTTAGAGATAAACTATAGAAAATGTGGAATTCCATGTATAAAGATAATGTTTATCCTATTCTAAGGGATAATCCCACATGTAAATATAAGAGTTGAAATATATAATATGATTAGATAGAAGATATTTTATATCTTATATAGAGATAGGGTGGATAAGCTCTAAATTTCTATAAATAGAGAGGTCAGACCCTCATTTACGACATTAAAAAAATTTGATGATCAATATATGCAAGGAGTAAGAGTCTATACCATTGTGTAGGTGTGTGAAAGAAGTTATCAAGAGGTGTGTTTGAGAATTTTCTCCCTAAAATATTGTTGGAAAGGTGAGTGGAGTTGGTAACACTTAGTGTAGTTCTTGGGTGAGATTGTAACAATACCTTAATAATAATATAATTTTTAGTTATTATTTATTTATTTTTATCAAGTGTTCAAATTATATGTTGTGTTTCTCATGTATTGTGTCTGTTGTGTTTCCAGATTTATACCACTAAAACAAAAGTTATGCATTGTTAAAACAATCACAGTGTGAGGAGTTTTTGGTGAAAGATTATTTGAGTGTCAAATTTGTGTTGACATTTGGGTTCTATTTTTATGAATTTTCCTTGGTGAATATTCTGGAGTGGCATTTATGATAAACCAATAGTTACTTGAAGGTTAACTTTGTATTTATCATAAATAGTATTTTCCGCAAATATAGTCACTTTCTACCATGACTAGTATTACTGTAGTAAAATCACCTTTTACTATGAATTTTATTCACGAAAATAAACTCAATTTTTACCTTTATCATCCATTTTTACCATATTAATTACAATTTTACCGTGAATATGTTTTACCATAGTAAATTTAATTTTTACTATGGTCATTCTCGTTTTTACCGTAATAAGTGTTTTCATGATAAAACCACTTTCCAATATGTCATTCAAGTTTTTGTTAATAAGTCACACTACTTGTACTTTTGGGTTGGTATTTTACTATGGTTACATTTTTCATATAAAGAAGAATGGGTAAAATTTTGTTTTCTCATACCAATCTAATGAGGATGCTCTCTCTTTCATACAATAGATTAAAAGATATTGCATTTGTAATGGGCTCATCAAGAGCGAACAATGGAATTAATTTCTTCCTACATTTTTGGATGGTTCGACTCTTCGGTGGTTTGAAACATTAAGTGATAATGTTAAAATATCATGGGATTTGTTGACTGATATTTTTCTTGAAGAATTTGGTTCACAACAAAAGTATGCATATCTCATGATAGGAATCATAAAGCTATCCCAAGGAGAGAAACATAAGATAACATACTACCATGAATATGTTTTTGATCTAAGGAGGAAGTTCAATTCTTATATCCAAAATGAAATATTAGTGAATGGAATGTCCAACCTTCTTTACATGTACTTCATCCTTGGGATGAAGCCAAGATTGAAAATGAGTAAATTATAACCACTCGGTGACCCTCGCAAAAGCAAAGGAGATTGCTATAAGGCAAGAGGAAAGTATGGAAGAAGATCCCAAAGACCTTTTTGATAAGGTAGATCCTTCACTAACACTTGTGGTCCAAGCACCACAACCACTCATGGTGAGCACATCTCTTCACTCTAGTAAATACAATGAGTATGAGGATCTCCTTAAGAAAATGGGATGATTAATATTCTTCAAGGAAATGAATTTTATTTCCAAAAATCCCGAGGAGATAGAGGTACAAAAATAAATCTATCCGAATTTGTATATTATGAGTGTTGTAAAAGGGCCATTATAAATATAATTTCCTAGATAGAGCATCTACATCTAGAACAAAAGATAATGATATGAGATATTATATAAGAATAAAAATAATGATGAAGATGTTTTTTCATCAAAATAAATAAATAAAAATATAACCAAGATGATAATGATCTTAAGAAAATGAAAGGAGAGACTATTAAGAAACATAGGAGAAGAAAGTTGGGTGTGCAGGATTTTCCGATTTCACAAGGACAAGGATTGTACTCCATCCTAAATATCTCTCCAAGCACCCTACAAATATTACATATGGACAAATTATTTCTATTTCTTCTAAGAATATGTGTGACTATATAGCAGACTCAATTCTTGATTCATGAAGGATGTTGAGGTCCATGTTTTGAAAGTATAGGCAAATCCTTATGCTCCATAATATGAGGTATTGTGCAATGGAATTTTAATTCATGATATTTTATTATATGCAGGAGTTACATTTAATGTAATGAATATTTTTGGTTTAAAAATTTATCACCCTTTAATGTGTATGTTAATATCATTAAATAAAAGAAAAAATAAACTAGAAGGTGTTGGTTCATATGTAGTAATATTTGTCATGGTTGTTGTATGTGTGGTAGACTTTTAGGTAATGAAGAATGGTATTGTTAAATATCCAATGCTATCTAGAAAGCCATGGATGAAGATATTTCATGAAAGAAACTATTGGAATGAAGGATTCATGACACTTGGTTATGGTAGAGATATGGTGGAAATAATCATGATCCCTCAAAACCTGTATGGAAAAACCTATGGAATCAAATGATGAAACTAATGATTGGGCATACTTGTATTATTCTAGAACTAGTGAGATGGAAATTTATGATGAAGAGAGTGAGGTGTATGTGTTATTCATGGATATTCTTCTAGTCACGCTAGCTAATGGACCCAAATAATTTACTTGAGAAAGAAATGGAAGGTTCTCTCCAAAAAATACCAATCAATTATGTTGTGGTGGAAAAAGAGAAGGCAAACAACCTCCAAATATTTCAAAGGTACATGCACCTATTCAATTTTAATTATAAGAATCTCTTCTAAGTATTTTGGGTAGATAATTCTATTGAGTTAGTAGATGGTGTTAAACCAATAAAGAAAATTCCATATAGAATGAATCCTAATTTTTCCAAGACTATAAAAGAAGAAAATAAGTTTCTTGACGTAGGATTCATATTTATTATGGATAATTAAACATGGGTCTCTTCCATTGTGGTCTCAAGAAAAATAATGGGAAGTTACGCATGTATTTTGTTAACAAAAATTTCAACAAGGAAATGAAGAAAGATCATTACACCCTTAAATTCTTGCACCAAATCTTAGATGAAGTAGTTAGAAAGGAATGTTATAGATTTTCATATAGATATAGTGGGTACATCTAAGTTCACATAGCTAAGAAATATTATTTAAATATTGCATTCACCACTCCTTAATAAAAATGTGCTTTTAATGTCATACCATTTAGCTTATGTAATACTCCTAAAAAAATTCGGTGCCTAATAAATAGGGTGTTTGAACCTATAATGAAGCTTCAAAAGAGTGTTCCTAGATAAATTTTCCATCTATGGGAGCAAAGTGGACCGCATGTACAAGATGGAGAAGGCCTTTTCGAGGTTGGATGAAGAAAAACCCTCAATCAACCCTAAAAGTATATATTTGAATATTCTAAAGACATCCTATTAGGGCATATTGTATCTGGAGATGGTATAGGTACTTATCCTTATAAGTATCAAAAATTAAACAATTTTCATTCCTCATGAATAGAACTAAGTTGAGATCATTTTTAGTCCATGTGGGTTACTATAGGAGGTTCATCAATAAATTATTAATATTTCACAACCAATGACCTAGTTCCTAAAGAACAATATTGTTTATGATCAAGGAAATAAGGTGCATTGGTAGCCAATCTTACACCTCCTGGGCTAGGTAGCACCAACAAGTAAGCTAGGGAGATTTAAGAATGGAAGACTTGGAAATTTATGTCATTTGTAGCTGGGGAAGACATTTGGAAAACTTATTTAGACCAGTCTTGTTGGCCATTTTTTGATTGTGTTGTCATTGATGTCAACCCCTATTGATGGAAAATGGTGTCATGATGTAGTATGAGCCCCCTTATGATGATATGCAGTGTCAAGCATGTTTTTTTATCAAGACTGGTGAAGTGTTATGAGGTCCTGGTGCATGGTTGAGTATGCCTAGTCATGGTTTGAGTCTTCCCAAGCTAGTTGGAGTGTTTCATGAGGTAAAACATGGTCCATATGATGTGTCATGGGTATGAATTGAGTTAGCATGGTCAGATCATGGTTGAGTCAATTCATTTCAAGCATGTTTCTAGTCCCGTGCAAGAAGAATGAGGTAGAGATGTCAGTTTTGGACCAAATCAGTATTTTTGGAGCATGGTTGAAGTATGTTGGCGGTGTACCTAAGGTGTATGGTAATTCTTAGGTTTGTATTTAGTGATTTAGTTCTTATATGAGGTCCTTGGGAAGCTACAGGTGAGAAACATGCAGTTAACCACATGTAAATGAGATTGGATGGAGAGTTTGATATGAATTTGATATATGTGGTTAATTTGAGAACTTAAAGTATGTTTTCATGGTGCTTCATGCCAAGTTTCATGTCATTATGTGTAGAATATTTTTGAATTTATGCAATTTTTGGTGAAAGAAGGTAAGAAACAGTTGGATTTTATGACAAAAGTTGACCTTATGATGCTCGATGTGAATTGTGTGCTTTGAATGGGAACTCGAGATCTTAGGAATAGCTTCTAATGTCGATTTATGAAATTTTTAAAAAATAATGAGGTGGTTTTATTAACACGTTGTTATGAGCAAATGTTCAAAAGGTAAAGAGGTCAAAACCCTTATTAAACCTTAACTAAGAGTAGTTTGCAAAAGTTGAAGTATACTTGACCCAGCTTTTGATTGCAAGTGAAATTTTGTTGATTGGATGTTGTGGATGAATCCTTAGGATTTCCATAAATGTATGGTTGAGGTCATGGTGATATGTGGGCCCCACCTAAAAATAGTAGTTTATGGAGAAGAAGGTTTTAGGAAAAGTTTGTCCAAAGGAGTAACATGAAAAAATGATTTTTACTAATGGATGTTTTAGGCATGGTCATGAAGTTTCATGATGTTTTGAGGACCAAATAGACTGATTGGTCAAAGGGCAATTTTAGGATCTCAAAGAGCAATCTTGAGAAATGGGAATAACTTGAGCTACATGTGGATTCCTAAGATGATTAAAGTTTTGTTGGAAAGAAGATTTAGAGATATTTCTATTTATATATGTATTTTCTATTGATGAGGTCATATGACATGGTTTCCAGGGAGTTATTTTGACATGAATAATTTTGGAAGTTCTAGGACAAAACTGTACTTTCTGAGAGATTGAATTGTTTGAAGCATGAAATGGTTGAGTTAATGCTTTCTACCACCTCTAATGTGAAAAGGTATTAATTTAGCATCCAATTAATCCATTAGGATCTCTTGAATATTTATATAAATAATTTTTTGAGCTAACTCATGGAAACATATGTTTTGGTAGGTTGATTTAGTGAAGGCAAATCTTGTTATGGTTTGAATTGAAGGCTTTTTCATGACTTATAACTTGATTATAAGTGTTCTATAGGTTTAGTCATTTCTTTTTAGTTGTCACGTGGCATGTTTTGATTTAGTATAAGTGATTTGGTGATCGATGAAGTTTCCAGGGGTGTTCAAGGGTGTAGGAAACAACAATTTTGAGAAATACAAAGTGAACTAGGCCCATTAAATGAAATAATATGATTGGTTAAAAAATTTTGCAACCATGTTTAATGTTTGAATTGTGTATTACTCATGTTTTATGAATATGGTAGCTTTACTGAGAATGGTTTTGGAATGAGGAGAATTTTGGCATCCCAATGAATGTGGTTTGGTGATTTTTGATGCATAAAAGTGTGGTTTTTCTAGGCCGACCCATATGGGTCACTTATAGCTATTATTAAAAAGTTATGGGATATTTTTAGTGATTCATTTGTTTAATAAAATGTGTATTACTAACCTCCTTTTGGTTAGAAATAAGATTTGCATATATAAGTGATGTTTTATCTCATTTTGAAAGAAAGTCTTGCATGGGGGAGTAATGCGACCTAGAGAAGAGTTGATGGCAGGTATGAGGGAATATTTTTAGATATTATCTGATGCATGATAGGTTGAATAATTATTTATATCATGAAATTAATAGGTTAGAGGAAAGACAAGTTGAAAAAGAGGAAGAAAGAGCAAGGTTGAAGACCTAGGGTTTGTGAGTTGAATTAGTGATCTCCATCAATTGTGGAAAAAAAATTATCAGAGATAAAACATATTAAGTAGGATGAGTTGGAGCTTGGTCATCCTATGGGTTTGTATCCTCCTTGAGAATTGGGTTCTTCACTAAATTTAGGGGTTGGTGCTCTACTAAACTAGGGGTTGGTGCTCCTTATGAAGTTGGTGCTTCACTAAATCACTTTGATTTATGTAATATAAGAATAGTTTCAGTGGGTTTTCTTCCCCATGAGGTTTTCCCACTTATATCTTGTGTCTATGTTCCTCTTCTCATGTGTTATGGTTGTTTTGATGTTTTGTGCACACTAAACAAATAATGGTTGGATGTATGTGATTGGATAAAAGTTAATGGTTAATTGAATGAAAATTTTGTAGGACCGATTCACCCCCCTCTTAGTACATTGTGCTTCCAATAGTAATTTGGATGGATTGGGTGACATGTACAAAAGGAATGGCCAACCTTGCTACTCTTGGTCCTGCCTATGACTAGGGTGAGAGGACCCGCTTTGTAACCTAAAATGCAGAGGGGTGAATGGAGTCTTGTTTATTTATTCCCTCAAAGTATGTAGGTTAGTCCTAGATGATTATTTCCAATGAATGCATCATTTAACTCTCATTAGTTTTCATGCTAAATGGTGTATATGTAAATCTAATTGGACTCAGGTTACTCTAGATAGATAGGTTACATTGTTGTTGCATTTTTATGATGAAAGAACTTGAAATTAAAGGTTCCTTCTACTGATATTTGTAAATCAAAACAACATAATGACTAACTGAAGATCTATATTGTGTGATAAAAACTATATGTATGTAATTTTGAAGGTGGGGGATTGTATGAAATGGATCTCCTAATGACACTGCTTGCAGTACTCACTTAAACAATACAACATCCTGGACGAGGAAGAACACTTCATCAATTAATTAAAATTTCATTTCAAAGGAAGATTTGCATTCATTGATACACAATTCCTACAAATATTCCACACAACCTTTAAAATATTTAACACAAAGGCTCATGTAAATATTTCAATGAAGTATTTCTTACTTTTGATCTCATACACTTAAGATTCACTCAAAAGCTTACAAAAATCCATCAACAAAATGATTTCAGTAAGGATTTTATAATTGCATTCAATATTGTAAAGAAAGTATTCACAACACATTATTGAACAAAAACCACAACTTAATTACAAAGGATAGACCCATTTTAATTCGTATAAGAAAGAAATACAAAATTTTAACAAAAATGTAACTCATTAACCAGATGTTCAACATACAAAGAATAGAATATGTAAGCCAAGCTCATACCTGCATATTTCATTAATACCTACCAACTTATTAATAAGGGAAACATGATAACCAATTATCTCAATTCCTGTTAATGGCTATACATTGTAACCATATTAACATCAGAATTGAAAGAGTAAAATCTTATAATGTATTTCTTCAAGAAATTTGTGAAGTGTCACAAAGAAGATATTTGAACTTTTTCTATTTCACAAAAGCTTAAGAAAACTCCCTAGTATGGGAATAGAAGCCTCATACTTATATAACTACTTGATTCAATTTCCCCAAAAAAATTTCAAGGGATCCTTTGAACTCTACTTCCTACAATTCAAAATATTTCCAAAATTAAGGAAATATATTTTAACCAAAAAGATTCCTTCCTACTTTTTATTGGGTTGTATGAAGAAGGAACAACATTTTGACACATGGAAGGAATCGAAAGGATATTCCTATGCTCCTAAAAAACTTTCATCCTCTGGAAAACTACATTTTTTTTGAGAAAATCTTCATTTCTAGAATGTATCACCATGAGGGTGAATTTGTTTTTATCTCTTCTTTAATTTTTAGGTCCACTCCAATGGACTGATTTACTGAACTACTTCCAATCTTGTCCTTGTAAGCATCAAAATTTTCAATCATTTGCATGATCATTTCCTTATTAGGACCCAAGTGATAGTGGAAAATAATTTCCTACTTCATACATTTGTCATTACATTCCGCATGCATTATTTTTTATTTCTTTATCCTCCATGACAATTTATCAATTGTCAATTCAATTTGTGCCCATTTCTGCATGGTAGATATACTACAAACCCTTGCTACCTGTGTTTACCTAAAGCATGATCCCTAAAAATGTTAATTAAATTCTCCATGATCTCCATTCTAATATTTTCTCCACTTTCCGTCCCAATTAATTTGTCTATAAGAGAATATAGGAAACTGATATACGTCATTGATTTTTCCCTTAACTCATCAAGGATTTCCACAGATTTCATCATAATTTCCACTCTTACTTTTGTAGCTTCGTAGTATTCCTGTTGATTTACTAAAGACTCAAGAGATACAATCCCTTCCTTAACAACCAATTCATCACTTAATTCCTTAATAGTTTCCATTTTTGGGAACATATCAATCCACATTAATTTCTCAGCTTCATATTTATTTGTTAGTTCCTTGCTTGTTTTACTACTTTTTAAAAAATATGGGAATAACGTCTCACAGATTACCTAATTATTTCTTCACTTCTAGTGATCAAATCATTTTCCCATTTGATGGTGGCCTCTTCTCTTTCTCCTAAGTCACTCACTCACCTGATATCATCGTTAGTGATCTTAATAATTTCAACCCGCCCTTCTTTGTGCGCTCTAGTCAATTTTCTAACCAAGTTGGATAATGCTTCATTCTTGGCCTTTAAATCCTTCTTAGTTTCTTTGAACTCATAAAAATTTTGAACACTCCTACCGCCACAAAAATATCATGTTTCATTTCTTTAGTATAAGGATTACCTAATAAGATCCTAGAGACCTGAAAATCAAACAGGATGCTTCCCCGGACACATCATTTTTGGGAGTTACAACATCTATGAATCATTCTCATTTCTTGTTTAGATTCATGCTGGAAATAACTCTTTATTTTTGGGTGGTCTTGCTAGATTGAGGAGAGCCATGCTTTGTAAATCATCATCATTCAACAGGTTATCCATCTTTTTCTTCTTCGAGAATGTACTATTTATCCAGTCCCTTATGGGGGACTCATGTTCATCAAGTGATCGTAAAACTAGAGTTATGTTATCTCCTGAAAACTCTGTTGTGCATTTTCATAACCAAATTCAAATTTTTTGAGCTCATGCCCTCCATTGGTGTTTAAGCCAAGTTAGAGATTTAAGAAATTAGCAAAATTCGTGCCCTAGTGTTGTTTAAATCTTTGTTTTGCTCATTTTGAGAAATTCTCCATCTCCTAGTCTGTGCATGAAATATCCTCTTTACAATCTCCTTTGTGATCAAAATTGTTCACTTATTCTATGGCCTGGGTTGTCAAATCATTGTTTTTCCCCATGCCTCTGGTTCACGAAGGAAATTCAAAAATTGGACTCAAAATGACAAAGTTCTCTTCCTCTGTGTATTTTTCCCATCAAATTTTGGCCCCAATGAATGCAGGTATGTGGTCAAATCCTATTAAATGGGGAAGAATGGGTTTTTTTGGTGAACTTAACACTTTTGGTCACTTTTGGCAAAAATGGTAAATTTGCCCCACGGACCTGAAAATCCGAATCATCGTTGAAAAGTATGGAAGGCTCAGCGAAAGGCTCCACGTGTTGCAATGGTGTAACTCCATGGACAGGGTCCAAGGGATAGTCTTCAATTAAGTGTGGGCATTCCACATGTCCCAGGTACAAAATTAAGGTAAAATCAACTAAGTATGGAAGGCTCAACAAACATCTCCATGTGTCACAATGACACAACTCTAGGGTGGGGCAGAAAGGGTCAATTACCAAATCAACACCAGATCGCCACGTGGTCGAGTCATTGGAGAGGAAAAGCCACCGTTGAAAATTCAAAGCAGACGAGCAGGCCATCGGGGATTTGAGATTTTGAGCCTCTTTGTAAAAAGGTAAAAAATTAAAAAGTAACCCGCAGACCCTAATCGAGTATCAAGGAAAAAGTCAAAGGAAAATCCCACCTTTGAAAAGTCAAAGCAAATGAGCGGGCCATCAAGGAACTTTTGGAAATTTAACCAAATTTCCAAAAGTGAAGTAAAATTTCTAGAATGCTCCGCGGCTCCACCAAGGCGCGACCCCACCTACAACTGACGAATGTGCAACGTGTCCTAGTCAAATCAGAGTAGCAGGCCGGCGGAGGAAATTGAGTTTTTGAGCCTTTTTGCAAAAAAGGTTAAAATGTTGAGAAAAGGGCCATGACCCCATTTCCAATCAGAGGGTGCCACGTGTCTAAGTTGAAAATTCAAAGCGGGGTGTGGGCCAATTTGTTCCAAATTTCCAAATCTCTAAAAAATCACAAAATGAAAAGGGCTTCCCCGTAACCACTCCAATCCCTTCTTACCACGTGGATGGCCCAATTTCAGAGTTAGAGGAGAAAATAAAATGGTCTTTATTCAAACTCACAAATCAAATGTAACGTTCAAGCATTCAAGATCTAGTTTTTAACCCGCTAGGAGCATTTTCTTCACAACATAGGAATTTGAAAAGGTGTCGAGGATTTGTGAAGTTGTAATGGTTTCTTGCAAAGAATATAATGGCTTCCCAAAGCCATTCTGGGTTTGTGATTGATTTAAAAATACTAGAGTTCTCTCGTACTGGAAAAGACATGTACAAGCTCTACTCGAGATTCAATAAGAAAAGAAGGAATTTTTTTCCTCTTTGATTGAGGAATTAATTGGTACTTTGCAACCAATGAGTTTCATTTGGTCTTGTAGCTTCTCCTGTGGATTTGTTTTTCTTCTGACTATAAATGCATGTAAATGAAATTTCTAATTAATGTGTGTGGGCATCTGATATTCTACTCGCAGCATTAGTTTCTCCTACATCCATTCTCACTCCCTTTCCCCTTCTCAAACAAATTTCTTCTCTAGTGACAAATTTCTAGCTTTGCCACATGGTTAGTGGAGTGCCCCTGTTGGATCTCTGGTTGAAAGGCCACCATTGAAATCCACTTTTTCATGCATGCACATACAGAAGCTACACCGTTCAAGTAGAGGGACTTAGATTCCCATAGTGTTGGCTTGAAACCCACCAATTTGTCCACAAGACAAATTTTCTCACGAACAAGTTACAAGTATAACTTTAAAGGCTTTGGAAGATGAATAATTCATAGACATACCTTCTTGAGCTACATATATTGGTTCTTCTTGAGTACTTGGTTTTATAATCCCACCTTGATACTTAATTCCATCCATAGAATCAGATTGGTCTCCTATTTCTTCAACTGCCAGGGGTTTTTGGTCACTAACTCTTTCAACTTTCTATACCGAGTCCTCACCTATTTTCTTACCAGGGAGCAAGGACCATATCACAAAGTTCTTGGGAATAACATCAGTTTTGGGAATGTGTGCTTTAAGAATTTCTACAATCACTTCAATGTCTTGAAGTTTCTCCATGTGTTGTTTGTACTAGAATCTTCTCTGTGTGAGGTTGTACTTCATGTTTATTAATTTTCTCCTCTTCTCCCACCACACTACTTAGAATTTTCTCTAGGGTGATCTCGGTATGTTGTTATGGAATATTCAAGGTATCGTGCACAAGATAATCCAAAATGGGTTATTCCTCGATGGGTGAAGCAACTTGATCTCGGTTAAATAGTAAAGGTTTTCACTAAGAAGAGTTGGAGGAGACTGGGTGAGAATAGATGACAGGACAAGGACATTAATATCAACTTTCTGTTTAGTGGTCTATTCCTCTTATAAATCAACCCACTCAGAAACCTTAGCTCGCTTTCTCTTCCAAGGTGCACTTTTCCTCCTCTTATTCACGTAGACCACTCTTTGGTTTTTGAAATTCATGAAGTGTTTCAAAAAAACTTTCTTCCTTAGGCTTCTTAGGAGTGGATTCAATGATTTTCTCCATTCCTTTGGACAATGAAACGGATGCTGACCAACTTGCAAGGGGGTAACATGAACAATAGGGACCTCAACCATACCTCCCTAAAGCATTTCTCCATTTCTTCTTGTTGTTTGCGGAAGGGAGGTTCTAGTTTTTCCAGCCATGGCACATACATCATCCATTAATGGCATGTATTCAAACTTCCTAAAAGGAATCTTAATATTTTGTCTCCTTGAAATATCGTTGGTGGCATAGACCTTATGATATGGGGGAAGAACATCATTAATAAGCTTTTAAAACCTATACTCTTTTCCTTTAGATCATGAAACAGATGTTGGAACAACCTGTAAGGGAGTAGCATGAAAAATAGGTCCCTCAACCTACACGCCTATGTGCAAGTGTTGTTTTTAAACTAATGCTAATGTAAACAAAGACTAACACCTAAATAGTCTTAATTAACAAGAATTAAACAACATTATAAACACCATCATGATAATAATTAATCAAGGGTTAGATGCTAACAATTATCAATACAAAACTATGAAATCAACTATGTTAAGCACCTAAATATCCTCTATTCTCTAACAACATATAAATGAAGGAACCTAGGTAGGTACCATGGCTATCAAAAATAGTTGTCCTTAATGTTCCAAGAACCTAGGAATGGGGGCTAATCAAAGTTGGGCTACAAGACCCTTTTGACACCTCCCATATGACCCAAACACTTTAAGAAAGAGGCTTAACTCTTCAAGATGATGAACTCTCAAGAAAACAAGGTGCAAGCTCTTAGTCTCTTTGCTATATGCTTTGCATTTTCTCTCTTAAGGAGTTTAGGTGTAAGTAAAAAGGTAGGTGGAGGGCTCTTTATATAGCCCAAAGGATAAAGGATTCAACACATTCTCATGAATGTGGGATAAAGGTAAAACATGATTAGGAATGGATAAGGTTGCTTTATTAAAGGTAACCTTACTTTAGAAGGGTTTAATTTATGCTTAGCAAGTCATGGGAGTTGGGGGTGTTTTAATTAATCAAAGGTGATTAACTAATAGGTAGATGTAAGCTTATAGAAGATAATTAGAGGAATATTAGTACGATTTAGGCTATTATAAGGGGATTAAATCAATTAAATATTGACTTATTGGTTAAATGGAAGGGAAAGATAATTAATTAATAATAATTAATTGGTCTAGGTAGAAGGGTGATTTATTAACGGAAGTTCATTAATTAGGGTATTTGTTGGATAAGCAACTTAATTAATTAGCTTAGTGTAATTAATTAATGATGATATGAGGGAAAATGAGTGCTTTTGACGATATGTCGTTGATTTGCGAGAAAGGGGATAATTAGAGCAATTTAAGTATTTAAATTACTTGGGCGTAATTATAGGTGTCTACACCACCCCAAAGCATTTCTCCAGTTCTTCTTGTTGTTTGAGGAAGGGAGGTTCTAATTCTTTTAGACTGGGCACTTACATCATCCATTAATGGTGTGGATTCCATGTTCTTAAAAAGAATCTTAATATTCTATCTCCATGAAATATCCCTGGTGGCATAGACCTTATGATATGGGGGAATAACATTGTCAATAAGTTTTTTATCCCTATACTCCCTTAATACTGGGGTATGTTCGTAACTTACATCTACTCCCTTTGAAAATAACCACCTTAAGGAAATTTGGATGATATTTGCAGTTTTTTCGTGGTTATATCTTTTCTTGTTAGCCTCCCAATTAACTGGTGACAAAGGCTGAGAGGAAATATCATCCCGGATGTAATCTTCACTAATCACATTACCATCATCTTTTAACCCTTCAGAGGCTTCGATGACCCCAAAATCAATCATCTGGGATAATTTAATTCTTGAATGTTCTCTTCATCTAAATTCCTCGCATCTTCACAATTCATCCAGAAATCCTCATAATGAGGTTTATGCTCTATCTAAGTGGGTGTAATACTATGTGAAATATACTTTATATCATATTTTTCCTTTCTTCAAACCTATCCAACATACATCTATTCATTTCTCCTTCCAATTATTTTTCTTTCGAGATGTTTGGGCAAGTGTAATTTCTAATGATCATGGGGAATTTGATAGGGGATGTTAGATGCTTGTTGGCAATGAAATGGTGTACTAATAAAAAGTTCCCGATGAATTCCATTAGTGCCCAATTTTCATTTACACACATGGGGAAAAATTAGGGTTTCATATTAAAACCACACCCGATATATGAATAGGTCCTGAACTAGATAAAATAACACCCATATTGAGTAATAAATCTCTTGGCTTCAAGGGAAAATCTCTCACTCTCCCAGTCAGGGTGGTATAAACAAATTTTGGGTGCAAATAAGTGATTAGAAATATTTATGTAATGCATTTCATAGTTTTCCAGATTCAGCTAATAGAAGACATCATACACCTTGGAGTTGCTAAGATCACCATCCATCAGTAATTCTAGAAAAACCCTATGAAAATCAATGTTATAAACCAAGTAATAAGTCATGAAAAATTCTACCATGTCGGCCTTTTCTCCTCTCACAATCTGAGAAACTCCCATCATTTGTTCATGAATATGGTTACTTATTATCTCAGCCCAAGGGAGAGGATTTTTTTGTGAGTATTACTTGAATGAACTGAAACATCCATTCCTGGAAAAAAGTAATAGATTCTATACCCATTACTCGATTCAGCAATATAATCACATCTCTAACTTCCTCAATAAATTTAATTATGTTTAACTTCTTTGTCATTATGGGAGCATAAGTTTTGGATTGGTCAACCAATGGATATTCATAAACTTCATCCACTTATTTGAATGTGAGCTCCAATACTCTTCTGATGAATCCTTGGTAATAGCTCCTTCTTCCCTTATGGGAGGAAAACCCAATATTCTATCAAACGCCTACTCCTAGAAAGATAAAACCAAATCTCCCTTCTCATCCCGAACTTCTCTAGTTATAGGATTATATTGTTGAGCACATACTCATACAAGCTCTAAGCATGTTGTAGCAGGGAGGTAAAGCAAGAAGGTCAATAAAATGGTTGGCTATATGGGTCATGGTGTCATTTCTTTCAGAGGAATATAACCTCTGCCTAAAATCTTCTAGGTTGGAAGATGCAATTTCAAAATCTTGACTCTATCTATAGGGGAACTAAGATTGGAACTTATTTTTAGGGGAAATATATGAAATTTCATGATTATGATACGTTTTTTCTCGATCCTTCTTTTACTAAAAATTAGAACTTTTAAACTACTCCTCAAAAGATCACAGAAAATATGGGAAATGATGTACTTACCTTTAACAAAAATCTAATTTCTGCTTAGAAATTAATCAAGAGAACCGCAACTAAACTCTAATCTTTGGGCTAACTCTTGCTTTAGCTCTCTTTTAATGTCACTTGAATATCCTTTAGAACATCAAACCTTTTGAATAACAAAGAGGATGTTTATAACAAGTTACCCCATTAAGTGTTCATGGATTCATGCATTAATGTCGAAGATTGCATTCGTGGGGAAATTTCGTAAATCCTCATCTTTTCCTCTTTTCAACCATTGCAATCTTTGCATGTCCTATCATCCACGTACCACCATTACACAATTCATTCACATTAATAGGCCTTACTCCTATGTGGCTAGTGCATTAATGATCCCCTTTTAGCTATTAACGGGCTTCGAAAGAAATTTTGTAAAATGATCCACACACCACCTTTGTAACATACAAGATGTATTTTTTCCTTGGTTTTCATGTATGCCATATGTTTGGTTTATGTACCTAAGTCATTGGGCCTCGGGTTTACATTTACCAATTACATGTCTCAAAGAAGTATGATAATTTGTTCCTTTTTGTGGCTTCTCGACTTGTTGTTTTCACACATTGCTTCATAAGTACTTTGGGCTCGGAATCAACTTATGCCTTTATCCTTGTTATGTGCTCATTTACCCGTGACACTCGATCCGTAGATAATTATTTATTACGAGACTTCCGGGTCAAAATGCACCTTTGGTCATGAAAATTCTATCATATTCATTAGCAACACAAATCTTCAAATCCATCTTGGGATAAAAATCTTGTGTCTCATTGTTCTATTGGGAACAAAAATACTCCCAACTATGTTTGGGAATATAAGACAGATAAACAATAATAAATTCTCTTCAAGGGCTCCTCATTCAAAATCCAAATAAATCCCAAATGAGAAAATAACTCAAATCAAGTACGGATTAGGACAAATGACATAGACTATAAAAAGTGTCTAGTTTTAATATGACCAAATACGGAACCAACAATGGCTCTGCTTGGGATAGGCAGCCCCGTGGGTGCCACAAGAACAAATAAGACAAAAAAATAGACCAAGAGCCAAATCCATTGGGTATTAGAATCATAATAAAGATACACACATGGCCTCCTCAAGAAAATACGCACGAAACATAAATCCAAAACACCAAGAAACCTAGTCGTTATAGACTAGAGCAAAAAAGGAAATAAAAACAAAAAAAAATAAATATTATACATTGTACAAGGTCATACCTGAGCATGTAGCTTAATCCAAGAAGTGTTTAAGATGTCTTTCATTGATAGGAAATTCCAATAAATCTCCTTCTAGATCCTTTAAAAATAAAGTATGCTCACCAATTCTGATATCAATGGAATATGGTCCCATCCACAAAGCATTAAATTTTGCCTATTTACCCTTGTCCTCATGTCTTCTATCCCACAGCAAGAAAAGATCTCCAACATTGAACTCCTTGGAGTTACTTTCTTATCAAATATCTTTTGAGCCTTTCTCTGAACTTCAAGTGTTTTTGGTAAGATTATCTTCTTTCCTCATCTAACTCCAAGATCTGATTTATTCTTGCCTCATAAGGAATTATTTCTCCTTCCTCCCTAAGTTGTTGCATGAACTGATAAGATGATAATTGCAGGTGTAGAGGAAAAAGAGCTTGGACTCCATAAAATAACTCAAAAGGGTTTTTTCCAATAGCTCTCTTAGTTGTAATTCTATCTGCCCACAAGGCAAACTTAAGTTGTTCACCCCACTTTTTCTTGTTAGTTTCTAATGTCCTCCTAAGTATTTGTGAGTAATGTTTTTTTACTTGAATCAGCTTGGGTATTTCCTAAGGGTTGTAATTTGATGCATATGCAAAATTGATACCATATTATTTACACATAGTTTTTATGGTTTGATCTAAATCTCATAGCATTATCATAAACTATTTTGGCAGGTACCCCAAATCTGTAAATTATATTATTCAAGATGAAGTCCATGACTACCTGGTGGGTTATTTTCTTAGTAGGGATAACCTCAACCCATTTAGTAAAGTATTCTATAGTAACCAATATCCATATGTGTCTAACACTTGAGGAATATGATATTTCTCCAATGAAATCCATTCCCCACTATTTAAAAGGGGCTTCAATGTACACATTTTGTAGGGGTAAGGCACCTGAGACTTTCAACCTCCTAGAAAAATGTTGGCAACTTTCACACTTTCTAACTAACCTTGCAACATCTTTAAATAATGAAGGCCACCAATACCTTGCCCTCAAAATATTGTGGGTAGTAACTCTTCTATAGAAATGGCCCCCACATACTCCATCATGGAATTCTGAAATGATTTTGGGAGCTTCCTCCTCAGTGATACATCTGAGAATAATTCCTTTTAGATTCTTCCAAGATAACCCATGGTTGGTCATGACATACTTCTGGGAGGCTAGTTTGAGTTTCCTTCTCTGGTTCTTATCCAAATTCCCAGGACAATCCAAATTCTTTAAATAATAGATTACATCCTTATACCAAATTGAATTACTCATCTTCTCATGGGGATCCAAACTACCTTCCTCAATTACATTTATCTCCATCACCTGCAAATTACTTTCAGCCATTAACTTTTCTAATCCCAAGCCTCTAACCAATTTAGTGGTCTGTATTTCCATATCATACTCTTGTAGTTTATTCACCCAATGACATATTTTATTGATAGAATATATTTGACCATTGTATGAGGGACATAAGCCACAATCTTGGAACTCAAGATATAATATCTAAAGATCTTGGTGGCTCTTACCAAGGAAAAGGCTTGTTTTTCCATAATGGTGTACTTCATCTCAGCTCCTTACAGGGCTTTACTAAAGAAATCAATAGGCCTCTCATTTCCTTCTTCATCCTTTTGTAACAACACAAATGCAATTGTAATCCGAAGCAAAGGAAAACATATGAAATGCTTTCTTGTAATCAGGGCTTGTTAAAACAGGGGCATTCTTTAGTGATTCTTTTATTCCATTGAAGGACCGAACAAATCCTTCTTCCCACTTGATAATCTGATCTTTCTTCAGCATTTTTGTGATAGGAATAGTGATCTCACAAAAATTTGAGATGAACCACCTAATAAAATTTATTTTACTAAAGAAATATTGATGACCAATTGCTTCCACTCTTTCAGGATCTATCATGTCCCCTTCTTTTGACACAATGTGCCCCAATAACTTTTCCTTTTGAACTCAAAATGGAATTTCTTAGGATTCAATGAAATCCCATATTCCCTGCATCTGAGAAAAGTTTTTTCTAGATGTCCCAAATGGTCACCTCTTTTATTTGAAAAAACTGTTACATCATCTTGATATACAACTATGAAATCATTGATAAGGCCCGAGAAAGCCACATCCATAGCTCTCTGAAAATTTTCTCCTGCATTCATAAGTCCAAATGGCATCCTTACATAAACATATGTTCTCCAGGGTGTAGTGAAGGAAGTTTTAAATTGTTCAGACTGCTTCACAACCACTTGATTGTACCTAAGAAACCATCTAATGTTGACATAATTTTGATGTTTGTGACTTGCTCCAAAGATGTTATCCATGTTTGGTAATGGATAATTATCATTTATTGATGCTATTTCTTTGTTGAGATTTCTAAAATCTACGCAAAGACTTATATCCCCATTCTTTTTTCTAATTGGCATAAGGTTGGCCACTCATGATGAATACCTGATAGGTTGTATGATTCCACTATCCCTCAACTTCACCAACTCTTATTGCATTTTGACTGCAAGAAGGGGGTTGATAGGCCTTTATTTCTATCTAAAAGGTTTGGAATTAGGTTTCAGAGGTATTTCATGCTAAAATAAATCCTCCTTATAAGCTTTCAGTTCATAATATGACCATGCTAAGCAATCCTAGTATTTTTGTAGTAGCTTTGTATAAGCCTGCTTTTTCTTCTTTATTTAGATTGCACCCTAACCATACCTACGTTTCTATTGGGTCCCCAAATTGCATTCTTCCACCTCCCTAGATGTAGAGATGGATCTATTGATTACGCTCATGTTAGCACTATCAAAATTTGACTCAAGGTCAACCAAATCCTCTAGGGATAGTGTCTGCTTTTTCATTGAATTGCATATTTCCCAAAGAGGGTTTCTTTTCCATCACATAATGCAATCATTGGTTTGATATCAATATGTTGGTTAGTAAACTCACCTTTTCTTTTCATAAATATTTGTATTTGAGCTTCATCCTCAAATACTTACCGATGTTGATGTTGTCCTAGTATGATGGTCCGGCCAATACTTTCACATCATAACTACAATAAGGAAACATTGTAAAATTGTCAAAAGTGGATGCGAGGACAAAAATTCTATCATCTTTTGTGTTCTAATATCTTTCATGATACAAAATATTAAATGAATCAAACATCTCAATAAGGTCCCATATAACATGCTTATATTGTTTCATTCTCTGATTTTTAGTAGCATATAACTTTCTGACATTTATTTTACGACTAATTCAAAGTTTCCTTTAACAATGATGTCCTTGATTCCATACTTCCAAGAAACTCTTAGACCAAGGAGAAGTGCCTCATATTCTACAATATTATTAGTGCATTCAAAACTTAATTTGAATGAAAAATTAAAAGTCTCTTGATCCGAGGAGGTGAGGACTATTCCAACTCCACTTCCTACACTAGAACATGCTCCATCAAATATCATGGTCCAAGGAATACCAACATCTTCCAAGTGTGTTTTAGTGTTTATGCAGTGATCTTCAAATTTGCATACCCTATGAAGTTTCCCAAGTCTACATCAGCAAACAACACTTCATAAGAAGCATTCATAGGATCCTCAATGATATGGAGCATTTTCTTTTCTCCATGTAACTTTACCAATTTTCATTCCATAGGTATGGTAGTATAGGAAATATCCATTTGGACACTACCTCCCACACTTGTGGCCCATTTCCTTGATAACATCATTCCCCCATTCAACAGGAAAATCAACTATGACCACATTCATGGTGAGATATTTTCTGGGATAAGCAACAATTTGAACAATTAAACCTTTCACATGTCTAATAATAGGAACTTCCCTTGAATCCATTACAAAACATGTTCCAATTGTTGTTTTCATTTGTATGTATAGTTTGTTCATGACTTCTAATGGCATTATATTACATGATACCCCGAATCAAACATACAATTTTGAACAAGCCTCTCATTTAAAACTAAGGTAGTAAAAATGGGTCCACATCTAATTATTACTATTATCCATATTTCACCTCGTACAAATATTGGATTGACCATGATCCCGCATAAGAGGAAACAGAGTGAAAAGGCTTCAAAATTGGCTAAGTATAAAGGTATAAGTGGAGAATGTCAAGTGTCAGTATGGTGTTGATTCAAGGGGTGAGTAGAGAAAAGGTTTCTAAACAAGCGCCGATCGCCACATGTCCTAGGGGAAAGCGGGGCATCGGGGGAAAAGTTGGTTATTTGACCCTTGTTATCTCAAAAGGGGTAAAAGTTACAAAATAGCTGCAACTCCGCCAAGGAAAAAGTCAACATTTGGGGCCGGGTTAAAGCCAAAGTGGGGAATCAGAGGAAAGGTCAAAAGATAAATTGCAGACCCGTAGGCCTAATTTTTGTTCCAATCTGGCTGCCACATGTCCCATATCAAAAGGGGACCCGTTTTTCAAGTTTTTTTCCCGCCCTCCTGTATGGACCCGATACAAACTTCGAAGGGGCATATCTTTCGACTCAAGGCTCGAAATATTGCAAATCTAATGCCATTGGAAAGATCTCGGCCTCACCCATGCCATGGAGGTCTAAAACTTTAATTTTGAGGAGGTTAGGTGAAGAAAATGGAGGAAACTTCTTCGATCTTTCAATGCAGGATCTTCTTGCCTCAAAAACTAGATCGATTTGATCTGTTTGCCCATTTACTCTTTATTTAAGGCTCCAAACCAAGGATTGATGTAGTAAAGATGGATTTAGGGGCAGATTTTATCATAAGCATTAACAGCGGTGGTTGAGCTCTAACCTACTTTTCCCACTCCTCTCTCTCTCTTCTTCTTTCAGGTTGAATCTGAGAATACAGGGGCAAGATTCATTGTAAAGGGTTGGACATTATTTGTTTTGCAGGCTCCCTCCTCCTTTTAACAAAGGGATCTATGGGGTTCAAGCCTTCTATCAAAATTGCATTATGTTTCTGCCTCTTGGCTACTTTGTAATGGACTGTATCAATCTACATAGCAATAAAACACGTATGTGATCGATTTTAGATCCTTCTTGTCTCTTTTGCTTTCATTTGTTCTTCCATTACATATCTCAAGCTATCTCGTGCTTGATTATTATATACATTTTGTTGGTTTTTGTCTATTATCAAAATAATTGTTCATCATTCCTTTGGTGCATCACCTGGTAGTTTAGTCATTTCTTATTTCTTATACTCTTTTATCCTTGTCTCCTTGGCAAGTTTTAGATTAGGTATAGAGATAGATCCTCTGTAAATCCTTACGTATGCACCTAAATAGAGGAATAAGGCACCAATAATTAATCTAGAGAGATTTCCCATTTTGCAAGGTCCCACACCTTGGGAAAGTTCCATGTTATGTAATCACACCAAATGAGTCTTCCTTAGAAAAGTAGATTTTTAGAACTCATTTGGGGGTGTTGTGATTTCACACTAATAGTTTTGGCATGCCCGGTGGGACTAAGAAGTCTCCATTTTATTACATTAGGGATTGGTGTACACTTGTTGTGATTCTAAATTTTAATAAGCCTTAAAATTGTACATCTAACGACTCCAAAAGAAACAAATCTACTGGTTTTAGCAGCCCAAGCTTGGGAGATTCATGAGAAAAAAATAGTCTAGAGTAAGGAAAGAAGGTATATTTGAATACTTGTGTCTATCCCCATGTAGAGAAAGGAGAGGAAGAATATTTCAGAGGTCTCCATCTCCACCAAGTAGAACCTTGTCAACACTTCCACCTACAAGGCCTTTCTTTCAGTCTGCAAGGATTCTTAGGCCAATTAGAATGGCATAACCAAATCCATATATCAACTTCACTAGTAGTAGTCCACTCACCTTGAATGCACAAAACCTAGTTCCGATTGCTGCATTAAAGAGCATCCCATATTTCACTGGGGAAAATCAAACTTCTCCTGAGTGACCATATCCAAGATATTACAAATGTCTGTATAATCCATGAGATCCATGAGATGGAAATTGCAGTCAAGATTCTCACCTCTTCATTCAAAGGGAAAGCTTCATAATGGTTCAGGAGTCTTGAAGCAGTGCTCTATCCAAAACTCGGAACCAACTGTGCATGGCTCTTCATAATCGGCTTCGTGGAAAAAGATGATAACTTGTTTTGTTGGAGCAACTAACAACAATCAAGAGAGCCCCAAATGAGTAGCCGACAGGACTTCAACCTCGATTCCAATGGACTCGGGATAGGATTCCAGAATAGTAAAGATCACTAATGAAGGTGCCTTCTTATAATTTCTTAGGGCTTTAAATTCTGATATTTCTCAAATGATTCACCAATGGGGAGCACTACATTACCTGCAGCCTATAGCCTCTCCATAGGTGCTGAGAATCATTTGATTCAAGCCGATAAAATCACTCCTAGGCCATCCATGCCTCTATACCGGAGTTAGGAAGCTTAGATGAAGCTTCCACTTCATCATCTAATACCTCTAAGGAGCTTTAGGAAGTGATGAAGCAACTTGAGAACTTTGGGAATGAACTAGTGACCATTAAAAGACAAGCTCAAAGTTTGAGGCCATATCAGCCCCAAGCTCAATATCAAGCCGACCCCAAAGACGCTGAGAATAGGCCATTACCTCAAACTACAAATCAGATCCGAACCAAGGATAACCCCAAGCTGCTAGACCTTTCAAGTCTTATGATCCAAAAACAGCTTCAACATCAAGGGCATTGGTTCTTGTATAGAAGAATATGGCACATGAATATGATTGGTGTTTTCCATGTAGCCAACCACAGAACCAATCAACGTGCTTTAATGGTGCCCTAAATTAGGCCTTGATGGTGCAAACCAGTATGGTGCCATAAGAACCTAGCCAAGAGGAAGATCAAAAATAAAGATCTCAACAAGGTGGCCCCCCAAATGAGACTATGCTTATTAATTGGTAGGTCAAGACTTCGTGGATGAATAATTCCCCTCCTCAAGGTGTGGTTGTCAACACACGATCCAAAAGGAGAAATATTGGAGAGGGATAACCACTCGAAATCAAGTGACCCTCAACCTTCCATTACTCCATAAGGTCTTGGTGCTCCAATTATAACTCCCAACATGCTAAACCAATCCAGGACACCTTCCAAACCCAATCAGCACCGGTTTTAACAACCCATGTGAAAGAAAGAAATAAGTCTCGGGAGGGGAAAAAAAGATAGCTCATTCAATATTATTAAGCGTATGAAAAGGAAAAGTATGAACATTTTACTATGGGAGTCACCGCCATTCCAGGTAGAGGGATCTGTTGTAGACCGCCATGCACAATTAGTCAAGTTCAAATCAACCCTCTAACCAGCAAGAAAGAGTGCTTACCAATGCAGTTCAGCTTGGGAGGAACCATGGAGAACAACAAGGTAAAAACCTGAGACCTCCTCCCTTCTATGTCTCATTGATTATTGGAGACAAATTGGTGCACAATTGTATGATTGATTTTGGGGCTAGTAGTTATGCGATGCCCAAACAAATAGCTGATTAGTTTGGTCTCCAATGTGAGGTCATCTCTAAAGGAGTATCCTAATTAGATGGGATAGTAGTGACCACTATGGGAATCATCAAGGATTTGAGTCTCACTCTACATGCTTGCCCTAATGTGATTGTTTTGCAAAACATGTCAATCATAGATTTTCCACTACATTTTGCTTTGTGTCTGTCCAGGGACTTCACTATCAAAATTGGAGGCTACCTATCTGTTGATTGGTCACATATTCTCTTTAAGACAAGGTATGGAGCAAAGGCCACAATCAGATCTGAACCTATTGTTGATTATCATATTGAATCCTATGTACCTAGCCCAATCAATGCTAACTGCTCATCTTTTGATCAAGAGGACTTCCTAAGCACTTCTGAATCAAATACCAAGGTGGGATGTATCCTAGACTTGACTCTTGATGATTGGGCTAACAAAAGTCATGATTTTAACCCCTGTAGGGAGATGGAAGAATCCAAGCTAGGTTTTTACTGCCTATATGAAGAGAATCAACCTCTTCCTGACCTAATCAAGCCAGAATGCAAGGATGATAATGAGGTATGGAAATTTTTCTTTGATGGCTCAAGGAGTAGATAAGGAGCTAGAGCAGGAGCCATGATTGTGTCCCCCAGAGGCATGAAATATTATGTAGCCTTCATATTCTAGTTTTCTTGCTCAAATAACACTACTCAATATAAGGCTTTAGTCCAAGGTCTTCATTGGGCAAGGAAGCTAGGAATCAATAACTTGTAAGTATACGGTGATAGTGAGCTGGTTGCCAATCAAGTCAGAGGACTTAATGCTATCAAAAATGACCTACTCAAGAACTACAAGAGTAGGGTATGGGATCTCATGGAGGATTTTGAGGCTTTTAGTATTGTGTCCATACCTAGGAAGGAGAATGAAGCTATTGATAGACTTGCAGTAGTTAGAGCAACATTTGATGTGGTTGACAGCATCAAGAGGGATAGAGAACAACCACATATCCATGTGGTTGTGAGGCTAGCAGTGCCAGATAATAATACATGCTGGTAGGTGTTTGAGAATGATCAGCAGATCATTAACTTTTTGCAAGAAGAAGTTAAATTCTCAGCTAGAAACCAGAGCAGACTAGAGCAGTAGTATGGGAATCAGATAGTACAACTGCATACAAACAAGCTTCCCAAAGGCTTAGTGACACTGGAATCTATTTTCAATCCTAATGATCAATTCAGAAAGGAGAAGGCTAACATGCAGATCAAAGGAGAAGATTCAGAGTCAATCCCAGTTGGAGAAGACAAAACACTTCAAATTGGCAAGGTAGCCACCGAGCAAGAAAGGTATGAATTCATAAAACTTTTCCAAGAATTTCATGATGTGTTTACTTGGAGTTATGAAGACCTAAGAGGGTTCAATCCCAAGCTAGCACAACACACAATAGAACTAGATACAGTGGCGAAGCGAGACCACCAACCCACATATTGAGCCTCGATGAAGAAGGATCTAAACAAGCTAATAGAGGCAAGCATAATATTTCTAATTAAACACTCAAGTTGGGATACAAATCTGATCCCAGTCGAAAAGAAAAATGGAGAAATCAGGTTGTGTGTTGACTTCAGGGATTTGAACAGAGCCTCCCTCAAAGATTACTACCCACTCCCTTCAATAAAGCAGATCTTGCAAGTAGTGTCTGGGTCAAAAAGGTTATCCCTCCTACATGGCTACTCGGTGGTACAACTAGATTATGGTGAAAGAAGATGATCAATTCAAAACAAATTTCACCACCAAATGGAGCACCTATTCCTACAAGAAAATGTCATTTGGATTATCCAACACTGGAACCACTTTTCAAAGGGAAATGGATATGGCATTCAAGGGTTTGATCAAAAAAATAGTGTTGATCTATATGGATGACATTACATTGTTTTCCAAGAATGTAGCAAATAATCTTTTCCACCTAAGGCAGGTGTTCCAATGATGCAGGAGTTTTGGGGTGTCACTGAACCCCCAAAAATATATATTCTTGGCCCATGAAGGCAAGCTTCTAGACCATATTGTATCAAAGGAAGGATTGGAAATTGACTTGGAGAGAGTTCAAGCAATAAGAGCATTGTTGTTACCAAGTCACAAGAAGGCTCTTCAAAGCTTCTTAGAAAAAATCAATTTTTTCTGCAGGTTTGTTCCAAACTTTGTTTCCCTTGTTAAGCCAATAACGTTGATGTTAAAGAAGAGAAAATCAAGTTTTGAGGCTATCAAAGAGGCCATGTGACAAGCCCCAACTCTTATGAACCTATATTTTTCCTAAGAATTCATACTATATGAATTTGGTGGCAATGACACAATTTCTACAATCTTGGTGCAGTAGAACAAAGAAAGTACAGAGCAGCCAATTACTTTTTTCAGCCGTTTCGGAAGATTATGAGGTGAGGTACTCCTTTATTGAGAAGCAATTCCTAGTGGTAATCAAAGGATTGAAGAATTTTAAGCATTTGGTTTCAAACAAAAAAATCCAACTATTGGTCTCCCATGCGGGAGTTAAAGAATTCCTTCTCAAAGAAGGACTCGAATGAAAATCATGCGAGATGGATCACCCATGTCATGGAATATGAAATTGAGATCAAGGTCACCAAGCTGGTCCATGGGAAGGGGTTATGTGAGCAACTAGCCTCAGTCACCGATGAAACAGATAAAGTGAAAAGGAGGTTGTTCTTGTTCTACAAGATGATCAAGAAGAAGGGAGGGATGATGTACCGCTCCTTGTTGAACCCAAGACATGGTGCACTTCCTTCAAATAGGCATGTTTCCTCATGGGATGGATAAATCAAAAAGGAGACATTTCAAGTTATAGGCCATCCCATATGTTTTTATTGATGGGGTATTGTTCAAAAGAGACATCAATGGCATTTTGATGAGATGCGTTGTTATAGATCAGGTGGAGAGAGTGCTACAGAATTCCATGTTGAAGCGGCTGGAGGCCATTTTACTCCAAGAGTGATAGCACTAAAAATCATGAAAGTGGGATATTATTGGCCCAGAGTGTTTAGTGACTGCTACACATGGATCAAAAGGTGCAAGAATTATGCATTCTTCAAAAGCAAGGAAAGGCTAGTAGCACTTCCATTGCACCCAAACTCAGTCGACTAACCTTTCATGCAATGGGGATTGGACTTCATTGTAGTCATTAATCCAAACTCAAGCCAAAGTCACAAATTGATTATGACAGTAACAGATTATTTCACCAAATGAACCGAGGCAGTGGCACTCAAGGAAGCAAATGAGTCTAGTATCCTATATTTCTATGAAGGGATAGTGACCAGATTTGGAGTGCCACCCCCTTCATATCAGAAAATGCATTAGCATTCATATTTTCTAAGATCACAAGATGGGTTGTTAATAATGGGACTTATTTGATTACTTCATCAAACTTTTACCCTTAAGGTAATGGCCGAATGAGTCCACAAACAAAACCTAATAAAGATCATTAGGAGAACTCTTCATGAGAATCGAGAGGACCCGGCACACAAAGCTCAAAATGGCCTTATGGGCTGATAGAATAATACCCAAGATATCTACGGGCAGCTCTCCATTCAAGCTTGTCTATGGGAAAGAGGAAGTGTTTCCTATATCACTTGAGTTGCCATCATTGGAGCTCATGAAGCAACTAGATATGTCCAATTTGGACCAATGGAGGCTAGTTATGCTAAGCTGATAGAATTAGAAGAGACTAGAGAGCATTCTCTCCAAGAAATAGAGAAGAATCAAGCTTCAATCAAGAAATGCTTTGACAAGAAGGAAAAAGCAAGGACCTTCTAGGAAGGAGACCTAGTTTTGAAATGGGATGTAGATCGAGAAAACCAGGAAGACACATTCCAAATTTGATGCCATCTGGAGTGGCCCCTATATGATCACAAGATGCAAAAGTAGCAATGCTTTCTAATTGTCTACATTGGAGGGTGAAGAGTTACAAATTCTAGTAAATGGGATCTATCTTAAACACTACTACTAAAAGGGGAGTTCTCACCCTATACATATTAGTTTAGTTTTCTCTTTCCTCTAAGTGCTTATGCACATTGTCTTGTTGTAGTGTAGATTTCTTTTCTCCTAAGTGCTTTGCACACTCTGCATGTTCCATTTGGAGCATGTATGATTTCAAATTTTGTATATAGTGTGGTGTTGTTTTGTGGCTCTTGTGTAGTCCATTCGGAAAGATAGATGAAACCCCGGGTTAAAACAATTTTCTACTCTCAGAAACCTTCATTTCAAGATTTCTTATGAAAATTGAGAGTGCAAGCAGTTAGGCTTGTGAATCAGAGGTAGAATCAATACCAGACCATCTTTCTCAACTCCATGCCCAATGGATACGACAAGGTAATTGGTCTTTTCATCTAGCAGTAGATACCCCTATGAGTTGCCAAATTTTTATCCATATTTCACCTCATGCCAAATATTGGATCAACCACGATCCCACATAAGAGGAAATAGAGTGAAAATGCTTCAAAATTGGCTAAGTATAAAGGTATAAACAAAGAATGTCAAGTTTCGGTGTATGGTGCTTGATTCAAGGGGTGAATAGAAAAAAGGTTTCTAAATGAGCACCAGACTGTCACATGTCCCAAGGGAAAGTGGGGCATTAGGGGAAAATTTGGTTCTTTGCCCCTTGTTATCTCAAAAGGGGTAAAAGTTACAAAATGGCCCGTAACTCTGCCCAAGGAAAAGTCAGCATTTGGGCCCGAATCAAAGCCAAAGTGGGGAATCGAAGGAAAGGGTAAAAGATAAATTGTGGATCCGTAGGCCTGATTTTTATTCCAATCTAGCTACCACGTGTCCCATATCAAAAGGGGACCCATTTTTCAATTTTTTTCCTACCCTCCTGTATGGACCCAATACAAACTTTGAAGGGGCATATCTTTCGACTCAAGGCTCAAAATATTGCAAATCTGATGTTGTTGGAAATATCTCAGCCTCACCCATGCCATGGAGGTCTAAAACTTTAATTTTGAGGAGGTTAGGTGAAGAAAAATGGAGGAAACATCTTCAAGCTTTCAATGTAGGATCTTCTTGCCTCAACAACTAGATCAGATTTGATTTGTTTCGTCGTTTCCTCTTCCTTCAAGGTGTTGAACCAAGGATTGATGTAGTAAAGATGGATTTAGGGGTAGATTTTATGATAAGCATTAACAAGAATGGCGGTTGATCTTCAACTTGATTTTCCCACTCCTCTCTCTCTTCTTCTCTCAGGATGAATATATAAATACGAGGGAAAGATTCATTGTAAAGGGTTGGACATTATTTTTTTGTAGGCTCCCTCCTCCTTCTAGCAAAGGGATCTGTGGGGTTCAGGCCTTCTATCAAAATTGCATTATGTTTCTACCTCTTGGCTACTTTATAATGGACTGTATCAATCTACAAAGTAATAAAACACGTTTGTGATCGATTTTAGATCCTTCTTGTCTCTTTTTCTTTCATCTGGTCTTCCATTACATATTTGTCTATATGTGCTTGTTTATTGTATGCATTTTGTTGGTTTGTGTCTATTAGCAAAATAAGTGTTCATCATTCCTTTGGTGCATCACCTGGTAGTTTAGTTATTTCTTATTTCTTATACTCTTTTATCCCTGTCTCCTTGGAAAGTTTTAGATTATGTATAGAGATAGATCCTCTGCAAATCCTTATGTATGCACCTAAACAAAGGAATATGGAATCAGCCTTTAATCTAGAGATTTTTCCCATTTTGCAAGGTCCCACACATTGGGAAAGTTCCATGTTATGCAATCACACCAAATGAGTCTACCTTAGAAAAGCATATTTTAAGAACTCATTTGGGGATTTTGTGATTTCACACTAACAGTTACTCAACCAAAAAAGTACCTAAATATATCTCTTAAGATTCCCCCATGCTTTCTTGTTATTTTGACACTTCTATGTCAGCTATAATAAGTAGGATGTCCACACTATTTAACTCCTTAGTAGTGGAAACTTCTTCTTCTTTGAATCCCAAATACTCGAATGCTCTTTTTATATGCTCAGGGATTCTGAGCAACTCAACAATTGGTACAATGATTTTAATTTGACTCAAAATATGAGCCATATCACATGTGGCATATTTAGGCAAAGTTGTATTGGGAGACAATGTGATTTCCTTTTCTGATGGGATGAACTCTTTCACTTCTTGAGCAACAGCATAAGTACTTGGTTTAGTAGCAATAACAAGGACCTTATTAGGCTAGGAGCATTCTTGGGAATATTGGTCAAGAAATGTACCTTTTGTTTAGGAGGAGGCACAATCCCTTAACCACTCTACTTCAAAGGTTGTAATCCTTTTCTTGAGCCACAACAACATTCATCAATAGTTTTCTATATTCCTCAAATGGGATACCACCATCATACTTCTTAATCATCAAAGCCCTTAGATATTCAAAATCATGATTAGGCAACTCAAATGATTGGACCATATCTACATAAATATTATATTTAGAAGGAAAAAAAGATACCATGCTTTTGCAGCTCCAAAACCCTCCATGGTTCTATCATTTAAAATCTCGATTGAATTGACTCCTTGTGGGGGAGTGATTAGAACATTCCATCAAGCACACATCACTAAAAGAAACTTCATCAAAGAACATCATCTTCCTCCATAGTGGGATTACAAGGGGAATGTGGTAAAAAAATCTATCACACCATTTAATGACATGGTCTTCTTCCACTAATAATACCCTAGGGGTTGATTGTTTATTCCTTCATCCCATATGTCCCTTCCCTCTATCATTAGCTCTATGTTTATCCCTGGGATGGTTTCCAAAAAAAAAAATTCCTTGGGGTTGGCTCGAGCTTGAGGATTCGACCCTAGGTGTTTCTCTGCCCTAAAAATATTGTATTAAATTTCCTTTACTTCCCCTTTCAAGGTTTTGACCACTTCCTTATTTGTTTGATGTTTCTCTGGGTTGATCAACTTGACACCCTCCCTCTTTGGAGGATTCCCGCTACTTTCATGTTTTTCTCAATTTTTATAGCCACGAAAATTATTGTCTTAGAGTTATGGTATTTTTATACCTCGGGTAGTAATTTTATTTCTTATCAAAAGCATCTAAGTATTTGATTAAACAGAATCATCACTAGGTCTCAAATTCACAGAAATCTAGTCAAGGTTTTATTAAACCTGGTATTGAAATCTTGAACAGGTTCATTTAGATTTTTCTTTATGTTCTCAAACTCAGTCAGAAGGAACCTAGGGTCAGTCTTGTCACCATACTTTGCAATTTGAAAGCATTCTTCATCTTTGTCCAAGAATCAATGGAATCATCTGGAAATGATTTATACCACTCTCGAGCATCTTCTTCCAAAGTGTGTATAAATAATTTTACATACACATCTTCATGTTCTATCTCAAAATCCTCCATAACATTTAGAAAGAATCTAAGATTTTGGTCTCCACTTATGGCTTTATTCCCTTGAAACCTTGACAAACTATTCTTTATTGCATGGGATACTTCATTTGGGTAACCGTTATTCCCTAAAAACTTATTGGTTTGTACGTATTGACCACAAAAGGAGGCCTAGGTGGAGGTTGTGCCATATTTTTAGTGGAGGTGTTTCAACAAAAGGGTTAAAATGGTGGGGAATTGGGGTCTTTGAGGTAATGGAGTGTGATCTTCAAATTATTGATCCTTTAGTGACTTATTTTCACAAAATATTTGATTATTTCTAGTCAACACAGGAGGAAAATGAGAAATACCCTGATTACTTATAAATGAAGGACCCCTTTAAACTCAAATGTGTAAATCAGTACAGGAACTGCTTAATCCAAAACTTTTGAAGTGCTAGAATAATATTCCACTAAAGGTTGATCAGATTCAGCAACAGGTACAATTTTTCTTCTAACCTTTGATCACCCAACGCTTTCTATATTTTCTTTCTCCTTAGATTTTTCTTTCCTATCTCTAGAAATAACCTTCTGGCAGGGTCTAATTTGAAGAAATATCTCCTTCCTTCCAGCTTTACAGAATTGAAAATTAAATCAACAAGAATTAAAGTTTTGTGCATTGGTATATGTCATATTTTCTCATAAAAGATGGAGTCGCCACTAAGGTCTTACACCTTAGATGTGTTGATCAACTTAAACAACCTATCAGATGATAAATTTATAGACAGGTGAACAAATATTTGCAAATATTGGTGTCCTTTATTATGCTTATCCCAAAGAAGTCAAATTTAATGGAAATATTTCTTATATTGGGAAAATATTGAACTAATTAATTCATATCAGGCTCTATTTTAGCAAATCTCAACAAAGGAATGGGTTTTGAACATGAATTTAGACTAAACACACTACAAATGTTACCAGATACTTGTATATTTATTACTCCCAGAAATACTCCTCGAAATGATGCCAAACAAATGTCGATACCCGATCTTACACCTCCTTAGGGCCAAGCAGCACCAAAAAGTAAGTTGGGGTGCTTTAAGAATAGAAGAATTGGAAATTTATGTCATTTGTGGACAAGGAAGGCATCTGGAAAACTTATTTAGACCAAGATTTAGAGGGATTGGGTGACACATAAAAAATGAATGGCCAACCTTTTTATTCTTGGTCCTGTTTGTGACAAGGGTGAGAGGACCCGCTTTATAACCATAAAATGAAGAGCAATGAATGGAGTCTTGTTTTATTTATTCCCTCAAATTAGGTAGTTAGTCTTGTATGATCATGGTAAATGAACACAGCATTTAACTCTCACAAGTTATCACTCTAAATGGTGCATATGTAAATCCAATTGGACTCAGGTTACTCTAGACATATAAGTTGCATTGTTGTTACATTTTTCTATAAAAGAACTTGAAATTAAAGGTTCCTTCTACTAATATTTGTAAATCAAAACAACAGAACAAATAATCAAGATCTATATTATGTGATAAAAACAATATGTATGTAATTTTGAAGGTGGGGGATTGTATGACAATGGATCTCCTAATGACACTGCTTGCACTCACTTAAACAATACAACATCCTAGATGAGGAAGAAAACTTCATCAATTAATTATAGTTTCAATTCAAAGGAATATTTACATTCATTGATACTCAATTAGTGCAAAAGATTCCACATAACCTTTAAAATATTTAACACAAAGGCTCATGCAAATATTTCAATGAATTATTTCTTACTTCTGATCTCATACGCTTAAGATTCACTCAAAAGCTTACAAAAATCCATCAACAAAATGATTTCAGTAAGGATTTTATAATTGCATTCAATATTGTAAAGTAAGTACTCACAACACAATATTGAACAAATAACCAAAGCTTAATCACTAAGGACATACCCAATGTAATTCAGAAGAAAGAAATACAAAATTGCAATAAAAATGTAACTCATTAACTAGATGTTCAACATACAAAGAATAGAATATGTAAGCCAAGCTCATAACCAGACATATTTCATTAATATCTACCAAATTCTTAACAAGGGAACATGAAAACCAATGATCTCAATGTTTGTTAATGGCTATACATTGTAACCATATTAACATCAAAATTGAAAGAGTAAAAACTTATAATGTATTTCTTCAAGAAAATTGTGTAGTGTCACAACAAGATATTTCAACTTTTCCTTTTTCACAAAATCTTAAGAAAAAACCCCTCTAGTATGAGGACATAACCCTCATACTTATACAACTACTTGATTCAATTTCCCCAAAAACATCCCAAGGGATCCTTTGAACTCTACTTCATGTAATTCAAAATCTTTCCAAAATTAAGGAAATATATTTTAACCAAAAATATTCCTTCCTGCTTCTGATTGGGCTGGGTGAAGAAGGAACAACATTACGACACATGGAAGGAATGGAAAGGATATTCCTATGTTCCTAACAAACTTTCATCCTTTGGAAAACTACATTTTGTTTGAGAAAATATTTGTTTCTAGAATGTATCACCATGAGGGTGAATTTGTTTTTATCTCTCCTTTATTTTTTGGGTCCACTCTAGTGGGCTGATTTATTAAACTACTTTCCATATTGTCCTTGTAAGCATCAAAATTTTCAATCATTTACATGATAATTTCCTCATCGGGCCCCGAGTGATAGTGGAAAATTATTTCCTGCTTCATACCTGTGTCATTAAGTTCTGCAAAGATAATTCTTTCTTTCTTTATCCTCCTTGACAATTTATCAATTGTTGATTCAATTTGTGCCCATTTCTACATGGTAGATATATTGAAAACCCTTGGCTCCCCAGTTTACCTAAAGCATGATCCCTAAAAATTCTAATTAAATTCTTTGTAATCTCCATTCTGATATTTTCTCCACTTTCTCTCCTAATTAATTTGTCTATCAGAAAATGGAGGCCACTAATATACTCCATTGTTTTGTCTCTTAACTCATCAAGGATTTCAACAAAAATTTAGGAATATCCACTCTTACTTTTGCATATTTGTAGTATTCTTGTTGATTTCCTACAGACTTGAGAGATACAATCCCTTCCTTAACAACCAATTCATCACTTAATTCCTTGATAGATTCCATTTTTGAAGCATATCAGTCCACATTAATTGCTCAACTTCACATTTATCTATTAGTTCCTTGGTTGTTTCTACTTTTTCAAAAATATGGGAATAACATCTCACAGATTCCCTAATTATTTCTTCACCTCTAGTGACCAAATCATTTTCCCATTAGATGGTGGCCTCTCCTCTTTCTCCCAAGTCACTCACTCACCTAATATCATCATTGGTGATCTCAAGGATTTCAACCTTTGCCCTTCTTTGTGAGTTCTGGTCAATTTTCTAACCAAGTTGGATAATGCTTCATTCTTGTCCTTTAAATCCTTCTTGGTTTCTTTGAACTCATAAATATTTTGGAACAATCCTTCTACTACCATAGAAAAATCATGTTTCATTTCTTTAGTAGAAGGCTTACCTAATGAGATCCTAAAGACCTAAAAATTAGATAGGGATGCTTCCCCCGAGGGCACATCAGTTTTGGGAGTTGCAACATCTATGAATCATTCTCATTTCTTGTTCATATCCGTCTCGAAATAAATCTTTCCTTTTGGGTGGTCTAATTTGATTGAGGAGAGCCATGCTTTATAATTCATAATCATTCAACCGTATCTCCTCCTTTTTCTTCTTCAGAGAGAATACTATCTATATAGTCCCTTATGGGGGACTCATGTTCATCAAGTGATTGTAAAACTGGAGTTATAGGGATAAATGCAAAGGCTTTGGAAGATGAAGAAGGCATAGAAATACCTTCTGGAGCTTCATACATTGGTTCTTATTGAGTACCTGGTTCTATAAGCCCACCTTGATCCTCAATTCCATCCATAGACTCAGATTGGTCTCCTATTTCTCCAACTGCCATGGGTTGTTGGCCTTTAACTCCTTCAAATTCATGTACTGAGTCCTTTCCCATTTTCTTAATGGGAGTAGGGACAATCTCACAAAGTTCTTGGCGAATAACTTCAGTTGTGGAAATGTGGGCTTCAAGAATTTCTAGAATCACTCCAGAGTCCTGAGGTGTTTCTTCAACTGTGACACTTGAAGTTTCTCCCTATGTTGTTTGTACTAGAATATTATCTATGTGAGGTTGTACTTCATGTTAAATATCTCCTCTTCTGCCACCACGCTACTTAGAATTTTCTTTGGGGTGATCTTAGTATGTTGTTGTGGAAGATCCAAGATATCAGACATAGGAGCATCTAAAATGGTTGTTTCCTTAATGGGTAAAGAAATTGGAGTTGTTTAAAAAACAAGGGTTGTCATCACAGGTGCTTGTTTCTCACACATAAGAGTTAGAGGATACTAGGTGATATAAAATGAAAGGATAGGGACATCAAGATCGACTATTTGTTTAGTGGTATCTTCCTCTTCTAAAACAACCCACTCGGACACCTTAGTTCACTTTCTCTTCTGAAGGTGGAATTTTTCCTCCTCATCTAATTCTTATAGACCATTCTTTGGTGTTTGAAATTCATTAAGTGTTTTAGACAAACTTTCTTTCTTTGGCTTTCTAGGAGTGGATTCCATCATTTTCTCTTTTCCTTTGGATCCAAATACATATGCTAGAACAACTCGCAAGGGGGTAGCATGAATAATAGGGCCCTCAACCGTGCCTCCCTGAATCATTTCTTCTATTATTCTTGTTATTTGAGGAATAGAGGTTATAATTATTCCATCTAGGGAACTTACATCATCTATTACTAGCGTGGATTCCAACTTCTTAAAATAAATATTAATCGTGTGTCTCCATGAAATATCCCTAGTGGAATAAACCTTTTGATATGGGGGAATAACATCATCAATAATCTTTTTATCCCTATACTCCCTTAATACTTGGGTATGTTGGTAACTTACATCCACTCCCTTTGAAAATAACCACTTTAAAGAAATTCAAATGATATATGTGGTTTTTTCCTTTATATATTTTATCGTTAGCATCCCAGCTTAATCGGCGGAAAAGGTTGAGAGGTAATATCATCCTAGATGTAATCTTCACTAATCACATTACCATCATCTTCTAACCCTTCAGAGGCTTGGATAACCCCAAAATCAATCATCTGGGACAATTTCATTCTTGAATGTTCTCTTCATCTAACTTCCCTCTCATCTTCACAATTCATCCAGAAATCCTTGTAATGAGGTTTATGCTCTATCTGAGTGGGTGCAATATTGTGTAAAATCTAATTTATATCACAATGTTTCCTTTCCTCAAATTTATCCAACATGTATCTATGCATTTATCCTTCCAATGTTTTTTCTTTCAAGATCTTTTTGCAAGTGTAATTCCCAATGATCATGGGGAATTTGATAGGGATGTTAGATGCTTGTTGGAAATGAATTGGTGTCCTGATAACAATTTCCTACCCAATTCCATCAGTGACCACTTGTCATTTACACACCTAGGGAGAAAGTAGTGTTTCCCATTAAAGCCACTACCTCTAATATATGAATAGGTCTTGAACTGGATAAAATAAAACCCATATTGAGTGATAACTCTCTTGTCACTAAGGAAAAACCTCCCAGTCTTCCATTCAAGGTGGTATAAACAAATTGTGGGTGCAAAGAAGTGATTAGAAATATTTATGTAATGCATTTCATAGTTTTCTCAGCTTCAGTTGATAGAAGACATCATACACCTTGGAGATGCTAAGATCACCATCCATTAGTAATTTAAAAAAAAAAACCCTATGAAAAGCAATTTTATAAACCAAGTAATAAGTCATGAAAAATTTTTCCATTTCGGCCTTTTCTCCTCTCATAATCTAAGCAACTCCCATCATTTTTTCATGAATACATTTACTTGTTATATTAGCCCAAGGGAGAGGATTTTTATTTTTGAGTATTAACTAAATGATCTTAAACATCCATTCCTGGAAAAAAGTAATAGATTCTATACCCATTACTCGGTTCAACAATATAATCACATCTCTAACTTCCTCAATAAATTCAGTTTTGTTCAACTTCTTTGTCATTCTGGGAGTGAAAGTTCACAGATTGGTCAACCAATGGATATTCATAAATTTCATCCACTTATTTGAATGTGAGTTTAAGTACTCCTATGTTGAATCCTTTGTAATATCTCCTTCTTCCTTGTGGGAGGAAAACCCAACATTCTATCAAACGCCTTTGCTCCTAGAAAGATAAAACCAAATCTCCCTTCCCATCCCGAACTTCTCTAGTTATAGGATTATAGTGTTGAGCACACACCCATAAAAGCTCCAAGCATGGTGTAGCGGGAGGGAAAGTAGATGCAAGGTCAATATAATTGTTGGCTATATGGTTCATGGTGTCATTTCTTTCAAGGGAATATAACCTCTACCTAAAATCTTCTCGGTTGGCAGATGTAATGTCAGAATTTTTAATTATGTCTAGAGGGGATATAATATTAGAACTTGTTTTTAGGGGAAATATATGAAACTTCATGATTTTGACATAGTTTTACTCAAGACTTATTTTACTAAAAACCAAACCTTTTAGACTAGTCCTCAAAAGATCACGAAAAATATGGAACATATGTACTTACCTTGAATAGAAAATTTATTTCTCTCGGAAAATTGACTAAAGAGTATTGCAACTAAACTTTGATCTTTGGTGCTAACTCTTGATTCAGTCTCATTCAATTCCTCTTGAATATCCTTTTAAACATCAAACCTTTTGAATACTAGTAGGATATTTATAACAAATTACCACATTAAATACTCATGGATTCATGCATTAATGTTGAATATTACATTCATGGGGAAATTTCATAATTCTAAAATTTTTCTTCTTTTCAACCATTGCAATCTTTTCATGTCCTATCATCTACATACCCATATTACATGAGTCATTCACATTAATGGGCCTTACTCTCATATGGCTAGTGCATTAATGAGCCCCCTTTTATCTATTAATAGGCTTTAAAAGAATTTTGTAAAATGATCCACACATAGCCTTTGTAATATACAAGACGCATTTCTTCCTTTGTTCCTTTGTATGCCATATGTGTGGTCTATGTACCGATTCGTTGGGCCTCGGGTTTGTGTTTTCCAATTTCTTGTCTCAAAGAAGCATGAGAATTTTTTCCCTTTTTTCTGGATTCCTAACTTGCTTTTTTACACATTGCTTCATAAGGACTTCAGGCCTAGGAATCATCTTGTACCTTTATCCTCATTATGTGCTCATTTACACTCGGCACTCTGATCCATAGAGAATTCTTTATTTCATACTTCGGGTCAAACCACACCCTTTGGCCATGAAAATTATATCGTATTCATTAGTGACACATAGCTTCTAAGCCATCTTGGGGAAAACAATTCTTGTGTCTCAATTTTTAGTTGGGAAAAAATACCGCTTGGGAATATAAGACAAATAAACAATAATAAATCCTCTTCAAGGGCTCCTTATTTAAAATCCAAATAAATCTCGAATGAGAAAAGAACTCAAATTAATTATGGATCGGGAAAATGACACGACTATACAAAAGTGTATGGATTTAATAGGACCAAATACGGGTACCAATAAGGTGCATAAGGAATAAGGTGCATAATATTTTTGAGTAGCTTAGGGAAGCCTTAGTAACTTCTCTTATTCAATGAAATCTAGATTAGGTCAAGCCATTTATTCTATATATTGATGTTTCAGATATAACAATGACAATAAATTATTTCCAAAAGGATTAGAATGGAAATTATCATCTTATCTACTTTTAGAGCAGATAAATGAGTAGTAATGTGGTAAATTACACTATTACTAAAAAGGAGGCTCTAGCCATAATTTTTGTTGTCGATAAGTTTAGAAATTATTTTCTATGGTAGAAATTTATAGTTGTGATAGATCATCGGCTCTAAAATATATTGTAAATAATACAATCCCATCATGAAGGATAACAAGATGGATGATATTCTACATAAATTTGAATTTTATATGGTGGATAGGATATGGAAGAAGCACGTCAATGTAGACACAATTTCTCAAACCTATGATGGTTTGTGTTCATCTTGTAATGATGATGAGTTTATATATGTACTATTTTTATCCATTGACACAAATCCCTAGTAAGTACATAGATACTCAGGAATTATTTGAATGATTTAAAGTTTCATTATGGTGTTAATGCAAATTCTAAAAGTAAAATTACCCAATAAATTCATCAATGTTCTATTATGCATAGATTCTTATTTCAGATAGGATGTAGTCATTAATTTACCCTCAATACTTCTTTCTAACCCCAAGTGTGACGGCCTATCACCCCACATATGTTGGGTGCTTACAATGGCACACATAGGCACAAAGCCCCTCTTTTATGTGAGATTTGCAAGAGAGTTCTGCCATTAATGGAGAATTATTTGTAGAAACAAAAGTACATGCATCTACTTGTAGTCATTTTTATACCCTTAGATTAATAGTAAAATCCCATGCACGTCGGCCTATCACCCATCGGCACTAAGTGCTCACCCGAGACATGTGCAGGCACCGAGCCTCTCTTTTATGTGAGTCTTGTGAGAATGCATCATCTTATGATAGATATTCAAGTGCAAAAGAATAGAAAAGAACCGTGCATCATTCTGAGAACCTATGATGAGTTATCACATCAATGCATCCATAGAAGAGAAATAACAAACAACATATGGAAATGGTTCATACACTAAGATTATGCTCATGAACACATTTATGATTTAGAATAGTGCCTTATATTTATATTAACAAGCTTAATAACCACATTACATTCCTTGAGGCTATAACAAACCCCTATAACAATGTAGAGCAAAGTCATGCATCAGAACTACACTATGTCTTTCACATTACAAATATGAATAAAAAACCATCCCTCTAAACATGTCATCACTCCTAATTTTCACTAAACCCAACCCATAGAATCCTCCATTATATTTCTACAGAGCTTCACCCCTATTTCACCACCTCTGCTCTCTCTGGATGATTCCATGCATATACCTCAATCTTTTGTTATATTTGCACCTCTATATATAGCTTTTCTACCTTCACAGCCATGCCTTCTGAGGTAACAGATCGATTGTCAAGTGTCTAAGTGGTCCTCCAATGGAGCATGCCTCCTTTGATCCAAGATCTCCACTCTATACAATGATTTTCTTATAGAACCTTCCATCGCATGTATGGAATATTCCCTTTTTGATCCTACAGGCCCACTAGGTGGCACTCTATCCACTCCACATGCTAGACGGGTCACGCTTTTCTCATGTGCTTCCTGAAATGCCAAAAATGGATGAGTCCCAAAACCTACCTTGCCTTACACACACACCATGTGTTCTACAAAACCCTACTAGAACCCTTTGTTGCATGCCTTTAACCCACGTGCTCTTCTTCAAATAGGTCCCGTGTGCCCACGCACCCTCTTATACTTGGCCAAATTTTGGGGCCCAACATCACCCCACACTACACCTATTATTCATCCTCAGAAACACTCTTCAATAGAATAAAGAATAGTGGGCTCTTAAAATGGTTGGAAAGAAAGAATAAAGGAATGAAGAATTGGGAGAAAGAATGAAAGTTTGGGAACTTGATTATTGTTGGAGGAGGAGAGGGAAATACTTCCCTATTTCTGCCTCTAGCTTCTCCCAAGCGTCAACCTTGTTCTGGGCTTACTGAAAACTTAACTCCTCCCCTTTAGCGCTCATGGTCTCAACAATACTTTTCAGCTAGTTTCGTAAGTCTTCAAGCACATCCATCCTATGGGTGATCTAGGGGTATAATTCCTTTAGTTGGCTTTTGATCAAGCCTCGCAGGGTCTCGATTACTTCTTACTTCTTGTCCACCTTGGCTAGGATCTTATCTTTTTCTACTCTATTCCCCTTATTTTTCTCTTGGAACTCCTTGATTTCCATTTCATGGGTGGCAACCAAGATACTTGCCACTCTATCCCTATCAACACAGTTATCATAAGCAGCTTCAGTGACTTGTGCGGTGGCCTTTACCTCTACAAGGAGTTTATTGTATCAAGCCACAATCTTCAAAACCTTCATTTTTTCCTCTTTCTCTTGGCACACCTGTGCCTCTTCTGTGGACTCTAAAGTGAGTGGTCACCTCTCCATCATGAGAATGCAAGTCAAATCCTCCACACATTGCAAGGCTGATTCATAATTTTTCTCAAGTGGCGTTAAATCAGGATGTTTCAGACAATGGAATACGTAATCATATTTTTCTTTTTCTTCTTTTAGATCATGCCTCAACTGATCACTAATCAGCTCCTCTTGTTTTAGGTCCTTTCTATTTTCCACAAGCACCTTATTTTTCTTCTCCAATTCCTCCTCCAAGAATCTCACTCTATCATTTCTCCTAAACTGTCTAGCTTCAACTTCAACTTAAACCTTATTGAGCACGTTGTAGACCTATTTATTTCATAGCTACGAGCGTTCACCAAGGGATTTAATCCTTTTTATAGAACCTTCATTAGTACTCTCTGGCTTTCTTTGAACTCAGGTTCATCTACGTGAGACTCGAATGCCCAAGATAGCATCTTCCTTGTTCAGGGATATGTGTCTTCTTCATCAAACAATGAAATATCTAGGAGTTGCTCATTGGTATGGTTCTTTGGAAGCGCACACGTAGCACCTTACTAGGATCATTAATGTATCCCATTCCATTCTCTTGTGCCACCACTATTCCTTTCCCACCTGTTCGTGCAATTTTTGGGAAGCTTACTACCAATTTGGGATCCCCACCCATACTTCCATACTCCTTCCCAATGCTTTCTTCTTCCATCTCCTTCATAATTTCATCCATGCTCTGCTCCAACTCCTATTCCACCAACTCCTTCATTATTTCCTACCACTTCTCTCTTTGTCTTTCTCTACTTTCTCCTTGGTGAGGCTTGTGGTTCTTTTGTTTTTAGTGCTTACTTCTTCGCACACCCCTTACTTTGATCCTTCGCTTCTTCCTCTTCATTCTTCTCCTCATCTTCCTTATTATATTCCTCTTCACCTTCCTCCTCCTTTGAGTCATGTACATCATATACCGGATGGTCTTCACCTCCTTCAGGCTTGTCATCATCCTTGTCGCCAATGTAGGCATTTAAACTTTTTTCTCCTCTAAATCGCCTCTTTGTCACCTTACCTTCTTCTTCCTTACTTTGGGATTCCAGTACGGGATATTCTTCATTTTATTTTTATTTACTAGGTGACATCTTCCTTGGTGACTCCTCATGTGTGAGGGACTCTTCCTGATCTTGTGATTCTTCTTCTTGGGTTTTTATCTTTACAGGAGACTTCTTCCTGCATGCGTAAGTGATAGGCTTAGCACTTTCTTCCGGTGTGCCCACAAATTGTGTTGTCTTGCACACTTGGTGCCTTCTTCTCCTGCCCCTCTTCTATTTCTCTCTTCTTTGGTGTGGCCTTAATTCTCCCTATGGGTTCTTCTAGAATGGAGACATCACTCTCTAGATAGGTGCATTTCTCAAACTTGGGCCTTATGCGTAGATACACCCTTGTTACGGTCCTTCCGCGATCAATGCAACATCATGGGATTCGTCATTTTCACTTCAAGAGAGACATACTTCTCCATTTATGTGCACTTTTTAAGGTAAAAAGATTTCAGTGCAGCTCGCGTTGGTCTTGGTCCACCTCACTAATGTTGAACCTTAGTATTTTGGCCTCCTTGAACCCGTTTGACCCCTACCTGAAAGTATTGTGTGAAGGAGAAGGGTAGATTTCACCATGGACCCTTAGTCCCATTTGTCAAAGTGAACCTACCAATGCAAAAGTGTTGCAAATTTTTATTCTCCATTCATGAGTGTGGGAAACTATTGTGGGATCCTCCACTCTTCCCTGAATGTGTCATGTATTCATTTGTACCACTTCTCTAGGTGCACCTTGTGGGCGGCTATCATGGTTTCATATGTCTACTTTTCAAACATTTTTCTAGGCAAGGGGTTCTCTTCAAGCTACTCCCAAACAATTTTTTTTGGCCCATCAGGCACTCCAATCTCCAAGAAGACAATGGTGAGGAGGACGTTGCCAAACAATATTTTCTCTCCTTGCACGCTACTTATGATCTCATCCACAATGAAGGCGATAAGTTATAAATATTTCCCTCTTATATATTACAGCATGCATTTATCCATTCCTTGTTCACTTGCGTCCATCTCTCTTGATCATTAAGCCTTGTCACCAAGTGTGCAGCCATCCTCATAATAAGGTCTTGAATATCTATAATTTCAAAGTATCGTGAACCCTTCATGTAGTCATATGTGTCTCTGTCTCCTTGATAGCCTCCTTTTTGCTTAGATCATCATCTATACTTTCTCCTTCACAAAGAAGGCCTATCAACTTGGATATCAACTACAGTGTTATGCACATCTTATGCCCTACAAAATAGAAATGATCCTCATGCATGCGTGACATCAACCATTGATAAAGGCACTCGGTATTTCTAAAGTAAGGCAACTCATACAGTTGTAATAACCCTACCTTCTCCAATTTGACTTTTACCTGTCATTGTATATAGGAATCCCATCTGGTGTCCTTTTGTTAGTTAGATGGACCAACTCTAATGCCATTTCCTTCTCATTTTTCTCATTTGATACTTATAATCACTCACAAACATTTGTCTTAAGTGTGACACCCACTGCTTTCCTAGTAATACTCCATCTAGGTATTACATTTCTGCATACCAATCTTCATTGGAACTCACAACGATAGCTGTTTGTTTTCCCTTTCCCTTTCCCTTATATTTCTTTGGTGAAATAGTCACCTTCTTAGGTGTCATGCTTTCTGTCAGGATAAACTAAGAAATTCTTACTCTACTCTACTACTCGCTTAACTCCAAACTCAACTCTAAAGCTCAACTCCTGGAATAAATCCTTCTATCTCTATGCCCTAGCTGCCAAACCCTAACTAGGAAAACCTTCCACAAGACGATGCACTAAAAACTAACTTCTCTCACACTGTGTACTCCTTCCTCCTAGTTTACAAATCCACTCTAGTCACACACTTAGATTTCTAGGATTCTTCTTCCTTTGCACAAATCTCTTTGGATGCCCTAGTTCGCAAGAGCACTTCAACTTCGTAATAGCAAGGTAGAATAATGACTTGCTTGACCTTATATTTATATTTTTGCTTCCCTCCAGAAATAAATGTTATACCACCTACCAACGTACTTTAACATTAAATGTAGATTTTTCCACTAGGCCGAATTTAAGCGCCCTTACCCATGCACCACATCCTATGAAAAAACCCTCAACCTTTTCGACACACAAAAATCCAATCTAACCGAAGACTCTTACATGAACATGTATAGCACTAAAGTCAATTATTTTCTCCTTTACCTGATTTTTTCCCTCGCCTACCTCATGTTGTTCCTACACTCTTCATTCTTTGTATGTGGTCTTTGTTACAGCCTTCTTGACACCATAATTTATTATCCATTGTTTCCTCACACGCTTTCTCAACCTTTCACGCTTCCTTCTATTGGGTCACTCAACTTGTATTGCAGGCTTATACTTTGCTTTGCATTACTCCACCCCACACTAAAACAGATGTGTGGTCCTCTACGCATACACAACCTTGGAAAAATAATGTGGTTACCGGTGCATAAGGTGCAAAACAAAAAAAAAAGAAAGGAACAAGCAACGAGAAAGGGAAACACAAGAAAAGAAAAGCATAAAGGTAAATTCTAATCTAACTGGCAATACTGACTTATTTACAAACACCAAGAAGACTTATTTATAGTAGGGATTTAGCCTACTCCCATTAAAGTGACCTAGTAATCTCTTCCCATCTAGCACTTATAACTGGCAAGCGCTTGAATCAAGGATGTACAAGATGATGTAGGGTCCCAACCAATGGACTTTCAACTTCCTAGGATGGCACAAATACTTGGAATCATATAACAACACCATCTGCCCAACCTCAAACTATTTGTTCTTGATATGATGATCATGTCATGCCTTTTGTCTTGTTTTTTCTATCTTTTGAATCCATCTAGCAAGTGATCATCTTTCATCTAACTACATTAACTTATCAATCCTCTCTTCAAGTGTGTGTTCATCATCTAACCCTCCTGCACATGCTATATGTAGCAATGGTAACATGAATTCAACTGGTAGAATAGCATCCGCACCAAACACCAATTGAAACGGTGTGGCCTTATTCAACCTCTTGTAGGTTGTCCAATATGCCCATAGAACAGCTAATCATTTTTCATCCCAATCTTGTCTTCCAACCTCACATATCTTATTCAATGTGTGACCGAGTATTTTTTAAATGCCTCAGTAGTTCCATTCACTTGAGGGTGATTAAGGGTAGTCTTATGATGGACCACCATAGATTCTGCTAAAAAAATCCTGACCGTTTCATTGAGGAAATGTGTACCTATATCACTTGTTAAGCTTAAAGGACAACCATACCTATTGATTATGTTCTCCCATAAAAATCTAGCAGCTGTCATTGTGGTGTAATCCTTCGTAGGCATTGCCTCTACCCATCATATCAAGTAATCAATGAAAGTAATGATATATTGCAAACCAGTCCTCGCACTAGAAAAAATGGTCCTACAAAATTGATTGCCCATTTTTCAAATGGTTCAACTCGCTATTGGTCACAAGGGCATTTCATCCCTCTTCCCAAGTTTTCCAAGGCATTAGCAATGGTCACAGGCCTTGCAAAACTCAATATAATCCTGATAGATGGTTTCCCACCAAATCCCTGCTAGTAAAATCTTCTACGTGGTAACATTTCCTGCATAGTGTCCTCCTACAATCCCACCATGTGCTTTCTCCATAATTTCCACATGTTCATGTTCCAATACACATCGGTGCAAAACCTCATCATGGCCTAACTTATACATGTCTCCATTAATCAACATGTAGGGTGTGGCACGTATTGCTAACTTCTTTCTCTCCAAAGCCTTCATCCCTTCTGACGTCACACCTATTTTCAAGAACACTGTGATATCTTCCAAGTTTGAGGGCACACACTATAACCTAAACAGTTGTACATTTGGCATGGTGTTCTTAATGCTTTGCACATCCTCTCTTGAGTTAATCCTTGATAAGTGGTCGGGTCCTTAATTTATCTTCCCTAGTTTTATAACCACTGTGAACTCAAATTCTTGAAATAACAGGACCCAATGGCATATGTGCCCTTATAAAACAAGCTTGTTGACTAAGTACTTCAATGCCATGTGGTCCGTGTAGAATATAAACAGTGATTACCAATAGGTACTTCTTGAACTTGTGCGGTGTGTAGATCATAGACAATGCTTTGTGCTCGATAGTTGTGTAATTTTACTCTACCGGTGTCAAATTTCTCTTTGGAAAAACACAAGGGATCATCAGCAATTCCATCACTAGGTTGTGCTAGTACTCTTGCTCCCATAGTTGTCCCCAAGGCATCAACATGCACATTAAAAGGCTTATCCCAAGAAGGAAAATGTAGTACGAAGCACTTGTGACAATCCTATCCTTCAAAGTATCAAACTGTAACACCCTTAACTGTTGTTATTTTCCTCCTTTGTATTCAAGTATTGTTATGTGATTTTCCTTATGAGGATATGTCCTTTTGATTTCGGGAAATCCTGCTTGATATGGATATGTCTTTTCTGCTCTTGAGATCTTTGATTGAACTAGAATATGCCTGGATTCATTTTCTTTCATTTCTCGTGGATGAGTGCAATCTAATTTCAGGAGGATTGTAAGCTTATCTATCTCTATGACTCATCCTTGGATCAATTACAGTGATCCAAGGAATGTTTTAAATATATTCAGGATGAATAACCATGAATTGGCATTCTATGAATTATTAGTTCTAGACTAAACTTAGAATATATATGTTCTTTAATTCTCCTTCATATGAGAATATTCCCGTCTTTGTGGAAAGTTTCGTTGGATTTTGGAAATTGACCCCGGTAGGTCATTACAGTCACAATTTGGTTTTCAGCCATTTATGGCATTGGAGAGAACCTGGACCTTAAGCCAGGTAAGATATGTGAGTTTTCCTATCTAAGATTTTATACTTAATGTGAATTCTAGAATCCATCCTGAAATGTCTTAGTATGATTGATTTGTCAAAATGTGATTTCAATCTAACCTAGTTCCTAAACTATGTATTTTTGGATATTACCTAAGGGTTTGTCTAGCCTATTGCTAAGGTAAGTGACTAGTGTTATATCCTAAGGTGTTAAATTTAAATTACCTAAGATCTAACCTAAGTCATTAACCTATCCTAAACTAATTGCTATGAATGGGAACCTAAGGGTCGCAAGTGTTGGGCAATGGTTTCTATGGCATTTAAGATGGTGATAAGGTTGTAAGGACATTGGGTACTGCCAACTTTGGCGGAGGTTAATTTGGCTAGCAGAGGCCTAGGTGGCAGTACCTCTAGAAATGGAAACACTTGTTTATTTTGATTTAGAACTTGCCAGATTTGGCGGGTGGTGGCAAGGAAGATTGGGCGGGAGATATGGAATTAATGCAATTAATGTGCATGGTTTCATGAGCTGGATCGCTTAGGGAGGCATGCAAGCAGATTTTTGTTTGGTTGTTTCATTTTTCATGCACTCTGTTTTTCTCTCTGCATGCACACTGGTCTTTCGAACCAGCAATTTATACTTCATTGCATGGCTATTTTGAGGGTTTCAAATCTATTTCTATTTTGTGGAGAATATATGAGGCATGGTGGAAGTAGTATTTTGTTGTTTGACCTTTCGTGGAGAAGAAGAGAAAGAGTGGGCTCAGTCAAGAGGTCTTCTTTGATTTTACAGTGACACTATCAGGCATGATAGGCCCTAACTGTTAAAATCTTTTCTTTCCTCTAAGTGTTTTATTAAAACAACTCTGTTCTGATGAGCTCTGTGTATTTATGCTTGTCAGTAAAAAATATTTCATGGGTTTTGTGTAAACTTGAGTTTCTAGGTTGAATCGGGAGTTTTCTTGATTCTTTTGGAACTTGTTTGCATTACTTTTCTTTCACAGTGGATTTGTGAACATATGAGTAATCTTGTAACTGTAAAGGGCTCTCAGTGGTTGAAATTGTTTATTGATTTCAACTTCTTTAGAAGTCTTTATTGTTGCAATAGATCCACCGTATTCGTTAAGTTTTGAGTTGCGAATTGTTGTGATTTTTAACCTCTGGAAACACTTAAACTAGGTTGAATCTCTTTAGTTAAAAACTTGTTTCAGTGGACGAAACAGTGTTGTTTTTATGTTTACCTGCTTATGATATTCATGTTTTATCTCATGGTTATTTGGTCTATGAATAACTCGTGGAAGGTTTGTTTGGTATCACCCTATGAAACTTTGACTATTATAAAGTTGTGTATTCTGGAAACATTATATATATGGCTTAGTCTGCACTCCTCTTGTGAAAGGGGATTGACTGTTTTTAAGTTCGCGGGCACTTTGTGGATAAGTCAATATACAGTTAGTTTCTTTATTCTTGCATGAAACCTTGAATGATAGTAACACTGGCATGCACAGGAGGAATAGTATATGGATGAGTTTGTGTTCTACCTGCGAAATCTTGGTTGTTTTTGGAAAAAGTATTAAAAGAAAATTGTGTCTATTATTTTGGGCAAACAAGACTGTAACTTGTAGTCTTTTTGACATGGTTTGTGAAATCTAGTTCTTATGACCATGTTAACGGTGGTGGAAACTCTTTCGAACCTGACTTTAAAGTCGACAAGTTTTATGATGTCCAGTTCAATACATTTTGTTTGAAGTTAGAAATAGGGTTGAAATGTTTTGGATGCAAATGGAAGACCTATTTTTATTCTGGACTGTTAATGTGAAATTCATTACAATGGTTTGAATATTACGGCTTTTGGGTATTTTTGAAATTATGATTCGAATACGGTAATTCAATATTGTATATTCAATTTGGCTTTAGTGTTTCATATTAAAATAGCAACCGAATGATGTATCGGTTCAACTAATTCAGTTTCTGATTACTTTGTCATTAAGGGAAACGTGAAGTTACCCTAACTTGATTTTAAACTCGAATGGTTTGAGTATTTGAGGAAATGTAGTCTATTTCATTTGGATCGGGATTATATTCTGAGTCTTGATCGGTTCGTACGATTTATGTTAAATATTGATCTTGAATTTTATTGGATGCACAGTTTGTAGATCCTGTAGGGATGTAATGGTAAACCAATGAGATGGCTCTACCTTACCCAAACTATTGGGTGAACTTAAGTGCTAGAACTACTCAGCTTCTCATTCCTGGTTGGTCTAATGAATGTTTATTATGTCTTAGAAGCTTGATTTTGTTCTAAACTTGATTGCAATAGTGTTTAGATCATCACAGTTTCTCTTAGAGATAAAAGGGAAAGAAGTAAAAGGGTTTAAAAAGGGAAGTCTGTTATTTTAATACTCTTTTCCTTGATTGGTTATTGTGCTCATTCCTTAGAACTTGTAATGAACTCAAACTGAATGGTTATGAGAAGGCAAAACTGTCTTAGTAGTTGAAAGAAATAATTGGGATGGGGGATCCTAAATCGATAAGACTCCTTCGTCGTTTAGCTGGGATAAGATCTTTGTTTTTAAACCTCTTGTTTGTTATTCTTATTGTAAAAAGGAAATCAGTGTTTATTGTCTTGTATACTTTTCATTGATTGAAAATTAAGAAGACTAAGGTAGAAGATAGGTTGGCAAAAGAAATTGAAGGTGGCAGTTAATCCATCACTTCTGTTTGAATTTCTTTTGTATGATCCTGTTTTGGATGAATACCTTAAATGGTTTAGTTTTTAAATAGAAGATATTTTAAGAATCTGTTTAAATCATGATATAAACTATTTCAACTTTTTAGATGGATAAGTACTTGGTAAATGGAATGTTTCTTCCTTCCTTACATAAAAGTGAGATGAATCATCCGAAAAATATTATGTTGAAATTACTTCTGTAACTTAGGTTATGATGTGAGTGATGTTATAATTGTTAGGAAGAAAAATCAGTGTTATATTATGTTATTGATCGTGAATGTAATTGTTGGAATCAATTATACTTTAAAATTTTAGGGCAAGTAATATAGAATATATCCTGTCCACTTTGTTTAAACAGTGTACTATGACTCTTCTTATATTGATATTACTTAAAGCTTAGAGAGTATGAAGTAATTGTTGTCATTATAACAGGGTTGTTTTATTGAAACAATTATTGGAATGCACTTGTTTTAAGGATTAGTGCTTATCATGCTCAGTTCATTGAACTGACCCGTGCTAGCAATTTTTGCAGATGGACTTCGTAAGTGGTAAAAGAAGGAAAAAACTTAAATGATGCATTGAATGCTCTAAGTTGATTTTAGTGAAGAATTCTGAGTTGATTTCTGAATTGTATTGTAAAAAGAAAATTTTGTCTCTTTTGAAGGAAGGTTGATGTCTTAAAGCATGCCTAAAAAGCATAAGTTGTAATTGTATAAGTTTGGAAATGAATTGAAGAGTGAGAATTTACTTATATAGATTGTGTAAATTATCTTGTTGAGTATAATCTTCTTGTTATCAATATGATTGGATGTGTATTTTAAAGAGTGGTTTTAATAAAAAGGGAACTTAGATAAATTCCCTAAGAAAATTGAAATTAAATAGGTGGCTGAATACAACATTCTTATCTAAGTTTTTCATTATACCTTGTGAGGTGAAATAAAACTATAATAAAGATTATTGTAACTTTAAATGACATGGTAGGGTGTGGTAAGCCCTAAAAATGCAACTATGAAGAGGAAGACCCTTCCTCTCTAGTAAGGCACTAAATAAAAAAAAATATGGTTGTGAATCATTAAGACTTAATTACAATAAGTCTGATATGTTTCATCCTAATGGGTTGTTACACTTCCTTAAATGGTTAAGTTATTTAATTTAAGGGAATATAAGTTGTTGTTGTCCTGCTCTTGGGTAACGAGATGATAGGTCAAAACTATCAATTTAGGAAGCAATCCTAAGTTAATTAAGTTCTTGAATTAAATGAATCTCAACTTTAAAAAGGGAACTTAAAGGAATGTTGGACTCGGGGTTTGGTGGGCTGCCAATTTAAGTAGTCTTTAAAACCAAATTTAACTTAACGTAAGTAAACTCTTGGAGGTATGTACATCTTTACGAGGTTGTGCCGTAGGATGTTGACACACGTCAACTACAAGGTTGTACCTTCAAGAAGATTAGGATCTTCTTGAGGATACAATAGTGCAGATGACATGTGGCAACACCCTTCCACATTGATCGTTGAGATCTACACACTTTTGAACTTGTTCAAGATTCCTCTCTAGGACTGGTTAGTACCATAATCAGGATATGAAGTAGCCCTTTAGGACTCAGGGTACCTTGGCACACGGGGTTAACCTAGGTTGACCCAGTATGCCAATTTACCCTAAGTTTTCAAGAGCCTCGTCATATCATGACCTATGTTGTTAACCTGAGCTTGAGTTAAACCTTGGGCAAGGGGACTGACAGGAGTCAGTGTAAGACATTCAAGATAACAATGGAGTGGGGTGAAGGACATATTCCGGATTGACGAGTATGTCGTCAAGGAATAAGTAATATGAACAGTATGTTATAAATCTTTGGCCAAAGTATCACAAGCTACTGATTGCATTGTCCTATGTCACCAGTCTAAGGTTCGTGATGCTGATGAATATTGGTAACAATTATTCAGTTAGGTTCCTTGGACAGATCACTCAGAACCCAGTATAGGGTGAGAGAACCAAGAATATGAAGTATTCAGTAGAATACTCCAAACTCAATGTTACACATGAATGGATCGGTAGTTAACCGAGTCATGGAATGAATAGATCGGTTGTACACCGAGTCATTACAGCTGCATATGGTTATCTATTATAAGAATGATTGTTATGAAATGTGTGTTCTGAATTAAGTATTTAGAATAGAGAACATTACTCATGCAAAAAAAAATCCTTGTTTCTAAAGTCTTAATTTGGGAATGTTACATCTTGGTATCAGAGCTGAAGGTTGTAGCTCTTGGACCTATTGTCCATAATCTGATAAAAACTTGGATTTTCTTGTAATAGAAAATGGTTAGAACAAGGGAAATATTGCGAATAATGCTCCACCTGATGAAGGAGCAGCAACAGCCCAAAAACTTGATGAGATCCTTGCTACCCTCTTGGACACAAGAGATTATTTGGCTGTACTTGAATAGCAAGTGATGGGAAATGAGGAGGAAGAAGAAGTTGGTAATAACAATCAGCCACCTCCTGAGGACAACCCTGATTTGGGTGTTGATAATAACAATGGTAATGTACCTGTCCAACCAGAAAACAAAAAGGCAAGGTTGGCAATGGAACTCACTAATGATATAAAAAGGATAAGTCCACCCAAATTTGATGGCACCACATTAGGAGATGGAGCTGAGAATTGGCTCAGTGAAATGGAGAAGTACTTTACAATAAGAAACTTCTCAAAGGAAACCAAAGCTATTTGGGGAGCATATCAGCTTTCCCATGAGGCATCTTCATGGTGGGACAGCCGTAAGGCTGAGTTAAATATTGATGAAACTAACATCACTTGGGATCAATTTAAAGGTTATTTTAGGCAACGCTGGCTACCACAACTTTATTATGATCAGAAAATGACATAATTTTAGAACTTAGCACAAGGAAAGCTAACTGTAACTGAGTATTGGGAGTGGTTTACAAAACTCCTCAAATATGTACCTCAGTATCAAACTGATGAGAAGTTTAGGATACAAAAATTCATCATGGGATTGAATCCCGTTATTGGGGGAGAGGTTGATGTTCACATCCCAACCACTATGGAAGGGGTTGTTGAGAAAGCCATAAGGTAGGAATAGAAATTAAAAGCTATTTCTACTCATAAAGAGGAAGTGGAAGAAGACTCCAAACTCTTCTTCAGCTTCTCTTGCACCTAAGAAGGGACCATGGAAAAAGTTTGGTAACAAAAATAAGTTTTCAACTGATAATAATAAGAAAACAGCAATGAACAAGCCTGCTGGAAATGCAAGGAATAATTTTGCCAAGAATAATAATAACGGGAAGTCCTATGGAGGCCAACATGACAATTTTAAGGCTGGAAATAATTTTGAGCCTAAAAAGGGACCTATAGGAGATGCTACAATTGTGGCAAAGACCATTACGTAAATCAATGTCCTTTGAAGAAGGATGATCGTAATCAGCAGCACAAGATACACGCTACAGTAGCTGACAAGCAAGCTGAAAAGCAAGCTACACCCATTGAAGTTCCTGGTAAGTTATTTGGCATACATGTAACTGTTCTTTTTGATACGGAGCTACTGAATGTTTCATTTCTAGTAAACTTGCTTCAAAACTTAAGAGAAAAGCTAGAAAAATGGATAAATCATGGACTATACATTATGGTAATAATTATGTCCATATAGTTAGTATGTGTCTTTTTGGGGCAATCCTTGACTTACCTAGCTTTTCCACTGAAGTTGATCTCTATGTTGCACCTTTGGGATCTTATGATATAGTCATAGGTGTTAATTGGTTAGCTGTGCATAAAGCAAAAGTGGACTATTTTGAAAAACATATTAGTTGTTTGGATGATCTGCAGAAAATAGTAGGGATTCAAGGTGTAAAACAAGAAATTTTAGTTAGGAAATTGTCGGCTATGTAACTTAAAAAGGCCAAAAATAAAGGTTGTACCTTGTATGCGGTAAAAATATCAGAGTCTGTAGAAGAAAATAGTGATTTCATGGAACGTTACCCACTGTTGTAGAATTTCAGTGACGTATTTCCGGAAGAATTACCGGGTTTGCCACCCAAAAGGGAGTTTGACTTCACCATTGAAATCAAACTAGGTACGAAACCTATTTCTAAAGCACCTTATCAAATGACTACCATAGAGTTAGTTGAGCTTAAGGCTCAGTTGCAAGAACTTTTGTCTAAAGGTTTGATTAGACCAAGTGTTTCACCTTGGGGAGCACCAGTGATATTTGTGAAAAAGAAAGATGGAACACTTAGATTGTGTATTGATTATAGGATGTTAAACAAAGCAACAGTCAAAAATAGATACCCACTTCCTAGGATTGATGATCTATTTGATCAGATGCAAGGAGCAATGGTATATTCCAAGATAGATCTTCGATCTGGATATCATCAATTAAGAATTAAGGATGAAGATATTCATAAAATAGCTTTCAGGACAAGGTATGGACATTATGAATTCACGGTTTTACCCTTTGGATTAACTAATGCACCTACAGCTTTTATGAATTTAATGAACAATATCTTTCAAGAATACCTAGACAATTTTGTGCTTGTATTCTTGGACGACATTCTCATATATTCTAAAAGTGTTGAGGAGCATAAAGAGCACTTGAAAATAGTTTTGGGAATTCTGAGAAAGAGATGGTTATATGGTAAGTTATCCAAATGTTCTTTCTTTGATACCGAAGTTCATTATTTGGGTCATGTTATAAGTAAGAATGGGATTGTTGTAGATCCTTCTAAAATAGTAGCTATAACCAAATGACCTGCACTAAAGAATGTACATGAAGTAAGAAGCTTCATGGGCCTTGCTGGTTATTATAGAAAATTCATTAAGGATTTTTCTAAGGTGGCTACACCAATAACTTCATTACAGAAAAAGGATAAGAAATTTGTTTGGAATGATAAATGTGAATCTAATTTTTGAAAATTTGAAAATTCAATTGACTTCAACACCTATTTTAGTTGTACCTGATCCTAATGGAGACTTTACTATTGTAACGGATGCATCCGGGGAAGGCCTTGGAGGTATTTTGTTACAAAATGATCATGTCATAGCATATGAAAGTAGAAAACTTAAGTTACATGAGTTGAATTATGCTCCACATGATTTAGAGCTTGCTGCCATAGTTCATGCACTTCAAGTTTGGAGGCATTATTTACTTGGTAAACCATTTGAGTTGAAAACTGATCATCTTGGGCTGAAGTACATTTTCACTCAACCAAATCTAAATGCAAGATAGTGAAGGTGGTTAGATTTTTTGTCTCAATATGATTTTGATATAAGTTACATCAAAGGAAAAGAGAATAGAGTAGTTAATGCTCTAAGTTATAGGAAGCACATTTCTGATTTTATAACATTAAGAACTCAGTTTAAAGATGAAGTAAAAAGTGCAATGGAATTTGATTCGTACTTTCAGCAAGTAAAAATAGTGCTTGCTGCAGATCCAAAAGATGAAAGGTATAAAGGTTTTCATTTTGATAATGAAGGAATCTTACGTTATGAAAACAGAGTATACATACCTTTGCTTAATGAATTGAGAAAGAAATTGTTAGCTGAATTTCACAACTCACCCTTTTCTGGACACCCAGGTATTACTAAAATGCTTGCTGATATAAAACAGCAATATTTTTGACAGGGAATGAAAAAATATGTTGATATTTTTGTGACTCATTGTCTTGAATGTCAGCGTGTGAAAGCGGAACATATGCACCTAGCTGGTTTATTATATCCCCATAGCATACCGCAGTACAAATGGCAAGTAATAAGCATGGATTTCGTGCAAGGGCTACCTATGTCAAGAAATAAACATGATGTTATTTTAGTAGTTGTTGATAAACTAACGAAAGTAGCTCATTTTATTGCTGGAAATTTAAAGGATGATTCTCCTGTTTTAGCTAAAAGATTTGTACACGAAATTTTCAGATTACATGGAGTACCTGAATTAATTATATCTGATAGAGACCCTAGAATGACGTCAAGATTTTGGCAAACACTTAATGTAGCTCTTGGAACTAAACTAAACTTCAGTTCTGCGTATCATCCAGAAACAGATGGACAGACTGAAAGAGTAAATCAAGTTTTGGAAGATATGTTACGGATGTATTGTATGGATCAACAGTATAAGTGGGAGGAGTATCTCCCATTAGTTGAATTTGCATACAATAATACATACCATGCTTCTCTTAAGATGGCACCGTTTGAGGCACTTTATGGAAGAAAATGCAGAACCCCTGTTAGTTGGGACAACATTGAGGACAGAGAAGTAATTGGACCTAAAATCCTTACGGAAATGGAACAACAAGTTAAAATGATTCGTGAACGCTTAAAAGAAGCAGTAGATAGGCAAAAGAGTTACGCTGATTTAAAGCGGGTTGACCAGAAATTTGAACTTGGTGAGAAGGTTTTTCTTCGTGTTAAGCCAAGAAAGAGTTCTATAACTTTTGGCAAGGCTGCCAAGTTATCACCTCGTTATGTGGGACCTTTTGAAATTGTTGAAGTAATCAACCCCGTAGCTTATCGATTAACATTACCCCTTGCTTTGTCATAAATGCATGATGTTTTCCATATTTCTTTGCTTAAGAAATACGTTTCAGATTTTTCACATGTGTTAAATTAGAATTCCTTGCAGGTCCAAGACCCAAGAATAATTGTGGTTAAACCCACTCGAGTGCTGGAAAATCACCAGTTGCATTTGAGAAATCATGAAATAAAACAATGTAAGGTCCAGTGGGACCAGTTTAACGAAGAAAGTGCAACTTGGGAAAATCTGGAAGATATGAAAACTGCTTTTCCTTTTCTTTTTTAACAGAACTGAATCTGTTGACTGATAAAAAAAAGTGATTTTATCTTTACATGACATTAAGAAAGCCGATTTGGGCAAAAATTTATTCAATTTGAGCAGACAGTTATATAATACTAATTTTTGGAACTATAAAATTTGAAATATATGGTTTTGAATAAGTAAGTGAATGAATTGACAATCCTTAATATAAATAAAGGGATGTAATCATTGGGACGATGATTCTTTTAGGAGGGAAGCATGTAACACCCTTAACTGTTGTTATTTTCCTCCTTTGTATTCAAGTATTGTTATGTGATTTTCCTTATGAGGATATGTCCTTTTGATTTCAGAAATCATGCTTGATATGGATATTGATTTCCCATATGTTAAAAGGATAATCACCCTTTATTCATTGTTTTCAAAGCTGATATACCCCTTATTAAATCGTAGGTCGAGATTGTCCTTATAACACCATGGGAACCCAAGTAATGCTGGAAAATTGTATGCCTCGGTGAGCACCAAGACTTCAAAGTCTCTAGTGAACTTGGCCCCTTGAGTGGTGATAATTGCATCCTTCAAGACTCCAATGGGCATTTCCTTTTTCTTTTTGCCATATACAACACATTCAAAGATGGTTGTAATGTGGGTCTTCCCATTTGATGTCAGGCATCTAAGGTAAGAACATTGACCTTTGCTCCTATGTCGATGAGGATATTGCTTAGAAGTCATCCATCAACAACCACATTCAAAGTAATCTCCTTATCATAGTAAAGGTTGTGAGGAGGAAGGTTTGCATGCGTAACTTGCCTTTCGTGCTTTGCTCTAGCGCATGGTACCTTCTCCCTCACCATTCCCCTAGCAAAGGAATGATATTCTCTTGCCTTAACATCCTACATACTTCCTTGACCTCATCCAGGTCCTCCTTTGGAGCCTTGGCATTATTTCTTTGTTCCAACTTCTTTGATTTTTCCTTTAGACATTAGATCTCCCATTATAAACTCTGAATCACATCCATAGTCTCTTGATACACCTATTTTTGATGATCAAGGTCCGGATACTTTCCATGTACCACTTCCTCTCTTAAAACTAGTTTCCTTTGTCTTGGCATCTCCCTGGTGTGTGTGTCCTATGCTCATGTCGTCACCAATACAGGTTTTAGTTCTGACTAATGCGCCACTTATGGAATCCACTATGAATTGGCTTTCTTGATGCTCACCATCCCAGCACCTTTGTCTTTCTGGTGTTGTTGGTTCATATGCTCATAAAGCTCTGGACACTCTTCATACTTATGTTTCTTCCCGCACCATGAGCATTGTAACAAATTAGGACACTCATGTTTGTAATGCTCTGTAGATCCACAATTATAACAGGTTCCTTATGGGAATTCACCTTGTCCTCCATTATGGTTGTTGTGATCATGAAATCCTCCGCAAAAACCTCTTCCACATGTTCCTCCATCTGTGCACCCTTCATAGAAATGATCATCATCCTTGGAATTTCTTGCAAGACTAGTCTGGCGCACACCAAGATCAATAGTATCATGGATATGATCAATCAGTCTACAATCCTTGGTATTATGGGTCATAGAGGTATAGATCTTACAATAGTAATAAACATTCTTGCGGATTGCACATTGTAGTAGAGGACACCTACTCGCATCATGATCCCCATAGTAAATCTCATAGTCTACCACCAAAGCACATACTGAATTTCAAGGGAAACTATCCTTTGCATGCCCTTACACTTCATAATCTATACACCAAATCCCACTATGAACCTCATGCGCTGATTTTGCAAAAAAATCTCCAACTACTTGGTCATTGTAGCAATTTGAGCCTCTAGAAAAGGAGTAACACCAGTATCAATGCTCCCAACATCCTCAGCATGCAGGGCAGCTTCCAATGCCTCACACGGATCTATGAAAGTCTTGTGTGATAGAGCCCTTCTTAATGGTATTATCAACCCTCCAAAAAACCATTGAGCATGTTAAGAAGGATGAATGTCATAGGTTAGTTTTGAAAAGAGAGTCTTGAAATGTTTTTCATACTACCGCACACTCTCTGTCATTCCTTATTGGATCTCCTTTAAAGCATTGATGCTCTTTTACTCAAACTTAGGGATATGGAACTCTATTAGGAAGGCATTGTTTAATGCAGTCTAGTCTACCACCGTCTGATGGGGGTCATACTTTCGATACCAACTATGTGTGTGTCCTTGCAACGTTGTTGAAAATTGACTTGCCTTCCACTCTAGGGTAGTGATTCCTTTCACATGCCATAGTAATTCACACTTTTGCACATGCTTTGTAGCATCTTCAATACCCCTGTAGTCTAGTAAGTGTAATGACATCTCAAAAATACTTATGGAGGTGGTTGAGGCCCTTTTCCTCTTGATCCAGAGCCTTGGTTTCCTCTTCCTCCACCAGATCCACCACAGGGTCTCATTCCTCATGTCCTACTAGACCCTCTAGATCCACTAGGTCCACAAGGTCCTCCAGCCCCTATACCACCAAATCCACCTCCTGCAGCTATAAAATGGCCTGAAGTGGTCGTGCCTAGTGTGCTTAACATCCTATTGAATTGTGTGTCAATGGTTTGTGATGTTTTCCCATTACCAGTTGTGTGTCTCGAGCCACTTCTAGATGAGATACCCAAACCTTACGTATTTGAACCTTGTCCAAAAATTCCTCCAAATACCGGAATGGTTTGTGCAGCCATGGATGTTCCAAATGAGAAATTATATCTCCTAGATGTAGATCGGTTACTCCCACGATACCAACTGGGTTAACAATACTTCTCCCTTGATTTGGAAAACCAAGTGCCAAGGGTTGGTCACCAAGTGGGTTCAGATGCATGCCAATGGCTCTTCTTTCTCCATGCGACAAACTCTCATCAAAAACTAAAGGGGCCTCTCTCCGTGCTTGCCAAGATGGGGTAGCATAGACTACTCAGGTTCCACATCCTCTGCGTGAACCTCAACTCCTTCCTACAACATCTACCTCCATAGATCCATCACACTTGCAACCTTGCATTGTTTAGTTATCTCCCTTTCACGAGCTTTGCTATACTTTATTTGTCTCTCCTCCCTTTCCTTTTTAGCCACAATTTCTGCCATCTTCCTCTACCCTAACTTCCTCTCCTAGTGCTCATAGATTCTTATCTAGCCATGGGGAATGACTCTAAGCTAAGGGTAATGACCAAGATTTTGAGCCAAAGGAATCGCATGTAAAAATGATCCTTTTGGCTCCCTTAGAAACTCAAACTCAGCAACTTTCGGGAAAGAATACATAGAAATGGCGTATTCTAAAGTATAACTAGTCAACACTCCTTTCCACCAGTGATCAACAACAAGCATTCAAGTCATATATGCATCTTGCAGCTTTTGATAATCATTTTGGGTCCATACGCATGATTTAAAGTACCATATCAATCTGGATGCATATGCTGAAAGCCATTCATATAGTTCTACTGGAAAATAACAGAAGAATGTCTCATACAACTCATGGCACATGTTCTCTTCTACCCAACTACATGCATCAAACTCAGGTCCATTGTTGAATCTTTGAGAAAACTAGTCCTATGTGCTCTTGAACCATCCTTCAACACTTTCCAAGGTCAAATGTTATGGCATCACGCATCACATGTACCAAGATGCATGCCATTTTTCACAACAACTTTAAAAATAGGTCTCGGAAATAGAACCAAGATGTAGTCATTTTTATACACTTAGATTAACAGTAAAATTCCATGTGCACTGGCCTATCACCCATCGGCATTGGGTGCTCACCCAAGAATGCACAGTCACCAAGCCTCTCTTTTATATGAGTCTTGTGAGGATGCAACATCTTATGACATATATTCAAGTGAAAAAGAATAGAAAATAACCATTCATCATTCTAAGAACCTATGATGAGTTATCACATCAATGCATCCATAGAAGAGAAATAACAAACAACATATGGAAATGGTTCATACACAAAGGAAATACACTAAGATTATGCTCATGAACACATATATGATTTAGAATAGAGCCTTATATTCATATTAATGAGCTTAATAACCACATTACATTCCTTGAGGTCATAATAGACCCATATAACAATGCAGAGCAAATTCATGCATCAGAACTACACTATGTCCTTCACATTACAAAGATGAATACAGACCCATCCCTCTAAATATGCCATCACTCCTAATTTTCACTAATCCCAACCCATAGAATCCTCCATTATATTTCTACAGATCTTTTCCCCTATTCCACCACCTATACTCTCTCAGGATGATTCCATGTATATATCTCTATATTTTATGTTATCCACGCACCTCTATATATAGCTTTTACTCGCCTTCAACGCCATGCCTCCCGAGGTAACAGATCAGCCGCAAGTTTCCAAGTGGTCCTCCAATGGAGCATGCCTCCTTTGATCTAAGCTCTCCACTCTGTAATGATGTTCTTCTGGAACCTTCCATCGCATGCATGGAATATTCCCTTTTTGATCCTATAGCTATCAAGTTAGCACCTTATCCAATATGCATGTTAAATGGGTCACACTTTTCTCATGTGTTTTCTAGAATGTTGAATGTGGCTAAGCCCCAAAAACCTTCATTACCTTGTGCACACACCGTGTGTTCTACAAAACCCTGTTAGAACCCTTCCTTGCATGCCATCAACTGTGGGCCCTTCTTCAAATAGGTCCCAGCACCCACGTGCCCTCTTATACTTAGCCAAATTAAGGGCCCAACACTACTCAAAAGGAAGATGATATATCTAACAGATATAAACATCAATGCATCACAAAAGCTAAATAAAAATTGTATGAATCACAAGAAACCATATCTGAGTCATGACAAGCCAAATAACATGAGGGTTTACACCCATAAATAAGATGTACAAAATAGATCCATGTATATTGATTTAAAAGAGTCTCTGGTATCCATACTACATTCAAAAGGGTCATCTCAAACCATATACATCAAATGAAAAAGATCCAACCCTTGCAAACTAATCTTATCAGAGATCCTAACTATACTTTCCCAATTATAACCCTTATTACAGACCCCAAGTACCCATACATACACTTAATGATATCCCTTACAACCCTCTAACACCAAGAACTCTAAGCCCTAGCATCATGAGCTCCAAACCCTTAGCATTTCCCAACATTTATACAGCACCTTGTTACCCTCCTTCTCTCAAAACTCCTGTACCTTCTAGCAACCTCACACTACCTTCCTTCTCTCTCTCCCCTTCTTTTCTTTGTTCCTATCTCAAGCACTTCCTTAAATAGGATCAGCATCCACCACCATGACTTCTTTCCTAAGAAGATCACATGTCAAGTGTCAATGTGGTCCTCCATTGGTGAATGTTTATCCTCCTTGTAAAACCTTCCACTAACTGTAATGATGCCTCTAGAATATTCCCTGTGTGGAATATCCTTTTCTTGGCCTCCAAGGTTCCAAGCTGGTACCTTATCCACTTATCACACCTAGTTGGGTCCTCATGTTTTTCCTCAAGTGACTCCATGATTCCAAATATGGCTAAGTCCTTTAAACCCTTGTTCTTCCTCCCGTGTGCACCCTTGGTTTCACTTAAACCCTTCTTAAACCCTTTTTCTGTGCAGCTTTTCCCTGAGCACCATTCTATTTATTAATCATGTGCGCATGTGCCTCTTGGTACTTAGCCAATATTTAGGGTCCAACATCACCCCACACTATGTGTGTTCTCTGTCCTCGAAACATTATGCTCCTTCAAAGAGTAAAGAATAGTGGAATTGAAATAATCTAAAATAAATAATGAAAGAATGGAATAATATGCTATTGTTGCATGAGGAGTGGGAACTCCTTCTTTATGGATGCCTCAATATTCTCCCAGAATCCACTTCTCCCTAAGCCTATTGAAGTAGGTCACCCACCAATGTGCTTACTTCATCAAAAATTAGTTCATCACCCTTAGCTTTTAGCATATCTACAATGCTTTCCATTTGCTTGCTAAGATTACCTAGCGCATCCATCTTGCGAGTGACTTGGGGTATAGTTCCTTTAGCCTATTCTTAATCAAACCCTACAAGGTTTCAATTACTTCCAACTTCTTATCAACTTTTTCCAGATCTTATCATGCTCTAATCTATTGCCTTTATTCTTCTCCTAAAATTCTTTTAGATCCACCTCATGTGTAGCAACCAATATGTTTACTACCCTGTCTCTATTGGCACAGTTGTCATACATGGCTTTGGGCATCTATGTGAAGGTATTTACTATGGAAAGGAGCTTGGAGTACTAAGTCACTATCTCCCCAATATTCAAATTTTCTTCCTCCTTATGGTGTTCCATCACCTCCTCATGTGCTGACTCTAATGTGAGTGGCTATATTTCCATGGTGAGGATGCGGGTCAAGTCTTCCAAGCAGTGCATGGTTGACTCCTATTTATACTCAGGAATATCTAGTTTTGGGTGTTTCAATATAATGACAAAATGTCCTCTATCTTCTTGTGGACTTCACACACCTTCAACTTTTCATCCCTTAGTTCATGCCTTAACTCGCACTAATCAATTCCTTTTTTTTATCTCCTTGTCCCGCTCAATGATTTCCTCATTCTTTTTCTCAAGCTCTTCCTCCAAGACCCTTATTTTTTGTTTATGCCGAAGATTCTTGCTTCCACCTCCATTGATACTTTTATGAGCGCATTTTAAACTTACTCAATTGATAGTTGTTGGGAATTTACAAGAGGGTTTACTCCTTGTCATATGGTATCTTCATCAATGCATCACGATTTACCTCGAACTCGAGTTCATCAACATGGGACTCAAAATCCCAGATAGCATTTTCCTCATGTGCGGGTACACACCTCTTCATCAAAAGAAGACCAAGTGAGGATTTTTTTGGTGGGCACAGTAATTTGGAAGTGTGCACTCAGTACCTTTCTTGGATCATTAATATAAGTCATCTCATGTTCTGCACCACTATTGTGCCCTTTCCACCTATGTGTGCTACTATTGGGAAGCTTATTGCTAAGCTAGGGTCTCGCCCATGCTCCCATACTCCTTTCCTACACTTGCACTCTCCTTAGTTTCCTTCAAAGACTTCTTCGGCACTTCACTCTATTTCATGCTCCACCAACTGTTGGATAATACCTGCCACCTCCTCTCTATAGTGTTATCCATTTGCTCATCGTCCTGGGGATCGGGGTCTTCATATATTTCATGTTTACTTCCTCACTCCCCCTTTTCATGATCACCTTCCTCATTCTCATCCCTCTCTTCATTTCCTTCTTCCTCTGACTCATGTACATCATACATAGGATGATTTTTAGCCTCACCGCACTCTTCATCATCTTCATCACCCTTTTTGGCCTCCATGCTTTTTGTTTCTCTTGATTCGACCCTTTTGTCACCCTTTATTTCTTCCTTACTTGGTGACTCCAATTCAGGGGAACTTCTCTTTTTCTTCTCTTTTGGGTGAATCTTCCCTTACCAATGACTCTTCCTTCTTGGTGAATTTTTTTCTAACAGGAGACCTCTTCTGGTGGATGTAAGTACTTGTGCCCATGCCCGACTCCTATGCCCCAACTTTTGTACTATTTTTGCAAGCTCTCGGCACCTTTTCTCAAGATCCTCCCATCTTTCTCTTTTCCTAAGCACATCCTTTTTCCTCTTGGTGGGGTCTTCAGGAATGGAGACATCATATTTAATATAAGCACCTTTTTGATACTTAGGCCTTAGGCACAAATACACCCTCGTTGTTGTCCTCCCCGTGACATGCAGAAAGGTTACTATTTTTAACATGTGCACCCATCATGGGAGACATACTTCTCCAATATGTGCACTTCTTGGGTATATTAACTTCATGCACAACTCACGGTAGTCTTGATCCACTACAATTAGATCAAACCTGAGTTTCCTCACCTCCTTGAATCAATTGAACCTTTCTCTGAAGTACTTTACCATGAAGGAGAAAGGCAACTTACACCAAGGACTCTTGGTGCCATCTACCAAAGTAAATCTACCGATACAAAAATGTTGGTATATGGTAAACTCCCTCCTTGTACTAGTGAAGGAAATTGCTCGGGTATTCTCCATTCAGCCCCGAATGCATCATGCATCCGCTTATACCACTTTTCCAGGTGTACCTTATGAGTGGATGTCATGGTGTCACAAGTATATTGTTTAAACCTCTTGGCGGGGAGGGGTTCTCATCTGGTATTCCCAAACAAACTTATCTAGCCCATCGGGCACTCCAATCTCTAAAAAGACAATGGTGAGGAGGACATTACCAAACATGATCTTCTCTCTATCGTGTGCGACATTTATAATCTCCTCTGTAATAAAATCTGAGAGGTTATAGATGGTCCCCTCTCGAGATCTTGTGGCATACATTTAACCAAGCCTTGTTGATATGTGTCCATCTCTCTTTCCCATTCAGCTTTGTGACCAAGCACGCAGCCATCCTCATCACCGGTCGGTAATTACGTAAAATGTTGAAGTAGCGTGAACCCTTCTTGTAGTCATAAGCCTCAACGGTCTTCTTAATGGCTTCTTTGTCTCCCAAATCATCATCCAATGATTCTCCTTCATAGATAAGGTTGGTGAACTTAGAAATTAGTTGGGGGTTATGTGCATCCTCCAACCTATGAAATAGAAGTGGTCTTCATGCACGTGTGACATCAACCATTGGTATAGTCACTCAGGATTTCTGAAATAGGGAAACTCGTAGAGTTGCAACAACCCATCCTTCTCCATTTTCACCTTCACTTCATTCATAGATAGGCATTCCATTTAGTGTCCTCTTCTCTATAGGGTGAACCAGTTCTAGGGTCATCTCATTCTCTATGGTGCTCATTCATGGTTGTAATCACTTACGGGAATCTTTCTAGACATGAGACACCCATTCCTTACCAAGTAATATTTCATCCAAGTACTACATTTCCATGTACCATTCTTCATTGAAACTGGTAGAAATGACTTGTTTTCCTTTCCCTTTCCCTTCTTCGGTGAAATGTTTTCTACTTTCCTTAGTGTCATTCCTTCATCAGGTCCTTAAAACTTCTTCCTCTCTCCTGGTCCTGGATCTTCTCAACTTCACGGCTCCACTCCTTTGCGAAATTCCTTCAAACCCCATTTCCCTAGCTATGAAACCCTAACCTAGAAAACCCTTTTTCCACAAGATGGCGTAACACCCATGGGATTCTTCCACACAACCTTCTCCACTTACACTCATGTACTCCTTTCCACTCTAGTTTCATTGATCAAACTAGCTATGCACGTAAATCTTCACAACTCTTCTCAAACCTTCTTTGCAAAGGATTCCCTAGTTCGCGAGAGCTCTTTGATAACTTAAAACACAAGGTAGGAAATAATGCACCCCCCGATATTCTATTTATAATTTTTTCTTTTCTCTACAATAAATTCCATGCCACCTACCAATGTACTTTTGTAATAAAGGTGGATTTTTCCAATGCCAACCTTCAGCATTTTCCTCTCTACACTCAATCCTACATGAAAAACTTCAGCAACCTTCAGGCACAAAAAACCCCTTACTGACCACAAATCCTTTCACGTGCGCATGTGTACAGCCCCAAAAGACATTCTTCCTTTGTGTCCTAATCTTGGTTCTTAACATCACCTACCTCATGTTGTTCCTGCACTTTTCATTCTTGTATGTGGTTTCTATAAATCCTTTTGACACCATCCTTCCCTTATGTTCACCTCTTCTATGCGGATCTTCCAATCCATGTGTTTTTTATTTTTCAACCTAGGCCATCAACAACCATAGCTTCCAACACTTGTCACATCACTCCACCCCACACAAAAATGGATGTGCAGTCCTCCACACATAGAAAAATTTTTTTAAATAATAAGTGGCTACCAATGCACAAACGTGCACAAAAAAAAAAGCAACAAGAAAGGGAAACACAAAGAAAGGAAACTGCATCAAAGAAAATCCTAGGCTAACTGGCAATATTGCCTTATTTACAAACACAAAGAAGACTTATTTATAATAGGGCTTTAGCCTACTCCCATTGAAATGGCTTGACAACCATGTTCCATCCAAAGGTGCTTGTAACTAACAAGTGCTTGAATCAAGTATATATGATACGATGTGTGGGCCCATCCAATGGACTTTGAATTTCCCAGATGGTGTAAAAACTTGGAATCATACAAGAGAACCATCTTCCCAACCTCAAACTATTTTTTTTATGTTTCTATCATGTCATGCCTTATGCTTAGATTTTTCCATTTTCTGACTCCAGCGAGCAATAGCTCATCTCTCATCCAACTGCATCAACTTATCAATCCTCTCCTCAAGCACTTGTTCATCATCTAACCCTCCTACATGCACTATATGTAACAATGGTAACATGAATTCAACAGGTAACATAGCTTCCATGCCAAACACCAATTGAAAAGGTGTGGCCTTGTTCAGTCTCTTATAAGTAGTCTGATATGACCATAACATAACAGAAACTTTTTCATCCCAATCCTTTCTTCCCACATCACAAATCTTGGTTAACATGTGATTCAAAAAAAAATTAAACACCTCAGCAGTCCCATTAGCTTGTGGGTGATAAGGGGTAGTCTTGTGATGGGCCACCATGAATTCTAGAAATAATATTCTAATTGTCTCAATTAAAAATGAGTACACCAATCACTTGTAAAGCTCAAATGGGCATCCATATATGTTGATTATATTTTCCCACAAGAACCTAGTTGTTGTTGTCATTGTGCAATCCCTTGTAGGCACCGCTTCTTCCCACCTTGTAAGGTAATCTATGCATGTAATGATATAGTGTGAACATGTCCTTCATGCGGATAGAAAAAGGGCCTACGAAGTCAATTGACCACTTCTTGAATGGTTTTTCACTGGTAATCGGTCTTAATGGCATTTCATCTCTTTTCCTTGGTTTACCAAGGCACTGGTAGTGGTCACAAGCCTTACAATACTTGATACAATCTTGGTAAATGCTTTCCCACTAGAGACCTGCTAGTAAAATCTTCCATGTGGTGGTATTTCCAGATATAGTGTCCTCTTGTAATTCCACCATGTGCTTCCTCCATGATTGCAGCATGCTCATGCTCTAAAACACATCGGCACAAGATCTCATCATGGTCTAACTTGTATAAGTCTCCACAAATTAACATGTAGGGCTTGCACATATGGCTAACTTCTTCCTTCCAAAGTCTTCATTCCCTCTCGGTGCTACACTCGTTTTGAGAAACAGAAAATATCTTCCAAGTCAAAGGGCATGCTTTATAAGTTGAAAACTTGTGCATATGGCATTGTATCCTCAATGCTCTACACATCCTCTCCTGATTCTATCATTGATAAATGGTTAGGCCCCAAATTACTCTTACCTAGTTTTACAACAACCGTAAACTCAAACTCTTGAAATAATAGGACCCACCTACATATGTGCCCTTGTAAAATAGGATTGTTTACCAAGTACTTCAATGCCATGTGGTCCATGTAGAATATAAAGGGTGTTACCAATAGATACTGCCTAAATTTTTGTAGCACATAGATCATCGACAATGCCTCACGCTCGATAGTAGTATAGTTCTGCTCTATTGGTGTCAACTTCCTACTTTACAAAACAAAGAGGGTGATCAACAATCCCCTCACTAGGTTGTGCCAACACTTCTCCAATTACCATCCCTAAGGCATCAACATGTACATGGAATGGATTATCCTAGGAAGGAAAGCATAATATAGGCACAATGATAATCTTATTCTTTAATGTATCAAATGTCATCTGTTGCACTTCTCCCTAATGAAATGTACTTTTGTGCTTCAATAATCCCTCTAATGGTGCAGAAATCTTAGCATATCCCTTAATAAATTTTTGGTAGTACCCCATATGCCCAAGGAATCCATGCACCACGCTCTGAGCTGGTAGGTTCCCCCAATCACAATAATGGCAACTTTGGCAGGATCCACCAACAAGCCTTCCTTACATATGATATGCCCCAACAGGGTTCTAAAAGGAGTAGTGAAAACACATTTCTTAATGTTGAGAGATATACTCAATTGTTGGCATCTCTCAAACATCAACCACAAATTGTCACAATGGTCTTTTACTAGTCCATAAACCGTCCAATCATCAAGGTAGACTTGAATAAACTTATGGATGAAGTCCTGAAATACCTGAACCACAATGCACAAAAACATAGTAGGCACGTTCTTCATTCCAAAGGGCATGACCATGTAGGTAAAAATTCCCCATTCAGTGGTGAAAGTTGTATTTTCTTGATCCTCCTTTGCAATTCTAACCTGATGATATCTTGAGAATTCATTTGTGAAAGAATAGATCTTGTGCCCGGCTACTCCTTCTAGGATCTCCACGGTGAAGGGGGTTAGAAAAGGGTCAATGACATATACCGCATTAAAATCCTTGTAATTAATGCAATTCTTTATCCTTCCATCCTTCTTAATTATGATGACCATCGGACTTATCCACTATGATTCCATCAACAACCTCAATGATTCCCGATGCGATCATCTTGTTAATCTCCTCCTTAACTTTGACATGCAGATTGTGATTCATTCGATAAGGTCTCTTCCAAATTGGGTGAGCACCTTCCTTTACCTTGATCTTCATTTTTCCAAATGAGTGGTGAACTCCTTTAAGCTCATGGTGCCCACGTGGAAATAAATCCTGAAATTTGTGAAATAGATTGATGATCTTTGAAACTTCCTTTTCTGTCTAGTAATCTCCAATAGTAACCTCCTTAGGTTCTACCTCCAAGCCAATGTTAACCTTCTTGGTTTTTAGGGGTTCATGGTAGGCATGTGCTTTCTCATCAGCACTATCCATAACCTCACGTGTGCCCATAGTATGGTTAACATCTAATTTTTCCACATCTTCACCATCTATCACATAAACTAATTTTCCTTTCTATTTTTCCATGCATACGCGCTCAAGTTTTACCTCCTCTGATTCTTCCTCATCAATGCATGCTTCCAATCCAAGTTCGATAACAACTCCAATACTACGTCCTCCGCCATGGCACTATCTCCCATGGTTAGGTGCTTAACAACCTATAGCACCTTATTCATAACATTCCCATTTTAAGACCTTAGAAACAAGGAATTTTATTTTTATTTTTTTACATAATGTTCTCTATTCTAAATAAAACATTATTTAGAACACACATTCCATGCCAATCAATCTCATAACAGATAACCATATGCAATTGTAAATGACTTGGTGATCCACCGATCTATTCATTTCATAACTCGGTGATCTACCGATCTATTTATGTTAACTTTAAGTATTGAATACTTATCGTATACTTCGTATACTTGGTTTTCCTACCCTAAACCGGGTACTGAGTGATCTGTTTAAAGAACCTATCTGAATATTTGTTACCAATATTCATCTAACATCACGTTGCTTTAAACTAGGTGACATAGGACAACGTAACAACCAGCAACTTGCGATACTTTGGCCAAATATTTTCAACATATTGTTTATGTCACTATTCCTAGACGACATACTCGTCATTTTAGAATACATCCTTCACCTCACTCATTTGTTATCTAGAATGGTCTTTACCAACTTCTATCAGTCCACTTGTCCAAGGTTTGACCCTAGTCCAGGTTACAACATAATTTATTATAGGAAGACACTCATGATGACTTAGGGTATATGGGCATACTTAGTTGACCTAAGTCAACCAAATGTGCCAAGGTACCCTAAGTCATAAAAGGGCTACTCCCTATCCTAAACATGCTAATAACTAGACCTAGAGAGAAACTATGTTCAAGTCCAGATGTGTGTAGATTTGGATGATCAATGCAGAAGGGTGTTGCCACATGTCAACTGCATCATTATATTCTCGAAGAAGACCCAAGTCTTCTTGAAAGTACAACCATGCAGTTGGCATGTGCCAACATCCTACAAAAACTACCTCATCGAGATGTACATACCCCAAGGAGGTTATTAATGTTTAATTAATTTGGATTATAAAACATATTACAACATCCATGCTAAACCCTAATCCAAAACTCCTTAAGTTCTTGTTCCATACTTGAATCAATTAAGCATTGAATAACTTCCTTTAACTCATGATTGCTTTTAATGTTTGTTTACTTAGTTTAACAAGTAGTTAACCAAAACAGGATAACAATATCATAAGTTCCATTAAATGTAACTTAACCATTCAAGAAGGTGTAGCAACCACATAGGTCCAACTAAAGTAGACTTCATACAAAATGAAGTCCTATGATTTATAATCATATCTCTAATCCTTTTTGGTTTACATTCATTTAAGAGAGGAAGAGTCTTCCTCTAAATGATTAAGTGTCAGGGTTTATCCTTCACAATTCTATAGTTCATATTGCATGTTCATTACACATCACATTACTATGTTAAATTGTTTAGATAATAAACATCATCTTATGTAACTTTACAAGCTGCATCTTATAGGGGAAATTGAACTAACTCCCTTTATCCATCTTATCAAAGGATAACCAGATAAACATATAAATAATACGAAGAATATCAACAAGATAGAACTTCCATCTCCTTTATAAAAGTACGAGATAATTTACACAACCAATGCAAGTAAATCTCAACTCACAATTCCTCATTATAAACTTATATATTTACAAGACTATGCACTTTAGGCGTCTGCATAACAACAACTTTTCATTCTAAAAGTATACAACTTTTCTTTTTCAATACAACTAAAGAATGAATTAGAATTCTTTACAAAGGAATCGACTTATATCAGCCAATGCATCATATAAGTTTTTGCCTTCTTTTATCACTTACGATGTCCATCTGCAAAAATTGCTAGCACGGGTCAGTTCAATGAACTGAGCATGATAAGCACTAAGCATTAAAATGAAGTGCATTCCACTAATTGTTTCATTAAAACAACTTTTCTTTAATGAGACAATTAATATATCATACAATAAGCATAAGTGATACCAACCAGAAAAGAAGTACAATAATAAATCTAGATCCACTTTTAAGAGAAGAGCAGAATATAATCCACAACATCTGTCTTAAAACTTAAAGTTTAATTGATCCTATCAATTACCTTTAAACAAACAATAGATCTTACCATCCCATTATATCATAATTCTATCCTAATAGAATACAACATTTATCTTTTCTATAAGACAAAAGAAGTGTTTACAACATGGTTCATTTTAGGATGATTCATCTAAATCTTAAGCAAAGAATAAGAAGAACCATTACGTACCATACCCAAACTCAAAACATCCAAAAATAGATCAGTTCATAACATGAATTAACTGTTTCCTTTCAGGATAACAATCTTATAAATTCAACATTTAAGATATACATCTAAGTAGAATTCCATATCAATCCAAGAAGGTATAGAGAATCAAAACAATCTAACTACAAATTTAATTCTACTTCGCATGTGTTATAAGTTATCATTCAAAGATCTAAAACCAATGTTCACAAATCAAAGTAGTCCCATACAGGAGTTAATCTCTACTTTGAGTTCACCCAAAAATATAGAGTACAAGAGACAAAACCTACTCCTATCCATCCAAATAAAGCAAGGCTTAGTCAACAACAGTCGATCAAACAAGTATGCATTCACTTATCAGCAGAACCGACTTAGCTACTATCTTTCTACATCATTACAACAAATGATTCAAACAAAGTAGACCAACAAACCATAAAGAAATCACCATCTCATAAGAGAATCGAGTGCAGAGGAGTTCAATAAATGAACTTATCCAAACGACAGAGAAAAAGGATCTCTAATAGGAAAGGTCCAAATAATTAATCATTTCATTAAACTTAACAAATGAATTTCTTGTTCAATTCAAATCAGAATGAAAAACATATTACAGTCCCAAAAATAGCATACTGATCCCAAGAGAATATATATATTCTCTCTCTTTAAAAGACCCAAGAACTCATTCACTATATCCAACAAGAATAGAATCCCGAAATAGTAAGCTAACAAGTTCATAAGTATCCACGAACTCAAGGACTGAAGTCTCTTAATGCTTCAACAACTCAATACGAAGAGTAAGTAGTTCGTGATTCAAAAAGAACTATACACAAAACAACCGAACGGAGAAATAATCCTTCCCTTATAAGTTCAGTGTATAAGGGTAATAACACAACCTTCCAATGAGACCCAAAACTTATTTTAAAGGATCTGAAGAGAGAGAAAGAAACCCAAAGACATTTAAGTCAGAAGATGTCCCATTCTTACCTCCAATGCAACTAAAAAAAATCCAAAACAAGACTTTCACAACCTCAAAATTGCCATAGGAGACTTAGTTTCAAACAAAATAGTCAACCTAGAACGTGGGTTTCCTCAAACAGAGGGGAAAAGAATACCCCCAAATTTTACGCCATTACCATCTCAGAGAAGATGATACAGTCTTAAAAACATAAATATCACATTCATTTAAACAAGACGTTTCCTAGTTCAAGATCTCGAAGGGATTACCAAACAACTCATTCAAACTATCACCCAATTTTCTTGAGTAAGTTTCTCAATAAAATAATTATAAGCTTTAAACTTTTAATACAAGTAAAACCCAACACAAAATACTAGAACAGAATTGAATTCATCGATTCAATTAAAATTTCTTAACACTCAAGTACCAAATATGAGTACAGTGTCGAACACGAGCTTCACACAAAAAGTTCAGAACTTCACAAGTAATAAAATATGAGTACAGTGCAAATACAAACTTCAAGAAACAATTCAAAGTTACGCAAGTTTCCAAACACCGGTTCAGAACAACACAAAGCTCCAACACAAGTTTATATTAAACACGAAGCCCTAATACAAGATCAAATGGAACTCAAGATTCCCTTAAAGTTTAGAACCCTATATTGCAACGAAGGCCAGTTCAAAACACAACAACCTCGAATACAAGTTCCAGAATGAAAAATAGAGCTACAAAAACAAGTTTCGCATACAAGCTTCACATGCATGCTATCATTAAACTTTCACAGAGAAAAGTTTCCAAAACAACATTATTTAAGCCATGGATTCATATCCAAAAATCACAGAGATTCCTAAAAGCATGCAAGTAATCAACTAGACAAATCATGCAAATATTAATAAGCATAAGAGCAGAGTTATTCTAATGAATCATTTAGAAGAAAGCATGAAATCTTAATGGGTAGAGCCTATCATGCCTGATAGTTCTTCCAAATCAAAGGAGACTTCCAGCCAAGCTTCCAACTCTTTTTCTCCTCCACGAAAGATCAACAATCAAACATCTTTTCTTCCTATGCCTCATATACTTTCCTTCGATCAAAAATAGACCATAAAAACCAAAAATATCTTTGAAGTGAAGGTCGAACTACTGGTTCAAGAACCAAATAGCTCCATGCAGAAAAATCTGCAATGCATGCAAAACCAAATAACCTCCCACAAACCCACCTTCCAAGTTTCCAAGACGGTTTGCACACAAAAACCGAGGTCCATCAATGCCATTAATTCCAAATTTCCCACTTATCTTTCCTTGCCACCACCTCCTAAAACTGGTGAATGCCAATTCCATCCAAACATGTAATTCCATCTTTAGTGGAGCTTCCACGTATGCCTCCACTAAAGTCAACTAGCCCCTACCAAAACTGGTAGTACCACCATCCATTAAACCCTATCAACTCACTTAAATGCCATTGGAACCATCACCTTAGAGACATGCGACCCTTAGGTTCCCTTTCAATAGTTTAGGATGGATCCCATAAAACTTAGGTTAGTCTAGCAATAACCACCTTAGGTCTTAAAACATTGCCAATAGTAATTCCCACCTTAGGTTAGATTAAATTCATAACCATTTAGTATTAGGTATTAGTTAAAATAGCCTAGCATTACTTTAGTAATCTCTCCCATATTCATTTAGCACAAAATCTTAGGTTAGGATGCCAACCCAACAAAATAGAATAAGAGGCTTAGATTAGAATGAAATCCAAATAAGTAGACGTAGCTAGAACATAGGTGTTCTTACCTAGCTTAGGATACTATTAGGATAATATTTTGGTTTTTGGACTCCAAATTCCTCCTTTGTCATGAAATAAATTGAATTTTGTTTACGTCTGTAATGTCTTGCCATGATCAATCCCCAAAGACCCAAGCACAAACATACAACTGAACAAAAACACGTTCACATAAGACCAAATAATTTGTAACATACAAAGTTCAGTCCGCTATGTCCCTCAAACTACTGAATGTCAATTTACCATTCAGTCTATGAAGAAGATTTAAAACATTCCTTGGATCACTGAAATTGATCCAAGGATGAGTCAAAAAAGGAATAAGTCTGAACTCTTAAAGCCGGTTAACTTACCTTTCCAAAGTGAAAATGAATTCTTGAAAGCCATACTATTTTAGTCTAATGTTTTTTAAGAATAGAAATGATTTATCCATATCAAGCATGATCTTCATAGTCAAAATAACACACCTTTATCAAGAAAATCATTGTCAATGCTTGAAATGAAAAGGATGAAAATGAATTATTCACCAATGGTTTAAACTTCGATACTCAAAAGCTTGAAGGATATCAGTCATCAAATCTTGTTAATGGCATAGCTTTAAGTGAATGTACCATGTGCATGTGCAACCTTGTAAGGTGGAGTAAAGCTTATGCACCCATAAATATGGAGGAATTTTTTCACGTCTTTCATACGATGCCTTCTCACATTCCTGGATGTGAAACGAGGTGAGTTCCTTCACATGATAATCTTGTATAATAGTAGGTGCATTGCTTCGGAGAAACATAACAGAGAATGTGATTCTCACCTCATGCCACTCTATAAGGTTATCGCGATGGGTCACCCACCAATGTGATGTGGTCTCGAGCAAGGTATAGCTAAGCATACTTCTCCTTTCAACCTCACATCTCCATTGGGTCTCCATTGCTCATAGGAAAACATCAAGGTTGTCTCCCCCAATGTAACTCGGTAACTTTTTTCCTCCCGTGCACCTAATTGAGAACGCCTTTGTTACTTTCATCATTCAGCCTCTTAAGTTCCTTTTGAATAACTCATATGTCTCGTGCGCCTAATTATCACATGCCACACTAGTTGTATGACTTATATATTGAGTGTTTTCCTACTGAATAATGCTTTATTTTGTTGGTTGCACAACCTCAGGGTCCTTGATAGTGCGCACATAGATTCTATCTAGATCTTCTTCTCCCAAGGGCTTAATATAGGGTGTCAATTTCCCATTTGTCAAAGGAATGATAATATGTTCCTCCTTATTCTCAAAAACATATACCCCTTATTGAAATGTAAGTCATCGTTGCTCTTATAGCACCAGGGGTGACTACGTAACACCGGAAAGTTTTTCACCTCGAAAGCGCCAATAATTCAAAGTCTCCAAAGAATTTCACCCCTTGGATAGTGATAACAGCATCCTTTAAAACACCAATGGGCATTACCTTTGTCTTATTATCCATATACAACAAATTTGAATATGGTTGTAATGAGGGCCTTCCCATTTGATTCTATGCATCCAAGGTGAGAACATTAACTTCCACATTCGTGTCAATCGAATATTACTTAGGATTCATCCATCATTAACGCCTTCAAGGTAATCTCCTTATTATATTCAAGGTTGTGGGGAGGTAGATTATCATGTAAAACCTTCCTCTCATGCTATCCTCCAATGCTTAAGACTTTATCTCTCAACCATTCTCCTAACAGAGGAATGATATTCTCTTGGCATAACATCTTACACACTTCTCTGACATCATCTATATCTGACTGAGGGACCTCAATGCTTTTCTTCTACTCTAACTTCCTGGATTGCTCTTTTAGACACTGAATTTCCCCTTGAAGACTTTTGATTATGTCCATGGTCTCTTAATAGACTTCCTTCTGATGCATAGGGTCACATACTTCCCATGTATCACTTCTTCTCTTATAATCAGCAACCTCTTCTTTGGTATCTACATGGCGCATGCACCTCATCTCGTTTCCTCATCAAGACGGGTTCTAACTCTTACTCACATTCCTTTTTTGGAATCCATTATTTATCAGCATGCTTTACACTCACCATCCTAGTTCCCTTATCCTTCCTATGCTTATGGCTCATGTGTTCGAGACAATTCAGGGCATTCCTCATACTTATGTTTTTTTCCATACCAAGAACATTGTACCAAATCAAGGAATTCGTGCTTGTATTGTTCTATAGACCCATAGTTGTAACAATTCCCACACAGTAACTCACTTCTTCCACCTCCACGGTTTCCATGACCTCTAAATCCTCCACAAAATTCTCTTCCGTGACTCCTTCGTCTATGTGCCCTTCATAATGATGACCCTCATCCTTGGAACTGCTTGCAATACTAGTTTGGCGCACACCAATATCAATGGCATCATGTATTTGGTCAATCAATCTAAAATACTTGGTGTCATGACTAGTAGAGGTGCATATTTTTAATATTAAGTCACATTCTTATGGATCACACGCTGCAAGCAATGGACACCTACTTACATCATGATCTCCATGGTAGATCTCACGGTCTACCGTCACCGCACGTACCAATCTTTGAGGAAAATTTTCCTTTGTATTCCTTTCTACCTCATAATTCATACACCATAACTCACTGCAAGTATCATGAGTGGATTTTGTAGAAAATTTCTCCAGCTTGCTTTGCCATTGCAGTAATTTGGGCTTCTCGGAATGGACTAACTCATGTATTAACGCTTCTTACTACCTCATTGAGCAAGGAAGCCTCCAAGGCCTTGTGTGAATTTTTGCAAGTCTTACGTGAGATCACCCTCCTAAATGGTGTGATCAGTCCTCCGACAAACCACTAAGCATGTTGTGAAGGGTGAATGTCATAAGATAACTTGGATAGGAGATTCTTTAAATGCACGTCATACTCCCGCACACTCTCTACCATTCCTTGTTAAATATCTTACAACATGTTGATGCCTTTTTATTCAAACTTGGGTACATGGAACTCCACCAAAAAGGCATTACGTAGTGCAATGCAATCCACCATTGTCTGGTGTGGGTCATACTTCCTATACCAGTTATATGCATGTCCTTACACCTCATGAGTAGTAGAGGTGTAATTTTTTTAATAAAGCAAGACACATTCTTACAGATCGCACGCTGAAATAGTGGATACCTACTTGTATCATGATCTTTGTGGAAAATATCGCAAAGATACCATCATCGTGCGTACTAATATCTGAGGAAAATTTTCCTTCATATTCCCTTTACATCACAATATGTACACCATAACCTACTACAAGTCTCATGAGCTGAGTTCACAAATAATTTCTCCACTTGCTTTTCCATTGCAGCAATTTGGGCTTCTAGGAATGGACTAACTCCTGTATCAACACTTCCTACCGCCTCTACATGTAAGGCAACCTCCAAGTCCTCACACGATATGTCAAAGTCTTATATGAAAGCACCCTCTGAATGGTGTAATCGGTCATCCGATGAACCACTAAGCATGTTATGAAGGGTGAATGTCATAAGATAACTTATATAGGAGAGACTTGAAACACACATCATATTCCTGCACACTCTTTGCCATTCCTTGATGAATCTCCTTTAACGTGTTAATTCTTGTCTATTCAAACTCAGGTATGTAGAACTCTTCCAAAAATTATATTACGCAGTGCAATATAATCCACCACTTTCTGGTGTGGGTCATACTTCGTGTATCAGCTATGCACACATCCTTGCAACATGGTTGCAAACTAACTTTCTTTCCACTCTGTGGCAGTGATTCCCTTCATGCACCATAGTAAATTACACTTATGTACATGTTATGTGGCATCCTCAACACCCTTGTAATCAGGTAAGTGGAGTGGAATTTCATAAAACACCTATTGATGGTGTTGTGGACCTTGTCTGCCAGATCCAGACCTTGATTTCCTCCAATGTTACCTCTACCACTAGACCCACTAGATTCACTAGTGCCAACTCCTCCAGATCCACCAGATCCTCCTCCTATCGTAGGTAAGGGGCCTAACGCAATTGTGCCCTGCGAACCCACCGTCACACTAAACTACTCACCGATAGTCTATGATACCAAACCACTCCCAAATGTGTTTTTGCACCACTCCTAGATGTGATACTCAAGCCTTTTCATCCCACTACTTTCCTAAATGGTGTGCTAGAAAAATACCCCCAAACACAGGAAATGATTTTGTAGCCATAGATGTACCAAATGGAAAATTATACCTCCTAGGTGTTTCTCGACTACAAATACTGATACCGACTAGATTATCAAAATTTATCTCGGGAACTGGAAAAATAAGTGCAAGAGTCTTATCACCATGTGGGTTAAGATGCGTGCCTATGGCTCTTCTCCTTTATTCATATGAAGAGCTCTCTCTAGAAGCTGATGGGGTTTCTCTTTTATGCTTTCCAAGATGGGGTAGCTCAAACTGCTCAGGTTCTACGTCCTCCACGTGAACCTCAAATCCTTCCCACAACGTATGCCTCCATAAATCCATCACTCCTGCAGCTTCGTGTTGTCTTTCCAACTCCCTCTCCCTCGATTCATTATAATTAAGCCACCTTTCCTCTCTCTCCATTTCTACCATAAGTTTTGTCATCCTTCTACCACACCACCTTCCATGCCCTGCGCCTAGCAGGAGTTTACCCAACCATGGGAAAGGCTTCCAAACTCAAAGTAATGACCAGGATATTGATAGCCAGTGGAATAACATGCAAGAACAATACTCTAGGCTCCCTCAAGAACTTTAACTCAACAATCTTTGGGCAATAATACGTAGAAATAGTGTATTCTATGGTATAACTAGTCAACACTCTACTCCACCAGTGATCAAAAGCATGGGTCCAAGTCAGATCAGCATCATGCAACCGCTGATATTCCTCCTGGGTCCAAACACAAGGTCTATAGTAACAACTTATCCTTAACTCATATGTTGATAGCCATTCATACAATCGTAGTGGGAAACAAACATAAGAATCTCTCATAGAGTTCGTGATACGTGTTTTTCTCCACCTATTTTTGTACATCAAACTCATATCTAGTACTAAAATACAAAATATGATTTTATTCGAAAACAAACTTATTTACAAATATACAAAATATGATTTTCAGTTAAACTTGGATATTACGAAAGTGTCTTTTATAAAGATCATCAATTACAAAAGGACTCGAGGAATGAGAGTGCGAGAATGAGCGAGAAAAGGCAACATGCGAGAATTATAGATAACAGAGTAATTCTTTATGTATGCGAAGTTACAAAGAATTGAAAACAAGATCATTCGTATCGTATAAATAAGATGGAATTTAAAGACACAAAGTTCTAAATAACATCTGCGCGTTTAACACAAAGTTTCTTAACGTAACACGATTCGTTAATCAAGGACACAAAGTTCCTTCTTGGTTATACAAGATCACCATGCTTGCAAAGTTGAAGAGTATGCAATCGGCAAGACTAACAAACTGAGACAAATGATCTTCACAAAATTTAAATGAAAGCTTAGAGATAACGAGAGATCGATAGACAAAGAATGGAAAGTCCTACTCGTATTGATTTCTTTATGATCTATTTACACTTTCAAAAATAAACCAAGTTCTTCCTCCTTTTTTCAATGGCGTAGAGAGGCCATTATATAGCTTACAAATCAGTTACTCTTCGTAACCGTTTCTTTTAACTAAAGAATAGTTAAGGACTGCCAACCGCAATACCTCAACTTTTTACAAAGAAAACGGAAAAAGAAAGGGAAGAAGAGAAAAGAATAAGGAGAAGAAGACAGGTGGCCGGTTACTGGGAGGGACCCACTGACTTCAAAATCTGCTGCCTGAATTTCTTTAATGCCTCAGCTATGTCTCTGCCACGAGGGACTGACGTGTTGGCCGTAGACTGAGTCCAAAATCCAAGACACTTCTCCATCTCTTTATCAAACTCGACATGAGTATGATAATCTTTATTTGCTTCTTCAATGGCAGATTGAAGAGAGCAGATCTCCTTCATTTTCTCCTTGGAGATGGAACTTTCCTTGAATAAGTTATCTTTGACAAAAGCTCTGAATTGAGCTTTGATTTCTTGCAAGGAAAGGGGCACACCAGAAGTTTCATCTTGAAGATGACAATGTATATCTTTGAAAGCAGAGACAACCAGTGTCTTGAAAGCTTCACCCTTCTGCCAGCTGTTCTTCAGTTCTCCCAAAGCCTCCTCCAAGACTTTGATCTTCCACTCCACGCTGTAAACCCAGGATTTTGACAGATTATCCTTTGCATCATCAAAAACCTTATTCGCCAGTAAGATGTTCTCATCTGTCTGTCCCATAAGGCGGAGGTCTACTATGCAACTGCTCCAGAGTTTGAGCTCTTTATCCATGATCCCAATAGTAGAGGAGAGCTTCTGTTGCAAATTGTTCACTTTTCCATGGAGTTTGAAAGCTTCATCGATGAAGTTCAACCCTGCAACAAGCATATCATCCACCATGGCTTCCATAGCTCTGCCATAGATGGAATACTTGTGCATGTCTTTGATACTCTGTACTTCATCTTGGCTCAAAATTACAGGTGGTGGAAGAGTGGTCAACGGAGTAGGGTCCAAAACTTTGTCCTTAGACAAAAGAGACTTGATGAAACCTGTGAGAATTTGGGCCTGTTCTTCCAACTGTTCAATAGTTTGCTGCCCTTTCTCTACCCTCCCAATGACTCTTGTGACTGTTTCTTGAGGTTGTGAATCTCACCTTCAGGGGTAGACTCTCCCATTGGAATTCTCGAGAGCTCTAAGTCAGATGCCTGCAAGTCCTGCTCTGACTTGTCCACTGTAGGCTTAGCAATCTCCAGGAATTGCTGACCTTGAGCATCAGACACTATTCTGGAGGTGGTTCTGGCTTTCTTGGCACGAGAAGGAGTGGTGCCCAACAAGGCTGCGACAACATCAAAATTTGACCCTGAGCTCCGAGAGGAAAATTTCCTCTTCCTATTGTCAACCAAAGGTTGCACCCATGCAAAAGAGGAAGAGGAATCAGCAGGAGGGGCAAGAGGGCCGAGAGACAGAGAGCTCATGACACTCAAGGTCTGCGCAGCTGTGGTCTCAAGTTGAGATGTGAGAAGGGCGCTGGACACAATTGCTGCTGAAGAATCAATAACACTTGGAAGTTCAGTGCTCTGGACTTCCTTATCTTTATCTGCTGGACCTTCAGGAGCATTTGCAGGGGCTGGCACTTCACTTTCTTCACTTTCACTGAGAACAATGATGTTCTCCGGTCCCATAGGCACTTCTACCTACTTTCTTTGAGGATCATTTTCCACAGGCTCCTTCTTAACCTCCTTGAGTTTCTTCTGGTACACTTGAGTGGATGAAGAAGGAGTGGAAGCTGCAGGTCCTTGTATTGATGAGGCAGGTGGGGTTTGCACTGGTGTTTCTGACCTGGGAATCGATGCCTCTCTCCTTGGTGTTGAAACATCCTTGGAAGAGGATTCTCCTGAGTGCCTTCTGAGCTCTCGAACTTTCCTGTCAAACCAGACCTTAGTCCTGACTAAGACTGGAGCAAGGATCTCAGCCAGATCATCTTTTTCTTTCCTATTCCAATCCAAGTCCTCCAAGGGGGTGTGCTTAATCACACTGTCATACTCATATGAGTATAGATCAGAATTTTCATCCTGGAGTCCTTCGGGAACTTGGTATAAGCCGAGTTCTTGGATCAATTGCAGGGAGAACCTGCCACAATGCCTCTCCTAGCCTCAAAATCATCATCACGCATCGGCCCGGTAGTCTTCTGTATCTGCCCTATGATGATATATTATCTTGATGTTTTGCTCAATGAACTTCTTCAAGTCGAAGCAAGTTCTTGGCTTAAAGAAATGAACGGTGATAGGGACCAGGGCTCTCTCTATGTTCTGCGCGTCCAGGGCTGTTTTACAAGTGTAATTTCCCAAAGAGATGGGAAAGTGCAAACCAGAAATCTTCTTGTCTCTGCAGGTTCTGTGTAATTTGTCTAATTGCCTGCATACTTCAATCAAAGCCATCTTATCATTGCAGAACATGGGAAGCCTCAGAGGGGTGCTCTTCATAGCCGGCAAGCCTGATATAGGAGAATTTTCTGAATTGTATGAAATAAGCACCGTAGCGTGCGATATCAGATTCATGGCTTCATCAGAAAATCTCCTAGCAGTATCACCTTCGAGCAGCCTGACCACGTACATGGTGAAAGCATCATTTACCCTTCTGAAATTGTGATTGCTGGTCTCTAGGGTGAACTGGCGGTAGGCATATATAGGATCATCTTTGTGGGCATCAATGTAGGAAAAACCAAACCATTGCCTTGATGCTGCCAGAGTATACATCAGGTAAGAAGTCATGTAGAACTTCTTTGTTTGCTGTACATTGGACAGCTGATCTGCCAAATTCATGCTGATGATCTCTTGCCTAGTTGATATTTTGTGTTCCCTCGCACACCATGCTGATGAGCGGGCACATCCAGAAGTGAAATTCGTTGGTAGAGGGAAACCCATAACCCGAGCCAGTAGAATTATAAAGTCAGACAATTCTTCATTAAAATCTGCCCGGAAAAGAGTTTTGGACAGGCGAGAGGCTCCCTTCTTAGGGTTCTTCAGCCAGGACTTCACCACCCGCGCCTTGTATTTGTCATTGTCTTGATTGAACAGAGCCTGTGCTTGATCCCGAGAAATGACTATGGCATTATCCATCTCTGGGATTCTCAGTGCGGTACTAATGGCGGCAGCGTCTAGCTTGGCGATGAGTTCCCCATGTATATTGGTTAATTCACTCGAATCAGGGTCGAAGTGAGCTCCGCACGAAAAAGCACAAAGTGTCAGCACCTTGCATGTCTGAGATCGGAAACCTCCAGCAAAATCCAAACCGCTATCGTGAATCATTTGTGCCATTGGTGTAGGGTTTGCATCTGCCACCCTCGCCCAAAAATCACCGAAGTCAAGATGTCGAGCTTCACTATCCCCAATATTGGGAACGGCAGATTCTAGTGGCAAATTTGTTCCTGTCCCTGGAATTTGATCTTCATATTGATAGTAACAGAGCCGCAACCTAAACTCGGGAAGGAATTACAGAGAAAAGGGATACACGCGCAGGGAATTAGATTGCAAGGGTTCGAGCAAGGATAGCATGGAAACAATGTGAAAAATGCAAAGGGGGATGCCCGTTATATAGCCGTTTAGGAGAGAGAAAGGCCATGAATGCGCATTTAATACATACCCACCAATTTAAATAAGCCGGATATTCGGGTAGAGCGGAAAAAACTAGCACGAATGGCACTTGGTTCATTAGGGACATGTGAGACGCGAATGCGCGAAACACGCGGCTCGGCCGATTCGGGCGAAGCGGGGAAAAGACGCACAAATGCCTTTTGGGACACGCGGGACATGAGTGCGCGAAGTACGTGATTTGGGTGGATCGGGTGAAAAGGTTACAATGGGTCCGGAAAAGTTTGGGACATTTGGGACGAAAATGCGCGAAGTACGCGGTTCGGGCGAATCGGCCGAAAATGGAACAACTTGCACAATTTGACTTGGGACATTTGGGACATGAAAGTGCGAAGTACGCGGTTCGGGTGTTTCGGCCGAAAATGGAACAACTTGCCCGATTAACTTTGGGACATTTGGGACGAAAAGTTCCGACGGGCCCGAAAATGGAACAACTTCGGGGAAATCGGCCGATCGGGGAACAGAATGCACTTTTGAACTTGGGACATGCGGGACAAAAATGTCCGACAGGCCCGAAAAACATACAAAATGACCCAAAATGCAGATTTTTCAATTTCACGACTTTTAACAATTTCAGAAACAACAGAGAAGACACTTAAACTCAAAATTTTGAAAATTCACTTCTTTAAGAGCAGGGGAATTTTGAGTGGACAACAGCTGGCTCCTTCTGGGGATGACTTGGCATAAATTCAAGGAATGAGACAAGGCAAGAACTTAGACAAACTCGGGAAGCAGACCAGTACCTTATCCATTGGGCCACGGAGTCAAAAAGTAGACCAATACAGAGGACAACACACCAAAACAAAAAGGAAAGAAAAGCAAAAACACTGTACAGAATGTACAAAGGACTTCCTAATCACCTAGGACTTGAACAACTTGAGGTACTGCCCACTATAAGGAAGTGGGAGAGGAGAACCATCCATGTAATCAAGATAAAAGGAATTCTTACCAGCAAAGTGTCTGATCTTGAAAGGTCCGAGCCAAAGGGAATCAAACTTTCCATGGCTGCCACGAGGTTCATGCCTTTTATCCCATAACAACACAGTGTCTCCAACTTGGAAATCTCTGAACCTAGCTTTCTTATCAAACAGGACCTTTACCTTCTGCTGGTGAACAGATATCCTATCAGCAACCTCCAATCTGTCCTCATTCAGTTTGTGAAGGTACATAATTCTCTTATCCAAAGCATCACTGAAACTAGTATCTTCAATGGCCTTCATTAGATGCAAGGCTGGCAGCTCCACTGTTACTGGCAATTGAGCTTCTACTCCATATACCACTTGAAAAGGAGACATTCCAATAGCTCTCTTTGGTGTAATCCTGTCTGCCCAAAGAGCATCATAGAGCTTCTTGTGCCAGTTTCGTTGAGACTCATTGACTAATTTCCTTATAATAGTCACCAAATTTTTATTAGTGGATTCTGCTTGCCCATTTCCCTGAGGATAGTAATCGAGAGTGAGCCAAAGAGATGCCATACCCATAGCAAAAATCCATTATCTCGGTTGAAGAGAAATTCGAAGCATTATCTGTTACAATCTTGTTAGGTACACCATACCTTACCAAGATGTTCTCTTTGATGAAGCTGCACACCACTTCAGAAGTAGTACTCTTAACTGGAATAGCTTCTACCCATTTGGTGAAATAGTCCGTGGCAGTTAGTACATGAGTATGACCAGCACTAGAAGCGGGATTAAGTGTTCCAATGAAGTCCAAACCCCACTGTTGAAAAGGTTCTTCAATTACAACTGGCTTAAGAGGCAAAGAGGCCAATTTGGGTCTTCCCACGAAGGTCTGACAAGCCTCACATTTATCAACCCACTTGGATGCATCTTTGAACAAGGAAGGCCAGTAATATCCTCCACGGAGTATCTTATGAGCTGTAACCATTGATGAATAGTGCCCTCCACATGCCTGATCATGAAAAGCTGAGAGCAACTTTCTCTGTTGTTCCTTGTCCACACACTTCAAAAATCTCCCATCTAACCCACGCTTGAACAAGGCGTTTTCCCACAATACATATTGCACTGACCTCAATTTAACAGTCCTCTTTTCTTTGGCAGTTAAATGAGAGGGGCATTCCCCATAGGTGAGAAAATGGGCGATGTCAGCATACCATTCATCAACCGAGCTAAGAAAAAGAATGGTAGGAAGGTCAACTTTCTCCTCCAGCAACTCATGTTTAGCTCCTTCAGCAATGAGCTCACAAAGGCCTTTTCCACGAACCAGCTTGGTCGGTTTGATGTCAATGTCATACTCTTGGACCTTAGCAACCCAGTTCCCTCTCTTGGATCCAAATTCTTGTTGTGTGAGAATTGACTTAACAGTTGTATCTGGGACCAACACCATGGAATGAGAGTTGAGGATGTAAAAGTGAAACTGCTTGACAGCTTTAACCACTGCAAAAGCATGTTTCTCCATCATGGTGTATTTCAACTCATGATCTTTCAGAATATAGCTCATGAACGCAATTGGGAGCTCATGCTCGTTAGAGTCTTCTTGAGTCAAAACAGCAGCTAAGGTATTATCTGTGGCATAGCAATAGATAATAAAATCTTTGCTGAAATCAGGACAGGCTAAAACAGGAGTTTTAGCGATAGCTCTCTTGATACCTTCAAAGGATTCCTTTCCTTCAGAAGACCAACCAAATGTTTGTTTCCCTTTCATCATCTGAGAAATATTCAAAGTTAACTCTGCAAAATCAGGGATGAATCTTCTTAAAAAATTGATCTTACCAAAGAAGGAGTGCACGCCCTTTTTGCTGGTTGGGAGAGGAATTTGCTGGATAGCTTGTACTCGTTCAGGATCAATCTTAATACCATCTTTGGAAACGATGTGCCCTAATAATTTTCCCTCTGTGACACAAAAGACAGATTTTTTAGGATTCAAAGAAATCCCATGCTCTCTGCATCTTAGCAGAACTGTCTCCAGGTGATCAAAATGATCCGCTCTTGTTTTGGAAAACACTGTCAGGTCATCAAGGTATATGACAATACACTTCCCTTTCAAACTTCCAAAATCCAGATCCATAGCTCTCTGAAAAGTGGCACCAGCATTAATAAGCCCAAAAGGCATTCTCTTGTAAGCAAAGGTACCCCAAGGAGTAGTGAAAGTTGTTTTGTGTTGATCTGCAGTATCAACCTCTACCTGATTATATCCCGAGAATCCATCAAGCATAGATAACATTTCAGATCCTGTTACTGCTTGCAATACCTGATCCATCATAGGCAAAGGATAATTATCTTTCAAAGAAGCCTGATTCAGGTTCCTGAAATCAACACAGATGCGGATCTCACCATTTTTCTTCCTAACAGGCACAATATTTGCAATCCATGTTGAATGGTGAATGGGAAAAATGATTTTAGCCTTCAACAACTTCTGTATTTCCTGAAAGATGGTGTCAGCTATTTTGGGGTTGTATTGCCTCTGTTTCTGCTTGAAAGGCTTAATTCCAGGCTTAAGAGGAATAGAGTGTTGCATATCTTTTGGTTTGAAAGCTTTCAAATCTTCATAAGAATAAGCAAGAACATCCTTATACCTCTTTAAAAGATCAATTGCTTTTCTCCTCTCATCTGTTGTGCAACATTTTCCAATATTCACTAGCTTAGGGTCAGTAGAACTCCCAATATTAATCTTGTCATGTTCAGCTGATTGCTGAGGTCCAGCGGAAGCTCTAGACTTCACATACCTATCATGTTTATCAAATAGTTCCTCTAAACTCACCAACCCTTTAGGAATCTTGTTTCCTTTGAGATTGATGCATCCATCCTGATCTGTTTCTTCTCCTTGGGCGACTGCTTTGTCAAAGGGCACACTTTCACGAGGTAGGTTGTCACTTCCTTCAAAATACAGTTGTTCGAAATTACCCTTGAGTTCCAGGAAGGAAAGCAAGTGTTGATCATCATTGAAAACTTGCCAGTTATTGGTATTATCAGGTACACTAGGCCGATGGACCATCTCAATGGTGAACTTATCCTGAGAGAAGTCAGGATGAGGAATCAGTAGTGACCCTGAGACTGCTAGTGAATCAGCCCTTTGTTCTTCTCCCTAGGTATTGCCTCAATGGAGAAAGCATCAAGAAATTCAATGGAATCCCAAACCTGATTCCGGTAATGTTTCAGCCTCCCATTTTTTACTTGAAAAAGGTTTCTGACTTGCTTTACAATCAATTCTGCATCACCACGAGCCAGAAGATTCTTTACACCTTGTTCTTTGGCCACTTGCAGTCCAAGAATGAGAGCCTCATACTCTGCTGTATTATTAGTATTTTCGAACTGCAACTTGAATGAAAAAGGATGTAGGCTTCCTTCAGGTGACACCAGTAGGGCACCAGCTCCAGAACCAGCTGAGGAACAACTTCCATCAAACTCTAAAATCCAAACACCATTAGGATCTTTAGGAGACACTTTGGGGAGTCAAATTTCATCAGGGGACATAATCATGTAGTTACCATGTCCCATATCCTCATAGAGTATTTGTGCTTTAGGATCATCCGTTTTTTGCACAATATACTCAGATTGCTTCTCAAGCAGCAATTTCTTCATTTGTCCATTGACAGGTACGAGTGCATGTGACCAATCCATTTGGATTTCTCCACCCACATCTTTACAGAAGTTCCTACTTAGCAACATCCCGTATGAAGGAGGAATATCTGCTACTAAGATGGTAGCCAACACTTTCTTCTCAGGCAAAGCAGCAAAAGCCACTTGTGCATCTTTAATTCTTCCGACCAGGGGCACTTCTTTACTCTCCATAGAGTAACAAGATCCATAAGTGCGTGTGAGAGTCAAGCCTAAAGCATGAGCTACTTTAGCAGGCATCACATTATCTGAGGCTCCTGAATCTATGACACAATTACTGAGCCTATGGCCAGCTATAAGAAGTGTTACATAAAAAGGTTTGATTTTGTCATTAGGCGAGGTGACAATGAGCTACCAGACTAGGCTGTGGTGCGAAGAAGGAGTGGGCAAAAGGCCTTTAGAGGTGGTCTTAGAATGGGAATTGACAAAGTGAATCATTTTAGCAAAAGCTTTGGGATGGGTTTGATAATACTCAGCCTCTGAGATTTGGACCTTGGTCTTTTTCAGGTGATCAACAATATCAAAGGACCCAGAAGTGGACGGGCCATCATCATTTGAGACCCTAGGTCTATCAACTTTAGGAGAAAAAGAAGAAGCAACTTTAGTAGCAGGATTGATAGGACTCACCTTTGGTGTAGATGAAGTAGGGATAGGAGATCCTCTTTTTGCAATTACGGGAATAGTTGCCGACTGCTCCTTAGATTTCTTGATGGGCTGCGTCACCTTCTCCCTCTGATTTGTCTGCTCTCGAGTCATGACAGCGAATGATTCGCTATTCATGTCTGCTACCACTTCATCATAGTCATCTCCATCATCAATGCCCTCAGTGGTGAAGAAATTTACTCGAGATCCCTCAAGTTCATCTGCTTCATCATCAACTTCTTCCACAAACTCCTCGCAAGCTTCATTATCCTCATCATCATCTGGTTCTTCCACTTCACAGGTCGCATTGACAGGGACTTTAACAGGAGGTCCTTCAAGTGCTAATCTTGTTTGAGAAGTAGGCAAATGATTTCTGGGCTGAAAATTCCTCCTTGGAACGTCTGCATAAGGAGCATGCTGAGCCAATTGTTTCTTTATAGCAATGAGATCATTCGCAAGTTTTTGAACTAATGGATCAGTATTAGGTCCAGGGGTGGAAGAGGAGGAAGCAACAAACTTAGATTTGGAAGGGTCTCTCCTCAACTTCCCTGACATGATCAAGTCATCCTCGACACTAACAACAAGAGTTTGATCCTCAACCAATGTTGCGAGATTAGCCCTTCTCAGCGCATAACTAACTTTAGGTGATTGGGCATTTAGGAAGAAACATTTTTGGATTTGATCAACAGGTCGAGTATTTACCGGAATTTTATTAATTAGCCATTGAATCGGGCCACAAATTCTCTCATGGGCTCTTGCGAATCTTTCTTTATCTGAGAGATTTGAGCTAGCAAGGCATGCACATCTTCTGCTGGTTTGAAACGGTTTTCAAACCTAGTTCTCATGGTGTCCCAGCTAGTGATAGTGCCAGCCGGAAGGTGATAGAACCAATCAGCAGCATTATCTTGTAAAGTCTCAACGAACAGTCTCACGGAGACGTCTTCATGTTCAACTCCCAGGACTCCACACGCAACTATGAAGGCTGCGATGTGTTCATCAGGATGCACTTTGCCATCGCCTTTGAATTTAGGAAAGTTCTTCCGGTTACCTCTGGGTAACTCATGTAAAGGCTGAGGAAGAGCAAGGGGCCCGACACGATGACCCCAGGGCAATGGTACCACCATTCTTGGAAAAACGGCTTGGAGAGGAACTGCAACACCAGCAAGAATCAAAGCTCGAAGATTAGGACTAGCAGGCTCTGAAGGAACACCACCCGTAGGATTTCTATCTTCAACGGGTGGGGTGCTTATTGAACGAGTTCTTCTATTTGTTGTCGAAGGGAAAGGAAAACCCTGCTGCTCCAAAAGCTGAAACTGAGAATCTTCAATACCAAGGGCCCTCCTCCCTCGAGTAAAACGCGGAGTCGCCAGATCAAAAGATGATCAAAAATTACAGAACTGGAATATGATTTTCCCCAGCGGAGTCGCCAAAAACTGTTGGTCGTCAAATAGGACTTTACGAAGAGCAACAGTCAGGGGACAAGAAGTCCCTCCTCTTTAATGGGAGAGGTTCCCTTATTCAGAAACAAACTTATTTACAAATATACAAAATATGATTTTCTGGTTAAACTTGGATATTACGAAAGTGTCTTTTATAAAGATCATCAATTACAAAAGGACTGAGGAATGAGAGTGCGAGAATGAGCAGAAAGGCAACATGCAGAATTATAGATATCAGAGTAATTCTTTATGTATGCGAAGTTACAGTGAATTGAAAACAAGATCATTCGTATCGTATAAATAAGATGGAATTTAAAGACACAAAGTTCTAAATAACATCTGCCAGAACACAAAGTTTCTTAACGTAACACAAATTCGTTAATCAAGGACACAAAGTTCCTTCTTGGTTATACAAGATCACCATGCTTGCAAAGTTGAAGAGTATGCAATCGGCAAGACTAACAAACTGGAGACAAATGATCTTCACAAAATTTAAATGAAAGCTTAGAGATAACAGAGATCAGATAGACAAAGAATGGAAAGTCCTTCTGTATTGATTTCTTTATGATCTATTTACACTTTTTGGAAAAATAAGCCAAGTTCTTCCTCCTTTTTAAATGGCGTAGAGAGGCCATTATATAACTTACAAATCAGTTACTCTTCGTAACCGCTTCTTTTAACCAAGAATAGTTAAGGACTGCCAACCGCAATACCTCAACTTTTTACAAAGAAAACGGAAAAAGAAAGGGAAGAAGAGAAAAGAATAAGGAGAAGAAGACAGGTGGCCATTACTGGGAGGGACCCACTGACTTCAAAATCCGCTGCCTGAATTTCTTTAACGCCTCAGCTATGTCTCTGCCACGAGGGACTGACGTGTTGGCCGTAGACTGAGTCCAAAATCCAAGACACTTCTCCATCTCTTTATCAAACTCGACATGAGTATGATAATCTTTATTTGCTTCTTCAATGGCAGATTGAAGAGAGCAGATCTCCTTCATTTTCTCTTTGGAGATGGAGCTTTCCTTGAATAAATTATCTTTGACAAAAGCTCTGAATTGAGCTTTGATTTCTTGCGAGGAAAGGGGAACACCAGAAGTTTCATCTTGAAGATGACAATGTATATCTTTGAAAGCAGAGACCACCAGTGTCTTGAAAGCTTCACCCTTCTGCCAGTTGTTCTTCAGTTCTCCCAAAGCCTCCTCCAAGACTTTGATCTTCCACTCCACGCTGTAAACCCAGGATTTTGATAGATTATCCTTTGCATCATCAAAAACCTTATTCGCCAGTAAGATGTTCTCATCTGTCTGTCCCATAAGGCGGAGGTCTACTATGCAACTGCTCCAGAGTTTGAGCTCTTTATCCATGATCCCAATAGTAGAGGAGAGCTTCTGTTGCAAATTGTTCACTTTTCCATGGAGTTTGAAAGCTTCATCGATGAAGTTCAACCCTGCAACAAGCATATCATCCACCATGGCTTCCATAGCTCTGCCATAGACGGAATACTTGTGCATGTCTTTGATACTCTGTACTTCATCTTGGCTCAAAATTACAGGTGGTGGAAGAGTGGTCAACGGAGTAGGGTCCAAAACTTTGTCCTTAGACAAAAGAGACTTGATGAAACCTGTGAGAATTTGGGCCTGTTCTTCCAACTGTTCAATAGTTTGCTGCCCTTTCTCTACCCTCCCAATGACTCTTGTGACTATTTCCTGGAGGTTGTGAATCTCACCTTCAGGGGTAGACTCTCCCATTGGAATTCTCGAGAGCTCTAAGTCAGATGCCTGCAAGTCCTGCTCACGACTTGTCCACTTTGTAGGCTTAGCAATCTCCGGGGAATTGCTGACCTTGAGCATCGACACTATTCTCGGAGTGGTTTTGGCTTTCTTGGCACGAGAAGGAGTGGTGCCCAACAAGGTCATGCGACAAAGCATCAAAATTTGACCCCGAGCTCAGAGAGGAAAATTTCCTCTTCCTATCATCAACCAAAGGTTGCACCCATGCAAAAGAGAAGAGGAATCGGCGGGGGGGCAAGAGGGCCGAGAGATAGAGATCTCATGACACTCAAGGTCTTGCACACTGTGGTCTCAAGTTGAGATGTGAGTAGGGGTCTTTGGAGGTAATTGCGGTAGAAGAATCAATAGCACCTAGAAGCTCAGTGCTCTGGACCTCTTTGTCCTTATCAGTTGGGTCTTCAGGAGCATTTGCAGGGGTTGGCATTTCACTTTCTTCACTTTCACTGAGAACAATGATGTTCTCTGGTCCCAAAAGCACTTCTACCTACTTTCTTTGAAGGTCTTTTTCCACAGGCTCCTTCTTAACCTCCTTGAGTTTCTTCTGGTACACTTGAGTGGATGAAGAAGGAGTGGAAGCTGCAGGTCCTTGTATTGATGAGGCAGGTGGGGTTTGCACTGGTGTTTCTGACCTAGGAATCGATGCCTCTCTCCTTGGTGTTGAAACATCCTTGGAAGAGGATTCTCCTGAGTGCCTTCTGAGCTCTCGAACTTTCCTGTCAAACCAGACCTTAGTCCTGACTAAGACTGGAGCAAGGATCTCAGCCAGATCATCTTTTTCTTTCCTGTTCCAATCCAAGTCCTCCAAGGGGGTGTGCTTAATCACACTGTCATACTCATATGAGTATAGATCAGAATTGTCATCCTGGAGTCCTTCGGGAACTTGGTACAAGCCGAGTTCTTGGATCAATTGCAGGGAGAACCTGCCACAATGCCTCCTCCTAGCCTCAAAATCATCTGCACAGTCAGCCCAGTAGTCTTCTGTATCTGCCCTATGATGATATATTATCTTGATGTTTTGCTCAATGAACTTCTTCAAGTCGAAGCAAGTTCTTGGCTTAAAGAAATGAACGGTGATAGGGACCAGGGCTCTCTCTATGTTCTGTGCATCCAGGGCTATTTTACAAGTGTAATTTCCCAAAGAGATGGGAAAGTGCAAACCAGAAATCTTCTTGTCCCTGCAGGTTTTGTGTAATTTTTCTAATTACCTGCATACTTCAATCAAAGCCATCTTATCATTGCAGAACATGGGAAGCCTCAGAGGGGTGCTCTCATAGCCGGCAAGCCTGATATAGGAGAATTTTCTGAATTGTATGAAATAAGCACCGTAGCGCGATATCAGATTCATGGCTTCATCAGAAAATCTCCTAGCAGTATCACCTTCGAGCAGCCTGACCACGTACATGGTGAAAGCATCATTTACCCTTCTGAAATTACGATTGCTGGTCTCTAGGGTGAACTGCGGGCAGTAGGCATATACTGGATCATCTTTGTGGGCATCATGTAGGAAAAACCAAACCATTTCCTTGATGCTGCCAGTATACATCAGGTAAGAAGTCATGTAGAACTTCTTTGTTTGTTGTACATTGGACAGCTGCTCTGCCAAATTCATGCTGATGATCTCTGCCCAGTTGATATTTTGCGTTCCCTCGCACACCATGCTGATGAGCGGGCACATCCAGAAGTGAAATTCGTTGGTAGAGGGCAAACCCATAACCCGAGCCAGTAGAATTATAAAGTCAGACAATTCTTCATTAAAATCTACCCGGAAAAGAGTTTTGGACAGGCGAGAGGCTCCTTCTTAGGGTTCTTCAGCCAGGACTTCGCCACCCGCGCCTTGTATTTGTCGCTGTCTTGATTGAACAGAGCCTGTGCTTGATCCCGAGGAAACGACTATGGCATTATCCATCTCTGGGATTCTCAGTGCAGTACTAATGGCGGCAGCGTCCAGCTTGGCGATGAGTTCCCCGTGTATATTGGTTAATTCACTCGAATCAGGGTCGAAGTGAGCTCCGCATGAAAGTACAGTATCAGCGCACTGTACCGAGATCGGAAACCTCCAGCAAAAGCCAAACCGCTATCGTGAATCATTTGTGCCATTGGTGTAGGGTTTGCATCTGCCACCCGCCCAAAAAATCACCGAAGTCAAGATGTCGAGCTTCACTGTCCCCAATATTGGGAACGGCAGATTCTAGTGGCGAAATTTGTTCCTGTCCCTGGAATTTGATCTTCATATTGATAGTAACAGAGCCGCAACCTAAACTCGGGAAGGAATTACAGAGAAAAGGGATACACGCGCAGGGAATTAGATTGCAAGGGTTCGAAGCAAGGATAGCATGTGAAACAATGTGTGAAAAATGCAAAGGGGGGATGCCCGTTATATAGCCGAATAGGAGAGAGAAAAACAATGAATGCGCATTTAATACACACCCACCAATTTAAATAAGCCGGATATTCGGGTAGAGCGGCAAAAACTAGCACGAATGGCACTTGGTTCATTAGGGACATGTGAGACGTGAATGCACGAAACACGCGGCTCGGCCGATTCGGGCGAAGCGGGGAAAAGATGCACAAATGCCTTTTGGGACACGCGGGACATGAGTGCGAGAAGTACGCGATTTGGCTGGATCGGGCGAAAAGGTTACAATGGGTCCGGAAAATTTTGGGACATTTGGGACGAAAATGCGCGAAGTACGCGGTTCGGGTGAATCGGCCGAAAATGGAACAACTTGCACAATTTGACTTGGGACATTTGGGACATGAAAGTGCGAAGTACGCGGTTCGGGTGTTTCGGCTGAAAATGGAACAACTTGCCCGATTAAATTTGGGACATTTGGGACGAAAAGTTCTGACGGGCCCGAAAATGGAACAATTTCGGGAAATCGGCCGATCGGGGAACAGAATGCACTTTTGAACCTGGGACATGCGGGACAAAAATGTCCGACAGGCCCGAAAAACATACAAAATGACCCAAAACTACAGATTTTTTCAATTTCACGACTTTTAACATTTGCAAAACAACAGAGAAAACACTCAAACTCAAAATTTTGAAAATTCACTTCTTTAAGAGCAGGGAATTTTGAGTGGACAACCTTTTTTTTGTCCCAATCACTTCCTTAAATAGGATCAACGTCCACTTTGCCATGACTTTTCTCCTGAGCAAATCACGTGTCAAGTTTCAATGTGGTCCTCCATTGGATAATTCTTATCCTCCTTTTAAAACCTTCCACTAACTATAATTATGCCTCTGGGAATATTCCCTACGTAGAATATCCTTTTCTTGGCCTCAAAGTTCTAGTGGTACCTTATCCACTTATCACGTCTAGTCGAGTCCTCAAATTTTTCCTCAAGTGAATCCATGATGTCAAATATGGCAAAGTCCTTTAAACCCTTGTTGTTCTACCATGCACACCTTGGTTTTGGTTAAACCCTTCTTAAACCTTTTTCTGCATGCTTTTACGTGGCGCCCTTCTATTTAATGATCCTACACGTGTGCGCCTCTTGGTGCTTAGCCAATATTTAGGGTCCAACATAGGAACTGATAGGAGATATAAGAGGGAAGTTGGACATGAAAAGGGAAGGATATAATTGAAGAGTTACATGATGATAAGCATGGAAGACATTTTTTTGGACAACTAACAACAAAGAGGATCTTAGATGCAAGTTATCATTGGTCAACTCTTTTTAGAAATTGTTATAATTATTGCAAGATGTGTTATTTTCAATCACATGGGAATTTTAAGACTTCATAAATAGCATTGTGTCACATTATTCTACTTTTTCCCTTTAAAAATTGTGGAATATATATTGTAGGTCCACTTCCACCCACTCCATGAAAAAATAAGTATATTATATTTTTCACCGATTATTTAAACAAGTGGGTTTAGGCTAGACCCTTGATAATAACTTCCATGAAAGAAGTGGTAAGGTTTATGTATGAACATATTGTCACTAGATTTGGTTTTCCATTGAAGATTATAACATATCAAGGAATTCACTTTATTAATGAGGAGGTAGAAGTCTTGGAGGATAGGTTTTCCATCAAGCATAGGAAGGCAACAACCTACAAGCCAAGTATAAATAAACAAGTGGAACTAAAAATTATGTATTGTGTCAAATATTAGAAAATGATGCATATTTGTATATGCACAAGTGGTATGAAAGGATTCGTGTATCATCATATGCATATGGGGTTACATCAAATCTAGCAAAAGGATACTCCCCCTTTCGGTTGGCTTATGGAATTGATCTAGTTCTTCCTATTGATTTTGATATTCCTATCGTGAGAGTTATGGGTAATGTAAGGAAGGATGAAATTGATTCAATAAGATAAATTTTAGTACATCTTTATTTGTTAGAGGAAATGTGGGAAGCATAAAAGGATATAAGGTATAGGAATAAGATGAAGCATAAGGATTATTTTGTTTAGAAAATGATTTGCTCTTCATTCCAAATGAATGAATTGATCCTAGTATATGATTCTTGACACATAAAGAGGAAGCATAGTAAACTTCATCCTAAATGGATGGGAACCTACATAACATTATAATTGTATGAAAATGGAATATATTGACTAGAAAAATTCGTAGTACTCAAATTTAAAATTGGTTCAACCCCGGCAAGTTGAATATTTTCTAGGCACCAAATCTAGATTGTCCATCTACTCCAAGAAAAAGTAGAAGCTAAGGGGGGATAGGTTGGCGCTAGAATTTTCCTCCAAAAATTATATTATATATATATATATATATATATATATTTGGTAATAGTGTGTTGTTAAGTGTAGTTAGTAGTAGTGTCCACTAGAAGTTAACGGTGCCTACTGAAATAAATCACATCGGACAAGGAAGAATGTAACTAGTAAATATTATATGGTAATAGTCTAAATACAATAGGGAAAGTTGTGAAACATAAATTCAATGGTAAAAACTAAATATTTTTTTGTAAATGGTTACAATAATGTCAAAGTGTCAAAGGTCATGGTAAGTAGGTAAGTAGGGTCTATATGGTCATAAATTAGAAATATTATATTTATAATAATGAAAAGGAGTGATGTCATATATATTTTGAATATTTTTAGAGATAAAGTCTAGAAAATTTGGAATTCCATGTGTAAAGGATAATGTTTATCCTATCCTAAGGGATAAGCCTACATGTAAAGATAAGAGTTGAGATATGTAATATGATTAGATAGAAGAGATTTTTATCCTATCTTAGAGATAGGGTGGATAAGATCTAAAGCTCTATAAATAGATAGTTCACACCCTCATTTAGGACATAATAAGGTTGTAAGGACTAGTATATTTATGGACTAAGAATACATACCATTGTGTAGGTGTGTTAAAGAAGCTATCAAGTGGTGTGTTTGAAAATTTTCTCCCAAAAATACTATTGGAAAAGTGAGTGGATTTGGTAACACTCGGTGTATTTCTTGGGTGATATTAATAATAACTTGATTATATTATAATTATTGGTTATTGATTAAGAAAATATATAATTTATAGATGCCTAAATCTAATTTCAATGTATCAATAAAATGAATATGCAATAAGAATAAATCTAACCCAAGTAAATTAAGCTAGAAATTATGAAACCCTAGTTGAAAAGAGGAGATAAAATGACTTAGTTTTTTCACAATTAAATATGGATTGTACCAAAGTGATAACCCGATGAACAAAGAGGGAGAATTTTGACACATATTTTCAGAAAAATGTGTGACCAAAAGATCTCCCTGGACTAGGGCACATGGAAAGGGGCGGGGGCACCTGCGGGTTCCCTAGACTTGCTCTGGTGCCTGTGACTTCTCAAACCCTTAGAAAACCTCCTTTGCATGACTGCAAGATGTTCATTGTCCTTTTCTTCATATCACTATTAGGTTGCACGGTGATCTTCAATGTCATTGATAACCTACAATAAATAGTTCACCTATAAAACCCTCAAAATTGCATCAAATCCCAAAAAGAAAAGATTGCAAATGAGTGGTCGACTTGTCCTCAATGTCAAATGAGTGAACTTATGACTTAATGTTGCACTACATTTCAGACCCAATGTAGTTCTATTTTTGTGTGTGTGTTCATAATTGTGCCCTAGGTGGCTCTTGTGTGTGTCATACTTGATAGAAAGCAATAGCAAGATGTAGAAGATGTAAGTAGATGTGTGTATGGAATAGAATGAACTTCCCCTCATATGAACTGTATGTAGAAGAATACAGTCCCTTACCCTTGAGTGGATGCTATAATTTTTTGCTTTAATGCTCTTGAATAGCCTTTAGATGCAACCTTAGGTGGTGATAGTTAATGTTTAGTGTTTGGTCCTTTATTATGGTCACATAAATTTATATTTATATGATTCCCTTGCTTGAAGTTTGTAATTAACCTTGAAAAGGTCGACTATAAAATGATAAGATGCTCAAATGGATAGAAAGGACTCAAAATATATGAGTAAAGTACAAATAGGTCAAAGGCACCCAGAGGGGATGAGGGCACCTGACACTATTGTCCTAGTTGGGCGTTGGTGTCTAGACTCATAGAAAGCCCCGAAGGATCGGAGGTTAGACTAGAAAATATAGTGTGTAAGACCAAAAGCGGAAACAAAAAGCAAGAAAAGATGGCCAAATACATGGATTAATTAGTAATTTTCTTACGTAGTAATCATATGAATAGTATTATGTTATTAGAACTAGATAGATACCCAAAGTGTGTGATTTCTTGTCTACATTTTCCCCACTTTATGTTCTTGAGAGAAAGCTCGAAAAGATAAAGTAGATAGAATATGCATACCTAATAACCATGTATATTGATGGTGAAAATCATGCCGAGAGATAAGAAAAAGTGTGGAGCGATAAAAATGTGAAGCGTGGAAACTAAAGAAGAGGAAGTGTAAAAGTGATGAAGATGATGATCCTAGGGCGAGAGCATATGTGTCATGTTGTGATTGTACATGTTATTTATTTCTATTGGTGATTGTGATTGATGTTGTTGAAGTGATGATGTGTGAATGATGTGATTCTTGCTTCCCATAAGGAAGGACCTACAAAAGAAGAACAAAAACAAGTAGTAAAACACGTGTGTATATAAGTAAAAAGTATGTAAGAAAGTATGTAAAATGTGAAAATGTGAAAAAGGAACATGTGCACCTGATCCATGATGAGAAAAGAGTGTAGAAATGATCTTGAAGATGATGTAGAAGAACAATTTTTTGGGCGATCTTACGCCACTGCACAAAATGTGAGTTTTTGGGCGATCTCACACCAAGAACTAGAAGAAGTGTAGGGAGAAAAGTTTGGTGTCATCCTCCAACATTTAACTACTTCCTAAAGTATGGAACACCACTATAGATGGTGTGTAAAAATCCAATTTGTTTTGACCAATTCCAATCTAATGCAAAAGTAGAAAATGTTGTATGGTGCATGTATGTTGAGTGTTAAGGATTGTATGCCTTGTAAAAGTTGATGTGTGAAGTGTTGTAAACTATGTTGAACTAAAAAATGTTTTGTAACTTCCCCTGGTCATAGGCATCCAAGAAGGGTCGGGCGCGCCAAGCGTTATTGTCTCATTCTAGGTGCTAGTGTTTATGTTGTGGTAAGGACCCAAGTCAGGATTTGAGCCCTATCTGAAACTGATGACTATGTTGTACCCATACTAAACTATATTTTGTGGTGATTGTGAATTATTATATGGGGTGACTAATTCACCCAAATGATGCCCCCTCATTTAGGGTACATGCGACGTCATTGAGGAGTATGCGACCCAAAGGACTACCGATCGTTGTGCTGAAATTGTGCCTGCAGGGGGAAGGAAGTGTGTTTGGTGAAAACCAAGGAACACAAAAATAAATTAGCTAGGAGACAAGTGTTAGTATAATCAATACAAACACGCATGTAAAATGTAAGTGAGCAAATAAGAAGACAATGTGTAAGCTAAGACACAAGAAGACAACACGTAATAAGACAATGTAATCCATGAAATATGGGTTTCAAACATGGGACATCACTCACGATGTCACAAGAAAATCAAGGCCGAATAGGACAAAAGCATACAAAGTGCACACAAGACAAAGGAAAAGCTCAAAAATAGTGGAAAATAATGATAGATAATAGCAAGCAATGTAGTAGTTAATCATGGAAGAAAATAGACATGTGGTACTAATATTGCACATGAAGCACCCGTTAGCATGTTAGAAATATAAAAAAGTATGTCAAAGTGTGTATAATTTGATATAGTAGTGCGTTATTAAAAATAAAACAATAACACCTATAACGTACAAAATTGGATGCCCCAGGAGCCACCGTGTGACCGGTAGTAGGTATTACGCCAAGCATCTATGTGGCATGTATCAATATGTATAATTTACAATCATAACTGGAAATCAAGTGAACGTTCATGAAATAATGATATACAAGATATCTATCTAGCATGTGTAATAAAGTGTACATGTAACAAGTAAATATAAGCAAGACTAAGTGTGACCGAGATATGTAGTATGTTGTGGAGTGTAGATGGAATGGAATACATTGTGAGTGTGATAAGGGTCTTGTGCCCCCTATGTGGATGTGTATGCATGAGATGAGAATCATTTATATATGCCCCCTCACTATTCAATAATGAACCATAGAGTAAGAGTGCATCATTGGGAAATGGTTTGAATTGTGTGTACTAAAAATATTTGATCGTCAAAGTGCAAAGCGTAGAGTGTAAACATGTGATTGAATGAGTGATTTATTAAAAGTGTGAGTGCAATGAGGTCTATTTGAGATATATACCCTCAGCGAGTCAAGTATGGACCATGGAACTAGAGTGTTTCATAGGGTAGTGTGACGATACAAGTGTGTTGATTGTGTGAGAGATATGTTGGATGTGTTGTGTTATTTAAGAAGGAGATAAAGGTGTCATCAATGTGTCATTTATGTAGTATGTTGTGAATTGGTATATTGTGTTATGTGTTTTGAAGGTGGCAAGTTCATAGGATGTTTTTGTTATTCGTGCGCAAGAGAGATGTGTTGTATGAGATAAAAGAGGGAAGTTGTGATAGCGCTCAATGAGAAGCATGTTATAAATGTGTCGATTGTATGTTGTGTTGAATATGCACAAAGGGAATGTATTGCTATATAAATGAGAATGCGAGAGGTGATGAATGTCTATGTGAATGAGATTGCGGACAATGAAGCTTTATGTGCAAGAGAGCATGGAGGCGATGATTAAGAAAATATAGAATTTATAGATTCCTAAATCTAATTGCAATGTGGTGGTAAAATGAATATGCAATTAGAATAAATTTGACCTAAGAAAATTAAGCTAGAAATTATGAAAACCTAGTTGTAAAGAGGAGATAGAATGACTTAGTTATTTTGTAATTAAATATGGGCTATACCGAAGTGATAACTTGATGAATAGAGAGGGAGAAGTGTTGCACATAGCCTTAGAAAAATGTGCGACTAGAAGATCTTCCTAGAATAGGGCACTGGAAGGGGAAGGAGCACTTGTGGGCACCTAAGACCTGCTCTAGGAACATGTGACTTCTCAAACCCTTAGAAAACCTCTTTTGCGGGGTCATGAGATGTTCTTTGTCCTTCGATTCTTTTCATTATTAAGTATCACAATGATCTCTAATTTCATTGAGAACCTGCAATAAATATTTCACATGCAAAACCCTCAAAATCACAACAAATTCCAAAAAGAAAAGAATGCAAATGAGGGGTTGTTATCCCGTAAAAATTGTGGGGCAATTTCTGAGATAACCATATACGAAATTTTGTTACGATCCCTCGTCGGGGATTTCTTGTGTTCGAACGTTGCAAAATCCCTTCCCGGAAATCCAGTTTTCCGAACTTAATCATTTTTGGTCTTTTTGGTTGGGCGCATATAATGACTATGCAACATAAAATTTTGATGCACCCCCTTTAAATCCTTTGGCGCATGTTTTCTTGTGTCAACAGGCATTTTGGTGTGCCTCACTATGTTGAGTCTTCCATGCATGCGCCAAGGCGCATGCGCCTTCCTGTCAACAGAACATTTGTTGCACCACTTTTTGGTGCGCCAAGGACGCACATATTCCTCTGTCACACCACTTTCGATGCGCCATAGGTGCACATATCTTCATGTTGACAAGCGTTTTGGTGCGCCAAAGGGTGCATGTTTTCTTGTGTCGACAGCTCTTTTGGTGCGCCACTTGAAAAGTTGGTGGTGCATTTATTGCTACCTCGCCTATAAATAGGCGCATCTGCATTGTCATTGTCACCAATGCAAATCACGTGATTTTCTCTATACCTGTCACCACACAAGCCACCTGTCGCTTTCGAATCACTTTGTGGACCCGTTTGCGCATTTCTTCGTTATAAATATCTAGGTAAGAGGTCCTCTTTCTTTTGTGCACTTCGTGTTTGTGGTTTTTGGCTGCTTGTGGGTATGAATTGGATTGAAAAGAATGAAATCATGAACTTGCTCCCCCTGCTGTCTTTCCACATATTCCTCCCCCTCTTTCCAGATCTGCTGGTAGAGGAAGCTCTGTCCTGAAATAATAGCTTGGAACCCTTTGTTTAAAGCCATTTCTATCACCCCAAACGACCCTGCAAAAGGAGGCTTAACAACATATAAACCCCTCAGAGAGAGAACTGAAGCTTGAAAAGAAAACTATATTTTTCTTCTCCTTTGGCGCATTGGCGCACCTACTGACACAAAGAAGCAGATTGCGCCCGATAGGCGCATCTGCCGCCCATGTTACACAAAGAGCGATCGCGCTTGATGGCACAAATTCCTGCTGCTTCATCATGAAAAGCTGCGCCCTCAAGGTGCACTTCCTTGGTTTGTTGCAAACACTTTCTCTGTGCCCCCTCATTAAAACCTGCGCCCTTTGGCGCACCACATATATGTGCAACACCAATTAAATCTGCGCCAAGTGCAAAGCTTTAAACGGTGCAGGCGCATCCCTCATTGCAACAACATCATGTTATGCATTCCTTCCATGCGCCGCGCCAAGTTCCTTTAGCGCACAAAAAGCATATGTTACACAAACCTTATATGCGCCTTTGGCGCACCAAAGTTCCATGCAACATGAAAAATATATGCGCCACGGGCGCATCCTGTTCCCGTGTAACATAAAGAATCCATGCGCCCTTTATAAAACACATCCATATGGCGCAGTGCACTTGTGCTTACAACAACAAAGAATGTAATCTACAGTATCCATGCGCCATGCGCCCTTTGGCGCTGATTTATCCCTTGCAGCATCCCTTCCCTGTGTGCCTTACTATTTAGCCCTGTAGCCTGCAGTATTCATGCGCCCTGCGCCCTGAGGCCTTTAAATTGCTAACTCTTTCTTCTGTCAACATTTCAATGGAAAATCAGACAGCTGACATGGCTTTCTTGCGTTGGGTTTCACTTCTTATTCTTGCAGATCAGCAACTAAGTTCAGAAGAACATATGTCAACATCAAGCAGAAACCTATCAAATCTAAAGGCAAGGCCAAGCTCACAGAAGAAGAAATGAAGTATAAGTATCAGAGGGTCAGAATGCCCGAGTCCCAAGCAGAGTGTGACCTAGACATCAGAGACTCAGAGCTGGGTCATATTGACATGGAAGATTTCTGGGCCAGAACCCAGAGGGTCACAAGAAGTCCATGGATGGAAAAGTTGATAGCGGTGCCTGCAGGTTTCTTTGGTGGGATCCCAGTTAGTGCCGTAAACAACAAATTTATGATGGTGGTAGCCCGATGCTACAACAAGGACACAAGATGTGTTCATGGGGAGAAGGGCGAGGTCATTATTAACCTCACTGCCCGCCACTTTGAGATAATGCTCGGCATTCCTCATCACCAGCACTTTGTGGCCGTCAGCCAAGAAGATTGCATCAAGGCCTGGGACAACAATGAAGATTAGTGCATGCAGCTGATGAATGAGGTTTATCTAAAGAACAAAAAAGTAGTGACTCAGTGGCCATAAGTCATTCATCGCAGTGACTTTTCAGAGGAACTCAGCGACACAATTACATTCCTGAGTAGAGTCTTTGGGCTTCCTGACGCCCATTATTTTCACAAGTGGATGTTGCGGTACCTTGAAACAATGAACAAAAATGTGCCCGATCAATGCTTTGAATGGGTAGAAATCATAAGCAGCACAATATCAGAGTAGCTACAACAACTTAACACAACGGGGAGGTTCTATATGAACTCCTACATGGTCTATCTTTGCACTTGAGAAGGGACTATCCAGCTCTGATGCGGTGTGGGGTTTGGCCCCAAGTTAAAATCTATGAATACTATCCAGAGCTGAAGCTGGAAAATAGCATCCCCCAATTCACAAAGATCAATGATGCATTCTTCTACTTCATCATCTGCCTGTTGAGGTCGAATATGACTCACGGTCGCACGACCAAGAGCATAATGCATTCTTTTGAGAAGTGGGGGCTCTGTTCACTCGGTTCCCCACATTCACCTATCTAAGGGCAGTTAATTTCTTGGGGGAACCGACTAGACTGCCGAGGTATCTTGGGCCCAAGTTGATCCTGTTGGAGCTGTCGAGGCAGCTTGTTACTTATCACGAAAAGTGCCTAAAGAGAAAGAAGGGTGGAACTCCTTTCCCCCTCACAGTGGGTAGATATACATGTCTCACTCACCACAAGGCAAAAGATATGTTTACAGAACTGGAGCTGCTAAATCTGAAACATGACTTCCCAGCAAGGCCCACCTTCGACCCGAGAAATTGTGCCTAGGGCTAAGCTCGACCCGATCCACATCCCTCAGATCGAAGATATCTACATTGACATATATCACGAGGTTGAGCTCAGGAGGAAGGATCATTCTCGCTTGGCCTTAGCAGAAATCATCCAGTACGGGGTGGCCATCGTCCCCAAAGGCTACCAAACTACTGAGGAGGAAGTGGATCAAGTGTATCTTGACACAGGTGGGGACGATTGGCCTTTTGCATTGATTGATAGAACTAAAGCCCCTCAGACAATTGAGGAGAGAGTCAAGGAAACTCTGCGTAGAACAGAGCATTGGTGCCGAATGAACGGGCTCATCTACCTCGGAGTCGATTTCACAACCTCTCCATTGGGTAACGCACCTCCTCGATCAAAACAACAGCCAAAAGGAAAGGGTAAAGGTAAAGAGGGTGAATCCAGTTCCACCCAAGAAAGCTCGAGAAACTCCCCCTTCGCTTCTCAAAGCGGGTTGAAGTCCCGAAAAGCACAAAAGAAGAAGTGGCGGAAGATGTTCCAATAGGCCCATCCACTCAGGATGTCACCACTGCTGCAACAACTGAGGTCCCTTCTGTTCCTTCTCCTTCTCCTCCTTCCCCTCCTCGAGTGACTCAAGCAACCATTCCTTTGGTCATGTCCTCTCCCCCTTCTTCTACCATTCCTCCTGCTTCTTCGTCCATCTTCTCTTCTCTCACGGACCTGTCCCCCTCCATTTCTTCCCTCATCTTTGAGCTCCCTTCCCTTCCTATGTCTTCCTCTCCTGCAGTATCTCTTCCTCCCGTGAGCACTTCCTCGGCCTCCCTCTCGATGCCACCTCCAAGTGTCTCCACTTTTTCCCTTCAACTACTGCAGCTGCCCCTTCTCTATTTCTGGTCCTTCTCCCATAAGTCTAGCCTAGATCTCCCAGCACCTAAGTCAACAGAAAAGGAAAGTTCCCATCGCTCCGATGGACTTCTCCGTAATCCCGTCAAAAGGGGCAAAGAAGCAGAAGCCCATCACACGCTTCTCTCAGAGTGCTTCGGGAGAGAGGGTAATGGAGATCGCATACCCCAATCCTCTGAAGGATAAAAAGGATCTGTCTCGACAGATTATATAGTGACTCAAGTCACAATGGGTACGTCTTAAAAGCCTCCGGGGAGAGGCCCTATTTTCGATTGACGCCCTCTGCAAAGCTTGAAGAAGAAAAAGAAGAGAAAAGGCTACTAAAAGAGCAAAATAAACATCTACTCCACGCCTTACAGAAGATGGGCAGTGCACCTCCCACAACTACCACCGAGACTCCTGAGCCTCTGAGCCAGGATAAAATTAATGAATATGCAAAGATCGGCGAGCAGGGTATGGCAGTTTCTGCTGGAGGAGCCAAATCCTCAAGGACAGTGAAAGAGTGATCGCCAAGTTCACCGATTTGTACCTGAACATCAACAAGGTGAACAAAGAACTCCAGGTGTTAGCAGGACCCATATCAGAAGAGCTGGACCATGCTAGGCTGCAGCGTGAGACCTTTCAAAGAATGTTCATTGTTCGATTGAAGACACAGTCAAGTTCGGCGTTTTCGGTCATCCCAGGGCCCTCAATAAAATCCTTTCCACTCTGGATTACCGGATGGATCAACTAGAATTCGTCCTTGAAAAGATCGATAAGGTAAAGGAAGAAGCCCTGGACGCGATGCACCAAATGGAACAAATCATTCTCAACATGTCCCTAGGGTTGCTTACTCCTTCTTTCGCCTTAAGGAAGGTTGATGAAACCATTCATATTTTCAAGGAGATCGTTTCACAAGAGGTGGGGCGGAGGTCACTTTTGACGCAGAGTCCATCGATAACCTCTTGGCTGTCGTCGGACTTCATCGAGTTCCTAATAGAAGCAGAGAAAGAATATTCCAAACTCCCAGAGAAGCTCATAGACGAGCGGGAGACTTGCGAGGCAATCAGCGAGCGACACAAGGATCCTTCCCAGGATCAACTAGAGCCCATGATCAGCAAGTTCATGGAATACCGTGCCCAATTCCACATCTCGTCACCCAGCAGCAATAAGGATATCCCCTTTCAGCCGCGGGATGACGACGATGAATAATTTCTCTCTTCTTCGACTTTCTTTTTGTGAAATGTCTAAAGTATGTTGGCACAAATGATGACATCATCCATGTTGCACCATGGGATGATGTCATCCATCAAGTTGTCAAAAGTCAACATGACTTTGAGATATTTTGTATATTTTATGTAAATAGGTGGTTGGTTCCTTTTTGCCTTCCTTCTTCTCCTTCTTCTATAAATACTCAAATACTTGTTGTATTTGAGTAGTGGATATCTTTCAGATGAAAAATAGAAGTGAGGAGAAAAGACTTTGAGCTTTTTGTAACAGAAAGAAATATTAATACAATATTTAGACTTTGTGCTGAATACATGTGTTATATGCATCAGGTCTTTCTTACGTCAGATCTGTGTTTATTACATTAGATCACTTACATTTTATTGTCATTTATTCATCAGTATTGCTTTATTCGTTTATGCAAGTAGGTTTGGCTCTGTTTACTACCAATCCCAAAACATAAACCCTCTGACCTTTCTGCTTTGGAATTCATTTCTTTTCTTCCTTCGGACCTGATCTTTCTTCATCCTCTCTTTCATTCCTTTCTTTTCGCAGTTGGAAACACCCCTATTGGGATGAGATCCCAAACCCCCGAAGGCAGAATATTGTGAGACTTGCACAAATTCCTGCTGGTAGAATAGCAATAAACCGATTTTAACTTTTTGACTCAAAGAGGGCTATGCCCTACACACTTTGTTGACCGTCATCCATAAATCTACCCGAGCGACAGATTTTCGAGCTAACGATTTTTGCAACTCTACTAGGGATCGAATGCAGATCTATCAGATCTATGATGGTGGTGTGACAGAAAATCAGTAAAAATTTGAAAAATCACTATCTGTTTGCAAACTTTAACTTTTTGTCAAAAATCCAAAATTTTGCAAAAGTGACCCGAATTGAAAATTTTCTTCTGAGATCCATAGATCTGGCCTAGTTGGAGATCTTTAGTTCGCCGAGTTTTTATAAAAATCTGTATTTTTCCGTAGAGATCGAGAGTTTTTGATTTTACGAAAAATTTCAAACTCTTTGAAAAATTCAAATTTAGATTTGAAAATCAGCTTACTAATCTTCACTTTGTCATTTTATCCTCACTTGTTATTTGTCATTAAACCACATCGGTTTTGAGAAAGGAGAATTTTAAATATTTAGAAAAGTACATCTTTGTTGGTTTTGTCAAAAAAACCGAGAAAATCAGCAGTCTGACCAAAAAAAATTTTAAATCTACTCCACAACATCACGCAGATCCGGAAGGTACGCTGGCGGGTGAGCCATTTACATGTAACAGGAGAGCTCATGGGGAAGTCGATCCTACTTTCGATCTGCTTCAAAGGCACAATTTCAGTGTAACACCGGCGCACTTTTCATCACTAAGTTCAACTGATCGGTCAGCCAGAAGCGCCTCACCCCCACGGAAGAACCGGTTTTCACAAGGAGCCTCCACATCCCTTTGTAGCGCCTTGCTACTCAGTGGAACTGTGTTTCCAGCCCGTGTTCTTTTTCCAGCTATCCAGATGGCGGTACCATGGGGAAATGCTATGGGTCCTCTGGCTTTGCCACATCCTGTTCACGCGCTCCCACATGGAAACCGAAAGAATTTTCCCAAATTTGATGGAAGTGGGAACCAAAGCACGGATTCACACATATCTGCATTCATCATGTCATGCAGTATCTTGGATGTAACTCATGAAGATGTGTCGGTTCACCTTTTTCTGGAAACTCTACAAGGGCCTGCAGCTGAATGGTTTCAGCATTTGCCGGCCGGATCTATTACCAGTTGGGCCACCTTGCGGGATGCTTTTGAAGACAGGTACAAGCCTTCAGAAGATGCATTTGCATTATTATCACGATCACTCACCTAAAGAAGGAGGCCAATGAGACCATGCGTGATTTTATCACCAGGTTCAATGCATTAATCAACCGTGTTCCTGTTGCCATGCTTCCAACACCGGAAAATCAGAAGTGTTTCTTCGTGAACGCTATGAGTTCGAAAGTAAGTTTCTTACTCCTGCAAGAGCAAGTGGCTACCTTGATTCTCACCCAGGCCGCTGCCATCCGAATTGAAGATAATTTGATAATATCTGGCGAATTGAAAAGGGAATCCTCCAAGCCTAAATCTTCGGGCCCTTCTCCCACTACTTCGTCTGATCCGGCATTTCAAAAGATGGTGAACGACTTGCTTGCATTAAAGAAGCAGTTAGCCCAAGCTTCTCCCGGTTCCTCATACCGGGATATCCCATGGAGGAATTTCACTTCCAACAATGTTCCTCAAAGGCCACACTTACCTGCAACTACTCCACGGTTGGCGCTTGAGGCTCCTCCGGTTAACGCCTTAGCCGAAATTGAAGAAGAGGAACAAGATTATGAAGAACCTTCGTCTCAAGGCGAAGATGATCAAGATGTCGGTGAGCCGACTGGCGACTCTACTATCGGGTATATGGAATTTGAGGAGGAAGAATCTGATGAAGAGGAGGGTACCCAGGGCTATGCAAGTGGACAATCATATGTTGTTTTTACCTGCTCGCAAGGAAAAGAAGCAGAGGTCGCTGCCCATGTGCAGAAGGAGAAGGCCATGTCAAACGCGCCTCCGACCATTACTAAAAGAGGTAATCCTCTTCCTACTCAACTCCCTGTTAAGTCTTTTACAAGGAAATCTTTTCCCCCCATTTCTCCTCCAAATCAGCCTTCTTATTCCCATAAAGACCCGGTAATCCTACCCTACCATCATGAAGTGAGGAACTCATTACTTCACCAAATGACCCTTGGCCGCATTTGACATAATTGATCATGCTTTAAAAAGACCAAGATCCAAATGTCTAAAGCCGAGTATCTTGATCAAATCCCGAATAGCTTGTAAGGTTGACCAAGTATATTGAAGTCAAGCTGTCATAACTAATCAGATTTCCCCAAAAGGAATCCTTGCCACTCCTCCTGCATCCCACATAAATGTTGCCTCAACATCTGCATCAGGTAAGATAGAACCTTTCTATCTCTCCCTCCTAATCAATGGCCACAAGTTAAGTAACTACATAATTGATTACGGAGTACATTGATAACATCATCATGCTGAAAACGTTGCCCATGCTTTGGGCCTCACCCTTACCAAGCCTTTTGGCGAGATGTTATTCCTTAGAAACCAAGCGAGTGCCGTTGATTGGTCAAATTAAAGACGCGGTTGCATTTGTGGCATTCCCGAGAGAAAAGAGTAAAGATGCCGTCCTCGTTGCCGAAATTCCAGCCCTACGGAATTTTCTTTGGGAAGAAGTTTTGCAGCGAAGTTGGTGGGGAGATTCATATGGATTGGTCTAAGGCTAGGATCCTCATCAAAGGTGTAATATAGACATTGGAGCCAGAATCACAAAAGAAGTACTTGGTTACTAACTCTGAGGACCCTAAAGCTCAAATTCTTTTCGAATCATCGGGAATGGGGAACTATTTCTTGTCTCACCGAAGTCTAACAAAAAATGGTTGTTCTCGTTCGAAGAAAATCTTAATAAGATCTTGGACTTTGTAGTTTGATGACAGTGCTTGTGACTAGTGGAGTGGCGTGGCGTGAGCTGTGCTAATATCTCCCGAAGAAGTTATTCCTCTCTCTTTTAAATTACGGTTCTTGATACAAATAATCTTTTGCTGAATATGAATCTTTCTTTTACTTGGCATGCAAGCCGCAAAGGAAAGAGGGATCAAAAATATGAAAGTGCAAGGTGATGCAGAGCTAGTCGTGAATCAAGTTAAGAGGATATATCAAGTAAAGAATGAGAGGCTCAGGCATTACCGCAATGCGGTGTGGGACAGCATCAAGGAATTTGACGCCTTTTCGATAGAATCCATTCCAAGAGCTCAAAATGACATGGCTGATTCATTGGCGATTCAGCGTCCCTCATGCTCCCTCACCCAGGTTTGAAAACAAAAAAATACACCATTGAGGTGGTTTTCCGCCCAAGCATGCCAGACAATTCTCAGCATTGGCAAGTATTCAATGATGACAATCAACTCATTGCCTTTCTAGAAAAGGCGAGAAAATTTCAAGGAATTACATTTTGAAGGATCCACTTCTATGTGCCGCGAATCAGTCACCGATCAAAAGGATGAATCCAAAGGGAACGACGGCATTTGTCAGCTCAAAGGAAATAAAATTCCGAAGGGCCTGGTTTCTCTGGAATGGTTGTTCAATAGGCATGACCATTTTGTAAAAAAGAAAAGGCGAGATGATGTTGGATCATCCCCAGAAACCAAACCGGTTAATTTAGGTTCGGTAGAACATCATGATTTGTGAACATTGGAAAATGTTGCACGCCTGAAGAAAAGCGGAAGTTTGTCAAACTGTTGAAGAAATACATGGACGTGTTGGCATGGTCCTATGCCGATCTAAAGTCTTTTAAGCCAAAGGACGTCCAACATGACATCCCATTGAAAGAAGACATCAAAGCCTTTCACCAGAAGCAGAGGCATTATAATCCTAAGATCTCAGGTACCATCCAGGCTGAAATTCAAAAAATGCTGGATGTGAGAATCATTTTTCCTATCCATCACAGTACTTGGGTGGCGAATATTGTGCCAGTGCGCAAGAAGAATGGAGAAATACGCATATGCGTAGATTTTCAAAATTTGAATCAGGCTTCCTTAAAAGACAACTACCCACTTCCTATAATGGATCAAGTTCTACAAGCAGTAACTGGATCAGAGATGCTATCCATGCTTGATGGTTTTTCAGGCTACAATCAGATTGAAGTTTCACCTGAAGATCAATTTAAAACAGCATTCACTACTCCCTGGGGCACATTTGCTTACAGCAGGATGCCTTTTGGCCTAACTAATGTTAGCGCCACTTTTCAGTGGGCCATGGACCTAGCATTCAAAGGTATGATGGGGAAGGTCATTGTCATTTATCTGGATGACTTGTCTGTGTTCTCTAAACAACGAAGTGATCATTGTAATCATCTAGAGCAAGTATTGGCCAGATGCCGAGAACATGGGATTTCCTTGAACCCGAAAAAGTCTGTTTTTGGAGTCACAGAAGGAAAGTTGCTAGGGCATGTTGTTAGCAAGGAAGGAACGAAAATAGATACCGAAAGAGTTAAGGCTATTCAAAGCCTTACTTTGCCTACAAGCAAGACCGGCGTCCATTCTTTCTTCGGAAAGGTGAACTTTCTCAGGCATTTTGTTCCCGACTTTGCTGAGAAGACTCGTCATATATTGGACATGATGAAAGGGTCAGCAACTTTCCGGTGGAGTGAGGAAGGGAAGAGGTCATTCGAGGAGATAAAAGCTTCCGTCACTCACGCACCAGTCCTGGTATGTCCCGATTTCTCCAAAGATTTTATCATGTATAGTTATGCATCTGAGCATACTGTGTCTGCCATCTTGATGCAAAAGAATTCGGAGGATGTTGAATCTCTGATTGTGTTCATGAGCTCTCCCCTCAAGCCTCACAAAATAAAAATGTCTCAATTGGAAAAGCATGCCTTCGCCATTGTCAAAGCGGTCAAAAACTTTAGGTATTACATTTTAAACTCTCATACGGTGGTGTTGGTCCCTGACACGGTAGTCAAATCAATTCTAACTCAACAGGAGTTAGGAAGCTTGCACGGAAATTGGATTGCAAAGGTGCGAGTACAACCTGGATATAAAGCCAACCAAGCTGGTAAGAGGCAAGGGCCTATGTCAGCTTATGGCTGAAAACAAAGATTTAGAAAACCCTGAGGAAAAGGATGATTGTACCAACAAAGTGCAAAGCCAGCTGGAGAAAGCCCATTCTCTGCCTCTGGTCCTATTTGTCGCAACCAGCGATGAGTGGTATTCCGATATTGCTTTCTTCCTCACCTATGGCGAATGCCCAGCTCACCTAACTATAAAGGAGAAGCGCGTTGTAAAGCTCAGAAAATCCAAATATGTCATCTGGGATGACGGTTTATACAAACGTGGGATAGATGGTGTCTTCTTGCGATGTGTCGACAAGCCACAACAGGTAAAGTTACTTGAAAGTTTTCATAATTCAGCCTATGGAGGCCATTTCTCCTCTTCCGTGATAGCACACAAGATCATCCGAGCCAGGTACTATTGGCGGCGCTTTTCCAGATCACTACACAGGTAGCAAAGTGTGAACCTTGCTAGTAGTTCGTCGGTAAGCCCAAGTTGGTTGCTTTTCCCCTCAGGCCGGTCGTTGTCGACAAACCATTCAAGCAGTGGGGAATTGATTTTATCGGTGCACTCAATCCCCAATCGAGTGCCGGACATAGTTATGTCCTAACAGCAATGATTACTTCACCAAGTGGGTGGAAGCCATACCTATCAAACATGCCACTTCCGAGGTTGTTTGTAGTTTTATCAAAGAAAATATCATTGTCAGGTTTGGCGTTCCCAACAAGATTGTTGCTGATAATGCTTCTAACTTCTCCTCACGGGAAGTTATTAGGTTTTGCTACAAATACGGGATAACTTTGGCTCACGCCTCAGATTATTACCCTCAGGGAAATGGTCAGGCGGAATCCAGTAACAAAAACTTGGTGACCATCATACGAAGCTAGTGGATGAGAATCGACGAATGTGCCACAAGTCCTTATACGACGCTTTGTGGGAGGACCACATTACTCCCAAGAGCTCTCTCGGTATGTCACCATTTCAAGTGTTATATGGCATTGATGCTTGAGCTTCCCATTTCCGCTGAAATCCCTGCTCTGTGCTTGACACGAGTAATTGAAGATGAAACTTTCCAAAATTATCTTGAAAAGAGGATCATGTATCTGCCAGAGCTCGAAGAAAAGAGAGTAAGAGTGATTGACAAGATCACCGAGCATCGAGAATCAAGTCAAGAGATATCGCATTCGATAAAAAAGCTAAGCAAAGAAATTTCCGGTGGGAGACCTCGTCCTTCTGTGGGACAAGCGAAGAGAGCCAAAAGGCATGCATGGAAAGTTTGATTCCCTGTGGAGAGGGCCTTTCAAGATCAAGCAGCTCAACGGAGAGAATAGTTTCTATCTCTCATATCTGGATGGAACCAAACTCCCGCTTCCCTACAATGGGCAGCATCTGAAAATCTTCAGGAAGTAGAGCTTGCTCTCTTCTTTGTACAGTTTTCTTTAGTTGTGTGTTTGTTTTTGTTGTGTGTTTGCTTTCTGTTTGTTGTGTGTTTCCCTTTCCGGTCGCCCTTGTTTTTGACTCTGTTACCCAATGGATAGGCACATGAGATCTAGGATTCTCTACCCCGAGTTTGCTCAAAGATAGTCCCCAGAAAGAGCCAACTGTTATCTCGTAAAATTGGCAAGGGCAATTTTACAGATAACCATACCGAAATTTTGTTCCTATCCCTCATTGGGGATTTCTTATGTTCGAAACGTTGCAAAATCCCTTTAAAAAATCCAGTTTTCGAACTTAATCATTTTGGTCTTTTTCGCGGGCGCATATAATGACTATGCAACATAAAATTTTGATGTGCCCCCTTTAAATCCTTTGGCGCATGTTTTCTTATGTCAACAGGTGTTTTGGTGCACCTCACTATGTTGAGTCTTCCATGCATGCGCTAAGGCGCATGTGCCTTCTGATTATGAGAACATTTGTTGCGCCACTTTTTGGTGCGCCAAGGGTGCACATATTCCTCTGTCAACACCACTTTTGGTGTGCCATAGGCATACATATCTTCGTGTTGACAAGCGTTTTGGTACACCAAAGGGCGCATGTTTTCTTGTGTCGACAGCTCTTTTGGTGCGCCACTTGAAAATTTGGTGGCTCATTTATTGCTACCTCACCTATAAATAGGCGCGTCTGCGCTGTCATTGTCACCAACGTAAATCACGTGATTTTTCTCTGTACCTATCAACACACAAGCCCTGTCACTTTCAAATCACTTTGTGGACCCGTTTGCACATTTCTTCATTATAAATATCCGGGTAAGAGGTCCTCTTTCTTTTGTGCACTTCGTGTTTGTGGTTTTGGGTGCTTGTGGGTATGAATTGGATTGAAAAGAATGAAATCATGAACTTGCTCCCCTGCTTTGTCTTTCCACATATTCCTCCCCCTCTTTCCAGATCTGCTGGTAGAGGAAGCTCTGTCCTGAAATAATAGCTTGGAACCCTTTGTTTAAAGCCATTTCTATCACCCCAAATGACCCTGCAAAAGGAGGCTTAACCACATATAAACCCCTCAGAGAGAAAGCTGAAGCTTGAAAAGAAAATCGTATATTTCTTCTCCTTTGGTGCATTGGCACACCTTGCAGACACAAAGAACGATTCGCCAATGGCGCATCGCCGCCCATGTTACAAAATGCAAAATGATCGCATGCAATGGCGCACATTCCCTACCTGCTACATCATGAAAAGTTGTGCCCTCAAGGTGCACTTCCTTAGTTTGTTGCAAACACTTTCTTTGTGCCCCCTCATGGCACACCAAACTCATTTGTTGCATCGTTAAAACCTGCGCCCTTTGGCGCACCCTGCATATGTGCAACACCAGTTAAATCTGTGCCAAGTGCAAAGCTTTAAATGGCGCAGGCGCATCCCTCATTGCAACAACATCATGTTATGCATTCCTTCCATGCGCCGCGCCAAGTTCCCTTTAGCGCACAAAAGCATATGTTACACAAACCTTATATGCGCCTTTGGCACACCGAAGTTCCATGCAACATGAAAGATATATGCGCCATGGCGCATCCTGTTCCCGTGTAACATAAAGAATCCATGTGCCCTTTATAAAACACATCCATATGGCGCAGTGCACTTGTGCTTACAACAACAAAGAATGTAATATGTAGTATCCATGCGCCATGCACCCTTTGGCGCTGATTTATCCCTTGCAGCATCCCTTCCTGTGCGCCTTACTATTTAGCCCTGTAGCCTGCAGTATTCATGCACCCTACGCCCTGAGGCCTTTAAATTGCTAACTCTTTCTTCATCAAAATTTCAATGGAAAATCAGACAGCTGACATGGCTTTCTTGCATTGGGTTTCACTTCTTATTCTTGCAGATCAGCAACTAAGTTCAGAAGAACATATGTCAACATCAAGCAGAAACCTATCAAATCTAAAGGCAAGGCCAAGCTCACAGAAGAAGAAATGAAGTATAAGTATCAGAGGGTCAGAATGCCCGAGTCCCAAGCAGAGTGTGACCTAGACATCAGAGACTCAGAACTGGGTCATATTGACATGGAAGATTTCTGGGCCAGAACCCAGAGGGTCACAAGAAGTCCATGGATGGACAAGCTGATAGGCAGTGCCCTGCACTTTGCTGGTGGGATCCCAGTTAGTGCCGTAAACAATGAATTTATGATGGTGGTAGCCCGATGCTACAACAAGGACACAAGATGTGTTCATGGGGAGAAGGGCGAGGTCATTATTAACCTCACTGCCTGCCACTTTGAGATAATGCTCGGCATTCCTCATCACCGGCACTTTGTGGCCGTCAGCCAAGAAGATTGCATCAAGGCCTGGGACGACAATGAAGATCAGTGCATGTAGCTGATGAATGAGGTTTATCTGAAGAACAAAAAAGTAGTGACTATCCAGCTCTGATGCGGTGTGGGGTTTGGCCCCAAGTTAAAATCTATGAATACTATCCAGAGCTGAAGCTGGAAAATAGCATCCCCCAATTCACAAAGATCAATGATGCATTCTTCTACTTCATCATCTACCTGTTGAGGTCGAATATGACTCACGGTCGCACGACCAAGAGCATAGTAGCAGCTACTGAGAAGTGGGGGGCCCTGTTCACTCAGTTCCCCACATTCACCTATCTAAGGGTAGTTAATTTCTTGGGGGAACCGACTAGACTGCCGAGGTATGCCGGGCCCAAGTTGATCCTGTTGGAGCTGTCGAGGCAGCTTGTTACTTATCATGAAAAGTGCCTAAAGAGAAAGAAGGGTGGAACTCCTTTCCCCCTCACAGTGGGTAGATATACATGTCTCACTCACCACAAGGCAAAAGATATGTTTGCAGAACTGGAGCTGCTAAATCTGAAACATGACTTCCCAGTAAGGCCCACCTTGACTCCGAGAAATTATCACTTTAGGGCTAATCTCGACCCGATTCACATCCCTCAGATCAAAGATATCTACATTGACATATATCACGAGGTTGAGCTCAAAAGGAAGGATCATTCTCGCTTGGCCTTAGCAGAAATCATCTAGTACGGGGTGGCCATCGTCCCCAAAGGCTACCAAACTACTGAGGAGGAAGTGGATCAAGTATATCTTGACACAGGTGGGGACGATTGGCCTTTTGTGTTGATTGATAGAACTAAAGCCCCTCAAACAATTGAGGAGAGAGTCAAGGAAACTCTGCGTAGAACAGAGCATTGGTGCCGAATGAACGGGCTCATCTACCTCGAGTCTATTTCACAACCTCTCCATTGGGTCACGCACCTCCTCGATCAAAACAGCAGCCAAAAGGCAAGGGTAAAGGTAAAGAGAGTGAATCCAGTTCCACCTAAGAAGAAGCTCCAGAAATCCCCCTTCGCTTCACAAGAACGGGTTGAAGTCCCAAAAAGCACAGAAGAAGAAGTGGTGGAAGATGTTCCAATAGGCCCATCCACTCAGGATGTCACCACTGCTGCAACAACTGAGGTCCCTTCTATTCCTTCTCCTTCTCCTCCTTCCCCTCCTCGAGTGACTCAAGCAACCATTCCTTTGGTCGTGTCCTCTCCCCCTTCTTCTACCGTACCTCTTGCTTCTTCGTCCATCTTCTCTTCTCTCGTGGACCTGTCCCCCTCCATTTCTTCCCTCATCTCTGAGCTCCCTTCCCTTCCTATGTCTTCCTCTCCTGCAGTATCTCTTCCTCCCGTGAGCACTTCCTCGGCCTCCCTCTCGATGCCACCTCCAAGTGTCTCTACTTTTTTCCCTTCAACTACTGCAGCTGCCCCTTTCTCTGTTTCTAGTCATTCTCCCATAAGTCCGGCTGGATCTCCCGAGTACCTAAGTCAACAAAAAGGAAAGTTCCCATCGCTCCATAGACTTCTCAGTAATCTCATCAAAAGGGGCAAAGAAAGCGAAGCCCATCACATGCTTCTCTCGAGTGCTTCGGGAGAGAGGGTAATGGAGATCGCATACCCCAATCCTCGAAGGATAAAAGGATCTGTCTCTCACAGTTATACGATGACTCAAGCCACAATGGGTACATCTTCAAAGCCTCCGAGGAGAGGCCCTATCTGCGGTTGACGCCCTCTACAAGAAGCTTCAAGAAGCAAAAGAAGAGAAAAGGCTACTGAAAGAGAAAAATAAACATCTGCTCCACGCCTTACAGAAGATGGGCAGTGCACCTCCCACAACTGCCGCCGAGACTCCTGAGCCTCTGAGCCAGGATAAAATTAATGAATATGCAAAGATTGGCGAGCAGGGTATGGTAGTTTCTACCTGGAGGAGCCAAATCCTCAAGGACAGTGAAAGAGTGATCGCCAAGTTCACCGATTTGTACCTGAACATCAACAAGGTGAACAAAGAACTCCAGTGTTAGCAGGACCCATATCAGAAGAGCTGGACCATGCTAGGCTGCAACGTGAGACCTTTCAAAGAATGTTCAACCTTCATCAAAGACACGGTCAAGTTCGGTGTTTTTGGTCATCCCAGGGCTCTCAATAAAATCCTTTCCACTCTGGATTACCCGATGGATCAACTGGAATTCGTCCTTGAAAAGATCGATAAGGTAATGAAAGAAGCCCTGGACGCGATGCACCAAATGGAACAAATCATTCTCAACATGTCCCCAGGGTTACTTACTCCTTCTTTCGCCTTAAGGAAGGTTGATGAAACCATTCATATTTTCAAGGAGATCGTTTCACAAGGGCTGGGGCCAGAGGTCACTTTTGACGCAGAGTCCATCAATAACCACCGGCTGTCGGGACTTCATCGAGTTCCTAATAGAAGCAGAGAAAGAATATTCCAAACTCCCAGAGAAGCTCATAGACGAGCGGGAGACTTGCGAGGTGATCAGCGAGCGACACAAGGATCCTTCCCAAGATCAACTAGAGCCCATGATCAGCAAGTTCATGGAATACCATGCCCAATTCCACATCTCGTCACCCGAGCAGCAACAGCAGGATATCCCCTTTCAGCCGTGGGATGACGACGATGAATAATTTCTCTCTCTTCTTGACTTTCTTTTTGTGAAATGTCTAAAGTATGTTGGCACAAATGATGACATCATCCATGTTACACCATGGGATGATGTCATCCATCAAGTTGTCAAAAGTCAACATGACTTCTAGATATTTTGTATATTTTATGTAAATAGGTGGTTGGTTCCTTTTTCCTTCCTTCTTCTCCTTCTTCTATAAATACTCAAATACTTGATGTATTTGAGTAGTGGATATCTTTCAGATGAAAAATAGAAGTGAGGAGAAAAGACTTTGAGCTTTTTGTAATAGAAAGAAATATTAATACAATATTTAGACTTTGTGCTGAATACATGTGTTATATCCATCAGGTCTTTCTTACGTCAGATCTGTGTGTGTTTATTACATTAGATCTCGTACATTTTATTGTCATTTATTCATCAGTATTGCTTTATTCGTTTATGCAAGTAGGTTTGGCTCTGTTTACTACCAATCCTAAAACATAAACCCTCTGACCTTTCTGCTTTGGAATTCATTTCTTTTCTTCCTTTGGACCTGATCTTTCTTCATCTTCTCTTTCATTCCTTTCTTTTCGCGGTTGGAAACACCCCTACTGGGATGAGATCCCAAACCCCTGAAGGCAGAATATTGTGAGACTTGCATAGATTCCTGCTGGTAGAATAGCAATAAACCAGTTTCACTTTCTTTGACTCAAGAGAGGGCTATGCCCTACACACTGATTGACCCGTCATCCATAAATCTTCCCGGTGACATGATTTTCAAGCTAACGAGGGTCGAACTATCCTCATCTATCAAACGAATGAACTTACAATTTGAGTATTACACTACATTTAAGACCTAATGTAGTTCTAGGTGTGTGTGTGTGTGTGTGTGTGTGTGTGTGTGAAATTGTGCCCTAGGTGTATCTTGTGCGTGTCACACTTGATAGCAAGTAATAGCTAGATGTAGAAAATGTAAGTAGATGTGTGCATGGAATAAAATGAACTTCCCCTCCTATGAAATGTATGCAGAAGAATTCAGTCCCTTTCCCTTCAGTGAATTCTATAATGGATGTTTGAATGCTCTTGAATATTCTTTGGATACAACCTTAAGTGCTAATAGTGAATACTTAGTGCTTGTTCCTTTATTATGGTCACATAACTTTATATTTATATGATTCCCTTACTTGATTTTAATTATTAACCCCGGAAAGGCAAACTACCGAAAATATAAGATGTTCAAATGGCTATAAAGGACCCAAAAGATGTGAATAAAGTACAAAGAGGTCAGGGGCACCCAGAGGATGGGGGGGCACTGGCGTTGATTTCCTAGCTTGGCGTTGGTGTCCAAACTCGAGAGAATTGAAGGGTCGGAGGTCAAACTAGGAAAAAAAGTGTGTAATACCAAAAGTGGCAACAAAAAACAAACAAATATTGCCAAAGACATGGGTTAATTAGTACCTTTATTAATTAGAATCATATGAATAGTAGTATGTGATTAGGACTAGATAGATACCCAAAGTGCATGATTTAGTGTCTATAATTATATTTTATTTCTATTATCAAACCTTAAAATTATGTTTTGTGGTGTTCTTGTATTGTGTCTACTATTTTGTTTCCATATTCATAACCTGCACCAAAAAACTTATAGCGTGAGCATTTCCCGAGAAATATTATATAAGTGTTGGATTTGAGCTAAAAACATCTCCAAAGAAGATATCTTCATTATTTTATTTGAAGGATGCATTAAAAGGAGAAGGGTATTTTTTTCCATAAACTTAGCGGTGAGTATAAGTTCATTCACATGGATTTATCTCAATGTCTACATGTTCAAGAAAATAATATAAAGGAAGCTCGAGTGGATGGTAAGAAGATTCAATTTTTAAATATTTGAAACTCTTTATGGATAAATATGTTTTTCATTCATATTTTGTATGCATTGGATATGATTTATTTTGATATTTTTCTTGGATATCCTTAGTTAGAGACCTCGGGAACAATCAATATTAATGTGTAAAATAAATTCATGAATATTTGGTACAATAAAAATAAGGTCACTTTACACAATATCACTCTTATTTAAGAACAAATAAAGGTTAAGGTTGAGCATGAAGATGAATCTAAAGATGATGAAGAATATAATTAAATTGACTTAGAATAATAAGAAACAAAATTTGAAGAAAAAGATAACAAGAATAATTCATCTACTCTAGAGAGAAAGGTACTAGAATTCAAAAGATGGAAGAGGAAAAGAAAGTAGAAGAAAAATATGTGGATCCTAAGGTTGCAGCATATAGACACCCACATCATCATGAGAGGAAAAAATCATGGAGGCATATTAGGGAACATCATATCAACAACCAATATGTATATATAGGTTATTGGAGGAACAATCACTATGAATATCCATACATATACAATAGAGAATTATAGGATTAATTGTTATGGCTATGTATGGAAATTTAGGAGAACCAACTAAGTATATGAATGGACTCATAGAAACCTAGTATATTATGGAACTGGATTTATATATGTATCACCCACTAAGATCCAATATGGGTGGTTAGATGATCAATCATGGTGATAAGTGTGTAATGATTTGAAACACATTCACTATGTGGTTTCTTCTCATGATTTAGGGGAAAACATGTCAAGTACCGCATGTTTTGTACCTTGGGATATGATATTATAATATATATATGTTGATGGAAATTTCAACGTGCGGAACACATCTCCCTTGATTAGTTATATGTTTATAATATATGGTGTCATATAGTAACTAGTTATATTGAGTAATGAGTCAGCGTACATTGGGATTAGGTGTTACCCATCCATTGAGAGTAATGTATACCTATATAAAGTATATGAGTATCATTATGAGATATTTCATGTATAATTTGAGTCTTCTACTTGGTAGAAGGATATTGGAGTTATTCCCCTCAAAGTGTAATTCCCATATTAGGAGATCATGGAGTTATTTATTCCTTAAAAAGTATTGTATGGTGTTGCCTTACCTTGAGGATATTCTTCCATTTCTCATTATATTGAATGTTTGGGCATCTTGGCCCACTAATATCTCGTGTTGTGTTGATTTTCATTATATTTTTTTATATTTTTTGAATAATTAATTTATAATATGAAAATATCTTATCAAATTCAAAACAATTTCTAAAACAAAATCTCCAAAAGGTTGTGACTATGGATGTGAGGGAGCATCGAGCTAGTGGAAGGTTTTCCTCACCCTAATATGTGAGGGAGTATCAATAATTGTCATAAAATATTGTAGAGTATAATAATACATATAGGATTGAAGAGATTCATAAAAATTTAAGTACAAATGAAATTTAAAATAACATTGCTTGAAATAAAAAATTACAAATAAACAACGTTTTCTCACCGCTCGAGCATCCTACATTTTTCGAGGTATAAATTGGGGGCTGCGAGAAATCCCCTTAATAAGTTCACCTAGTGTTGTTTGTAATGCATTACCAAATATGTTAGTATTTACATGAAAATAGAGCCATAAATCTACCAAAATCAATATATAATAAAAAACTCAACAATAACTCAATCAATTTAGAAAATATACATGCATATATGTAACTACAACACTAATAGTTATTGCAACAACAAAATGCAATCTAGGTGGGGTGGCCATAGCTTCCACCATTAATTGTAAAATAAAGAAAGGGAAGAAGTCATAATTATGAATAAATTACTTTTAAACATATATTAAGATAAATTTATTATTACTTTTAAAACAAAATTATTATTAATCACCTTTATGAATAAGTAATCAAAATTAGTTTTGACCTCACTATTTTCCACGACTACTCTAGTAACTTGAGGGATTTATGGAATTCATTCACATATCATAATGTAGCGATCTCGGATGGAGTAGTTAAAAATTGCATAGAGTACTACAAAATGTTATCACCAGATCAATAAAATGTCATGCAAACTCTACGAGATGTAGTCTACATAGATGGTACATCACACATCCTCCCACATGATGTAAACAGATGCACATAAAATGTTATTCCACTATTACTTATGCCACCACCAGATGCATGACCACTTGAAACATCAAAATACGATGGGAACTACAACTCATTCTTTCACTTATATCCCCTATAGTCTAAGAACCCGATGTATGCACTATATTCTTCCCATGAGAAATACATGTATCAAAAAAATTGGAAAGTCACTTAATGGTATCCTTGCATGCATTATGATGAATTTCACTATGGATGACAATATGTAATTTTTTTCCTCTTACCTCTCAGAGGATGATTTTGTAACTTTTGGTCTCGCCTAGCACTAGGTGTATCATATGATGACCCACCTCCTTATACATAACATGTTCTAAAGTCAAAATAATTTGGATTATTATTAAACACAAACCCACAATATAGTTTTCTTAAAAAATACAACAGAACCTTATTATTGTTGCATGGATTCTCATCAAAGACCATCCACTACTTGTCCCAAAATTTCATTTTCATTTATTCATGGATACACCACTCAATGTCGATATGTTTCCTACTCATTTGTGGTGGATCATTTCTTCCAAGCTTACAACACAAAACAAAAAATTAGTGTTTTGGTATCTTCCTATCTTTTATGGAATCATATGTAAATATGTCAACATAAAATTGTTTGCATGTTTCCCATTCAGTTTGCATTAAATTTAGTTTCCTAAAATATTTTTATTTCATTGTAAACTCTTTCCAACATATTTACAAGTGCACTAAGTTTTTTTGTTGACAAATCATGCAAACTATTAATGATTATTTCCAATTGTTTTCACTTTACATACATCATTGAAATAGTTCCTATTTTTTTATATGGGCCTCTTATGTATTTTTATGGTTTTAGGTGATTATCAACATTTTTTACTTCCCCCCTTATTTCTTCTAGATAATGTCTCTATTAAGATATAATTCTGAAAAAAAAAATTAATAACATTTATTTTCTTTTTCAAAACCCCTAGTTTATCTAAAACAACAAATTAACAAAATAAATTTATATAATAAACTCACATGGTTCTATGAGAAACTCATCATCACATGCAAGAAAAATCGGGATGAGGAAAAAGCTTTTCAAATGATGTATGTGTTATTTTTTTGAGCTCAAAAGCCTTCTTTTGTAAGTCACAAGTTTGGAAAATAAGATAATGACCTATTGATTCATGTTCTACAAAGAGTATACACCCTTTATAGTTACACAGACATGCGCCCTATGTATTACAAAGGTCGTATGTGTTTTTATTCGTATATTCCAAACCTATTAAAAATAGGTTCAGAAGGGATTTACAAAGGGCATATGTATTTTTAGAATGGCATATGCCCTTTGTGAAAAATTACCAAATTAGCTAGAAATTTGACCCCCGACTTTGTGCATTTACCCACTATTTGATGAACTTTATGAGAATTTATCTTGAAAACCCTCTATATGAAATAGAGATAATGAATAAATTAAAGAATGACGAGAAGAAAATAATGGAGGTTTTTGAGAATGGATATTTGAGAGTCCATAAAGACAGAGAAAATAGTGAGAATAATGGTAGCAAGGGAGAGCTAAAAGAATATCTTGGAGACACTTTTGATTTTCATAATATGTTTTTTCAATTTTTAGGTACAACAAGGAAGGAGATGTAGGAAATGGAACCAAATTTGGTTCACTCCAAAATTCTCATTTCTATGAGAAGAAGATATAAGAATTTTTAGTCATTTGGACTCATGATGCATGCAAAGGAAATGAAAAAGAAGATTATAGTAATAAGAAAGTAGTTGTAAATGAAGAAGATGAAGATCAAAACCATTTAGGTTTTTGGTGGGGAAGTTGTACAGAGGTGAGTTTAAGCCCAAAAATAAAAGGAAATGGTTAGGGATAACTATTTGGAGGAGGGGGTTAAATGATGGTGGGTCTGGGTCCACAATAATATAATGAAAGAGAATAAGATAAGAGAAGATAAGAATTAAATCCAATAAGAGGATGGAAAAATAAAATTAAATGTGAATAACTTAAATATTTGGTGTATTAGAAGGGAATAGCATGGTCATCATGCTCAATGGAAAAATTAGTATTTATACCACTTTCCCAATCTTTGTGAGCAATATATCACGGTTGTATTACCATGGGTGTTTGATGCAATAACATCCAAGGTAACATGCGGTCTTGCATCACCCAAAAAAATGTTTTTAAATTTTATTTTCTTTATGTTGGTCGAAACTTTGTGGATTTTTAATGTTGACAAGGCTCTTAAATGGATTTATTTTAATCCTTGGTCACTTTTTTATCTAAAGTTCCCGAAGTCACACTTTATATGTTATGGGGGCCCATGTATTACTTAAGGATTAAGTGCTACCATGAATTCCTAAAGTAATTTGGGATCCCAAGTAGATGCAAGAGTGAAAAGTGTCCTATTATAATCCCAATAGATTTCAATAATCTAAATGAATAATGTGAGCCCAAGTAATTACAAAAGGAAAACAAGGTGCCTTCAGAATATATACACTTTTCTTTTCATAAATAGTTTTTCCCATGGAGTTTAAATGAATGTTTGAGCCTTATTTATGCAAAAACTAAAATGGTGCATTGTGACTTTGTCCACTTGGTGAATGTGGGGCTAAGTATTTTCTCATACATAGTAATAAATTCCATTATTTGTTTATTGATCATTTGAATGCAAGCACCCATGATCTCTACACGTTTCATAATGGCACAAGGAGTCTCAAAGTTAAATGTTCACAATAAATGTAGGACAACATGCAATAATTTCAATGAAAACAACTTTCATGAAAAACCAAGTAAGATTGTGAGTTTGGTCTCATTGGAAATATCTCCTCAAGAGATTTGAATTAGCGTTGGACCTAGGACTATTGGTAACATGTGTGGGAAATTTATGCATTTAAATATCCATAGGAATGGTTCCCTTCATATTTTTGACATAACTCAGTTGTTGCATTTGGATATTAATTAATCTTAGTCTTTATAGAAGCTACAAATTAAAGAGGGGTTCATGGAAACTATTTGTATTGAAACCAACTAGATATCTCCATGGGACACACCTAGTTAAATAAAGAGTTAGATATTCATCCATGACATGGAAGATAGACTCCTAAATAAATAATCGCATATCCCATAGGAAAATAAGTTGGCTCATAATTAGGTTTTTAGACCCTTGAATGCAGTAGAATTGGGTCACACATCATAGGGAGTGAGAGAATAGAGTATCAAGGTGTTCATAGAGAAAATAAGAGGCTCCACAAAGTAGACAGAGATCCCAATGTATTGAAAATTTTGTAATAATCATTGTAAATCTCTTTGAGTCTCAAGTAGTGTATGTGGAGGAGTATTAAAGAGCCAAAGTGTCTTTAGATTTCATATGGCACAAAATTTTAATATAATTTGTTGGATTTTATCTCTTTGGGAATTATGTGACACTATTGTATGGCCACAAGTTTTTCTTAATTGACACCCCCTAATATAAATGCTAGAGATTAAAAATAATTGATACCAATACACCCTCACATGTTGATAAAAATTTAGCATAAGATCATGGACAAAAAGTTAGAGAATCCAATTCAAAGTAGGTCCAAGATAGTATAGTTTGGTCATGACTATATGATATGGTCTTGACAGGTTTGGTATAGCCTTGTCCCAAGTGGATTCACTATCTGAATTCCAATTTTGAATGACATTCAGGTTCAAATCACCCATTTCTATCAATCTACAGTCCTATATCTCTCTAGAAGTCATCTATAATCAGTTAAGTGACTTTATACATGTGTTTCATGCTTTCAATTACATGTTAGGTTGATTGGTATATGTTATATTCTTTTCTATTTGATCTAAGTTGCAAATATGAGTTATTATTTATGTTGTAACATATTTGTAAGATATGTAATCAACTCTAATATAATTTAAACCTAAGTAAATTATCCTAAAATTAAATTAAGGTTAAACACTTTGGTAAACCCTCTTTTGATCAAACCCTTCACCTAATCTAGGATCTATTTAGTTCCTTGTGTATTAGACATGTTGACTTCCAAACCCCAATTTCCATAGGGTTTCATATTTGCATTGTATATTTATATCACACCTGATTTCCATATATAATTTTGCTTAAATTTTATTTACACAAATTTTCCTATGGTTTCATGGTTGGTCCTACCCTTTGGGTCTCTTTCTAGGGCTCATAATTGCCAATTCACCTTTTGTTACATATCTCAAGCATAATGTCTCAATTTTCAAATTCCTTTAAGTTTATTCTTAATTTTTAAATATTTAATGAAACCTCTTTTGTTTGTCCTAATTGTTAGCACACTTTTCATAAATTCAAAATTATTATTTTTAGTAATTAGGGAATAATAAGAAACATATACACTTTTGGATAAATTCCTTAGAGGGTTTTCTTCCATATAATCATAATCAAAATTATCTCTTTTTGTTTTGACAAATTCAATTTCTATTTTCATAAATGGTCATTTTATTAATTTGATGATAGTCATTTTTTCTCAACATCATTTTTGGGTCTTATCTCATATGATCTCTTTCATTATCGACATCTATGTGTCGATTCTTATTATTGAATTTTCTTCTATCATTTTTTTACCATCATTCCCTTTGCCACAATTTCTCAATTCTTCTTGTATGAATTATTTCAAAGTCACCAAGCATGTAGAGATACTCTCACAAAACTAGTGCATGAAACAAATCTCCTTATCATATGACACCTTTCCATATGAATTCAATTTTGGGTCATATTTCAGATACTTTTACTAGTAATGATGACACCTTTCATAAGGATATCTTAGATTCTATTCAAGCTTTACACCATGATTTTCAAGATAAATTTCAAGCTATGAATACGAGATCACATCTCTCAAGTGTGAGATAATGCATCTAAAGGATTCTTCCAATTCCCATCATATCTCTACACATCATGATCAATCTAGTTCTAAACTAATTGAGAATAAATGTCATACACACATCATGTATGATACATGTTCCCATATAAGTGAAGTAAAATTCCTACAACAAAAACACTTCTTCAAGTTGAAAACATGCTCGACAATATGATATTCTTTCTAAGCTAATCAATAATCATTTAATAAATTTGTTACCTACTCATTACTACCCTCACTATCGGCTTACAAAAATAAAACGTCTATCATTTTGCAATTATCATGGAATTATTAGACATCATGATAATGATTCTTATTCCTTACAATGATGCATCCAACAACTCGAGCATAAGGTATTTATATCCTTTGATACATGACATTCTCCTATGCAATCATCCCAAGTTCAAAAATATCAATGGAAACCAAAAGTTACAACATCTATATCTTATGAGCATAATTTGATACTAAATGATACACTTTTACAATAAGAATCAACTAATCACAAAGCGGATAATAATTCAATACCTCATTTTCTAGAGAAACCACCAATTACTAAATTACATCATCCTGTTGTGAAAACAAAAATGGAATAAATACTAGTTGAGCATGAACAATTACACACCACCTCGGCACACTTAGAGTGTAAGAAACCCCAATCGGAGGGTAGCAGCAACAAAGGATTCTTGATGTCAAAATGATGGTGGAAAACTTCAAAGCACAACAACAATGTTAGTTGTAAGATAAAATTCATCCAAAAAGGCCAATATGCCCAAATACTCAAGAAATCCCAAGATGCATACAAGTTCCCACATTCATAAAAATCATAATTCAAGGTTATTCTTACCTATTTTTAGTTCAATCTTATCAGCAAAACATGTTTAGGACCTTCACAAATAATCAAGACTCCATTTCACTTCATTAACCTTTTAAGTGTTGTTAAGAGCTTCTAGCCCTTCTAAATTGCAAAATTTGTAGTTGAAAAATATTCATAGGGAATTCTAGAAAACTAGAAGTATTTTTAATACCCATTATATTTTGTTAACTTTCTAAGAAGTTTCGTCACCTAACTCTCAATGCAACTCCTCCAAGTGCTCCTTTATCATTTTCCTATTAGCCCCGATTCATCCAAAAGCTTATAGTTTAGAACAGCTCATTAACACTCTTGAGAAACTGAATGCATTTATTATTACCCTTTATCCTTTCCTTACTTCATGATAATTTTCATCATCCACCCTTTTCATACATTTCTCCCAACATCGTTGTCACCTTTCTAATTGGGTCTTCTAGCCTTTATTAGGCCTCCTTGACTAAGTTTCTAGGGTTTTGATGTTTTCACTAGTTTCTTAACCTTCTTACCCACTACTAGTAGTTTGGGACATCACTTAACACCTTCTCTTCAACCTTTTTAGGTCCTTATTTAGGCTTGAACTCGTCATACATTGTTTTCTCCTCTATAACCATGTTTTTGTTCTTAGTGTAACTTGAACTTATTTCAAGTCTTCTTTATGTTTTCTTCCAAAATCATCACTAATTTTCATTCCTTCATGTATCCTCTTATCATACGTCTATTTTACCCTCATGTACTCACACTAAATTCTCCTTCTTACCCTTCTTGTGTCAAATTCTTTCATTGAGATTTTAATCTTATGACTAGAATTGTCTTGAGACTAGTAGAGGTAACTTATTTTTCTTAAGGTTTTAGACTATCCTCTTACTTTCCATGGCCTCTAAAACATGTCAATATACCTAGAACACCCATTTGATAGTTATTATTGTCATGAAATTTTCTTACAGGACACTTTCTTACCAAGACTAGTTGGTTGTTACCATAACATGGTATAGGACTATTTTTCAATTATTTCTCCTTAAACACCTTGAAATTTTTTTATTACAATCACATATTCTCCTTCATGGAACCTTAACTCATCTAATGTATGGAATAAAATAGGATTTATAAAGAGAATATTTTAATTTCATCCAAATTTCATGTAAAACCCTCATATTTGGGTTTCGTGTATAGTCTAGACTGTGTTTTCACACTTCAAGACCTAAAATCATTATATTACCTCATACAACTCTTACCACACATGTAATAATCCATATGAATAATAATTACAAATTTTCAATCAGATTTTTTAACGGTATTTCCATTTATACATATTTCTTCATTCAAAAACCCTATGTAGGTTTTTATAGGAAAAGAGTACATATTTTGAGTTTATTTTCATTTTTTTGACTAATTATATTGTGTCAAATATCTGTTAGATTATACAAGATCTTATTCCACTTATCAATCCCTTCAAAACATATCTAACTATTTTAGCATTGGTTATAACATTCATTTTGTTATTTAGCTATCATACAAATTGTGTAACAGTGTTCTCAAATTTTAGACTCTTGTCCATGAAAACACCAGTATGAACTTAAATTATGCTCATGTATCAATCATAATCCCTAAAACAATACAAGTAATACCCCTCACTACTCAAAACCATTTTTATTATTTTGATCATTCAATAACCAGATACTTTCTTACTTTGGATGACACTTATCATTGTTTCTTATATCTTGTCTTGTCTTCAATGAAGTTCCATCATCTCTAATTTCCTTCCTCACATTCCTTATGAACCTGTACAATCTCTTATACATGTAAGATCACTAACTATAACATATATCAACTATCATTCACACAATCTCAAGACATTATATAATCTTGAATCAAGAAAATCTATATTAAAATGTCTTCCATTTTACATCATAGTATATCTGATCTTCCTATCTATGTAACCACCTATTCTAATCCTCTTCTACCCTATCATCTATCTCCTAACATTTCTTTATTTAAATCCTTCCTTTTTGTGACCAAAAGGAGTTAGCTATTAGAGTAGTTATGTCAACATACCATGGTTATAACTAGGTTACAAATGAGTAATCTTACCTGCGCATGGGTGTAGAACATGTATCTTATGTTACATGAGTGGTTTTTCACCTTTAGAACCATAACACATGGCCTAACCTGATTCATAAACTAATAAACACAACATGGAGAATTCAAATATTTGAAAAGGTATTTTTGGAGGAAAACTCAAAAACTTCATCATTACATGGCAAAAAGAGTCCAAAAGGACTAGGATCCAACCCAAGACATCCAAGAAGACCACCTACACCTAATTCAAACCAAAAAAATGAAACCCAAAATCTTTCTTTATACATGATGATGCTCCTGCATCAATTCTACAAGCATCTCTACCCCTTCACACCAACTTAAGATATATTTTAATCCACATGTTGATATTGATTGTAAAAACAATACAAATGATTCTACACCACTTACTAGTAAGATCACACATATTATGTATGGATGAAATTATCACAATATAAATACAAATACAAATACGATAATGATGATAATATGTGGATCTCTACAAGCATGGGAACATATAGGATAAATCCTAAGTTTTCCTCTAAAAATTATTCTAGGGGAAACATGAAAAATAATATCATGGATAGCATTGATTCATCAATACTATTCAATTTTGATGAAAAATATGAATTTGATTCTACTTACTCTTGTGATAAGAGTAAACAACTTGATGATAATTTTTATATTCTTAAACCTATTGATGAAGAAGATGATACTATTTCACTAGAAGCATTACATATTTCTTGACATCTAGTTGTTGAGCATAAAACTTCCCAAATGGCCAAGTATAGCACCCTAGTGAATCCACCTCCTCATCCTCTTGATAAATACTTATGGTAGAACCCATGTGTCATTATTCTACACATTCAACATAACAACCATTCATGCATCCAACATTACATTCTCACTCATGACATGTTATTGTTAAGTAGGCCTACCAATTGTTACCTATATATTTGATCTTCATCCACATACACCATTGTATGATACCTTCTCCAATATCTGGATCTCCCTTCCTTATTTTCCAAGAATAGGTTTCCTTGCATGCCCCTACATACTTTGGTAAGGGTCACATTTCCAATATGTTTGATAATCTTCCTATGTCATATATTTTCTATTGCAATGGATTTCACACATCAACCAAAATTAATATCAACTAAATGCACTCTCGTCAAGACATTGTAACCCAATCCTAAATCTCAATTGAAATTATTCTAGTTCGCACATTATTCCTAGAGCTACTTCACCTAATTCATCTCTCGGGTCTTCTTTGGCACACATCACTACTACTATACCACTTCCATTCAAATCAAAATTAACGCCTAAGCCTCCATCTTCCCCAGATATTTTTCAACCTCTTCAAGAGGTTCTCGTTGATATTTTTCATGTTATCCATAATTTTGTACATAGTTATACATTCTCATAAAATAAAAGCATTCAACTATTGGAAAAATAAAAAATCAAGACTGTGCATTTTACTTGAGTTTTTATCACTTTACAAGATACTTGTTATTTGTCACTTTGGTTTGATAGATAACATGTTTTATCTCTTTACACACATATGTCAATTGGGTACATTGAGTCGGATACAAGACACGCATATTGATGCATGCTTATAAGATTACTCTTTCTTCCTTGCATTCTCATCATTTTGGGGCAATCGCTCCACATCTCTTGTTTACTATTGCAATTTTTTTATCACATTTTGATATGCTTGGTTGTTATACCTGTTTGATATTTGTGTGTGTTATTGGTTGTTTGCTTCATTTATTATAGCCTAACTATCTTGATTGTCGTATAACACTATGGGTGTCTCATGTTTTTGGATCTATGCCTCTTTTGTATACCCTTGATTTCTCTTATTTGTTGGTCTAAGGGATTTGATGGTTTTGTGACACCATGGGTGTCCCATGTTTGTAGTATCTAAGCCTTTCATATGTCATCTTTACAATTTTTTTCATTTTTTTGTTCTTATTTTCTTCTACATGTGTTGTACCTACTAGTTTCTCTATTTTCTACTATTGTTTTTGTGGCTATGGTTTATTTTGTTGCGTGTCATGGTTTCCACCATGTGCAAACACCTTCCTATTTGGAGGTATAGGTTATCCAAGTTGGACACCTCTTGATCACTTTACACACTTCTCATAAATCTACTTTAACATGCTCAACATGGTTTTCACACATGCCTCAAAAGAGGGGGCATCTATCCGGGTTTATTCTATATTTTTAGTAGATATAGACATAATTTTGGGGGAAGAGGCAAGTAAAAATAAGGTATAGGCACCCAAAAATTCATTCATACATATAATTTTGGAAAACTCGGCACATGATCAAAACCATACAATTTGGTCGAACTATATGGTACAATCCTCGACCCCCACACATTTTTGAAAAGGGTAAATTTAAGCAAGTTTTTCAACATTTTCAAATTTTAACCTATGTATACAAATTTTATTTTAAAAATCACATCTAGAATATGTATTTTATATTATTACATGTGGCATGAAAGTTCTCATTCCTTATTTACATTAGCACTTAGCTTAATGATCGGTTTCAAGAATCTCGGGGCACGCGTCTCCTTATTCAATATTGTTTAGCATTTATTCAGTTTATACTCACTTATACATCATATGGGGAAAGTTTGGGGGCACCTATCCTCTTTTTTATTGTGTGTTATTATTTTCAAAATCAGGTCTAGATCTATCTACAATGGTGTGATTTATGAGATCATGGAAGGCACTAAATCAGCTAAGGGATTTTTGGTGGGAAATCTTTCATATCCCATTACATTCAAAGCGGAAGATATCGAGTTGTTAAATAAATTTGGTACAATGTCTTCTTCCTTCACAGGATGTATTTGCACCTCTTTCTTCTTCTCTTTCTTACACATATTCATGTTGGGTTACATACACCTAACACTCTGGTTTCTCCTTGGCACAAATTGGGGATTAATCACCCCAATATTTTAGAAAATTTTAAGCAAAAAAATCCTCCAATCATAAGAAAACATGTGTATTCTTTCCTTGTTTACATATTTTCACTTTACATATATGAAAAAGGCAATAATTTTATGTTATATGTTTTACATGAGTTATGGTCAATTATCTATCACATACATTGAATACATTGTCTTGCACGTTTCATCATTAATCGTGTCAACACCAATCACAACAATGAAACTTCAAAATAAAATAAAGGGAAAAGTGTGTTTACAAAATTTATTAGAATATGTTGTATATTTTAGATATTGTACACCCGGAGTATTGTAACCCTTTTCTACGAGTGTTAGCGGGGTATGGGGTTGGACCTAACTAGTTTAAAAATGTAATCCCGAATCGGGGCTAGTTCCCAAAAAAATTGTGATCCCTATTTTCCCAAGAGTCTAGATATGTTTTTTTATCTATATGTATGGTGTCAAAATCCATTATTTTTGGGGAACCATTATGGGTTGTTTTCTCAACCCATGGTTTTGGTACCCAATGTATTGTAAAACCACTTTAATGGATACATATTGATGTGCTTACATACGACTAGACATACAATAGGGTAGAGCATAACTCAAAAGTAAATTATTGTATTGTAAATGGTTAAGTTAATGTAATAAGAGAGAGAAGTTCTTGCGCTATGTTTTTTCCCAAAAGGGTTTCCCAGGATAAATCTTGTGTTATTTATTGTACTCCATTTTCATTTTCTGTTTATCTTGAATATTTTGTTAAGTATAGCTTCTCGTTTATTTTTATTAGATCTAATTTTCTTCACACTCAAGTATATTTTCCTTTAAGAATGCAATTTTAAATTTATACTTAAAGGGGTAGAAAATGTAGACACTAAAAATTGGTAATTTGCATTTTGGAAACTCTTGATTTGACTATGCACTCCTTTTATGATAAATACAACTTCTTCATTCCCACTTAGCACTTTCTAAGGTCCATTTTTATCTTATTGATCCTTACACATTGACATGTCAACACATTATGAGAATAAAAATGTACAAAATCAATAGAAAAAAATCATTTTATCAACTCCAAATTTCATTTGGCATATTTCATGCTCCAATTTAGGGTCATACAGGTTTGGTCGGAATTTATATCTAGTCCTAACTAATATGTATGGTATTTAACCGACATGTATTCCAACTGCACTTTCAAATTAATATCTTTTTCGGTCGTATACTTCATCTAAGTTAGCCTTTATTAGATAAATAATTTGTGGAACATTAAATAAGAAAGTAAACACTACCACATTTTCTAACCTAGAAATCCTAAGGCAAGGTACTTAGAGCACTCACTTCATACACTTGAAAAAGGCATCCAAAGCTCCCTCAATCTCACAACGTCAGATATGAATTCATTAGGACATCACCCACATCAGGTCTAAAGCTACAAATCATGTCAAGGCATCCATATATCTCTTCCATAAGAACTCAAACATCCTCTCTCCAATTATTTTAGCAAGAGTGAATTCAAAGAAAGTATGGTCAAAGCAAAAGCAAAATTTTGATTGACATGTCAAAATATCATATGTTACTTAGAGAACAACGTGTAGTTTGAGACCTCTTCAAAGTAGTGCCAACATCGGTATATAGGGGTTCACATAACCTAACTAGTGTTTTTTTTTCAAGACTCTTCATTTATGGCTAGCATTTGAGGTGATAATTGGTCCATTCAAATAGCTTTGTTACGTGTGTGAAAACTAGGGTTTAATAGTGATAGAGAAATATAGAAAGGAGAGCATCACATAAAGTTACATAAGCCAATTAAAATTATGTACAAGATGTATAAATACGGTCCGGGTAATTTGGTATGGCCCTACCCTAAGTGGATTCACAATCATAGTTCTGATTTCAAATGTCATTCAAGTTCATATCACCCATTTCCAGGTAGTGTAAAGTCTTAGATCTCTCCGAATGCATCTTTAATCAACTAAGTGCCTCTATACAATTTTTTCATGCTTTCAATTGCATATTAGGTTGGTTGGTATATGCTATATTATTTCTATCTTATCTGAGTTATTACTTTTGTTGTAACATCTTTGTAAGATTTGTAATCAACTCTAATCTCAACTAAACCTAATTAGATTGACCAAAAGGTTAATTAAGTTAAAAATTAATTGCCTATTTTTAATTCTTAATATAAATACTTTATTTAATTAGTGGGCTCACTCCACTACAGTAAATAATTTTATGGAATTTTCTAAGTGATTAAATGTACCACCATCAACAATCATAACATGTAATTATAGAGTTGAAAAGATAAATCAATTCAAACGTGAAACCAACTTGATGAAATTCTAACTATTCTCAAATTTAACAAAGCAAAACTATGTTTCTATGTAAATCCCCACTACCTTGAGGTTTTGGGGCACTAATACCTTATGGTAAATAGTAATAGATGGTTGGTTTTGGATCCTCTTATGCTTCCTTGGGATCTTCAAACTCAAACTCTTTTTCTTCCTCTTTTGTTACTCCTCCAGCGTATAATAGTTTATTCTATGCACATTTATGTCCTCTAATGTGTTTGTTTTAACAATAAAAAATAATTCTTTTTTATTTCTCTTCAATGTTTTGAAGTGGTAATCTAGTTACTTGAGGAAATGATTATGTTTGGTGTTCTGATATTTGATGCTAGTCAATGTTTATCTCTTAATAGCTAAGACATTTTCCTCTACCTTTTTTTCCCTAGTAATTGACTCGATTAAGGATGTGAACTAATAAGTGTATTTAAATTCCCTAGAGTTTATTGCTTTATTTTCATGTTGACTCGTTATATCAATTGTATGGAGACATTAGATACAACACTATTTTGGACATTATTATGATTTTTTCATATATTAGTGTTTTGATGTTAACTTGTTTGACATGATGTGTATGAGGCATATGATGCCAACCTACTGATTTTATCATTATTTCTTAGTTTAGTGATGATGTTATGGATGTTATTGATCTAAGATTTAGATGGATTATATCTTGATATATTATGGATGATTGTCGTAATGGTTAATTATCTCATTTATGGATAGATGTTGCTTAATTAATTTGGATGGTTTACCATATACTTGATTTGATCATTTTTACGTATGTAGTATCATTTTATTTGGTTTTGGAATTGATTAGGTATGATTTTTGAATCAATTGTGCAAGTTATAGGTTCATCACAGGAGAATGTGGACTTGGAGGTTGCGCCTCCAACATTATGCAATAGGTCGTTTGGGACAATTATTTATCCCTTGTTTGTTCATTATTGCTTTGCATGTCATTGACTAGGATGGAAATATGAAATCCATCATCGTTACATGTGTGTTATTCATTTGGTTGGTCACCTTGGCTTGTTTTTCTCCATTTGAATTAATTTAGTATTAATTTTTCTAATCACTTGCTTAAGCCACTTTTATGGGTTAAATGTTTTCTACTTGATTAGGGATGGGTTAATTGAGTTTATATTTTATTAAGAGGGATTGGTCCACATAATTGTGGACTAGGTGGGCCCCACCACCTCTCTTAATGAGCCACTTTTCCCAAATCTCGAATTTGGGCTAAAAGTGGAAATTTGGAAGGGTGCTTTGAAAGTTGGGGGTCACTCTTACATCAAAATGAACCCCATAGACCATACCTATGGGTAGGGGACTCTTCCCAAGGATCAAAATATATTTTCCCTCCATTTTGACCCTCTCTTGTCCCCATATTTATTTATGATTTTGATTTTGGAAGCCACTTGGGATTTGGGAATGCATTTTTATTTTGTTTTGTTTATTTTATTGAAATTCTCCTCCATTATGATCCTTGTTTTATTCTGAAAGAGACTTGGGGTGACTTGGATTTTGGAAGGGAATGGGTGACACATGTCACCATCCCATTGGGTGATGTTTTTAATCCTTTTCTTACTTAACCCTCCATTTTGGATAGGGTTAAGACTTCTTGACTCATTTTACTTGGAGATTTTGGGGAGCTTGGAGGAAGGAGGAGCTTTAATAGGGTTGGATTGAATTTGTGTGTTGGTCATCACTTTATTGAGAGGTAGACCTTACACCTCTTAGATTTTCTTATTGTACAATGAAATTTTGGATGTATTATTGCTTGTGTTTGTGTATTGGGAATCTTATGTTGTAATTGTGTGTTGTTTTTACATAATTTAATTTATCCATCTAACCCTTTAGGGATTGGATTTTGGAATGTTGGGGAAGAGGGAATAATCCCTCTTTCTCCCACATGGCTTGATGGGAAATCCATGTTGGGATTCCTATTATCCTCCCTTCATTTGGTTGATGTGGGAGATGGTTTTACATATTGTGTAGAACTAATCTCCCTTCCTCGCAAGGAAACCTACATGGTTTGAAAAATTTTGGCAAGGAGGAGGAAAGGAGTGATAAGTTCTATGGGAGAAATAAGGAGATTGGTAGATTTTTGGTTTCTTGACAAAATTGAAAATTCATTTGGTTATAGGAAAATGTGATTTAAAATGGGTATTTTTTACCCTCTTCCCCTATTGAAAATCATGGATCTTCTTGTATGTGGATTGGCCTTTGATTTTTTTGGTGTTTGATTGTGTATGTGTTGTGTGTTTCTTTCCTCTACTCCCCTTGTGCATCTTGGAGGCATGCATCCTCTCTCTCCCATGGGCTTGGAGGGAGGCTAGCATGTCCTTCTTATTTGGAGATGGCATGTAATGATGCCATTTGGTTGGGTGGAAAACCAAGCCACTTCTCTTGTGTTTGGAGACTTACTACTTAAAGATGAAGTTGGAGTTTCTACTTACTTGGAGATATGGAGGATTCATTCTAAAATTTGACATGTTGATTCCATTTTTGGGGAGGCTTTTCCACTTTCATTTTATAGAGTTAAGTATTGTGAGAAGGGTTATATTAGATTTGAAACTTATATTGTCATTCTTGTAAAAACTTGTTTTAAGAGAAAGAATTTTTATGTGTAAAGAGGAGCTCTCACATTTCCATGTAATCTTAATGTTGAATAGGGAATGGAAATCTTGTTTTTATTTCCTCTTATAGGCTTGTGCAAAAAAAAATGTATAAGGGTGTGGGAAGAAATATCATATTTCATTTGGTTAAAAAAATAAATCGTGTTGTTTTTTTATATAGGATTGCATATGTAGGATTTTGTAAAAGAAACTCTTCTCTTATTTTGGGTTTCAATGAAACTGATTTAAGTTTATTTAATTCATAAGCTTGAATGACTTTTATCTATATTTCTAAATATTTTGTAATAAGTGATGCTTAATAGAAATGTTGCATTCATTTTGTATAAACTTGAATAAACTTATAAACCTTAGTCTCACCTTGTGGATTGAATCTTAATTTGAAAAAATAAAAAGAGAATTTTTATTGAATGTTGGTGCTCATGTTTTCCTTGTTGTGATAGGTATCTCCTTATTTGGGTGTTAAGATAAAATGGAGCCAAACTTAGATAAATATTATAATGAAATCATTTATCTATATCATAGGATGTTTCTAAACCTCAATGGTTATGTACAAGAACTTATAACCTGAATGAATTTTGATCATCCTACAAGTTTATACACCGAGAATAGATATTAATTAATCCTTACTTAACTTACATCTGGTTATACCTTTTTTAGGAAAATGTAGATGTATAAATATATACATCTATTGAAAAATATGTGGAACTTGGTTATGTTTTATAGAGAAAAATATAGAATTATTTATAATCAAAATAATAGTGGAACTTAATTATATTACATTGTTTATATTTTTAAAGAAATGGTATTTTTTAAACTGATAAGAAACTGACTTCAAAGTTTGTGTGAGTGTCTATGTGGGTGTGGGTGTGGGTGTGGGTGTGCGTGTGGGTGTGTGTGTGTGTGTGTGTTTTGGGGGGTGTGGGTGGGTTTGGGTAGGTTTGGGCATGTGGGTGTGTGTGTGTGGGTGTGGGTGTGGGTGTGGGTGTGGGTGTGGGTGTGGGTGTGGGTGTGGGTGTGGGTGTGTGTGTTGGTGTGGGTGTGGGTGTGGGTGGGTGGGTGTGTGGATATGGGTGTGGGTGTGGGTGTGTGTGGTGTGTGTCTGTGTGTCTGTGTCTGTGTGTGTACTGTGTGTGTGTGTATGTCTGTCTCTGTGTGAGTGTGTGTATGTGTCATGCAGTGTGTGTGTGTGTCGTGTGTGTCTGTGTGTGTGTGTGTGAGTGTGCGAGAGAGAGATAGAGAGAGGGGGAGTGTGTGTGTGTGTGTACGTATGTGTGTGTGCATGTGTTTATGCATGTGTGGGTGTGTGTTTGTGTGTGTGTGTGTGTGTGCATGCATTTAAATTTAAAAATGTGTTATTATAAGGAAATCATATATTAGTGGTATTGGGGTCACAACTTAGCCACTACCCCTATCCCAAACACGGATATTCTTACGATAGAAAACCTATCCCGTGAACCTCGCACACTTCATCATTGTAATAAATTTTACACACACACACACACACACACACACACATGTAATCAAGGGCACGGTCTCTAGGGAAAACCCTAGTTTGGCTTCAAATAACATGCATACGTTTAATAATACTTCAAATGTAGGTATGGCCACCACCCTTATTGAGGGTTTGGAAATTTGGAAGAACGTGCACGCATGCATAGTGTGTATGAGTAGATATACATCCAGATCCATGGACATACACATAGGAATATCTCTATAGTAAATAGAAATATATATACAATATATTCGTGCTCCAAATCCCTAAATTGAAACAGGGGGCAATAAAATGGAGTAAAACCCACAAATGCAACTCCACCCTTGCTCCTTAAGATCTCCCGAATACCTGCAAAAATAAATGGAAAAGAAATGAATGAGAAATGTGAAAATGAAAAGTTAATGGAATATCATAAAGCTATTTAAGGTTACCAAATATCAATGGTGAGGATACTATCAAATCCTAGGGCCCATATTTAACTGGTTTTCCCACTTGTCTAGTGATCTTCAAGTTGACTTGCCCATTTAAAATTTTGCAAGTGGGCTTAATCTAGACCTCTTACATCTTGCCTTGGTGGAACTAAATTCAATTATAATTGCATTGAAATTATATTGTAGTATAGGATCCTTCTATTTTAATGTTTGACCTAATGGTTTATTTTATACCCTCATTGAATAATTTCTATCGTAGATGATATATCGAACCCTCATTAAACCAAGATAATTTTCATTAATATTTCTTAGATAAGCTCTTAGTGAAATAAATTAACCTTCCCTATTGACTAGATTTTCCTCTCTATGGGAATTACATTTTCTCTTTAGAAAATAAATTGGCATCTTGTTTATGGTTAACACTGGGATATTAAAATTCTACCTAAAATTGAAATCAAATCTCCAATAAATGATAAACACGTTTTTATATGGGTTATAACCCTTAAATTTGCGATTGATCCTATCAAGATCCGTGGTGGATCACTGGGCATAAATCAAGCAACTCTCGAACCAGATTTCGTAGAGTATTAAATAAATTTTTTACTTATTCGTAGATGTGGGAATATAATAGATATATAATTAATAAATTAATATCTTTACAAACTTATTCGACGTCGTTGACCTAACAAAAAAATTCCCCAAATTTAACAGGGTTAACGAGATGATTAATTGGATGTTTTGGGTCATAAAATCATGGGCACGACACGTACCTCATATTGAATGTGGTCCTTTAGTACGCCAAAATAAATTTTCTACATTCTCCCCATAACATTCTCTATTGTCAAATATAGGGTTTGATATTGTTGGATAAAATCCTTGACTATACATGTTAAGCATAACTTGGCCAATTTATTGAGCTAATTATCTATTAGGTCATTATTGTAGAGAAATGTTGGCTCCTCCACAAAAGTAGACCATTTGATTATATAACTCTTCTTCTTTTTTATCTCAAATCCAAAAATCATCTTCTTATTTTTATTTATATAATTTTGAAGTATTGATCATCAACAACCTTTTACAAATGGAGGGAAAGTAATTCTAGAGTAAAGGGAAGTTCAGCATTCATACCATATATTAATTTAAAATGAGACATGCCTATTGCCCACTTTGTAGTTATACGATTAGCCCACAAAGCATCATATAACTTCTTATGTCAATTCCTTTGATTCTCATCAACCAATTTACGGACAATAGTGACAATATATTTGTTGGTAGATTTTTTTCCCATTCCCTTATGGGTAATAATTTGAAGAGTGAGATAATGAAATACCATAACCATATAAAAATCCAACTAGTTCATAAGAAGAAAATTTCAAAGTATTATTTTTATAATTTTATGAGGAATCTTGAAACGAACCAAAAATTTATCCTTTATGAAATTACATACTACTTATGAATTATTTGTTTCATTGGGATAGCTTCAACCTAATTTTTGAAGTAGTCATGTTAGAAATAATCTAACACTTAATTCACCATATGTGGATTAATGTGTAATTGTAATAAAGTAATTATTTAATTGCTTTAGTTAGCTTAGTTATTAGTGTGTTGTTATCATCCCTTAGATTGTGGAGGATGTTCTTTAGTTAGAATATTGCTCTCGGATGATTTCCTGTAGAATTCTTTTTGGGGCAATATGCTATTACTGCATATTTGCTTTGTTTAGGAGATTTGTTCCATGTATTGTGGAAGAGATAGAAGCTGTCCAATATCTATAAATATTTTAGCTCTCTCTTTTGATTATAATGCTTATTTTTATATAAATAAAAATCACAGCAAGCTCCGCCTTGTTTTTGCAATTTAATTTGGTTTGCAGATTACATCTGGTATCAGAGCTCGTTCAGATCTTGAATCATGAGGGATTTTAGGAAGTATTGAGAGAGGAGGATAGGAAGCTTGAGCAAGGAGGATCCGAGTTTCCCCAGCATCTTCACTACCCTCATCAACTCCACACATCCTGGAAGCAAATTCTAGAATCATCGGCAAAGCAGGCGAAGCCACGATTGTGAAGAATTGACGATAATCACGGCAATTGGGAAAATTGAAAACCTGTGTTTAAAGATACATGGCTTTTTTCGGAGCTAGTCATGACCCTGCAGACCTATAAGCCTGAGTTTGATCCAACAATAAGGGGAGATGATTTCATGGAGTATGAGCCAACACCATGCAGATCTGAGCCAGATGTGAGGATATTGCATGTTGTGACCCCTGCAGGTGAGCTCCATTATCGCAGATCCGAGCTAGATGTGAGGATATTACATGACGTGTCCCCTGCACCAAGCTCCCTTGAAACCCCTGCTCTTTCCATCTTGAGTTGGATCTGCATTGCATCTAACACCACGAGAAGAGTCATGTTGATTGGAGGCGAGGAGAACCGAGCAAGCAAGCTCCAAATGGATTTGAGGAGGAGCTGAGCTCATTCTAAAGACCCCAACGTCCCTGCAATAACAAATAAGACAGAGGTTTCGGTGGATACACAGAGGTGAAAGAGAATCCAACCAATGGAGGAAACAAGAAAATCATTTGTACCATGTAAGCCCTATATTCGGGCTTCATATTTTTTAAAAGTTTTAACAGTTTAAAGCTTTGACAAAACTTAATATTTACAAGTAAATTGGTAATATGGTAACTAGTTGAATTGGTTGGTTAAGCTTTTGCTAGATCTTAGCAAAGTAGAGGTGAGGGGTTCGACCCCCCCCCCAAAATTAAGCCATTTAGTGGCTTTGAATACATTTAGTAAGCTTCTATAGTTAGTAATTACTAACTATAATTAGTAAGCTTCAAACTAATCATTTCTTTGAAGCTTTAGGCTTTGCTCTTTGGGGTCCGAGAATTACCTGGGCAAATAATATTCGAAACCTCATCATTGAAGGAGACTCCTAAATATTATTAATCTTCTTAAAAGCGTGCTCATCTCCAAGCTGGAGCATCAAGGATTTTATTGCAGAGTCCATAAGTATTAGTCATACTTTCAATAACATCAGGATCATGCATACCTACAGGGAGGGTAATAAATTGGCGGATGTGTTGGAAAATTATGGCATTAATGTAAACCTTACAGTTTGGGACAATAGCAGCATCCCCAAATAGCTTCAAAACAGCATTCAGGCGGAGCTCCATACGTAAGCAATATCTTGAAATGAATGATGAATTTTGGGTGTGGAAAATACTCCCACACGTGTTGATTTAAAGTATTGGTTTATGCATTTCATGTCTAATAATCAAGATAGTGTGATTCATATGGGGAATTACAAGTGGAGATACACGATTTTGAAAATCGCGCATGCGGGCTGTAATGTGACTGTTAAAAGGTGGATTCAAATCTCCACGGAAACCGAAGGCGGCGATAAAGTGATTGATGGAAGGGAGCGGATTATTCTCACACGCGTTCAGCAGGCTCAGATCAGCATACACGCAGCCGATCATGGGAATAACAATGGCTCTCATTTCCAGTTTTGTGTGGATTACTATAGCAAAGAGTGGACTGGCTTTGGCAATCAGTTGGGAATTAGTTGCAAACAGCTCAGAACAGAGAAGATGGGGGGTCCTCCTTGTCAAATTGAGCCTAGTGTGGACCCAGATTGGAAAGACAATATTGAGCTGTGGAACATTCTTAGCAAGGGTGGCATAACAAACTTCATGGAAAAAGTTTAGGGACATGACCAGAGCATCTCTGTGTGCTTTGCAAAAGATTGGAAGGAGAGGACAGTGGAGTATGGGGGCAGAAGGTCTTAATCAATGAAGAGCTTATTGCTGAAGCGACCGGCCTTGGCTTGGAGGGCTTCAGATTCTTTAACAAAAGGGTTGATAGAGATGTGGAAGAGAGAAGATTTGTTGAGGGAGAGGAGAAATTGCCCACTTAACAGCGGGCCTTCTTGTCAGCTTGATCCCTCCACCATATGATGAAGTAACCCGCATGATGATATGGTTCATCTCATTGGAAGGGAGGTTTGTCACTGTTCCTGCGAAGCACCTTATTTTTCTTAATCATTTTCGTAGGGATCGGCTGGTTTGTTTCCCCCATTACTTATTGAACTCTCTTGAACGCTCCATTCTTGAGTTTCAAAAGCATTCCCAGGTGGTTCCTTTGCACCAGGGGCTCATTTTGTTGCTACACAAATGTTGTCTTCTCAGGTTTCCTGGTCTCCCATCCTCCCCTAGCTCGATTCCTCCTTTGCCAAGCTCTGCTGCTGCCAGCCCTGTTTCTCCTTTCTCTGTCCCTGCCACCGCTGCTGTCACCCCCATGCTGGCCATTCAGGCTTCTTCTCCCGTTCCCCCTTCTGAGGCTCCTGCCCCCCACTTGGCCTCTACCTCGCGGAGACCGGTTACCAGGGCTTCTAGGAAGCTCAACCTCGAGACCCTTGCTGTGGAGAAGGGTTCTCAGGATTTTGAAATTGCTCATGACCTTTTGCATATCAGCAGTGCCAGCCCCCGGGAAGTGCAATTGGAAAGCCCTACTAAAAGGCTGGAAGCCTTAGAGGCAGATATGAAATTGTTAAAGGATGAAGTTAAAAACTTGACAAAATAGAAAGGAAAGAGGAAGAAGGAGGAGGAGGAGGACGTGGACAGCAGCCAAATTGAAGATATATACAAGAAATTGCACTCCTTGGACTCTCGCTTAGGGAAGGCCAAGACTAGGCATGATTACAACATTGCCATCTTTAGGGCAATTGAGGAATTTATTGAACAACACGTCAGAAGTGTCTCCAACCTAAGCGGAGTGCCGGCAACTCTTTGGGGTACTGATAAAGAAAGAAAGAAGACCTTGGAGCAGCTGGATCCTAATGACGCTGCCCATATGACTACTTTGGGAATGTTTAATTCCTGGAAGAATATCAAAACCATCTTAGACAAAGCTACTAGGAAGTAGCTGCAGTTGATTCTGCTGTCCTTGTTTGCTTTTTTGCTTGTATTTTTGTTGTTCTGTCTCGTTTTGGTAGCTGTTTTTTAGCTACTTTGAGCATCATTGTAACATTTGGATTCTGATCCTTTTCGCTCTGGTTTTCTTGCTCATCCTGGCTTTTAGGCCTTCTTTTGTATTCAAGGGTATAGTCCCTTTCAAAAAACTATTTGCCAATAATAAAAAAAAAAAATTACTAACTATAATTAGCTGGGAAACCCCTAATTGGGGTAACATTAAAAAAATCTCTCCTTCCATTACTTTTTACAAAATTTGAATTTTTCCTTAGAAATTCAATTTTAATATTGTAAATCTTGATCTTTAAGATGAGATAAAAGAAAAATTATAAAAAAGTATTGTAAAGGGAAAAAAAAAAATTGTAAGGGGAAAAGAGGCCAAAAGAGACCATTTAAAAAAATTGCGAAAATTTCAATTTTTCGGCAAATTCGAGAGGGGTCATTTTTTTCTGATACTACTTGTTGTAATCACGGCCAATAGTGCCGAAAAATCATTGTAAAAGGCCAAAAAGGAGCCCACACTCAATAAAAATCAATTTTGGGGGTGTGTACTAATTTGAGGGGGGATTTGTTTCGTGTTTGATTCTCTATCTCTCTTTTCTTTCGTGCACAAATGGCTAACAATGTGCCCAAATTCTTTTTTCCTGATTCACAACTCCTATGAGGAGATAATTATGTTGCATGGAAAATGAAAATTAAAACTCAACTTGAATTTGAGGACATAATTGGTGTAGTTGATGGCTCGATAACGAGACCAGAAAATGATATTTCTCAACAACGTGTGTTTGATCATGCTAATCAAAAGGCAAAACTTATAATTGTTTGGCATAACTAATGATGTACAACCTCATATTCGTCAAGTGACAACAACAAAAGAAGCATGGGATAAACTAGCAACTGTATATGAAGCTAAGAATAAAAATGTTATTTTGCAATTACAAACACAACTCCATTGTCTCAAAATGAAGTCTAATGAGTCCATTGAAGGTTTTCTAAAGCATGTTGATATATTGAAATCATCTCTCCAACCTTTTGAAGAAGAGGTCACTGATGAATCTCTTGTCCCTATTGTATTGAGAGCTTTACCAGCCTCATACAAAATATTTGTCACAACTCTCAACATTATGGGTCCAACTACAAGTTTTGAAGAGTTAGGAAACATGTTACAACAGGAAAAGTCCATTAACAAACCTATAGAAGATGAGGAACAAGCCCTCTCTTCATTACATAAGGGAAAGAAACAAATTCAAACAACCGTAAGCAACACAAACAAATTCTCAACGAGAATAATCAAGGGAACACTCAGCAAAAGCAATGTCGATTTGTGGTAGAAAAGGACATGACTTAAAATATTGTTGGTATAACACATTTCAGAAGGGTTCATCTAGTGGCAAGAATCCAAATTTTCAATAATCTAGTTAGGGTTACCAAAACAAACAACAAGGACAAAGGAAAAGCAACTAGAAAAAGAAAACACTGCAGCACGGTAACATTGTTGAAGAGGAAGATAACTCACGAGCTGAGGACTTCCTATTTTCTGCACAATCAACTCAAGAAATCAATTCACCACAGGCAATTTGGTATGTTGAATCAGAAGCAACAAGACATATGACTAGGAGAAATGATTGGTTCTTAGAGTTAAAGAATACACCTAACAAAGACACTATTTTTTTGGGTGATGATTCATCGTATACAAGTACAAGGAATTGGAAACATCTCCTTACATCTTAGATCAAGAAAGTGCACAATAAGAGATGTTCTATATGTTCCTGGATTGACAAAGAATCTACTTTCAGTAAGTTAGCTTTTGGAGCACAACTTAAAAGTGGATTTTGATTGTACAGATGGAAAGAAGATGTGTTTAATCAAAGATAAGTCTAAAAACTCCAACATTGTTGCACAAGCTTCTGGTGTGGTTCGTATGTTTCAATTGGATTTTTTTCAAACCAAAAATAAGGCCCTTGTAGCTAAGGATACATCATCGGCACAATTGTGGCATCGAAGATTTGGCCATGTAAGTTTTGGCTATCTTGAAACACTTCAAAAAAATAACATGGTAAGAGGACTGCCAAATTTCAAGAAGAATATAGACAAGTGTACAAATTGTTTGGCAGGAAAACAATATAGAGCTTCTTTTCAAAAAAGTAGTACATTCAAGGCCTGTGGTAAACTTGCTCTGGTGCATACCGATCTGTACGGACCTATGAGACCTAGCCATTCAAGGTTTCAATATTTTATGCTCTTTGTTGATGATTACTCACAAAAATGTGGGTATATTGCATTCACACCAAAGACCAAGCCTTTGAAACTTTCAAGAAATTCAAAGTATCTTGTGAAAATGCAACTGGTAAGAAAATTAAAAACTCCGCTCAGATCGAGGGGGTGAATACACCAGTAATGAGTTCAAAGCTTTTTGGAAACACATGAAATTCATTGGAAAATGGTACCTCCATATACACCACAACAAAATGGTGTAGTTGAGAGAAGAAATAGAACTATAATGGATATGGTAAGGTGTATGATCGATGATTCAGGCTTGAGTAAAACATATTGGGCAGAAGCAGTAAAAACAGCAATTTATCTGCTGAATAGAGTTCCCACTTCCGCACTTGATGGAATAACACCACAGGAAGCTTTTTCAGGGGACAAACCATCTATAAAACACCTTAGAGTTTTTGGATGCAAGGCAAGTATGCACATTCCTAAGAAAAAGAGAACTAAACTTGATATGAAATTAGAACAACTTATATTCTTGGGATACAGTGATGAAGCCTTGGGATACAAGTTAATGGATCCAAAAATAAGGAAAATTTTCACAAGTAGAGATGTTGAGTTTTTTGAGAATAAAGAAGTAGATGCTCCTTCCATAAACTCACAAAACAATCCTACTAATAAAATAGAAGATGTTCTTGATGAATATAATGATGATGAGGATAATTCAACTCCTCCATCTACGGAATAGCTAAACGTATGCCTAAGTGGTATACTAATCTAATTCGAGATGCTAAGTTGGATAGTGATCCTAACACATCCACTTCAGGACCAAGAACTCGTAGTATGGCTCAAAATGAGGTAAACTTAGCCTTGATGAGTACAGTAATTGAATCAAGTGAGCCCACTACAGTTCAGGATGCCAAACAGTCAAAACCTTGGTCAGATGCTATGAATTCAGAATTCAACTCTTTGATGAAAAATAATACTTGGCAACTTTCAGATCTTCCATCAGGGAAGAAGGCAATAGGTTACAAATGGATATTTAAAACAAAGTACAAATTAGATGGAAGCATTGATAAATACAAGGCAATATTGGTAGCTAAGGGTTATGCACAAAAAGAAGGCATTGATTATGAAGAAACATTCGCACCAACAACTAAGATCAAAACAATCAGGATGATATTTTCTCTAGCTACACAATTTGGTTGGAAAGTTCATCAAATGGATGTAAAAAGTGCATTTCTCAATGGGGATTTACAGGAAGAAGTCTACATGACTCAACCAGAAGTTTTTGTCATACTAGGTAAAGAAGGAAAGGTGTGTAGACTCATATAGTCACTGTACGGTCTCAAACAGGCTCCCAGGGCATGGTACATAAATATTGATGAGTATATCATCAAACATGGATTCAAAAGAAGTTCATATGATCCTAATATCTATCTCAAAAAGCAAGGGGGGGAGATAGTGATCATATTAGTATATGTCGATGATCTATTCATCACTAGAAGTTCAATGAAGATGATTGAAACAACTAAGGAAGATCTAAATCGATCATTCGACATGACAGATCTCGAGCTTCTTCATTATTGTCTTGGACTTGAAGTATGGAAAAAGGAAAATCACATCTTTGTTACTCAACTAAAATATGCCAAGACAATGCTCGAGAAATTCAGAATGATGGATAGTATACCAATGGCTACACCTATGGAGACAAGGCTTCAATTGTCTCGCATAGATCCATCAGAACAAGTAAATGTTACTCTTTATCGAAAGTTGATTGGGAGTCTCATTTACTTAACTTATTCTATGCCAGATATCAGCTATGCAATCAGTTATCTTTCTCGATTTATGCAAGAACCAAGGTTTTGTCACTGGAAAGCAGCAAAGAGGGTACTTGAGATACATCAGAGGAACCATGGACTTTGGCCTCGAATACAAGAAGAATGATAACTTCTTCTTGACAGGATATATAGATTCAGATCATGTAGGGAATGTTGATGATAGGAATTCCACCTCAATATTTGTGTTCTTTTTGGGATCTGGGGCCTATTTTGTGGGGGAGCAAGAAAAAAAATTGTGTTTCAAGGTATTCCATAGAAGCAGAATATCACACAGTAGGAGGAGTTATCTGTGAAGTGATTTGGCTCAAACGGATACTTGAAGGATTGGGAATTCCACATGATCATCCAACAATCCTACATGTAGACAATGAAGGAGTAATAAAACTTGTTTGGAATCCATTTTTTCATGAATGCACCAAACACATTGAGGTGCAGGTACATTTCATTCGCGAACATGTTTAGAACAAAAACATTTAGCTTCAACATTTCCCGACAGAACATCAGTGTGTAGATATCTTCACAAAATCTCTTGCACGTCCTAAATTTGAGGCATTCAAAGTATTTCTCTCTTGTTCACTTCAAAGTATGATGAATTAAGGGGGGGAATGTTAGAAATAATCTAACACTTAATTCACCATATGTGGATTAATGTGTAATTGTAATAAAGTATTTATTTAATTGCTTTAGTTAGCTTAGTTGTTAGTGTGTTGTTATCATCCCTTAGATTATGGAGGATGTTCTTTAGTTAGAATATTGTTCTCGGATGATTTCCTATAGAAGCTTTTTAGGGGCAATATGCTATTATTGCATATTTGCTTTGTTTAGGAGATTTGTTCCATGTATTATGGAAGATATAGAAGTTTTCCAATATCTATAAATATTTCAGCTCTCTCTTTTGATTGCAATGCTTCTTTTTATATACATAAAAATCACAGCAAGCTCCGCCTTGTTTTTGCAATTTAATCTGGTTTGCAGATTACAAGTCAGTTGTTGTGAATATGTGAGTTTGATCGAGCTTGAATGAGGATTTATTATACCAATGAAATTAAGACCTCACTATTAAAATATTTCTTCAGTCATTATTAATTTAAATGGAAAAATTGTGAGCTTTGGCATACCAAAAATTGTTGACAAGTACCACACTTAGATACCTATTTTGTAGTGTCTCTAAAAAGTGTAGGCCAATAATTTCCTCCCTAAATATTTCATATATTGATACAAGAGAAAAAAATTCCCTCCACATGCTTTATCACGATATGTTATTAACAATATTATTTTGTTTTATTTTATCCACACATCTCAAGAAGCATTTTTCAATACCTCTTTTGAAAAGTGAGTTGTCCCATAATATAAACTTAGCATATATGAGATTGATTTCTATATTTTCCTTAATGTTGAGGTAGGAGAACAATCTCCATAAGTCATGAAGTAATTTATTTCACAATATCATTCATCAAAAGTGGTATTGACAAACATGATTATAGGCAATTTATCTAAAACAAAATTTTCTTCAACATTGTTCTTGTTCTCTACAATCAATGACATAATCCATGACCTTGAACAAATTTATTTGGATTGAATTCAATTTCATGTTCTTAAAATTTGGAAATCTAATTTCCTCTTTTCATGCCAATTTCTTGTTGAGTAAGAATATATTTCACATCAGGATCTGATACTAGAACAATTGAGTGGGAATTCATAATATAAAACTTAAATTGTTTTACTGTTTTGACAACTATAAAAGCATGGTTTTCAATCTGATATTATGTGAGTTCATGATACTTCAAACCATATAGCATGAAAGGAGTTGGGTACTAAATACCTTCTTTATTTTTTTGAACCAAGATAGAGGACAAAGTATGTCCAAAAGCATAGCAAAGATTGTTAAAATCCTTATCAAAATCATGAAAAACCAACACATGGGCACTTGTTATAGAAATTTTAATACGATCAATGTTAGTGTGAGTTATCCTATGTGTCCTCTTCTCATATTGGAGGGTCATCTCACATGGGTTAGGTTTAGGGTTAGGTTTAGGGTTTCATGTGTGTCATGCACTAGGGTTACTCAACGACCCTATATGTACCCCTTTACTACTCATTTATGAGCATGCCAAGACACTCTATTGTCTTTCCTCTATGCAAGCTTGTTTCTAATTGAGCAAGTTCTTTCATTACTGATCATTTAGTTCTTGCGCAATCGCTGGAGCTATCACAATTCCATTGAGTACAACTAATTTGTGGTGCCTCGTTTCGATTTGATTCTTGCAAACTCTTTTCATGGTATCAGAGCTGAGATCGGGTAAACGTGCACTCAATATTTTTTTTGTTGTGATTACTCTTTCTTGGCTTCATTTTTTTACTCTGCATGCAAGTTTTTCTATCACTATTTTCTGGAATTATTTTACTAATATCTCTAACAAACCTTCTCGAGAAAGTTATGTCAGTTTTTGTGTTTTTTTGTGCATGTGCAGGTTTTCATAATACCTTAAGCAATCGGGGTTTTACCGCCTTTTTAGCTGGCTGCAGCTAAATCCAAAATAGAGATTCATTTCATTTTTTTAAATTATTAAAATGGAAGTGAAATTTTTTAAGATCTTTGTTTTTTTGCAGGATATTTGTCTATGCATGTTAGTTTGTGGTTGTAGGATATTTGTGTTCTCTGCTCGTGGTTGCATGGACTGTGGACTATTTTTGTGGACTATTTTTTGTTTTACTCCCAAGGTTTACAAAACTCATGGCCTATTTTTGTTTTTTTGGACTGTGGACTGTGGACACTTTACAACTCACGGCCTGCCACACAAAACTCACGGCTGCTCACAAAACTCCAAACTCTTTTCATGGTCTATGGACCCATGCGACCTGCAAACACAACCTCCCTGCCTCGTCCTGCGTCCCTTCCTGATCCGCGGCCTGCACATTTCATTAGTAAGGTTTTTACTTTTCATTCCTTTTTTATCCTTTAAAAAATCATCCGCTTTTAAAAACAAACGGCTCGTGTTTTTTGATAAGCTTTTTTCAATTCCTTCTAAACTTTCAAAAGCTTTTAAAATTCGGTAAGTTTTTAAAATTTGGTAAGTTTTTAAAAATTCCTTCCTTTTTAAAATACGTGGGAGTTTTCAATTTGCTTTTTTTAAGTTTTAAAAGTTTTAACCTTTTAAATTCATAATCTTTTTAATAATAGAAACTTTTTAAATTCGTAAGCTTTTTAAATAATAGAATTTTTTTTCTATTAATCAAAACTTATGATAATTTTTTTCAAACAAATCATTTTCTCTTAATAAGATCTAAATTAAATTAAATTTAATAGATCTTATTTAAATACTTAATTAGGATTTAATTTTTTTTTAGATCTTAATTCATTTTTGTAATTACTTAGATTTAATTTAATTAAATATTTTTTTCATTAATTGCAAATTAATTTGATTCTCTCTTATTTTACGATCTGGTAATTTAAAAATCGTCCTTCAATCACCTTTTTTATTGTCTTTTTACAAACTCCAATAGCTCTCAAAATAGCAAAATTGGGCATTTTCAAACGGTAAAATTTAGGGTTATTGTCGATTTTTTTCACTAATCGTGTGCAGTGGCACTTCATGCACCTCTTTGCCTTCCAAGCTCTTTTCCAGTGTTTTGAAGACTATCTGAACTCCTTGAGTTCCCAAACCTTGTATTTCACCCTTATTATTGCTTGCGACTACTGAGGAGCGTCGCCCGCCACGCCTGACAAGAGGGTTTCCTTTTATGATGTGAGACATTTTTTCTCACCACTAGGGTTGGCTTTCACCTCCTTTCTGTTTTTTGTTTGTGCTTATTTACGGTGTCCTTTTTTGTTACACTCCACGAAACAATATTGTGGTCTCCTCTCTTGCACGTTATTACGCTAATTGCAAGATGAGCTACCAAGTGTTTCAAACCGCACACACGGACCCGATTGTAATCAATGCACTAAACTATAAAGTGTCAAAAGCAAGTAGGGGTTGTTATTGTCATAGGTGGTTGTCTCTCTCTCTCTCTCTCTCTCTCTCTCTCTCTCTCTCTCTCTCTCTCTCTATGGATGCACTTTCAATTCCTTTGCTTATGCCATTCAATTTTTTCAAAGGGAGATCAAGAATAATAATGAAACTAAGGGGTAAATGGTTATTCCGCATCACCATAAGAACTCGAGACTGAACTGAAAACGAACCTAAAAAATCTAAGTGGTTAAACCGTACTAATGAAGCTTTAGGTCTTCTTTACATGTATGTTTCTCCTGACTTACTCTTCCACATTGAGGCATCTGAAACACCTAAATCTGCATGGAAAATGTTGGATGTGATATTTGGACAACTAGATGACATGAGAGCACATGAGTTGGAAAACGAACTACTAGGGTTAAATCCTAGTGACTTTGAAAACCTACAAGCTTTCTTCTCAAAATTTATCCACATTAGATTATTTTTAAAAGGATGTCAAGTAGAAAAGAAATATTCTCAACTGATCTTGTTGATTCTCTCTAAGCTAGGTCCCGAATATTCTATCTTCGTGTCAACTTTCTACACTATAAAATCTGCTTTGGGCGATACTTGGACTATGCCCTCCTTTGACTGTTTTTCATCCCAACTCATTCAAGAATAGGACAAACTCATTCAAATGGGGTCTCTCAATTCCAAGTCACATGCCCTTGTAGCAAGTACTAGCAAGGGAAAGAAGACTGAAAAGAAGAAATAAAAAAGGATCAACCTAAGAAAGAAACCAAGACCAAACCTAAAAATGACACAAACATTTCAACTTCTAAGCCTAAGGCACAGAAAAGTAAGTATTTGTGTTCCTATTGCAAGAAGTCTGGTCACAACGAGAAACACTGTTTTAAGAAATAGATTGATCACTTATCTCATTTACTTGAGAATAATAAAATAATTGTTCTGAATCCATAAAACAAAGTGCTCAAGGCCGAGTCTTATCTTTGCAAAAGGTGCTAAAAATGATAAGAAGAAAGGAAAGGCCCTGGTAGCGAGTTGCTCATTCATCGACATGGATTATAGATTTCAGTGCCTCACACCACATGGGTTCTTCACATGTTGAGTTTTCCAACATTAACCTTGTGGTATGTCCCAAATCACGATGGGTAATGACACAACAAATGGTCGGGTCTCCGATAGTGGATCGGTAGAGATGGATGGGGAACATTTAACCAAGTATTGAGTGTTCCTGATCTCTCTACCAATTTCCTATCGGTTTACCAAATTACTCACCTTGGTGAAGGAATGTGAGTGGAATTTGGTCCTAACTCAATGATTATTCATGAGCTTAACAATGACACTACAATGGCTAAGGGAAAGGTAGATCACCATACATGGTTGTACACCTTCTCCCACTTTACTTCTGATTCTATGCCCACTGCCTTGCTCACTCATGCAAATGAGGTTAGTAAGCTATGGCATGAGCATTTCGGACATCTAAATTATCACTACCTTGAACAATTGAGCCAAAATGAAATGGTCAATGGGTTTCCTCGCGTCAAGTTTTCTAAGGGTCTTTATGAGGATTGTACCCTTGGAAAGCATCCTAAAAAACTTTGACAAAGGAAAAGCATGGAGAGCCACTCGTCCTTTGGATCTTGTTCATAGCGATGTTTCTGGTCCATTTCCTTCTCCTTCATTTACTAGATCTCTTTATGTGCTAACCTTCATTGATGACTATTCATGATATACTTGGGTATATTTTCTTAAGCTTAAGTCTGAAGTCTTTGAACAGCTTTCAGGACTTTAAGGCTCTTCTTTGAGAAACAGTGAACGTTCTATCAAGGTTCTTCGAACTGACAATGGAGGTGAATATGTAAACAATAGGTTCATGGATTTCTGTACTTCTGAAGGGATCTCTTTGTAGCATACAGTTTCTTATAGCCCTTCGTAGAATGGAGTCGTAGAAAGAAAGAACCATACTTTGAAGGAGATGGCCACTTGTATGATTCACTCGAAGTCTCTTCCTCCGCAGTATTGGGCCAAAGTAGTGAATTATGCAAATTACATTCAGAACCATGTTCCACACAAGGCAGATAAGAGGATGACGCCTTTGAAAACTGGTTTGGACGCAAGTCCGAAGTCGATGTTGAGCACTTTAGAGTCTTTGGATCCAAGGCTATGGCTCGATCCCCAAGAAGAAATGCAAGGCCTTGGAACCATAATCCAAACCTTATATCTTTATAAGGTATCTGATGGTGTGAAGGGATATCGACCGATGAATCCTACTTCTCATGAGATATATATTGAGAAAAGTGTTAAGTTCAATGAGTCTTCTTTGACTTCTACTTCTCCACCTATTGAGGTTCTTCACTCACCGACTCATCGAGATGATGATACTTTGCTGAGCATGCTCCTCTTCCCGATCCTCCCGACCATCAGACCTTTGAGTCTTCTGATTCTGATAGTAGTGATGATGAGGACTATTTCCCTTCTCACTCAAGTGAAGAATCTTCTAACTCTGAGCCTGATCCTCCTGGTCCCCTTTGGGCCAGGAAAAATTTGCAAAGTGCTAGAGATTTAGTTGGAGATACTTCAGATATGAGACATACTCACTCGAGATTTGTTGGACCCAGTCTTTCTTCACCTCTCCTTCGATCCTCGGTCTTTCCGGAGGCTTTTGGCATTCCCAGTGGGATCTGGCATGGATGAGGAGTATTCCTCTCTCATGAAGAACGATACTTGAGATCTCTCACCACTCTTCCGAAAGGAAGAAAAATCATTCGGTGCAAGTGGGTGTTCTGAACAAAGTATGGAGTAGATGGAGATGTCGAAAATTTTAAAGTGTGATTAGTAGCTAAGGGTTTCTCCTAGATAGTTGGGGTTGATTATACAAAACCTTTGCTCCGGTTACGAAGATGACTTCTATTTGACTGACCCTATCCATTTCTGCAGCAAACAGATGGAAAGTCCATCAAATGGACATTAAGAGTGCCTTCATGGTGACCTAGAGGAAGAGATCTATATGGAATAACCTTCAGGTTATGTCCAAGATCCCTCCTTGTTTGTAAGTTAAATAAGCCTCTTTATGGCCTTAAACAAGCCCTCGGGCTCGATATGCCAAGATGGACTCCTTTTTACTTACATCAAGGTTTACCAGTGTGTCACTCGATCCAAATGTTTATATTTTATGGTAACATGACTCCATACTCATTCTTGTTCTATATGTTGATGACTTGTTGATCACATGTAGATCTTCCTCTATTATTGATTCTGTGAAGATCACCTTGGCCAACAAGTTTTCCATGACTGACTTAGGTCTACTTCATTACTTCCTTGGGATCCAGATTTCACAATCTGACTCGAGAATTTTGATTTTGCAACCTAAGTATGCTCTTGATTTTCTAGCTCATTTTTAGATGTCCAATTGCAAGTCTTCTCCTACTCCTTTTCTTTCTGGGGTTAAGTTGGTTTCAGATTTCTCTACTCCCTTGGTTGATGGTACTCTTTATCGATAGTTGGTGGGGAGCTTGATTTACTTGACTCACACTTGACCAGATTTATCTTATGTTGTTGGGATCGTGTCCAGATTCATGTAGGAGCCACATGAGTTACATTGGAAAGCAACTAAATGGATCCTTCACTATGTTCATGGCACTTATACTGATGGCATTCACTATCATGGAGGGGTTGATATTGACTTGATTGGGTTCACAGATTCTGATTAGGCCGGTGACTTAGATCATCGGAAATCTACTGATACGCTCTCTTGTTTTGGGTCCTATTAGTTGGTCTAGCAAGAAGCAGAATGTAATTGTGATATCATCTATAGAGGTAGAATATAGAGGAGTAGTTAACGCTGCCACGTAAGCTTATTTCGCTACATTTTATTCTAAAAGAGTTTGGCATCCACTTTCGGTAGCCTACCATTATCTACTTTGTGATAACATGAGCACAATCTCTATCTGTAGAAATCTAGTTCAGCATCAATGGACGAAGCACATTGAGATCCATATGCACTTCATACGGGAGCTTATTCATGATGGTATCATCGACATTCAGTACATTTAAACAACTGATCAGATTGCAGATTTATTCACCAAGCCCTTCACTGAGATGAAGTTTCTTCACTTACGGTCTCTTCTTGGGGTGAGGTCTTCTGTAGCTGCTCATCTTCTTTAGGCTATGTAGTCCTTCTTTTCTTCTTCTTCTTCTAGGAATATTGTGTTTGTATATGGGCACCTTATCAGGCCTTTAGTTGTCGGGCCCCATTGACACATCTTTCTTAGTTGTTTAGGAGTTTCTTCCTCTTCCATCTCGACTCATCACAACCGATACCCTTGGCTTCGATGAAGGGGGTGTTAGTGTGATTTATCTTATGTGTCCTCTTCTCATATCTAAGGGTCATCTCACATGGGTTAGGTTTAGGGTTAGGTTTAGGGTTTCATGTGTGTCATGCACTAGGGTTACTTAGCACCCTACATGTACCCCTTTACTATTCATTTATGAGCATGCCAAGGCACTCACTGTCTTTCCTCTATGTAAGCTTTGTTTTTTATTGAGCAAGTTCTTCCATTACTGATCATTTCTTTCTTGCAATCTCTGGAGCTATCACGATTCCATTGGAGTGCAACTACTTCATGGTGCCTCATTTCCGATTCGATTCTCGCAAAATCTTTTTAGTCAAAGGCTTTTTGTACTTCATAACTCCAGTGGAAAGTATTCTTCCCCTTCACCATGTTAGAAATGTGTCAAGTGAGCTTAGAAAATTTAAAGACAGATCCTCTAAGAAATTTCACACTATCGAAGAAGGAATGACTCATTGTTTACTGATAGGGATTGTTATTTTTGTATGGCTTGGAATTTCTCATGATCTATCTTAATCCCATCCTTTCACACTATATTCCCGAGTAATTTTCCCTTTATTACTCCAAATAATGACTTCTTGGGATTAAGAGAGGGGTCATGAGCTTTACACCTCTACAATACTTATTCTAAATGATTGAGGTGATCCTCCCTATTCTTTGAAAAGAGTTTCAAGTCGTCAAGGTACACCATTAAAATTTATTCTTGAGATCATAGAATTTTAAATCCATATCCCTTTGAAAAGTTAATCTCACATTAATTAGCCCAAAAGGCATCATTGGTGTGTACATTTTCCACATCACGTGGTGAGTCATCTCACTTATATGAGCTCGTAGGTCTTAGGTGTCGTAAGGGTTATGACATATTTTTATTCCATATTATGCATCATTATACGTCAGTGCATCATATGGGAGTTACTTTACATTCTAGGAATGTAACTCCCATTCTCCACTAGAGTAGGTATGATTACATGCACTGGGGGTTACACAACACCCCTATGTATACCCCTTTGTTCTTTCATATCAATGAGATGGTGATGAAACCCTTTCCTTTTCATTGCATGCACATTCATGGTTGATTCTCTCTCCCCCATGTAACCTCATCAAGTTTTTGGAGCGCAACTCAATTGATATTTGAGCTATCCTGCAGATCCTTGTGTTGTCACATTTTCACTTTCTTTGTCATGGTATCAAATCACATTGTTGGGATTCTTATTATTATCTTATTTATGTTGCTTCTTGCTCTCGCTTTTCATTTTAAAAATTTCATGTGAAAGTTTTGTAATGGTTACTCCATTTGTGTGTCAAATGTAATGATTTTTTCTCGTTGCATGTTTTAAATCTTGTTCAAGGTTTTTGGTTTGTGCTTTCTAGGATTTTCATACGTTTTAGATTGTTTTATAGGTTATAGGTTGTAGATCTAAGGTTTGGTGTGTAGTTTCTTGAGGTTTTGTGCATTACAAATTTTAATGGTGAAAAGCTATTTTTTCCTAACTCGGCCCCAACTCGCCAAGTTGGGAACCAAGTTGGCTTTTTCACTTGACTCTTATTACTCTACATCAAGATCTGCATGCATTTTTTTCACTCATAGCTTGACATGCATAATTTCTTTTGGATACTCATCCATTAGTCTTCAACCGCTCCCGCTTCTTCCTTAGCTCATTCTCTAGTCTTTGGCCTTACAACTCATCGTCCACCTTGCATTGACTTGTTCCTCATGACCTATGCTCTACCATTTGTGATTTTCCCCATCTCGACTTTCTACGTTCAATATCCCTACACATTTTTCTCTACCTCGGTCCCTTTTCATGTTGCCTCATCATGCTCTTGTGTTTCATCTATGCCCTACCTCTACACCCACCTTGACAGCTTGATCGGCCTTATTTTGGCCCCTTCGAGCTCATATGGGGTGATTTCTCCATTAGTCCCTCAGTGCATTTCAACCCCGCATGTTCTTTTAAAACTACCCGCCGCTTTGCCTCACTAACATTGTTGTGGAACCCGCACCATGCCTTGGCCATTACCTATGCACCATTTCTAACCTCCATAGCTCGCCGCAATGCCTAATTCCTTGACTTGCGTCCCATCACATCTCGATGTGTCCACTCTCGTGTTGGGGTTAGCACACCGGTTGTACAAATATATTAATCAGATCTTAGCATAAAATCAATCAATACACAAAAAAAAAAAAATAATACACAAGATTTAATGTGGTTCACTCAATGTGGGAGACGTCCACCAAGAAACAACCAATTTATTATCACAGAGGAAATAAAATGAAGATTTACAATCTTCCACACCTTCTTAGATGTCATGTACTTTCTTCTCTACAAATTTCTCTTTTTCTCTCTAAAGGAAACTTCTCTTAATTCTCAATGAATTCTATCTTCTAAAACCCTAGCTTTATGCTTATATATGCATCTACAATCTTAGGGCACTTTAGCTATGCAATTACAACCATTAGATTCACTTTACAACTAAAGATATATCTAATTCCCGTAACTTAATTATAATAGTCACACATAGGCAACCAATGCTAGTTAGCCTTAACCGATGTCGGTTAGCTCAAATCGATATTGGTTCCTCCTTGCATGACCGATACCGGTCCATGGGTGATCGACGGTGGTTCATCAACCGACGTTGGTTACTGTGTATTCCAGCAAGTCTCAAAAGCATGCCAATGAAGTAATTAAGCTCCATAACTCAATAATCTCCCACTTGGAGATAAATTATTACATTGTACCGTACAGCTCCTTCCTCTTATCCTTTCCTTGGCATGTTTCTCCCTCCTCAAGTCTCAAACTCGAAGACCAATAGAAGTGGAGTGTAGCTCCAACTTCTCCTTTGCTAATGGATTCGTTAGCATATCCACAGGATTCTCCTTTGTATGAATTTTCTCCAACTTTAGCTGCCCATCCTCCAATACCTTTTGTATGAAGTGATATCTTAACTGAATGTGTTTCTTTCTAGAATGAAATGCTGAGTTCTTTGTCATATGAATCACACTTTGACTATCACTGTACAATCTGCAATCCTCTTTCTCCTTTCCCAAATCTTCCATGAACCTACTCATCCATATCATCTCCTTGTTAGCTTCTATAGCTGCAACATACTCACCTCTATAGTAGACAGGGCCACAACCTTCTACAATCTAGAAATCCAACTAATTGTCATGCCACCTACATGAAAACATATCCAAGTGGTGCTCCTCTACCATCCAAATCACCAGCCATGTCTGAATCCACATAGCCACGTAAATAAGTATTTGACCCTCCATAGCATAACTGCATGTTGGATGTCCCTCTCAAATACCTAAGAATCCATTAGACTACTTTCCAATGCTCTTTACCTAGATTAGCCATAAATCTACTCACAACTCCCACTTTGCATGTGTAATGTCTGGTCTGTACAAACCATAGCATACATCAAGCTCCCAACTACTAAAGCATACAAAACTTGTGTCATGTACTCAACCTCCTCATGTGATGTAGGACACTAATCTTTTCTCAATTTGAAGTGTCCAACCATAGGTGTACTTACAGGTTTTGAATTTTGTAAATTAAACCTTTCCAACACCTTATTGATATAATGCTCTTGAGACAAATACAACTTCCTATTCTTCTTGTCTCTGTGAATTTGCATGCCAAGGATTCTCTTTGCAACTCCCAAATCCTTCATTACAAATGTGTGAGCTAGCTTTTCTTTAAGCTCACCAATGTCCTACATACTAGATCCTGCAATAAGCATATCATCCACATACAATAACAAAATAATATAGCTCCTATTTCCAAGCATCTTGAAATAAACACAATGGTCAAAATCACATCTCAAATAATAATGCTCATGCATAAAACTATCAAAACTCATATACCATTTCCTTGGAGCTTGTTTTAGTCCATATAGGCTCTTTATCAATCTACACACAAGTTTCTCCTTACCATTGACTTCATACCCAAGTGGGCGATTTATATAAATATTTTCCTCTAAATCACCATGAAGAATTTTCATCTTGACATCAAGTTTCTCTAAATGAAAATCTTCTACTGCAACTAAACTCAACACGATATGAATAGAAGTCATCTTAACAACAGGAGAAAATATTTCACTAAAGTCAATACCTAATTTATGTGCAAAGATCTTTACTACAAGCATTGCATTGTATCTCTTATGTCCACCCTCTTCTTCCTTGAACCTGTAAACCCACTTGTTCTGCAATGCCCTTTTACCTATTGGCAACTTAACCATATTCCATGTCTGGTTGTGCTTTAAGGAGTCCATATCCTCATCCATGCCATGTTCCCACCGCTTATGGGCTTTGTCTGCATTACTTCTTCAAAGATCTCTCGGTTCACCACTATCACTCAATAATAAAAAAGACAAGGTACAAATATTTATGAATTTCTACTTACCCTTTGTGACCTTCTCACTAAGATTTGGGGTGTCAAGGGCTCAATCTTCTCTTCCTGTAGATTTGTATCTACTTATGATAGTAATGAGACTTCGGTCACCTTCTACCAACACCGGTTTGGCTATCTCGACGTCGGTTCTTCTTTCTATAACCGACACCGCATGGGGGGACCGATGTCAATTAGGGGTAAACCGATGTTAGTTACTGTGTAAACCTGTAGGTGTTAATTTTAAATTTGAGAGTTTATTTTCATCCATAAACTTCTCCATCAGTTCACCTTTGGGTACCAAAACTTAATCCCTATGTACATTCTCTTTTCATTCCAATCAATTTCATAACTCCTAATTATCTTAGAACCTTCTAAATCCCAAAACTGGAATCTAAAATCACCATAGCCATAACCAATGAAAGTACATCTTTTGGATTTAGCATCCAATTTCTTTCTATTTTCCTTATCAATATGCATAAAAGCTTCTAAGCCAAATAATCTAAGAAAAGAAAGATCTACCTCTTTTCCAATCCAAGATTCTTCTGGTATTCCACCATTCAGTGCACTTGAAGGTCCACGGTTAATCAAATAAACTGTCATGTCTACTGCTTCCGCCCAAAATCTGTAAGGGAAATCTAGCATGTATCCTCATGCTTCTATCATGTTCCATGATTTTCATGTTCATTCTCTCTGCAACACCATTCTCCTATGGTGTTCTAGGAATTATCCTTTCTCTACATATTCCATTTACTGAACAATAATCATTGAAATCCTTGCTGCAATACTCACCACCATTGTCAAATCTAAGGCACTTTAACTTTGAATTTGATTCATTTTCCAAAAGGGCTTTCTATCTTTTAAAATTTTCAAAAACATCATATTTACGATTAATATAATAAACCCATAGCTTTCTTGTGGCATCATCAATGAAAGTAACATAGTATTGGGATCCTCCATGAGAAGATACCTAAGTTGGTCCCCGCACATCCGAGTGTACAAGATCCAATTTATAATTCTTCTTTATTACCCCAACTTTGAGAAATATCAATCTCTTCTACTTTCTAAAAATACAATGCTCATAGAAATTAAGATCTACATGTTTCAAGATCGATAACTTACCCTTTGCCTTTAAGATTTACATTCCCTTTTCACTCGTATGGCCTAGCCGATTGTGCCACATGCTTGTATCTAAATCTGAAGTAGATAGAATGGAAAAAGGAATCAGTAATACAGGTAGAAAAATACAATGATTCTACCTTCTTTCCTCTTACTACGACAAGAGATCCTTTGGTAACTTTCCAAGATTCGGTTGTGAGTGTAACCATGCAACCAGTTTCACACAATTGTTGTACAAATTAGATTTCTTTTGAGGCTTAGAACATGCCTCACATCTTTCAATATCCATGTATTTCCATTCTGTAATTTAAGATGAACTTCACCTCTACCAGTAATATTGTATGGTTCATCATCTCCTAAATAAACATGCCAAAATTACCTTGGTCATAATTTCTAAATAGCTCTTATTAGGGGTCAGCATGGAAAGAAGCTCCTAAATCTAAAACCCATGACTCAATTTTACTATCCGAGGAGAGAATTAGGGAATCTTGCATTACCTCCTTTTCAGAAATATTTTCCTCTTTACCTTTCTCTGGTATATTCTCTTTATTTTCCTTGAACCAACAATCCTTCTTTGCATGACCTTTCTTTCCACAATTCTAGCAGATTATACCTCTACCTCTGGATTTATATCTTCCATTCTTAGACTTTGATTTCCCATTATTCTTGCTCTTGGATCTCTCCTTCTACCTTCCCCTACTTTCTACATTCAAATCATTTCCAGATGATGATTCTCTTGTACTTTTCTTACATATTTCTTCATTCAGGATTATACTAACCACATCATCAAACTTTAAAACATTAGTAGACATTGTATTACTAACAACCATTACCAAGTTATCCCAACTATCTGCAAAGAGCATAATAATAAAAGTGCTTTCACTTCATCCTCAAATGGAATACTAATTGATTTTAATTGATTTACAATAGACCGGAAATCATTCAAATGACTTGATGCAGATCCTCCTTGCATCTTTAAATTAAACAATTTTTTCATCAAATAAACTTTATTTAAACACTAGGTTTTTCATATAGATTTGTTAAATATTTCATTAACTCTACCGTAGATCCTACTTCGGTAATATTCGAAGCCACAGATGTTGTTAGGCTCAATCTTATAGATCCTAGAGCCTTTCTATCAATAATTTTCCATTCTTCATCACCGCGTCTTTGTAGGTCTTGCATTCTAATCCAATGGTAAGTATAAATCTTTCTTATATAGATAATCATCCTCCTGCATCGTCCATAATAGATAATCATGGTTTTCAAATATATCTACTCTAAATTTTCCTTCTTCTCAAATTTCTTTGCTCCCACTCAATCAGAAATCCCTTTGTGAGTAAATATGTCAACACACACAACCCTCAAACAAAGATTCTCTGATACAAGTTGTTGGGGTTAGCACACCAGTTGTATAGATATATTAATCATATCTAAGCATAAAAGCAATCAATACGGAAATAAACAAGAAGAAATAATAGACAATATTTAATGTGGTTCACCTAGTGTGGGCTACGTCCACCAAGAAACAACCAATTTATTATCACAGAGGAAATATAATGAAGATTTGTAATCTTCCACACCTTCTTGGATGTCTTGTACTTTCTTCTCTACAAATTTCTCTTTTTCTCTCTAAAGAAAACTTCTCTTAATTCTTGATGAATTCTATCTTTTAAAACCTTAGTTTTATGCTTATATATGCATCTACAATCTTAGGGCACTTTAGCTATGCAATTACAACCATTAGATTCACTTTACAACTAAAGATAGATCTAATTCCCGCAACTTAATTATAATAGCCACTTATAAGCAACCAATGTTGGTTAGTATTAATCGATGTCAGTTATCCCAAACCAATGTTGGTTCCTCCTTTCCTGACCGATACTGGTCCATGGGTGGTGACTAAAGGTTCGTTAACCGATGTCGATTCTTGTTTTTCTAGCAATTCTGTAAAAGCATGCCAATGAAGCAATTAAGCTCCACAACTCAAAATCTCATTCAACACTCCCAGATCATGCTTTGAATCGAAGTCTCTCGGCCTCCTCGATTAAAAAATTTAGAATTCCATCAATTTGACTTAGTACCTTGACATGTCTTCCAACTCATGCATGCCCCAAGCCATTCGTAAAGTCCTCAACTAGGCCTAACTTGGTGCACCGCCCAAAGACAACCTCGACTCACCAACTCAACTTAGCTCGGTGGACAACTTGTCGACCTCCATGATTAACTTGCCACCCCTATAGAGCTCACCAATCAGTTTGGTCACCATGTAGCTTATCATGCACCTCCCACTCACCCATGAGCTTGTGCATCAACTCGCCAAGCTGCCCTTTAGCTCCCTTCAAGCCCGAGGTCCTTTCACCCTTCTTTGAATTTTTTTGCATTTTTTCCCTCTTTTCAAATTGATTAAGCTCAATTAAGGGAAAAATAATAAAATTCATCATTCATGGGGGGATTATTTTTTTTCGGGCTTCATTATAGGGTTATTAAGCTTTTACAAGCCACTTTTCTAGCTCACCTGCATTGTAGTGCTCCTCTTCGCTACAACTAGTGAGCATGTATGCCACATCCTTGTGGAAAGAGATTCCCTCTTTTGCGATGCAAGATGCCTTCTCTCACACTGAGAAGTGTTGTATCCTTGTTTTACTTATGCCCTTTGGTGTTTGGTTGTGTTTTGTTCCTCTATTTCTAACTAGGACTTATTGCATCCTCCACACTTACACGATTCATCACTTACTACAAGGTGAGTGGTCAACTATCTCACATCACATGAATATACCCTATTGTAATCATGCACTACTTATAAATTTCCGAAAACATGGGGTGTTATCATTGTTCTTGGGTGTTATATTGCAAAATGCATCCTCGGTTGAGTCTGACGTCTTTCAACCTTGTGTGTATCCATGTACCCTCTTCTCGTGTACCTTACACTTATTGCAGACACATCATGGAGGATTCTCTTTCCAGCACTTGAGCTTTGCAAGCTCACTTTACAAAATCCACCAGAGAGACACCAAAATCATGTCGTAATCACCTTGGTCCCCTAACGCAGCCCTATAATCACTTCCTCATCCTCAACACCTTATCACCTACCTCCTGCATCCCACACATTTTAATTTAATTACTTTAATTAAATTAATGCCATTTACCTCCATACATATTAATTTAATTATTTTAATTAAGTTAATAACATTTTACCCACACACATATTAATTTAATTATTTACATTAAATTCATTCACTACCCTCACACACCTATTTAATATAATTGCCTTTTATTAAATGCACCTCACCTAACCACCCCCATCATTTGACCCATTAACCTAAACCCTAAACCAATGGCCTAAATAAAATCTAACATTAGACACATCCCCTCACCTCACATTTAAAAGCCTCCTAAGGTTGGTTTTCGCACCGAGAAAAGAGAGACCCTTATCAAATGGCGGAACAACTTCCCAGGAAACTTTTGAACAACCCGAGATATCTCGCCCAAACCGATGTCGGTTCACCCTAAACCGATGTCGGTTTGCCCTAAACCGACGCCGGTTATACCGAAATGGACCAAATGGCCTATTTAGACCCATTGACAGCTTTGTAATACGGGTTGTTGTGGTTGTTGTTGTTGGAAAAACTTCTGATCTCAAGTTCAATCTCTTTAGATGCGATAGCAGAATGAAGATTGATTTGTGATCAACAAAGGTAACCAAATACACTGGCACAACAGTGAAAATTTCTTCCCAGCATCCTCCAATGCAACAACTTCTTCATTATTCTTTAGACATGTACCTCACAGAAGAGTAAGTATCCTCCTTCCATCTATTTCATTTTCTTATCATCATCTGTAGTAGTTGTGGTAAAGGAACCTAGTCTTTTACCCTCGGTCCATTCCCTCTCTCCATTGCGGCCACCTTCCAAACCTATTCATCTTAATACTTGGCCCAATTTCCTATTTGACCTACTCAGCAGTCTCAAAAATTCACAACATATCTATACCCCCTCTGTGATCAATCCCCGCCTTCTATCCACTTCACTTTTGCCCCAAAACTCCAAAAACCCAGACTGTGTGATTCCACCAACCCCGACTTAACTGTCTGTTTTCCTCTCTAACCGTCACCGGTTACAGTGAAATTGTCATCAATTTTATAAAACCGTGGTCAGTCTCTATGTCACCTAATCTCTGCTGAAATAACAACCTATTTCTGACATATACCTACTTGAATACCTATTTGACCTTCAGATCTGTATCTAACCTAGCCTGTTAGCTCAGATTCACCTGTAACCAACCCACTTGACCTCTGGATCTCCTTCTAGCCTAGCCTAGTTAGATTAGATCTAGCCTACTGTGTTTTGTATGAGATGACTAAATCATATTAAACTACAGTAGGAAAATATTTACTTTATTTCAGCATTTAATTGTCTTAAACAATGGATTGACAGCCATCTAGGAAGTATCACACTTCTGGGATCTAGCATATGCTAGGTAGTCCACTGCATATATTGTTTAACTCTCTTTTGTGGTCTTGTTTTGGTTCTTATACAAGTATTTCCTCCTAGCCAAAAGTAAGGTCTCACAATCACTTTGATTTGGAATTCAGATACGCATGCATACAACCTTCAACCATCCCAAATCAGGTATTCCTCTTACCACCTTTACCTTATCTATTTCATCAAGTACTTCTCAAAAACTAAGAAATCAGGTGAAACATTTTGGCACGCCAAAGGGGGACCCATTCAGGGCTCCTTGCATCTCTCTTCATTCCTAGGTGAAAAATTGTGTGTGTTTGTTTCCTTAAAGTAGCATTCACATTAAGACTTTCTCCTTGGTAACATTCTCTTCTTTCTACTTGCTCTGAAAGACACATTTCTTTTGGTGTATTTAAAAAGAACCTTCTTATTCTTGTTCTTTTGCATTCTAGTGAAAGAGCAGCCCTCTTCCTGTTTATTTATTTTTTCATCGAATATCATACTTTCAATTTGGGTTTAAAACAAGTGCATTCCATTCGATTTGTTACAATAGCTCACATTAATTGAGGGCAACCTATACGCTGGAAGTCATGACCAACTGATGGTTGACAAACGAATCGTAGAAAATCAATTCTATCTTTTTGTCTTTCTCTAAGTCTTACCAAACCACACAAAAATTCAAAATACACACATTCTTAAACAATATCCTACTCCGAAGAAGTTGTAGGTGATCACACGATCATGGTACAGTGGGCACCCAGCTCGTTACTCTGTCGAGTCATACTTCAAAGCGAAGCCCACCCCCACCATAACATTCCTGAAACCTCACCCTTTAGAATTATTTCTTTGTAGGAAGCCTTCGTGACCAAGAAATTCTATTGTTCTATTCATAACAAATACCCCATACAAATAGCATACGCCGAACAAACGTAATAGAATAGGCACTTTAGGAACATTCTTTCTTAGTGTTCTGCTTGACTTGCGTTTTGAGGTGAGAGCTTTCGATCATTATTTTTTTCTTTCCTTGCACACTCCCAATCATAGTCAGTGTATTCTAACTTTTTTTGAGTGTGCCTGGACCACATCTACATCATTCTCAGACTTTTGGGTTTGATTCAACACCAGATTTTTAAATCACAACCATCTTTATTATTCTCTATTTCAATTTCATAAGAATCGCTATGGTTATCTTTAACCATCCCCTGTTACATTCCAACCGCATTGGTTCAACCCAACCGCATTGGTCTCAAGTCTTTTTGGATACCTATCTAAAGGACACCTATTTCACTTTCTGAGCTATAAAAGGCTCCTATAACCTTTCATATCATAGTTACTTCAATCACACACCTTACGCCTCATCCGTGTGAAAATTGTCGTCGGGACCATCATTTAATAGACTATAATAATTGGCTCGTTAAGCCTAACCAAAGACCATCATTTTGTTTTAATAATTATTATTTTTTTCATAGTAATTGGCTCACTAAATTAGTTTCGCCCACATGGTGCTGACCGTAGACGGTTTACCCTCGTAACTAGTCGACTACCACTCCCACCTGCCCTGTCACCTAGTCCTTCACCACCTTCATCTCATCATCCATGGATCCCAATCAATATCACTCACCATAGGCAACACGGAGACTATTTTCCTAGTTTTGCCTCCACTCGTGCCTTCAATTGATCTATGGCATACCCATTTATCTCCATCCCTAATATAGTCTCACTCTTCTCCACCTTACAACGTTCACCTGCTTTATCCCCAGTGCCAGTGTCAGCTGGTCCCATGCCGCTTTGACCGCCACATCCACTACCTCTATACAACCCACTGAGTGCCCTTCATCCACCACCCCAAACATAGCATCATCCGCACTCGTTGTCTCATATATACCACTCCCACCCTTGGTGTCGGTAGCCCTTCAAAACACCTTTCTATTCCTTCACCACCTTCCATCTCTATCATCCATGGATCCCACCTCACACCTATCACCATTCCACTCATTCACAGGGTATATACCCTTTATGTTTGTCTCTCGCACCTCCTTATTCGAACTCCATACTTTGGAATGTCGTATTCTTCATATCCAACAACAACCTCCTTTCACTCCAGGGGGGTACCCATTCTTCACAACCTAACAATGACTTTATCAAGTTAATGATGGACAAGATGCAGACATTAGAAGCATCTGTTTCTAGCTCCCACAATTCTCTCACCTATGATGAGATTTGTAATGATCCTATTCATCCATCCATTCCCATTCACCCATATCCTGTACACTAGGAGATGCCTAATTTTAACTGCTTTAATAGTAAAGAAGAGCCACAACAACATTTGTAATCTTTCAAACATGGGTGTTACCTAATTTCCCATGATGATGTTTTTCTTTACAAACCTTTCCCATGTCCCTAATCGGTCCAACATTGACCGGTATAGTGGATTACCTAGACATTCCATCTTTTTATTCAACCAAATAGCCCAAGACTTCTTGGATCATTTTTCAATTAACATCGTCAAGAAGGTTACCATGATTGATCTTTATTCTACACGTCAATGTGACGATGAATCTATCACAGATTTCGTCGCTCATTAGCATAGCTTAATCAACCAACTCACTTTCCAATTACCGCAAACTGAACTCATAGAGCTCTTCACACGAGCCTGTGCTAGACATATTTCACCTACCTTACAGGTGCAAACCTTCCGAACATTCGATGAGGCTTTCACCATGGCACGTAAACTCGAAATTCATGCCATCGAAGAGAAGAAGATATAGTTACGAAACAAGAACTCCTCGTTTAAATCACACGATACTTCCTCTTCCTTGAAACCTCAAACGAGTTATTCCAAAGCCAAGGGAACTGCCAACGCAGTGGTACTTAAGGCTGGCCCTACTCATCCATCCAATCATGCTAAACCTTCATCCAATCTATCACCAGTCCAAACCTTCCAATTCAAACACGAACAAAATAAATATACCTCAATTGGGGAACCATATTCATCTATTTTAGAAAAATATTATTAAAGCTAATGCCATCACCCTTCCTCCTATCAAACCACATACTGGTTTTGACCCCTCTTGCCCCATACCAGGTTGGTATAAGAAAAATTACTACTGTAATTATCACCGTGTAAATGGTCATAGTGACAATGAATTGTATCACCTTTAAAAACATTGTTCAGGGAATGCTCGAGAGCGGCGAGTTAGTCCTGGATAACCCTAATGCACCCGCCAATCAAGACCTTCATATATTCAAGAAACCATTCCCTAACCATTCCCCATCTAATGATCAAACTGGTGATACCTCACACAACGAAAGTAATACATGTGAGGTACATGTTATCTTTACCGACTTACCACTTGATTCCCAAATATCTCCTATCCCCTCCATCAAGGAAATCCTAGCCCAAAATCCTCTACCCGCATAGGAACCTACTTTATCCGTTCCTCTACCCATAGAGGAAAGCTCTTCACCTCCCCGTACACTGCGGGAGGAGTCTCGTTAGCACCGATATCATTTCCCCTTCAGCTTCCCTACCTAGTGAGCCACTACTAATTGTACCTCCTCCACCCACAGAGGAGTACCCATCGTCTTCTCCACCTATTAAGGATCCAATAGATTTGTCATTGCCACTTGATGACCATTCTCCATTAGCTACCCAAGATCCTAGCGGACCTACTTTCAGCTCTCTTACCTATAGAGGCCAAAGCTAGTGAATTCCTATTTCTCAGACACATTTTATAGGAATCACCACTCGCTCCACATCCACCTCATCTACCACGCTTTGTTCTCACATTTGGCTAACCACCCGGACTATATTGATAGGTCTTCCTTTAGGGGCATCTTTTACTCCCAATCTTGACCCAAATGCAATCATCTTCCACTGACACTTCTACCATTTATCCAAAGAAGTTTCAACAACCCAAACCGCACATGAACATAACTCTCGATACATCTTCTATTGCATCATCCTCATCTATACCCACCTCTCTACCTACTAGCCGACGTGTTCCAACACCATCTCTTGTGTCTAAACCCACTAGTGTTCTAGGGGTCACACCCACATCAAACCTTGCACATCCTCCTATCAGGATACACTTGACCACATCTTCCCATATACCTATTGAACCAATCCCTCAACCTAAACAAAAAACCCAACCTTCTAATCCACATGCACCGACCTCACCAACTACACCTTTATCACCTTCACCCCTACCATCCATCTTGAGACCTCACCCCTCTACCTTAACAAAATCTACTCTCTCTGGGGTAAACCTAAAATTCCCTTAACCCTTTCACCACATCCTGCAACTCTACCTAGGTGAACCTTGCATCCTTCATCGCCATCTATAACATCTTTGCCTCCTATACCACCATTACCTTCTATACCTCCTTCACTACCTATGGCATTTTCTTCCACCTCACCTATACCTCCCTCTCGACCTCGACCAACACCTACCGCTGCACCTCAGTTGCCCCCTTGGGTCACTCGTCCTCTCCCACCATCTCGCCTTGCCATCTACATCACGTGCTCCCCCGTGCCTCTACCTAAGAAAAAGCACCAAAATCAAAAAAACCGTTAATTTCCAAAGAGGTGGTTAAAGTTACCCCTCTTTCTATTGTTGCACCTACACCAAAGAAGGTACAACCAAAATCCAAGAATACATCACCTCAACTACCACCACAACTATCCAATCTTCCAACCAAACCTACTTTTACTTCGCATTGTGATCCACTGGTGGGATCATATGCCACCATCTTGGCTAACCTCCTAGAAATCTCTGCTATCACCCTCCCTCCTCTTAGATCTTACGACCCTCTTAAACCTAAACCAAAAGGGTTTGATGATACTAAAATTTTTACTTACCATCGTGTGTCAGGACATGATGTTGAGAGTTGTAAGGGTCTAAAGACTGCCCTCATTCAATTATGTCCTTCTAATCCCAATTTTGATGACGATGACCTCCTAGATGATGAACCTATTTCACCCTCACCACCTTCTTCACACCTTCCTCCTACACCTATACCACAACCTCCATCTTCACCACCACGACCTTTCTTTCCATCTCTGAAATTCAAAATTAACATGGTTCGCATCAGAGAACTTGCCACGCCTCCACCCAAATGTCATTGCACCCAACTCACCTCACAAGGTTTTTCTCCTCTAGTAGGTTTTTTCCCATCGTGTCATTATACCACTCACCCTACACCTTCTCCATTTTCCAAATCCCCTCAAATCAACATGGTACACATCACTACATGTGCGCAGAAGGGAAAAGAAAAGGCAGCTGACCCATCAACTAATCCTATACCCAACATACCATCTCGCACCCATACCGAAGATAACTATCTACGGCCCCGCATACCCCATTCCCGATGGTGTCACACATCATACCATGCTCAAACAGCTTACACCAATCTTCTCTCAAAATTTCCTTATACGATCTCATCCAAACCTCGAAGTCACATCGTCAAGCCCTCATGGAGGTCCTTCAATCTATTAAGGTTTTACCTAATGACCCCACACCTGTAGCATCTATTATCACACCTCATCATGTCACCTCACTCACCAAATTACCATCTACCTCATCACCTCCACCTGCTCACCAAGTTGTTATCCTTAGTTTCTGGATGATGAAATTTTGCCCCACCAAACCAATGACCCGCATCTTACACTTTTCATCTCCACCCATATCGATAATATATGCGTCTCGACATGTTATGATCAATGGGGGCGCTAGCATTAACATCATCTCCTCTCATGCATTCGAACAAATGTGCATACCCAACAATTGCATGCATAAACATCCAGTCATGTTGCATTCATTCAATGATGTTATCACCTCTACACTCGGCACTATCATCCTCCACGTTTGTGTGGGTCCCCATACTGTTCCCGAGCTGTTCTATGTTTTGGAAGGGGAGTTTCAATATAATTTGTTGCTCAATGCACCCTGGATTCGTGCCATGGGTTGTGTTCCTTCCACTTTACATCGATGTGTAAAGTTCGAACATGAAGGACATTCCTATACCATTCCAGCTGACCCATCACCTTTCAAAACTTGCAACATGCTTTACCATCCCAATGATGTCCTGGTACCTGTTAAGGTGTCTACCTCCCTACCTACATCTTCTTCACACACGACCCCATCCACTAGTGTTGTTGCAACCTCACCTTCACCTACATATTCTATTTTCATTTTTGTTGTCACTTCTACTAGTCATACATCAGCTTCCCAACTAACTGACACCTCCTCCGATCTAACTTCTAATGCTTCCTTCATTCTAGCCACCAATATATCAACCATTGATCCCTTGGAAGGTGTTTTTCAACACCTCACTATGGGGGAGTATTGCCTGTATAATGTCAATACATTCCTTACTCCACAAGAGTATGGAAACCTTCACCAACATCCTCACTATGATCACCGCATAGGCGAGCGTCTCCTTTATGGTCCTCCACACCTCTGTACCCATCTTACCTATGGGGGAATTGATATTTCCACTTACACACTTGAACCGCCATCACAAACCCAACCTTTTTTGGCTGACCTTTAGTCGCTTACCAACCACCGCTTCGCTCACACTTTCCTACACCGCTGCGCCTGAAGGGTTTTGGATTTGGACTTTACGAGCAAGTCCGTCAAACCATTATTTCATGTACCATGCATAAACATAATGATCGTAGTGGAATCGATTTACCAAACTACCTGCCAAAAATCCCCGTATTGAACTCATTGAAGACATTGACCCCTCTCCACCTTCTTGACCTACCCCACCTTCACCACCTTCACCAACGGAGTCGATGGATCCTAAATCTATCCCTCCTACCTTTTTTTCATAAATACCATTTCCTTGGGGCCTCTGACCTATCACCGCGATGGCAAGGCTCCTTCCTCTCTTTCTTTCTTGTATCCTGACATGATAGGGGACGATACTCCTATTAATGTCGTTCAATATCAAGATGATGATTCCATACTCACCTACCTTGGTGCTGAATACTTTTATATTCACCGGTTGTTACCTTCTAAGATGCAAACAATGTTGAATGAATCGACTATCAAAGTCAACATCCACACTCAAGATGACCCCCACATTCTCAAGATTGGCCAATCTCTGGATATTACTGAACAGGAAGCCCTCACTTCTTTTCTTAAAAATCATAGCCATGCTTTCACTTGGTCCTATGCTGACATGCCTAGCATTGATCCCACTATCGTGGTCCACAATATTGTAACCATTCCCGATGCCAAACCCGTAAAACAAAAGTTGAGGAAAATGCACCCTCACATTGCTCTTCTTGTCAAAGAAGAAATTCAACGCCTTCTCTCAGTTTCCTTCATCTTACCCATCGATTACCCCCAATGGATTTCTAACATCATCCCTATCACTAAGGCGACAGGGGGACTTTGCATTTGCACCGATTTCCGTGATCTCAACCTTGCTTGCCCAAAAGATGATTTTCCTCTGCCTGGTATTGACCAGTTGGTTGACCTTACCACTAGTCATGAGATGCTATCACTTATGGATGGTTTCTCGAGTTATAACCAAATCTTGCTCACTCCAGAGGATCAACACAAAACTACATTCATTACCACTTGGGAGACCTTCTGCTATCGAGTCATGCCTTTCGGACTTAAAAATGCTAGTGCCACCTATCATCAAGGCTATGACCTGAATTTTCCATGATATCATACATCACATATTAGAAGATTACGTGGATGATCTCTTGGCAAAATCTAAACGTCACGCCAAGCACCTCATCGTCCTCGAAACAATCTTTGACCGCCTCATTAAATATTGCATCCGCCTTCAACCTAAAAAGTGCGTCTTTGCGGTTCTCTCAGGAAAAATCCTGGGATTTATTGTTTCCCTCCATGGTATAGAAGTTGACCCTACTAAAGTCAAGGCCATTTTGGAAATGCCTCCGCCCACTAACCTTAAACAACTCCATAGCCTACAAGGTAAACTACAATCTATTCGTCGATTTATTTCCCAACTCTCCGACCGCTATCAACCATTTCATCACCTTCTCAAAAAGGATGTCTCTTTCAAATGGGATGACCACTACCACAACACTTTTGAGGCCTTAAAACAATACCTTCTCCAACCACCCGTGCTTGTTCCACCTAAAGACGACCAACCCTTCTACCTATACATCTTTGCTACCGATCACTCTTTAGGGGCTATGCTCGCTCATCGTGACAAACAACATAGGGAGTAGGTGGTTTATTACATAACCCGATACACTCACCCCGAAAAACTTTTCTTATCCTTAGTTTTTTCCACCAAACTTCGCCATTACCTACTCAACCACAAAACTGATTTTGTGACCAACACTCGACCCTTGCACTTCATGTATGTTAAACCTTACAAAATCAACGTGTCGCACGTTGGCTCATGCTTGTTCTTGACCTAGACCTTGAATTCCTCCACCAAAATCTATCAAGGGCCGGCTTTGCTAACCAAATCACGATGCGCCTCTTTACGGGAATCAATCTTCAAACTTTGATTTCCTTGACGAATCCATCGCTAACCTCTCTTTGGATGATGACCCTTACCAAATGACCTTATTCTTCGATGGGTCCAAATGTTAGTGTGGGGGTGGTGCAGGCATTATCCTCATTCCTCTTTATGGTGAACCCATGCCCTTATCATTCAAACTCAACTTCAAATGCACTAACAATATTGCCGAATACGAAGCACTCGTATTGGGTATCATGACTACCTATGCCTTAGATGTCAGATTCATTAATGTCTTTGGTGATTCTCAACTAGTAGTAAACCAAGTCAATGGTGTTTATCAGTTTCATAATGAAATAATTCAAGAATACAAATGTTACGTCGGCATCATGTTGACTACCTTTGACCGCTATAAAATTCAAACTATTCCGTGATCCACCAATAAATTTGTGTATACCATGGCATGCCTCGCTTCTCGGATACATGCTTCACCCGCCGACTCGGACATCTTTGTTACCATAAAACACATACCGAGACCTTCTTATAAATCTTGTTGTGTTGATCTCATCCAAATTGTCTCACTAAACACATAAGACCTTTGGTATAAACAAATTGCGGACTACCTTTCCCTTTCTATATTGCCTCCCGATCTATCACGTAATGGATAGCGCACCTTTCTCAAGAAGGCCTCTTGTTATGTCATCATGGGTGGCCTTCTCTATAAATGAGGCTTTGACGGTGTTCTCTTACGATGCCTTACCACTCAAATCCCCTATACCATTAAAGAAGTTCACGATGCCATATGCAGAGGTCACTTCAAAGATGACCTTGTTGTTGTTAAACACATTCTTCGCCTAGGCTATTACTTGGCCGACCCTCAATCATGATTTTTGTGACTACGTTAAGAATTTTTCAAAATGCCAACAACATGCCAATCTTCATCACACACCTAGTCATGCCTTACAGTCGCTCGTGACCTTTGGCCCTTCTCTCAATGGGGTTTGCATCTTATCGGAGAGATCCATCCTCACTCTTCCCTACAACATCAATGGATCATCACCGCTACTAAATATTACACTAAATGGGTTGAATTCGCACTCCCTCATCTCCACTAAAGCTAAGAAAATATTTGAGTTCATCAATCATCACATTATTTGTCACTTTGGTGTTCCACATCACCTTATCACTGATAATGGAAAACAATTCAAAAACAAAACTCTACAAAAACTTTGTGATGCCTTCTTTGTATCAAATTTCACTTCTCCTCACCATATTACCCACAAAGCAATGGCCAAGTTGAATCCACCAAGAAAACCCTAAACAAAATTCTCATGAAAGTAGTTAACGATACTAGGAAGGATTACATACGCACATTCCTTTTGCTCTTTGGGCGTACCGTACTAGTATTCGCACCTCCACCGTTACCACACCCTTTTCTCTGGTCTACGGTACCAAGGTTGTTTTGCCTCTCAAACTCCAAATCCCATCTCTCCATATCTCCCTTCAAGATATGCTTACTGATGATGACTTTCGACAAGACCGTTTAGCATAACTTGAGTTATTAGACGAATGTCGTCTTCATGCTCTCGACCATCTCCAACTCTACCAAAAATGCATCAAGCGTGCCTATAACAAACGCTTCCGTGAATGCACCTTCAAGTTCGGTGATCTCGCCCTCAAGGAAAATCAACACATAACCAAAGCGTAAAAAAAAGCAAACGGGTAAATATGCTCCTAATTGGCTTGGACCATACATCGTGACCCATGACTATGGATCGTGCTTATCGCTTGTCTTCACTTGATGGTAAGCCCGAACACAAGCCCTCAATGCCTTACATCTTCGACCATTCTATTGTTGAATTCTATTCCTACATCACTACTTTTATATTTAATGCTCTTCCTTGAGTGCCATTCACCTTTCTCGTTTCCACACCTCATCCCCAATGACTAAACAAGAATCATGTGCTTACCCATCACCATTTTTCCTTATCTTGAATATGTGCACCACGACTCTGCACATGGCATGATTCTCATGGATACTTTTCATCTTCTTTTAGATGAGATCCCATGGTCATTCACCCTTTCCTTCTCAACAAGAACCAAATGCTTCGTTATAGTCTCGTCCATGACTTAAAAGCCAAAAAAATTATTTCCAAAAATAAGGGATTAACTCCTTGAGTCAAACTTCCCATACAAAGATGAATCCCTCAAAAGGACATCTTCTGCTATAAGTAGACTACTCCCTTGAAGGACAGCTATAAAAATCTCGCAACTCTCTACATAGTCTATCCAAAAGAAGACTATTTTTCTCAAAATCAAAATTCAGAAGCTTCCCGCATCGATCAGCTTTGCGAAGACCTCAAGGAGACATATATTATTCCCATATAGACTTCCCACATCAATCAGTCTATCTAAAAAGTCAAAAGAAAAAGAAAAATAAACTTTTTTGTCATGGACTTGCCTATTGTGATCTTGGCTCTATTTCCCAAGGCATTCTACTTCCCATTTTATGACCCAATTACCTTCACCTCCTTACCCATTGTCTTTTCACTTCATACCTCAAGGGACCTGCTAAACCAATGACATTTGGTGATCATGTGACTATTTGTCACTCTTAGAATTATCAATCATGCAATGTCTTTAGGGTCTTATGTTCATTAGCCTATCTGTAGATGTGTTTCATATGTTTTGATCCTTGCCAATTGGGTGGCTTTCTTGCCCCCTCTTGTCTTTTATCTTCTTCATTACCTTTTGATCTTCCTATATAGGACTAGAGCCTCGACACCTGTCTTTTGGGATTTTCTTCTCCCACCTCAATCAACCTAAAATCACCTTTACCTATCTACCTATTATCAACCCCAACATTAATGATCTCAACCTAATTATACCTATGATCTCGGAATCAACACTATGTATCGACCTAAAATCACCCGTACATATCTACTTATATTCCACCTAACCTAATCGACCTTGACCTAATCATACCTATGACCTCGAATCCAACCTAACTATCAACCTCACTACCTATTCTTCTATCTTCTCATATTCTTCCCTAGCTTATGGGAGAACTACATCGGTCTGAGGTCCCTTTTCATCGGGACTATGTAGGCAGCACTTCCAGGGCATGGGGCCCTGGAAGGTTAGCTCGGCCACTCTTTACCCTAACCATTTTCCCCACCTTTACCTGATTTCCTGTTCATATCAAAACCCAGAAATCTATCCCATATCCACATCATTCGACCTACATACACTCCTCATGTTTCACATACTCTTTTACCACTACCATTATTTCCCATATTCATCTATAACCCATATTTAAACATTGTACACCATTACATTCATTTACATTAACATGTATTACCAAAATACTGAAATACACATCCATGCCTAAACCGACCTAACTCATTCCATGCCTAAACTAACTTGACTCCTTCCATGCCTAAACCAACCTAACTCGATCCATACCTAAACCGACCTAACTCATTCCATGCCTAAACCATCCCGACTCGATCCATACCTAAACCGACCTAACTCGATCTTGTGACCCCACCTCTCACTCAACCAACCCCACCTACGTGGCTCACCAACCAAACTCTCGGATGTCCTTGTTTGTCCTTTTCCTCTTTTCTCTCTTCTTGTCCTTTTCTCCTTTTCACCAATACCAAATGAATTTTTAAAACGTAGTTTTTTTGCCTTTTATAGCCTACCCGACTCAACCGACATTGGTTAAACCCTTGACCGATGTCGATGTCTACTACTTCCTACCCAACCGCCATCGGTTCCTCTCCACCGTCATCGGTTCATACTGACCGCTATTCGGTTACCTTGCATACTCATTGCCCTCACATTGACCTCATTTTCCTTACCTCCTCTTTCTTTTACCTCCCCTACACCTACCTGGACCACTTTACCTTCCCCTCTGGCCCTCCACCTTCTTCAACCTCACCTCGTCAGCTGTTGAAGCCTCATTATTTTACCCCTACCTTAGCCTTACCCATGTTGTGACCTATCTACCTGGACCCAGAAAACTGTTTGTGACCTTTGAACCAATGTGCTCGTTATACCTTGCAACACTGTTACCCGTGTTGTTTGACCTCGTGCCCTTACCTAGCCTATTGTCATGATGTTTATCCTGACCCTACCTTTAGTGTACCGAAACATACCTAAATGTTCCTGAACCTAACTTACGTTGTATTTCCTAACCATATCCTATACCTTGGATACCGGAATCACTTCACCCTTGTTTAGATAACACTATCGACCTTAGATGATGTAGATTTTGCAAGCTCTTCAACCTGGTACCGTGTCGCAGTTTATACGTGTGCATGCATTCAACTGCCCCTACCTTTGACCTTGGCCCGTTTACCCATTTACCTATATGCCCGATTTGCCCCTTACCCCATTCCTCATTTCTCATCATTCTGCTTTGCATCCACTTTTATCAAACCACTCACCGATGTGCTCTGCCGCCTCATCAGTTCTGGTTTGAGGGGGATCACCCTCATTCCCACTTGGGGCAACCACATCTTATTTTTGTCGTGTCGCTTACCAATACAAGCTACGCAACAAAAAGGGGCAAAATGTAGACACTGAAATCATGTCGTAATCACCTTGGTCCCCTAGCGCAGCCCTATAATCACTTCCTCATCCTCAACACCTTATCACCTACCTCCTACATCCCACACATTTTAATTTAATTACTTTAATTAAATTAATGCCATTTACCTCCATACATATTAATTTAATTATTTTAATTAAGTTAATAACCTTTTACCCACACACATATTAATTTAATTATTTACATTAAATTCATTCACTACCCTCACACACCTATTTAATATAATTGCCTTTATTAAATGCACCTCACCTAACCACCCCCATCATTTGACCCATTAACATAAACCCTAAACCAATAGCCTAAATAAAACCTAACATTAGACCCATCCCCTCACCTCACATTTAAAAGCCTCCTAAGGTCGGTTTTCGCACCGAGAAAAGAAGAGACCCTTATCAAATGGTGGAACAACTTCCCAGGTAACTTTTGAACAACCCAAGATATCTCACCCAAACCGATGTCGGTTCACCCTAAACCGATGTCGGTTCACCCTAAACCGACACTAGTTATACTGGAATGGACCAAATGGCCTATTTAGACCCATTTACAGCTTTGGAATATAGGTTGTTGTGGTTTTTGTTGTTGGGAAAACTTCTAATCTCGAATTCGATCTCTTTAGACGTGACAAGAACGAAGATTGATTTGTGATCAACAAAGGAAACCAAATACACTGGCACAACAGTGAAACTTTCTTCCCAACATCCTCCAACGCAGCAACTTCTTCATTATTCTTCGACCCTTTGTACCTCACAAAAGAGTAAGTATCCTCCTCCCATCTATTTCATTTTCTTATCATCATTTGTAGTATTTGTGGTAAAGGAACCTAGTCTTTTACCCTCGGTCCATTCCCTCTCTCTAGTTGCAGCCACCTTCCATACCTATTCATCTTAATAATTGGCCCAATTTCCTATTTGACCTACTCAGCAGTCTCAAATCTTCACAACATATCTACACCCCTCTCGTGATCAATCCCCGCATTCTATCCACTTCACTTTTGCCCCAAAACTCTAAAAACCCAAACTATGTGATTCCACCAACCCCGACTTAACCATCATCGGTTCTCTCTAACCATCGCGGTTATAGTAGTAAACCATCATCAGTTTTATAAAACCATGGTCGGTCTCTATGTTGCCCGATCTCTACCGAATAACAACCTCGCTTTCGACATATACCTATTTGACCTTTATATTTGTATCTAACCTAGCTTGTTAGCTCGATTCATCTCGTAACCAACCCACTTGGCCTTGGATCTCCTTCTAGCCTAACTCGTTAGATTAGATCTAGCCTATTGTGTTTTGTATGAGATGCCTAAATCGTATTAAACTACAAGGACAATATTTACTTTATTTCAGCATTGAATTGTCTTAAATAGTGGATTGACAGCCATCTAGGAAGTATCGCACTTCTGAGATCTAGCATATGCTAGGTAGTCCACTGCATATATTGTTTAACTCTCTTTTGTGGTCTTGTTTTGGTTCTTATACAAGTAGTTCCTCCTAGCAAAAAGGAAGGTCTCATAATCACGTTGATTCAGAATTTAGATATGCACGCATACATCCTTCAACCATCCCAAATCAGGTATTCCTCTTACCACCTTTAGCTTATCTGTTTCGTCAAGTGCTTCTCAGAAAACTAAGAAATCGGGTGAAACACCACCACTTCTTCTTGGTAGATAAAATTATACATCATGGCATGCTTCTATGGAAAGATACTTCTCCTACGAGGACCTTTCTCATTTTTGCATGGGCCATTTCCTACACCCACTGATCCTTGTCATCTTGAGGACTATCTTGACATGTGCAACCATGTTGTTGGTCACTTGATGTTACATGTCTTCATACCTCTTCACCTTCATGTGGTAGAATCAGATCCTCCTCACACCATCCGACACACATTTCAATCTTTGTTTTGAGACCCTTCAGCTTATTGTTATTTTTTCCCCTGTTGATACGAGTTTTCTCCTCTTCTCGATTCATGTGATGATAGTTCTACTAACACATACTCAATTTTTTCTACTTCGATGATGAGGATTTTTCTTCTAGTTCTGATGATGAGAGTACTACTAAGGACTCATCTCCTCCTTATCTCAGCCATAGTCTAGAGTATGTCGACACTCCTCTTTTCCCATCGGACATCGGGTAGTCTTATTCCTAGCCTCATATCTTCATTACATTTATCTCCTTTCCACTTCTAGTGTGTGAGTCCCTTTGTACTCCTCCTCCTTCAATTGATGATTCATACCTATCAGACATCACTCTTTTGTTTGTTGAGCCACCCTCTTGGGACGAGTATATACCATACCTTCTTTGTCTCTTCGCAATGCTTACTTGTGATGTAATACAAGGAGTTTCTAATCCTTCTCCAGTGTCATGTCAAGGACTTATTCATCTTTTTTTTGGGGAGCTTCCCTTTTAGGACTCTTATCACTTCCACTCTTTTGGATATCATTGTTGATCCACCCTTACTTATGGATCCTCTTTCTGATGTGGGGTTTTTGCATTTCCTTCACTTCACTTAGACATAATTTTGGCGGATGTTCCTCTCTCTCACTCTGACATTTCTATGCTCGTGGAATTACCTTTGATTTTTATGCACTCATTTGCTAGACCTATGTCACACTTTTTTGGACCAAACTCATATTTCTTCATATGTATTCCTTCGGTTTCCTTCGTGGAGTGCACGAGACTTCTAATACTCCATTTTTGTCCTTCCTAAAGGTATGCACATTATTCGATGTGATTGGATCTTCTTCATCTCTAGTTGAGGACCACGTCATCGACACTCTTCTTGGAGACTTGCTAGAGTTACAAATTTTAGATCCGTCTATGGCTTCTTTTGTTGTTTCTCTTATCTCCTTCTTCTCCTCTCTTCTTCTTCCAAAGAAATTGGTGTTTATGCATGGGTACCATGTCAAACCCTCATTTTTCGAGACCCTTTTCACATCTATATTAGTTGTTTAGGGATTGTTTTCTTTATCTTATTGTGGATTTATTTCCCAATGGTTTTCCTCCATTGCTTGAGTTCCTTATTGTTCATGGGTGCCTCATCAGGCTTAGTTTTTGGGACCCATTTCTCATTTCTGACTTACCGCCTCATCCTAAGTTACGATGAAGGGGGTTGTTGGTGTGTGCATTTTCCACATCACATGGTGAGTCATCTCACTTAGGTGAGGTCATAAGTCTTAAGTGTCATATGGGTTATTAAAAATTTTGATTCCATCTTATGCGTCATCATGCATCGGTGTGTCATCATTGGTAGTAGTTAATTTCCATTCTAGGAATGTAACACCCTTCTCCACTTGAGGAGGTATGATTACATGCACTGGGGGTTACACATCACCCCCTATTTGTACCCCTTTCTTTTTTCAGATCTATGATATGGTGATGAGACCCTTTCCTTTTCATTACATGTACATTCATGGTTAATGCTCTCTCCCCTATGGAACCTCATCATGTTGTCGGAGTGCAACTCGATTGATGTTCGTGTTATGTTGTAGATCCTCATGTTTTCATGTTTTCACTTTCTTCATAAATTTTATATGCAAATGTTTCCCAAGGAGTGGTTAAAGTTGTTTTATGTTGATCTTGTGTTTCTAATTTTATCTAAGTATACCCAAGAAAACCATCTAACATAGATAACATTTCTAATCCATTTATAGCTTGTAAAATTAGGTCCATTTTTCAGAAGATGGTAATTGTCTTTCAAGGAGGCCTAATTTAGATTAAAAAATTCAACAAAAATCCTTATTACCCCATGTTTATTTTGAGTGGGGACTATATTGGCTATCCACATGGAATGGTGAATAGAAAAAATGATTCTTGCATTTAACAATTTTTCAATCTCTTTGTAAATGGTCCCGATAATTTTGGGGTTATAATGCCTTTGTTTTTGCTTAAATCGTTTCACTTTTGATTTTAAAGGAATTTAAGGTTAAATATCTTTAGGTTTGTGTCACGATGAGGTGATGAAACATTTATTAACATTAATTAATAAATATAATATAAATGTGCACATAGTAATAAATGAATAAATACACATAACACCATAACACGAGATTTAACATGGAAAACCCCAATGGGGTAAAAAACCATGGTAGAATAATTTCCACTATCTCGAGAAAAAAATTACATCCTGTCTAGTAAAACTTCCTCATCACTTCTACTACTGTATTTACGTGAATCACCATCATAATTCTCAATATGACCTATAGTCATATTCGGAATTATCATGGTGAATCTTGTAAATACATGGAGTAGAAGGGTTATGACCTTCTTGATGAGGGGCACACCCCCAATTAATATTAGTTAATAAATAACTAACCACCTAATATATAGTTTATATTTAAATAATGAGAATATAAGTGATTAACTTAAAATGGGTATGTATGATAGTTAATCTAATCTAGGACGGCATGTAAATACAATAAATAAATGTAGTAAATAATTATGGAAAATGACCCAAGAAACTAATCTAGTGAAAGTAGAAACCCTAATATGCAAGAGAAGTATGGAAGTGACTTAGTTGATTTGATGAACTTGTGGGACTATGTTACAAAAATGACTAGAGGAACAGGAAGCAAGAACGATTATGCAGAGGCCCCGAAAAGGATGGATCTGAGATATCTAGATGGACTAGAGCATATGGAGAAGGACTAGGGTACCTATGGGTGCTCTAGTATGCAGAATGGGTGCCCTGGTTTACGTAAAAGGTTTGAAATTGAGTTTCATAGGTTCAAAAGGTGGTATGAAACCCTCGATCAATGTTGTTGCATTATATTCACCGCACTTGCGCGTCAGTGTCACTGATAATCCAAGATGTATAAAAGACCTACAAAATACCAAAAGGAGTATCAAAACCCTAAAAATAAGAATTTAAATGAATTTTTTAGACTGACCTCATTGCCACAACAGTGGGCTTACTAATTGAGCATTGCACTACATTTTAGACCCAAATGTAGTTTTGGTGTGTGTGTGTACATCATGTGCCCTAGGTGCTCTTGTGCTAGTCACACTTTGTGAAGTAGCAAGCAATAACTAGATGTATGAATGTAGTATAATGGTGCATGAAATAGAATAGAATCCCTCCCCTATGCTTGTGTGATGCGATTGAACCAAACTTGTCCTTGTGATGGAGCTAATGGATGCAAATGATCTCCAAATGGATGTAACTCTAGGTGGATGATAGTAGTGACTAGTGCTTGGTCCCTCATTATGGTCTCATAAATTTATATTTATAGGGTTCTCTTAATCTAATTTTGTAATTAACCTTGAAATGGATGACCACCAAAAAGATAAGAAACTCGACATGGCTAGAAAGTTCCCAAAAGTGGCGGGAAAGTTTAAAAAGGATCGGGGTGACCCTAATGGGACTAGGGTGCCCATGGGCACCCAAGTACCCACACAGGTGCACTAGTCAAGGCTAAAATGACAGAAGATAACCAAAATAGATTGGGCATGCATGCAATGAAGGTCGAGAATGATACCACAAATTAAATAAAAATGGCCAAGAGACATGTGTTAATTAGTACTTTCTTCACTCAAAAATCTTCTAAAGAGTAGTATGAGACCGGGACTAAATAATGTCTAAAGTGCATGATTTTATGACTACATGTGCCCCCACTTTATGTTGGTGAGCGAAAAGCTCAGTAACATAAAGTAGATAGATATGTGTACTTAATGTCCATAAATATTGTAATAGAAAATGCACCGAAGGACTATATAAAGCATGGAATGACAAAAGGATGGAGCGTAGAAACTAAAGATGAAAAGTGCAAAAAAGTGATGAGAGTGAACCTAGGGCGGAAACACGTGTGTAGTTGTTGATGTGTGTGATGTACCTGCATGGTTAGTATGGTGTATTCTGCATGAGTGTTGTTTTTTACGTTGTTATTGTTATTTCCCCATTTGAATGCTTGTTTCTCATACGACCGGACCTACAAGGAGAAAACAATCAAGTAGTGAAATATATATGTATGTATGTGTAAAAATGCAATGTAAAAGATGCATGTAAAAGTATGTAAATGTAAAATACACAAATGAAAAATGTAAATGGAACATGTGCACCTGATCCATGTCAAGAAAGAGAGTGTAGAAGGATATCTTATACTGCAAGTTTTTTGGGCGATCTCCATCTCACGCCTAGGCGAAGAAGTGTAGGGAGAAAGCTGTATTATTCTCCTTCCTGTAACTACTTCCCTGAATTTGTGTGAAGATATCTCTGTATGTCCTGGGTTTTTGGGCAATCCAATGCCACATGCTGAATTATTGTAGGGAGGAACACCCACCGTAATCCCCAATCATGTAACTACTTCCCGAATGATAAAGACTACCATGACTGTAAAATTCGTTGTGTATGGGGTTTGTAGACTGTTTCTAAACCCACTCATTGTATGTAACCCACAATGCCAAGGGTGGAAAGTGCACTAAACTGAACCGGTGTAAATGTGTTGTGTAGTATGTAAAACCCTAAATGATGCCCCCCTCTTTGGGTCATATGTGACATCGTTGATAGGACAATGTGGCCCCAAAAGAGGACCAACCGCATGAACTCTGAAACTTTTCCCTACATGTGAAAGGAATTCTCTTGGTAGAAACTAAGGCACACACAAACAAGAAGGCTAGCCAAAGACAAGTGTTAGTATGAACAAGCATGCATGTAGAAAATAGTGTATAAGCTATGAAGCAAAGTAATAATTTAAACACACAAGAAGACAAGTAAGTTACAAAAAGTGGGTTGCAAATGTGGGACATCACTCATGATGTCGCAAGACACGTAAGGCCATCATGGCCACATTCAAACAAAAAATTCTGCAAACCAAACAAAGGGAAATAACAAACAATATAAAAACAAGTATGGAAGAAAATATCCCCGCATAACAAATGTTGCACATGAAGCATCCATTAACATGTTAGAAGGATAACTATTATGGAAAAAGCATGTATAACCAATTAATGTAAAGTGCTAAGTACAAAATGAAACAATAGCATCTCGGAAAAGATGAATGAGGATGCCCACTTGTGACCAAAGGTGAAGGAAGGGTGGAAGGAGATCATCCATGTTGCATGTAGGATACTTGTATCTACAATCACAACTAGAAAAATATGTGAACACACATTTGTAGATGATATAGATAAATTACATACAAGTAATCAAACTAGCATGTGTAATAAAAATACCGTGAACAAGTAAAAGTAAGAAAAATTAAAAGCAACCATAATATGCGATGTTGTGGATAGATGGAATGGAATGCAAGATGGAATGATAGGAGCCACGTGCTCCCTGAGTGAATGGAAATGTATGCATTGATGTTCATTTGGTTTACCCCCTCAAAGATTCAAGAATGAACTATAAACAAGAGTGTGTCATCGAGAAATGGCCAAATAGTGTGTGTTGTGTCTAGCATAGTGTGATGATTATGTATGTGTAATGATGATGATATGTGACATATAGAAGATATGTGTGTGAACCTTATAGCCTAAGCGTATATCACAAAAAAATGAATGTATGAGTGATGATTTATCCCTAAATCATGTATCACTACAAGATGATAGAGGAAGTGATGATGTAGCCTATAGCGTGTGTCACTACAAGATGAATAGTAGGGAGTGGTGATGTATCCTAAAGTGTATACCACTACAAGATGAATAAAATAAGTGATTATTTAGCCTATAGTATATGTCACTAACCTATGGATGCCGCATGATGAAATGTGGAATGATAAACATGTGATGAATGTAAGGTCCATTTGATTTATAAACCCTCGGCAATCAAGTATGGACCGAGGAACTAAAGTGTGTCATATGGTAGTGAGTGCAGCGTGTAGAAGATGATGTAGTATATGTAATGAAGATGATAAACGACCATGTGATGTGTATGTAGTGTATAGTATTGAATGCAATATGTGTAGTGTGCCTAAGAGCGTATAGTATGTAGGATGCAATGTTAGATGAGTATGATGAAGACTAGTATGATGTATGATGTATAGATATGCAAAGATTGAAATGATATGGACTAAATGTAGAATGTGTGAAACACGATGTGTGGTGTCTATAGTGCAATGGTGTGGGGTTCATGTGTAGTAAGCCCTCAAAATCAAGTGTGAACCAAATCACAAGAGTGTTTCATCGGGTAATGATGATGCTAAAGTATGAATGAATATGTGTATGTTAGGAAATGGTTGTATGAGAATGCAAAGATGAGATATGAGTAGATGTTATGATGATGTATGCATAAATGCTAAGAGTGTGATGTAGTATTATGTAAGTATGCTAGAATGGGGGGGTGGTGTTGGATGTTATGCCCCCAAGTGTGTGATAAAGAAGATGACTATGTGCCGCTATCAAGGAGATCATTGTTGTCATGATCAAAACCTACTGGAACAAAGATCATAACCCATAATCTATAGAGTGAGGAGGGTCATACAAGGGTGATGGTGGCGGAGTGTGTACACATTCATTGCATATTCTTCATCAGTAAAGGTGATTGGTGGAAAACCATGAGCATGCCAACGAGAGATATTTGGAGCGTAAGTAGGAGAAGAATCATTATGAATAGAGATATTTCCAAAATGCATAGGAAATGTAAGCAAAGAGTGATGATCATCTATTCTATCGCCAAACTAGTCAATCCAAGATTGTCCAAGTGTGAGTGGAGAGGCATGAGGGGTACGCGTAACAAAGACTCACAAATGAAAGACATACAAGCCATAAGTTGTGGTAATGTGAAAATAGCCATGAAAGCACCCTAAACTCTACAAAGCAAATAACATGACTAATTAAGGGAGGCTAACACCATTGCCATATATAGCCAAGGATTTAAGTCTAGGAATGTAACACTAAAGATAAAAGCTTAATGGAATGTTAACTAACATGAATATAATTCAAAATCTAGCTAATCATGCCTACTAATATATTGAATTGTTAAACTAACAAAGACCTAAATAGATCTAAGAGGGAAATCAAATTGGTATGGTTTCTACTCCAAACAAGGTGAAATGGCCTCTCCAAATGACTACATGGTCATTTTGGATATCCATCTACTAACCCCATTGAAGACTTTAGGTAAGGATTGAGCTTGGCTATAAATCATATTTCTTATATGAGATGCAAATCAAAGCATGGTGTAAAGTTTAAGTGTAGATACTTAGTCCTTTTTATAGTTTTACCTTTGAGGAAAACTTGTATTTTGGTGCATGTGGGACTAAAAGTACAAATTAGATTAAGGATGTTAATCATGCTTAGGGATTTTTTAATCATAATTAGTGAATTAACAAGTGGTTAGGATGTGAGATCCTAAATCAACCACTTAGGGTCAATTAGGAGGATAAGATAAGCTTTTGAAGCTTGTTAAGACGTTGTAGAGGGAAATGGGGTGATTTTGAGTGGTTGGAAGAGGGGTTTGAGCCAATAATAGGGTATATTGACCAAAACAAGGGCAAAATAGGCTTAATTAGCTAATAATCACTAATTGTTTGTTTGGAAGAGGATTTTGACTTACGATTCATTGTAAAGTGGAATCCTGAATGAAAAAGAGGTTAGGAAATCAACAATGCGTTGTTAATTGACCAAAAAGGAAAGAAACATTAGTTAATTAGTTGAAATCACTAATTATAATGGAATTGGTAGGAATGATGGTAAATTGTGTGCGTTTAGGAATAAGATTGAAAAAGTGGAATATAGGTGTCTACATTTGTCCCTATTTGAGGTGAAGCAAGTAACTTCTCTTCAAATATAGTAGACAAGCATAAATAGGTAAATTTTTGAAGAAAAATTAGTAGGATGAAGGATGCCCCCTCGAGTGTTGATGGGGTGATAGAAGAAGTCAATTGATGATCAAAAATATGATCGAAACAGATAGAGGAAATAAGATAAAACAGGCGCGAAATATTTGGTTGTTTAGAAGAAATAAGGATAGGGATAAACATGGTTGTTTATTACCCTAGGTGATTTGGAAGAAAAATTAGTAGTGATAATAAATGATAATGGAGAAGAAATGATAATGGAGAATATAGGACAAGCCCAATCTTTACATCCAATCCTTCAATAAGAAACTTTGTTGTATCATTTTGCCCCTAGATCTACATCATCGACCTTTATTGAAATAAACAAAAGTGTAAGATAACATGAAAATCTAAATTACTAACATTTGTTCATTGCTAAAAATATGTAACTCCATGCAACATACATAATGCAATGCAATACAAGAAAGTAAAACAATGTTTAACTCCATGCAACATACATAATGTAATGCAATACAAGAAAGTAAACCAGCTAACCTAACAGAGAAACCAATACAATCACACATACTCAAACAAACAACATTCAAGACAGTTGCACCAATGTTTTTGTTATCAAGCTTTAGTTCCCGAATGTTCGTGTTGTAACGACAAGGGTTAAAAATGGTGCCCCAAGCAAGGATACATGTGAGGGGAATAATGGAGGACACAAGTAGTCCCATGGAAAATCTTTTGTGCACTATGACACAATCTCTGGAAACTCATTATTGCACAGGAGTACCGACATAGTAAGCAACCTAAATTTTGTTAATGGAGGTAGATCACAATGATCCGCAAGTTGTTTGAGACCAAAACAAGTAAGAACCTTAGAAAGATGTTTTTGTAGGAAAAAATTTGACGTTCGAGGATAGTGCATTTAATACCGACTTCAGCTATGTGCATTTCATTTACCAATTTTTGAAAAAAAAAATTACCTTTTGATGGATTTTTAATGATTTTACAAAAAAAATTGAAAATTTTTGGGTTTGTTTGATTTTTTTTTTTTTTGCGAGATGAAAATATTATAGAAGAATAACAAATTTGTGAGACAACGCTAAAAGTGACCGTAAGGCAAAAATATGCCCCATGTAGTAGAAAATCCCGTCATAAAGTAAAACATGCCCTAGCATAGCAAAAATGGACACGAAAATAATTATTTACTTAAAATAATCATCACGGTAAGTTGTAGAAGAATGTAGAAGAACCATGATGGATCCAGGGTGCCTCAAGGGTGAAAAACACATCTTGGGAGGTAAATATGGGTATATAAGCCATCATAGCCAAATTATTTACCACATTCACTACCATTTTATTGTTGATTGGAGCTCTAACCTATGGGAGGAAATGGCGAGGGTGCGTAACCAAAAATATCGTGTGCATCACGTGAGAGATTACATGAGGCTCTCACGGATGGAACACATATACACAAAGTTGCCCTTTTTACCCTCATTTTTCAAAGCATTTAATTTTTGGTTAAAATACATTTTACGGTTAAAATAGGGGGTTAAATTGGGGGAGTGCGCATATGCATTGGTGCACAAATGGGTGAGCCTATGCATTGGATTGGTTTTACTTTATTTTTATATTTTGAGTTTTGGGGGCATGCGTGTGCTAGTGCACAAATGGGTGCGCCTTATGTGCTCTGGGTCGTATGCGTGGGCGCATATGTGCCTATGCAAAGAAGAATGTGCTTATGCTAAACTTGAGCAAATGGTGGGGGTGCATGTGATAGTGCACCAAGGGGTGCACCTATATGCACAAAAATTTTTGAGGAAAAAGAATAATGTGCCTACACGGTGAGGGGTGCGCTAGTGCATTGAAGAATGTGTTAGCGGGCTAGGTGCACTTATGCACTAGGGGGTGTGCTAGTCAAAGGGTGCGCCGAAAGGCATAAAAGACATTTTTAGAATGTTTTTAGAAGAAAATGAAGGTTTTTGGAAACCCTGAATGGTAAAAATAGATGAATTATATAGCAAAATAGAATAATTTGATGATAAAATAGAAAATTAGATGATAGAATAGAAGAATAAGATCATAATAAATGCCCCGATTAGATCTGTAGTATACTTGGATGTGTTAGAGTCATGGGAGTGACAAGGGAAACTCTAGGCCTATGAGGTAACGTTTAAACGACGTGACCATATTTTCTTGAGATCACCCCAGGGCGACGTGGTTTATCTTACGTGGCTCACATGCCACGGATTACCTTAGACCATGGCCTACTCACAACCTTAGGCCGAGAGATGACAGATCGAGAGTCAAACCTTATGTCTTCCTATTGGTGAGATGAGCATTACATTAGATTATGTATGGTGGATCCTACAAGTCCCTATCTAGGATCATTTGATCACCTACGATTGTCGTCAGGGACCGTATTCGAGTGATGGATAGATGAGTTGATTGGAGTAGTAGATATACCAAGTTAGGGTATGACAGGTCTTCATTAGGAGGTGCTGGTTGATCCACGGCTAGGATGGGTCCCTATATTCTTGTTAGCTCTGTTGGAACATAATGATTAAGTGGTCAGCGACAACCCTTAATGTATATGGGTCCATCACTAATATATAGGTTAATATTTAATAATATGAAATATTTATATTTATATTATTAAATATGCTAACCTAGGTATATACTTTAAGTTAAATATTTAATATCATGAAATGATTATATTTCTAATATTAACTATTATAAACCTAGGTGTATGTGTCAACCATTTTAGGTTGAAAAGGCGGGTCGGGAGACATACCCGATCACCTTATATAAAAAGGACTTTAGGTCCTCATTTGATATATTCGGAAATATATCAAAGGTGTGCAAATCAAGTGATTTGGTTTTACCCTTGGTAAATAGGTTTCAAAGGAGGAGGTGATCTTACTAGATGTAAAATAATTTCTCCGAAGTAAAAGGTTATTTTCAAAGTGGTTTTTACCATCTTGGGGTTTTCCACTATAAATATTGTCACCAAGTGTTGTTTATTTCCTGTAAGTATTTCTTTATTTACTTATGTTATGATGTAATATTTATTTAAATATTTATTGTAACATTATGTAATATGTAAGTTGATTAAATCCGTATTTATTAGAATCCTCAAATTCTAACAAGCTCTTGTTAGTGGCATATTGTTTCCCGACAAGACTGGTGCATGATTCCCTCTAGATCTCATTAGAGTGATTCATGGGGTCATTGTATAATGGCTCATTTATACACTGATTTACACTTGATAGCTTATCATGGACTGAGTTCAGTGGATCCTACCACTTTATCATAGATATGGTCCTAGGATCACATTACAAATGGATGTTTTTTAGGAGGATCTAGAGCTAGGGTTCTTAGAGAGCCGTCTATCATGGTCTAGGCTCCGGATGGGGGTGATATTCACAGCCATATGGGGGACAATGATTATTATAGGTGAGAGTTTGATGAGGTACATCCCCACATGATCACATGGTGGTCTTACATGTTGTATCGTAGCCTCACGATGCGCTGAGTTGTTGAGTACCGCAGCGGTGGATCATTTCATCCTTGGGAGGAGTCATATTCTTGAGTGGCACAAAGTGGATAAGGTCCAATGTCAGTTTGATCTCACCCGGGGATTCATGGTGATGATATGTGGTGTGCACATGAATAAAGAGAGACCTTCCACATGAGGCGTCGGATCGAGGCTAGGTTAAGTGCGCACTAGATTTTTATAGGTGATTCCATAGCCTTAGGTATAGCTAGTGCAGAGATAGTGGATCTAGGGACAACCCCAGATTATGTAGCGTGGTATGCGATAGGTGTTGCCATGTAGATAGACTATACCACAAGAGGTGTTAGATGTCACAACACGAGAGGGATAGGGCCCAGATCCTAGGGAATGTGCACGGGCACAAGTAGCTCCATAGGGAGGACCACATAAAGGGGTACCAAAGGTCAATAGGTGCTAGTCTAGTAGTAAATTTTAGTACGAAACAGAGGAAAATGTGTAGCCATAGGTAGTGGCACCATGGATACCCCTTCAAGTTCCATTATGAGCACCATCATAGGTACCTCCATCACCCCCTCACATGATTCAATGACACATTCCATCATGAGGTAGAGGAGATGGAGAAGGATTCACATCATACACATGTTAGTGAGCAGGTGGTTTCCTTGCAGCAAGCAGCCTATAGCAGTGACAGCTTCTACAACTTTAGGTTGTATCTTCGAGAGGGACCAAGCCGTTTCTTAGAGAGACCAAGCCATTACATAGAGAGACATGCATATCATAAAGTGGGATCAGCTTGTGATAGAGTGAGATCAGGCTAGTATGGAGAGGTTACAGGCCATGACAGAGCGAGATCGGGTGATCCCATATAGTCTACACTATAGGTAGAGAGGGATCAGCTAGTGGCCAATCAAGTTTAGTAGACAGTGGGAGCACACATAGGTTCGAGCAGACATAGTCGAGTGACATGAGAGTGTGATGCTCTCTCATGGAGATCATCGGCATCTGGGATGTCAGACATATTAGCATATACTATGAGAGCTAATGGAAAGGCCTCCTACTACAATGCATTATACCACCAGGTCGTCCCATAGGGATATAGGGATACCCCTTTTGATCAGTTAGACATTAGCAGGTCCATATCTAGATCCGAAAGGACCTCACGATCAGCCATATCATTTCAGCAGCCTCAATGCAGCAAAGTGCAATAGCCTCTATAGTACCATCACATCAACACTTCCTCCTTAGGGTCCTAGGCCGTAGTCTTGGAGAGGGTGAGAGTTGTGGTTGACTCTTCTATTGATGTATTAGATGTTTTTTTGGTGTATCACCTCGATATGAAGGCATACTTTTGTACGGATGTATATGTATTATTTTTTATCATGCCTCGTGATGAAGGCACATTTTTATACGATGTATGTTATATAGTGTTTTTGTTGTCTCATGATGAAGGCACATTTTTGTATAGATGTATGTTATATAGCGTTTTTTGTTATGTCTCGTGATGAAGGAACTTTTTGTATAGATAGATGCCCATGATGGCTCATTGTATCAGACATACTTTTGAGACACATTTTTTTGTACATGGACATTTATATTTATGATGATGTATGATGATTTGATGGATTATTGATGTATCACTTTTTTCTTATGAGATATCATGCTTAATTTGTATGTTTTATTTTTATATCACATGTTTGTTAGATTATGAGATAGCCTTAGTTGATGTCATATTGCATGTTTATGAGATACTTTGAGTAAAACATGTTTATATTTTTGATATTGGTGTGGGGGATAGATTTGTGATCATGCGCAACCCCTCTTGCCCCATTGGTGATATGGTACTTGATGATTAGCTTGAGCATACATGTGTGATGTAGACTTAGCTTTTATTGATATATGATGTATAGATGTGATGGTTATTTGATATGATGATGAAATGATAACAAAATGTACAAGTAAAATAACAAGCACAAGTTAAAAAATCTAATCAAAGCAACACATTTATTTACAATTATGCAAGATAAAATGAACTCAATACAACACATCACAGATTAAAATAACATTCAATCTAAGTAAGAAATTGAATCTAACTTAAAGTACCTAATACTGAAAATCAATGCAACTAACAACCATAAAAAGTAACTAAAAGTAAGCAAACTACTAATTTGTTTTTGTGGGACAGTTTTGGGACATTTTTCGTTGTTTTTGGGTATTATCTCTAAGATAATTTTCTATTTTTTTTGAGCTTTCTAAAAAACATATTTGAATGTTTTGATTTTTCCAAGGAACATATCTGTATGTTTAGGGTTTTTCAAATGTTATAGAAATGTTTTTTATGCTTTCTAAATAGTTTTCCAAGTGAACGTGCAAGGAAATGAAGAAACGTGGATTCCCTAGCATTAGATGGGATGTACAAGGGCATAATGCCACGTGTTATATGTTAGAAGTGATGCTGCAAAGTTTCCCCCAATGTGAGATGGGTTCATTCAAATTCAAATTATCTACATTCAAAAGGTTGGATCAACCGGATCAGGGAAAAGAGGGATAGGCTCACAAGGGACTCAGATGAAGGTAAATATCAGCTTAGGAAAAATTTTCCATACTCCTAAACCTAAAATGCTTGTGAACAATAGACCCTCCAATGGCGTTGAAACCAATTTTCACCAAAGGACTTGTCCAAAGTGCCACCATTGCGTGGTTTTTACTATTGGACGCACATTTTTATTTCTCTTTTTCTATTTCTATTTTTTATACTTTTTTATTTTCTTGATATTTTAGAGACCCCATACTTAAGCACAAAAATGCTTAAGATACATTACATTCATGGGTTCTCTAAGCTCTTGGCCATCTACACAGAAAATCTTATAGGCACCGAACTGAACTTAGTAACCATAACATATGGTCCTAGCCAATTGGGCTCAAATTTCCCTTTCTTTTCACGATCCTTATTAGTGTTCTTCTGATTCTATTTTAACACCAAGTCTCTTACCTCAAATTGACAAGGTATTACTCTTTTATTGTAGCTTCACCGCACTCGATCCTGATACACTTTAAGGTGATTGAGGGTATGAATTCTTTTCTCATCTAATAGCTCCAACTCTTCCAGTTGAGCTACTATGTAGTCCTCCTCTTCATTTAGGTAGTCCCTTAGCTCAATACACAAAGAAGGGATCTCAATCTCTAAAGGTAGTATGGCTTCTATGTCGAATACTAAGGAGTATGGAGTGGCACCTATGGGGGTGCATATATAATTTTGAATTCCCAAAGGGCAGGGTGAATTTGTAGATTCTAGTCACGGCCTATCTTACTCACCATCTTCTCCATAATGTGAATTAGGTTTTATTGGAAGATTCAGCTTGCCCATTACCTTGAGGGTAATAGGGGTTCAAGAAATTGAGGGAGATTTGAAATTATTTGTAGAGTGATTTCATAGTTTTATTTTTAAATGGCTTACCATTATCAGTGATAATAGCAAAAGGGATATTGTATCAACAAATGATATGGTTCATGATAAATTTAGAGATTTGGGCACCTTCAACATAGGTGAGAGGAATAGCCTCTACCCATTTCGTAAAGTACTTAGTTGCAGTAATGATGAATTTATGACCATTTGAAGAGATAGGGTTAATTTTTCCTATTAGATCAAGACCCCACTTTGAGAATGGCCAAGGGGTTGTGATAGGCTGCAAGGATTACATCGATGCATGTATCAAGTTTCCATACTTTTGACAATCCGCACATTTATTCACATGGTTACAACAGTCATGCTCCATGGTAGGCCAATAGTATCCTACTCTGAGTATTTTCTTCACAAGGATGATCCCATTAGTATGAGCTCCATAGATGCCTTTGTGTACCTCCTTGATTTCTTGGATAGATTTTTCCTAACTTAAACATCACAACAGATTCCCATTGTAGCCTCAGTGGAAGAGGGTGCCCCAAGTAGGGTATAGTGGGCTATACATTGGATGAGGGTGCATTTTTCAGCATGGTAAATTTTAGTGGGAAAGGTTCCATCGTGGAGGTAATTAAATATTTTAGCATACCACAGGGAAAAGGGACCAACAACATCACACACCAAATAGGAATCTAGTATGTCATATGTTGGTGTTCTTAGATTTTCTATGAAGAATGGCATATCATTATTCCCTGGTGGAATACTCAACATGGATCCTACTGTAGCCATAGCATTTGTTTCTTTATTCTGGGCTCTTGGTATTTTCTCAAATGTTATCTACTTGAAGAACTCCTTCAAAGAATCAACCATCCTTTTATATGGAAGAATTTTCTCTCTTTGACCTTGTATTCATTTCTGACTTTTTTATAATGAGCATTGAATCACCAATGTAATTAACTCATTTGATATCCCACTTGATGGCTAGCTTCATCCCTGTGATGAGAGCTTCATACTCCACTATATTATTCATGCATGGGAACTCGAGCCAAAACGCTTGGGGAATCAAGTCTCCCGTAGGAGTGATTAACACAACTCCAACACCTAAACCATGAAAGGTAAAGGAGCCATCAAAGTATAGTTTCCAAATGATAGATTCCTTAAGGTACATGATGGATGCATCTGGTAGTTCCAGACTCAAAGGTTTGGTACCTGGTAGTGGAGCTTCTGCTAGCTGATATGCTAAGACTTGTCCTTTCACTAACTTTTGATGCACATAATCAATGTTGAATTCACTTAATAAGATGATCCAATTAGCCATCTTTCCAGTTAGGGCGGGTTTTGACATAGAAGTATTTTAAAGGATCAACCTTCGAAATAAGCTTGAATTTATTATTGAGAAAATAGTGGCGTAGCTTCTAGAAAGCAAACACTATGGCTAGGCAATCCTTTTCGATCTGCATGGATAGTTGAGCTCATATGCTATCAATGTTCTACTCAAGTAGTATACAACTTTTTCTCTCTGCTTTTTATCATACTAGGCCAATAGTGCCCCAATTACAAAATGTGTAGTAGAAATGTAAAGCAACAAGGGTTCTCCTACCATGGGTGGCATGAGAACAAGGGGTTTAGCTAAGTATTCTTTTAGCAGAGAAAATGCTTGTTGTTGTTCTAGCCCCCAAGTGAAATTAACATCTTTCTTAAGAAGATGCGTGAATGTATGACACTTATCTACTAGTTGTGAAATAAACCTTCGATGGCCTAAATTTTCCCTTGTAAGCTATACAGTTGTCTAATATTTTTAGGAGGAATTTTTGTGATAGTAGTGACCTTTACGGGGTCCACTTCTATTCCTCTCCTTGACACAATGAATCCTAGTAATTTCCTATATAGCACACCAAAGACACATTTCTTCGGTTAAGGCGAACCTTGTAGTCCCGTAGGCGTTGAAAGATATGCCATAAAAATTTTGGGTGCTCCCCCCGAGTTCTATATTTAGCAAGTATATCATATGTTTGATCTTTCATGATGTCACTTATCATGTCGTGAAAGATTACAATCATCACCCATTGATACATAGCACATGTATTGTTAAGTTCAAAGGGCATGACTTGGTAGCATAATGTCCCCCATGGGGTTGTGAAATTTGTCTTGTGTTGATCTTCCTCCGCAATATTTATCTGATTATAACCTGAGAATCCATCCATGAGTGATAACATCTCATAACCAATGCAGTAGAATTGATGATCATGTCAATGTTAGGAAGAGGAAATTCATCCTTGGGACAAGATTTGTTAATATCTCTAAAATCAAGTACCGAATAGCTTTTTTTGAATTGGTACCACATTGAAAATACACTCTAAGTAGTTGATAGGCCTAATGAAGCCTACTTTTAATAACATTTCTAGCTTTTCCTTTACCAGCAAGGCGACGCGAGGATGCATATTTTGGAGATTTTGTTTGATTGGCTTGGCATCCGGGTGCACAAAAGATTGTGTACACCACTAATGCAGGATCAATTCTTGGCATGTTTGTGTAAGACCAAGAAAATATATTTGCATACTCTCTCAAAATTCCTATAAATGTTTTTTTCTTGAGCTGAGAGTGAAGCTCCCAACTTAACTATTCTAGGCAGCTCCTTTGTGCCGATGTTAACATCTATTATATCTTCCACTAGTAGCTTTGACTTGTCCTCCATACGCGTAGGATCGGGAGGGAGATTGAGATCCTCCTCTACCAAAGGTGGTTCAGAGAGATCCTCATCTTTAGGTGGGTACACTATCTTTTCCATAGGTTGTTCTGTTTGTTTGTCCACAAGCACCTCAAAGAGGTTTTCGCTATAGGACTTCCCTTTTTCTTTCCACAAGGATTTTCTATAGGACTCTTTCCCTTGCTCACTTTTTTACTTAAGTTTCCACACAATTATACCTCCTCTCTGAAGTATGTGCATGCATTGAGCTGAATGGAGAATCCTTTCTTGTGATCATTTCTTAGAATGTTATCTCTGATGCCCAAGAAACTCACCAATAGCCTCATCATTCTAAAACACATCAATAGGTACATGTTGTTGTTGATCCCAATTCACGAGTGATGGGTAGATGAGGTTTAATGTCTGATTTATAGGGGATACGGCGGGTGTAACAGGGGTTATGGTAAGGATAGCCATGTTAGAGAATAGGTTCATAGAGGCAAGGTCTTCGTAAAGACTACACGGGAATCTGTTCACTTTCATTTTCGAAAACTATCCTCACTCTCAGAAGAAGCATACTCATTATCTGAAGGGTGAGACTCATACAAATGGATGCCAATACCTGATTTACCCATTATACAACAAGGTATTGAAAGAGATTCTAACGGACCTTGTCTTAGCAACCACAACCATGTCCTTGATATCTCATAGTAAGCATGATTCTATTAGGAATAACATACCTAGATGACTTGTAACATAAATCCATTTCATCATCTTGAGGATGAAATATAATATTGTTGAGGATTCTTTCATCTTCTAGCAAGCCACCTAAGTGAAATTGTTGAAAGGGAAATTCTCCCTTGATCTTTGGAATTTATAACGACGGTCTACCATGTGCTTGGGCTGATAGCGGAATTTTTTGAACCATAAGGGCTTGTTGAAGATTATACTCTCCACAGCTGTTTCCTACGAATTTCATCTCCCACATAGAAAAATGAGATTCCGATGTAGATGCACTATTGTCACTGGGAGTCAGGGTGTCCAGATCCACTCGTGAAGTGAGGGCCTCTGGACTAAACAGGAACAACAATCTTCATAGACGGACACTCATAGATGGTGGGAAAATAACCCGAAAATGCTCTGTAATGAGCAAATGGTTGGGGATCCCCTTATATAGTAAGTTTTTGTCCTTCATGTTGCAATTTTAAACATTGATGATACGTTGATGGCATGGCCTACATGGCGTGAATCCATGGGTGACTAAGCAAGATGTTGTAAGGGATTTCTAGGTCCAAGACATGGAACTTTGTATCATGGATTATGGGGCCAACTTCTAATGAGAAATTGATCATTCCAGTTAATTTTCTTTCTTCATTGTCATACGCCATTATGGTGATAACTTTTTTCTCCAAATCAGCCTTTGTGTATCCTAGTTGACGAGCTAGTTGAAGAGTATAAATGTTGAGACATGATTTGTCATCCACAATCACTCTCTTGATGTTATTACGCTTGATAATTACCTCAATATGTAAGGGCAGGTTATGGGAGGGATTTTCACTAAGTATTATGTCGATCAAGGTTATGTGTTTTACAGGAGCGATTTGCGCTACCATGGCCTATAAATGCGTTGGGTCAATATCAATAGATACTCCTGATCCTTGTAAGGTTTTTCAAATTATGTCCTTATGGACGTTAGAAATCTTGAGAAGGTCTAAGATTGAAATCTTGGCCATGGTTTTCTCTAATTGATCTAACACATCATAGTGACTCTCTTGAGGAGGAGGTGGAGTAGGTTCTAAGATAACAAGGCAAGCTCATCATGTTTCCATGATGCACTCTCTTGTTTTAATTCTAATCGTATTAATTTTCTCAATGAGTGGATCAACACAACCTATCAAGGCATCAAAATGGTCTTTGTTGGACACATAGTTAGCATTCTTATTCTGAGACAATTATCCCCGATCCATATTTTTCTTCCTTTGTGATTGGTAAAAGGCTCTTTAAAGATCCATAAGTTTGCATTTGGATACTTGGTAACAGCAGCGAAGTCTACTTCTATATCACTGTTTCTCGAATAGGTCTTGAATGTAATGTTTTAATCTTAAACACTTGTCAGTTTTGTGACCCTTTACGCGGTGAAATCTGCAAAATTCATTATCCCTAAACCATGATGGTTTAGGTGTGTTTTCCCTATAGGGTTTTTTTTCAAGGTACTTAACCATGTTTATGGCCTCTAACTACTTTAGTATGGATGATATTGATTCGATAGAGGTGTGAAAGTGTGATGTTTATACTCTTTAGGGGAGTTCCCTTTGTAAGCTTCAAAGGTGCATGGTTCTGAATGAATTGTACTCATTTGGAGTATACTATCCCATCACCAACGACATTTTTTTCTTATTATGAATAAAATTTTGTTTGTCATTAGATTTGGAATTGTTATGATAGTAGGAGAAAGGTTTTAGATTCCCCCTAGCTAACAACGCTTTTTCAATTTGACTCCCTTTTTCGATTACCTCTTTGAACATGTTGCCACAATGCATTTACAAGTGGAATGTAATGTCTGGGTGGAGGTTGGGAACAAATATACTTATCAATTGTTTTTCGGTATGGAACAAGGGAAGCGGCTAGTTAACCCTCTCCATCTTTGTAGGAAAGCAATGAAGTTTTCATTTTTTCATTGTTTTGCATTACAGAGATCTAACATGGTAATGTCACTCTCTATATTAAAAGAAAAGTGATGTACAAAATGTTTAGCTAATTTCAGCCATGTAGATAGAGATCCCTTGGGGATGTGCAAAAACCACTCTAACGCTTGTCCTCCTAAACTTTGTGGGAAGAGGCATATAAGATAATTGTCACTATATGCAACCTCTTGGCATGCCATATAAAAATATTTGATATGGTCACGAGGGTCACCTTTTCCCTTATACTTGTCAAATTTTGGAAAATCAAAGTGTCGTGGGAAAGGTACCTGTAGCATGGCCCTATCAAATGGATAAGGGCACAACTCATCAAACTGGTATTTCTTACTGTTACTAGTTTTGCCTTCTTGCAATGCTAGAAGGGCGTTCTTCATAGTGGACCACTCTTGATTGAAGAGTGGATCTTGTGTGGGTGGCGTAGGTCTATACATAGGATTAAATCTAGGTGTATTCCCACCCCTATTCTCTAGCGATAATTTCTTCATAAGGGTCTCTTTGTGTCTCCCATTGAGGAGTGTTTATTGGGAACTCATGAAATGAAGCTTTAGGTTTTTCCTTTGGTATAGCTTGTTTCAAAAAATTGGTCATTCCTTTTTTATATGTGAAACCAAACTTGCCAATTGGCAAGTGAGGGCTTAGACCTATTGTTCTAATATCACCTCTCAAATAAGTACTTCATTACGATCTTCATTAGGGGGAGGTTGTGCATGATGAACATGTTCCTTGTTTTCTTCACAACGTATTCTAACAATAGGCACTCAATAATCTCCATCATTTTCAAAAGGTATATCTTCATTATTCTCGTCATGTTCAAAAGTACAGGCATGACCTGAGTTTAATATTTCATTAACAGGATGCGATTAGGTCCGTCTACTTCTTATCCACGAACATTTCGCAATGAGAGAAGGGTCTATTGTAGATGGTAATTTGGCTCCTAATTCCACAACATGCATAAGAACCTCATGTTTGATTTGAAAAATGTAACTATCAAAATTGGTGGAATGGCGCTCTACATCCATACGAGGAGAATCCTCATCTCCATCACTATGGTCAACCATGATATTATCCTCTAAAAGAGTTGTCGCCTCCAAATATATCGGCTTCTAACCTTCGTGATTCCATTCTCGTATTAGGCATATTCGAACTAGGAGGTACAACGTGAAATATTTCCACTAAGGTTTACTAAAAAGGGACCCTAGAAAAAAATTTACAGCGTAACGACACTAAGTCGTCACAAAAAATGATGACTATCAAATAGCCACAAATCCAATAGGTCAATGTGAACCTAAGAACCAAAAGAATAAATAATGATCCACCCTAGCAAGGTAATATATGACACGAGTTTTTCTAGAACACCACAATGACGTCTAATACTCAAATTTAGTCACACCAAAAATTTTACTCCCTATAATTATTTGAGATATGTTTGAAACACAATAGTGACAACACAATATCACCAGTTACATCTAGTTTGAAAGAAACAATACCTAAATGCTAAGATAATTTTGACGTGATCCTCTAACAAGGTATACTCAAAACCAGTTTCTAAACACTAACAAAGTCTAAGTCTTGTAAAATGGACGATACAAATGTGAGCAACGTAACAACGCTATTTAGACACGTAATCAAACTTTGCGAAAGAAAGATTTTAGTATCAAAATGGCATTATAGCGATGTTAAGTAACCTTAACACTCACAAAACTCAAGACAAAGCTAGGATGTAAAAACTATGTCTAAGTATATCAAGGAATTATTAAGCGTGTGAGTAGCATAACGATACAATATAGAGATTTAGGCCAAGTTTCACAATGGAAACAAGACGTAAATATCACAATTGTATGGCTATAATGCGGGCAGCATAACAAATCTAAAGAAGACAATGATGATATCACCTAACTACAAATGATAGTAAGTCTCAAATATGGGTTTTTGAGACAATGAGGGCCTACTAGATCGTGAGTATGTACCATGCACACTTTCAACACTTGCGCTCCGGCATTGCAACCTAGTCATGCAAGTAGAATACAAAAGTGGTGGACACATAATATGATCAAGCAGTATCCACGTATGTTGTTTTCTTTTGTCCCAAAATGGGAAACAAGAAAAAAAGGTGTAAACCAAGTGGTGGTGAAAAATACTTGGTGTAACTTTGGCAAAGTTTTACCTTGTCTTAGGAAAAGTGAAAAACTAGGTCAAAGTAACACTAAATAGATTTCATGATGAAATATCACGTGGTTTCAACTTCAAGAGATTATTTCCCTTGTTCAAAAACAAGAGTTTGAATCTAACAAAGTTGTCACTTTGTGAGAGCTCTATAGAATATGATGTCAAAAACAAATGGCTCCAAGCCAAAAAGCTTCCTAGGTGGTTCTCTCTCTATGTGTCACAAGTTTATTTATGTGAGCTCGGTTTGCCAAGGTTTCCCAAGGAGTATCCCAGCTTTACTTTACCCCCTTCTAATACAATGAGCAACTAGTGTGTTCAGTTGTATTATCACTAGGGTCACAATGGAAATAACTTTGACTCTAATCTCACCAAGGCATACTAATCAATTGGGTAGTTGGAGCACTTTCCTGTTTTGTTCACAAGGTTCCCTCTTACGTGAACTACTTTAGGGTTCCTAGGACCACCCCCATTGTTGTAGCTTAAGGCTTATGCCAAAGGGGTTATGTCCTAGTTTAAAGTGGATGAGTCATAGCTCTTAATCAAACCTGTAATACGGTGTTTTGAATTTGTGTGTTGGTGTGTTTTTATCTTTTGGATTAAGCAATTTGGTTTAGACCGTCGTTGGCAACCTACAACACACGTGAATGTTAGAGTTTGGTTTGAAGAGATCCCTTCTTTCTTTGACAAGTGTTAGGTCCTTCACACAAATGGTTAGTAGTTCAAAAATATTCACAATATCATAGAAAGATAGCAATGAAAAGGCTTGTAAATCAACTAACTACCATAAAACTTTGCAAAACAAGGTTTATTCCCAATTAATCCAAGTGCTTCTTAATGAAAGACTAAATTGATTTTGATTCCCAAGATCACACTAAGTGCAAGGGAAGAGCATACACAAATTTTAGCCTTGATTATTTATCAAGTGAAAAATCTCTTAAACTAAAAGATCAAGTATATGTCAAAAATGAAAGTTTATTCCCTTAAGCACAAAATGAATGATGATTGTTCCTACTTACTCCAAATAAGCAAAAAGTGGTTTAGAGGTGCTTTTGATTCTCAATATCACACAAGGTGCAAGAGAAGAGCATACACAACCCTATTCCAAACTCAAACAAAGTATGAAAACATAATCACTCATCAAACCCTAAGCCAATTTAATAAAAAATCCCTTATCAAACCCTAAGGCAATTTTGTTAAGAATATTTCTCTAAAATCATAAACTTGACAAAAAAAAACAACTAAAAATATTTTTAAAATGAGAGAAACCCTAAAAAAGTTAAAATTTTGAAGTTTGAAATAATTTTACCTGAGTGCACAGGTGTACTTCTTAGTGCATGGGGCACTCTATAGAGCATGGGCACGAGACCTTGAAGCACAGTGCATACAAATCATGCACATTAGCACCTCTATCAATTTTATACATCACTTATGCACACAGTGCATGTCCAAAGGAGGTGTAGGCACACCCTTTGATGCATAGGCACAGTCTACACATAGAGATCCAAAATATAGTGATGCACAGGTGCACTCGGTAGAACACAGCGCACCCGTAGAACACAGTGCAAGTTGTGATGCACAAGCATATTTTTTCCAATAGGTGCTCAAAATCTGATTTTTAAAGAGGGTGTTAGGAAATAAGGGATAAAATATGTAGAATAATCCCTCATAGAATCGCAACAGTAGAAACTAATATGCAGAAAATATCACAGATCTCAAATAAAAGTGTAAAATAAAATAACACAACACAAAGAGATAGTATTTAATGTGGTTCACCCAATTTAGGCTACGTCCACCAAGAATCACTTGCTCAGATTTTATTACAAGCCACTGTTCTCTCAATACAATACCCAGATCTGTTTGGATCTATGCTCAACAAAATCTACAAAATTCACACCCGAATTCAAAACACATCTGCAATGTTACATTATCTCTACCATATGCATAAAACCATATAAGTAGACAATTGCTTAAGCAGTTTTACAAAACCATGAGTATCAAAACCATGGGCCAAAACCATCCCACAAACCTATGGGTCAAAATCCCACCCCTATGAGAAAAGCATGTGTTTCTGGTATGTTGGGCATGTTTTAAGGCCAAAAAAAAAAATTCTCGGGGTTGTGCCCCTGAACCCTGGCGAGACAACTATGGAAAGTGTATAGTACTCTTAGTGTATAGTCTTCAACACTTTCTCACATGAAAATATGCTCCACAACCTAACAGAGGATTTCTTGAAAAAGATCAAAACTTTGGCATTTTGAGGAAATTTTGACAGGGCTTCGCCTCCTTATATCCTGCAAAGAACATGAAAACACAACTTCTACTACTAATCTAGTTGAAACAACTACCTAGTTTGAAAATTGATCTACAAAACTTTGAAAATTACTCTAAAACTTTGAAATTAATCTAAAAATCTTGAGAAACTAATCTAAAAATCTTGAAAGTACTCTAGAAAGCTTGAAATTAAACTAGAAAACTTGAAATTAATCTAGGAAACTTGAAACTAATCTAGAAAACTTGAAATGAAAAACTTTGAAACTAAGTTAAAAAACTTTAAAATTGAATGCAATGGGGTATTGTCCCACCGGGCATGCCAAATGAAATCACCCTAAACTCTACAAAGCAAATAACATGACTAATTAAGGGAGGCTAACACCATTGCCATCTATAGCCAAGGCTTTAAGTCTAAAAATTGCTAAACTAACAAAGATATAAATAGATCTAAGAGGGCGATCAAATTGGTATGGTTGCTACTCCAAAAATGTGAAATGGCCTCTCCAAATGACTACATGGTCATTTTGGATATCCATCTACTAACCCCATTGAAGACTTTAGGCAAGGATTGAGCTTGGCTATAAATCATATTTCTTATATGAGATGCAAATCAAAGCATGGTGTAAAGTTTAAGTGTAGATACTTAGTCCTTTTTATAGTTTTACCTTTGAGGAAAACTTGTATTTTGGTGCATGTGGGACTAAAAGTACAAATTAGATTAAGGATGTTAATCATGATTAAGGCTTTGTTAATCATAATTAGTGAATTAACAAGTGATTAGGATGTGAGGAGCCTTAATCAACCACTTAGGGTCAATTAGGAGGCTAGGATAAGCTTTTGAAGCTTGTTGAGATGTTGTAGAGGGAAATGGGGTGATTTTGAGTGGTTGGAAGAGGGGTTTGAGCCAATAATAGGGTATATTGACCAAAACAAGGGCAAAATAGGCTTAATTAGCTAATAATCGCTAATTGTCTGTTTAGAAGAGGATTTTGACTTACGATTCATCGTAAAGTGGCATCCTGAATGCGAAGAGGTTAGGCAATCAATAATGCGTTATTAATTGACCAAAATGGTAAGAAACGTTAGTTAATTAGCGGAAATCACTAATTACAACGGAAATGGTAAGAATGATGGTTGATTTGTGTGTGTTTGGAAATAAGATTGCAAAAGTGTAATATAGATGTCTACAATAGTCAATCCATGAATGTCCAAGTGTAAGTGGAGAGGCATGAGGGGTACGTGCAATAAAGACCATCAAATGAAATACACGCAAGCCATAAGTTGTCGTAATGTGAAAATAGCCATGATAAAGATGTGGCAAATGGAGAGGTGGTAATATTTCATTAAGCGTCATTCCAAAGCTAACCAAATTTCACGTGTACAAATAGTGTCTAAAAAAGTAGAATCGATAGGGATGTGTTTCCAAAAGGACCTGTTGATAAATAGTGTGCATGTAAAAGGAGGCAGTGGAGTTGTAACCCGTGGAGGAGAAGATGAAATAGTGTCTACACTATTTATAGACCCCTGTATAGTACCATAGCATTAGTAGAGGGAGGGTTATTGAACCTATATTAATCTGGGCCATCGTCCATAAAGGTGTCTTGAAGATAAGATTCGTCTATGCCAAGAGGAGTAAAATCAAATTTTCCTAGTGCTTCATCCGTAAGTTCAATAGTAACAACTTCGTCATCAGAATCTTTAAAACCGTCGGTGTGAGCATCATCATTTTGTATCGCACTATCAAGTATGTTGGTAGGTGGCACCGTAGATGGAGTAATAGAGGGTTCCACGACGGGTGGAGAAGGGACATTAATAGGAGTTGATATCGTAGGTGAAATAATCGTTGTAGTGTGAGTAGAGATAGCTAGAGAATTTATAGTTGTAGTAGGAGATTGTGAAGCGCTAGATTGGCCAATGTGTCAAGGTTGTTATATGGAATACGTTGTGAAGGTGGTATAGGCATAGAAGTAATAAGATCTATGCGACAATATTTGAATGGCTCTGGATCAGCGGTGATAGTATGTTCATAGCCATCATGCAAGAACTTGACACATTGATGAAGAGTATATAGAACCGTGTGCATTGTGTGAATCCAAGGCCTACCTAACAAGAGATTAACTAAAAGGAGGCATCGATAACATAGAACTCGGTGAGAACAGTCTTAGGCCCAACCCAAATATGTAATGAGATAGTCCCTAGGCATGAGCAAGTGGTAGAATCATAACCGCAAATGAGGGTAGAATTCTTAGAAATTAAATTATCGTTAATACCTAGTTGCTTTAAAAGAGAATGAGCACATAAATTGATAGTTGATCCATTATCAATGAGGACTCGTTTAATGCAAGTAGTGTTAATAACAGAGTAATGAGAAAAGGAGCACACAAATTGATTTTAGAAAAAGGTGATAGATCCTCATCAATGAAATATATAGCATGTGGTAAATTACAAAGAGATTGTATGAGATGTGTAAAGGCCACTGCGAAATTATCACTTTCAATATGAATGGCATGAAGGGAAGCTTCTAGCATGTTATGACAATCTGGTGCATTACACAACAAGTCATAAAGAGAGATCTTAGCGGGCGTATTTTTAAGTTGTTCAATGATGTCATATCCCTTAGAAGCAGTGGAAGGAGCTTCGGAGTAATGGGTGGAGGGATAGATGCGGGTGGAGCCATAGGAGGAGTAGGACGAGTACGATGAGTAGTAACTACATTGATGGATGGATCAGCGCTAGGTGTGACAAAGTGAGGAGGATGTTGGGTGCACATGCGCATGAAATCAGCAGCAGTAGTAACTATGCATGAGACCTTAGTTGGTGCAAAGGTAGGATAAGAAGATTGATCCATAACTTGATAAGGAGATGACATGGTCAAAAGGAAGTTTTGAAACGTTGGGTTCACCAAAATGATTAACTAAAAATGGGTATGTATGATAGACAATATAATCTAGAACGGCATTAAATACAAGAAATAACTATGAAAAATGATCAAAGTAACTAATCTAGTGAAAGTAGAAACCCTAATATGCAAGAGAAGTATGGAAATGACTTAGTTGATTTGATGAACTTGCGACTCGTGTCGCGAAATGACTGTAGGAACAATAACCAGAACGACTTTGTAGAGGCCCCGAAAAGGATGGATCTCGAGATATCTAGCTAGACTAGAGTGCTTGGAGAAGGATCGGGGTACTGCGGGTGCTTTGTTACGTAGAATGGGCACCCCGATCTGCGTAAAATGTCCAAAACCGAGTTTCACATGTTCAAGATGTGGTATGAAACCCTCGTTTTTGTCACATTATATTCGTTGCACCGCACTAGGTGTTGCTTGATAATCCAAGATATATAGAAGACCTACAAAATACCAAAAAGGAGTATCAAAACCATAAAAGATTAAGAATGAAAATGAATGGGTCGGTCTAACCTCAAATTTGCGCCACAATAGTGGGCTTACTAACTGAATGTTGCACTACATTTTGGACCCAAATGTAGTTTTGGAGTGTGTCTGCATCATGTGCCATGGGTTCTCTTGTGTTAGTTGCACTTTGTGAAATAGCAAGCAATAACTAAATGTAAGAATGTAGTAGAATGGTACATGAAATAGAATAGAATCCCTCCCCTATGCTTTTGTGATGCAGATTAACTAGACCTTGTCCTTGTGATGGAGCTAATGGATGCAAATGATCTCCAAATGGATGTAACTCTAGGTGGATGATAGTAGTGACTAGTGTTTGGTCCCTCATTATGGTCTCATAACTTTATATTTATAGGGTTCTCTTGATATAATTTTGTAATTAACCCCAAAATGGCCGACCACCAAAAATATAAGAAGTTGAAATGGCTAGAAAGTGCCCAAAAAGTGGTGGGAAAGTTCAAAAGGATCGGGCACCCCAGTGGGACCAGGGCACCCATGGGTGCCCCAATCAAGGCTAAAATGATGAAAGATGACCAAAACATATTGGGCATGCATGCAATAGAATTCAAGAATGACGTTAGTATTTAAATAAAATTGGTCAAGAGACATGGGTTAATTAGTACTTTCTTCACTCAAAAAAATTCTAAATAGTAGTATGAGACCGGGACTAAATAATGTCAAAAGTACATGATTTTGTGACTAGAATAAGTTATTCTATATTATTTAACTATAAACTAAATATTATGATCACTTAATATTATAGTTCTAACACTCCCCTTAATATTAAGTGGGGATCCATATGCCAACATTACATGTTTGTACAACAGATTTACAAATCCATAAACCCCAAAGGTTTAGGATAGCATATGTATTTTTGAAGGAATTATAACACCTTCATCATGCTCAACTTACCTTTTGGTACAAAAGGATTTGGAATCCATAAATCAAAAGTATGATTTAGGCTAAGCATGATTTGTGAGACTAAATCCCACCGTTTCTCATGGAAAAAATTCTTAAACCGCATCTCTAGGAGCCTTTTATAACACAAGGACCTCCTTTACAAATAGATGCACACACTAGACTATATTTTCTCGTAAATTCTATCAGTTTACATAGATCATAAAATATATTTGTATAATGCTTTATACCAGAGTAGAAGTATAGAGGAGAAAGAGTCAAGAATCGGCTAGCCATTAGGAGGTGGCATTGTCATGCGCACTCCCCTAAATGGTGACTCATAAAGGCAAATCATTACATGGAACTTGTAGAACTTCGCAGCCCACAATGGCTTCATAAACATGTCTACAACTTGATCTTCAGTCGGAAATACTAGAGATCTATATCACCGTTGAGAACCTTCTCTCGAATAAAGTACATATGTATCTCGATATGATTTTTCCTTTGATGTTGAACTGGATTTTTAGTGAGAACAATGCAACTCGCTATCACACGAAGAGGAGAACTTCCTTTAGCTTCCATGTGTATCTCTTTCAACATTCGCTTCACCACATGCCTTCTTTTGTTGCTTGCATTGACTTCTATGTTCTACCTCGGTAGAAGAATGGAAACTATTGGTTTTTTTTTATGTTCCAAGTAATGGCACCTGCACCAAACTTGAATAAATATCCAATCATAGACTTGTGATCTATCGCATCACCAATGTGATTAGAATCACAATATCCATATAAATATGCATCGTTAGATGAAGTATAATGTTATCCAAAATTAATTGTGCCTTTAATATAGAAAAATTCTTTTTGCTAGCTTCCAAAGACCCTAATAAGGCTCTTGCATAAACCTTGAAGCAATCCCTACTACATAAGAAATGTCAAGTCTAGTAATAGTTTGATAAATCAAACTACCTGCAAGTTGCATGTACAAAGTAGGATTAGTTTTTTCACATGCAGGTTAGGATCAAGTTTACATCCAACTTCTATAGGAATAGCAATAGGTTTACAATCAATCATATTAAACATTTTAAGTAAATTAGTTGCATATTGTGATTGAGATACTACAATAGAATTTTTATCCTGAAATATAGCCATGCCCAAAAAATGATGCAATAATCCTAAGTCTGTCATATCAAAATATTGCATTAATTTTTCTTTAATTTTCATAATTAAATTGTTAGAATTACTAGTGATAAGTAAATCATCAACATACAATACAATGAGAATGATAGCATTTTCTTCAATTTTAACAAATAAATCATTGTCAGATGAATAGTTAGAAAAACCAACTTCATTAAAAAAATTGTTAATCTTTGCATACCAAGCTCTAGGATCTTTTTTAAACCATATAAAAAAATTCAATTTACAAACATACATTTCTTTACCTGGTTCTTCAAAGCCTTTAGGTTGGGTCATATAGATTTCTTATTTTAAATCACCATTTAGAAAGGCATTTTTGACATCCATCTAATGGATTTCCCAACCATACTTGAGCAACTAAGGCAATCAAAATCCTTACTGTGCTCATTTTTGCAATTGGTGCAAAGGTTTCAACATAGTCAATACCAGGTTTTTGAGTAAACCCTCGAGCTACTAATCTGGATTTGAATTTATCTACACTACCATCTACTTTATATTTAATCTTGTATAGCCATCTAGATCCGACTATACTTCGTTTTTCAAGAGGGACTAAATCCCAAGCTTTATTTTTAATCAAAGTAGAATACTCAACTTTCATAGCATCTATCTATCTTTCATCATAAGAATCTTCTTCAAAGATTGGGGTTCAGGTTCATACAAAGTCATTAAAGCATGATATGTATGTTGACTTCTAGTCATTTTCTGAAGGTTTCTAGGATTAGAGTCTTGAATAATAGACTTAGCCCATCTAGGTCTTTTAGTTATAGAGGAAACAAGTACTATCTCATTTTCAACTATAGGTTCAATACTAGTTTCTTCATCATTTTCACAATTTTCATTTTCAATTTCATTTCATTAGAATCATCATGAATAATAAAAATATAAGATGAAGAAGAAGAACAAAAAGGTTTTTCTAAAATTTTAAAATTCTTGTTTTCTATAACTTCTCTTTTTGATGGATCAAAGATCCTAAAACCTTTCATTTTGACATTGTATCCATTTACTAAGGCTTTAGTGAGAACTCTATTCAAGATATGAGTAGCAATGTTCATAGCTTCACCCAGAGGAATTTAGGAACCTCAATTGAATGCATCATTGTTCTAGCCATTTCCATAATGGTGTGGTTTTTCCTTTCTGCAATCCCATTCTCGCTAAGGAAAATAGGAGTAGTCGATTCCTTTAAATGCCACATTCGACCTAAAATGAGGCAAATTCCTTACTAACGTATTCTCCCCCCTCTTAATTTTATAGCTATAGGAGTTTTCAACTAAATATTTAAATTCCTTAAATTTAGACAAGACATCAGATTTATTTTTAATGAAATACGACCAAATCATACAAGAGAAATCATCAATGAATGTGACAACATATAAAGAACCATTAAGAGATGGAACTTCTAGGGGTCCTCGAACATCACTATGGACAAGTTCCAAAGGTTTGGAAGAGTTAGCATCATGATGACTATGAAAAGGTTTAGCAGATTGCTTTCCATGTAAGCATCCTTCACATGTTTCATGATTTTGGGAAATATGTGGCAGATCAAACACTAGGTTCAGTCAAGACATGTCGTATATGCTCTTGAAGTTGACATGACCTAGTCTCTTGTGCCATAATTGCATGTCACCGCTTTGAGTTGTTAAACAAGAAGCGGAAGGAAAACCATTAAACACATACAAACCATCTCTTTGAATGATGTCATTAACTATAGTAACATTATGTTCATTTTTAATTAACTATTTATCTTTTAAAATTGTTGCACTATAGTTATTTTGAGTCAACTAAGAACAAAAAGTAAAATCATTTTAAGTTTAGGAACTAACAAAACATTATTAATAAAACCATTTGAAACTTTTGTTTTACCTTGTCCTTGAATGTCGAGAATGGAATGATCACCCAAGTAGATATGATCATTACACTCTTTAAGTTCAGATAGGATATCATATCTAAAGGTCATGTGCCTAGAGGCACCACTGTCCAATATCCACTCATTTTATTTTGCAGTGACAAAGGCGGCATACAAAGCAATTACATTTGATTTTTGAATATTTTTCTGATTCTTGTTTTGGTTTTGATTTTGATTTTGGTCAGATTTGTTACCCTTTTGATTTTTGAAATTTGACTTATTATTTTTAAATTTACAATCCTCTTTCTTATGGCCAAATTTACCACAATAATGATATTTACCATCAAAGCTAACTCTTAGATTTCCAAGTTTCTTATCTTTGCTAGGAGGTTTGAAAGTTGACTTTTAGTTTTTGTTGAATCTAGACGTTTTGCCTTTTAATTCCTATGTGAGAAGTGCTTGTGTGGCATTCTCCTTAGAATCAAATTTTGTCATTACTTTCTCTTCCTGAATGAGGAGAGCATTAAGGATTTGCAAATATGGAATGTCTTGTTCTGATTGATATTTTGAATTCAAAATTGAAATGAAATTTCTAAATTTCTCATGAATATTCAACTGAATAATAAAATAAAGCAATTTATCCTAAATTAAGTTACAACTACATCCATCTAACTTTGATTTTTTTATTTTTTCTAAATAATTTATCACTTTTTCATCTCACTTCATGGGAGTTTTCATATATTCTAAAATCAATTTGATGATTTTTGATAAACACGTAGCTTCGTGCATCGATTCCAATTAATCCCAAGCCTCACTCGAACTTTCTTGATTCCCGATATCCGGAAGAAAATCATCTTGTATGCTTCGCAAAATGATGGACATCACCTCTTTTACTTTTTGTTGATATGTGGCAATGTTGTCTCAGCTTTCTTTTCTTCCGATCGAGCCCTCTCAATTCCATTAACAACTTCACATAATTTGTGAGCCATGAATTTTGCCATCAATCGAATCTTCTAAATGTTGTAATTATTCTCATTCAACATCCGAGATTTATCAATTGAAAATTGATTAGACCCCATTTTTGTGTAAATAAAATTAAATAATTAATGAGGATTAAAAAATAATAATAGAAATCCCCATGTCGTCATTTAATCCTTGCAATCGAAAAAATGATCAATTTACGCCAAAAAAGAGGTCTTGTCAATTAGATAGTCTATACACAAATGTGTTAGTATAATATCCAAAATAAATCAAAATGTGAGTGAAAAAAAATAGTTTTCTACCAAAATGACGATTTACGATCTAGTCATTGTGTCGTAAGAATGTCATTTTAAATTAAAACGATCATATTGTTTTATTATTTTTCACAAAAAATAAGTAATTTTTACGAATAATATTTTCAAAAAAAAAAGCAATAATTTATATATTTTTTAAAAATAATAATGGTTTATAAAAAAATTAGGAGCTCTTGCTCCTTATTGGTTTGCATCTCTATCAACTCAGTCGAGTTGACTAGCCAACTCGGCAAGTTTATCACCGGGTTCATTTTAATCAATGCCAAAGATATACCATATTCCATATATTATGTGAAATTTTAAACTGAATATTAATCAAATTATGCTAAACTTTATTAATAATCAAGCCTTATTTACCAACCTAACCAACCGAGCCACTTGTAAACCAAACAAAGCACCACAGCCAACATACACGATGCATGACCGGAGGGGCGAGCCGAGCCCATAAGGGCTTCAAAACAAATGTGGTAGTGTGACTGAATTCACAACACCATCCATCACTGCACAAGATTTTAAAGCCTTTATCCACCCCATGTCATCCCCATGTGGGACTAAATTGTCCCAAGGTGGTGGAAAGGAGGGGGCGCGCAGGAAGGCGGTCGGAGGTCCTGGGACCGCATGGCACGTGGCGGCTACGGATAGGAGAGAGGGTTGAGCGCAGAGCACTCCACTCAGCCGCGAAGGTACCCTTATATATGATTTTTAGTATAATAGTATTTTTATTTATATAAGGCCGCATAGTTTTAGGTTTAGGTATTTATAGTTTATAATATAAGTTTAGTTTTATATGTAAACTATAGAATATAGTTTATATAAATTAGGTTTATATAAACTATATAGAATTTATTTTATTTTTATTATTTTTATAAAACATAGTTTATAACAACAGAAGTTTTTAAACTATAGTATATAAAAAATATAGTTTATATTAACTATAAACTATAGGTGCAACTTTTAAAGGGGTCCAAAAAGGACATGAGATAAGTTTTGAAATTCAAAGTGAAAATAATTATTTTACATCACCGGGGACAAAATGATTTATCTAGCTAATAAGAAGATTGAAATCCCTATTTTCTATACTCTTGTCTCCTCCGTGAACTAGTGAAAGAGTTTGCATGAGAATAGAATCGAAACGATGCACCACGAAGTAGTTGTACTCCAACGAGAATCGTGATAGCTCCAACAGAATCACAAGGAAGAATCGATCAATAATGGAAGAACTTGCTCAACAGAAACAAAGCTTGCACATAGAGGAAAGACAGCAGAGTGTCTTGGCATGCTCATAAATGAATAGTAAAAGGGTACATATAGGGTGATGAGTAACGCTAGTGCATGACACACATGTAAACCCTAAACCTAAACCTAAACCTAACCCATGTGAGATGACCCTCCAATATGAGAGGAGGACACATAGGATAACTCACACCAACACCCCCCCTTCATCGAAGCTGGGTAGGCAGCTATGATGAGTCAGACAGAAAGAGAAGACACTCCTAAACAACTAAGAAAGATGTGTCAATGGGGCCCAACAACTAAAGGCCTGATAAGGTGCCCATATACAAACACAATCTTCCTAGAAGAAGAAGAAAAAAAAGGACTACATAGCCCAAAGAAGATGAGCAGCTGCAGAAGACCTCACCCCAAGAAGAGACCGTAAGTGAAGAAACTTCATCTCAGTGAAGGGCTTGGTAAATAAATCTACAATCTGATCAGTTGTCTGAATGTACTGAATGTCGATGACACCATCATGAATAAGCTCCCGTATGAAGTGCATATGGATCTCAATGTGCTTCGTCCGCTGATGCTGAACTGGATTTCTACAAATGGAGATAGTGCTTGTGTTATCACAAAGAGATAATGGTAGGCCACCGAAGGTGGATGCCAAACTCTGTCAGAATACCTTGTAGCCAAATAGCTTTTGTGGTAGCGTTAACTACTCCTCTATATTCTACCTCTGTAGAAGAAATCACAATTGCATTCTACTTCTTGTTAGACCAACTAATAGGACCCGAACCAAGAGAGAAACTGTAGCTAGAAGTAGATTTATGATGATCTAAGTCACCGGCCCAATCAGAATCTGTGAACCCAATTAAGTCGATATCTACCCCTCCATGATAGTGAATGCCATCAGTATAAGTGCCACAAACATAATGAAGGATCCATTTAGCTGCTTTCTAATGCAGCTCATGTGGCTCCTACATGAATCTGGACACGATCCCAATAGCATATGATAAATCTAGTCGAGTGTGAGTCAAGTAAATCAAGCTCCCCACCAACTGTCAATAAAGAGTACCATCAACCAAGGGAGTAGAGCAATCTGAAACCAACTTAACCCTAGAGAGAAAAGGAGTAGGAGAAGACTTGCAATTGAACATCTTAAATGAGCTAGCAAATCAAGAGCATACTTAGGTTGTGAAATCAAAATTCCCGAGTCAGATTGTGAAATCTGGATCCCAAGGAAGTAATGAAGCAGACCTAAGTCAGTCATGGAAAACTTGTTGGCCAAGGTGATCTTCACAGAATAAATAATAGAGGAAGAGCTTCATGTGATCAACAAGTCATCAACATAGAGAACAAGAATGAGTATGGAGTCATCTTGTCATAGAATATAAACATTTGGATCAGAGTGACACCTAGTAAACCCTTATGTAAGTAAAAAGGAGTCCATCTTGGCATACCAAGCCCGAGGGGCTTGTTTAAGGCCATAAAGAGACTTCTTTAACTTACAAACAAGGGAGGAATCTTGGACATAACCCGAAGGTTGTTCCATATAGATCTCTTCCTCTAGGTCACCATAAAGGAAGGCACTCTTAACGTCCATTTGATGGACTTTCCATCTGTTCGCTACAGCAATGGCTAAGGTCAGTCGAATAGAAGTCATCTTCGCAATCGGAGCAAAGGTTTCAATATAATCAACCCCAGCTATCTGGGAGAAACCCTTAGCTACTAATTGCGCTTTAAACTTTTCGACGTCTCCATCTACTCCATACTTTGTTCGGAACACCCACTTACACTGAACGATTTTTCTTCCTTTCAGAAGAGGGGTGAGATCCCAACTATCGTTCTTCATGAGAGAGGAATACTCCTCATCCATGGCAGAATCCCACTCAGAATACCGAGCTTCCCGAAAGACTGTGGATCAGAAGCAGAGGCGAAGAAAGAGTGGGTTCCAATGAAATCTAAGCGAGTATGTCTCATATCCGAAGTATCTCCAACTAAATCTCCAACACTTTGCAAAGTTATCCTAGCCCAAAGAGGACCAGGAGGATTAGGCTCAGAGTCAGAAGATTCTTCACTTGAGTGAGAAGGGACATAGTCCTCATCATCGATCTTGTCGAATCGGAAGAATCGAGGTCTAATGGTAGGGAGGATCCGGAAGAGGAGCATGCTCAATAGTATCATCATCTGATGAGTCAAAATCTGAGTCAGTGAGCTGAAGAACCTCAATAGGTGGAGAAGTAGTCTAAGAGGACTCATCAAACTTAGCACTTCTCTCAATGTACAACTCATGAGAATTAGGATTCATCAATCGATATCCCTTCACACCATCGTGATACCCTACAAAGATGCAAGGTTTAGATTGTGGTTCCAAGGCCTTGTGTTTCTTCTTGGGAATCCGATCCATAGCCTTGGATCCAAAGACTCGAAAGTGATCGACATTAGGCTTACATCCAAACCAGGTTTCAAAGGGTGTCATCTCTCTTACTCCTTGTGTGGAACACACTTCCGAATGTAATTTTCATAATTCACTACTTTGGCCCAATACTCATGCGGAGGAAGAGACTTGATTGAATCATACAAGTGGCCATCTCCTTCGAGAGTACGGTTCTTTCTTTCTGCGATTCCATTCTCGCGAAGGGCTATAAGCAATCGTATGCTGCAAAGAGATCCCTTCAAAATGCAAAATCCATGAACCTATTGTTTACATATTCACCTCCATTATCGGTTCGAAGAACCTTGATAGACCATTCCACCTGCTTCTCGTGAAGAGCCTTAAAGTCCTAAAAATGTTCAAAGACTTCAGACTTAAGCTTAAGAAAATATACCCAAGTATATCGTGAATAATCATCAATGAAGGTTAGCACATAAAGAGCTCTAGTAAATGAAGGAGAAGGAAATGGACCAGAAACATCGCTGTGAACAAGATCCAAAGGACGAGTGGCTCTCCAGGCTTTTCCTTTGTCAAAGTTCTTTTCAGGATGCTTTCCAAGGGTACAAACCTCACAAAGACCCTTAGAAAACTTGACGTGAGGCAACCTGTTGACCATTTCATTTTGGCTCAATTGTTCAAGGTAGCGATAATTTAGATGTCCGAAATGCTCATGCCATAGCTTACTAACCTCATTTGCATGAGTGAGCAAGGCAGTGGGCGTAGAATCAAAAGTAAAGTGGGAAAAGGTATATAACCGTGAACGGTGATCAGCCTTTCCCTCAGCCACTATAGTGTCATTGTTAAGCTCACGAATAATCACCGAGTTAGGACCAAATTCCACTTGCATTCCTTCACCAAGGTGAGTAATTTGGTAAACCGATAGAGATTGGTAGAGAGATCAGGAACACTCAACACTTGGTTAAATGTTCCCCATCCATCTCTACCAATCCACTACATCGAAAACCGACACTATCGTATCATTACCCATCGTGATTTGGGACATTCCACAAGGTTCGATGTTGGAAAACTCAACATGCGAAGAACCCATGTGGTGTGAGGCACCGAATCTATAATCCATGTCGATGAAGGAGCAACTCTAGCTACAAGGGCCTTTCCTTTCTTCTTATCATTTTTAGCACCTTTTGCAGCAGAAGACTCGGCCTTCAAAGCACTTTGTTTTATGGATTCAAGAACACTTATTTTATTCTTCTCAAGTAAATGAGATAAGTGATCAATTTGTTTCTTAAAATAGTGTTGCTCATCGTGACCAGACTTCTTGCAATAGGAACACAAAAACTTGCTTTTCTATGCCTTAGGCTCAGAAGTCGAAGTGTTTGTGTCATTTTTAGGTTTGGTCTTGGTTTCTTTCTTAGGTTGATCCTTTGTTTCTTTCTTCTTTTCAGTCTTCTTTCCCTTGCTAGTACTTGCTACAAGGGCATGTGACTTGGACTTGAGAGACCCCATTTGAATGAGTTTGTCATGTTCTCGAATGAGTTGGGATGAAAAACAGTCAAAGGAGGGCATAGTCCAAGTATCGCCCAAAGCAGCTTTTGTAGCGTAGAAAGTTGACATGAAGACAGAATATTTGGGACCTAGCTTAGAGAGAATCGACAAGATCAGTTGAGAATCTTTCTTCTCTACTTGACATCCTTTTAACAACAATCTAATGTGGACAAATTTTGAGAAGAAAGCTTGTAGGTTTTCAAAGTCACTAGGATTTAACCCTAGTAGTTCATTTTCCAACTCATGCGCTCTCATGTCATCTAGTTGTCCAAACATCGCATCCAGCGTTTTCCACGTAGATTTAGGTGTTTCGGACGCCTCAATGTGGAAGAGCAAGTCAGGAGAAACAGACATGCAAAGAAGACCTAAAGCTTCATCACTATGGTTTAACCACTTAGATTTTTCAGGTTCGTCGTCTGGTTCAGTCTCAGTTCCCATGGTGATGTGGAATAACCCTTTACCCCTTAGTTTCATTATTATTTTCGATCTCCATTCGAAAAAGTTGAACGGCGTAAGCAAAGGAATTGAAAGTGCATCCACAGAAGAGAGAGAGAGAGAAAGAAATGCATAAAAGAAACACAACCACCAATGACAATATAACAACCCCTTGCTTTCAGCACTTTATAGTTTAGTGCGTTGATTACAATCGGGTCCGTGCGTGCGGTTTGAAACACTTGGTAACTCATCTTACAATTAGCGTAATAACGCACAAGAGAGGAGACCACAACAGTGTTTCATGGAGCACAACAAATAGGACACGTAAACAAGCACAAGTAAAAATAAGGAAGGAGGCGAAAGCCAATCCTAGTTGTGAGAAAAAGTGTCTCACGTCGCAAATGAAAACCCCCTTGCTACAGACTATGGCGGACGCGCTCACTAGTCGCAAGCAATAAAAGGGGTTAAAAACAATGATTTTAAATAAGGACTCAAAAGGAATCCCGATGATCTTCAGAAGGTTGAAAAAACGCTCTGGAAGACAAAAGTAGGCCTAGAATGTCGCTACACACTTGAACGCACAATTAGAGAAAAAAATCGACAATAACGTGTAATAAATTATCGTTTAGAAATGTCCAGGTTAGCTAAAGTTAGAGTAGTTTAGGACAAAAAAATGAGAATAACGTTATTTTAAATGTCGATAATTAATACTCCACTAAGCGTAATAAAGGAAATTTAGAAATTAATAAACTAGATTTAATTAAATTAAATCTAATTAATTTCAACTAAAAACTAATTAAGATTTAATTTTAAAAAAATCCTAATTAATTAAAAAAAAATCTGTTTTAAAAGAAAGCAAATTTAAATTAGATATAACAAATTTCTATTAAAAAAACAAAACCCACTTAAAACTTACCGTGAGTTTTATTTAAAAAAAAGAAGGAAAGATTCCTATTATTTTAAAAGGCTAACTATGAAAGATTTATTTTTTTTTTTTAAAACGATTTCAAGCTTTTGAGTTTGAAAAAGTTTAGAAAGTATTAAAAAAACTTACCAAAGAACTTGTTTTAAAAAACTTACCAAAAACTTTAAAACAAACTTACCAACTTACCCAAGGAAAACAGAAGCTCAAATGAGGGACGCGGAAAGCGAAATGGGTTGAACGGCATGCGAGAGGCCGTTGGAGAAGACGTTGAGAAGACATGGGCGAGCCATTGGAGAGGTGCAGTAGCCGAGGTGTCAACACGGCGGAACCTATTTGGTGCACGCGGAGTAAGAGCTAAGCCGAGGACACAAAGGCTCGAGCTAAGGTCGCGGCGGGAGTTCGGGACACAGTGTAGGTCGCGGCGGACGTGGGAGGAAGTAGGAGCTTCGCAAGTCACGACAGGGGAGCTCAAAACGAGGCTAGCGAGAGGCCGAGGTGTAACAATGAACAACACAAAAACGTGAGCTCGCCGACTAAAAACAAGAGCTCGTTGGCCACGAAGGGACTCAGCCAGGGAATAACACGAGCTCGGGGAGGTGGAAAAACCTTTCAAATGAACTCCAAGCCACAGAAAAACTTGTATTCTACAAAATACCATGAAGACAGAGAGCCAAAAAAATACGAGATCTAAAAAATATTTCGAGTTTAATAATAAAAAAAAGAAAACTAAAAAATAAACCTCTATTTTGGCTGATCTACTAAATTTATCCACAGCTAGCTAAATGTAGCTGTGAAACCCCTGATAGCTTCAAGGAGATGCGCATATGCACAAAAGACACAGAAAAAAATAAAAACTTTCCAAGAACAACTGTTAATAACGTTAGCAAGGAAAAAACGTAATATAACGATCGAAAATACTTACACGAGGAGTAAGAGAATGACACCATGAAAGAGTAATCGCAACTAAAAAATAACGAGTGCACGCTTACACAATCTTTGCTCGATACTATGAAAGAGTTTGCAAAGAATCGAATCAGAAACGATGCACCACGAAGTAGTTGCACTCCAACGGAATCGTGATAGCTCCAGTGTAATCGCAAGGAAGAATCGATCAATAATGGAAAAACTTGCTCAACAGAAACAAAGCTTGCACATAGAGGAAAGACAACGGAGTGTCTTGGCATGCTCATAAATGAATAGTAAAAGGGTACATATAGGGTGCTGAGTAACCCTAGTGCATGACACACATGTAAACCCTAAACCTAAACCTAAACCTAACCCATGTGAGATGACCCTCCAATATGAGAGGAGGACACATAGGATAACTCACACCAACAGTTTCACCGGAATTTTTACTCTCTCTTTTAATATCTCGTATTAACCTGCACACTTTAAAAAACTATAGAAATATATAAAATATTTCACAAAACTATTCAAACCTTACCTTTATTTTCAGGCCCTGGTAATTCTCCTAAGTTCCAATTTTCACGTGAGGGTTAAAATCTTCAAATAGGTTTCCACCTGTGCACACACACATTCATCCATACGGAGAGGGAAGAGGGGGGGGGGGGGGGGGAAGGTTAAATAGGATACTAACCAACTAACCACCTAACTTCCCAACCGTTATAACATTAGAATTAAATTAAATTATTTAATCTCGCTTTGTACCATGTCAAGATGAGGGGATGAAACATTTATTAACATTAATTAATAAATACAATATAAATGTGCACATAGTAATAAATAAATACACAGAACACCATAACACGAGATTTAACGTGGAAAATCCCAATGGGGTAAAAACCACGGTAGAATAATTTCATTATCTGAGAAATTTTTTTACATCCAGTCCAGTAAAACTCCCTCCTCACTTCTACTCCATGTATTTACTAGAATCACCATGATAATTCTAAATATGACCTATAGTCATATTTAAATAACCCGAAGGGTTATGACCTTCTTAAGTGATGGGGCACACCCCCGATTAATATTAGTTAATAAATAACTAACCACCTAATATATAGTTTATATTTAAATAATAAGAATATAAGTTATTCTATATTATTTAACTATAAACTAAATATTATGATCACTTAATATTATAAATCTAATAGTTTGAAGGGCTTTAAATCATCATATGAGTATATCAAAACATCTACATAATATTTGAGGAGAGAAACAAACTTCATCTTTTCTTCCTGGGGAACAACATCTACCAATATTGACAAGTTTAGGCTTTTCTTCAAGCCTAATATTCACTTTTTCAAAATCAATTGATTCACATGTTCTATTTGATGACCTATTTTTGTACAAATTGATCATGTTTATCAAAGAATTCTTCTAGAGATACCAATCCTTTTGGGATTTTATTTCCTTTGGGTTTTATGAACCCTTTTAATTTGTCTTGCTCTCAATTTCCTCACCATTTGAAGAAACAAATTCCTATATCCGACTTCACCGCCTTCAAAATACAAATTCCTAAAATTATCCCTTTGTTCAAGAATGGAGATAATGTGTTTGTCGTCATTAGTTGAAAACAATTCAAAAAACTCAATACAATCCCATACTTTGTTTCTAAAATGTTTAAGCCTTCGATTTTTACTTCAAACAAGTTTCTTCCATGTTTAACCACAAGCTCAACATCACCTTGAGCCTTCAAATTCTTTGTTTCCATTTCCTCGACTACTTTAATACCAAGAAGCAATGCCTCACATTCAACAATATTGTTAGTATTCATGAACTGCAATTTGTATGAAAAGGGGTAGATTTTTTCCATGAGACACAAGTACTACACATGACCCTAAGTCGATGAAAGAACAATTTCCATCAAGTTCCAATATCTAGATCTCAATGAGATTTTTTTGTGCAACAATGGGATGACTAAGATCTTTTTCAAACATAATCATGTAATTACCATGACTCATATCTTGATATAGAATATCAACTCCACGGTCATCTATTTTTTAATCGTGGATTTTGTTTCTTTCTAGAAGAAACTTTTTCATTTTTCCTTTAGCTATAATCAAAGCATGATACCAATCCATTTGAATCTATCTTCCTACGTCTTTGCAAAAACTCCTCAAGAGCATCTCATAAGAAATTGGGATATCAACTACTAAAATGGTGGTTTTAACTCTCTTCTCTAGGAAAACTACAAATTCAGCTTAAGCATCTTTGATTTGCCCAACCAAAGGCACTTGTTTTATTTCCATGGAATAGCATAAACCAAGTGATCTAGTAAGAGTAAGACCAAGGGCATTGATAACCTAATCGGCATAACATTATCAAAGGCTCCATAGTTAATAATGCAATTGTTGAGTTTATACCCTCCTATCAATAACGACACGTAAAAGGGTCCAATTTTGTCAAAGGTGGATGGAGAGGATGCTAAAAAAATTGTGAAGTAGTGGCTTTTGGACCAAGCAAGATCCCTTTTGTGAATGGAGAAACATGAGCTATTTTCAAAGTGGTGCCTTTGAAAAATTTGACAAATTTATCAAATTGGTCTGGATGAGTTTGCAAGTATTTTGCCTCAAAAGTTTGAACCTTAGATTTTTGACATGATCAATAATATCAAGGCGTAAGAAGTAGAGACTTCTAAAGCAACAGAACAATGGTTTTGACACTTTTTCTTTTCTAAAGGCTTTGGAAGAACCAGGACGGGAAACCCTTTCTTGCAATGACCTTGATCGGAGTTGTTTTGAAAGAATCTTTAACTTTCTTTTTTAGCATGTTAAGACCGAATTCGAGCAATATAAGAGTATATATTCATGTCTACTACATTTTCATCGGTCATCATATGATGAATGATAATCCAAGAAGCCAATTTGCTTGAATTTAACTCTCATTTTGCTTAAATTTGAGGTTATGTTGTCGACTTTGGAGATGGAGGACTTTATTCTCGGTTATGTGCTTCATATGCACTATCTTGAGTTTGTCTCAAACTACTTTAGTTGAATCAAGCATCTCAAATATGGGGGTGTACCTCATCCATGGCTCCAAACATCATGATGATATTTACTTTTAGTTTGCTCGATCAAACTTTCATTGTTGGTCAATGTTTTTGTCATGTCAAACAAGAAATCCATCAACAACATTCCATACATCATCATATTCCAAACAATTTTTTATCTTGTTTTTGGTACTACATAATTGTCTCCAAATAGTTGTGAAACTAACAAGAAAAATTTTAGACCATTGGCCATGTTATGCAAAACTAGGGAGATGAATCGATGTTATATCACTCCAAAAGTTTCCCCTCTATATATACCACCAAACCGATATACCAAACCTCTCAATATACGTGCCCTTTCATATACCCATTGATACGTAAAAGAAGCTCATCATCTATATATACTTGGCAATACATGGTATAGACATTAATGTATGTGAGAACAAATTGGTAAGTGATACTTAGACAATACATGAAAAAATCATCTAATCAATGGCACCTTTGATGACTAAAACCACACATCAAGATTTGCGTTTAACAATCATGATGAATAAAAAGCAAAGGGATGGTTTAATGACCTATGATGTTAACCATATTTCTTTTCAGCAATTTAAAGGAATGATGCCACAAATGTCATTGTTATAGCTATATTAAGCATTAGATACAAAAGTTCAAATACAATAACATGACCTATAAGCATGAACAAAAGACACTGTGGATATTGAATGCTAAGTGAGATCTAAAATCTTGTGTTTGGTTTTGTGTTTGATAATTACAATTTTGGTGCACAATTTACAATAATATAACACATTTTTGCAAAATAAAAATTTTCAATGTAGAAAATATTGCCCCTTGAAAAATAATTCAAAAGTAAATTTTACATTATTTTTGGGCAAATTTTGCCTCTTTGAATATTGCTGTCATGATCCTCATGTGTGGATTTCACTAATGCCTCGAGGTTTTGGTGTAACGGTTCGTTACATTTGGTATCAAAGCAACCACCCAGGTTCGAGTCCCGACATGGGTAGCTACGCCGGCATTGCAGTGTTCGCCCGGGGCTCATATAGGGTAGGGCGGGGTCCCGCTATACGGGCGCAAATCTAGCCCGGGTCCGGGCTACGGAAGCGTGGTGGGATGTTATGATCCTCATGTGCGGATTTCACTAATGCCTCGAGGTTTTGGTGTAATGGTTCGTTACATTTGGTATCAGAGCGACCACCCAAGTTCGAGTCCCGACATGGGTAGCTACGCCGGCATTGCAGTGTTCGCCCGAGGCTCATATAGGGTAGGGCGTGGTCCCACTATACGGGCGCAAATCTAGCCCGAGGTCCAGGCTACGAAACGTGGTGGGATGTTATGATCCTCATGTGCAGATTTCACTAATGCCTCGAGGTTTTGGTGTAATGGTTCGATTACATAGCCCCCTTGAGAAATTTGAAATAAAATGCTCCCTCCCTAATTTTTTTGTAAAAAAAAACCCCTATTTATGGCCCCCAAGTAAAATAAAAGTAATGCCCCTATTTGAATTTGGTTTACACCCCTTTGTATAATAAATAAAATATGGCCAAAGGCCGACGTATGTCGACCAAAGTTTATAGTATTTACTATTGGGGGCTAGGAACCTGTGTTTCAAGGAAGTGCCCTAAAAAAGATTTTTTTGGTATATTTTCTCAAATAAATTGAACAAAATTTAAGTCAAGGTGGAGTGGAAGGGGATCGACTCCTTGACCTCCTAGTCTAATGCTTAAACAAAATTTTCATAGCCATCTAGCTATGTAACTCACCAAGCATGTAAATGAGCAAAATGACATTTATGTTCAAATGTTGGCGATCTAAAAACAATAAAAGGTTGGTTGGTTGGTTGGCGGTCGTTATTACAACCATGCAATGATAAGAATGGTAAACATAAATGATGACAAGAATGGTCCTTCTGATAGAACTATTTTACTTGGATCTTTATAACCGAATGAAATATAATCCCAATCTCCAAAACCTTGGACACCAATTTGTGCCTCACCAAGCATATAAATGAGCAAAATGACTTTTACGTTCAAATGCTCGATGTTTATTTTCTACAAAAACAAATTTAAGTCTTACCCGAGTGGTCCAACTCACTCTCAAATGTTTTGGTGAGTTAGTTTCGGGTTTGTGAGGGAGAGCCTTTGTTGTAGATCGAATGTTTTGCCGTGTTCCTCGAAGACTACGATTGAGAGGGGTTGGAGTTGAAGCGAGCCTACGAGATAGCAAATCAATGTCGATCCTTTACTAAGCTCTTTGATGCAACGTTGTGTCAAAGCCAAATCAATGGCTTTAATGGGGAGTGTCGTAAGCTTGTGGCATCGGGCCAAGTTGTATCTCAAGTCGTGAGATCTAAGATATGCTCAACAGAATTAGCTTTGCAACTAAGTTATTGTTATTGCCAAAGGAAGACGTATGGATGTAGAGTGTATGCCAAATGTGACGAGCTCAAGGTGAGGAACAGGGATAGGGTATGTCCTCATTCCAAGAGTCGGGATCTTGCACCAAGCTCTATCGGGATGACAAAGAGTTAGAGTTCAATGTCAAGCAAGTGATGCCAATGCACCACAAGTTAAACGAGTGAGTCAAGTTAGGGATGCATCATCACAAGGAGCAAGGGTAATTTTAGTGACGAATTTTCATTAATTCTTGGATATTCAATTTCCAAAAAGTACATTTGACTAATTTGGAGGACTAGTACATAACACTAAGTCTCCTAAATTATCGATTGTAAGTTACTTTTCTAGGTCAACTCACCAATGGGTTACAATAATTCCACACTTATGAATTTATATCACTATTATCTCACAAGACAAACTAGCCAATATATATATATATATATATATATATATATATATATATATATATATACTAAATATGATTATGATGGTAAGCACCCAATTTCATTCAACTAGAAGATAGATCTCGCAGACTCGCATTTCTTCACCAAAACAAAATTGACTCAAATTTCTCATTTCCATGGTTAGCGATCAACTACATATTACAATCATCCGATTGCATTGCTTAACCGTCAAGTGTGTTTTCCATCTACCACCAACAAAGAAATTTCTATAATTGTTTGCCAAATAATGCCACACATCCATAATCGACTAGTTGAGTTGAGTAGCTCGCTAGTTGCATACATCAACTAATTCTCATATTGTTCATATGGTATTCACCCCATTTTTCCAACATTTCCTAATTCAAAGTTAAAATTCACCTACATAACTATACAACTTTTGCTCCAAGATGTCAAGATTACGAAACACAATTATAGTCACCAAAGAAATCCAAGGGGATTTTTGTAAGGTCTCTTAAAATTTACAATGACAAGGAGTTCAAGACGAGCTTGGGTGAATGCACAAGGTCAAGCTAGGGTTTTCCAAGGTTAACTCGAATTAGCTAAGTTAGCGTTGGGCTCAAGCTAGAACCGAGTTTGCAATGCAAAGAGAGGTGTGGTTAGCTCGACTCACGTTGAGTTGGATGCAAAGGAGCTTAAGGCTTTAAGAACTCAATAGCTAAAGACAAGGATCAGGCAGTGTGTGAGCTCAAATCTACAAGTGCAAACATGGCTTCAAGTGGTGAGTGCCTAAGGGTTTCTCCTCCAATGTCCTCCAATAATCAACAACTTGCAACCTCCAACATTAGGAAATCCTCAAACTGCAAACCTCTTCTCACTACTATGTATATTCTCTCATACACAAACAAGCAAAATCAATACATAACCTGCTCTAATACCAAATAATAAAAATGGAAATTTTAAAATTCACAAACCATAAGTATGTTCACTGTATTATCAAGAACTAGGATATAATATTTATAGATATTGAACCACAAGTTCTTTTTTGAGAGAAAATGATGAATTAATTAACTAAATTATCATAATCTTATCAATTTATATATCGTCCAATATCCCAAATTTGTAACACTCAACAAATGAGCATCAAATTTTGAGGCCTTTGATTTTCCTTTTGGAGCTTTGAATTCAACAACTATAAGATGATTGCTTATTATCTAATTGCATAAATGGCATGGCTTAAATGGAGGTCTCAGGTTTAGCTTCATCTACCTTATCGATCTTGTGTTCACATGGAGAATCTACTTCTTGAGTGTCAATATCTAAGACATTAAATGAATTTGAAATTGACGTACTTGTCCTTCCTAGGGACCTTTCACTTTAGGAAATGTGTTTTACATGTCTCACGATATTTGTCAGGAGATTTGATAGCCTCGCTTTTAAGGATTTTCTATCCAATCGATTATGGATCAGACCCTGTGATTCCAAGAGATCTGATGTTATCTTCTAAACATATCTTGAAGTTGGATTCAATGCCCTTAATCTTCCACGATCATTTTCAATCGAATGAGGATTGTTTATTAGCATAAAGACTTGTTGCAAGGTGAGATCACCACCCGTGGTAACCAACATATGAGTGCTCAGCTGACAGATATGAGGATCTATCAAACTAGAAAGTTGAACAGTAATGTGGTTTATATAGTTTGTAACACTTACAGAATGAGTGTCAGACCTTGTGGAGGTCTTTGATTTTCCTTTTGAAGCATTGAATTCAATAAATACAAGATAATTGCTTATTATCTATTTGCAAGATTAGCAGAGCCCCATTGGAGGACTCCAGGTTAGTTTCATCTACCTTATTAGTGTTGTGTTCACATAAAGATTCTACTTCTTGAATGTCAGAATCTAAGACATTAAGTGAATTTGAGATTGAAATACGTGTCATTGGTGGGACGCCTTTCACTTACAAAAATGTGTTTTAAATGTCTGACCTTGTTTGTCAAGAGATTTGATGGCCTGGGTTTTAAGATTTCTGTCCAATTGGTTATTGACTAACCTCTGCATTGACTTAGACAGGCTCAGAAGAGAGCACAGGCTAGACTTTTGAGTGCTCCTATCAGCAGGAACTGCATCATTATCATGGCATTCTTTCACCTCCAGCCCAAGGTTGTTAACATTAATTGTTGGAGAAGATTGTACATTTTCAGCCCCCTGATAATGGGGCAAACATGGATCAAATGGCAATATTGATGCTAATCCCTGTGCCTGAAAGTGATGTTCGCATGGTCAATGGGCTATTCCAAATGTATTCCTCTCAACTCAATGGAAACCATGTCCGTCAAGGACTTTTCAAAATCAACATTAACACAAATTCTGTCATGGAAACCAATTGAACAAACTTTCTAACTATACAACATAGACTTTCTAATTGCATTTAACTTTCTAACTGAACTGACTTGCTAACTAAACAGAATTGACTGTCTATAGAGACCAACTTTTTAGCTGATTGTAACTGAACGCAGCTGAACCAGATTTCAACTCCACCAACTCATAGTTGTAACTCCACAATCCAGTTTTCTACCAGCTGTGCCTTTACATCAATTTTACATCCATTGTTGGAAAGCTCTTTGTTCATATAAAAAGAACATAATGAGAAGTAATGCACATCCATGCTAAAATAATAAATGTTCTTCCCATACCTAAAATGATGTTCAAGAGCCAAAATGCAATCACTTCGCACTTATCTTGTTTGCCAAAATGAAAACAAGAAAATGTATTACAAATGCCGGTGACAAGTGAAAGTGGGCTTTATGGTCAGTTAATTCCTGACATGCATTAGAAGGCAAGGCCTTCTCAGATAGCCTGGATCACTCCACAGTGAACTGGAGCAGAAAATCTGTGCCATCCAAGCAAAACATAAAATGATAAAGGAAAATGCTTCATTCCCTGGTAAATTGTTTAAGGTATTTTTATGTGGGTAATTGGTAGTAATAGTATACATTACGAGGACAATCCTCATGACATACCATGAAAATTTGGATTAATGGCCTGGAATCCCACAAATTGTGTATTTGAAACATTGGACTCTTCTAGATTAGACCAATAGAATAAAACACATTTTCATCATGAACCATATCAACAGGGGACGAATTTTCTTTCCTGTCTTCTCTCATCTGAATGGAATTTGCATTGGTTGCCCTACAACCATGACTTGGTTTTATTCCACCAGCAGGGGAATTCTCATCATGCAAATCAAAAGGATACGTACAAACAACAGATCTACACAAGAATAGATTTCACCCAGTCTAGAAACAGTTGTGTACACAGTACAGGGTGTTTTGATTTGATAATGGTACAAGAGATTCCATGGGGAACTTTTGGAATCTCAAAAAAATCAAATATGAATGAAAGACATTCTTCCACTAATAAACGGAAGTTGTGTCAAAGCAGGGCACTTGGCATCAGTTAAATTACTGCAGACCTTTGGCCCCCATTAATAAATAAAATATAAATAAATTGCATTATTTCTTAATTGAATGCATTATGCTATAGTAAACTGGGACACTTTGCATCTAGAAAGTCACGAAGCATTCGGGCAGGCCTTTGTCCCCCATTAATTCTGCAAGTCTCTCTAAAGGAAAAAGGGCAAGCTCTGCTAAGCTTTTACAACCATCCATTAAAGACCTATAATTAGCATCAGTTACACCTGGAAGGCGCCTCAGAAACTCCACTGCTGTGGTGTTATAGTTCTCAGCTCTGAAATCAGTACACAAAGATGTTAGTGACATTCACTATCCCAATGCTAATGACAGAAACAAAGACAAATCTAATCTTACCTTACATCTCCTTCGATCAAACCATCTTCAGTAGGAACACCAACACGCATGGCCTTACTCACATCAGGCTCATCTTGATTTGCTTTAAGTGAGGCAAATATTTCTGCAGTTGCATGCAAACTACGAGACCATACAAGTCTGAGGCGGGGAAATGTAGAACAAGCAGGGAAAGTTTAGATATGATACTGAACGGCGAAATATCCTCTCCAATATCATTTGCAGACTGCAAACAAACCATTAAAAAAATTGTTTTTCAAAAATATGGAACTGACAAACTTGAAGAAAGTTTGGTATGATTAAAGAATAAAACTTTTACTGAAGCACCTGAAAAGAAAAGCTTTTGTCCTGTGAGAATTCAATGAGTAGCACTGGTATGCGGTAGTAACGTATCATTGTTTCAGCCTGATGGTAGAGGCGTCCGGATAAAAAGCTACTGAAGAGATCAGCAATGCTTTTCGTTCAACACAAATATCTGGAGAAAGAATGTAGTCACCCACCTCCAGGGTTACAGGAATAATTTTCATACCTTGCTGATGGAGGACACTTGGGAGACTGCTCCTAAATTCACGCATATCAACTATCACCTGCAACCAAAAAAATTCTATTGGATGCAAGTCATCTTATATCCAATGTACAAATGAAGTTATCCTTGCACAAGGTTCTTGTTGACGAAGGGACGCCATACAAAAATTCAAAAATAAAGGAACCTGTGTTTGTTTCTCAGATGACTTCCTTCCACCTGCCTTCCTGGTCAATGCATTTTGTGATATTCCCGATACTGGTTCCATAGGTGGGTTTGGACCTGGACATCGTCCATCCTGGTATCCATAGATATAAAAGAGTAGTAAACATCAATGCAAGATGAAATCAAAAATGCACACCAACAAGAGGACAAACAGGTGTTAGAATGAAACCAGGCAGTCTGCCCCTGGATGAATAACATAATCATATATATAATTTTATAAATATTAACATAATAATCAAATTAGCTTGTGAATATACTGGCAAGTAGAACTTTATTTTCATTTGGTTGCTTCCGCACACAACAGTTTAGTCCATTATAAAAATCACTCAAATGCTAGGAAAAGCCTCAGTGAATTTGAATCTTCATAAACCTAGTGAACACTTAACCGCTTAGGTTAACATTATGGGAAAGATATGGGACTCCTGAAACTTAATCTGGATCTTCAAAATCATAATAAACAGGAAAACTTAGCAAGCAATAAGTTGTGCTACCCTAAACACCTGAAATCAATGTGTGCTGGAAAATATCAGGGCAAGAAGAAAATTGATATGCATATCATCAACAAAAAGAAGAGATGTTACAGTGCAACCCAGGAGTCTGCATTAGCATGAATGCAGATACTCACATATACTGGTATGTTGCTTAGAGAAGCTTGCTAATATACATTTTTCAATAGTCATGGAAACTAGCACCTTACTTTTATTGTTGAGGCCTATAAGACATAAATGACTACCTAGAGGCTCAGTATGACCAAGAAGATGTAGGCATTCATGCACTCAGGGATAGGTCTGAGAGACAGGAAACCCTCTAACATTGGATCTTTTAAAACTTCATTACTTACTAAATCGGAAGCCTTCTTATGCAACAAGTTTAACTATGCGGAACACCTCACGTTATTCTTAAATGGGTGTGTACAACCAGCCTCCAGACAATACCCCTAGCACATACATGTACCCGTAGAATTCTATCGATTTTCCAGTGTTTTGTATAATCCATGGACTCATATGGGGCCCTGTACACACTGCCCGTCACATCCTGGGGATTGGTTTCACCCAAAGCATCAAATCAAGATTCAAGAATCGCCAACCGCAATCCCTCTCCCAAGCCTAAGCAGTGAGACATCCATATTGTGGGAGGGTTCACAAGGGCCATTAGGAGATCCAGTGGGTCAATTATTTGATAAGCTAGGCTGTAGGCATCTGTATAATGGGTGGATCTGGTCTTTAGATGTAACCGGCCTGATTCAAACAAGGTAGATGACTTTCCCAAATGAAAGGTTCTTATTTAATATCAATGTGCAATACAGTACTTGACTCAAATTATGGATGGTCCACTCACGACACAACCTTAAGTCACTCTCAATGGGGGTCAGCACCTAATCCCTGCCCCATCCCCTCCCTTTGTCCCATATATATATATATATATATATATATATATATAGAGAGAGAGAGAGAGGGTAGGGATGGGTGTGGCAGGGAAGGGGAAGGGTGTAAGACTTATCTATTTGAGAAGGAGAGGGACTCCATCAATAATATAGGTTAATAGGACGAGCGCATAAATGTCCTTGTTCCCCGTCTCTTTATATGGACTCGGGAGAGTGCCCAATCGAGGTTGGGCACCTGGCAACCCTACCCTTTATATATATGGGAGCCCTATCTATCCCCTATCTATATGGCAGGGCAAGGCAGGGTTGGGTGGCATGAGGAAAGGGTCGGAAGGATCTTGACCACCCCTCCCCTCAATATAATCTAGGAGAGCATATCTCTCTCCCGCCCCCTATTTTATCTTATCACAAAGGGTACCGCAGATGAAGGGAATTTACACAACGCGCTTTATACTAGACCAATGGATGGGGATGTACACTCAACTAGGAGAAGGCACAACCACCTTTACATGCTCCACCGGATAATCCAAACTGACCATATCAAATGAGAGCATAAATGCTCTCTAACTCCTTTCATTGGTTGAGTGGCTAAAGACCTTTCGCCAAGAAAGGGAAGGCCTGGACCTAACAGTCAAGTTGTAACCTGAAGGTCAATCCCTAACACAAAGTAGTGCAAACAACATGAACTTATTGAATTGACATGCCATGATGTGTGTGGTGTTTGAGGGAGATAGGTGAGGAATGGATGAAGGTTATCAGCCACAAAATCCAACTTGCTGTGCCAAATCTCTCCATGGATTGCTCCTCCCGCTCCTTCCCCCGTCAAAGTGCCTATGGTACCAGTTCATATCCGGTTACCCGAAGCTCATGTAGAGGCACCTATAATTGGATCCATCATCTTGGCTTCAAAATTGGGAACATATGTGTTTGGAGAAAGCCCAAGCTCTTTATTACACAAGTGAATCCCCAACCAAAATTTGCAAGGACATAGGTCCCTTTAAACAATTACAGATGACACAGAAATCAGTACAGAAGCACATTTGACAATAACATAATAATCAATCCAGAAGAAAAAGCAAGTGCTCATCTAAATTACACATCACTTGTCAGAATTGCCTATTATTTGCTCTAAATTTGTATCACTCTTTGAGCATGCACTTGGACCTCTAGGCACACTGATGGAATGGAAACTAAAGGAACGCTTGCCTCGGACCTCATGCCCATTTCTGCATTGCAGAAGATCTCACCAAACTTTCAAAAAGGCCAAATCAGAATAACAAGAAATAGTTATTCTTTGGCATGCAAGCATTTCATAGATTGATGAGTGGTGTAGTGCCCCTTCTCCATCGCTAACCAGCAAAACATAAGATAATCATGCAGAACAAAATCATTTTTATTGCTTTAATAAATAACTAGTTTACTTTTGTGAAAAAAACAATCACTACAGCACGTTATACTACCTATTTCAAATTCAATCAGTAAAAGCATATATATTTACATATCCAACATTCATTCAACATTTTGTATTGTAATGTGTTCCATGTCTCCCACATTGTTCCATTGAAGTCCTAATCAAAATTTCATAGATTTCTCATAGTTCACTACAACTTCTAACTACTATCATTAGAAGGATATGAAAACATAGTTCTCTCCCTTCCTGGTATTTGAACGTGCTTTGATTTTATACTTATGCAAGTGAACATTTCATTATTTAGAAATATAAGAAAATGAGTATACTGGAAAGTTATATTGGAGTGTCCTTAACAAACATAAGAAGAATATGTCAAAAGAAGCCTCTAGATAGAAAATCATATCTGCAATGCCGACTGCAAAGATAAGTGCTTCCATTAGAAATCTAACCTGGTCAACAGGAATCATCATCAGAGATTTCTGCCTGATTAGAGATTCAAATGCGCTGTTTTCCCTTCGTATACTCGCTTCAAACTTTTGCTCTTCAGTAGAATTTTCATAAAACAAGAAGTACACTTTCAATGGTTTTCCAGCATTCTCTGCCTTGTAAACTTCAATTTCCCTGACAAATGCCATGTCTGGGTCATAAACTACAATAAATGAAGGCTTCACAATATCTAGTATGTGCTGGTCACTTTCGACAGCATAATAATGTGCAGGAGGAACAGGCTTGGCAAAACTTATTTCTGCAGTATCAGAATCTTCCCTGCTCTCTTCGCAATCAGTTTTTCATCAGCGGCATCTAAAGCAACCTCATCAATATTTTGTACACACTCTGAAGAAGCTTCCTTAGTTTCCAATGTCCCTGTTGTACTTGTTGTATTTGCAACTTCAGATTCTTTAGACATGGGAGCTTTATTTCTTTCTTGCTTTCCTTGATCCTTCATTTTTGATGCACAAACCTTCACTGTTGTATTTTTCATCCCCCTCCCTCTCCCTCTACCTCTCCCTCTGCTCCTTCCCCCTCCTCTCCCTCTCACTTGACCCTTCACTCCCTTGACTGGTGAAAGATCATCTCCAACAGGGATAACCTCCTTGTCTCGAACCACAACCTCATCTGCTGCAGCTAGTAAAGCATCCTCTTCTAAGCTATATGCACTGCTAGATTCAGAATAATCTCTAGGTCCTGTAGGAGAATTTCCATTAAAAACGCCAAATCCTTTAGGCCCTTGATTTTCTTTTTGGTACGTGCCCGTAATCCACGTAAAGCTGACTTGCCAAGCAAATATTTTTCCCACTCTTCACAGATGAGCTGCAATAGCAGTCAAAACAGATGCTTAGTTTTGTCGTTACAGTAACACCAACAAAAACTCTTGACATATATATTATAAACATATTCAAGGACAGCTCAAGAAACCAGAAACACTGCTGCTCAACAAACCAAATACTACATACAGTGCAGAAATGAAATGAACACGTATGCAGGCATGAAATGGAAATCAGTAACAGATAAATTGGACTCAATAGAAGAAACTGTAAATATCAACAGTGGGAGCTTCCAAGAAGGAGAGCAATTCCTCCAAAAAAGGGGGAAATGTTAATTACAAAAGTAGAATTGGGGTTTAAAATATGCCATGGCCAAAAGAAAAATGGCGATGTGATGCAAACAATTTAAAAGAAGGAAGATGTGTTGTTAACCACCGCCAGTGTGAAAATGGAAGTAGTCATCCTTGTTGACAGAAATATAAAGTTCAAGTAAAGGCCACGTGCTTGACAAACAATGTCTTATGGAGAATGAACTAAACTGATGGGATGCTTGGACACAACCCTTGGCATTGCTCTCAAAAAGAGCAGAAAACAAAGAATTCCTAACCTCCAAGTCCAAGAACAGCCAATAGAGGTGGGAGCATTGATAGTATGTTTATGAATTAAAATGACAGAAAATGACCACTATCATGTGGATCCAACCCTCCTGTGTCCTGGGTAGCAAGTATTTGTCTGCTGACTAGTCTAGGTCAAAGGACAGGATCTGAGGGATTTACAACTTTATACCAAATATCAACAGCAGCTGCCCCAAACTAGATAGCCATTTCTTGTGAGTGAACATCTTTTACTAGCAGTACTGGGCATATCTGGTTCTAATTTTTTGAAGAACATTAAAAGTGAATCATATGATATATCTCCTTCTGAAGAAAAACATTGTATAAGCCTCTGGATACAAATTAAACTGACCAAAGTAAAATAAAATACTCGTCATTTTATTTTAGAATGCTCTGATACCTGGAAACGCCAACCAGGGCAGCAAAACAGCATATTAACCTACCAAGTACTGGTACTGGTACTGATCCTAGTACACCTGAAATGTTTCTGAAACTCCAAAACAGTCCCGGATACGGCTCTGCCATAACCAGGACGTTTCTGTACTGTTTCAGCAGTGGTTGAGCCATACCCAGGACATTTTGTAAAGTTTCAGCAGTGCTTCTGTTTTTAAACTCCAAAAATAAAAATAAAAACACTAGATACTTCTGTTTCAGTGGTACTTGAGGAAAATCTAGATGATATATTCTAGAATCTAGATTATAATCATGTACATATGAAAATTTAAGCATGTTGAATGTTTTGAACTTTCATGAATACAAAGTATTTTAAGTGTTTTATCTTTTATGGACAAAAATGAGTATTATGCATATATATATATATATATATATATATATATATATATATATATATATTTGATTTTTCACTGTTGTGATCCCAACACATCATCCCATTTAGACCACAAACGAAAGAAAGCGCGTTATCATATGACACAGATGTGCATCGGTCTGAGTGAGAATATAGCTTGAGGAAGACTATTGCAAGTAAAACTTATAGAAGAGTGCCTTCCAAAATGATGAGTATCAGCTTATCTCTTTTGTTATTTGTGAGTACATTTTATATTATATGGATTACTTGAGTTGCATACTACACCCTTGTTTTGTCTTTATTGTGTAAACAGGTTGCAATCCATCGTTCTTGCTCAAAGTTGTAGTTCCATATTTATTTAGACCAGGCTCTGGCATCATTATCTTCATTTGTTCACAGCTTTAACATTTGTTGGATTAATACATTTCATATTGTTATGTCTCCCAATTATCCAGCACTGTTGACTATTCTTTTAAAATAAAATCCAATGCAACAATCCTCATTTGTGACTCTTGTGCATAACATTTGGCATTGGATCCCAGCTAGGTTCCCAGGATACAGGTACGGTACACGGATACTTAGACTTTAAAACACCCTTGGGTACGATATGTCTTGGTTATATCCGTACACACACACACACACACACACACACATATATATATACATATACATACATATATATATATATATATATAGTCCATATGAAATACAAAACTTACATATAGCAGAATTAAGGTTCAAAACATTCAATATGCTTAAAATTTTACATTTTCATTGATCATGTGGCTGCCATACATATGATATATGAATATCATGTCAATATGAATACAAACAATCTAGAATATCGTGTCTATATGAATATCATGTCTCCTCCTTTGAATGATCAATAAAACAATGTCTGCCTCTAAACAAACTTGAACTCCTTGCAAGCAATGGCTGCCTCCAATCTCATCCTCCTTGCAATGGCTGCCTCCTCTTCAATTTCTGTTTGGCTCTTTGCTCTTACACTTGCAAAAACCAACAATGAATTGTTTGTGTTTTGGTAATGGTTGAGTGCCTTTTTATAGCTTTTAGAGGAGTTTAGGGCTTATTATTTTATTCATTTATGAGTTAGGATTTGTTCTTTTAATTATTGACTAAGTCAAAAATAAAAATAAGTCAAAGGGCCCTTGGTCTATTGGTGTTGATGTATGGCTTTCAATGAGCCCACCAAGGATCAAGTCTTGCTGAGTGCAAGGCTTGGAGACACCCGACATAGAGAGTCAAACGGTTGAGGTCAGGATCGTGCCCTGAGTGACTTTGACAGCGTGGATGCCCCTTACTTGTAGTTGCTTGGCTGAAGGTGATCACTAGTTTAGTTGTATGCTTACTCATAATTGTATATCCGCTATATGTTTCCTCCGAAGCATGGGCAGAGATGCCGACAATCTATGTAATCTAGTGCCCAATTGTGTGCACTACACATCAAAAAATAAATAAATAACATTTTTTAAACATCCCCACCGCCCAAAAAAAAAACCTGCAGCTACATATCCGGGAGGGGGATGTATCCATGGTTCCTAGGATCCCAGTCAAACCTCGGATTCCAGAATTTGAAAGAAATTTTTCAGAGCATTTTTCCCCCAAACTAATGTATTAAACTTTTAATTTCATCTAGGGCACAACCATTTAAATATGATAATCTCGTTGTTTTTTCACAAGTCTTTAAACTGTGATTATTATCTCTTTGCATACCACTGTCATTTAATCAAGCTTTTACCAGACTTTCCCGAGTATCCCAGCATATTCCTAACTGTTTCATGTCTCTCTGTTTTATCAACTTTAGTCTGTGTAATCTCCCATCAATCCTTTTTATCACCCTTCACACTTTCTAATCAACAATGCTTTCTATCCAGTCTAAGGACTGGTACTAACAAGGGTGTGGTCGACGCATGTCTTGCCCCTTCTACTACAATTGACTTTATTTCCCATTTATATGGAATCCCTGATTGCGTATACTCATATACCGAATCAAATGTGTAAGAACCGCTGTCCTTTACTCACCTCTCACATTCCTCAAAGATGTTGAGAATACAAAAATTACTTGAAACGAGTATTGGGTTTTGATATTCCTTGCATTCCTCTTTACCCACCTCTCACATTCCTCAAATAATGAAGATATGGCCATACCTCTCAATCCACTCCCAAACCGGTATATTCATAACCCAGGGAATCAGATAGGCCACTGACTATCCCAATAAGCCTAGGGAAACCCAATAATAACTTTTCAAGTCAACTACAAGAGATACATGTTTCTTCTATCATGTCAACCACTTGCGCTCTTCAGTTTTTCAATTTTAGTACTACTAACTGCATAAGGTAGTATTGCTTTGATGCCTACCAGAGCAAGCAGATCCCTCTCTCCCCCAATTGACCCTGAAGAGGATGCACTTGACAGAATGACAAGATTAAGGGGACATGTATAGTGCATATAGGGGAATTCAGAAATCTAGATGATTGAATTCAGAAATTTTTTAAAGCTTGAAAGGATATGGAAAAGCTAGTTCAAGATTCTAGATGCATATGAATGACAGACTCACACATGTCATGTGTGATTGATCAAGCAGAAAAACTTATGCAGCAAGAGGAGCTTTTCCACAACATGCATACAATATCTTCAGGTGAATCGAACTCAATCAACAAGAAATGTGCATCTCCATAAATAGACTGCTTCAAAGAGAAGGTGACTAGAGACCACATAGGAAAACATGCCCAAGAAGTACAGAGATTGGAAAAACAAGAGAAAACCAACATAGAGTGCATGAATAGGCTGTGTCTTGCACACAAAGAAAGTTAACTCAAAGAAGATTGGCGGAGCACAAAAACAGATTACTTTTAATGGGAAGGAGATTTACAAGTTACATGTTATGATAATAACAGTGCAATATGAAAATCCTACGAGTTTAACAATATTTTGAAAAAACAAAGCACAAGGTAAAAAAGGAAATATGTGGTTCTTAATTTTTATCAAATGTCAATGGCAACCTAAGTCACAAGGTTCGTGTTCGAGTTTGAGTTCGGCGAAGATAAAATTCGGATTAAGTTTGGCAATGATAAAATTCGAAAAAAAATCGTGATTAAATTCGACTACTATAATTTGCAAAAAAATAATATAAGAAGTAGAACCACTAAATTGTCAAAATAGGTAAACATCACTAAATAGATTTGAAATCTATATAAGATGTCACATTTATAAACCATCACATTCATTCCAAAGTCAACAAACTAAGGAGAAACATAATATTAAGTTTTAACCATAAGAAACATATGAAATCGTCAAAAGTTACAATTAGGAGTCAAGACTCAAACTTCAAAAAAGTTCCAAGTCATTAAGAGCACTTGGTTGAGTTGATGCAACATCATCATCGCCAGACGCAACACTCAATTCATCATCAAAAAATCAGGATCATCTACATCCGTTGTGTCATCTGGAATTTGTTGGAGTTGTACAGAAGAGGTGGAGTCTTTGCTGATTTTTTCATATACAATTGTAAATTGCTACGAACATAAACAAAATCTCCTAACTTTCCAGATAGCAACTTGTTCCTCTTTTTGGAATGGATGTTGTCAAAGCAACTCCAGTTCCTCTCACAAGCTGATGAACTTGCTTCTTAGCTCAATATTCAAATGGCAAAGCACTGCAGTTCAGGAGCCTGTGCTCCATAGGACCTCCACCATTTGTACCCAAGCATGTCAACTCGTGACATGTCATATTTGGTTGCTGACATTCCAAACATCCTTTCTCATGCCTTGTATTTCCAACACTAATCTCTAATCAGACTTGCAATTATTGGATTTGGTTCAAACCTCTCAATGGCTTTGTAAAGCCCTGCCATAACTTCTAAATCACTTTGTCTATCAATTTGAAATAGCTTAGGCTCCAAATAACACCGTTCATGCCACCCATAGACACAAAGCACATATTTTTCAACAGCTTATCTGGTGTGGGGTTGAGGGAAAGCGCCCTCTTTCACAGGGCAGCACCTCAGGCCAAACTTTTGAGAACCCCACAGCATCTTGTGCCAAATTTTTGAGAACCTCACAACATATCACAGCACTCACAATATCCTCACAATGTAACAGAGTATTTGACAAGATACTGTGAACCTGGCAACCAAGTCACAAAACTGTCCGAAGGTAAAGGGTCATCCATAAAAGCTCAACTATTTTGACTTCCATAACAAATTCTTTTCACGACTTTGTAATAAATATGTACACATTTTTAGCATTAGATAGCCGAGTAGATAGGTGAGGGTAAGAAGTCATACCTTCCTCATGGGAGCATGCCATGCTGTCATACATTTTTCTCAAGAGTATGCCATGCAGCCATACATCTCCCAGGAAGGAAGCAGGCAAATAGTAATAAAATAGATAAGCAATGGACATACGTTTTCTCAAGAGTATGTCATGTACAGAACACACATATTAACCTAAATTTTTAATCCAAATCTATTATTTTCTCCAATCTCCATCTTATTCAATATTGTTGCCAAACTTTTGAGAACCTTGCGACATCTCGCAACACTCGCAATACCCTTGCATTGTACCAGAGCATGTGACAAATACTGTGCACTTGGGAACCATGCCACATAACAGTCCGAAGGTAAAGAGTCGTACATGAAAGCTCAATTGTTGCAACTTCCATAACAATCCTTCATGCCTTCAAAACTTTGTAACATAAATGAACACATTTGTAGCATTAGTAGTCGTGGGAGCATGTCATGCAGCCATACATCTTTCTCAAGAGTATGCCATGCAACCACACATCTCCCAAGAGCATGCAAGCATGCAGATAGTAATAAAGTAGATTGTCATACATCTTTCTCAAGGGTATGCCATGTACAAAATGCATAGATCAACATAACTTTTTGTTCCAAACCTATTACTTTCTCCAGTCTCCATCTTATCCCATATTGTTTCTACATACACATCCAACCCATCTAAACCCTCCTTTAAAGTAGCGTCCCCAAACCTCTTGGAATCCCGATCAAAAGGCATGGGCCATTTTAAAAAATTGTTTTCCAATCATGGTCTTGTTACTGAACTGCTACACTGGCATGTAAGTGATGAAAGGGAGGCAAACTTTTGGTAAGATGCATGGCTGCTTACCAGCCCTTTGTCCATCCTTGCAAATATTGTAAGACTCAAAAAGAAGCTTGAAGAAAAGGGGAGAGTTAAGGTACACCATTTTTGCGAGGAAAGAAGTTCTGGATGGTGGAAAAGAGGTCATGGTTAGAATTTAGCTTCCAAGAGAAAGATTTGCAGCATTCATGACATCACATTCGAGCCTTGCTAAATCAGCATTATTTGATATAAAGAAGGGGAGATGAGCTCATTTGGACGCATCGACTTCTAAAAATTCCCTGGCTGAGGAGATAAATGCTTTTTCACACAAAATTACCAGGCACATCCTTTCTATTGGCCTAGAATTGGAGAGGAGGTGGGTGTCCCAAATCCATATATTTTCCATAATTGGCTATTTAGAACAGGGTGCACACTCAGGAGAACCTGGTAAAAAGAGGCTTCCAGCTTCCCTTGAAATGTGTCATTTGCGATGGTAGTGAAACACTCAACCAGTTGCTTTTAAGCAAAATAGAGCAGCTGACAGGCTGCTAACTGGGTGATTGACCTGATTCAGAATCAATTTATCAGCAATCTAGTCATTTACAAGAAGCAAGGCCAATAGGATGAGGTGAAAGAGTTTGTTAATTAGGAAAAAAGCACATGGAACACATGGGGCCCTGAAATGAGCTCTGCTCATAAGAGCTACAAGAGGATAGTCATGGGTCGTGATTAAAGCTCACGGGAGAAGAGGTGGAAGCTATTATATTTTTTCTGTGTGCGCCCAGACATGTCTATGATAATTGATGTTAAGCTTACTTGGCACTAGGCTCAGTGTCGCCTGTATGGCAATGGTTTCAGTTTTTGTATGTTGATGGTATGCTGCTGAACAGCAGCTTTAGCTATTATGAATGTTTCGGGATTAATATAGCTAATAACCCTTTTTACACAAAAATAAAAAACAACAAAAGTGAATGTCACCATTAACTAGCTGTAGACAATCATATGGTCAAGAAAAAGATATTAACCAAAAAGATCATTTTGGTACAAAGTACCAGTCACTACCATTACAGAACTGCCAAGATTATTCTCTTCAGTAAAAAGATTAGTCGATTCCAATCATTACTTTCACTCCTTAAAACTAGTATCACTCCCACAGGCTGTAACCAAATTTGTTTATTTCTCAACAACTTGGTTGTACCTGTATGAGGTTGTTCAAACATCTGTTTGTTTAAACATTATTGTACAAAGCCTATTTAATAGGCATTCATGTATTGATGGAGTGTGTGTGAATAATATTATTGTGCAGTATATTGCAACAGGTCTTTTTCTGGTTTTCTGGAGAATTCGGAGTCTTTACAGCCATTATTGGTCTCCTACTGGATCTTGGGGTTCTCACAAGTCAAAGGGGCAGATCTTTTTCTGGTTTTTGGAGAATTCGGAATCTTTGTCAAGATTGAAGGTTTACAGCCATTGTTGGTCTGCTAGTGAATCTTGGGGTTCTCACAAGTCGAAGGGGTGGATTACTTTGAGACTTTTGCTCCGGTTGCAAAGATGGATTCAATACGCCTTGTTCTCTCCCTCACTGCATCACATTGGTGGCCAGTCTATCAAATGGATGTGAAGAGTGCCTTCCTGCATGGTGATCTCCAAGAGGAGATCTATATGGAGCAACCTCAGGGCTTTGTGCAGGACTCTTCCATGGTATGCAGACTTCATCATTCTCTTTATGGGCTCAAACAAGCTCCTCGAGCTTGGTATGAGAAGATGGATAGCTTTCTGCTGAGTTCTGGCTTTTATCGATGTGAGTCTGATCACAATGTTTACATCTTGAAGCAAGGTGAGGATCTCTTGATTTTGGTGTTGTATGTTGATGACCTCATCCTCACAGGGAGTTCAGACTCCTTGATTCAGGACATAAAGCACAAGTTGATGGAAAGATTTGACATGACAGACATGGACCCTTTGCACTATTTTCTAGGCCTCCAGGTTTATCAATCTCCTAGAGGTATTTCTATTGGACAACAGAAGTATGCCACAGATCTTCTTCATCGTTTTGGCATGGTTGGTTGCAAGCCTTCTCCCACACCATATCAATCAGGTATTGATTTGACTGTTGACTGCAAATCAAAATTGGTTGATCCTACTTTGTACAGGCAGTTGGTTGGCAATCTTCTATACTTGACACATACACGCCCTGATATCACTTTTGTTGTCAACTTGGTCTCTCATTTCTCCCATGAGCCACATGAGAGTCACTGGCAGGCAACAAAGCGTATTTTGCACTATATTCGAGGCACGTTGAATTTTGGCATTCAATACACACCACGAAGACCTGATATTGAGGGTTTCATAGACTCGCATGGGGTGGATATGTTGATCCCACCAATCCACTGTTGGAATTGTCATTCACATTGGCTCTGATCTTGTTGCATGGCATGCAAGAAACAGACTACAATTGCATTGTCATCGACTGAGGCAGAGTACAAAGGTACTGTTAAGGCTGGACAAGAGGCTCTTTGGCTTTGACAGTTACTTGGTGAGTTCAGATTTCCACAACAAGCTCCCACTTTGATCTGGTGTGATAACCAGAGTGCTATTGAGATTGCACACAACCCAATTGAGCACCAGCGCACCAAGCATATAGATATTCACATGCACTTCATTTGGTAACTAGTCCAAGATGGAGTTGTTCACTTGGAGTTTGTTCCCACAGTTGATCAAGTTGTTGACATCTTCACTAAGCCCTTGGCTTCTCCTCGTTACCTTCAGTTGCAAGTGTTGCTTGGGGTGAAGGAAGTTGTACTTGAAGAGGGATTCTAGTTGAGTCCTTTCTTCCTTTTTGTTTTTCATGTTTGTAGTTGGGTACCTTATCAGGCCTAGTAGTTTCATGTTTGTAGATGGGTATCTTATCAGGCCTAGTAGCTGAGACCCACTTTCATTTTTTTCTCCCTACACCTTTGCTTAAGGGAGGGTGTTAGAGTTGTGTTTACATTCACAAGTTAAAAACTAGTTCCGGCTACTTTCTAGCTTGCTAGTCATTTTCATGTTCACATTGTAAGCTCGTCATAGGGAGTTAATTTGTTAAATTGTTGTAACCAAAGTTGTTTATTTCTCAACTTGGTTGTACTTGTATGAGGTTGTTCAAACAACTATTTGTTTGAACATTATTGTACAAGGCCTATTTAATAGGAATAATGTATTGATGGAGTGTGTGTGAATAATATAATTGTGCAGTATAGTGTAGCAGGTCTTTTGTCTGGTTTTTTGGAGAATTCGGAGTCTTTGTCAAGATTGAAGGTTTACGGCCCTTGCTGCTCTCCTGCTGGATCCTACCCATTGTACTCATACGTAACCTTGGAACATGTGTACAAACTGAAAATTTGAGCCTGCTCTGTGAAGTCTTTGTTTAAAGTCTAATTACTACAGAAAAATCACAACTCAACTCATCGAACAGCCAAATTTAACTAATAATACTACATCAAAACTGAAATTAGAAGCATAACTATTGTGTACCTTCTGTGGTCCCTTGTAGATACAATCTTGGATCTGCATGCATGAACGCTCATCTTTGCATGCTACTAGAACTGCACCACCACCATCATCCCATGCATCTTGAGAAGCATATAGATCTCCTTCGGACACTTTATGCTTCCTTCTTTCTTCTTCTATCTCCTCTAAAACTTCCTGTCAAGCAAATCTCAAAAGATTAATTTGGGATTAAAAGTGTCATCAGAGACATATTCCGCAACAAAGCTATAGAATGAATAAATGGAAAGATGTTCACTTGGAGTATATATCTATTAGAAATACCCTAAGGTGTTGAAATTTAGGGCAGAGAAGCAACGCAAAGAAACAAGAAGGTGCTTGACAGAATGCCACAAAAGTAATGCAATTGTCATTTACCTAAAGCCTTCCACAGACTTCCTTACAACTGAGAACAAAACATAAACAATGAAAAATAACAAAATCCTCAAAAGCAGCAGAGTAGTCCTATTAGAAAATAGCGGTAGAACTTTGCTTCAGTTCTCAGAATTAAATGAATAGAATTCTTTAGTGGGTTATATTGCAACTTTCCAATGTTATTCTCTTTCCAACAACACCTTACAGCTCACAAAGATGTACAGGTGGATTTATAATCTAAAAAGTTCTATGTTCGGGATATTTTACTAGTGCTCATTTTTAAATAAACCTGTCTGAAAAAGGCCAATAAATATCAATTTGGTTCCATTCTCTTCACAAATTTCCTATTGACTAGTGATAGAAGGCCTCAATCTAGCTACACCACTATGTTGGACTCAAAAAAATAGACTCCAAACTCCACCGTATGCCCAAGATATTATCATTTTTCAATTGCCTTCACCAAGCAAAATCTAAAAACTGCTTTATGACGGCTAAATGCACGTCAAATGTAATCTTGTGAATTAATTATTTATCCCAGACGTTACAGACCCCACCACCACTTCATGCTTCTATTAGGACATCTATTGGCATAACAAAAAAATTGTTTTTAAAAATATGGCTGTGTCTACTGTTTTATCTAGGGTTACCTGTTTGAGTTATTTTGCTACATACATTGACAACAGGTCTAGATCTATACCTTTTAGCCTTTCATTGTTGGAGATATTTAAGCCGTCCTGATTAGCTATGTTAACCTGCTGTACTTATAGGTCCAATTGACCTACTTTGCTCATTCATGGATGTCGATATGATTCTATTATTTCCTTCCTTGTTTGTGTAACACTCTGTTTATGTTGCAATTGCATGTAACAGTTAGCTTCTAATGGTTACATTGAGAACCGCATTTTGAATCAAATCATGGCAAAATAGTGTTAGACATCAAACAAAAGGTAAAGGCATAGTTATTAGGAGACGTGTATATGAATGGGTGCACAGGAGATAACTTTTAAAGTAAAGAAATTAGATGTTGACAAAAGACGAGTAATGATTTGAGATTCATCTTGAAGTTAGATTGTTGAAAATGTGTTATATATTTTCCATGAGTTACACTCTTCTAGACTGTACAGCTTGGTGTGGTCATGGGGATCCAGGCATCACCCCAACAGGGGGTTTGGGGGCAGCACCCCCAAAATTGGGGCTTTGGGGCTGACCCTCGGAAAAAAATTGGGGCACCCTATTTTTCTAGGCCCATATAAGTATTTTTAGCATATGTTGATTATGGGTGGTTAGATAACTCATGTTTATGGGGAGCCGTTATGGGTTGTATTCTTGGCCCATGGTTTTGGTACCCATTGTTTTGTAATACCGTTGCGACGGTTACCTACTGATGTGCTTACTGAGATAGCTAATTGAGAATACAATATTGTATGGTAAAATGGTTGAGTTAATATAATAAGGAGATAAGTTATTGCATTGGGTTTTTCTCGAAAGGTTTCCCAAGATATATCTTGTGTACTATGTTATTTTGCATTTATCATTTCTCTATTTTTGTTTATCTTAAAGATTTTGTGAAGTATTTCTTCTCTCGTATTTGCTTATCGGATCAAATTCTCTTCATAGATAAGTGAAATTATTATATCAATATACTTTACGCATAATATTTTTTTATATTAATGTCTTTGATATCTCGTCATATCTAAGGTTAAGAGTACAAAATATATTTTCGTTTTAAACACTCGAAATACAAGTCTCTACGAAGAGTACTCATCTCCAAGACGCGGCTTTGGTGGTAGGAGACAAGTCTAAGTAGAAAACTAGTGAAGGTTAATTTTTAGGTCACAATCAAGCCGGATGGCAATTTGGCATATGTGACACCCTTGTATAATCACAAAAGTGGGTTTCTTTCCAATTACCTTATAAATGTTTAAATTTTGTGCTCGTGGATTTCAACCTTTGATAGGGAGTAAAGTGTACCATAGAACCCACCTACACCTATACAATAAATTTTTGCTCAAGGTAACAATATTTGCCTATATTTGCCATACACATAAGAATGATGTCTATTTTTACTTTTACCACCCGATTTGAGAGTTCTACATGTGTCCGTTTTATCTCATAAAACTTCCCAGCATATTGTGCATTTCGTAATTATAAACCAATATCATAAAAGGGAGTTGAAGTACATTTTTCTTACTAGATTGGCTCCAATGTTGGTGATGAGTTTCAAACCCAAGTTTGTATTAAGCTTCACACACCACTAATTATAGATGTATGGATAAATAGCTTTGGGGCAATGACGGCAGATACAATCCAATGAATCCCAAACCAGCTTTTGAGAAGCTGGATACTCATTTTACCATCCAAGAAATATGTCCAAATACCCAAATCTTCTAGGCATTATCTCGGCACAGCCAAAACTTTAACATTTTGACTTAAGATTTCTAAAGCAATTTTTGCCATCTCCTGCCTTTTTCCTATTTTACATTTTTTCAGATAGACGTATGCCCCAAATGCATTTAGTTTCTCAAACCTAGTTGTGTGCCAGCACAGCACCCCTTTTTGTCATTATGTGTATAACATAAATAAGCTATTTTGTTATAAAATTCATATGATACATGGTGTTGTGTATAGGTAAGTAACTTGCTCCACAAGCAACCTAAGTGCAATGAATCTAGACATGTCACATTCTAGCTAATAGCTTGATTCACAAGCTACCTATTAGAATGTTCTAGTTATTGGCGATAGGTGGAAACCACTCTTTTGTGAATCTATGGGTGGAATACCACTATGGTTTAGGTCATTGAAAGTTACTCATTTTATCATAAATTAGAAGGTTACCCTCTATGTAATCAATCAATTATCATATCAATACAAACTTATGTATTTATCATATTTTGATTTGGGTAAGTCTTTCTCCATTAGTATTTTAAATTTGCAAGTGTGATCCACTAATTTGGGCATGCACGTGCCCCCATACTTTAATATTTTGTGTAGACGTGCCTCTAGTGTTTATAGTACGCTACAATTGACAACAAAGGAGTTTGTAGGCAAGCATCCCGACCTAAATGAGTGTAACTGAAAAAACATTTATATTTGTTTTTTAAAAGTTTGAAATTTTGGACATGGCAGATAACATGTGCAAGCTGCAAAGGAGAAGGAAAATATTTATTTAAAAAACCAACGCAAGAGAGAATGGCCAACTGGAATGCAAGTATGGAAGAGTGCTGACATTTGGAACACAAGTGGTCTCAAAGCCAGGTTTTAGATTTATAAGGTAGAAAAAGGGCCAACTATTGCAGAGGCCTACTTTCTGCTCAAGAGTCGAATTGAGATTTAATTTCTTGGGTTGGAAAGTAGACTTTAAGGTGTTTGCAACAAATATAAATTCATCAAATTTGAAGACTATTAAGTGAGAAAGATCATTTGCAAGTTCCTTTTATGGAATTGTCCAGAAAAACAATAATTTATGGTAACTTGATTTCAACAAAGAATAACTTTCAATTCAAGCATCCAATTGAGATCGTTTTTTCAGTTTGAAAGTAGACTAAACAAACTTTCAAATGAATGGTTTCTCATTATATTTTATGAAATTTCCCCAAAAAAACAACAATTTTTGGGAACTTGATTTCAATGGCATATAACTTTAAATTTGGGCATCCGATTGAGGAGCCATTTTTTTGGTTTGAAAATAGAATTAATAAACTTTCAAAAAAATGTTTTCTCGTGATATTTAAAGGAATCACCCAGAAAAACAACAATTTCAGGTAGCTTGATTTCAACAACCTATAACTTTCAACTTGGGCATCCGATTGAGGTGCCCTTTTGTTGTTTGAAAGTAGACCTAGTAAGCTTTCAAATGAATGTTTTATTGTGATATTTTATGAAATGTTCTAAGAGATAAGCTATTAAAGTTTACCGTTTTTATCTTTAAACCCAATCTAAAAAATGCTGAAAAATATAACATATGCATGGCTAGATTGGAGGATAAATGCATAGAATGGAGAATTCTTTCAGTTGGAAGAGTAATTTGTTTTGGATTCTCTTTGAAGATTCTACCATGTGATGAAGAAAATCATGTGAAGGCTATGATCTATAATTGTTCTTCTTTATATGATGATTTTACTAATGAATACGATGGAGAAGAGGTGAATGAAATCCTCTAATTTCTCTCTACTAAATCACCACTTCTCCAAAGTGAATCAGATAATGAGGGGAAATCATTGAAAAAAAATGTTAAGGAAGCAATCAAAAAGATAACATATGAATGGCTAGATTGGAGGATAAATGCATAGAATGGAGAATTCTTTCAGTTGGAAGAGTAATTTGTTTTGGATTCTCTTTGAAGATTCTACCATGTGATGAAGAAAATCATGTTAAGGCTATGATCTATGATTGTTCTTCTTTATATGATGATTTTACTAATGAATACGATGGAGAAGAGGTGAATGAAATCCTCTAATTTCTCTCTATTAAATCACCACATCTCCAAAGTGAATCAGATAATGAGGGGAATGCATTGAAAAAAAAATGTTAAGGAAGCAATCATTGAGAGTGGTCACAAAAAAAGATGTTTTTCATCTCAAAACTTATTATTTATAGGATGAGGATTGTGATTCAACAAATTATGATTTCTTTGGTCTTATTGCTTATGCAAGATTTTCCACAAATGTTATTTTCATCAAGACAACTAGCATTAGACGCATTTGAGCCAAGTTTCAAATTTCCAAGAAAAAAAAGGGCCATCTATTGTAGAGGCCATAACTTTTTGCTCAAGAGTCAGATTGAGGTGAAAGGTTTTGGGTTGGAAAGTAGACTTGACAATGTTTCCAACAAGTATAAATTCATAAAGTTTGAGCACTATTAAGGGAGAAATATTAGTCGCAAGTTGTTTTTATGGAATTGCTGAAAAACAATAATTTATAGTAACTTGATTTCAACTGAGTATAACTTTCAATTCAGGCATTCAATTGAGGTGTTTTTTTAGTTGAATTAATAAGATTTCAAATGAGTGTTTTCTCGTGATTTTTATGAAGTATTAGAAAGAAGTTGTAAAAGTTGATTGTTTTTATCCTCAAAATTGTAGTCTTAAAAATGTTGAAAAAGATAACAGATGTGTGGCTAGATTTGGAGGATAGATGCATAGAATGGGAGCCTCTTTCAATTGGATAAGTAATTTGTTTTGGATTCTCTTTAAAGATTCTACCATATGCGATGAAGAAAATCATTTTCAGCCTATGTTCTATTATTCTCCTCCTATGTATGATGATTTTACTAATGACTACAATGCAAAAGTGAATGACTACTCTAGGACTTAGGTTCAACAACTAACCCATCTAGACCCCTTTTAAATCTTAGTTCAACAAATACGTGCATTTAAACATTAAACACTGTGATGTCATAACCAAAAATACGGGTTGGCCCAATGGCCAAGTTGCTAGATTGGGAGCCCCGGGGTCAGGGGTTCGACCCACGACCCCCACAATAAAATCTTTGCAATTTGAAACTCTACTTGGAAACTAAGCTTCAAAATTTGTTATAGTATAAAAATTGAAATTGTTCTATATTCATTAAAGAGCAAAAACCAGCCAATTGGCCATGCCAAGAATCCTAAGGGGCGAGGGGTCGTAGGTTCAACCCCATCCCCCCAAATATTTTTTGGAGGAAAGCATAGTGAAGCCTTTCAGCTAGTCATGTATAGTTTGTTTAAACCTACAAAATATAAATGATTTCAACCCTTAGGTATATGAATGAAGACTATGAACAAGAAAGGAGGTTTAAAACTTAATTATTATAAAGTGTTTTAATAGGTTTTGAAACTCCTTGTTTGGTTAAATAAATTTGGTGAGGGAATTATCATTTTGAATAGATGGCTATTTAGGCAAAGTGGTTATGAAAACAAGATCCAATAAAAGCTAAAACCCTTAATAATATTATTGTACCACGAAGGCTCACCTTCATAAAGGGGAATTGTTTCCAACATACACAATGTTAGGGATTTTAAAGACGAAATACTAAATGGTCACTCGAAAGAGATAGCTAAACTATAAGAATGGATATGAAACTTCTCAACTCAATGATAACAATGTGAAACCATATATTTGTTTTGCAACGATTTTAATGACATCATGAATGAATACTCAAGTGAAATCTGATGGTTCGATTGCAGAAACCTTATGCCTTTACTCTAGGTACATATAGGTGAATTTTCTACACTGTAAAATATATATGGGAAACCATAATACAGTTTACAAATGAAATTATGCTTTGAATGACGACTTTATCTATTAGAGGCCTTATCAACCTTGACACAAGTATTATAGGAGAAATGTAGAGGCTATAGTTTATTAAAATTCGTTGTCGAAGTCATTGCCAAGGAACAAATGTTATAAGGGAATGTGCTTTATGAAAGAGGAGTAAGAATATGGAGAGTACAAGTAAGTTAACAATCTAATAGGATATGAGTGTGATTATGAAGGTAACAAAAATTATGTATATGCAATACAATTGACTAACGGAAAAGCAAGGTGTAATTATTAAACAAATATATTGAAAGGTGGGAAATTGTAATGAAGTTACCTATTAATCAGGTATGAGTAAACCATGGAACATAATACCTATCGAGTGTGGCATAAGAAAAAAGGGTGTAGTACAAAAATTTTAAGATATATGGCATGAATTAAACCTGAAACTTAGATAACACTGTTACTAACCATTATGATTTGACTTGACCGCCCCTAGAGACATTCCTTTATTCCAAGGTTCTCCACCCTATAAGACCGAAGGTTCGTTAAAGGTTTTGCCTTTCTTTTTTTGTTCATGACCATCCATCCTTCACCATTATTTGGATCCGCATTCTCATCTGGATGAACTGGTAGAAGAACTTCAACAATCTCATTGTTTTTTGGGCTCTGAATCTTCGAGGAACTAGAAAGTTGAGGCATATCGACATCCTCCTTTTCAATATGCTCCATATGCTTAACCGGGCTTGAGGACACTAGGTTTTCCTCACATATTTGCTCTTCTAATAAGGGTGTAAACCAACAAAGGATGACTAAGTGAAAAGTACAACAAAGTTGGGATAAATGAGTACGAAGATAATTGGAATTAAAGCCATGGAATAAATTAAGTTAAGGCAACATTATTATTATAGTTACCTAAGACTCCAGGACAGCGGAAGGCGGGACGAGGTTTCTGGGACGGCAAAAAAAATTTCAAATTTTGGGGACAGCGGGGGACGGCAAGGGGACAACTGATAAAAATATATATAATTTATTAATTTTACAAATATAACATGAATAATTCAATAAACTAAGACTTAAAACTGAAAGTTTGAAGATTGAAACCATTAATGATTAATCCAATTATTCATCACATAAGCCAAGGCCCAAAATGCTATATATTCAATGTTCATATTTCAAATTTCAATGTTTCATATTGAGTCATTGACATAATATGATAATAGTAATACATGTAAGATTATCATAGAATTTAGAAATTACTATTAGAACAAAGAATCCGAGATACATTGATACTTCATACTAGATAGAGATACAATGAATCAATGATACATCAACAATATCAATATGACAATGAAAATTAAAAACAACTACAAGTCTTCAATAATCAACATGAGAAGAGTACAACTACATATGTTATTAAATATTATGTCATAGGCTCATAGTCATAACTCAAAAGTATATATATGATATTACATAACCAATGACCATTTAGAATAAATAAAACAATAAAATTTTGGCTTAAACTTTAAGTTTTTGTGTTTTTAATGTTTAAAAGAGGCAAAATGTAGGGGCGTCCCTCGAACGTCCTAGGCATGTCACAACATCCCATATTGTGTCCCCCAAATCTTAAGGCACCGGGCGTCCCCGAGAAGTCCTCTTTTTTTTGTTTTTTCGAGACATGGGGAAATGTCCCGTCCCAGGGCGTCCGGACGGCTAGGGGGAGGTGCATGTTCCCGCATAACACTGATTATTATTCTTGCACGATGATGATATTGTGACCTTTTAGTTATATAGCTATTGATTGGTGTATAGGAAGATGTAAAATGGTAGTAGCTAGCCATCCTCCGGAAAGAAAACCTAGGAGGTTAATAACTATGCAAAAGTAAACTGTTAATCTTAATTATGATCTTGGTGGAATTTCAAACCTACTTCTAAATATGACAATGTGTATGGCGTGACTTTTGGATTTTTTGTGGAACAAATCTAATGACCACAATATATGAATGAGATTATATTTTGGATCCATTTAACAATATGATTATGAGAAGCATTTTTGGACACAACAAATAAATATCTTAATACCTTGGAGATGACTTTCACGAACTAGGCTTAGGATTCTTGTAATTGTGAGTTTCATAATTGATATGGGACAATTACGTGAGTTATTATCGTTTGAGTTCTACCCCTAGTTTGAGATAATGTGAATGTAAACAAACCTTGTTTAGGATCCTTGTACTTGTGGCACTCGTAATCGGCATGGAACGATTACGAATGGTATTATTGCTTGGATTTTGCTCTTGTTTTGATGGATTGTTATTTTACTTGTGGATTATTGTTTCAATTGTTTCATTAACATAAGAAAACATATTGTAAGGAAACTCTCTAATAGACTAGAAACCCTAATTTTGGGAAATTGGATGTAAGCTAAACACTTGAAAACAATAGACTAAAACTAATATGAATCGTGATTAAAATTTGTTTGGATGATGACCTAACTTTAGTAGAAACTGAAACACATAAAACTGCCTTGTGTATTATGAGACTATCTACGAGATGGTATAGTTCCCTTGTGTTGATTCAGCAAATTAGGGTTAGGATCCTTGTAATGGCAATGTTCGTGGGTTGTATGAGACATCCATGAGGGTTGCTAATTACTTGAGTCATATCCCTAGTCCATCTTTGTTTTCTAATCAATTTTGTGGTTGAGTGAAATAGAAATCTCTTGTTCTGAGTTGTGAATGGGAATACTTAGCGAGATGTGTATATGAGCGAGGGAGTCATTTGTATAGATGGGCATGTTTGTCTAATGCAATTTCACATATGGTGAGTGTTAAGGGTTAAAGGTTTGATTGCACACATAATCAAAGTTTATCCTCATGTATAGTCGAGTAGAATTCATCACGCCTAGTATATTGTCAAATTTCATTAGGAGCATGTACCTAGTGTTGTCCTAAGTCTTTGGACAAAACATATTCATTACTATTATTATTTTTAGGACGTTATCTTCCTACCTTGTTCATAGGTCTATTGGTTTAAGTGACTACACTACACATGGTTCTCTCTCTTATTGGTTACTTGTATCTTCGTTTTCATGAAGGGCAAGGCCACTCGTTCTTTGAGAGATGTGTGGGTGATTTGTAAGGCTCTTGGTTGAAAGCAAAGCACTCCAATGATAATCTTCCTCTCATTTGCACGGCTTCAAAATTAAATGAATCTCTAGCAAAGGTGACAAATATTGTAATATTATAGTTGTGATATATTGTGTTCATGATACTTATTGTATTATTCTTATTTGAGATAGTTGGATTGTAAACATTGTATATTTGAAACCTATTGTACATTGAAATTCCTATCAAGTTAAAATGATTTTAACAAGATTTATGGAAAGGAGACATTATGTATATTAAAACATATGGATTATTGAATTGTTGTAAACTCATTTATGGAATTGTGACAACTGAAGTAAAGTTTAAAGACATTATGGATGTATTATCAACTAAGTAATGAAATGAATCATTGGATGGAAATATACTTGTCATGTTCTTGTTAAATGTTATTAGAATGGATGAAAATGGAATGCACATGTTAAGGGATTAACTGCAATTTCCTTAGAATAATTGGATGAACATTTACATGCAATACCATCCAGGGTTTTGTGCTTGATGTTATAAACATTGTTAATTCATTAAATCTATGAGGAAGCAAATCGTATTAGTTAAATATAATGACACAAACTAAATCTACTTGTTAGATAACACTTTGATTGCTCATACCAGAGTTCAAAAATTGTAATCGGCGATTAATAGGTAGGCCAAATTTTGACTCGGAAATCTGAAATCGGCAATTTATCGGCATTAATCGGCAACTTTATCGCTACTTTTAAAAACATTTAAATTCATAAAATATACTTAAATTAAATGTAAAAACAATGTATGTTATTGCTCACAGTCACGTTATAAATTGTATAAAATTAAATAACATATAAAATACAATATAACTGTTATTTTATATAACACTGATAGTTAACTATTAATTAAATATATACTATTAAATACAAATAGTTAACTATTAATTAAATATATAACTATATACTGATAGTTAACTATTAATTAAATATATACTATTTAATATATATACAAAGCAACAAAAACGAAATAATATATTAAATAAATACTATTAAGTTATTAACTATTTAGTGTAAACTCTCTTAAATATATACAGTAGTATGTTATTGTTAACAGTTAAAAATTTTATTGTAAAGTCTGGGTATTGTAATATATATTATAATATTGAAAATCTTTTTAAAAAAAAGGGGAAAAATTATGATTGTAATACTTACTTGCTAGGGCACGAACTGGCCACGAAATGGGCACAAACTGGCCATGAAATGGCCACGAAATAGCACGAAACCCCAGCGATGGAAAAGTGCCTTGAAACCAGGTCGAATGCCCTCCTACGTGAGTTGAAATGGAGGAAATACAAGTCGCAGAAGCAAAAAATGATTCGAGCAGAAGAAAACAGGAGAAAAAACAAATCGTTTTGGTCATTTTTCGCATTAAAACATAAGCCACGTTTTCACTGACGATTTTCCACGATTTCAGCGACGATTTTCCACGATTTTGGAGGGTTTTGTATCGCCAAAAATCGCCGGTTAATCGGAAAGCCAAGAATCGCGATTTTTGGAACTTTTAATCGTTTTACCTACAAAAACGATTAATCGCGATAAACTTCCAATTAATCACAATTTTTAAAACTATGGCTCATACTACTATTGTATTGCTCCTTGCATGTGTTTGATTAATAAAGCGTAGGACCAAGAAATTGAGAGAGCATTGATTTTTGTTCCGTGTTGTGTGTAGGGTAATTTGAAATTCCAATTTTTAAAAAATGGGTCTTTTTCCATTCACCATCGGGGTTTCCCTACGAGATAAGGACTATAGACATTTACAAAGGAGATAGGTGCATCTCTCAACGTGTACTTTACATTTGTTTTAGATGCCAAGCTTCAAACTAGATGATAAGAGAATGCACTCTTGTGGCACACTCTCGATCAATTCTAGATCCCAAAGCATCATCGAAGAATAAGAATGGTTCTACCACCTTTAATGGTTGGAATGTAGAAGGTTCTACCACCTCACATTGTGTGTAGGGTAATTTGAAATTCCAATTTAAAAAAAGCGGGTCTTTTTCCATTCACTACGGTCGGGGGTCCCTACGAGATAGGGATTATAGACATTTACAAAGGAGATAGGTGCATCTCTCAACGTGTCCTTTACATTTGTTTTAGATGCCAAGCTTCAAACTAGATGAAAGGAGAATGCACTCTTGTGGCACACTCTCAATCAATCCTAGATCCCAAAGCATCATTGAAGAATAAGAATGGTTCTACCACCTCGATGGTTGGAATGTAGAAGGTTGTGTACAACCCATGAAAGGTTCAATTGCATGAGGCTTGGTTGTGGCCAGCAAATAAGCAAAGTCATCCACCTCCCAAGTTGCGCCACCGATAGCACATTCTCTAAAGGTTGTAGTTATTTTTTGTCCCATAGTCAAATTTCAATTTCTCAACCTTCCTCTAAGGCAAAAGAAAAGGGCTTTGCAAATAGTTTGGTGGTGTTTGAAAGAAATCAATTATGCACCAATCACACATTCCCTTGCCTCCAAAATTAGGAGTACGTGCAAGACAAACAACCTTTTCAAATGAGAAATTTCTTACATGACAATTAACAAAGGTTTGTCTCAACCATCGCTTCACATAGCCCTTGATGGGTTAGAAGATGGGGACCACATGAACCTCAATGTTTCTTTGTGATGGTTTAATCTTAGAATGTGCAAGGCCTCATTGACCCGTTCTATAAGTACATAGTCAAGGACAAGAGTCGAGTTTTGGCCAATATGAAGGTGTTTTGTCTGCAAAAAGATAAAATTATAGGATTTTTACTTACATTCACCGCTGTGACATTTTGGTTGTGTGATCACTTTTTGATTTTGGCGAGTTAGCTCGTTTGGTATTGCCACCGTTTATGTTTCTAGTGATGTTGTGGAGTGAGCGATATTTTGGAAGTCGCTTCCTATCTCATTTGCAAAATGGCCATTGAATTCGATGTGACGATTTCAGCATGCTTGAGTCCATGACGGAAAAAAGGGGTTGTTCCTCATCTAATGTGATGAACTAGCAAAAAAATTCCTAGTTCTACATACGTCATAAGCTTGGGTTGTTCAATTCTAACCACAATCATCATTACGCCTCCGACTCAAGTTGGTTTCCACTGGTCCAACCACCGATTATGCAATGAAAAAGTATTAAAAAGATTAGACCAAGTATCGTTGGTTGAACAAAACCTCTTCTGATTTTCAAACACTACTAGCCACTCGATCAATGTCATTTTGAAGGTGGTGCTCTTGAATGACCTCCCAATCATTCATTTATCAAAAGGATCGCCCAAACAATAACTAAGCTCAATTATCAGTTCTATCTAAACACTTCTCACCTTTCTCATTAGCATAAAATTAGCCATGTCAAGCGAATTTGGAATTTAATGCCCAAACCTAGTGGCGAAATTGGCTAAATTAGTTGGTGGACGGATGTTATTACTCACACCAACACTTTCCTTAAAACCTATTTTAAGTGAGCTATTGTTTTTAGATAACAAGCTCATGGGGTTGAAACCATTTATTCATTAGAATCGCCAACAATCTTAAACGTTCTCCTTTCAATAAAGCCCTTTAGGGCCAAGTCATTCATCATTTGGCAACATAAACTCAAAGTTAAAGAGGCTTATAAAGCTCATGAAGCTCTATTTGGGGATTGTATGCATCGGTTGAAGGTTGGAGAATGAACTACTAAAGAGTTCTTCACTTTTATTTTATCTAGGCAAGCGGTTGACAAGCATCCTACCATCCCGAGGCTAGTTCTCTTCTCATTAAGCTCCCTAATTTTTTAGGCCTTTGTGACTCATTACCATGTTGTTTTTGCAGCCCTTCTTCCTAGTCTGGGAGACTACCCTCTAGAATGCCTTCATGTAGTCTCCTGCAAGCACTCTAAGGCTCGAGAGAGTTGTGTGAGACTGTCTACTCTCCCTTGAGGATCTCCACAAGGTTGTTGCTCAAATAGCAATTAATAAAACCCGATAAATGATGGCTACCCTTGTGAAATTTATCAAACCCTTTGAAATATGGTTGGACCTAACCTACACAAAGTTTACCTAAAAGTAATTTGTACCAATTCATTACCCACATTCATTAATCCAAGGCAATATCAAGTTCATCTCGAAAATAAGGAATTTGGAGTTCATCAACAATTGGCGCTTGATTGCCCTCTTGAATGTCTTGTACAAGATTATTGTCAAAGCCCTAGCAATGTGTTTTCAATATTTGTTGCCTTGCTTTCGTTAGACTTGAGCAAACGGGCTTCATCCACAATAGATACATTCTAGACAATGTTGTTGTTGTATAGGACGAGATGGAATGAGCTTGAACTCTCAACAAAAAGCCTTGTACATCCAAATTGATTTTGAGAAGGACTATGGCAAGATTGAGTGGCCTTTCATTCTTTCCATGCTCCAAGTGCTCGTGTTTAACCCTATATTGGTTCAAATGGTCAACATGTTATTACAATATGCTTGTGTTTGCTTCACCATTAATGGTGTGCAATCCACAAAGTTTGGGCTATACAAGTCCATCAAGAAATGTCGTCTATTAGCTCTTTCCCTCTATATGCCGAGGTTGGTTTAGTTATCTTTTAGCTAAATGATCATCTAGAGATTTGGTTATAGGCATCTCTCTCCCAGCCTCCCCTCAATAGCTAGTCAATGGTCACTTGGCAATGATTATTTCCTAGCCATGTTGGAAGATGAATCCTTTGTGAGAAATGTCATGGAGTGTTGAGTAACATTTTGCCTTGCTTCAAGCTCCTCCATTTAGTGGAGGAATACCCAATGCTATAGGCAATCCATTTCTCCTAAACCTTAATGGTTAGAGGGTTTCGACGGAAGTGGATTAAACAAGAAAATTCAAGTTCATTGCCATACCCTTTGCTTTTCAAGTTTCTCTTATCGACCTTTGGAACCATGCTTATAAAGAGGGAGGGGGAAACTTGCTTTCTAGAAACCCAAACCTTTTATCTAGCAGGTAAATTCTAGGTGTATTCTAAGGTGTTTTTTGCAACTTATGTTTACTATTCCTCCTGTTGAGATCCTTCTAAGGCCTCCTATACCAAGTTGGAAAGGTTGTTAAAAGACTTTCTTTGGGCTAATTCTAAAGATATCTAGGGCAATTGTTTGCAACCCTAAAGAAGTTGAGGGGTTGGGTCTCCTTGATATCAAACTCTAGAGTTCTTCTTTGTGCATTAAATGGATCATTAGATCTCTTGAACAAGATGAGGCCTCTAACATTATTTTAAGGCAATGTATCTCCCAAGGCTTCTCCTTGATAGGAAATATTGGCGAGACATGGGTCTTCACTTCCTTATTATCACCCATGTTGCAGTCGAGATTGTGGCACCTTTGTTGCTAATAAAATGGGGATGGCTTTAGGTTTGGCCTCTCATTAACACTTAATCTATATGGTGGTCTCATGTGCTCAATTATTATGGTGTCCCGTTTGTTATGGTTCCTTGGATTAAAACTCTTAGACTTTCAAGAAATGGGTGAAGAACATTTCTCACTTTTTCTAACAAGTCATTGGAGTTGGATTCTCCACCTAAATATTGGAGAAAATTTTCAACTCAATGATGGAGACTATTGTTGAACCACTATTGTCATTAGACCAAAACCCGCAAGTATTAATCTCCGTTCTGATCGCCAGAGTTAGGATCCACGAGAGGGGTTTAACCCATGTCGTGAAACTCACAGGGAGCATTGGACACACATGCCAACAATCTCCCCCAACGTTACCCGGGTGAGTTTCAAACTCGAGACATGTCGCTCTAATACCATTTGTTGGACCACGATTGCCGTTAGACCAAGGCCCGCAAGCATTAATATCCGCTACAATCGCCAGAGTTAGGATCCACAAGAGGGGGTTAACCCATGTTGTGAAACTCATGGGGAGCGTTGGACGCACATGCCAACAATTATAAATCAATTTTTGAAATTCAAAAAGTTGTGCCTAAGAAACACCCCCACAAGATTGGTGTACATTCCAACTCTGTGTGGTGGAAGGATGGAAAGTGGCTAGTTGAAACCCTCTTCAACCGGTAGTCACCCCAACTTGGTTAACAAATTCTCTCTCTGCAACACATTCAATTTGAAACCATAAATGTGCATCAAAAGTTGTCTTCTGTGGAATCCACCGGAATAGGCACTTTTCTAACCCTTAGAAAGCCATTATTGAGCTTTAAAAAGCCCATTTCCTCTAATGTATTTATACCAAGGTTTGCATGTGGGGGGCTGACTAATCTACACAAGAGTTCCAAACCCAATTTCTCGCACTTGTGAGCAGCCTGACACATTCAACCATCTTTTTGGTTTTTACCTCATGCTCAAACTACTTAGAAATGGATGCACACCTTCTTTCAGCCTTTTCATCCTGAATTTTTCACTTCAAAAATGGTGCTTTGTAATGTCCCTTTTCGGGCTGAAACTGAAAAACAAAGGAAATAGCACAAACCCCAATTGATAGTAAACTGAATTTTATAACAGCCAACTGAAAATTATGACAGCAGTGAACAGCAGTCTGATTTTTATAACAGCAACAAGGAAAAAGTAATAACTCTTCAAAATTGCATCATTCACACCATCCAAAACATGTAGGGACACTTAAAAATATTTTAGAACCAATATTAACCAAGAAATCAGCCTTCAAACCCCAGCTGGAAATTAAATAAATGACAGCAGAGAACCCTTACAAAGTGGCTGGAAATGAATGATTCCAAGCCCAAAAATGAAGTCCAAATATAGATTCCGGCTGCTAAAATATGAAGAATGCAATGATGGCTGAGTTGGAAATCGCCGTGCACCAGAAACCGCCTAACTCTTCCCCAAGGTATTTTATACCAAGCTTTGTATGTGGGGGACTGACTAATCTACACAAGAGTTCCGCACCCAATTTCTCGCACTTGAGAGCAGCCTGACACATTCAACTGTCTTTTTGGTTGTTCCCTCATGCTCAAACTGCTTAAAAATGGATGCACACATTCTTTCAGCCTTTTCCTCCTGAATTTTCACTTCAAAAATGGTGATTTGTAATGTCCCTTTCTTGGTTGAAACTGAAAAACAAGGGAAATAGCACAAACCCCAATTCATAGTAAACAAAATTTTATAACATCCAACTGAAAATTATGACAGCAGTGAACATCAGTTTGATTTTTATAACAGCAGCAAGAGAAAAGTAATTACTCTTCAAAATTGCATCATTCACACCATCCAAAACATGTAGGGACACTTAAAAATATTTTAGAACCAATATTAACCAAGAAATCAGCCTTCAAACCCCAACTGGAAATTAAATAAATGACAGCAGAGAACACCCTTACAAAGTGGCTAGAAATGAATGATTCCAAGCCCAAAAATGAAGTCCAAATATAGATTTCGGCTGCTAAAAATATGAAGAATGCAATGATGGCTGAGTTGGAAATCGTCGTGCCCTAGAAACCACCTAACTCTTCCCCAAGGTGGGTCACTCCCCTAGGAGAGGGGCTGGAAATCACTGTAGACTCAAACCCTAGCTGAAAATCTGCAACATCAATCTTCTTGAAGCACTTTGGAAACCCCGAATGGAGAATCCCCAATAAATTGAAGAGTTTTCGTTCTTCAATCAAGCAAGGAAGGTTTTTGTCCTCCTTGTTGGCCACACCAAAGGATTTTCGCCTTAAGTGGAAGTAATTGAACAATCAGCCCAAAAACCATGCAAAGTTAATATTATACAAGATGATGATGCACAAATGAGCCAAGCAACCCCTTTTATACCCTTTTGTGGCACCAAAACCAATTAGAAAGCTTCCAATTAGGACCGACCTCATAATGGTTACTTTTCTTTTATTTTTCCTTTTGGCTTTTCACCTTCTTAACCCAGCCGACCTGACTTATGTAGAAAACTATTAAAGAAGAATGCAAATGCTCACGAAAATAACTGAAAACGTGACAATTACTTCCCTCGCTCATTTCCTTCTTGCCCCCAAGAAGTGTAATGGGCTCAAAGTCTTCCAATCGAACTAGTTTGGAAAAGGGGACATTATATGCTTCTAAGAGATTCAACCATGTTACCTACAAAGTTCTATCAAATTTGGCATATTTTTTTCATAGTTTATTTCAGATATGGAAAGAAAGAAATAATGTACTATTCAATCATCTTTTTATGGAGAGCATTTTTTCAATGTTGATAGAGTGTCAGTTATCTCTAATGTTATGTTGCAGATTCAAGTCCAAGCCAAGGTCCAACTAGAAGTGGAGCATCTCTGGTCCATGTTAAACAATTAAGGAAGCGCCCCATGTGTTGTAAGCAAGGTATCACCTGACTTACCCCTACAATTGGTCATCTTCCCAAGGTTGCTGCCCTAGGGTTGTGGACATCGCTATTTTCGCAACTAGATGAGTTACAAACCCTCTTACGTGCAACCATCTCCCAACCAAAGTAATGGTGTGGCAGTTTTAGCCACATAGTTCATGATGTTGGTGGTTGGGTGATGCCACCGTGAAGCAAGTTTTCGTCACTGCCTCTTGCCATTTCACCTACCAAATCTACAAAAAACAAAGAATACAGAAAAAATGACAAGTGTGAGTTGGTACCTAAGACAACAAATCCACATGGTGGTGGCAACTAGGGGGCAAGTCGAATGACCCTTCAGCGCCTCCAACTCCTTTGATTGAACCTATTGCTTAGTTTTGTTATGTGCTTTGTTAGTTTGTGTTTTGGCCACTCTACCCGAGGGGCTCTTTATAAGTGTTTTTGGTTAAAAGGTTTGGATATTTCTCAAATGATTTTCAAATTTCCTTTTATCTAATTATTTTCAATTCAAAGTTTGGTTTTTTAAGACATTTGGTGATCTTTCAACCTATGATTCCATCCACCCACTTTTTTGAATGACTAGCATTATAATTATGTATAACTAATTGAAGACGATTTTCAATCAAAAAGAAATGACCTCGGATAAATTGATCAAGTAACTCAAAATCCTATTTGAGTTAAATCCCACAACAATTTGTAAGAATTCAAATTTGCCTCCACACTTTTGATCCTACACATTGATCGCTTTGTTGGCAAGAAGAAAAAGTATAGGTCAATTACTTAAATGTAACATGGCTCTATTAATAATATGAATGCACATTAGATTGTAATTCCTTGAATACCTAACTATTTCAATATGTCAACATATATTCATTTTCAATCACTTTTGTTAATGAAGGACTTGACCACCAGCATTTAGGTAGTCAACATTCATGTCAGTGATCCCTCTTTTCTTACTTCACTTTTGTTAATGAAGGACTTGACCACCAGCATTTAGGTAGTCAACATTCATGTCAAGGTCTTCCCTCTTTTCTTAGTCGAGTGCCTAAAGGCCCCCAACCTCCTTACATTGATAGATTGTAAATTTGAAGAAAACTTAAACCCCTTACTCAATTTGTTAAAGGTAAAGGTAGTGATCAAGGCGTGATCAATAACAGTTTAGCTGTCTTCATGGCTCCATGTCAAGTCACGAGACTATGCTAACAAGCCATTTATCATCACATCAAGGCAAAAAGGAGTCACAAAGCAATGAAGGATATCTTTGAAATAATGAAATATTTTCATCAAAATCTCAATGCTTAACAAAAATATGGAGGATGGGATCCATGGCAACAAAGGTCCACAACCATGGCACATGAATATATGCACCTTACACCAACAAAGAACTAAGGAGACGTCGAAGCTCTTATAACGATAAATATTCACAACATTAAACAACATGATTTAGATAAAACATCAAGCAAGTGTCGTATAATTAAGATAGTCAGATTATTTACAACCAAAGTGTCGCATGCTTGAGTTTTGTCTAATTGTCTGGGCCATGTGGCTTTCAACTATCAACATCAAGTTGGTGATAGGGAAACATTAGGCCTTTTATGTGATGTAGGTGCATCTAGGTTCACAAGCTATATTGCATCGCGCAAAAACATTTGGAGTGGTTGGAATAAGTTTACACAACCTGCGCACAACCATCAAAAACAGCCAAAGTCTTGCGCGGCCTAATGATGAGTTTTGACGGACAAAGTTATGCGGGAGGACCTTGCAGAACACACATGAAGAGCATGTGCACAATTTCGCACACCTTGTATTTGTCTTGCACTTACAAATAATAGTGAGTTGAAACCACAAACGTTACCCGAAGCATTTCAATCAAACAATAGTAGTGATTACCTTGAAACCAGTTCACCCAATTCAACAAAGATATAGTGAAGAGAGAGAATATTTACAAAGGCATCTTTTTAGGAAAGGAGTCTTTACTCCACCAATAAATTGCTCTAAACAGGAGTGAAGCTCGAGAGAAGCAATGAGAAGAAGAGCTATGAGTATCCGGATGGAGCTTGAACCTAAGTAATAGAGCATAGTGCTAGTTGAGAGCCGAGTTCAAAAGAAGGAACCCATTCTGGTTTGGCAAAGTCTTGCAATTTGCAAGTCAATTAGGTTTAAGTCCTAAGGATTGTGTCCAAACGTGGATTGTTACAAAGTCTTCTTCTAAGGTTGTAATGAGATTGTAATTTGTGGTGTACATGTAAATTTCCTCATTGATTAAAACATGAGGCTTATAGTTTCTTTCAAGTTGTGAGTTGGCCTTTGCATGTGTGAGATCATTTTGTGTGAAAACTAGTGGACCGCATGGTCTAAGACAAGACATCATTGGACCCTCTAATCATGACTACATCAATTTGGTATCAGAGCAATATTTTAAGTCGTATGTGAGTGATCACAATGGTTTTTCTTTCCACCCAAAGTGGCTGAATTGCTGAATTGGCAAATTTGATGAGAGTTCTAAATGAGAGGCTTGAAGCTATAGTAAAGGTACAATAAAGAAGAGTTGATAATGGCCCCAATGATGATGAAGCACTAGAGATTGATGAAGAGGAATTGAATGAAGAAACCAAAGATATGTATGTAACAATTATTCCAAGGATTGAAAGGAGATTGTGTATGGATAAGAGAAGGTAATGAGTGGAAGATTGCTTTTAAGACGCGGGATGGATTATATGAGTGGTTAGTCATGCCAATTGGGCTAACTCGCACAACAAGCACGTTCATGAGGCTCATGAACAAAGTGTTAAAGCCTTTCCTAGGCAAGCTTGTCATTGTGACCTGTATGACACATTGATTTTCAGCAAAACATAGGAAGAACACTTGGATCATATATATAGGGTATTACTTTGTCCACAAATAGAAGTTGTTGATAAACTTGTAGAAGTGCAGTTTCATGAATATGTCAAATAGCTGGTATATTTGGGATTTGTAATATGTCAAATACAATTGCAAATGGATCCTAAAAAGGTGCGGGTTATCATTGAAAGGTCGTGACCCAAAAATATATTTAAAGCGCAGCCAAGTTTTCATGGATTAGTGAGCTTCTATTGGAAGTTCATAAAAGACTTCAACGAGATATGCATTCCCATCACAAAAGTGATGCGAGAGAGATAGGAAGGAGCTCGCATGGACAAAGTGGACATGGAATGTGGCTTTTGAAAGTTGAAGAAGAAAGTCATAGAACAGCCAATGTTAGCTTTACCTGATTTCAACAAAGGATTTTAGGTTGATTGTGATGCAAGTAGAATGGATATTGGAGGTGTGATGAGTCAAGAAGCTTGGCACATTGCCTATTTCAACGAGAATTTGAATGATGCATGTAGGTTTTACATAGTTTATGATCGGAGTTTTATCCCATAGTGCAAGCTCCGAAGAAGTGGAGGCACTACTTGTTGCCCAAGGAGTTTGTGTTGTACACGAAACATCAAGCACTCGTAATTCATCAATAGTCAAGATAAGTTGAATCAAAGACATGAAATGGGTTGAGTTCCTACAAAGTTATGCATTTGTTTTGAAGCGTAGGAGCAGGAAATCAAATAGAGTTGTATATGTGCAGAGTAGATGTGTCTTGTTGACCAAGATGCATGTGTAAGTCTTGGGATTTGATTCCATGAAGGAACTTTACACAAAGGATGATGATTTCCAAGAAGCATGGAGAGCATGTGTTGAACCAATGAGCATTGACCGCACTCCTTGGTTGGACTAATTTGCGGGAAGGGTTGTTATTGAAAGCCATGTAGTTTAGGGGTCAATGAGTGAGAGTTTGATACGGAAAAAGCATAGTGGAGGACTAGCTGGTCACTATGGTATTGATAAGACCTTGCCACGCCCAAGTGCGAGGCATTTTGGACATGCATGCCTACAAAAGTATGTAAATACACAGAAGGATGCAGAATTTGCCAATTGGCAAAGGAAAAGAGTCATAACATAGGGTTATATCAACCACTGCTAGTACCCAAGAAACCATAGCCACAGTTGAGTATGGATTTTGTTCAAAAAATGCCTAGAATAGAAAAGAGTCATAATTTTATCCTTGTAATAAATGAATTTTCTAAGATGGCTCATTTTATTGCTTCTTGCGGAAGAATAATGATGCTACACACATAGTAAACTTGTTTTTCGTGGTAAGTTGTGACACTCCATGGATTGTCTCGCAGCATTGTCTCAACAAAGACACTAAATTTATTGGACATTTTTGGAGGATGTTGTGGAAGAAATTGAACACTAAGTTGAAGTTAAGTTCTACATATCATCCACAAACAAATGTTTAGACGGAGGTAGTTAACAAAAGTATGGGAAAGCTGCTGCAATGTTTGGTTCGAGAGAAGGCAAGGGCATGGGATTTAGTCCTTGTGCAAGCAAAGTTGACGTATAATAACTTTGTGAGGAGAAGCATTGGGAAGACAACTTTCCAAATAATTTATGGTCCAAGCCCAAGAGATGTTGCAATATTGTGTGACATCAATGAAGACCAAGGAGGGACACAAAAGCAAAAGACTTTGGGGCATATGAGAGATGTGTCCACACACGGTTAGAAAAGAGGAACACACAGTACAAACACAAAGATTTAAGAATAATAGAGCAAACGCTTGAGGTTGGAGACATGGTCTTAATGCACCTAAGAGATTTCCTTGAGGAACATATGATAAGCTGAAGTGGAAGAAGATTGGACCATGCAAAGTCTTGTGGAAGTTTGCGACCAACACATATGAGATGATAGTTACCCATGGGGATAGACATATTGCCTATATTTAATGTGGCGGACTTGTATCCTTTCTATGAGAAACGGCCAAGTGGTGAAGTTAAAGGTGCACAAGTAGATTGGAAGCACCAACTACCAAAGAGAGTTGTTAGGAATATTCCTTGGATTAGTGCTCACATTATTGTTTGTAATAGTTAAATGTAATATTCATATATTACATTAGTAAGTTAGTGTGTTAGTAAGATATTAATATTGTTATATTAATATCATATTTGTGTGAGAAAAATAAAAGATTGTAATATTATTAATATGAGTCATAAAACAACTCATTATTAATTAAAAAAATATTGTATTAGTTGTGAGTTTGTTGAATAAACAACTCACGTAGATTATTGTGTGTGGAGATATTGGTGGGATATATGAGAGAATAGTGGTGAGAATATCTTGGGATTGAGAGTAAGACTAGGGAATAAAGGAGAGATATGGGGATAAGATGATGAGACTTGACTCCATAATTTTAGGAGCAAGCAATTGTATAAAATGCCCTCTCATATTCAATAGAAATTGCTCCATTCTATTTACATTTAGTTTCTATCTTCTGTAGTTTTTCATTTCATGTGTTGATTCCAATTAGTTTATTGCTTAATTTATTTATGCAAATCTAGATATTTAGCATCAATAGTGCCCGACAAAATCAAAGAGATACTTGATTCATGCATGGGTAAGACAACATGCAGAAAGGAACACAATGAATATTTGGCAAAATGTTAAGGAAGAGAAGTTGAGGATGCAATGTGGCTTAGAGCAGCCGAGATTGCTAAACTTGGTCGATCCATTGAAGACCTCATAAAACATACGCAAGTTGGGGCTCATGTTTCCTCTTACCCGGGTTGTATGATGCAAGAGAATTTGGGTTCACAACCTATCATACATAACCAAAACAGTTAGGGAAGTTGGTATAAGTTTGTGCAGCCTTGCACAATCCTACGCAGTCGTGCACACAACCATTAGGAACAAACAAAGTCCTATTCAACCTACTGATGAGTTTTACAGGACAGAGTTATGCAGGAAGACCTCGCACAACCCCTTGCACAAACACATGAAGAGCTCGTGCATAGTTCTGCACACTGTGTATTTGTCTTGCATTTTCCAGCAATAGTGAGTTGTCACCTCAAATACATGTTTTCCAATCTGTCTTCTACACAACAGAATTACCTAGTGTCCAGAGGCATTTCAATCAGACAGTAACATCCCCATGAGTGATACCTAGAACGGATTCACCCAATTTGACGGAGATCTGGCAAAAAGAGGGTATGTTGACAAAGGTATCTTTATTAGAAAAGAAATATTTGCTTTCACCTAGAAATCACTATAAATATAAGGATCAAAGATCGTGAGAAGCAATAAGAAGAGCTAAGAGTAGCCAGGAGTTTGAGCCTGAGTAATAAAGCATAGTACTAGTTCAGAGCCGAGTTCACAAAAAGGAACCCACTCTGGTTAAGCAAAGTCCTGCAAGTTGCAAGTCTAGTTAAAATTTAGTCGTAGGATTGAATCCCATTGTGAATTGTTGCAAATTCTTCTTTTAAGGCTGTAACGTGCAATACCTGGCCTATGTATGTAAATTTCCTCATTTGATTAATATAAAAAGTTTATTGTTTCTTTCAGGCTGGCATGTTTGCCTTTGCACGTGTGAGGTAATCTTGTGTGAAAACCTGTGGGCTGAGTGGTCTAACCAATACTGCTCTTAGCATTCAATAGGCCAGACAGGGCAATGTTAGATTATTGTCGCACATTAATTACCGTATAGAAAATTTTCTTTCCTATTTTAGCAGGTTAAAAATGAGCTTTCTAGTAAAATATAGGGTTGGTTGCCATAAGGTGTCATCCTAGGTTTGGAATGCCTTAAACTTGTTTAGCATATCCCAAGCGAGGGTCATGTCGCCCTCACCATTGTAAGTATTTGATTATTTGAGTTATGGTGGGTTGGAGTCTTAAGTATTGCAAGTGAGAGCAGAGGAGTAGTTCTAAATATTCACCAATCCTCATAAATACATTGGAACATTTTGTGTTTGACCACTGTAGAGCCTATAATGTTCTGCATTTCCCTCATTCTTCTTTGTGGATTCTCTATTTGAAAAGTGTAATACCTACATCATGGCTTTGACCACATTATTTGCTGCATTTGCGGCTTCAACCATAGTTTCAGTCATGGATCTTCATGTAATTTTGGTGTTCATAGAATTTCTATTGCTGCTAGCATTCCTCTTCCTCGTCTTTCAGCTCCTTTATCCATCACAGCACATATAGCATTCATCATTGTAATGTCATCATTTCTCACCTAAGGTATTTTTATGGGCCATGCTGATGGATACTACATGTAGACTATGCTGATGGTATCTGTTACAGCCTCATGTAGACCTTCACTGCAGTTTTCCCCACTTTCACATTTCTCTTTTGCATATGGGAAAAGCAACCATTTACATTGGGAACTTAATTTTATAATCTTCACACCCCAGTGGCCTAAGTTCTCTTAGTCTAAGACAAACATATAGCTTTTAAAGATTCACAAGTCCTAACTCATGCACTAGACCCTTCTGATATAAAAATGAGCTTTTCAATGTCACATAATTCATTCTTGGCAACTTAGCTGGAAAATACATGATATTCAGACATTGTGACAGCTTTAACCGGCAAATAATTTAGACACAAGTTTGGAGCGTGTTATAATTGGTCAATGTATGCACTCTTATTTGGTAGGGAAACAAACGCTGGTGATATTCTTCTACATGGTAACAATTACACAAATCATGTTGAATGAATTTTGTTTCAATAATGTGTGAAGACTTCTTGTGCATGATTTCAGGAATTAAATATGACTATGTTTGGTATCCCTCCATAGCTTATACAAAACAATTTTTTAAACAGACCATTGGTGTGGCTTATAAGGAGACAAACTGCCACCATTTGAATAACATGAGATATTTAACGTGTATTGCAGTAGTGGACCCAGTTATAAAGCATATGATCTTCCTGATTGTCGTGATGGTCAAGAGGACTCAGCCAGTGGCAAAAGATCAAAACGTACTTTTCCAAGAAGCATAATTTTTAACTGTGGGGGTGGATTCCTCTTGGACATGGTTTCACAATGAATTTTCTTCTATCATTTTTTATCACATTATTGTGTATTTAAGTATGTTATATATTTTTCAGAGATTTTAATGACTATATCTTGAAATGGGACACTAGAGGTCTGAATATTTCCAGGTTAGAACAATACTTCAAATTTTCTTCACTGGTGTAAGGTCATAAAAATATATTCTATTCAAAATGAATGAGTGCTTGATAGCATGCAAACTGAAAAACAGTCGTTATGTCTTTCTAAAAGAAATTGCATATACGTTGGCTTTAAATGTATAGCCATTGGTTTCAAAACATCGAATCGAAGAGGCATTACCAGATAATCATTACAAGGAAACGACAAATGCAGGTGAAGGACTTACTCATAAAACCTTCCATTTGGGCATTTCCTCTCCAACAACCTCTAGCTCAACACCCTGGGCCTCTTTTGGCAAATCATTTAAAGTTTCTCCATTCCTGTCAGAAGTTGATGCCTCGAATGCTAAGGAATCACAAGGAAAAGAAAGCCTTGCTGTCAGAAGAAATAATTTGACTGTAAATCATTAAATTGCAATTGCAAAATACATCCACGTGACATAAAATCCCATAGAACCGTTGCTGTTGATTAACAAACATTAGTACTTGACATGTAATGTTGAGAATTGCCGACAATGTAACACATGACCAAAAACCAGAGGTAAATGCATTAAACAACATTTCAACTGGGACACACAATACAACAGGAGTCCTAAATTAAAATAGTGGATGTCACAAAATCAGAGAAAATCGCCGTGGCTATTACTTTCCAGTTGATTACATATTTCAGAAAGAATGTTCAAATATATTTCCAATCGAAACGAAGATTAATTTCAATAGTTAAATTTATGAAATTTCCATCCAAGGGATTCTTGTGTAACAATAGCAGGGGAGACCTGCAATAGGATGACCTAGGTTCAAATCCCCACACATCACAATAAGCTGGCCAGTAAGCAAAAACACTCGAGCTTAACCCACACTGCAAGTTTTGCCCAAAAACTCACCCAAGTTTTATCAAACAATTGAAAAATGCCAAATTTCCATATATAAGGCATAGAATTTGTAAAAAAATTGAGATTGCTCATTATCTATGCAAATATTTATCAAGCAATAAAAATTTATTGAATTTTATCTCAGGAGCACCAAAACATCCTTGGGGCCCACGTTTCATGTAGGAAACGTTTCCGAAATGAAAACACAATACGAAACGCTCCGGAAACATCTAGCACGTTTCTGCCGTTTTTCATAGTTTTAAGCATCAAAACTTTTTTAAAATAAAAAATAAAAGCATTTAATACACCTAACCCTAATCTACCTACCTAGACTTGCTAAAGACACTTCCTAAAAGCTATATAATGACCTCTTGGGTCCATTCTAAATCACACTCTCATTTTCTCTCTTGCTAAATTCAGTTTTCACTAAACTAACATTTAGCATTGTGAAGAGCAAAGAGACATCAAGGAGCAGCTTGAAGGAAGAGTTTAGGAGGTGGTGCTAAGGGCAAAGAGCATCAAGGAAGAATTTCAAAGCAGATTTGGAAGCTTCAAGAAGGAAAAACCAGGTATTTTTCAAGTTTTTTTAATAAAGAAAATGTTAATGTGATCAATGATCACGAATGATGTGTGCATAATGCACACATCATTCATGATCATTGATCACAATATCAATATGTAGTTTTAATTTAGTAATTTTTAAACTCTATGCTAAAAATAAATAAATGTAACATTTCCTTTGTAGTTTTTAAATAAAAATCATATGTTGTTTTTTTTAAATTATAAATATCATCCAAACTTTGTGTATGCTCTCACCTCGCACCTATACGGTGACCTTGGTGATCAAAAGCAAAATAGGATGCGTAGTTTTTAGCTATTTTAAGAGTTCTTTTTGTATTTATTAAATTAAAAAATCCGAACTTTGTGTATGCTCTCACCTCGCGCCTATACGGTGAACTTCGTGATCAAAAGCAGAATAGAATTAGGTTTTTTTTTTTTTTGTGTTTATTAAATTAAAAAAATCTAAACTCTGCGTATGCTCTCACCTCGCGCCTATACGGTGAACTTGGTGATCAAAAGCAGAATAGGATATGTAGGGTGTAGTTCTAACTTCTATTTAATAATATTAATTTATTGTTATCTAAGTTTATGTTTTTAAAAATTCAAATGTAGGGTTGATTCTTTAACTCTTGGGATATAAAAACATAAATGGCATCCAGTTCAACTTCTGTGGGAGGGCATGGGGAAGGGGAAGCAAGTCAAAGTGGGGGTGTGGATCCTAGAGCTCCTCTTTGGAGACATGTGCAAATTGTGGAGAACCTTGTTGGCGGTGGCTCTCGAGTTTGGGTATACGATATACAATTCAAATCCTCTTACACCCGCCTCAAAGCTCATTTAATGGGGAAAGCGAGAACAAGGATTAGAAAATGTGCCAAGGTTGAAGGGAAACATATATTGGCATATATGAAAGAGTAAGAGGAGGCTGATTTGGCAGCTTCAAGATCTAGATTTAAAACCGCTCCTTTGCAAAATAGGGGTTCTGTAAAACCACCCACCCCATCAAACCATCCATTTATCCAAGTTGCAGTTGAAACTCCATCGAGGGAGAGTGCTTGCCACGAAAGAAGTACCAAAGGCCCATTAGAGCAAGCATTTGCAAATGAGAAAAGGGATGTTGTTGATGAGTTGGTTGCTCAATGCGTTTATGCATGTGGGCTGCCCTTGATGTGTTGCGGTCACCTTATCGACAACAAATGGTGAGAGGAATTAATGATGCACCACAAGGGTATACAAGCCTTGGTTATCAAAAGGTGAGAACATCATTGTTGGCGAAAGAAGTGGCCCATGTACATACTTCTTTGCAGCCAATTAGGGATTCATGGAAGGACTCAGGGGTATCTGTCATTTCAAATGGATGGAAAGAAGCCCGAAATAGACCCCTAATCAACGATTGTTGCAATGTGCCCTAAAGGGCAATGTTCTTAAGGGTTGTTGATTATAAAGGTGAAGTGAAAGATGCTCAATTTAATGTTAATATTTTGATTGAAACTATTGAGTCAATGGGGCCTCAAAACGTTGTCCAAGTCATCACGGACAATGCCAAAAATTATAGAGCAACATGGATGATTGTTGAGGGGAGATATGAGCACATTTTTTGGACACCTTGTGCAGTACACTCCTTGAATTTGATGTTGCAGAAGATTGGCAAAATTCCATGGATAGAAGAAACTTATACAGAGGCAAATGAGATTCAAATGTTTGTCACAAATCATCATGTCTCAGGCTATCTTTAGGAAGTTCTCAACGTTGGAGTTGTTGAAGGTAACGAAACAATTTCCTAGTTTTTAATTTTTAATATTTATTTGCTAACTTTCTATGAAATATGAAATTAATATTTATCAATTGAATTTCTTTTAAATTTAATTTTATATTTTATTAACTTGTTTTAATTTATTTTAATAGGTTGTTGAAACAAGATTTGCCTCTCACACGCTCGTCTTAAGACGACTTGTGAAGGTAAAACAAGCCTTAAGGCTTATGGTGATTGATGATGTTTGGTCTGTGTGGAAGCAAGCAAACACAAAAAGAGCCATCAAAGTAAAATCAATTATACTTGATGATGGTTGGTGGGCAAAGGTTGCATACTTGCTTAGTTTTATTGAGCCTATTTTATCTATGATTAGATATACAGACACAGATGATGCTTGCATAGGGGAGATCTATGATGGCATTGACTCTATGCTTGAAAAAATTAGAGACATCATACAGCAAAAGGAGCAGGATCCTGCAGAAACCTTCTACAATGAAGTTAGGAGTGTGATCATGAGAAGGTGGAATAAAATGACCACCCCATTACATCTCCTAGCCTATGCCCTGAATCCCAAATTTTATAGCAATGAAATAATTTCGCTACCTGGTAGGCAAAAACCATATGATGACCACGAAGTTGCAATTGGAGCTAAGGCAGCATTCCTGGAGGCTTTTTCCTGATCCAGATATAGCTTGTACGGTCCGCTATGAAATGGCGCTCTTTGTCTCTTCATCTAATGGTAGCATGGGTGAAATGGATGCAACAGTTGACAAGTACAAGTTGACCCCATTCATGTGGTGGTATGTACATGGCCATGATGCCAAGAACATACGACCTGTTGCCATTAAAGTCCTCTCACAAGTATAAAATATTAAAATGAAATCAAAAGTTTGTTTATTATTAATTAATTAAAAATTAAAATTGTATGTTCAAAGTTCTTACTTCTTAGTAAATTAATTTTATTTCTCGATGAAAATTTGTAACTTTTTTTTTCATTTTTGTAACAGTGGCTAGCAATTCATCGTGAGAGCGCAATTGGAGTACATATAGCTTCATCCACTCATTGCCAAACGGAACAAGTTAAGATCCAAAAGTCTCGAGGATTTAGTGTATCTACACTCCACTCATGCGCATGCTCACACACAAGAATGAAGGCTATTGTAAAGGTCCCAACAAACTTTGGAATATTAATCCTGAGAGTAGTGACTTTGGTGCTTTTGCGGCTACTCTTAGCCAACTTTCACTGCTTGGTATTGATGAAGAAGAATCGGGATCCATTGCACAAGGGATGGAAAGTGGAGCTAGTGGGAGTGGAGCTGCCAGTTGTGTTCATGGAGATCAAGATGATGAGGAAGATTTGGATGATATATTCTAGAATCTAGATTATTATCATGTATATGTGAATCATTGAAATTGTAACCATGTTGAATGATGAGTTATGACTCTTTAGAAGTTCAAATTTCAATGAATACAAAATATTTTGAGTGCTTTATCAATTATCTCTTATGGTCTACAAATTTACAATTATAAAATGAGTATTATGCATATATATATATATATATATATATATATTGTACGGACGTTTCCGTAACGTTTCGTATCCAAGGTTTTTTGAAAATTGTCATTTCCGCTTTTGTATCCGTTTCCGTGCAACATAGAATTTTATATATAACGCATACAATCTCAAGTACATCTTGTCTTCTAGACAAAGATTTTTCAGATTTTCTCAACTTCTGAGATATTTCCTTATCTATGTACTCCTGGTGTAGGTGTATTGGCAAGACCTAAAATTGATGAGGTAAAGTGAAAAATTCTTCTTATTACCACTAGGAGGGTCTCATACAACAAGTTTGTTAGCTGGTCGGTCCAAGACCCCTAGATCTCCTTCAACTTTCACCTAAAACATTCCCTGCAAAGAACATACCATTTGCACCTAGCCTACAGCAAAACCCTACTATAAACATTGAAGGAACATAGGATCTTACCACTGTTTTCTTTTTTATCATTAACATTCATCTTTCTGCGCTTGCTTGCATCCCCTTTTCCCCTGCCAACCCCCTTGCCCAAACCATTTGTAGGTCCCAATTTTCCACCATCAGATCTCACAACCTGATAAACACGTTTCTTGGCTAACTCAAAAATTCGATGGCTAGGGTTAGCAAAAATCCAAACTGATCTCACACCCTCTGAAACCCTCAATGCATCCAAATACTTCAAGTAAGTCACATCATCATACCTAACCAAATAATCAACCAGTTTCCTCAATGTCTTCAAGTCCCCAACCAGTTGCTTTGTTTTCTTCCCAATAATATGCCAAATTGGATCCAACTGTTGCCGTACAATCTCATCAAAAGACTTGAAAAGACCATTTTCTACTGTCAGATCCTCAACATCCACTTTATTAGACTTCCTAAGCTCCTTCAAGCAGGCATCCATGACCTCAATTATAGCAGACTGGATTCCTGCCATTAAAGAGGTTTGCGGCATTCGAACATCAATAACTTCAGGAGGGTCTTTCTCCAATATATCAGATACAAAAACCTGAAACCAAGAAAAAAATCAGTGGCTCATATTTATCAATAGGGTGTGTTTATAATGTTTTCTTCAAAAACATTCCAGATTTGTAAATTAACATTTACCACAAATTTCATAAAACAATATTTTTGAATTTTCTCCTATAAAAAAGTAGACTTTTGGTTAATGATTACAGGATTATGGTGTAGCACCAACTGTGTTTAGATTACAAGATAGCACCAAGCATGTAAAGGTAAAGGTAAAGGTAACTTTTTAGGTCACCGCCAATTTAATGTACCTATGAGACCCCCTTGTGAAAGCATAGGTACTGAAAGTTTGTTTTTCCATTTATCTTACATATTGTTCAACAAGGTGTACAACCCTACACCCGTCAGGATTTAAACCTTTGACCTGACTGCCTAAAAAATTAATGTACCGAATTTACAGAACAGCCTTTTTAATGCAGGCAACAGTAATGGAATATTTATTTATTTATATATCCTCTCTTACTCTTCTGCAAACCAATTCTCATCAAAATCCCTGATGATGCGTCAAGAAGATTGAGCAAAAAGGTCCCCCAATTAAAATTTTAGGTTGTTCAGCATGTATTTTCAGAGTATCATCAAATATACTATATTAAAATTTAATCTTGAGAATTCACCAAACAGTAAACCCTAAACAAAATTTGTTAACTTATTTAAAAGCGTGTTTCGTTAAAAAAATTCGATACCTGAAACCTCGGCCATAGATGCAATTTTCTGACAAATAATCACTTCATAATACGCTCTGTTTTGGAAAACCCCGAAATCATAGACTGGGGTCTATCTGAAAAAGCCCTAACATAACCCTTTCTGTTACCAAATCTGTAGAGATGAACTATGAAAGCTTCTGTGCATGTTTCCGTCAATCTATGGGCATTAAGAAGTATGAGACCCACGACTTTGCTAAGAGGCACCCTTTCATTGAGCAGATCGACGATGAGCACGCGCGAGGTGATGAACATGACTCCGCCCTGCGAGTAGCATTCGACCCTGTCTTGGGACGCATATTCATTGTTTATATCAATGGGCGCGGCCTGGTGGAGGTCTTCTTTGAGGGTTTTGCGCTGAGAGTCGGAGGCGGAGAGTATGAAAAGAAGGCCATCTGAGTGTAATCGTATGAGAGAGGCGATGAGTTTGTGGAGGCCGAGACCCGAACCCAGGACCACCAGCCCGCCATTTTCGTCTTGGAGAAGGTCTCCTATTATGTGCTCGTGGAAGGGCAGCATTGAAAAAATTGAGGGAATTTCTTTTTGTATTCGATATATATGTGCTAGGAGCATACAAATTCTGGCGGGATTGCTGCGAGCAGGCAGTCGCGAATGTCGTACAAGATTGCGCTACTTCGCTTAACAAAGGCCGGATGTCATCTAAGATTATGGTCCCATGGAGGGGGCTTGCAGGGTGGGTGAGATAAATGATTTAAATTTGACAGCCACCTATGTCTCTCAAACAAATTTTGACTGATTTTAAAATGTTGCCTTCAAATTGTACAATTTCATTTACTTAAATAGAAGATGTATACTAGCAATTTAGGTTAAGTGTGCAATGGGAACATTGATAGGCAAGTAAATAAGTTGTAGTTGTTCATATTTGCAAGCTAGTATCATCCCTTCAACGATGAATAGATAGAATTGTAAATAATGGTAAAGTTGCTTCTTGCAATGCTTGGGAAATGAGAAGTCAAGTTTGTCACGCTTAGCCAAAATTATTTACACAATGTACAAAAAAATGGAGGAGAGTTTCAAAAGTTACTTTTCAAAATTGAGGATTAATAACGCAAGAGAAAAATTATTTGCATGGTTAAAAATATGTAAAAATATGAAATGACCTCAAATGTTCAACTATGGGCTCACTAGAATTGAACATAGTGTCATTGAAGTGTTAAACAACCAATGAACTATTGAATACAAGGCCATTATTTAAGACTCGGGTAATGAAAAATGGAAATGACTTTAGAAGTTGGAAACAAATTTTCCTAAAATACCACAAACTTTCTAAAAAATAGAATTACATTATAATAGCAAGAAAAGAAAGGTTGAGCTTACATTAACTAAGCGATCTATAGACACAAAATCTATGCACTTGGATACATTTATAGGTCCTAAAGCATATTAATATATACATGATTCCTAAGCAAGAAAACTAGTGGTTGACAATTTCCTTTGAGCATTTGGTTTTAGCTCTTGCACTTATCCATAGGGATCCAAAATGAATCTACTTCATCAAAACAATCAACACAAAGAAGGAAAAATAACACACGGAGGTTACGTGTTTTTAGTAATAGGACCGCCAACCAGTAGGGCGGCGGTCCCTAGCTCTTTCTGGATAAAACGAAAAATATGAAACAAACAACCCAGAATTTGGAAGGTTGTCAGTGTCTCTTCTCCTCCATGACCTTTCTCACTCTTCAATGCATGGGAGGACATGAGAAAGGCTATAAATACATGTTTGTAGAAGAGAATAGGATCATCAAAGCATGAAAGCAAGTGAGTAAGAAGTTCTTAGTGCTGGAATTGTGTTTTGTAGAAGAAAGGAGTATTGAGACAGAGCAAACAAGTAATTGGGAGGAAGTTTGAGATATTATCTACTTCTCTTTCATACTTATTGTAAATTATGTACTTGTTTTTTTAATTGGCCAATAAAAGTGGGAAGAAAGAGCAATTGCCCTTCCCGACTAGTTTTTCCTCCTCTTGGAGGTTTCCAGATAAAACTTGTTGGTGTTTATGAACTTAAATTCTTTCCTTTCCTACAATTGTGGATTCTAAGCATAAGCATAATTCATTCACTAGTTATCTTTGTCATTTTCTAATAGAAAGTAGAACAACAACGTTTAATTTGTGTTTATGTGGATAATTCCAAAGTTGAAGAGTTTACAAATCATTTTGGTATCAGAGCTAACAAGTATCCAGGACTGTGGTATTCGTTCTTCGATTTGTATGATAGTGATAAGATCTAAAGGCGAAGAGGCTTTACCTTGCGATCCAGAAATTTCTACAAAGAAGTGGAAACAGAGAATTCGTGGACAAATGGAGGAAGATAACTTGGTCCGTAGAATTGAGATCTTTGGAGACCATGATGGATAGGATGTTTCAAGGCAAGAAGAACTTGCAGATTTTCAAAAGACAACTTCACAATGTCAAGTAAGACTCCATGGACTCGGTGGTTCAGGCTTAGCCGAAAAGTTTGGCATAGGAAGGAGCCACCATGAGGAAAGTTATGGGAAGAACATGAAGAAGATACTTCAAACGCAAGAGAAAAGTAAAATTTGATCATACTCCTTTTAAAGTTAAGACACAAGTTGAGATTAAAAGCTTTAAAGGACAAGTAGATGCGAGTTGCTTGATAAATGGTTAAAATAGTTAGAAGTCTACTTTAGCGTCCATAATGTCACCGAGGCAGCGAGAGGATCACCTTTGCACGTTTCAAAATGGAGGGACATGCTCTGGTTTGGTGGGAAACTCATCTAACTACTTGTGAAAAGAAGAAGCGCCTATTGCAAATCTTGGTAAGAATTTAAAGAATTACTTAGAGCTAACTTTTATTAGTGGCCACAAAGCTGACCAAATGATTAAATGGCGATATTTTAGACAAGGCGGTGGTCAAAGTGTGCAGGACTATACTACGGAGTTTCGGAGGCAGCCCATGTTGCTAAACATGGACTTGGAGGATGAGGATATCCCTGACTAAGTACTTGGGAGGACTTCACACTCACCTTGAAAATTCATCTCCACAAAGCCCAAAGATCTCAACGAGGCATGTGTACATGCATACATGATACTACATAGATGATGAAAAGAAGCATGGAGAAGCAAGAGCCAAAGGCAAAGCAAATCGACAAATCAAAGATCCCAAAAAAGAGTATGGGCAAACAAGTAACAAGGGTAAGTGGAAAGGGAAAGGTAAACAAGCCACCAACATGCCACTACTTTAAATATTTGTAAATATCCCAAGAATTTTGCCCACAGATCCTTCGGGTTGGGGTGAAGAAGGGTGTTGAAATTCAAGTAACAAGAATTGTGCTTTGATCAATGGTCATACTTGTATATCGGGGATGCGACGCTACATGTTATGGAAGTTACATCCGGAGTTACATCCGAAGAACTAGCGAACCGAAGGACTTAAAGAAGTCCATGACATAATCGTTGTAAAAACAAAAAGGGAGGTGGAAATAATGATCTAAATGTAGATGACTAAAAACCAAATTTATGTAGATGAAAGACTTGGATGTATTATTTCTTTTTGGCCACCAACATGGACATGACCATGAAGAGGAGATAAGTTCGAGAGGCTATTCCGGATCAAAATCTAGATCAAAAGAACTAAGGTAAATGCTTTGGTTGATATAGGGGTTCTCGATCTCCCTAACTTGATTTGAGCATTACAATATTACTACACAGGTCCGAATGCAAGTAGTGGTAAAGAAGATTGGTCTCGAGACTTATGAGCATCCACACCCTTATCCTTTGGGTTGGGTGAAGAAGGGTGTTGAAATTCAAGTAACAAGAAGATATAAGGTCAAGTTTGGGATAAATTCCCATATGTATATTGATGTTTTAATAAGTGACGTTATTCCACTTGATGTTTTTGATGTTGTATTCGAGATTCCTTACTTGTATATCGGGGTTGCGATATTTATGAGAAGGGAAAACTAATCGAGTGTGTCGAACTACGGATGGGTCATTTGGGATCAAGACCGCATTCCAAAACCCATCTTTTTAACACTGCGTAAGACACGATTACTATGGTGAGTGCTAACTCCAAGAAAAATGACTTATTTTGCAAATCATAATCAAACCGTTGTTTACTTTTGTTAAAGGATAAACACAAATCTTAGGGGTAGAAGTTTCGAATTTATAACCAGGGAAAACATGATTTGGATAGTATTATTCAGTCTTTTCAGGAAGTATTTCAGGCTCCCAGTGGGTTACCACCAAAACGGGAAGTAAAGCATGAGATTCAACTATTGCCAAAGTCCCCTCTACCAAACATCGGGTTGTATAGGCAATCCTTTCTTAAGAGTACTTGAAGTAAAGAAACAACTTCAGGAACTACTAGACCAAGGGGTGATACATCCGAGCACCTCACCATGTGGTTCACCTATTGTGATGGTGCCAAAGAAGGATGGTTCTTGGAGAATGTGCATGACTACCTCGCTTTGAAAAAGATCACCATAAAGAACAGATATCCACTTCCCCACATAGATGATCTCTTGGACCAGCTTCAGATGCCAATTTTTCATGAAGTTGGATCTCAAGTCCGGTTATCACCAAGTCAGAATGAAGGAGGATATATGGAAGATTGCCTTCAAGACAAAACAAGGTTTGTATGAATGGTTAGTGCTTCCTTTTGGGTTATGTAATGCATCACTACATTTATAAGATTGATGAATGATGTATTGCGGGATTTCATAGATTCATGTGTCATTGTATATCTAGATGATATCTTGATTTCTAGTGCCACATGGAAGAACATCTAACTCATTTACAACAAGTCTTGCAAGTTCTCAGGGAGAAGCAAATGCTTTGTAATATGAAGAAATGTGAATTTTCCAAACAGTCACTTATCTATCTTGGGCATGTGGTTGGAGGAGGAGAGCTACGAGTGGATCTAAAGAAGGTGGAAGCTATCACTAATTGGCCGACACCAACAAGAGCCACAAAACTAGGATTGTTGTGGGAGCGATGACAATACATGCGAAAATTCATTCCAGCTTCTTTGCGATTGCAACACCTCTACACATAATGGCCGTAAAGAGTAAGGGTTTTGACTGGGGTAAGGAATAAGACAAATCCTTTGAGTTATTGAAATACAAGATTAGTCGTGCTCTAGTACTTGCTCTTCCTAATTTGCAGCAACCTTTTGAGGTAGAGACAGATGCCAGTGATTACGCTATGGGCGCAGTGTTGCTTCAAGGAGGCAAACTTGTATGTTATCATTCTAAAACTTTCACTTCAGCAGTTAAAGGATAATCGGTATATGATAAGGAAATGTATGCACTAGTTTAGGCAATTAAAAATGGAAGCATTATTTGTTGGGTAAAGAAACTATTGTGCACACTGACGACAAACCTCTCCAATATTTGCAAACACAGTCTAAATTACAGTAGGCAAGGCATTATAAATGGATGGGGTTCCTTCAACAATTCCATCTGGTGATCAAATACAAGAAGGGTAGTACAAATTTTGTGGTAGACATGTTGTCTAAGTCACCCACACAAGAGAAGTACTCATGTTTGGCCATTATCTCTCAGATCGATCCCTTCACAAAGGAAGCTTACGAAGAGGCATATGCCTAAGACAAAGAATTTGGGGTGACATTTCAACGATTGCAGGTCAGAAGGGATTGAAAGGACAGGTGATTAAAGATTGTTATCTCAAGGATAGGTTGCTCTGATAGGGGAAGCTTTGTGTGCCTAAAGAAGAAAGACTTCTATTGATGACGGAAGCACATACCTCGAAAGTAGCGGGACATTTTAGTGTTGGTAAGACCCTAGCCCACTTGTAAAGGTACGTGTATTGGCCTAATATGCAAGAAGAAGTATCAAAATTTATACGTGGATGTAAACTTTGTTGTACTAGCAAAGAAGCCTAAGACTAGGAAGGAGAGTTTGTATATGCCTTTGTCGGTACTACTCACTGCAGGGAGAGGAAATTTCTATGGATTTTGTAGGAGGATTACCTATGTCTAAACATGGCCATGACTATTTCTATGTTGTTGTTGATAGATTCAGTAAGATGTGTATTCTTATGGCATGTAAAAAGACAGTAAAGGAACATGAGGCAATAGATCTTTTCTTTGCTAATGTATGGGTGCATTTTGGTTTGCCAAAGTCTATTGTTTCTAACAGAGATACCAGTTCTTGGGAAGTTTTGGACTACTTTGTGGAACAAGATGGGTACCAAGCTACATAGGAGCACAAATTTCCATCCACAGATAGATAGACAGACAGAGGTGGTGAACAAGACTTTGGTACAGTTGATTAGAAGGGTATAACATAAATACCCAAGGACTTGGGATGAGTCCTTAGCCTACATTCAACATTCCTATAACCTGGGTAGTACACACATCTACTATGAAATCATTTGTTTGAAGCATGCTTGGGATATCTACCTACAAATCCGCTGGACATAGCAATTGGGAAACAGGGATGAGGAGGAGACATGTCATCACCAATCCGGCACTATGATAATTCTCCACCGAACTCCTCGTGCTATGATTATTTACTAATGCACAACTTTTAGTTTGGTGGATGTAATCTGAAACACAACAAAAAACATAACACAAGAATACTATAAACTATGATACGAAGGAATGATGAAAAATCTGAAATATAAGTGTAAATTATAATATCAACATGAAATTGTTACAATCTCACCCATGAGGTACTTCAAGTGTTACTAACTTCACTTTCCTTCCAACAATAACTATGGGAGAAACTTCACAATTACACCTCTTAATGGCTTCTTTAACACACTTACTCATACAATATTTCTCACTACTTCCTTCTATGCTAAATGAGGGGGTTGCCTCTCTATTTATAGAACTTTCAAGCTTATCCACCTTATCTCTAAGATAGGATAAGAAATCTACTCTGACGAATCATATTCCATACCTTAACTCTTATCTTTACATGTAAGCTTATCTTTTAAGATAAGATAAACCTTATCATTTCACATGGGTTCCACATTTTTAGACTTTTTACAAATAAAATACAAAAAATATTTATGACCTCACTCCTTGTCCTTATTACCAATATAATATTTCTAATTCCTAATCATGTAGACCCTACTTCTCTACTTACCCTAACTTTGACATTTTAACATTACCGAACCACTTACGACAAATATTTACTTTTTACCACAACATTCCTATTGTACTTTGACTATTCTTTGTACTTTATACATTATTGGTGGCGTCGTACCGGCAACGCCAGTTATCTTCTATCGGACGCTACTACTAATTATACTTAACAACATCCTATTCCTAATACATACATTAATGAAATAGAAATTACGAAGGAAAATTTTAGTGTCAACAGGACATGAGACACGAGGTGACTAGAGCAAACAAATTCATTGAGAGGATCTGAAAATCCATCTCAAAGTCAAAGAACAGCTAGAGAAATCTCAAGCCAAATACAAAGCTAGGCACGATCAATATATGAGAGAACATAAGCTTCATGTTGGAGATAGAGTTTGGCTTTACTTGAGCTTTACCATCAAAAGCTCAAGCCACTACGATATGGGCCCTTCACCATATTGGAGTAGGTTGGAGAAAATACTTTTGACTTGACTTGCCATCATTTATGAGGATGTACTATGTAGTAAATTGTGAGAAATTGCACCTATATGAGCCATCCATGCTAGATGAAGATGAAGGACTACAGTTTCTACCTTCCATTGAGGATTGCGTCTTGGACTCATGAGGTGAATTAGAGGAGGATGTAGTGTTGCAGTAGAAGGTCGAGAGAGACTAGGAGAGGTCCACAGAGTCTTGGCAGATTGGACTGAAAGGAAAGACACCAAGGCAGGCCCAATGGTACTTAAAGGAGCAAGTGAGGGAATTATTTCCTCATCTACTCCCCCACTAAGCTTTTGTGGGACCAAAAGCCTCCTAAGCAAGGGAGGTGTGATCCATAGGGATCCAAAATGACTCTACTTCATCAAAACAATCAGCACAAAGAAGGAAAAATAACACATGGAGGTTCTGTCTTTTTAGTAATAGGGGTCGCCACTCTACGCAGAGCGGAGCGGCGATTCTGAGAATCGCCACCCAACCAGAGCGGCGGTCACAGGGATCGTCGGTCTGCATTGGGTGGCGTTCCTAGCTCTTTCAGAAAGAAAACAAAAATATGAAACGAACAACCCATAATTTGGAAGGTTGTCATGTCTCTTCTCCTCCATGATCTTTCCCATTCTCCAATGCATGGGAGGACATGAGAAAGGCTATAAATACATGTTTGTAGAAGAAAATAGGATCATCTAAGCATGCATGAAAGCAAGTGAGCAAGAAGTTCTTAGTGCTTGAATTGTGTTTTGTAGAAGGAAGGAGTGTTAAGACAGAGCAAACAAGTAATTGGGAGGAAGTGTGAGATATTATCTACTTCTCTTTCATACTTATTGTAAATTATGTACTTGTTTTTTTGAATTGGCTAATAAAAGTGGGAAGAAAGAGAATTTCCTTCTCAATGGTTTTGTCCTCCTCTAGGAGGTTTCAGGATAAAACTTGTTGGTGTTTATGAGCTTAAATTCTTTCCTTTCTATGATTATGGATTCTAAGCATAATTCATTCACTAGCTATCTCTGTCATTTTCTAATAGAAAGTAGAAGAACAACGTTTAATTTGTGTTTATGTGGATAATTCCAAAGTTGAAGAGTTTGAGATCATGCATTTTTATTGGCCTTACATACCTTACAACTTTGTCAGAACTTGACTGATTTATCTTTTATAGCCTTGGACACTAGCGCTCAGTTAGGAAAGAGGCGTCTAGGTGCTCCTATTCCTCCCGGGCGCTCCTGACCTTCCTCGTCTTCTTCTTACTCTTTTGGGTCTCTTTTACTTCTTGGTCACCTTTTAAAACTTTGGGTTGGCCTTTCAGTTGTCAATTACGAAATTCAAACAAGGGAATCATATATATACTTAGTTATTGCTCTCAAATAAGAGGCCAAACACTAAGCATTATCTGCTATCACCTAAGCTTGCATCCAAAGGCACAAATAGCATTAAAAGCATTCATCTAGCACATCCATACAAGGGACAAGGTTTGTATCACTCTGCATACACAACATAGGAGGGAAAGTTCATTTTATTCCATCTCACACATTTGCATACTTGTAGCAATCTAGATCTATCCCGCTATCACAATGTGTAACTTGCACAAGAAACCTAGGACATCATTACACACACATACACATAGAACTACACAAAGTTTGAGATGTAGTGCAACACTCATTCATAAGATCACTCTTCAGTGGCCCGTCGAGATCAGTCCCAACTCACCATTCTCGCATCTTATTTATTAGGTTTGATGTGGTTTGTGGGTATGTGCAGCTAGGTATCAATTTTGTAGGTTATAGGTGTGACAAAACGACATTGAGAAAAACCAAAGTGACAAAAGAGGTGTTAGGTTGTGGAGCCTGTTTTCATGTGTGAAAGTGTTGAAGACTGTACACTAAGAGTACTATATAATTTTTTGGGCATAAATTGTTTTTGGCCTCGAAAAAATGCACTCGACATATCGGGAAACATGCTCTTCTCATATGGGCGAGATTTTTGACCCATAGGTTTTTGGGCTGGTTCTGCCCATGGTTTTGATACCCACAGAGATTGTAAAACTACTTAAGCGATTTGCCTACTTATATGGTTTTATGCATATGGTAGGAAATAATGAAATAATGATAGAGTATGAGAGAAACCAGATGTCCAAGGTACCTTACTCATCAGTGGTTGGTAGTTTGATGTATACCATGGTGTGCACTAGGCCTGATATTGCCCATGCAGTGGGAGCGGTGAGTAGATTTATGAGTGATCTAGGTAGAGATCACTAACAGCAGTAAAGTGGATCCTTCGGTATTTGAGAGGGACCATGGGGACAATTTTGTGCTACAATGGATCAAACACCATTTTGTGTGGTTATGTAGATTCAGATATGGCTGGAGATGTAGACAGCAGGAGGAGCACAACAAGTTATGTTTACACTGTAGGTGGAACAGCAGTAAGTTGGATTTCACGACTACAGAAGTTGGTGGCTTTGTCAACCACAGAGGTTGAGTATGTTGCTGCCACAAAGGCAAGCAAGGAAATGATTTGGTTACAACAATTACTTGAGGAGTTGGGGCATAAGCAGGAGGAAGGAAAGTTGCATAGTGATAGTCAAAGTGTTATACACCTAGCTAAGAACTCTACTTTCCACTCTAGGACAAAGCATATACAGTTAAGGTACCATTTCATCAGGATAACTTTGGAGGAAGAGAAGTTGAAGTCTGGAGAAGATTCATACCAGTCAGAATCTTGCAGACATGATGACCAAGGTGGTCACAAGGGAAAAATTGAAGTTGTGTTCAACTTTGGTTGGTCTTCATAGAAACTAGTGAAGGGTTGAGAAACTTGCTCAGAGGAAAACTAGTCTCCAAGTGAGAGATTGTTAGGTTGTGGAGCCTGTTTTCATGTGTGAAAGTGTTGAAGACTATACACTAAGAGTAATCTTGTATAATTTTTTTGGGCGTAAATTGTTTTTTTGGCCTCGAAAAAATGCACTTGACATATCGGGAAACGTGCTCTTCTCATATGGGTGATATTTTTGACCCATAGGTTTTTGGGCTAGTTTTGGCCCATGGTTTTGATACCCACGGTATTGTAAAACTACTTAAGCAGTTTCCTACTTATATGGTTTTATGCATATGGTAGGAAATAATGAAAAACATTGCAGATGTGCTTTGAATTCAGCTGTGAATTATGTAGAGTTTGTTGAGCATAGCTCCAAACGGATCGAGGTATTGTATTGAGAGCGGTGGCACGTAATAAAATCTAAGCAAGTGATTCTTGGTGGACGTAGTCCAAATTGGGTGAACCACATTAAATACTCGTCTCTTTGTGTTGCGTTATTTTATTTTGTAATTTTTTTGAGATCATGTAATAATTTACGCATATTAGTTTCTCTGTTGCGATTTTGTGAGGGATTATTCTACATATTTTATCCCTTATTTCCTAACAAGAGGATCAACAACAAAGCTTCTCCATCCTAGAAAATTCTAGAACTTGAGCACTGAATGGACACTAGCGCCCAAATCAATCACTAGCGCTTAAGCACTCTTGTCCTCTCGTGGGCACTTATGTCCTATACATTTATGAGTTCTAGAACCTCTAGTTAGTCTCGATGACATAGATTTTAGTTTGTTTCAATAGTTTCCCAGTCCAGATCATCTCCAAATTGCACAAAATCAGCTAATTCACTCTTTATCTTTCTATTGCTTAGGGTTTCATATCTTTATATGCTTGTTGCTTGTCCATTTACTATATTTTATCACTTGTATATCATTTATTACATTAGTTGATCTGAATTTAGGTTTAATTCTATTTAAATTAAATCACATTCATGTAAATGGAGAGAAAGAAAATAAGTTGTCATTTTACTTTTGTTCATCATAACTGAGCTCATAACATTAAACTTAATGTTCTATAGAATCGAACAAGTGTTTCTATACAAATAATAATTAAGCTTAAAAGAATGTCCAATCATGCAACATTTTAGGGAACCTTGCAATTGTTTTCATTATATTGTATATCGTCACAAGAAATTTGCACAAAATAACTTTACATTTAAACCTACGAGTTTGCAATAAGGAAAAACAATGTGTCAAAAAGGACACAATCTATTAGTTCTCTTAATAATTCAATTCCTCTATGACCTTACAAAAATGTGTTGTGCTTCCATCATAAGTCTACAATGAAGGCATCACTATCCAAGGATAATATATATTTTGATGTATGCAAGTATGCATGATTTTTGCATAACATAAAGCCACGATTCTCACCATTGCCACAACGTATCCTATATGATAAACATATTTTCTTGACATTTCCTAAAAAGTGATGGGATATGTCATCAAAAATATTTCTAACCTTGATGAACTTGGTGTATCTTCCAATATTTTTCTTAAATATTATTAACATGATGGGGAAAAATCTATCATATCCCTAATAAAGAAACTCATAGTAATCATCTAAATCAACACCTATTGGAAAATCCTTGTGCATGTGAAATGCTATAAATATTTTTTATTTTGCATCATCTTATAGGCACTTGAGCTATAAAAGAAACACCAAGGCTATCAAAATAAGTGAAAATTAAAACAATTGCACATTGAAACCAATACAAAATTTAAAAAACTATGAATAACGGTTCAATGTTAAACAAAATATGCTTTATATGTAGCAACTCAAATATCTCCAAAGATGGGCAAACAACTCAGTAAAAGTAACAAACCAGCCACATCAAAAAACTGCACAATTTTTGTCATTGGCATCATTCAATGGGTCAATTTTGTGAGTCTAAAATTTTTAGTTTGTGCGAGAAAAGGAATTGCCTTTCCTATATAAGGTCTCAAACTTGGGCATGTGACTTACATTTTTGGAATATGTCGGGTTTACCATCTTAGTTAAACATTTAATGACCTATATGATCACTATCAAGGCACCTCTTTAAGAGTAAAATCAAGTGTTGGTAAATATTAATGTCAAACCACATATGTTTACCTTGAATGTCTTGATCATAAATAATAGTTACTTCAAATGCAATTGAACAAAATGTTGAATACAACTCTTGTTCAATAATAGGATACAGGCTACAAAAGTGTGCTATCTTATAAGAACATAGTTATAAGTTGGTGAGGGAAGGAGAACTCCTTCCATCGTTTATAAATTTAGAAGTATTTGTTTTTATCTTATAATCCTGTGGAGCTCAAAGTCGAAAACAACTATTGTTCCAAAGATGTTTATTTTTACTTTCCTATAAAATTCATATTTCATGAGATGGAATGTTCAATATTATATGGTTATTAACAATGATTAATCAAAGAAATTAGTTCCCGCTTTGTTTTGTTTCCATAGTCTAGTCATTAGGCATACACACAAAATTGGAAAAAAACCTAGAAGGCAACCGTGATTTTTAACCCCAAGCTCATCATGCAAGAGTATTGGAGTTATCCCTACTACGAACAAATGAACCTATTCCAACCATGACCATCAAGGTCGGTAGAGGTTTCCAACCTAGATAACAAAGTGTATAATAAAATAATTACAAGATTAAATGTAAAAGTGCAATAAAATTTGTTTCAATTAATTATGACGAATAACAATACCAAACACATTGGGGAAGGTGAAAGGACATAAAGGGACTATGAGCCACAAACCTCAAGTCTGAGGGTGGAGAGGATACTAGTAGGAAGATGGCATGTAAAAACCCCATCCTTTGCAAGCCTATGAATGAATATGTTACATTAACAAGGGATACCATTGTGAGGATCCCATCCAAGCTTGGGAATTGAAATTGGTAGTAGTTGTCAAAGCAAAATCCATTTTCATTTTAGATTTTTAAAAATCAAAATCCATCGCCAACTTAGCTTTCCCACGTGGTTGTATATTTCATATTTTATATACAAGCTTCACACAACTACTTATGAGTTCTTTTACCAACCTTGCACAATTAAAAATAGGTATCATATTAGTGATACCAACTACCACTTTCGCACTACAATCCGATCAACATAGAAATGAAAGAAAATGGAGCTTTAATAAATAGCTCTTGTTTAACTTTACAACTTTGAAAAATAAGAGAATTTCAATTCTATATCATGTTTTTTTAAGAGAACATCCTTTGAAATCTGATTCTCTTATGTCTTTCTAGAAGACAAATTTTCGAGATACATTGGTGTCCTACTTTGTTTCCCCCTAAAATAGAATAACATGTCCCCCTGGATTATAATAATAACATATCTAACAATTAAGCATCACAAAAATAAGCTCATTTCATTAAACTGATCAAAATTTGGTAAGATGGTTCTGTGACCACACACCCATGGGTGAATGACCATCTTTACTTGCAAGTGGAGACGATGACAACATTTTGGGAGTGAACAAATTAGTCCATGTATAATTGATGGAGAGAACAAAAGTATCATCAAGATAAAACACAAAGACCATGAAACAAGAGAATTCATTACATTTTTCATACATATAGGATCAAAAATTATGGATGGAGAGATATAAGTGATGTAGTTCCTCAAGTTAATGAGAAAAGAAGCAAACTCTTCATGCATAACTTGTTCCATCTTTATATGACCTCGTATGATATTGATCGTGGTGTGTAACAACTCTCAAAAACATCATGTGCATATTCATAGGAATCATATAGTTATGATGAAACCCTCTTGGGTTCTTGAAGAATTTTCACAAGAATACATAAATGGGCATTCAATTCAATCATGAGAATAAGCTATAGAGCAACATGTCGCGCCTTGTAGAAAAATATTTGAAACTCATCATTATTAGAAATATTTTTTTATGTCAAGAAGAGAGTTACCACCTGGATAATCCTTATTTTCATTTTTAACATAATTATCCTTTAATAGTTCTTTAAATTTTGGAGTAATTGATGGGTAATGGGTGTGCGACATTTAAAAGATGAATAAAGTAGATATGCATACCCCAATCTACAATAATACCCTCAACGTGATTCAATGGATTCCTCCTATATAGATTAAGAGAAACACAATGTAACCTTTGAAACATTGTCCATAATCTTGGGCAAATAATTCAACTCTATATTGACAATAACATTCAATGTATTTTTTTGGGACAACTCTTACTTAATGTGATTTCAAAGAAAACATGACTACATCGTAGGTCATCTACCAAAGACATCCATACTAACTACATCCACACCATATTATGTCAACTTAACAATTTCAATGGAATAAAATGAACCTCATGTACTAACACAAGGCAAAATTGTGTTGTCTGAATCACATTTATGTTTGATGTCTGAATTATAAGCATGATAGGTAGAGAGTATGTAATTTAACACATAGACTACCAAATGGGGAAACAATCATTGTAGGGGCCCTATGTTCCAAGTATAGACACAAAATCATGCATGTAAATACCTGTAGTTTGGTCAAAGCACTATTATTCCTAATATTGCACTAACTATTCTCCTTCTTACAAATTGACGATACCTCGTCAACTTGAATCCTCTAACTCATCGTTTATGACATTCTTTTGGTCATATTTCTCCTATAAACCAACTAATAGGATTAATATAGTCCCTTATTAGCTAAACCATCTTCTCATCCTCTTCTATACCACTTTTACTAACTTCCTAGACTATCAATCCATTTCATTGGATTGATTAGACCTCTCAAAACTCTTTCAAAACCCTAATCCCTCTCTAAACAAGATTAACTAGCCTAACCTAGTTTAACTAGTCCTAACCATGATTAACCTCTTCTAAACCTAGTCAAATCTTATTTTGACTCTCTAAAGTGCCTTTTGGCTTATCCTTTTGTCCCACATGCACCAAAATTCCCCCACTTTCCCAAATGGAAAACTATAAATAGCCCACTACCCCTAGACCATTTCTAAGAACTCTCCTTCTTCCTAACATAAACTATAACATTTTGCTTAGGGTTTAGAGCTTATTTCATTTGTTTTATTGAGCTACTACTTTACCATTGCAAAACACATTAAACATTGAGTAAATGGGAAGAACCATTGGCCTTGAAGCCATTAATGGTGAGCTCCCATTCTCATAATCACAAACTGATTGCTTAGAATCCTTACTAGGTTCATTTGTTAAAGCTTTCAAGAATAGAGGATTACTAAATATGCTAGATTTTCTTGTTTATTTCAATATTAATGTATGCAAAGTGATGAATCCTTGTTTATTTCTTATCTGATGGTCCATTGACTAGTTTGTTAAAAGCCTTTGGGGTTTCTTTAGAGATTCTTACCCCATGTCCATGGCTTTTGCAACTTTTCATTGAACACATTTGGCACGCCCAGTGGGACACTCACCATTGTCCTCTAGAAGCCCTTTTCAAATCTTTTAAGTCCACTTTCATGTTTTCTAGGAGAAACAACTTGTTATTTACTTGTTTTCATTTCTTAAATGAGCCAAATCATCCTTGTTCATATATATTTTATGGGTTTAAACTAGAAATAGGCTTCTTTGACTAACAACTAACTTGTTTTCTTGTTGAAAATTTCAATTTCCATGACTTTTGTAGGTTTTTTTCGAGGTACGCACAGGTGTCTAGAGGGGGCGTCTCTCAAACCCTAACGCAGTGTCGAGATGGTTGTGCATCCGTCTCGAGCGTAGTTGTTCTTGCGATAGCTCATTTAGAAAGGGTTGCATCTCCGTCAAACCATTAACATCTCCGCAATTTGTCGGGCTTCCCCATGCCTCCGAACACGTTGGCGTTTTGGTCATAATGTATATTTTCTAATTTTTGCTTATAGGCGTATCCGTTGAGCTGAGGGAGTCTCTGTTGAAACCCTAGCATACCTCTCTGTAGGCCCGCGTAGGTGTTGGAGCCCACTGTCATAATTTCCTACCACACGTCCGCATTGGTTGGGGTGCATATCCGTTGGATGGGGCATGCGGTGTCATTCTAGATGCATATGTGTTTGTGTTAAAATTTGAATTTTTTCCTCCGAGCTATAAGATCATTTCTTTGGATTTTTCTGGGTGTTTGCAAGGTCTAACAAGTGGTTACAGGTTGTTGTTTGGTTGTTTAAATTGATGTAGCTTAAGTGTTTTAGTTTCTTAGCTAGAATGAGGCTTGTGAAGTGTGTATGCTCTCTCCTCACACCTTCTAGGTGATCTTGGAGATCAAAAGCACTCCTAAAACCTTTTGTCACATGTCTAAAAATGCTTAGTTTACACTTCTTAAAAAGATTAAACTTTCAAAGTTGGTTAAAACAAAACTCCCTCTTATGCAAAAACATGTTTAAAAGTACTTTCCATATGATTTGTTTTAGTGGAATTTCCACGTTGTGTATGCTCTTCCTTTGCACCTTTTGGTGATCTTAGGAACCAAAACAACGTGTAAATTTTCTTTCTTGATATCGGTATTTGATGGAAAATTACTAACTCTGCTTGCCTATAGGACCTAACAATTGTCAAAGAAAGGAGTCAAAACACAACAAAACCTTATAATACATGTGTTTTCATACAAGTTGCCAAATGGTGTACTACTTAAAACCACATTAAGTTAAGCAAGATAAAAAACACACCATTTCACATCACAATGTATTACAGGTTTTAGAAAAGGGTATGTCCCTATCTGCTCAACTAGAACATAACCCCTTTGGCATAACACCTTAAGCTACAACAATGGGGGTGGTTCCAAGAACCATAAATTAATCCACCATTGAGTAACCTCGTGTATGAAACAGAAGCGCTCCGCTTACCCACTTGACTAGATTTCACATTGTAAGTTAGAGTCAAAGTTGTCTGTATCGCGACCCCAGTGAGAATACACATGAATGCACTAGTTGTTCATCGTATTTGAAGGGGGTAAAGTAAAGTTCGAGATACTCCCAAATCAGTCATTGCAACTCTTTGGGTAAATCAAGCTCACTTCTAGACAACTTGTGACACCTAGTTGAGAGATCTTATTAGGGAAGCCATTCTGTCTTGGAGCCCACTTTGCTAGTTCATTTTCGCGTCAAGCCATCACGAAGTGATAACTCACTTAGAGTCTGAACCTTATTTTGAACAAGGCAAAGAGCCCATGTAAGTTAGAACTAAGTGTATTTCATCATGGAATTAAACGACGTCTCACTTAGCTCAGTTTCATTCTCACCTTTGGACGAGGTGAAACTCGCCCAAGTGGCGCTTAGTTTATTTTCACATTTTTATCTATACCCTTGCATTCTCACCACTCATTTTTAGGGTGAGAAGGAAGCATACCTCACGCATCTTATCAAAGATAGTACTCACCACTTTTTTTCTGTTTATGCCCATCCATGTTTGTGGCTGGGTTGTTAAACATCTAAAGTGTGCAAGTACATTTTGTATCTTTGATAGTCCTTTGATCTTGATTTCAAGATCATCTTCAATCCGTGATTTCAGTTCATCATTTATCTCTCCTTAGGTTGATTGTTTTTTCTCACATTCTAATCACACAATCTTGGTACTTATATCATGTTTTCAATTTCTTGAGAACTTGATATAAGTCCCTTTATTGTGTGGTTATGCTACTCACACAACTAAAAACTTCTTGCTATACTCATACTTCATTTTATTTCCAACATCATCTAAGTCTTTTTGAGGGTGTCAATATTGCCTTATATATACCAAATAACATCATCTTGATACTAACACTTTCTTACTCGGTTAATATATCAGGATAGTGTTGGTACGTTATACATCATCGCAACTTTCATTTTTCAAAAAACTTAGCTTTCATTGGCATTCAAACTAGTTTTAGTATACCTCGTCGAGAGATTGCGTTAGTACCACTTTAATATTTAGGCCTTGTTATAATTCTAACTTGACCTACGTATTGATACGATATTGTCACTATCTGCTTTGGACCCTTCATTGGAATCATAGTTAGGGTATAAACTTGGAAAAATGACAATTCAAGTGATCATTTCATTTTGTTCATATGAGTGTTCTTTGAATGATAAAAATGACTATGTAGCATTACATTTAGAACACACTGTGATATCTCAACATCACCTTGAATGATTTACACAAACATACGTCTAGGTTTCACACAAATTCCAAAACATTTAGACGAAACCTTGTATAAACTTTGGCTAGTGATGCCTAAAATCACGAAGATGGCATCCAAATCAAACGAACACAACTTAGGAGAAAACCCTTTTGAAGCCTTCCCATTTAGCGGCAACAACTTAACACCTCTCTTTTCACAAGTCAAGGACACAAAGCCATTAATTGATCATAGCAGAGAGGAGTCTGACTCTTTTGGAGAGTAGCATAAATTATACCTAGGCTGATTCGATGAGCTCCTATATTATAATAGAGATCAAGTACTCGTAAGAGTCCTAGAGTTAGGAGCTAAAATGTCACACGAATGCGAAGTAGAAACCAAGGTCATCAATCATAAAATGGAAGAACGAGTATCCCTCTTAGACATGGATAACCCCTTTGATACAGGGTATGCCTCTACTTTTGGGAAACATCATACCACCATTGAAGGAGACCCACCACAACGACCTTATTACAAAGCTTCACGTAAAGTGAAGATTGAGCACAAAGCCTCACCACCTCCCAAATTCGATGAGGAAGAGGATCCTTTAGTTAAAGAAGAGATCCTTCAAAAACAAATCTTGAAACTGAGCCAAAAATTAGCAAACTTAGGCTCTTTAAGAAGAAGCATATATAAAAGACAAAGACAAAACAAAATCTAGCGAGTTCCACTTTGATCCATATAGAGACACAACCTTTAAAGTGGCTAAGGCACAAAGACCAATGTCACCTACCAAAGAACAACTCATTGAATGAGAATTACAATCAATGAAAGACACAGTCTTACTACGCTACAAGAGGGAAACGTAGGACATAATAGGAAATATTTATATGAAGAACTATGCCCTTACCCATTTGATAAGGACATGTTACGACAACCCTTCCCAAAGCATTTTACCATTCCTAAATTTGATAAATATAAAATCAAAGGTGATCCTCATGATCACATCAAAGACTTTTATATGGCTTTCCAAGAGGTCACGTACAATGATAATTTCTTAATACGACTCTTCCTCGCAACCTAGGGGCACTAGGATTAGAATGGTTCTTTAGCATACCCAAGGGCTCCATTACAACATGGCCCGTGTTAGCAGAAAAATTTGTATGACATTATTCCTACAACATGGAAAATGATATCACAATGAACAACCTATGCAATGCAAAGCAGAAGCCCAATGAAACCTTTGCAAGCTTTTTACAACGATGGCGAGGGTTGGCAAGTCGTTTCCCTTATGCCTTTCTAGAAAAGTAACTAGTAAGCATATTTGTGCCTAACTTGAACCCAAAATAGCCTTCCATTTGTAAATGCACTGCAGCGGCTCTAACTTTGAAGAAGTCATAAAGAAGGGTAGTCAAATTGAGAAGGCCCTCATTGTAAAGGGAACACTTAAACCAGTTGTCAAAGACAAAAATAACCATGATGCGAAATTCATAGACAAACCAAAGTTTGTCAACAAAACAAACATGTCGTTAGAGATGGCATTACAAACTCCAAAAGAGTCCAAACCATGTAGACTGGTACGCTTTTAAAGCTCTCACAAGGACCTCGTCCCAAGGCACCCACTAAATGTACATTCACACCATTAACAAATCCTATCCATTATACCGCAAACATGGTGGAATATCCAACCGCAATGGTACCATACCTAAAAATGCTCCAAAACCCGTTTGGTTCAAAGAGCATGAGTACTGTGACTTCCACCATGTTAAAGGGCACAAGACAGATAGATGCTTGAGACTATGTCATTACATACAAGACCTCATTGAAGAGGGAAAAATCACCATAGATTCTCCCCTTGACTCAGGACAAGGTCCAAATGAGAAAATGGGTATCTTTAAAGAGCCCTTTCCTAACCATGTAGATAAAAAGAAAAGAAAGCCAGATCACGGAAAAACTTCCAATGACTATAGGAATGCCGCTTATGTTTATCCCACTAATGATAGTCCCTTTGATTCCCTCATAGGATGTATCCATTCATCTAATGAATAGGTCAATACTATTAGGATCTTAGAAAAGAGTTGTGTAGTAGGGATGCGACGTGCTCATTTGATCATACTAGATCCCCTACCTATCCCTTAGAAGGTCAATACAATCTAATAGAACAGTTAGAGAAGACACTGTTAGGATATCAATCTTAGATCTCCTCAAAATCTCTATTGCTCATAAAAACATATTGTATAAAACACTGCAGAGTTTAGGAGTCTCCACCGATGTAGATCTCGCGCACCTCTAAGCCATGATTGCACACCTTGACTCCAACGATCATATCACTTTTGATCATGCGGTGATCCCGTAACGACCTAGAGCACAACTTACCCTTATATCTAGAAGTAGTTGTTACCCATCGCAAGATCAAGAGAGTACTTGTGGATGGTGGATCCGGTCTAAACATTTGTACTTTGAAGCTAGTTAAGCAACTAGGCCACTCATAAATGGATCTAGGTGCCAAAACTATTACAATCACGGCCTATGATAATGAGGAGCAAGAGTCAGCAGGCACTATAGTGATTCCAATGGAAGTAGGGCCGACTTGTCATGATACAACGTTCCATGTCCTTGACTTGGATCTACCATACAACATTCTCTTAGGACGCCCATGGATCCTTGACATGCAGACCATTCCTTCAACTTTCCATCAATGTATCAAGATGTGCCATGAAGGACTTATAATCACCATCCAGGGTGATCCAAACCATTTACACATTGCAGAGCCTTACAAATATTGTTGTTCCTTTACAAATTGAGACTATCAAGGAACGTGTGGATCCAGATTCACTCACTCCTTGTAATTAAGACTTTCTTTCATTGGTTAACCCTTTCGCATCATGGGAGGCAACGTTGGAAAAATACGGCCCAGGTGAGCCGTTCACTCTTGAATAAGCTTTATTAATATCAAATTTATTAGTGTCGCCTAGGACACGTAGAAAACCCTATTTTTCAGTTCAAAAGCACTCGGGATCAATGCCTTAAACCATTGGAGAATTTCATTCCTAGTGGTTTCTTATCTGAGGAAAAGATGTTAGAAGATCCCACCAGAAGAGTACCTGAAGGTACCATGGCTTCATGCCATTAGGCCCCGCTATATGTCAAAGGCCACCATATGATGTACGTCATGGGTTACAATGGGTTTGGATGTGGTATCAATGCACAAGGGTGATTAGAACCCATTCCTATCCCTTGCTTCAAATCAAACAAATGTAGTCTTTGAATAAGACCTCATGATGATCCACCCTTTGAGATTGACGCCACCTCTTTTGAATGCAAGGACGACTCATCTCATTTTGATAAAGCAATACGATTCTCCAATATAGCCTCTACGAGGATCTTGCCTCCACTAACCTATTCCTTAATCAGTTGTCCTTACCTTATCCGGATCCAATCCTTGAACCAATTACCAAGTAACCCTTGTATATCTTGAACTTATAGATTGGGATCAACAATTTCACGTGTCAATCGATTTCTTTGAGAATGATGAGGCATTTGTAGAATTCATGGGACTCAGGGATTCTATTTTGGCTAGGGATCATAAGAAAGGCTTTGTAATTCAACTAGACACTTATGCATACTTTGGAGAAGAAGCAGAGATGTGTGGACACTTAAATAAGAATCTTGGAAGCAAGAGTAAGAATACTTGAGAAAAACCTTATGTAAGGAGTAAATTCAAGTCTCATAGAAAAAAACTTTTCATTTATTGCATAATTTAGCATAGGCATATTTATTGCATTGTCTTTTATTTAATAATGTGTAACATGTGCACTCTAGTCTAGTGATTTGCATTCAATATTGTTATGTTGGATAACATTCAATATTGGTATTAGTAGTAATTACATGTGCATGTGAGATGGGTCTTATCATCTCGTAGTTGGTGTCTCTAGGTGTCATGTTTATCCATATGAAGTCATCTAATATCTATAAATATTACTTTCTCTTGCATTGTAATGTAATGATTTCATGATCAATAATATTTGTGAGGCTTCCGTCCCTCTTTGGTCATTGCAATCTTATTCTATTCTATCATTTGGTATCTAAGCTATACCATTATTATCATTTGGTATCGTGCGGTGTTCTATCCAAGCAAGGTTGAAGAGGAGCACTATTAGAGAGGATCCATCAAGAAGAAGATCTCGCATCAAAGGAGAGCCATTGAATTATCCCATGACCTCCATTCCTCCCAAGCATCCATCAACTAAAATTTGACCTATCCACTTATTTGGAAGGTAAATTTTTTTATTAGTCATTGGGCATAGCCAATTGATCTAACATATTGGCGGAATATTTCGATTTGGAGATCTTTAAAAAAAAAAGGAGAAAGATCTTGGAAAAATTGCAGATCTAAAAAAAAAATTTGTGAAAAAAAGATCTTAAAAAAAAAAAAAAAAAAAAAAAAGGAGAGAGATCTTAAAAAAAATTTGTAGATCAAAAGAAAAAAAAAAGATCAAATCTAAAAAAAAAAAAATCGGATCTGAAAGTGGAGGTGTGAAGAATTCGGGAGCGAAGGTTAAGCAAATCCCACAACAAAATTCCAATAAATAGCTCTTAGAAAAAGGACATAACTTTTTCATACAATGTCGAGATTGATGTGCCATTTTTTTGCTAGAAATATAAGGAGGCGATAACTTTGCAGCTTTACATCATCTTGATTCACCTCTACATATGACGAAAAGTTCCATGCAAGTCGGATCATTTTTTTCCGAAAAAATCGGATCTAGGTAAATTGGTAAGATCTTAAAAACTAAGATTCCGATTCTTCTGAAATTTTTGGGTTTCAAGAAAAATATTGTATGATGCTGTTGTCAAAATTTTAGAAAAACCTGTGCCATCATAGTTTGTGAGAAAAGTGAAAACAATATTCAGATTGATTGTTTGGATCTTGGAACAAACAGGTTTAGCGGCTCAATTCCCAGTCTCTCCATATTTTTTCTTAAATTATTTTTTTGGAAAATTTGGAGAAATTAATAAATTTTGGGAGATTTCTAAATTTAGAAGCTCACCAAACACATTTAGAGCCACCGCTAAATTTAGCGGAAAAACACCTATTGGGGGTAAAAAAATATTTTTGGCCTAAATTGTGTATTTTGTGATTCTAAACCCTTTTTTGTAAAGAGGGGGGACACAAAAACTTCATTTCGATGTACTTTTGGAGCATTTTGTACTAATCTTGGTGCATAAAGTGAAAAAAAGTGCAAATTTTTATTTCGTGTTTAGTTCTATCACACGAGATATTTGATCTCATAAACAGGCGTTCAAAGATATATGCCTGCCTCAGGAAGCGCTTACGGGTGATGTTTATCGCAACTACTACCGCACTTAACACCTAACACAAACTGCTAAATGTCGTTTGGGCATCGAACCTATAAAATCGGCGAGGGAGTAATAAGGACACAATACACACACATTTGAGCCCTCCCATCCGTTTGTGCTTGCACAAACCCCTCTCTCGGACTGTCTAAGTACCACGTACTAAATTATTTCACGTGTGTTAACACCTCTTTCCGTACTAATGGGTATATTGAAATGGTGATCTTCTTCCACGCACCGACGGGTATATTAGAAGGGAGCGTATATAGAAAGGTTTGGTATATCGGCCTGACAATATATTGAGAGGGAGACCATAAACCTGGAGTGATAAGAGCCTTACCCTTTGTCAGAAATTCAGAGTTTCAGAAATTTAGATTGCAGAAATGGGTGCACAAGCACCAAAGTTCTTCTTTCCAGATTCACAACTGCTTAGAGGAGACAACTATGCTGCATGGAAACCGAAGATCAAGGTGTTACTTGAGTTTGAAGACCTATGGACAGTTGTAGATGGACAAACAACAAGATCACTTGATGATGGAAGACAACAAGTTCAATTTGACAGGGCCAATCAAAAGGCCAAGTTGATCATCTTGTTTAGTGTAACAGACGATGTGCAACCCCACATTAGAGATGCCACATCGGCCAAGGATGCATGGGATAAGTTGAGCATAGTCTATGAGGCAAAGAACAAGAATGTCATCCTCAACCTACTATCACAACTGCATACTCTCAAGTTCAAGCACAATGAGAAGGTTGAAGTTTTTTTGAGACGAGTTGCTACTTTGAGGGCATCTCTATTGGCATTGGGAAAAGAGATAAGTGATGAAGACCTCGTACCAATTGTGTTGCGAGCACTTCCTCCTTCCTATAGAATCTTTGTGACAACTATCAATATGAGTGAACACACAGTCACCTTTGAGAAGTTGGTCAATCTACTCCAACAAGAAGAGGCAATGAACAACAAAGATCATGAAGATGAGCAAGCACTATCTTCCAATCATAAAGGAAAGGGGAGATTTCAGTCCAATAACAAGAAGTCCCAACAAAATCAAAGTCAACGAGACAACACCAAGAAGTGTCCCATTTGCAATAGAGGGGGACATGACATCAAATATTGTTGGTACAATTCCTACAAAAAGGGTTCATCAAGCAATTCAAAACCCAATAACCAACAGGGTAACAATAATTCAAATAAAGGGAAGTCCAACAACAACAACAATCAAGGGCAGAAAAATGGTAATTGGTAAAGAAAACCCAAACAACAAGGGTACATTGCCGAACATGAGGATGATTCAGATGAAGGACACCACATGTATTCTGCTCAATTTGATGAAGAAACCAAGTCCACACAAGATATCGATATGTTGACTGTTGACTGTGCAACTCGACACATGATCGGACGTAAGATTGGTTCTACACACTGCGTGACTTACCTAACAAGAACCATGTGTCATTAGGTGATGAATCATCATACAAAGTGCCAAGGGGATTGGAAACATTTCACTACCTCTTGAAAGCATGACTGCAAAATCACAAATGTATTGTATGTACCTGGGTTGACCAAGAATTTGCTATCAGTTAGTCAACTCCTTGATCACAACTTGAAGTTGGATTTTGATAGTAATAATGGAGAAAAAGTGTGCTTGATAAGAGATAAGTCAAGAGGTTCCAAGATTGTAGCAAGAGCCTCCAATGTGGGACGCATGTTCTAACTTGATTTTATCCACAAGGATGATCAAGCTCTAGTGGCCAAAGACACGCAATCTGCAAAACTATGGCATCGTAGATATGGTCACATCAGTTTTGGCTATCTCCAAACACTTCAAAAGGGCAACATGGTGAAAGGATTGCCTACACTCAAGCACAACACTAACAAGTGTCACAATTGCCTAGCTGGAAAGCAACACAGAGTACCCTTCCAGAAGAACACATATAGAGCTAAGGGAAAGCTTGATTTGGTGCACACCGATCTTTGCGGGCCCATGCAACCAAGTCATTCTAGATGTCAATACTTCATGCTTTGTGTTGATGACTACTCAAGAAAGATGTGGATATATTGTCTAAGAAACAAGAGTCAAGCCTTTGAGACATTTCAGAAGTTCAAAGCACTTGTTGAGAATGAAGTTGGTCGCAAGATCAAAACTCTCCGCTCAGATCGAGGGGGGGAATTCACAAGCAATGAGTTCAAGACTTACCTGGAAGCTCATGGGATTCGTAGACAAATGCCTCCTACTCACACACCACAACAGAATGGTATAGTTGAGAGAAGGAATCGTACTATCATGGAAATGGTGCGATGTATGATTGACGACTCAGGTTTAACAAAGACATTTTGGGTAGAAGCTGCAAAGAATCAATCTATTTGTTGAACAGAGTGCTACAATAGCTCTTGAAGGAGTGACACCTCAAGAAGCATGGTCAAATCGAAAACCATCAATTGCACACCTAAGAGTATTTGGGTGTAAAGCTAGCATGCACATACCCAAGAAGAATAGAACAAGTTGGATATGAAAGCCGAGAAATTGATATTCATTGGATACAAGAAGAAGCACTTGGGTGCAGATTATGGGATCCGAAAGCAAAAAAGTATACACAAGTAGGGATGTTGAGTTCTTTGAGAAGAAACAAGTAGATGCTCCACTCAATGACTCAACAAACATGCGAATACACCTCTCAGTGAAGACAGAATTTGATGTTCCCACCGAAGATGACAAGTGATGAATTGGATGATGGTGAAAACTTGGATCCACCACAATCCAATGGAACAACTAATAAGTTACCTAAATGGTATACTCAATTAATAAGAGATGTAAATTTGGATGAAGCACTTAGCACATCGTCCAATCCTCGGACCTAGAACTCGCAGAATCCAAGCTCGTGAAGAGGTCAATTATGCCCTAATGATCGAGTTGTTGAAACAAAGCTTGAGCCATCTACAGCTCGGAAGCCCTACAATCAAAAGCTTGGAAAGATGCCATGGATTTAGAGTATCGAGTCGCTGATGAAGAACAACACATGGCAAATTGTCGACCTTCCACCAGGAAGAAACCCATTGGATGTAGATGGATATTCAAGACTAAGTACAAATCAGATGGGACTATTGACAAGTATAAAGCAAGGCTTGTAGCAAAGGGGTATGCACAACAAGAAGGCATTGATTATGAGGAGACATTTTCTCCCACACCAAGATCAAGACAATTAGGATGATCTTTGCTCTAGCTGCACAATTTGGTTGGAAAGTCCATCAAATGGATCTGAAAAGTGCCTTTCTTAATGGAGATTTGCAAGAAGAAGTCTATATGACTCACCTGCAGAGGGTTATGTAATACCAGAAAAGAGATGATGGTATGCAGACTCATAAAATCTCTATATGGCCTAAAACAGGCACCTGGGGCATGGTACATCAAAATTGATGAGCATCTCATAAGTCATGGATTCGAAAGGAATCCTTATGACCCCAATCTCTACCTCAAAAAGCAAGGAGGGAGATTGTCATTGTGGTTGTTTATGTCGACGATCTAGTCATTACAAGTAGTTTTGTGAAGATGATCAATGCAACAAAGAAGGATTTTAATCGATCATTCGACATGATAGATCTCAGGCTCATGCACTATTGTCTTGGGTTGGAAGTATGGCAAAAAGAGAATCATATCTTTGTGTCGCGGTTGAAATACACCAAGACAACGCTCGAGAAATTCAGGATGATGGTGCACTCCTATTGCTACACCTATGGAAGCGTGACTTGATTATCTCGTTCCGATCCATCACCATCGCCGTGAATGCAACTCTCATCGATAGTTGATCGGGAGTCTCATTTACCCGACATATACTAGACTAGATATCAACTTTAGTCACTATTTATCATGCTTCATGCAAGAACCAAAATATGTCATTGAAAGCAAAGAAAGAGAATACTAAAGATATTTAAAGGGTACAGTTGACCTTGGTCTAGAGTATAAGAAGAATGACAATTTCTTCTTGACAAGATATTCATATTCAGATCATGCAGGAAACATGGATGATAGGAAGTCAACATCAGGATTCGTCTTCTTTATGGGATCTGGACCGATATCATGGGGAAGCAAGAAACAAAACTTTGTTTCTCGCTCTTCTGACGTATGCAGTATCGAGGCAGCAGTGAAGCTATTTGTGAAGCAATATGGCTACGCCGAATACTGGAAGGAATTGGTCTACCACAACAGAAATCTACTCCAATATATGTTGATAATGAAGGAGTTTTAAAGCTTGTTCGCAATCCAGTATTTCATGAGAGAACCAAGCATATTGAAGTACAAGTTCATTTCATACGCGAGCATGTCTTGAAGCACAACATATAGCTCCATTTCTGTCCTACAGCTGAACAGAAGGCATATGTTTTCACTAAGTCACTTGCACGTGACAAATTCACACTGTTCAGAGAGTTCCTCTCCACTTCATTGGAAACTATGCAAAATTAAGGGGGGGAATGTTAGCATAATTTAGCATAGGCATATTTATTGCATTGTCTTTTATTTAATAATGTGCAACATGTGCACTCTAGTCTAGTGACTTGCATTCAATATTGTTATGTTGGATAACATTCAATATTGGTATTAGTAGTAATTACATGTGCATGTGAGATGGGTCTTATCATCTCATAGTTGGTGTCCTAGGGTGTCATGTCTATCCATATGAGGTTGTCTAATATCTATAAATATTACATGCTCTCGTGCATTGTAATGTAATTTGATTTCATGATCAATAATATTTGTGAGGCTTCCGTCCCTCTTTGGTCATTGCGAATCTTATTCTATTCTATCATTTGGTATCTAAGCTATACCATTATTATCATGTAATTCAACTAGACACTTGTGCATACTTCGGAGAAGAGGCGAGAGATGTATGGACACTTAAATAAGAATCTTGGAAGCAAGAGTAAGAATACTTGAAAAACCTTGTGTAAGGAGTAAACTCAAGTCTCATAAAGAACAAACTTTTTGAAGCACTCGTAGATAAACAAAACAAAGAACCTATGGACAAAATGGTCTATCCATTCAAGGATGATGACGAGATACCTAAGGAGGTTGACCTTACTCTTCCCCTTGATCCTACGTAGATGGAGGATGCTTCTAAGATTCTTGTTGAGGAAATAATCAATGTCAACATTGGCTTAGAGGAACAACCTAGGATGATAAAATTGGGAGCTTCACTCTCAGCTCAAGAATAAAAGGTTTTTGTAGAGCTATTAAGAGAATATGGAGATATATTTGTGTGGTCATACACTGATATGCCTGGTTTAGAACCTGACTTGGTCGTGCACAACCTCATTATGCACCCAAATGCCAAACCCATCAAGCAAAAGTTGAGAAAGATGCACCCTAAAGTCGCACTCCTTATCAAAGAAGAAATTGAAAAGTTATTAGCTGCTAATTTTATTAAACCTATTGACTATTTAGATTGGATATCTAACGTAGTCCCGGTTCATAAGAAACCTTAGCATAAGGATATGTACCAACTTTCTGTGACATCAATAAGGCATGTCCCAAAGATGACTTCCCCTTGCCTAATATTGACATGATCATTGATTCCACTATTGGTTATGAAATGTTGTCCTTAATGGATGGTTTTCCACATTATAACCAGATTTAGATTATAGAAGAAGATCAACATAAAACAAATTTCATCACCCCTTGGGGAACATTCTGTTACAAATTCATGCCTTTCGGCTCAAGAATGTCGGGGCCACCTATCAACGCAATGACTATCATCTTCCATGACATGATGAATGACATCATGGAGGATTATGTTGATGATATCCTCACTAAATCCAAAAGTAGAGGAGAGCACCCTGAAGTGCTTGAGACGTATTTTCAGTGTCTCCAAGATTACAAGGTACGCTTGAACCCTAAGAAGTGTGTCTTTGGTGTTCTATCAGGAAAGCTCTTGGGTTTCATCGTCTCACAAAGAGGGATAGAAGTGGACCCTGCGAAGGTTACGACTATTACAAAAATGCCTCCACCTACCACTCTCAAGCAACTGAGGAGTTTATAAGGAAAGATTCAGGTAATCCGTCACTTTATTTCACAACTTGTGGATAAATGCCATCCATTTACACATCTACTAAAAAAGGATGTTGCATTCAATTGGGGACTAGATTATCAAAAGGCATTTGCATTGCTAAAACAATACCTTGTCAACCCACCTGCTCATGCCACCTACCTAGGTGAACCTCTCCTCTTGTACATCTCTACTACCTAGTTTGTTATTGGTGCACTGCTTTCCCAATATGATCTAGACCATAGAGAAAGGGTAGTTTATTACCTCAGTCGCACTCTGATTGCCTATGAGTTAAATTACCCATAGATTGAAAAAGCTCTGTTCGGCGGTTGTCTTCACCTTTCAAAAAATTTGCCACTATCTCCTTAACAATAAAACCAAACTAATATCCAAAGTTGACCCTCTCAAGTACCTTTTATCCAAACCCACCCTTACAAGACGAATGACTAATTGGATCATTCTCCTAAGTGAATTTGATATTGAGTTTGTGAATCAAAATCCTTGAAGGGACAGGTGTTGGCCGATCAGTTAGTAGAAGCTCCTCTACTAGGAATGGAACCTTTGTGTCTAGATCTTCCCGATGCATCCATGATGTATATGTTATCGCCAAATCACCGCACCCTCTCGAATGGCTAGGGACCGTGAGCAGGACGTTTGGTGTGATTGGGACACATGGGATCACCTCTTAAGTTTTGGGACTTGGGCTCAAGGTGAACCTCCGGAGAAGGCTGACTTCCTCTTCCTAAAACTAAGTGTTGTACTACTCCTAGTGTAATAAAATGGTTATCTAGTCCTATGCTAACATTGTCATGGGTTTTAGGGAAAGAGGTTTGCAAGAAGGAAATTATACTAGGTATGGTGATGCACCAAATAAAGGGGTGTTTTTAAACCTCAGGAAGGGTTAATGTGAGTAGGATGCGCACATTGTTAGTCACCTTCACCTACTGCAACTTAGGGAGGGTACAAAATACCATAGACCAAGAAGCATGCGTTCCCAAAGCACACATAATAGAGAGATCAAATTTGATTAAACACACAATTAATTTACCATGAGGATAAAACACATGCACATGTCAAACATCCATTTCACCATTTTAGCTAATGATAATTGTTGATGCATAATCATAGCACCCTTGAATGTCTGCAAATTAATGGGTTGAAACTCTCAGTGTGATTGCATAACATGGAGCTTTTCCCAAAGTGTGGGACTTTATGATCGGAAAGCTCTCTGGATGAAGTCTAGTTCCTATTCCTATGTTCAGTGCAACAATTTACGAGAGATCTACTCTAATTTGCCAAGGAGACAGGGTTAAGAAGATACAAGAAAATAAACCTAACTAACAGAGGTGATGCACAAAAGGAATGTTGAACACCTACTTTGCCATTAAACACAAACCATAAAAATGTAATATAACCACCATGCACAAATAACCGAGGATTGCAATGAGAGATCAGGTAGATACAATGAACATAAGAGAGGGTTGAGATCATCCACGACTTATTTTTATTGCTCCAAGAATTTGATACAGAATCCATTATAATGGCGAAGAGGCACAAACTTGCATTACAGATGAATGGGAGGTTTGAACTCCACAAATCCACTTGCAGAAAGAGAAGAAGGTAGGGTGCAAAACAAAATGTCTAACCTTTTGAAAAATGCCCCTCCTTACAATATATAGGAAGAATGAGAGAAGGAGATAAAGAAATCCAAATTCTTGTTCAACCACCCCAAAAGAGCAATGAATTCACCTGCAACAATGATGGGTTCTACTGTAAAACCCATGCCTCCATGTACTATTCCTTGTTGGGCAAGAAAGGAAGCCCATACCTCATAATTTTGGTAGGTGAGAAGCCTAACACCCTAAAAAATGGTGGACTATATTTCTTCATTTTCAGAGTCCGAAATGCATGCAACCTCCGAAATCCCAAAATTTGGACTTTCGGAAATTTTGGTTTTGGAAGTTGAGCTACTATTCACCGCTCAAAATGGCTTGAGAGTTCCGAAAGTCTGAAACCCAAAGTCTGAAATTTTAGACTTTTAGAATTTAGAATTTCAGACATTGAGTCTTGTTTTTTATGTTTTGGGGCTTGAGAGTTCCAAAATCTTGAAACTCGAAATCCAAATCTTGAAACCCGAAATCCCGAAACTCGAAATCTCAAATCCCAAAACTTGAAATCCCAAATCTTGAAAAAATACCAAAAACTCAAATTTTGAAATCAAAATTTCAAAAACTTAAAAATACCCTTTTGAAGATTATCCCCTGATCTATGAACTGGTGAAATTTGGACTTGTTTTGAGCAAGTTAAGCCCCGAAAATTGATTTCAAAGTTCAGCTTGAGAGGTGAAAAGTCTAAAATTGGAGAACTTGCAATTTCATTCGCCCAACTCCAAAATGAAATCCTCCATGACTGAAACAACCCCATCGGTTCCTCTGTGTGCAAGGTCATGTTTGTCTATTTTACTCTGAGAGGCAAAATTGGATAACAATTTTTGTATGTGTGCACCTAAACAGGAGAATAAAACCGGCCTTCATCCGGAGAGCTTTCCTAATTGCAAAGTCCCACACTTTGGGAAAAGATCCATGTTATGTAATCACACTGAGAGTTTCAACCCATCGAGTTGCAGACATTCAGGGGTGATGTGATTACACATCAACAATTTTGGCATGCCTAGTGGGACCAAGAGGTCATTCTACAAGATTTGAAGGAATTTTCATCAAATTCGGACTTAGAAATTGCAAGTTCTCCAATTTTAGACTTTTCACCTCTCAGTTGAACTCTAAAATTGATTTTCAGGGGCTTAACTTGCTCAAAACAAGTCCAAATTTCACTAGTTGATAGATCGAGGGCTAATCTTCAAAAGGGTATTTTTTATTTTTGAAATTTTGATTTTCAAAATTTCGAGGTTTGTGAATATTAGGTTTTGGGATTTCGGGTTTGGGATTTCGGAATTCTCCAAATTTTAGGTTTCAGGTTTTTGGACATTCGAAGTCTTGCATTTTTAGGTTTTTGGGATTGTCATTCCAAATCAATTTTCAACCTCCAGAATATCAAATACACAGTCCTTCAATGTTTTAATTTTTATTCTGTCAAGTTTGGTGTGTAACTTGTCAAAATCTAGCCTTTAGAGGCTCATTTCCCACAACACATCTGGCGACTCCAAGGGATAGAATTTAGTGGTGTAGTAGCATAGGTTGCCCAAGTACATGAGAAGAATTCGAACTAGGTCTGATACTCAAGAAGAGGGATTATTTGTCTACCTACAATTATCACCAGGAAGAGGAAGGAGAGGAAGAAGACCGCAAAGATCACCATCTCCACCTAACAGGACTTTGTCTACGCCTCCACCTAGTAGACCTTTCCTTCAATCAACGAGAGTTCTCCGACCAATCAGGATGGTGCAACCCAATCCCTATGTCAACTTCATAGGCAGTAGTCCACTTGCCCTAAATGCTCAAAATCCAGTTCCAATTGCAGCACTAAAGAACATCCCATATTTCACTGGAGAGAACTAGACAACTCCGATTGACCACATCCAGGACATTGCAAATGTCTGTGCAATTCATGAAATCAATGAAATGGATATTGCAGTCAAGTTGTTAGCTTCATATTTTAAGGGTAAAGCTTTGCAATGGTTTAGAAGCCTAACAGCAGGGTCTATCTAGAATTGGGACCATTTGTGCACAACCCTCCATAATCAATTTGGGGAAAAGGGGATAATCTGTCTTTATTAGAACAATTGACAACAATCAAGAGGGCTCCTAATGAACAGTTGACTGATTTCAACTTCAGGTTCTAGAGGACATGGGATAGAATTTTACTCATTGTGAGACCAGTGGCTGAAGGTGCATTCCTCTATTTCTTGAAGGCTATAAATTCAGATATAGCCATGATGATCCAATCAATGGGAGGTATAACCTTACCCGACCTATAACATTGCTATTAGAGCTAAAAACTACTTGATTCAAGCTGGTAAGCTTGCACCAAGGCCACCAATGCCTCTCTATCCGATATGGGAGCTCCTTCAACTAGTCAAACACCATAATTGAATCCCATTCCAGCCCCTAGAAATCAAAGCAATAGTGAGGCTTCTACTTCTTCAAGCACTTCAAAAGAATTGTAGGAGGTTATGAAACAACTACAGAACCTAGGAAATGAGCTAGTGACTATCAAGAGACAACAAGCTCGATTTCTAGGCCGTATCAACCTCAAACTCAATATCAAGCTAGGCCCCCATATCAACAAAATAAACCACTAGCTCAAGCTGCAAATCAAAACCAAAACCAAGGACAACCTCAAGCTACCAAGACCATTTCGACCATATGATCTAAATGCAGCTTCAACATCGAGAGCCTTGGTTCCAACACAAAATAACATGGCACAGAATATGACTGGTGTTACCCCTATAATCTACCTCACAATCAATCAACGTGTTTCAATGGTGCACTAAACTAGGCCTTGATGGTGCAGACCATTGGTGTGTCCCAAGAACCAAGTCAAGAAGGAAATCAACAACAAGAAACTCAACAAGAGGTACCTCCAATGAAACTATGTTGGTTAATTGGAAAACATAAGACTTCTGTGGAATTAACCAACCACCTTTTCAAGGCATGGCTTCCAACACATGATCAAAGAAGAGGAACATTGAGGAGGGACAACCATCTAATCTAGTTGTTTCTCATCCCACTCCTACACAACAAGGAGTTAGTAGACCAAATGCAACAATGTGCTCATGTGACTATTCAAACTCCGAGAAAAGGTGGTGCCAAGTAAAGGGAAACACAAGGATAATTCATCCCCTTTCAACATCATTGATCAGATGAAGAAAACACATGTGAACATTTCCATGTGGGAGTCACTAGTGATCCCAAGAAAATGAGATTTGTTGCAAGCCGCAATGGCCAATTGGTCTGTCTCGAATGGATCAAACCAAGGACAAGAGAAAGTCCTCACTAATGCATTGCAATAGGGTGGGAGTCAACCAAGTAAAAATTTGAAGCCTCCACCATTTTATGTGTCATTGATTATTGGGAACCACTTGGTACATAACTGCATGATCGATTCAGTGCAAGTAGTTCAGTGATGCCCAAGTAAATAGCAAATCAATTGGGTCTAAAGTATGAGCCAGTGCTCAAAGGAGTAGTGCAATGGATGGAACATCAATAGGAACAGTTGGGATTATCAAGGGTCAAGTCTTACACTACATGCCTGCCTAAATGTCACAATTTTGTAGGATGTGTCTGTAATTGACCTCCCACCACTCTTTGCACTATGTTTATCAAGAGACTTCACTACCAAAATTGGTGGATATCTATCTGTGGATTGGTCACACATGCTCTTCAGACAAGGTATGGAGCTAAGGCTACAATCAGGTCAGAACCAATTGCAAACTTTCACATTGAGCCTCATGTGCCAAGTCTTATCAATGTAAATTTCTCAGCCTTCGATCAGGAAGAATGTTCAAATGATTTAGAAACAAGTACTAAGGTTGAGGGTATTCCATAGATTTGACTCTGGATGAATGGGCAAACAAAAGGCATGCATTTGACCCATATAAGGAATGGAAGAATTTGAATTGGGTGTATATTGTGTACACGAAGAAAATTCACCTATCCCTAACATCACCAAGCCATAAAATAAAGATGAAAATGAAGTTTGGCAACTATTTTTCGATGGTTCAAGAAGCAAACAAGGTGCTTTGGAGGAGGTGCAATGTTAGTTTCACCATAGAACATAAAGTATTATTCAACTTTTAGATTTCAGTTTGCATGTTTCGAATAACATAGCTGAATATGAGGCTTTGATTCATGGACTTCATTGGGCCAAGAAAAAGGGCATAAAGAATTTGCAAGTATTTGGTGATAGCGAGCTAATCATCAATCAAGTCGGGGGAAACATGCTGCAAAGAATGACCTACTCAAGAGCTACAAAAATAGGGTATGGGACCTAATTGAAGACTTTGAAGCTTTCAACATTGTGTCCATACCCAAGAAGAAGAATGAAGTTATAGATAGGCTTGCAACAGTTGGAGCAACATTTGATGTGGTTGATAATATCAAAAGAGACAAAACACAACCACATATCCATGTGATTGTAAGGCTAAGCAGTTCCAGATAATAACACGAGTTGGTAGGTGTTTGAGAATGATCAAAAGATTGTTAATTTCTTACAAGAAGAGGCTGAATTCTCAACTAGGAATCAAGACAAATTAGAGCAGCAGTACGGGGATCAAGTAGTGCAACTGTGGACCAATAAGCTTCCCAAAGGTTTAGTAACATTGAGTCTATCTTCAATCCTAATGACCGTTTTCGAAAAGAGAAGGCTAACATACAGGTCAAAGGAGAGGATTCAGAGCCAATCTTGGTCGGAGAGGGAAAGACACTCCAAATTGGCAAGGTGGCCACTAAGCAAGAGAGATATGAGTTCACACAAATTTTCCAAGAGTTTCCAGACATCTTCACCTGGAGTTATGAGGACCTATGAGGATTCAATCCAAGTTGGCACAACATACAATTGAACTAGACCTAGATGCTAAGCCCATCAGGCAAAAGCAAAGACCGATCAACCCTCACATTGAGCCTCTAATGAAGAAAGAGCTAAACAAGCTAATAGAGGCAAGCATTATATTTCCAATCAAGCACTCAGTTGGGTTTCCAACTTGGTCCCGATTAGAAAGAAGAATGGAGAAATCAAGTTGTGCGTGGACTTTCGAGATTTGAACAGGGCATCTCTCAAAGATCATTACCCACTTCCTTCAATGGAGCAAATCTTACAGGTAGTAGCCGAGATCAGAAAGATTCTCTCTCCTAGATGGCTACTCGGGGTATAATTAGATAATGGTGAAAGAAGATGATCAATTCAAAACGGCTTTCACCACTAAGTGGGGCACCTATGCCTACAGAAGATGCCATTTGGATTATCTAATGTCGAGCCACTTTCCAAAGGGTGATGGACATGACATTTAATGGGTTGATCAACAAGATAGTACTTGATATATCTTGACGATATCATTGTGTTCTCCAAAAATGCAACAGATCACCTCTTTCATCTGAGACAAGTATTTCAAAGATGTAGGAGATTTGGGGTATCATTGAATCCCAAAAATGTATATTCTTGGCTCATGAAGGCAAGCTCCTAGGCCATATTGTGTCAAGGGAAGGATTGATGATTGACCCAAAAAGAGTCAAAGCAATTTGAGCATTGCCCTTGCCAAGTCATAAGAAGGCTCTTCAAAGCTTTCTAGGAAGGATCAATTTTGTCATGCAGTTTGTGCCAATTTTTTCACTCTTGTGAAGCCAATAATGTTGATGTTGAAGAAGAGCATGGCATTCAGGTGGACAATGAAGGCAAAGTGAGTTTTGAAGCAATAAAAGAGGCTATATCTCAAGCTCCAACTCTCGTCAATCCAGACTTCTCGAAGGACTTCATGCTCTATGCCTTTGGTGGCGGTGACATGGTTTCTGCAATCCTAGTGCAACAGAACAAAGAGGGTTCTGAACAACCGGTTTCCTTCTTCAGTCAAGGTTTGGAGGAATATGAAACTAGGTACTCTTTCATCGAAAAACATGTTCTTGCAGTGATCAGGAGCTTGAAGAAGTTCAAACATCTAGTCTTAAACAACAAGATCCAATTATTGGTCTCTCATGCGGGAGTCAAGGACTTCCTTTTGAACAAGGATCTAAATGAGAAACATGCGGATGGATCACTCGTGTCATGGAATATGACATTGAAATTAAGGTCACTAAGCTGGTCCATGGAAAGGGATTATGTGAACAACTAGCCTCGAGTCAACAAGTTGATGTAAGTAATGAAAATGGAGTTGTTTTGGTACTACAAGATGGTCAAGAACAAGCAAATGATAATGTGCCCATCCCTTGTTGGACTCAAAATATGATACACTTCCTATAAACAGGACTATGCCCTCTAGAAATGAGCAAAGAAAAGAGGAGATACTTCGATTACAAGCCATCCCATATGTGCTTGTTGATGGCATTTTGTTCAAAAGGGACATCAATGGTGTTCTATTGAGGTGTATTGGAACAAATCAAATTGAGATATTGCTACAAGAGTTTCACAATAGAGAAGCCGAGGTCATTTTTCTCTGTGGGTGACAACTCTCAAGATAATGAAGGCAGGTTACTATTGGCCCACGTGTTCAGTGACTGCTATACATGGATAAAAAAGTGTAAAAATGTGCATTCTTCACAGGAAAAGAAAGGTTAGCAACACTTCCATTGCACCCAATTTTGGTTGACCAGCCATTCATGCAATGGGGATTGGACTTCATTGGATTCATCAATCCAAATTCAAGCCAAGGTCACAAGTGGATACTCACAACAACAAACTATTTCACCAAGTGGACCGAGGTGGTAGCACTCAAGAAGCAAATGAGTCTAGCATACTAGACTTCTATGAAGGGATAATGACTAGGTTCGGAGTACCAACCACTATTATATCAGACAATGCATTGGTGTTCCTAGGTTCCAAGATCACGAATGGGATATTAAAAATGGAATCTACTTGAGCACCTCTTCAAATTATTACCCACGGGTAATGGGCAGGAAGAGTCCACAAATAAGAATTTACTAAGAATCATCAGAAGGACTCTAGATGAAAACCAAAGGACATGGCATACTAAGCTCAAATCAGCCTTGTGGGCTAACAGGATCACACCAAAGAGGTCAACAAGTAATTCCCCTTACAAGTTAGTCTATGGGAAAGAGGCAGTGCTACCTATATCATTGGAGCTACCCACACTAGAGCTCATGAAACAAGTGGAGCTGTATGACTTCGATCCAATGGAGGCTAGGTATGCAGATTTGATGGAATTGGAAGAAATCAGAGAACATGCAGTTCAAATGATAGAGAAAGATCAAGCCTTAGTCAAAAGATGGTTTGATAAGAAAGCAAGAGCAAGGACCTTTCAAGAAGGGGACTTAGTTCTAAATGGGATGTAGATTGGGCAAAACTGTGAGAATTCCAAGTTTGATGCCATTTGGAGTGGCCCCTATATGGTCATGGGATGTAAAAGTAGCAATTCCTTCTAATTTTCTACCTTGGAGGGAGAGGAGCTTTCGATAATCTTGGTTAATGGAATCTATCTTAAACATTATTACTAAAAGGGAAAGGTTTCACCCTTGTAAATATTAGCCTAGGATTTTAATTCCTCTAAGTGCGTGTGCACATTGTCTTGTTGTAGTGTAGGTTTCAATTTCCCTAAGTGCTTCACAGACAGTCTTGTTGCTCCAAGGTTGTATCACTATGCAGTTCAGTGTGCCTCTAGGTGAATGTTGTAATAGTCCATTTCAGAACAGGTGAAAACTCCAAGTCAAGACAATTATCTACTCTCACAAATCTCATCTTCAATATTTTCTTATGAAAATTGAGAGTGCAAGTAGTGGAACAGGTTCAGGATCAGCAAGTGCAAGCATTCGGGAGAAGTTTCAAGTAAAATATCAGTATCATGCTATCATTCATGACTCGTGCCCAATGGATACTTCAAGGCAATTGATCTTTCACCTAGTAGGTAGGTGATCCCACGAGTCACCAAATTGTTATCCAATTTTTCCTCTCAGGAAAAATAGACAAACATGACCTTGCATGTAGAGGAGCCGATGGGGTTGTTTCAGTCATGGAGGATTGCATTTTGGAGTTGGGCGATAGAAATTGCAAGTTCTCAAATTTCAGACTTTTCACCTCTCAGGTGAACTTAGAAATTGATTTTTAAGGGCTTAACTTGATTAAAACAAGTCCAAATTTCACCTGTTAATAGGTCGGGGGCTAATCTCCAAAAGGGTATTTTTAGTTTTAAAATTTTGATTTCAAAATTTTAGAGTTTTTCAGGATTTTGAAATTTTGGGTTTTGGGATTTCGAGATTTCAAGTTTCGGTATTTTGGGATTTTGGGTTTCAGGATTTCAAGATTTTGTGTTTCGGGATTTCAGGATTTCGGATTTCAGGATTTCGGATTTCAAAACTCTAAAGCCCCACAACATAAAAAGCAAGACTCAATGTCCTGAAATTCCAAATTTTAAAAGTTCGAAATTTTAGACTTTTGGACTTTCGTGTTTCGGACTTTCAAAATTCTTAGGCCATTTTGAGCGGTGAATAGTAGCTTGACTTCCAAAACCAAAATTTCTGAAAGTTTGAATTTTAGGATTTCGAGTTGCATGCATTTCAAAAATGAAGAAATACAGTTTGCCATTTTTGAGGGTGTCAGGATTCTCACCTACCAAAATTATGAGGTATGGGCTTCCTTTCTTGCCCAACAAGGAATAGTGCATGGAGGCATGGGTTTTGCAATAGAACCCATCATTGTTGCAGGTGAATTCATTGCTCTTTTGGGGTGGTTAAACAAGAATTTGGATTTCTTCTATCTCCTTCTCTAATTCTTCCTATATATTGTAAGGAGGGGCATTTTTCAAAAGGTTGGACATTTTGTTTTGCACCTTCCCTTCTTCTCTTCTCTGCAAGTGGATTTGTGGAGTTCAAACCTCCCATTCAAACTGTAATGCAAGTTTGTGCCTCTTGGCCATTGTAATGGCTCAGTATCAAATTCTTGGAGCAATAAAAATAAGTCTGTGGATGATCTCAACCCTCTCTTATGTTCATTGTATCTTCCTTTGATCTCTCATTACAATCTTGGTTATTTGTGCATGGTGGTTGTATTACATTTTTATGGTTTGTGTTTAATGGCAAAGCAGTGTTCAACATTCCTTTGGTGCATCACCTCTATTTTTAGGTTTATTTTCTTGTATCTTCTTAACCATGTCTCCTTGGAAAATTAGAGTAGATCCTCTACAAATTGTATGTGTGCACTGAACAGAGGAATAGGAACCGACCTTCATCCGGAGAGCTTTCCCGATCGTAAAGTCCCACACTTTGGGAAAAGCTCCATGTTATGCAATCACACTGAGAGTTTCAACCCATCGATTTGTAGACATTCATGGGTGCTTTGTGATTACACATCAAAATAATATAACTTTTAACAACGAAGGAAAACAATCTTTCCACAACTGACATAAAAGATTGTTATATCACTGTTCCATAATATGAAATAAGATAATCTGAAATAAAGGTAAGCTAACCACTTACACTAAGGAATTATGCATTCACAAAGCATATATTGATCAACCATTTAACACAATAAATTAGGTTCTTCAAGGCAAGATATCACTCTGAATATAATTAAAAGGTTTTAAAATCCCCAAAGCACTCTTCCAAGCTTGAAGAGTAACTTCACCAAAATGATCAAATCTATATCCTCTCTCTAAGAATCCATGCACTTAACTATTTATAAGTTCCTTAGGCTGAGCCATTACAATTGGGCCTTAACTAACAAATAACTAAAAATAGAAATGTCATTAAATTCAAGGAACATGCTCCCATAAAAATAACAAGTTTGTTGCAAGGGTTTGACTCGCTTAATCCCCGCAACTTTGACCAATCCAAAGTCGGGATTTATCCTTCCATGGCCGCCGCCTTTGGCTTGGCCCTGCAATGCTTTCTCCTTCTATAGGTTTATGTTTTGCTTCCTCCCACATAGCCATTCGATTAAATGCTTGATAATTCCCTGAATTTCTTCATCTCCCAACCCACATGTGTAGTGATTCACTACATCTGCTGTCTCGATTTCCCTCGTGACCTTGGCTGGAACTCTTCTAAGTTTACCCACAACCTTCTTTAGTTTCCCTATGAATTTTGGCATGAAACCAATCTATCAATAGATTCACTACTGAAAGTCTTGGTAACCTCATCATCATGCTTCACCAAATCTTTGAAATTTTCCTGATCCTCCGGAAGAGCATCAATGTTTTCATTGAAGAACTTACAATTAACAATATCAAATTCTTTTGATATGTCATTCAAAGCATCCATAATTTCCACTCGTTTATCATCCAACCTCTTAATTAAATCCTACAACACCTGACACCAAAATTCCATGGCCTTTTGATATTCAAACAACTTTGAAGCATCGTCGATTACATCCTCCTGAAGGAGTAGATCTGGATCTTCTTCTCGATCTCACTCCATGTGGCCAAATTCAAGTTCAAGTTATTATTGTCCTCGAGAAAATGCTTCATCCATTTTACAATAATAGATCTTCCAACCTGTAAATCATTATATATTTCAATGGCCTCCTTAATTAAAGGATTGGCTTCTTGCAGTATGTGCTCCATCCATCCATTTACTAGTCTCCCTTTCTGGCCTATCTTCTCAATCTTGTGATGAGAAAAATCATTGATAGTAGACAAAACTATCAGAGCCATGTTAGTTGAAACTTCGGTAGATGGAGTTGGCTGTGTTACTTTTCTTAATAACACAGTGAGATGCTTGACTTTTTCTTTAAGCTCATATTTAGAAGCTTTATCCTTATCATACTTTTCTATCAGATTTCCAAGAGTGGTTTGCACATCCTACTTAGCTCCTTCATGAGTGGATTTTCCCAGTGAAAATCTAGAAATTCGATAATCTACAACTGTAATAGTTTCCTTGGTTTTTCCCTCAATGGGAGTAGCAACCTCTACAACTCGTTCCCCCGATGGATTCACTGTCAGGCTAGAAACAATCTTTGGCTTCTTGCTCGCCTTTTTGGTATATGCTCCAACACGCGCAAGTCTATGGCATCTACCAGAGGCACCTTCTTCTTCTATTTTGGAGTCTCCGAAACAACCATTTTGGAATGGTTGATGCTGATGGGAGTGGAACAATAGATTCAATACTTGAAACATTAGTCAAAACAAGAGCACCAATAACATTAGTTGGCATTTGAATGGAGGTGGAAATAATGGATGGGGTGGATGTGAGGACAGCCATAGGAGTGGATATAATGATATTAGAAGATGAGATGGAAGGAAATGGAAGTGTTAGAGGAAGTGAAGTAGAAATGGGTGACCCAATAGTTTCCCCTACTTGAGAGAACTGGAAGGGATGAGAACACTTGGGCCATAGAAGGAGATGGAAAAGAAGAAATGATTGTAGAAGTGGAAGGAAATGATGTAGGAAGTGACAATGGAAGAGGAAGAGGAGATGACAGGTCCTTTGAGACACTGGAGAGTCGGTGACCTCCACTATTTATGATAATGTACTTCTTTGGAGATATGACTTTTCAAGGAGCCTTGGAGAGAGAAGAGCTACCAACAATGAATGAAATCTTTTTAGGGACTATGTGGGCCTTTTGGATGGACCTTTTTCCCTTTGTAGGAGTTGGTAGACTTATGGTTGATGGAATTTCTATATTTGTAGGTTGGTCTAACCCTTTGGGTGAGATTCCCAAGGTAACCAACCAACTATAGGTTCTCTGCAGAATGGGGCCCGCCCTTTCCTTTGTATTGCAACATTCTTCCACATACTAATCGATCCATGATAATGGTTTATTGAAAACATTATTATTTTTATATGTTACATCCAAAACCTCATCATCATATTGCATTTCTTTTGGAACCTCGGTTATACCAAACTACCGAATCTCATCCAAAGTTAACCTCTCGTAATCTCTTTATTGGCTAATGTTTATCTCATCACCCCCGGGCATTTTTAAATATTTCCGTGCTTCTTGTCTTCTATTTTTATCTAGCGCCATGATTATTTTTAAATAATTATTGTTGGCCTATTTGTCTTTCAATATTAATGTATGCAAAGTGATGAATCCTTGTTTATTTCTTTTCTGATGGTCTATCGACTTAGTTTGCTAAAATCCTTTGTGGTTTCTTTAGAGAATCTTACCCCATGTCCATGGCTTTTGCAACATTTCATTGAACATAATGCTCTTGGGTAAATTTCTAAGTCCTAATCACATACTTGCATTCATATGATTCCTAAGCGAGAAAAGTACTAATTGACCATTGTCTTTGGCATCTTTGTTTTCTTTCTTACTCTCTCTTTGGCCTTGCACACCCTATTATGCAGTTTGACTTTCATTGCTCCACCTTTCTTGGCTTTGGACACTAGCACCCACCCAAGATGCCAGTGCCCTGACACCCTCGTCCCCTTTGGGTTCCCCTGACCTCTTTTTATCTTACTCACCTCTTTTTGGGCCTCTTCTAGTTGGGCATCTTGATTTCTTATGGGTTGGCTTTTTAGTGGTTAATTACGAAATTCAAACAAGGGAATAATCTAAATACATTGTTATGTGATCAAATTAAGGGACCAAGCTCTAAGCGTCTACTACCATTACCTAAGTTTGCATCCAAAGGAATTCTAAGAACATCAAAGCATCCATCTAGCTTCATTCAAGGGACAAGGGATTGCTAATTATGCATACACACATAGGAGGGGAAGTTTATTTTGTTTCATCCACACATCTATTTACATTGCTACATCTAGCTATCATTCGCTATCAAGTACATCTTACATAAGAGCTTCCTAGGGCATGATTATTGCACACACACACACGACAACTACATGGAGTATGAATGTAGTGTAATGCCCGTATCATAAGTTCACTCAATTAGGTGATTGCTTAGGCTTAATCTAACTCCCCATTTGCATCTTTTTCTTTTTAGGATTTGATGTGTTTTGGGGTTTTGCAGAGATCTTTTGTTTCACAGTTATAAGTGAATTCTCAAGGCATAATGTGACACACATGTAATCAACAAAGTGAGGGTTAGCGACACTCTTGCGACACAAAAAAAACTATTTCATGAGGTTTTGAGTAGTCATAGGCACCCAACTAGGGTCTTTGACACCTAGGTGCCCCAAAACTAGTCCAGTGCTCGTCCACCTATTTTGACATCTTTGCAATTTTTTTATGCATGGTTACAATATTTTTACCCTCCTATTCCAATAGTTTTCTAGCTCAACATATTTCAGATTTATTGTGAATCAACTAAGTCTCTCTTTCCCTCTCTTGCACTTAGGGTTTCAAGTTCTCTTTCTTTATTACTTGTGTCATATATGTGCTTTATTGTTATATTATTGTATGTGACTCTAAATATCCTCGAGGGTTTTACAAATTCAATATTTGTTAAATCATTTAGTGAACCCGTCTCATTCAAACACTCTTGGATCCTCATATTTCTTCTCTCATGGCTCACAAAATTCCTCAAATTTATTTGTATGATTTACTTCAAATGCATCCCAATTGCAAGGTTGTTCGAAAAATCCCTAGACACAATGTATCTCCCTAGAGATACGCCGCCACATCAAGTGAGTGTTATTTTCGATCATCTATCCGATGACCCTAGTCTTTGTGATCCTCCATCTAATCAACCCATGTTAGAGTCAATTCAAGCTTTACATTCTTTATTTCAAGAAAAATTTAGGTTATGGAATCCATGATTACATCTCTTAAATATGAAATCCAACATCTTAAGGACGCTTCTCTAACTCATGTTAGTTCTTCTTCTCATCCTCATTCTATATATTCTATATGTACTCATATCAGTGAGCCTCAAGTCTTACCATTACTGGAGACTCTCACGTTTGAAAATAATGCTAAACAACATGGTATTCTTATTGATCTCCTTAATAATCAATTAATCACTTTGCAATCTGCTCATGGCTATCCTCCTCATCATCTTGCAAAATATCAAGTTTGTTTATATTGCAATTATCATCGAATCGGTGAACATAATTATAATTACTTTGCTATGCTTTACAACAAAGAATCAAACATCTTGAGCATCAAGGATTTATCTCATTCATTGCACAACATTTTGTTGCATGCCCATCTATAAATTCTACATCTAAATGGGATCCTAAATCTGCTTCATCTATGTCTAATGAGAATCATGTTATTAATTCTAATTATCCTTCTTCGATCAATCAAACACCGCCTATGCAATCCACTCAAACTAAGAAACCTCCTATAAAGATTAGTTTAACACCTCCTCCTCTCAATTCACCTACAATATGACCAATTAAAACTAAGCAACCTCCTTTAAAAAATGGTCAATCCTCTTCTCCTCCCAAGTCTTCTACAACGTTACCAAATAAGAAACCACTCACTATGTAAAGACGAACAAGCTCTCTAGTTGGCCTCTTTTGACTTTCGCCACCTTTAGATCATGGTCACACATATTTATCTCATCATACATCGGGTGGAGGACCCTTGTCATTCAATTTTATCAGATAGCTTGCTCATACTTGACACTTGCATATTACTATACATTATCATTTGTATATCACTTGTTATATTACTTACTTTGAAATTAGATTTAATTCAATTTATATTAAATAAGGAAGCTAGGAGAGAAGGTGTAATGAGCTAGGGTTCATGAGTAGGGATGAATAAATAGGTCTCATAGAGTTTGAATTCATAGAGCTAGGGCAAAAATTTTAGAAGGTTGAATTAAGGAACGAAGTGGAAGAAATCAAGTGTAAGATTTGAGCAAAATCTTGGACGCTTGACATTAGGGCACAATATTTGAGTAAGTAATTGTTTTTCTGCACCTAGGGCACAAATTTTGCAAGGTTTAGGGTTTGTGGAGTAGGAAATTTAAGCAAAGGCACCAAATAGGTCTCCCACGATCAATAAATCCCCAAAGAACAAGAAGAATATTGATGATGTACTTGAGGAATGGTTATCTCAAATGTAGTACCCACCAAAAATGGTAATAGGGTAGCCATGGGTGTTACATTTGAAAAAATACAAGATAAGTGATTATAATCATTGTACAAAGTCTCATGAAGGAGAAATAAGGAAATATGTAATGAAGGAACTAACCCAAAAGATGATAGAAGGACAACTTGTTATTGATGACAAGGTGAAGAAGGACTTGGAGAGCACAGGGGTTATGTAGCTGTATGAGCTGCCATATTTTGGGAAGCCAAGCACCTCTACCAATGGCCAATGTCTAGGGTGCACGAGTAATTCTTCTACTTTGCAGGTAAATGAATGCCCATAAATGTGTAATTGATTGGAAAGGTGACTAGCTTACGTGCTACCGTAGCGAGAGATTGGGCTAGATTTTGAAGATGATGTCTCCGAAGAAGCCACAACAATATATTTCAATTACCAGAGATGGAATCGTGAATTTATGATTAGAAGTATCACCGATCCATGCACAAGGATAACAACACACCTTGTCGATTATAAATTGGGTGCATGTGAACATTGGTCGGAAGTGAATAAGAAGTGGTTGCATGTTGCACACAAGATGTCGCAAAAGACTCTATACAACATCACCATGTATGTTGTTGAAGGCATCGTTGAGGAGGCTAAGGTCCAGGTAAGCAAGGGTGAAAATATAACCTAGGGTGTAATTCTACTATTGATTATATTTTGGGAGATAGGAGTATGTGATGGCCCGGAGAACAAGATGTGGGTCTATTTGTTGGAGAAAAATCTACCACACACAGTTTGCAGAATTCACTTGTGATGGGGAAATAATAAGCCCTTAAAAAATGCACAAACGAAAATGGTACAGAGAGACTGCGTGAAACATTCGAGAATGAATTTTGCGTACTCAGGAGCCGTTTTTCTCTATATGATAAATAGGTAGACTTTGTAGTGGATCAATATTTTTTTCCTTAGAAATTTCTTACTTAACAATGAAGATATGGGCCCATGGTGTAAATTTCCATTTTCCTTCATGAAAAAATACTTTCAGGCCGCAATGAACTACATCAAGGACACACACAAGATGAAATTTAGTGTAGACAATGTTGATTCAGATTGTCATACGTTGCGCCGCATTTATGTGTATCCATCAAGTCGGCATTTATAGAGATAGTGTAATTTGACATCATGTAATTGAGGCCCACACCTATTATAGTAGGTAAACATGCATATATAGTATATATGTATATTAGGCACAAGTTAAAGGATGGAAAGTATATCAACGTGTAATACCTTCATCTACCAGAGCCTCCACAGAAGAAGAAGGAAGTAGGGATGGCTAATAGAAGGTGCGAAGATACTCCACCCCAATAAAAAGATGAGGTGGAAGGGGAAGAATATTAAGAAGATGATGAAGAAGAAGAGAAATCCTTGGACCAAATTAGAATGAAGAAAATGCAAAGGCAATGGAGAGAAGAAAGTAAGGGCGTAAGTACCTCGAGGTGCCTAAAATGTATCTATAAGTCACACCCACTAAAACAAGTCCTCAAGAAGAAGCATAACTCGATGAGGAAGAAATCACGAGTGATTAATGTTGAAGGATATGACGAGGACTTGGAAGAAAATACAACCGAGAAGATAACACGCGAGAAGGAGAAACTGCAACAAGATATGCCAATGTATGTGCGATGAGGAGCCTACACAGAAGAAAAAGAACCCAAGGAAGAGACTGTGGAGGCGGGTCATAATGAGGAGATGCACTACACATGTGAGGAGGACTGATGAGGCCACATATTGGCATGTTTTGGCCTCATCTAAATCCTTTTTGAGCCTCTTGCACATACATTTTTGAGACTTTGATCTCCTCTTGATGGTTGATATGAGATAAAGTTATGATTTTGCATATATTTAGTTTTATATGTTCATTAAGATTTAATATACTTATTTACTTGTGGTGAATCTTGTCTGTTATGCAAACCGATGTTTTTGATATCCCCATGAACAAATTACAAGATGCCATAAGCTTTTGAAGTAGTAGGCCCTAGCTTGTAGCAACTTTGGCGGACTTAAATAATTATCCCCTTTCTCACAAATCAAGCAATTTAAATACAAAGTTTCCTATCCAACAAATACCCTAATTAATAAATCACCCTTCTACCTAGACTAATTAATTATTATTAATTAATTAGCTTTCCCTTCCATTTAACCAATAAATCAATATTTAATTGATTTAATCCCCTTATAATAGCCTAAATCACACTAATATTCTTCTAATTGGCTTCTATAAGCTTACACCTACCTATTAATTAATCACCTTTGATTAATTAAAATACCCCCAACTCCCATGACTTGCTAAACATGTATTAAACCCTTCTAAAGTAAGGTTACCTTTAATAAAGCAACCTTATCCATTCCTAATCATGTTTTACCTTTATCCCACATTCATGAGAATGTGTTGAATCCTTTTATCCTTTGGGCTATATAAAGAGCCCTCCACCTACCTTTTTACTTACACCTAAACTTTCTAAGAGAGAAAATGCAAAGCATATAGCAAAGAGACTAAGAGCTTGCACCTTGCCCTTTTGAGAGTTCATCATCTTGAAGAGTTAAGCCTCTTTCTTAAAGTGCTTGGTCATATGGGAGGTGTCAAAAGGGTCTCAGAGCCCAACTTTGATTAGCCCCATTCCTAGGTTCTCGAACATTAAGGACAACTATTTTGATAGCCATGGAGCTTACTTAGGTCCATTCATTTATTTGTTGTTAGAGAATAGAGGAGTTTAGATATTTAGCATTGTTAGTTTCAAAGTTTGTATTTATGAATGCTAAAGATCTAACCCTTGTTTAATTCTTATCATGATGGTGTTTATGCTTTGTTTTAGCTAAATTGTAGAACTATTTTAGGTGGTAGTTCTTGCTTCATTTGATTTAGCATTAAGCAAAGTATACATGCACACATTTGGCACGCCTGGTGGGACTTACTCCATTGTCCTTTGCACTTAATTTCAAGTTTTTGTAGTTAAGTTTTATTTTTGGTTACTAACCCTCTTTTACACATGTTGATCTAACTTGTTTTTCTTAACTTGTTTTGTTGAGTTTGCATGTGTTGGGTATTCCTTGTAGGTATGAAGGAGGTGAAGTGCTGTCAAAATTGGAATTGATGGGAAAATTTCAAGATTTATCCATGTTTTCATTTTTAGAGCTTACTTTTTTAACATTCTACATGCTAGTTTTGTCAATTTCTTGAAAATTTTAAATTCTTGAGCATGTAGGTTAGTGTTTGATAGTGCTGAGTCTTCTATTTACATATTAATGTGGTGGGTTGTTGCCCAAATTTAATCTTGGTGAGAAAATTTCAAGATTTCATCATGTTTTCATTTTTAGCTTACTTTTTCAACATTTTACATGCTAGTTTTGTCAATTTCTTGAAAATTTTCAATTCTTGAGCATGTAGGTTAGTGTTTGATAGTGCTGAGTCTTCTATTTACATATTAATGTGGTGGGTTGCTGTCAAAATTTAATCTTGGTGAGAAAATTTCAAGATTTCATCATGTTTTCATTTTTAGAGCTTACTTTTTCATCATTCTACATGCTAGTTTTGTCAATTTCTTGAAAATCTTAAATTCTTGAGCATGTATGTTAATGTTTGATAGCGTTGAGTCTTCTATTCATATATTAATGTGATGGGTTGTTGTCAAAATTGAATCTTGGTTGGAAAAATTTTTCCATTTTGCAGATTAAGGGACGTTTTTTTGACATTTTTGAGTGCATGTCAAGTGCATACCCATGAGCATAAGAGCATATGTGTAACCCATCTTCCGAAGGCCATAACTTTTGCTCCCAACTCGAAATGACTCCATTTTTTTTTGTTGGAAAGGTATTGAAGTTAAATATGCAATGAAAACATAAATTTGGGATTTATACTTACAAAATTATAGGTTTTTCTATTATTTTAAAACTGGTCATTTTCTAACATGTCTAATGTTTTGATGAATGTTGTATTTTCATGCTTACTCGATTTAGACCAAAGCGTGTGTATGCTCTTCTCTTGCACCTTTTGGTGATCTTGAGAATCAAAAACAACTTTGATCTCTATCTTGTTAACATTGGGATTAAACTTGGAAACTTGATTATTCATTTTGCTTAAGGGAATGAACCTTTTACAAAGCATTTTTCAATGGTCCTTTGATTTGAAGTTTTCCATTTCTATATAGTTGGGATAAAGTTTGTGTATGCTCTTTCTTGCACCTTAGGGTGATTTTCAAAAGCAACTTTAGTCTTCTTTTATAACATTTGGTAAATTGGAAACTTCATCTTTCACTTTTTGCTTAAGGGAATGAACCTTTTACAAAGCATTTTTCAATGGTCCTTTGATTTGAAGTTTTCCATTTCTATATAGTTGGGATAAAGTTTGTGTATGCTCTTCTCTTGCACCTTAGGGTGATCTTGAGAATCAAAAGCAACTTTAGTCTTCATTTTATAACATTTGGTAAATTGGAAACTTCATCTTTCACTTTTGGTTTAAGGGAATGAACATTTATCAAGAATTTTGTATGGTTCATTGATTGAAAAGATTTTCTTTACTTTTTAGTTGGATTATTTGTTGTGTATGCTCTTCTCTTGCATCCTTAGATGATCTTGAGAATCAAAAACAACTCTTAATCTTTTTTAAATAATGTGATTTTCTTGAGAACTACTAATGCTTGAGCGCAGACCTAAAAACGCTTGTCAAAGAAAGGAGGAACCAAAACAAAATCAAAAACTACTAATACAATTGTTATACAGAGTTGCCAAAAGGTGTTCAAGCAAACCACACCTAATTAAACAAGATAAAAAGAACAACATATTCAAAACACTCAGATTGCAGGTTTCGAAAAGGGTACGTCCCTCTCCGCTCAACCGAACATAACCCCTTTGGCATAACGCCTTAAGCTACAACAATGGGGGTGGTTCCAGAACCCCAAAGTAGTCCACGCAAGAGGGAACCTCAGGATGAAACGGGAAGTGCTCCGCACTACCTACTTGACTAGTGATTCCTTTGTGAGATAGAGTTACAGTTGTCCATCATCAGGGCGACCCCAAAGATAGTACACGAGACGCACTAGTTGCCTACCGTTTCTCAAGGGGGTAAAGTAAAGCCGAGATACTCCCAAACTAGTCAAGCAGTGACTTTTTGGGTAAATCACGCGCTCGCTCATGGCAACTTTGTAACACCTAGGCGAGAACCACCTAGAGAATATACTTTGGCCAGAGCCCACTTTGACCATTTGAAAACAAGTGTTGAGTCAGAACCTTCTTTTTGAGAAACGTGTGACGATTACTTTCGCCTAGTTTTTACTTGCCTTAGGGCGAGGCAAAACTCACAAGTGAGGCTAGCATTTTTCGTCATTTTTCTTGATTTATTTCTTCATATTCTTTTTGACACTTTGTTGATCAAAAGAGGTGTGATTACCTTTGTGTTGCCATTCGATCGCTTTCTCTCACTTTTATGTCCGCTTACGCCCATCCATGTTTGCGGCAATGGGTCAAGTTAGTTAAACGCCTAAAGTGAGTGGAGGCATTTTCACGTCATTCGTGGTAGCCATTGTGATCTTGATACCCATGTCAAGATCATCATCAGAGTTAGGTGTGGTTCATCATCACCGCGACTTCCATAGAGGAGTTAGCTTGTTTGTCTCGTATCATTACAATTTTGATATTTACGCCTTGTTTCTTGTAAAACTCGACATAAATACCTATATTGTACGGTTACGCACACACATTCTTAACTATTCCTAGCTATACTTTGAGATTTTTTTTTTTCGGTTTTATTATTACCTCGATTTCAAAAGGTGCTAGGCACTACCATTTGTGCATGTTATATCAATAACACCTCGATATCAATACTTCACTTTCTTACAAAGTGGTTTAACATATCTTGGTGATATTGTTGTGTCATTCACAAATCGTAATTGGACACTTTTTGAGATATAGGTCTTAATCAGAATTGAGCTTGCTCATCGTATATCTTGATTGGGAGATCGCATTTAACTTCATGTATTTACTTACGTCTTGTTCATTCCTTTGAACTTGGCATAAGTGGAGACATCTTGTTAATCATCTGGCGTCACAAATTACTTTGAAACGGTCTAGAAGTACTTCATTTGATTAAGTTTTAATACCAAACGCTTTGTTCACGGGTGATTTATCACTCTATCATATTGGTATTCTCACATTGGTGACACATTCATACTCTTAGCAATTTCATCTTGTGTTTCACTTAGGGGTAGTCATTGAATTTTGAACAAATCTACAACTTACCTTAGTGAAACTTATCACGAAAACATGGCTCCCAAAACACGTCTAGGGTTGAAGAAACAGACATATGAGGAACAACAAGCACATGCTTGGGAGACCTCTAATGCATAAAGGGTCAAACCCATTTCATCGACACGACTTAGGGCCACTATTTTCTGCAGAAAAGGAAACCGAAGAGATGGTCGATCATAGTGGAAATGAATTAGAATCACCACACGCAGACTTTGATTTTGACCCCACTCTACTAGATGAGTTTCTCCTTAGAAACAAAGATAGAGTTTTGGCACGGGTCATGGAATTAGGGGCCAAATTTCCCACCGAGAATGAACCAATATTACCTATAAATGACACTACTAAGGAAGAACGCCCCCTTATCAATATGGAAGATATTTTAACAGGTGGGCATGCTTCCACTTCTTACGCAGAAAATGATAAAGTGATAGGGCATAGAATACCCCTCATCAAAGTGGCACGAAGAAATAAGATAGAACATGAAACAGGGGAAGAGCCTCCACAATACGAAGAGGAAGAACCTTTAGAAGAAGAAGACACAAACCAAGTCACAATCCAACAACAACTCAGTAACCTAAGCCGACAACTAGCTTTGCTTACTTTCCAGGTACAAAAAGACACAAACAAGAATGTTCAAAAGTCAAAGCCTAAGTTTAGGATCCACGAACTCCATCGAGAAAACCAAGGAGAAGAAGACACGGGTACCATCGTGTACACATCCCCGCTTCTCCCACTAGAGAACAATTGCTCACACAAGAAGTGCAATCTATGAAAGCAACTCTTGCGAGCATACAAGAAAGCAATATAGGGAGTATTAGGAAATACCAATACGAAGAACTATGCCCCTATCCTTTTGACAAGACAATGACCCTTCAACCCTTTCCAAAGAAATTTGATATGCCAAAGTTCGACAAATACAAAGGAAAGGGAGACCCAAGGGATCATGTTAAAGATTTCTACATGGCATGTCAAGAGGTGTCTTATAGTGATAATTACCTCATCAGACTTTTTCCTAAGAGTCTCGAGGTCAAGCATTGGAATGGTTTACGCGCTTACCACGAGGATCAATTTTCACCTGGCCAGAATTGGTGGAAAGATTCGTGCGTCATTTCTCATATAACATAGAGAGTGACATCACCATGGCAGACTTGTGCGGCACAAAACAACGCCCAAATGAGACCTTCGCCAGCTTCCTCCAACGATGGAGAGGGATAGCTAGTCGCTTCCCTTGCGCTTTCCCTGAGAAGCAATCACAAGATTTTCATCCCTAATCTCAACCTGTATATAGCTTTCCACCTCCAAATGCATTGTGTCCGCACCTTTGAGGAGGTTATCGAGAAAGGGATTCAAATAGAAAAGGCTCTCATTGCCAAAGGCACCCTCAAAACCCAATCTAAAGACAACCAAAGTGTCAAACCCACTGAAAAGCCAAAGATCTTTAACAAAAACAAAAACGTGGTGGGAGACGGAATCACTGATTCCAAACGTGTTCAAACGGTCCAAACCAGTCAACCTTTTAAACTAACCAAGGGCCCAATTCAACCACCACCAAAGTGACGAACATTCACCTCCCTCAATGAACCGTTGTCCCTCATACTAAAATAGTTGGATGCGGCCAACATGATGACCTATCCTACAACACAACCATTTGATGACAACGCTCCTAAACCTTCATGGTATAAGGAGCATGAATATTGTGAAATGCATCGCGTTAAAGGTCATAAAATAGACAAATGTTTGTGACTTCGCCACTATATTCAAGACCTCATTGACAACGGGGAGATAGAGGTGGATAACCCTGGCCACATGCAAACACCTAACGAGAAAATGGGGATTTATAAGGAACCATTCCCCAAGCATGATAAGTCGAAAAGACAAAGCCGGATCGGGGAGAGTCATCCCAAACCTATAAAGCCACGAATTACTTATATACCAAAAGAGATAACAATCATTACGATTCACTTATCGATGTATTCACTCCCCTACTGACCGTGTCAATACCATCCGGATCAAGGGAAAGGATCACATGGTAACAAGGCGTGCCCGCCTCGTGATTCCGAACCCTCTCTCGCTGACCCCAAAACCGATAAATATAACCTTTAGAACAACTTGAGAGGACACCTGCTAAGATCTCAATCTTAGATCTTCTCAAGATATCCAATGTGCATAAGGACATTTTGTATCAAACTCTTCAAGGGTCGGGAGTGCCTTTAGAAGTCGATCCTACGTACCTTCAAGCCACAGTGGCAAATATTGCATCAAGTGAGCATCTTACTTTCAACCATAGGGAGATCCTCGCCACGAATCCTACACATAATCTTCCTTGTACATCGAGGTAGTTGTCACCCGCAGAAAATCAAACGGGTGCTTGGGACAACGGATCGGATCAACATCTCGCACGCTTAAGCTTAGTCAAACAATCGGGACATACGAGGAAGATCTTGAGTCCCATATTATTACTATCACCGCATACGACAACACGGAAAGAGAGTCAAGCAGCACCATTACGCTACCCATGGAGGTGGGCCCCACTTGCCATCAGACAAAGTTTCACGTCCTAGACTTGGAACTTCCATATAATATGCTTCTAGGCCGACCATGGATTCATGCCATGCAGGCCGTGCCATCAACATTTCATCAATGCATCAAGCTGAAGCATGAGGGACATACGGTTACAATACCAGGAGATTCAGAGCCCTTTGCTCATTGTAGAGCTCTTAATAGCTTTGCACGAAAGGGTACATATGCATGTCCCTCCACAGATATAGTTGTCCCTCTTCATTCTGAGGCCATGGAATCTCGAGTAGATTCAAATTCTCTTAATTCTTACGCTCATGGGGCGTCCACTTCCACATCGCCATTTGATTCATGGGAGATGAAAATTCTGAATATGGCTGATGGGGAGTATAATGTACAACAAGCACTCTTGGTTTCTGACCTCTCCTTGTCGCCCAAGACTAGAGGTCGACCCAACTACCGCTTCAGAGACCTAGAGAGGAACACACTATCGGGTCATTCCTACCCGGAGGCTTGTTAGCCGAGGAAAATTACTTGATCCACCTACTACTGGGTCCCCGAGGACACTCAACCATCTTGTTATCAAACCCTAATATGAAAAATCTAGCAAATGATGTACTCCATGGGCTACAAAGGCCTAGGATGTGGGAGGAATGAACAAGGACAAAGAGAACCAGTCCCTCTTCCGCATTTCAAAATAGAAAGATATGGCATTGGGATTCACCCTTACGGAGCACACCCCAACGATCAAGATGTGACTTGTTCTGAGCATGAGGATAGCTTCGAGTACCTAGACAATGATACGGATTCCCATCAGAGCCTATATATGAGGATCTGCCTCCACGAACCTTTTCATGAACAATGTTGTCCTGACCATAACCCCCACCGAACCGACCCTTGACCTTGTGTACCCTTCCCTCGTTGAATGGGACCAACAACGTCACATGCCACTAGATTTATTCGAGAACGACGAGGCTATTGCAGAGTTCATGGGCATAAGGGATACAATTCCCATTGGAGATCACAAGAAGGGTTTCTTTATCGACTTAGACACCTGCGCCTACTTCGGCGAGGAGGCTGAACTTCGTGGTCAACAAAATTTAAAGAAAAGCGAGGGCAAGAGTTCTAAAGAAAAGCCTCGCAAAATCAAAGTCCAAGTCACACAGTGAAAACCTCTTTGAGGCACTGGCTGACAAACAAATAAGAAAATCAAAGGACAAACAAAGTGACCACGCCAAGGATGAAAATCTCGTAGAGACATCCTTGGATGAAGATCTCAACCTACCTCCCGATCCTACGCGTATGGAGGATTTATCAAAATTGTTAGTCAAGAAACCATTGATGTCAATATTGGTACCAAGAAGATCCCAAGATAGTAAAATTGGGAGCATCACTCTCGCCGCAGAACAAAAGACGTTCACTATGCTACTACGCGAGAGTTTATTGATGTGTTCGCATGGTCTTACAAAGACATGCCCGGCTTAGATCCAACTTTAGTCGCACAACCTGTCAGTGCACGCAGACGCTAAGCCTATCAAACAAGCTCCAAAGATGCACCCAAGAGTGGCCTTGTTAGTTAAAGAAGAGTTGAAAGGTTACTTGCAGCAGGATTCATCAGGCCAATTGATTATTCTGAATGGATATCAAACATTGTTCCTGTCCAAAAGAAACCTATCGTATCCGACCGCATGCATTTTAGGGACATCAATAAAGCTTTCCCTAAAGATGACTTTCCATTGCCCAACATTGACATGATTGTTGACTCAACCGCAGGGTACGAAATGCTATCACTCATGGATGGCTTTTCAGGTTATAATCAAATTAAGATCACTGAGGAAGACCAACACAAAACAACTTTCACAACTCCTTGGGGCACCTTCTGTTATCAGGTGATGCCATTTGGCCTTAAGAATGCGGGAGCAACTTATCAGTGGGCCATGACAGTAATCTTTCATGATATGATTCATGACATCATGGAAGACTACGTAGACGACATCCTGGGAAAGTCCAAAACAAGAGAGGATCATCCTATCATTTTGCGGCGTATCTTTGAACGCCTGCGTGAATACAAAGTCAGATTGAATCCAAAGAAATGTGTCTTCGGTGTGTTATCCGGGAAACTATTGGGCTTCATTGTGTCGAGACGAGGTATTGAGGTAGATCCCGCTAAAGTGTCTGCCATCACTGAAATGCCTCCACCTGAGAATATCAAGCAACTGCATAGCTTGCAAGGGAAAATTCAAGCCATTCACCGCTTTATCTCCCAGCTTGCAGATAAATGTCACTCATTCACCCATTTTCTTAAAAAGGACGTCACTTTCCTTTGGGGACCCGAGCAACAACAAGCCTTTGCTTTGCTTAAACAATACCTGGCTAATCCACCTGTCCTCATGCCTCCTACTCCAGGAGAACCACTTTTGCTCTATATTTCTGCTACGCAATACGCTATTGGTGCGCTGCTCACCCAATATGACCTTAGCCATAAAGAGAAAGTGGTGTACTATCTGAGTCGCACCCTCATCACCTATGAACTTAATTATCCTCAGATTGAAAAGGCTTGCTTGGCCGTCATTTTTACCTTTCAGAAACTTCACCATTACCTACTAAATACTAAGACCAAGCTCATATCCAAGGTCGACCCACTCAAGTATTTGTTGTCCAAACCCACCCTCACAGGTAGAATGGCTAATTGGATCATTCTACTCAGTGAGTTTGATATAGAATTTGTCCATCAAAAATCAGTTAAAGGACAAGTACTTGCCGACCAACTAGCGGAAGCACCTTTTCAAAGCACAAAACCTTTGAGTCCGGATCTCCGCCGATGCATCTTTGCTCTACATTGAAGAATCTGTCATGGGCGATACATTTTGATGGATCTTTTACGTTTCATGGTTCAAAGTGCAGGAGTGGTCCTTATTACTCCTTCGGTGATCCTATACCGCAGCTTTCCGCCCGCCTTCCTCGCACGAACAACATCATGGAATATGAAGCACTCATCACAGGATGAAGCTAGCCATCAAGTGGAATATTCAACATGTTAAGGTTGTAGGTGATTCATAGCTAATCATCAAACAGGTTAATGATGAGTATAAAGTTAAGGATGATAAGCTCATACCTTACAAAAAGTTAGTGGAAACTCTAAAGGAGTATTTTGTGCGCATCACCTTTGAGCAAATTCCAAGAGCACAGAATAGATCGGTGGATGCCATGGCAATGGTGGGATCTATGCTTCATATTCCACCAGGGAACAATGATATGCCATTCTTCGTAGAAAATCTACGCCAGCCCGCGTATGACATGCCGAATCTTGCCTAGCTTGTGAGGTTGTTGGTCCCCATTCCCCATGGTATGAACCCATCTTCACCTATCTTAAGGACAATACTTTCCCTCCCAATATCTCCCATTCTGAAAAGCAAAGCCTGATTCGCCAGATAGCCCATTACACCCTTTTAGGAGGTACACTTTATCATCGTGGCTACGATGGGAATCTGTTACGTTGTCTGGATGTGACGGAGTCAATCCAGGCAATTAAAGAAGTACACGAAGGAGTATGCGAGCACATACAAATGGAATGGTCTTGGCTAAGAAACTGTTAAGAGTAGGTTACTATTGGCCCACCATGGAAACTGATTGTTGTAATTATGTTAGAAAATGTGTGCTTTGCCAAAAGTATGGAAATTTCATCCATGCTCCATCGCAACCATTGCAACCAATCACTACCCCGTGGCCATTCTCTAAATGGGGACTTGATCTAATAGGGAAGCTTACTCCTACCTCATCTGATGGTCATACACATATCATCACAACTACAAAATACTTTACAAAATGGGTGGAGGCTGTCCCTTTAACTTATGTCACAGGAGCACATATTTCTAAATTCATCATGAATCACATTATTTGCCGATATGGTATCCCTGCAGCCATCATCACACGTATAATGGGAAGTCATTTAAGAATAAAACTGTGAAAGGCCTTTGCCAACGGTTCCAAATTAGATTAAAATGGTCCACGCCATATTACCCTCAGGGTAATGGACAAGCTGAGGCAACAAACAAGACTTTGGTAAGGATAATGGAGAAGATGGTTAGCAAAACCGGTCGAAACTGGCACCTACAAATCCACCCAGCCCTCTGGGCCTACCGAACATCAATTCACACTCCTACGGGTGCGACGCCATATTCCCTAGTGTTCGGGATAGAATCTATCATCCCTTTAGAGATTGAACTCCCATCCCTGCGAATTTCTCTTCGGGACTATTTGGATAAGGATGAAGATTATCGAGTGGCAAGATTGGCTGAGTTAGAGCTCCTAGATGAGAGGCGCATTCGCGCTCTTAATCACCTGAAGGTATATCAACACAGAATCTCCCGCAACTACAACAAGAGAATCATCCCTCGCCAGTTTGAGGTGGGTGATTTAGTTATGAAGGAGAACCAGTTTCAACACCAGAGCAGAGCGAGAAAAGAAAGGGAAGTTCAACCACACCGGTTAGGACCCTATGTCATAGTTGCCAAGTATGGCACAGGGGCATACAAGTCAAGTCAGCTCACCCCAATGGTGATGAGCTCCGGAGCCCATGAATGCCATGCATCTTAAGAGGTTTTATGCCTAAACATGGCACAAGAAAGTCATAAAAATCACAAAAAAAAAAAAAAATACAAAAACAAAAAATAAAAAAAAAAAAAAAAATCAAAAAGAAAAAGAGAAAACAGTCATCCACTAGTGAAAACCACAAATTGTGGCACTTTGACAAGTCCTCGGGTGAAAACCGGCTTTCCGCACCTCGGAGGATTCGTTGTTCACAAGCATTCTCGTATTAGAAGGGTAGTTTTGTCTTTGGGCCGACCTGTTCTCCGCCTTCGAGTTTCCTTGTGCACACCATTCTCGTCCAAATTTTGATCCGGCTTTTTCCTTCTTTCTATTCATCTGTGAGGGATGTGGTCTTTCGTTATTTCCCATCTTACGCTGGGGGCAACTCAACGAGTTCACCTTCTTGTTCATTAAGCACGTGGGCTTCGCCTCAGTATATTCCCCACCTAACGCCGGGGCATCCATGCTTTCTTGGTTACCCGCACATAGCTTTGGAAAATCATTAAACAAAAACAATATAAAATTGTTTCGACAAAAATAATATAAAATTGTTTCGAGAAAAAAACAAAAATAATATAAAATTGTTTCGAGAAAAACACAAAAACAATAGAAAATTGTTTCGAGAAAACAAAAACAATAGAAAATTGTTTCAGAAAAACACAAAAACAATAGAAAATTGTTTCAGAAAACACAAAAACAATAGAAAATTGTTTCAGAAAAACACAAAAACAATAGAAAATTGTTTCACAAAACACCAAAAACAATAGAAAATTGTTTCACAAAACCTAAACAATAGAAAATCAGTTTATGAAAACATATCTTACAAAAACATTTACTGCATTGTCTTGTTTTCTTGCTTTGCTTCTTGCTTTGCTTTGTTGTTGTATAGTGTTTTTCATGTGCTCGCTTTTGAGTTGTTTGTTGCTTGGGTGTACTTTTTCATAGTTTATCTTTTCTTCCTTAGAATAGATTCATTCTTGCTTGTGCATATTGTAGTGGATTTCATGCTAGTGTGTTAATTCTTTCTTTCTTTCTTAATGCATTTGGTTGTGTTTTGTTACTTGTTAATAAGGCATGGTGATTCATGGTGTATCGTGATTGATTCCTGTGTTCTTTGTAGCATTTGGCTGTGTTTCTTGCATGTGCTCTATTTTGTTATCATTCACATCACATTACCATCACTATCATCACATCTAAAGATCATCTATACATCATATATATAATAAAAAAATGCTAAGTTTTACATCATGCATGTATACTAAGCTAATCATCACATATCATATCATCAATGGGGGCAAGAGGGGTTATGCATAATCAAAAATCTATCCCCCCACACCAATATCATCATATCATCCCGTCCATAGACATCAAAATAACACTTGAAAACAACATTTGATATTGTCTATAGATCTATCATCTACAATCTACAGCACGCCTCAAACGATCACGTGCGATCACCATCTCTCCTGAGTGTCAGAGCCTCACGGTAAGTTTTCTAAACTAAGCGGTTAAAATGAACTGATTGTGATGTTTTTACCTCCCCGGGGTATATTAGCCTGCTTTTTCACCGATCGACGGCCAGACACCCGCTTCGCTCACCGTTTTCTCCTCTGTTCGTTTCACTGTGGAATAATTATTTTTAATTAAATAATTATTTTTATCTTATTTTTCACCGTATTGGGGCATTTTTTGTCCAATACCCCTTTCTTCTCCCCCAGACAATTTTATTGCTCCCTGGCGATTTTTATTCTTCTTCACACCCTCGTAAATAATTATTTTTCAAATAATTATTTTTTCTTCATTTTTCCACTAAACAAGGACATTATTTGTCGTTTGTTTCTCTTTTCTTCCACCTAGGGCACTTTCTGCCCCCCTAGGCCCTTCGCTTTCTTCTTCTTCTACTTTTCTTCTACCATTCACCATGGTTCGAAAGCAAAAAAAAAACAATATATAATATATATATATATATATATATATAAAAAAAATCCAAAAAAAGGCAAAATTTTTCAAAAAATTCCTAAAAAGTAAAACACCCTACAAAATGGTAACTTGCTTCTTACGGCTGAAACTTGTGTCTTGCGCATGGTATTTTCTCCATATCCTATTGGTTTGTCTCACATCTTCCCCGATTAATACGACTCATGGATCACCGGATTCACAACCATTCACAAAAGCTAGCTGCTTGCTTCGCTCGTACTGGGGCACTTTTGGTCAGCTCGGTGTGTTTCGCACACAAACGCTTTTCATGGACCCCGTGTCCATTTTCATTTCCCTCGCATGTATCCTTGCTTGGGGCATCATTTTTAACCCTTTTCATCAATCACGAACTTGTGGATCTCTTCAAAGACCGATAACAAAATATTTGTACAACTCGCTTGACCGTTTGTTGGGTTGATATGTGCGTTCGTACTTGTTTTCCCCGTTATATGAGCTTGTTTCCTTCTCGTATTGCATTGCATTATTGTATGTTGCAGTGGAGTTGGTACTTTCAGCAATGGATAATTGTTCGTAGTATGGCTTTTCATGTCATTCTACCTTTGTCGTATGCTTATATTTTTCATAAGGACCGATGATGTAGTTCCTATGGCAATATGATGACATCAAATTTGTTCCAAACAAATAAGCAGCTAGAGGTTAAGCTCTTCTCTCCCCTCATCCATATTTCTTCTACACCACTTCCCTTTCACCCCTAATTCTCCCTCTCCTCGGGGCATCCTGCCTCGTCCCCATTCTTCTGCCTACTTCTCATCTTTTTCGATCGTCGATCGACTTCCTTCATCACCCCATCGACACTCGAGGGGGCATCTCTCCCTCCTACTAATTTTTCTTCTATCTCTTCAAAATCTCTTCTGTCTACTATCTTTGAAGTGGCATCACTTACGCCACCCCAAAGAGGGGCAAATGTAGACACCTATAATTACGCCCAAGCAATTTAAATACTTAAATTGCGCTAATTATCCCCTTTCTCGCAAATCAACGATGTATCATCAAAAGCACTCATTTTCCCTCATATCATCATTAATTAATTACACTAAGCTAATTAATTAAGTTTCCTATCCAACAAATACCCTAATTAACGACCTTCCGTTAATAAATCACCCCTTCTACCTAGACTAATTAATTATTATTAATTAATTAGCTTTCCCTTCCATTTAACCAATAAATCAATATTTAATTGATTTAATCCCCTTATAATAGCCTAAATCACACTAATATTCTTCTAATTGGCTTCTATAAGCTTACACATACCTATTAATTAATCACCTTTGATTAATTAAAATACCCCCAACTCCCATGACTTGCTAAACATGTATTAAACCCTTCTAAAGTAAGGTTACCTTTAATAAAGCAACCTTATCCATTCCTAATCATGTTTTACCTTTATCCCACATTCATGAGAATGTGTTGAATCCTTTATCCTTTGGGCTATATAAAGAGCCCTCCACCTACCTTTTTACTTACACCTAAACTTTCTAAGAGAGCAAATGCAAAGCATATAGCAAAAGAGACTAAGAGCTCAGCACCTTGCCCTTTTGAGAGTTCATCATCTCAAGAGTTAAGCCTCTTTCTTAAAGTGCTTGGGTCATATGGGAGGTGTCAAAAGGGTCTTCAGAGCCCAACTTTGATTAGCCCCATTCATTCCTAGGTTCTTGAACATTAAGGACAACTGTATTTATCATGTAAAAAAGACATGAATTAGCATCTAACCAAAGTCTTCACTTATCATGAAAAATATGAAACCAAACAACTATAATCTATTTGAGTGGTTTTTGATCATATTCCTAGTATAGAATAAGTTAGTAATCTATCTATATATATATATCCAGAGACAAAGGACAAAGGACGATAGATTGAGGAATGAAGTGATAGCTGTGTGAGAAAGGAAGAATTGTGAATGTGTGAAGATATAATATATTAATGTGAGTTATGCTCTTGAGTTCATTGTAATCTCTCTTTGCTGTAGCAATCTTTAATTACTACAACTCAATAGATGAATCATTTATCTTCTTGAGCAGTTCTGTGAGTTTCTAGGGTAGGATCGAAACTCACTTCTACACGAGGAAGGGCCCCCTCGGAAGGAATTGCAGGGAAGATCCTATTCCTCCATTTCCTATTTATGTTGAGTGGATTGATTATTAGTTATTCATTTTATTTCTCAAAGTTCATGAGTGCATAGTGTGTTGAATTTTTAGATCTGCAGATCAGCAACTTCCATAGTTTACTTTCCAATTTGCATAAGCATTACTTTCTACTCTTTGATAAATTTCTAGCCTACAAAGACTTCACTCCAAAGTATTGTAGCATATATTTTGTAGGCCCTTTGAAAAGCTTATGCCCCTGGGTTGACATTTAATGAACAAGTAGGGCATGAGACCTAATATCATCGGTTGATTATTCTCGCACATCAAGGAACCCAAAGGTGATGACGAGAATGAAGAAGAACACAAAGTAGAGTGCGAAGAGGAAGAGCCCAAGGGAGATGAAGAGGAGGAAAAAGGTGATAAAGAACAACCAATTGGGGAAGACATAGGTGTTGTAAGAGGTGAGATAATCGACACACAGTTTAACATCACGCAAAAACACCTAAGGGGAAGTGCGTCGAGGAGAAAAAGATGGGAACCTATATAAGCACCTCAAATTTCCTTTATTGATGATCAAATAAAGGTATTAAGGGCTAGGTTCCAAAGCTCGGGATTTGAAGGAGAATTTGTTTAGTTGGGAATTATTCAATTAGGACGTGACACTTATGTGTAAGAAGAATATGCATTCTTGGAGTATGCAAATGTATAGGAGGAACCAAGTTTAAGGTGAGTAAGGAATCATACTCAAGATGCGGGACCTTCCCTATTATTGACCCTACTGAGCTTTCCTGATGAGAAAGCCTCCAATGCACTAAACAAGATGGATTGTGAGGTCGCAAGAAGGAACATAGAAGAAGGATCTACGATAAGAAATATGCGGAGGCGTGAGGAAAAAGGATGAGAAGATTCATAATCTCACAAAGGAATTGAGGGATGAAAATAAGTAGACAACGGATGCCTATGAAAAGGTGGTAAATATAGTGAAGAGTATCACGAGCACGTGCTCAAAGTTAGTGGATCAAACACAAGATGAATATCTCACGTTTACATTATTTAGAGGATGCAATGTGCATGATGTTGGTGGAGAGGATGAATGGACTAGGGATGACAATCGAGGAGTTAAGCGTAAAGAAAGAGAAAGAATAAAGAAGAGGTGGAGAAAAGAATAACAGAGTATGAGGCTTTGATCACGAGGGTTAAGGAGGTTGTAGAGAAGGCAAAGTGCACATTTGAAAACTGTCAAGATTTTGATCCTATTCTTAGCACGCATACTACTAAGGAAGAAGTAGAGCTCAAGAAAATATAGGCCACAATGAAGAACAATAAGGCAGAGCACAAGAAGGTCATGGAAGAGGTTGTACAGAAGAGGGAACTGCTAAAGTTTATGAAGGGAACTCTTGCTAAAAGACTCAAGGAGATCCACCTAGAGGTGTTGCATAAAATAGATGTATTAGAGGGTGTGACTGTGGACTTAGAGGTTGTGGTGAAGGAATTGAAGGAGAAGGCAGAGGAGCCAACTTCGGAGCAAGTGGAAAAAGTAGTAGAAGCGGCACCAAACATAGTTGGCGAGGGACTAAAAAGCTGGAAGGAATTGGAGGTTGTAGTAAGTAGAGAGTTTCCAGATCTCCTCTTGCCACCGAAGGCCCGGGTTCTTATTGTGCACGCAGATGGAAAACTCCCATTCTTTAATACATTTTAGCAAAATCCATTATTCTTTATTTTTGGCCTCATCATTCTTTTATTCATTCTTTTGGAGAAGGCATTATTTGGTTCATATTGTTGAGAACGAATAATACTACTAGTGTGGGGTAATATTAGAGTGAAGAAATGGATAAGTATTAGCCATGCAAGAAATTCTCGAGACCGTGTGTAGGAGTTCATGCAAGAGATAACAAGAAAGTGACTAAGGAACAAAGGGATGTGCGGAACCATGTGCGCTAGGGGATAGGACAACGCGCGAAGGTGCACACAACTCGGAGAAATAGGTCGGTGCATGAAGACTCGCACACATACATGCAAAAGATTCAGACTTAGTCGATTTTTGAGATATTGATATAAATAGGAAAGAAAGCAAGATGGCATGGTATTCAAGAAAATTCTAGAAATAGGTGAACAAGGAGGTAAAATTACATACAAGGAGGTTTCTATTTATAGGAATTAAAGCATGATGAATCGTAGCTATTTATAACTCAAAATAAAGATAAAGAAGAGTTGTAAAGGCATGTAGTCTCTTATTAGCTCACCTATATTTGGGAAAAACACATGTAAGTGGTGAAGGGAAAGTCCCCACTGTGTATAAATAGGTGTAGAACTCTTGTATAAGAGATAGAATTGTATGTGTGTGTAGATGTGTATGTGATCGCCTTAGAGATGAGTATGTAAGTGTTTTACATGCACACATGGTCCAATGCATGGATGTAATGGAAATGTGAATGTAATCAGTAGATGTTATGTAGTAAATTGTGTTCATGATGGATAAATGTATATGAATTTTTAAAGTTACTATATCTAAGCATGGTGTAATGAGGGTTCATATATTGTTGATCATTATGTATGTTGATTAAGCTTCCTTGTTATATGTGTTGCCCAGGTCATGATGCGGTATTTCCATCTAGGCATGTTATAATGGTTATTATGAGTGTGTTTGCACTAACCAAATCTTGATAAGTGAAGTAAAGGAGGGACCTAGTGGTTGTGTGTGCTTCGAGTGAGTGTTAAGATCTCTCAGTATGAATGAAGTGCCAATGCACCAAACTAAACATTGGTGAAGAAATAAGACTACAAGAAAAATCACCCTTAAATCCATATGGTTCATGTAACATCCTCATTTTATACCTTAGAACAAGTGATTTTTTTTTTTTTTTTTTTTGATAATTACATCCTGGTTCTAAATACATAATTTAGAACTCACAAATCAAATAACCATTCATATAACAGACAACCATATGCAGCTGTAATGACTTGGAGTACTTCCGATCTATTCATTCCATGACTCGGTAATCTACCGATCTATTCATGAGTAATAAGAGTTGGTGTTTTTATTTAACACTTTACTCTTGCGGTTCTCTTCCCTACTCTGGGATTCAGAATGCTCTGTCCAAGGAACCTAACTGAATAATTGTTACCATTATTCATCGGCATCTCATCCCTTAGACTAGGTGAATTAGGACAACGCAATCAGCCATCAGCGACTGCGATACTTTGGCCAAAGATTTGAAACATACTGCTTATGTCTCATATTCCTTAACGGCATACTCGTCAACTGGAATATGTCCTTCACCCCATTCTTATGTTATATAGAATGTCTTATACCGACTAACTCGTCCCCTTCCTTTCTCAACTTAATCACTGAGACAGTTAACAAGGTGATAATGTTATATGGATGCCCACGAGGATTAGGGATATGGTGACATACTTGGTTCAACCTTGCAATTCAACCAGAGTGTCATGATACCCCGAATCTCCTAGGCAGCCTTATAACATGACCACGTTCTTAATCGGACCCTGAGTAACTCGTGCGAGATCAAAGTGTAAATCTTAGCGATCAATGCAAAGGGTGTCACCATAAGTCACCTGCATTGTTGTAACTTCGAGAAGATCCTAATCTTCTCGGAGGCACAACCCTGCAGTTGACTTGTGTCGTCAACCTTTAAATCCGCCTCGAAAAGATCTACTTAGTAACATGCGTTACGCACTTGAGTTTAAATTACTTTAAAGACTTTTCCCTAAGGTTAGCCTATCCCGATCCCTGGATTCTTCGTCTTAAGACGACCTTCCTCTATAAAACCCATTACATGGTAGAGGTATTAAGGTCAAGCTCTCATCAAGGAGTCATTAGAATACTCATGATTCTAAAACAACGAGAATTGACAATATCTCATAACCTTTACTTGAGATTGCCATCTCAACCCCATTAGATTTACATCGATTCTCCTAATCGAATTTATATCATACTTATTAGTATAAGATATAAATGATTAAGAATCCATTTAATATTGTCCTGTCATACTCGTGACTAGGGATTAGTAATTTAATTCGGCTTGTTTAGCGTTCGCTTAGGTTCATTTTTAACCTATCTTTTAGAAAGACAATTGTTTAAATTCAATATTGCTTTCACTAGAACAATAAGATCTCGCTAAACACTCATATGAATTCAATCACATTTTCTTGTAAGCTTTCATAATCAATCACAAAAGCATCCAAATTACACAAGATAACATTGCCACTCGGTATATAAACCGAAGAAGGTCAACTATCGAATAAGAATACAACACAAGTATCAAATACTTATTCCCATTCCTGTCGTAACTATATAATTACATTTTATGCAAACAAAGATACTTGATACAATGCTTAACGGAAAAGTACATCTTTCCACATATAATACATTTAGGAAATCAAGTCGTAATTCATTATAAAACAAATTAAACAACTGATCAAATTTCGCCAGATCTGCATTGCTTTTACCTCTTACGCAACCATCTCGCAAAAATAGTCAACATGAGTCGCCCGATGAACCGAGCATGATAAGCACTAACTTTTAAAACAATTGCAATCAATAATTGTTTTCATTAAACACCCTGTTTAAATGAAATCAATTATCCAAACAAGTAAACATATTCAAAATATGCCTTTATAATACAAAATTGACTACAAACGTGTAACTCTATCAACGTTACGAGAATAGTCCTAAACACTTCTCAAATATTTCATCAAATATTAAGAATCAAGAACGAAAGTATTAAAAACAACCAATTGAAGCCAATATCGCAACATTGGATGATCGCTCCATTCATCCAAAAAGGAAATATCATAACAACTCTTGAGTATATCAATATGTTAAAAACAGCTCCTCAAGACATACAGATATCAACATGTATTGTAATAATAAAAGAGAAAGGAACAAATCATTCACACTTCCCTTCACACAAGTTCACTACTTGTGCACGTGCTCCACATATGGAATGCATTAATCCAGTATATGTGTGAACAAGTCCGTCAAACCACAAGAAGAATCACTGTCTTAATAAAAATCGAACACAGCAAGGCTTTTCGACCCAAGTTCGAAATCAAAGAACCTCTAGTATTGCGGTCAACAACAGACTCCATTGCATTAGACAATTGGATGTTTCCCTAAGTCTATGCCAAGACAATCACACAAAATTTCCGAACATGTTCAGTCTCAATCGGACTGGAGTAAACGGAAAGGAAAATAGCAAATCTATTCTCACCTTGGCGCATGCAAGTCTAAAGTATGGTATTCGCGACTCACTTCAACAGAGCTTCTGAGATAATTATCCATACTCAAGGAACTCAAACAGTGACAAACGACAGTGTCCAAATATCAGGTTCAATAAGAGACAGAAATACAGGTTAACTTCCAAGAATTCAAATGAATCCGAACAGTAGTAACAAGACAAATAATTGCATACGATTCCATCTGAGCCCATCAACGGAGCATATTAAAAATCAGGCAAAGCAAATTTAATTATCGATTTCAAAACAAGGAATCCATCAACCCTTGCCAATCTTTTACACAAACTTGCATGATCAAGAACGTAAATATACCAAAAGAATCATGTACCACAAAATCCTCATGTACGATGGTATTCTTACGAAATAACAGAGATCGAAATACATATTATTCCCTTTAGTCATTGGAACAACAATTTCCAATATTCAACTATATTCAACCATAGCAAGTGATTCAAACATATAAATCATTCAATCGACTCCACGAGTCGCTCGATTAAAACAAATATGAATCTAAATTTACATTTCATATCATTAATGGGTTATTATCCATAACCACGAACCAAACAACAAAGATAAGATAAAAAAATAGTTTAAGAATCAATCTATGCCATTCAAGGTAAGCATTCGACAAGGACCAAGTGTAAGCAATTCAAATACCGATTTTCATAACAAGGATTCAACCGAGCCTCGTCAAAATTCCCGAACAAGCTTACACATAAGAAACATAAATGCATACCCGGAAGTCGGTACTAAATTCCATTACAATAACAGAGGTCGATGACTCAGAACTTCTATATGACTTCCAACGGAATTCATATTAACAAAACTCAAGGATGTATCTATATCCTCAAAGTGGACTATAGTATACGATTCATTCGCAGGACTCCACAGAGTCGTTCAAAACAATACATATATCCCTAATGTATACTTTGTCAACGATAAAATCCGTTACCACAATAACAAGGAAAAACAACTTCCATCGGCTCATAATGGCTACTTTATGTAACACAAAAGTTACTGTTCCCAAGAAAATCTAAAAGACAAAACGAAACCAGATAAGTAACAATAACCACCCCATCAATACCCACGATGAGCTTACAAGATTCCATTAAAATGGAATAATCAAACAAATGTCCAAAGTAGCTTCCCTTTCAACAAGTATTCACAACATGCACCGCGACAAAACGACATGCATGACAGGGCCTCTACCCCCTCACAAGAACAATTTAAGGGTTCTCGCGAGCAGACCGAGCATTCCTTTCTTTTATAATTCATTTTTTTGCATAATTAAACCGTAATGCAAAACACAGAGAAATAAAGCCACGCTTCGAATTTAATAAACACCCACCAAGGATAAATGAAAAATCGAACCAGCAAGAGATACAAAGTGCCAAAAATCACACAATGACATCCATAGAAAAACATCTAATTCCTTAAATCATTTGAACAGAGTTGTTCTAATGAAATCACTTAAAAGACAAAGAAGATTTTTAAAGGTTAGGGCCTAACATGCCCGGATTTTTACTCAAAATTCGGCGGACTCAAAAGAGCTCTGGACTTCCTTTTCCTTTTCCAAGTTCGAGCGACCAACAAAATTTTGCTATCCCCATGACATATATATTTCCTTGCTGGAGAAAAGAGCTAGATAACCTCATACTCGCCATGCAACACAAAGAAGATCGGTGCGAAGACCCGGTGAATTGAAGGAAAACCGAAAATCGCGATAAGCCAAACAAACCAACAAACTTCCTGTTTGCATGCCTTCTCACAGTTCCGAGCTCGACTCACGAGCACATTGAATGCAATTACACCAACTTTCCCACTCAAACGCCACTTCCACCGACCGCCAAAGTTGGCGGCGATAAACAAATAAAATCCCAAGTTCATTTCCGCCTGGCGACACCACGTGGCACACAGGTTAGCCGTTCCTAAAGCCTCCGCCAAACTGTCCTTCATCCTTATCCCATGCATTTAATAACATAGAAAATGCCACCCATGGTTCGCACCCTCCATAGGCCCCTTTACATTCTTGCTCATAGTTAGGTTAGTATCTTAGGTTAGAATTTAGGATAATACCTAATCTAACTTCCATTAACATGTATACTAACTTAGGACATTAACACATAGCCTAGGTCTAGGTTAGATTAACACCAATCTAACCCCTAGGTTAGGTTTAGTCTTAGGTTACTAATCATTTAATAATTCCAAGTTAGGTCTCGCATTCTTGTACTCTCGAAAAAGACCTATATCATACCTTCTTGAACAGGGTTAGCTCTCGCTTCCTTGTTAGGCCGTAATCATATGTAACCGAATTATTATTTCCACATTCGAGACCTTCCGAGATATACTTCCATATCGGGAACCAATCCATTTCACTTGATCACCTGAGTCATACTCCCGACTAACTTATTAAATGCTTCTAGACCTTGCAACTGTTCAAGGTCTCGTGATTTTAATTCATCACGAACAAACTTAAAGCAATAATTGGATCAATTCCACTGATCCAAGGCTAGATCTTATAGATGGATAACTCTATAATTCATTCCGAGATCAGATTAAACTTAGATGCAAATGAAATAAATAAAAGAGTCTATCATATTTCGAAGTGCCCAAAGATCTGCAAGAAAATACAACATATCAAGCATGATTTCTAAATCGAGGAATACATCCTTTTACAAGAAATCACATATCAACACTTGTATGCTCGGGAGAAAGTAACAACAGTTCGGGGTGTTACAGGTTCATCCTTGTTTTCTCAACTCGATTAGGATGGGATGGAATTTCATTTTATAACTTGCTAGGGAAGCTTCCTTTATGGTGGGTGTTATTTTTACTAGCATGACCTAGTATGAGTTTTTTTCCCTCGTGCTTTGAATCTCACTACCCCGATATATTCACTTGAGATGTTCTCATATAGCAATGACTTGATTTATTCTTTTCAATCCATTATACACAAATGTGATTAGAGTTTAAACCCTATTTAACTTATCTTTTTTAATTTTCCTCCATCAAATAATAACACATAAAAGAAAAATTCTCCATATGTTGTTTCAAAGTGCCATGTGGCAAGTTGGTTGGTGAGTAGGTTTTAGGTTAGAGATGTTTTGAGTTTAAATACAAGAGGTTCCTTCTAACCCAACTTGGCATAGAGAACACACAACTCTTAGAGCTCTTTTCCCTAGTTCACTAAAGTCTTTTCTAGTTGGCTGAGCTAAAAAACTTTAGGAGGCAAATTTTTGAGTGATTTTTTTAAAAAGAGGCTTTTGAATTTTAAAAAAAGGAGATTCTAGACACTTAAATTTGACAATTCACTCTTTCATACTTCTAGTTTTGACAATGTACTCTTGCTAAGATTAATATAACCTTCCCATTCCCTCTTAACACATTCTACTTGGTCTCTTGTTTATCTTGTTTATACTTCAACACTGATATTTTACCAAATTATGAGAATAAAATTAATTAAATCCATATAAAAATGCTAGGTAACAACTTCCAGACTTCATATTGCATGTTTTCCTAGGTCAAGGTCATATTGTTTGGTTAGAATAGTATATCTGGTCCTGGATGACTTATACATCTTGATAACCATGTCCTCCAACTTTTATTTCAAATTCATATATTTTGTTGGGTCTTATAATCTATTTAGGTTTTCCTTTCTTAGATAAATCACCTATGGAACCCTATATAAGAAAGTAAACACTACCTCATTTGTTAACCTAGAAATCCCATGGCAATACATTGATATACTCACTTCCAACACTTGCAAAAGGCACTCAAGGCTCCCTAAATCTCACAATAACACATCTACAATCATTAGGTAATATATATACACACACACACACACACAAAACACACTATATATATATATACATACACACACACACATATATACATACACACACACATATATGTGTATGTATATATATATATATACACACACACATATGTGTGTGTGTGTATATATATATATATATACACATATATGTGATGTGTACACACACACACAAACATATATGTTTAAATATTCTTACCGGGTTAAGAAAAAATAACTCTCATCTACAATAGCTTAAAAATTCCTTCCCCGAATACTTTAAAAAGATCCATCTCAACACACGTACATTATCAAAGGTGGTTGTCAAATCTAGTTACATTCATTCAGATATAACATGCTAGGTGGAGAAAAATGTGTGGTTTTGAGGCCTCTTCAGAGTAGTGACCACATTGGAAGTGTATGAGGGTGCCCACAATCCAACTAATGTTTATTTTAATGAATTATCATCCATAACTAAAGTATGAGATCATTATCAATGTGTTCAACCCGACATTATATCTTGTACCTTATTTCAAACCCTAGTTGTCCTAAGGCTATGTATATACATTGTATATTCAGATTAAAACCTAATTTTAATCCATAACATGCCCTAGATATGGTTTATATTATTTTCCCTATGGTCTCAAGGTTATAACTACCATTTGGGTCTCTTTATAGGGATCCTAATTTCTAAATCACCTTTCATTTCATCTCTCAAGAATAACGACTCTTCTAATTTATTTGAGGTTATCATTAAATTTTATATATTTAATGAAAGCCTATTTTTAACCTAATGTTTAACATACTTTTTGGAAATTTGAAGTTACTATTTTTAGAACTTTGGGCATTATTGAAACAATATACATTTTTGGAAAACTTCCTTAGAGGTTTTTCTTCCATATAATCAAATTCAAAATACCTCTCTTTCTTCATCATATTAAATTTCTATTTTCATAAATAGTCATTATATTAATTTGACTATAGTCTCTTTTTTCGACATCACTTTTGATTATTATCCCCTATGAGCTATCCATTGTTGGCCCTCCATGTGATAATTATCATTATTTATTACCTTGGAATTTATTGTATCATTTTTTCTACCATCATGAATCATGCTAAAAACTCTCAAGTTTCCTTCCATATCTTACTTCAACATCATCAAGTATGTGTAGACACCTTGTAGACACCTATAGTTTGATCAAAGCAACTTTATTACTAAACTTGCACTAACTATTCTACTCCCTACAAATTGATGACACTTCATCAATTAGGCTCTTTTTCCCTTCAATTCCTCTTAATTGACCATTATACATTGATTAAGCTTCTTTTCTTGCAATTGACTAATAAATATTCTCATTAGCTAACTCCCACTTCCAATGCTTCCAAAATCTATCAAAACCCCCTCTAGATGCTCCCAGAAAGCTTCCTAAGCCTATTTAGGACCCCTAATTAATCCCACAAGATTAATTAGTCTCTAAACCTAGTCAAATCTTGCTTTGACTTGCTAAAAGTGATTTTTGGACTTACCTTTTATCCCACATGCATCCAAAACATCCCTTTCTTGAAATCAAAAACTATAAATAGACCTCTACCCCCTCACTTTTCTAAGAACACTTTCCTCCCTCTAGCATAAACTATATGCAAATAGGATTAGAGCATTTATTCATTGTTATTGAGCTATTATCTTCCATTACATATTCCAACTCAAGCTTGAGTAAATGAGGGGAACCATATGGTCTTGTAGCCATTAATGGTGAGCCTTCACTCTCAAACCCTTGAGCATCAAACAATCAAATTTGATTGCTAGGATCTTCATAGGTTCATGTTTTGTAGCATTCAAAGAGTAGAGAGTAGTATATACATGTTAGTTTGATGTTATTTCAAAGTTATAATGCATGCATAGGAGTAGCTCTTGTTTATCTCTTATCTTGATGGTTCATAGTTGAGTTGGTAAAGCTTTGGGGTTTCTTTAGTGTTCTAACCTCATTTCTATAGCTTTTCAAACTTACACATGTTCACACACTTAATTTCGGTATTTATATCCTCATCACCCGCGTATGCATATATTATTCCATTTATCCCCTTATTTAATCAAATGCCCTCTTAATTAATTCATCCCCTTTAATTAATTAAATGCCCATCATATTTTAAAATCCTATTTAATCAACATCAATTAATTAATTAACTAATCAATTAATCATGCCCTAACCAACTTCCATTTTGGAATGTTTTTATTCTAAATCTACACCTATGTTTTTCCCTACGCTTTTTCCAACCTATCTCCACTGCCAACTCATCTACATCTCATCCCTAAACAACCCCTTCCCGCCTAATGCTTTAAAGCATTTGACCAACTCCTAAAAACACGAAATCACGCTAAAAATAGGAAAATCTTCCCATTGGGGAAACTTTCCCTAGAATCAATGGTGACCTAGCCTAGTCATGGCCAACCCTGTAAAATTGGATTCTTCCTTTCTATTCATCATCATAAAATCGAATGTATGCGAATTAGAAGCTTTTTTGGTAGCTCTGCAGACAATATTTTGTGCCTAAACATTCTAGAACCCATTACAGACCTCCTAGACCTCCTTGCAATGTGCATGCATCAATCGTGATAGGTCTTTTTGTGAGATTGTCGTCATTTTATAATACTTTAATCATAGTTATTGTATTATCTTGGTATTTCTTGTGTTTAAACTTTTGTAGGTTTAGAACATCAACATCGGAGATCATAGCCTTGTCATCAACTTCTTTCCACCAATTTATGCTTTCAGTGTTCTCCATTTGGCTTGCCTCTACTTGGCCTTATCCATCTCTCACACATTCACCATCGAATTAGCTTCAGCCGGTAGCTCTTGCTTTTCTATTCCAAAGCCATACCCAACCCCTACATGTGTTTAGTCTCTGCTCCATATTACTAAACTCTCATCCAATCTCTCTGTCACATAAAAAATCAACCACCTTTGCACCCAAATCATCGTTGATCAAGGTCCTGGTTTCAATCCCCTACCTCCATCCCTGTTTCTTATTGTTTTCTTGGTTTCTAACCCTCCAGATTTTCTCGACTGGTTGACTCTAGCATTTCTAGATTTTTACAGCTTCCATATTGTATTCCGATCATGCACAGTCTGCATATTTCTCTTATTTTCCTGATCCAGACTCCCAGGTCACCGTCAACATGTACTCACATAATTTGGGTCGTCAAACCTTGACTAGGTACATTTGATTTTTAGTTTTTTTAATCGATCCATATCTAAATCACCAATAGTGCTTTCATATTTTGTAAACTCTTAGTCTCTATGTATTATTAGTATACATTTATTTTTACATCACTTTTTGTTTAACAACGGGGTTGACATCCACCGAGGAAGTTAACGCTTCTTGGGTCCGCTTTGTCGGGAAACCCCACCCCAAACCATCTAATCCAAAATCATTTTCAGTCTTATTTGCAAATTTTATCGATTTGCAGCAACAAACATCATCCATCTAGCACCCATATCACATCCGAGGTAACATAAACCCTCTATCTTTTCTGAGTTGCTAATTTCTTTAGTAGCTAGTGCATTAATTTGATTAATGAATGAGAAATTTGGACAACATTCTGGCATGCTTGGTGGGACCACCCTTTAGGTGGTTTCTTTCTTTCTATATTTTTCTTTTTCCTACTAATACCGCAACGTGACGATTCACTTTGTTACTTGTTCGTGGCTTGGATCACTCATCATTTGAGAAGTGCAGATAAATAGGAAAAGTGTTATCCAGGTATTCCACTTTTTCCCTATTTACTCCTTTTTGCATCGTAATTTCCCATTCTTGTTTGTGTCCTCATCCAACATCACATTTTGTTTTGGGCTTAAAAAGAACATTCTTTTTGCATCCTTCTTGCCCACATAGCTTAAGTAGGGGTTTAATCTTCTACATCACACATCTTATCACACATAACCTTAAACCTCACAAATCAAATTAACACATCAAAACATCCTACCCAGGTTTTCTGATTAGGATTTCATCACCCAACAATAGACTACCTTAGACATTCCCCAGCCATAAAAACTTGAAACCAAACATAGTTTACCTTCCCATAGGTACTTGGTTATCCATCCCCTTTCTTTTCATATTTTCTTAAAATAAGAACATAAAAAGAAATTCTTGCTTTATTTGCTTAGGTAAAAACAATTTTCATGCTTGTAGTCACTGCTTAATAACTAAGATAATGGAACAAAAATTTCTTCAAATGATTCCTTATCTTAACAAATGTTCTCTACAACAACCACCTCATATGTACCCTTGAGCACTCAACTTCTCATCGATGTCTCTCACCTAGAACCTCTTGTTCACACTACAACTTTAGGTGAGACCAACCCATTCTTTTACCATCAATCTATCCCGTCTAGGCCAGCCACCCCACCATCAGTTCGATTTGAACCCTCTGGACCACCTAAGGTCCCTCTTGGTGATACCATGTTTCAAGAGCTTCTAGATGCAAATCCAATGGCACTTCAATATTACCTCCTTAAGAGATCAACCCAGATTCCCCCAGATGGACCACCACTCCAACAAATGTATCCTTATTAAACCAACTCTCAAACTACCCAGCTTGTAGCTAATGATCTTTCTATATCCCACCTTACTTCCTCTTCCACCAATCCCTCGACTCATCAAACTACCCAAATAGTCACACTTATTCCTCATAACCTCTTGCTAATCAACACAATGATCAACACTACTCTTCCCCTCACCTCTTCAGTCACTATTCCCACCAATATCCCCAGTTAATATGCCCAAACATCATACCCCTATCCGGAAAATATGACCTTCTCACATCTATCATGCCTATCAATACTTCTCAACCCCCTTTCATGGGTGCTCTACATTATGCAATATCTAACCCCTTTAAAAAACAATATCAACATGTTTACACCCACATCCCTGCTCAACACTTGCAACAACCTACCCAATCCCAATAATCCTATCACATCCCCATCACCCAACAAAAATATTTCAACAACCATCCTTTCAATCACAGCCCATGGCTTACCCTCAACAAATTCCCCAAACACCAACACATCTACAAGTTCATCAACAAATTTATCCAACCACTTCTTACATGCAACCACCACCTCTTATCCCCCAAAAAACTCTTTCAAATGATCTCATGCATGCCCTTGTGAATAGGTTAGCCAACCTTGAAGCTGCTACTTTAGGAACCAAGGTCTCATTATCCTATGAGAAAATATGTAATGAGCCTATCCACCCATCCATACTAATTAAACCATATCCTCTACACTGGGAATTACCAAAATTCACTAATTTTAACAACAAAGAGGATCTGCAACAACACCTTCATGTATTTAAACATGCATGTTATCTTATTACACATGATCAGGACTTGATGCTTTGCACTTTCCCCATGTCCTTGGCTGGTCCCGCGTTGGACTAGTATAATAACATCCCCAATATTCAATATTCTCTTTCTCCCAACTCGCACAATTATTTTTAGAACATTTTTTGATTAACATTGCATGAAAAATAACCATCAATGATATATACGCCATCCAACAATTTAAGAATACATACTTCCTCACACAATGTCACCTCACTATAAGCCAATTATCCTTTCCTCTTCCACAAGTTGATCTCATTGAAATCTTCTCACATTCGTGTATGCGAAGCATATATCTTTGAATTTACAAATCCAATCATTCTGAACCTTTGACAAGGCCTTCACCATGGCCCACAAACTTGAAACACACACCCTTAAGCAGGGCCATTTAAAATTGAAATCAAATAAACCCAAATAAGAATTTACTAAACCATCCACACCAAATGACAAATCAAAGGCAACGACCAATGTTGTAGTTGTTAAATCATCTCTTGCATCTACATCTAGCACATGGACTCAACAATGAATCACTTGACCAATGCTAACTACACTCCCCTTGGGGAGTCATATAATACAATATTTGACAAATTAATGACAACAAACCTTGTCACACTTCCTCCTATCCAACCAATTGATGAGTCAAGACCGAAACCTGTATGGTATCGTGAAGACCATTACTACAAGTATCACCAAGTCTGAGGCCACGACATAGAAATATGTCATACTTTCAAGGATTTGGTCCAAAGACTCATTGATCAAGGTGATCTTCAAGTCGACAATCCAAATGCTTCACCTAATCAACCCCTTGACATTTTCAAACAACCTTTCCCAAATCATACATCAATAAGCCAAGCTACCACTTCTACCACAACCCAAGAACCTAATGCTCATACTATAAACACCTTAAACACTAATGATCAAGAACCTATCTCATCCACAACTTCATCATTGACCACATCCATTCCCTTTGATATCCTCCCTACATCTCGTTAATCCTACACTAGTCTTGGAGATTACACCCACATCTATAACTCCCGAACCCCATTAGCAAATATATCATTTATACCCTTAGAAACATTCATGAAGTAACCATTCCATCCTATTTCCACATCCGGCATTGGTCCTTCATTAACCTCATCATCTACTTCATCCATTCCAGTAGGCTTGACCACCTCACCTATATCTATTCCACCCTTACCCGTCATACCATCTATGGAACCTATATCGGTTCTTCCTCCCACTCCTACATCAACTACTGTGGTTACATCCACACCACTTTCTTCTTTTACCCCAACTCTATCATTTGAGGAATGCTTAAAAGCACTTTACCTTGCAATGACTTTAAAATGTTCAGTCCATGTCATCAACACAATCTCATCAATCTTCACCTTCCATAGATCACCTCAAACAAATGTTGTTTCTTGTACCCAAACCAACTATGGCATCACCATCTGACCCCCCAGTTAAGGTTGTCATTACTCCTCTCAAGGATGCATCTTTAAAATCTGTAATCCCTCCTAAGGCAAGTTTGTCCAAACGAAATCATTTGTTTCAAGACCACAAACATTTCAACCCAATGATCCAAGTCCACTTAGCGCTAAAACACCAATCAACATCAAAACTAGATCATCAAAGCATCAATACACTCAAAATTTACCCCAGACATCCAAAGTATCCCATAAGGCATCTTCTAACACTCTAATTGAACAAGTATAGAAAATTTCCAATGCTTATTGTAAACTTCTACAATTACACTTCCTCCTATCAAGGCTTTTGACCCAAAAGGAAAGAAGCCTTTATGGTTTAATTCCAACTTTATATGCACCTTTCATCATACCCCTGGACATGATACTAAGTATTGTAGGGTGCTCCAGGCCATTATTCATAATCTCATTGAAGAGGGGAGACTTTCCCTTGGACCGAGTCAGTCCCTTCCTTCCACATCTAGTCCAACATTGGCTATTTCGCCTTCGGCGCCTTTAGTAGATGACTCATCCAATGATGACCCTCCTTTGTTCATCAATATAGTTCAGATAACCACTCGATCTAGCCCACACGAGTCCCAAATCAACCTCAAAGCCAAAAGCCAAGATCTTTGTTTTCATCCCTCCTTCTAAGGAGTTGGCTACAACGTCAAAACAAAAGGTTTCTGTTTTAGCGGCTCCTAAGCTTATTGAACAAAGCATTGTTAGACAACTTCATCAAGCCCTAGTCAAAATGTTACTCTACGAGCTCATCCAAAGCTTTCCAAATCATAGAAGATCTTATTGAATCCTTGAAATGCATTCCGACACTGATGATGAAGCTTAGCCGTTTGCATCTCTTGTAAGATCACTTACTACTTCTACTACTATATCATTCAATGAAACTGAAATTTTAGACATCCCATCGAAGAACATGACCTTCCCCTCTTTATTATAGTTAGGATCAATGATACATTCATTTGAAGTCCATGATTGATAGTGGGGCAAACATTAATATCATCCCTTCACATACTTTTGATCAACTTAAGATTCCAAAGGAAACTGTCACTCAGACACTTGTGGTTCTTTGTGCCTTTAATGATGTCATCGCTCCTACCTTGGGAATGGTCATTCTTCCCATCCATATTGGTGAGAAGCTCATCCATAAGACCTTTTATATCATTAAAGGAGAATTTTAATACAATTTTCTCCTTGGATGACCATGGATCCGTCATGTGGGCATTGTATCCCATCAACACTTCATCACTCCCTTAAGTATGAACATGAGGGAAAGGTTCCTAATACTTCTTGGGATGCTCCTCCCTTCTAAGGATGTAACATGACTTATAGACCAAATGATGCACTCGTCCCTAAGGATAATCCATCTGCACTATCCACTAGTTCAACCATTCCCTCATCCAAACTTCCTAACAAGGACTCCATGGATAACATAATGGATAAAATTATGATGGGGGAGTATCGCCTTCTCATGCTCAACACCCTTCCTACTCCTCACCATATCGGTAGACTTGATAAGGTGCCTATGTACCAACCAGACATCGGGGATGTTGTCCCTTTTAGTCCACCACATCATCACACCAATCTTATTTATGGTGGTTTTGATATCCCCTCTTCCCATATTGATGAAATTCCACATGCCAAGCCTTATACTGGTGGTTTTAGCTTTCTCAATAACCCATATTTTACCTATAACTATTTTCATCATTGTGCATGGAATGATTGGGCCATTATGAACATGGCCCATATGGTCTTATTCCTGATCAATTTTGTAAACCTTACAAAAATTTTGGGTTAGGCTATAAGGAGCGATCCTCTGATCCCATCCCACCATCTAAGATACTCATGGACATGCCTCCTCCACCTCCTTTATCTTTTCTAACTTTCAAAGATGAGGGCATACCTTCTCTACCTTCTCCATATTTTCCAACCCTCGAGGATCTCGTCATGCTTGAAGATATGGACATACCTTCTTTACTTTCCCCATCTCTTCTAACCCACAGGACATGAACATACCTTCCTCATATTTCTTGACTCTTGAGGACATGGAACTGGATGACACCATTTCCATTGCCTCTGACTTTTTTATTCTCCATCGTAACTTTGGGACAGGTCACCTATTAGTGTGACAACCAGACTAGGTCCCTTCCTCTTTGTCATCCGAGAGATGATAGAAGAATATTCTTCTACCATTGATATCCTTCAGTGTGCTAACAATGATGCCATCCTTTCCCACATGGGGGAAAAATATTCTTATCTTCAGAAGACCTTACCATCTGATTCACCTACTCTTCTTAATGAAGCCACCATAGATGTCAATATCAAGACTCCAGAGCCTTGCATTCTCAAAGTGGGCCAATATCTTGATCCACATGAGCTAGAATATTTCACCACATTCCTCTCCCATCATAGTCCAATGTTTACATGGTCATATTTAGACATGCTTGGTCTTGACCCATCTATCATCATTTACAATATCATCACCTATCCCAATGCTAAATTGATAAAGTAGAAGCTTCACCGCATGCATACTCACGTTTCCCTCCTTGTCAAAGAGGAGATGCAATGCCTTTTGGCAGAAAATTTCATCATCCCTGTCAAATATCCCCAATGGGTTTCCAACATTTTCCCCTTCGCTAAAGTGTCGAGAAAACTGCATATGCACCAATTTTCGAGATCTTAATCTCACTTTTCCTAAGGATGACTTCCCTCTCCCCAATATTGATCAGCTTGTGGATCTTACTATAGGCCATGAGATGCTTTCTCTCATGGACGGTTTCTCTGATACAATCAAATCCTCATTGTGTGAAAATATTTCATCATCCCCATCAAATATCCCTAATGTGTTTCCAACATTGTCTCCATCGCAAAAGTGTCGAGAAAACTACACATATGCACCAACTTTCGAGATCTCAATCTCACTTTCCCTAAGGATGACTTCCCTCTCCCGAATATCGATCAGCTTGTGGATCTTACCATAGGCCATGAGATGCTTTCTCTCATGGATGGTTTCTCTAGTTATAATCAAATCCTCATTGCACCAGAAGATCAACATAAGACATCTTTCATCACCCTTGGGGGACCTTTTGCTATCACGTCATGCCTTTCGGTCTAAAGAATTCCGACACTACTTATCAGTGGGCCATGACTTATATCTTTCATGACCTCATCCACAAAACCATAAAAGATTACGTTGATGATCTTTTAGGAAAATCTAAGCATCGACATGACCATATTTCCATTCTTGAAGTCCTTTTTGAGTGCCTTATTCACTTTTGTCTTTATCTCAATCCAACCAAGTGTGTATTTGGAGTCTTAACGGAAAAATCCTTGGCTTTATCATCTCTATTAGGGTATTAAAGTTAACCCCATGAAAATAAGGGAAATTATTGAAATGTCTCCTCCTTCCAATCTCAAACAACTTCGCAACCTTTAATCTATCCACCATTTCATTTCACAACTTTTTGATCATTGTCAACCTTTTCATCACCTCCTTTAGAAGGACATAGAATTCAATTGGGATCATGATTGTTAAAAATATTTTGATGATCTTAAACAATATCTTCTATCTCCACTAGTGCTTACACCTCCATGTGAGGGGGAGCCATTTTATTTATACATCTTTGCCACTAATCATGCTCTAGGAGCCATGTTAGCACATCGTGATGACCAAGGTCATGAACAGGTTGTTTATTACATCAGTCATACTCTTCATGACTATGAGACCCGCTACACTAAATCTAAAAGGTTGTGTTGTGCTCTATTCTTTACTACATCTAAGCTTTGACATTATCTTCTCAATCACAAGACTTATGTCATTACTAGCTTTCATCTTCTCAAGACATTGCATTCTAAACCTTATCACAACGATCGTGTTACTCGATGGCTCATGCTCATGATAAAGTTTGACCTTGAGTTTATTTCCTAAAATCCATTAAGGGACAAGTTATTGCTAACCAATTGGTGGAATCCCCTCTTCCCAACACACATTTACCTCATGAGCAATTTTCAAGATGAATCCATTAATCAATTTCATCATGAATATAATTATCTCAAATTCACTCTCTTCTTTGATGGTTCTAA